>CAXKWD010000008.1:17966686-19436484 GCA_964059195.1 Ectobius pallidus
TGCCCAGGTTTTTTTAATGCATTGGACATATTACCTTGGTAATGACAAATTTTCGTGCGAGACATGTTTTACATAAGTTTCACTTTAGTTCACGCTAAATAGATTTCGATTTGAGATATGAATACTTATATTTTTGATCTGCTCCCTTCATTGTGTAATTTTCATATTTTATGTGTTTATTGTTTATTTTTCTGTATATATATACATATATGTTTATACATGGAAAAGTAAACAATTACTAGGCCTATATATTATATATACATACCGTATATATACACTGACCGGCCAAAAAAAAACCGATCACTTAAAGAAATTTTTAAAGATTAAGTTTAAATAAAAAAAATCTGATGTGAAAGTCACATAACTTCCTCTGCCCAAATAAAAGTTAGCAGTATTCACATATCCTTTTACAGAATCGCAAGACACAATTTTACGCTAATTATCCTATAAATATCTCTTCTTTCAATGATGCGACGAAAAGCCCAGGCTATATAACAAACTTAAAAATAAAAACAAGTGACTGCAGACGTTTATTGAACTTTCCGCCGTAAAGAATAATTTCCGAAATTTATCAAATATTTCCCTCAGATACTTCTTTACTCTATGCATGGCCAACAATACATCTTTCTTAATTCACATTCTTATATAGAATAAGAGGCCGTGAAAGAGTGCGTATTCAGTTGTTCATCACGCAAGACAAAATTTCTACAAACAGTGGGTGAACAGTGGGTGGCTTGTAACTACCCTCAGAGAATTTTTTCGAAAAAAAGTTTCAAATAAAAGTTTTAGCTCTCAGTAAAAGGAACACATGTGCAAATTTTAAAGAAAATCGTTAGAGCCGTTTTCGAGAAAATCGAGAAAAACGAAAATTTCTTCATGTAAAGTCCCCTTAAAAATAAGAGAAATTTGTCGCCAATCTTCGAATCACATCTTCAGAAGGTACCTGACCCAAATACGAAATTTTGTTTTCATACGATTCTCCGTTTTGGAGCTAGCCTGTTCACAAACTTCCACACAGACAGACAGACACACAGACACACACACAGACATGTTTCCAAAAATAGTATTTTTGGATTCAGGGGGCCTTGAAACGTGTATATATGCTAAAAACTCAACTTCGAATTTTAGGGTCGAAAACAATACTTCCTCTACCTATAGTACCTATGGTACGAGCAGAGGAAGTAATTATGTTGTAGGCCTAGTGCTTGAAATAAAATTACTGCAATTGTATACGTTTTTACTTCCTCTGCCCGTACCATAGGTACTATAGGTAGAGAAAGTATTGTTTTCGACCCCCAAATTCGAAGTTGAGTTTTAGCATATATACACGTTTCAAGGCCCCCTGGGAAACATGTCTGTGTGTGTGTGTGTGTCTGTGTGTGTGGAAAGTCTGTGAACAGGCTATCTCCAAGACGGAAAATCGTATGAAAACAAAATTTCGTATTTGGGTTCTAAGATGTTCTAAGATGTGAGCGGAGGATTGGCGATAATTTTCTATTATTTTTAAGGGGACTTTACATGAAGAAATTTTCGTTTTTCGCGATTTTCTCGAAAACAGCTCTAACGATTTTCTTTAAAATTTGCACATGTGTTCCTTTTACAGAGAGCTAAAACTTTTATTTGAAACTATTTTTCGAAAAAATTCTCTGAGGGTAGTTACAAGCCACCCACTGTTCACCCACTGTTTGTAGAAAGTTTGTCTTGCGTGATGAACAACTGAATACGCGCTCTTTCACGGCCTCTTATTCTATATAAGAATGTGAAGTGAGAAAGATGTATTGTTGGCCATGCATAGAGTAAAGAAGTATCTGAGGGAAATATTCGATAAATTTCGGAAATTATTCTTTACGGCGGAAAGTTCAATAAACGTCTGCAGTCACTTGTTCTTTTTTTTAAGTTTGTTATATAGCCTTGCGCTTTTAGTCGCATCATTGAAAGAAGAGGTATTTATAGGATAATTAGCGTAAAATTGAGTCTTGCGATTCTGTACAAGGATATGTGAATACTGCTCACTTTTACTTGGGCAGAGGAAGTTATGTGACTTTCACATCAGATTTTTAAGATTAAAATTTAATGACACATTTCACACTTAATTCCCCATTTTTCCTCTTGCACCGTGGTGAATGGTGAGCCTAAGGTTGCAGGGGCATAACGTAGGCTGCATCCATCATCAATTAGAGCAACAGCTTTGGCAAAGTCTTCAGGAGTGAGAGGCATAATTTCAACTAAACTTACTGACAGAATCTCTTCGATGCGAAGGGAGACAGTTTCCGTTCAGTTTGGAAGGAAATGACGCAATAAAACAATGAAATACGTAGCAATATGTACGACAAGCTAGTGCTTATAACCATATTTGTATCACCCTATTGCGATGTTTTTTTGTTTTGTTTAGTGATAAAGTGAAGATATGAAGAAAGCAGATATGCTGTATCTATAGCTAATGGTCCATTAAAAATAATAATTCATCCTCACCAACAAGAAAGTATAGGCTAAACATCCAATCAAAATTATGTTTAATCTTAAAAGTACAACAAATTTTACAGTGATCGGTTTTCTTTGCCGGTCAGTGTTTATATATATATATATTTTTTTTTTTATGTGTATTAATTCCTAAACCAAGGTATCGGCCACTGCGACTGACATGGATGGCTGCATAGGATAATAGTAATTGCCTGACTTGATAAACAAAATGTGTTATTGCAGCCCTCTCTTGTGTAACTCTGACAAACTCCCATAAGTTAAAATTCTTTTCTTTAGGCATCGACAGTGCATTTTATCGCTTCACATTTCGATGTAGAGCAAGTGATTGCGTTGCAGGAATTGCGTATTCTGTAGTCTCAGCCACATAGGTCATACTGTTCGTGATATAAGATTTGAGGCCTGAAGATACCTTATGACTGCCCTTCAGAGAATCTTTATAAAAAATGCTTAGAATAAAATGATCTATTTGTTAGCACTGGTAGTTAATGACCAAATTTAACCAGCATCAGTAGAAGTTTTCGAAAATCGTGAAAAACAAATGTATTCTTCATGTAAATTGTTAGTAAAATGAAGTCGCGGACTTCATTCACGTCCCTGCATCCGAAGTAGGCCGATGGCCGATGTTTTCATGTCGATGATCGATGTTTTCTACATCGACGGAAAACAACCGATGTTTTTGCTACATCGATGTTCCTCCCCTACATCGATGTTTTTATAATAAAAAATATTAATAGGCCTACCTTGCTTCTAATATATAATTTTATTTACAGCAGCATAGATTCCCGAATCTCTATTTTTTTATATCGATAGGCCTAGTTCATATGAAAAAATTTCAGTCTATTTATGAATTTTGCCTAATTTTCTAAAACCATTACATTTTTAAAAATATACATCGATAGTTTCCGTCAAGTACATCGATGTTTTCTGGTCGATATTATCGTCACTTCGATTGTTAGTTACGATTTGAACATCGATGTTTAAACTATCGATGCTCATCCCAAATCCTAAACTATGATGTTCACACACAGAAACATAATGCGAAAATTAACGGAAAATGGTTTAAGGGAATGGAGTGTAAAATACTGCCTTTGACAATTGTGTTTTCTGTTCCACATTTTAACCGTATTCCGGAGAATTCCGTCAACGAGTTTTGTAATCTATTGGTCTGCAGATAATTTCTCATAAAAAATATTTGAAAAGTGCTGATATTTTTCTGACATAATATATTATTTAAGATCAAATAAAGTAAGTAATTATGTCAGTATTTTAAAATTACTTCATAATTTATACAACTTGTAACGTTCCATTACTTGTGATAGGCGACAGACACCAAAATAATAAATAGCAGATAACTCTAGACTTGGCTTAAATATATTAGTGCTTCAGTCTCCGACTAGGAGCGGACATACTCGATTTTCTTTTTTTTTTAATTTTAAAGAACAAACCTTTTTTTTCCAACACCAATAACAGTACAAAATTTTCCTTTTTTTCACATAAAGACAGTAATGTGTGTTACAATGAATGAAATTATAATAGAACTTTCAATAGTATAGTTATACTGTGATATAATCAGCTTTTCTTCCTAAGCCTACAGTATATGACATTTTTCCGGCATCCACTTAAACGTACGGTAAAGGGACTAGTAATGCGCATATAATTTACAATTAATTTACAGGGTCTGCATAACTCCTCAGTCCCCACCCCTTTACGCTTGGAATTCAGTCGTATGATACACCCTTCGTTACACAGTGGACTCCTCACCTTCAGATGAATGTATCAGGCGGATATTAACTGCAGACGTCGATTGCAGGTATACTCGTTGACTCAGGTATAACCCAAAACAAAATAGGATAATATAATTTTATAGACCTAATAATAATGCTAATAATAACAATGATAATGCTAATAACAACAATAATAATGCTAATAATAGGTAACAGAAACATACACGATTACATATTCAGGAAAATAACGCAGGAATCGTCAACATTGTAATACTTTCGCCACCTACAGTAGCTATGGTACAACTAAGAGAAAAATTAAAAAATCTATATTCCCAATGACAAAATGAATACCAGTTATGATTGCAACTGATGGTATTGATATGTTTATTCACAAAATTTAGTAGGGAATAATATTACATAAGACGGTCCTATGTCAAAAACTGTTATAAGTAGATTACAATAATGTGTTACATATTTTGAAACTTAGAAGAACTTTCTAGAAGGATTATTAATTTTATTCTTTAACATATGCACAACATTTTAAACTTCTTTACTTATATTCTCCTGTAATAAAAAGAATCCGATCGTCGTATCCTTTTTTTTTTCTTTTTTCAGAAACCATCGACAGCGCAGAAATTTTACACCTTCTTCCTGGAAAGTTTGAAACTAATCTACTAAGATGGTTTTGGAAAATTTTAATTAAACAAACTATAAGTTATATTTTAAACAGGAAAATTAAAACTGTAGCCTATGCCATTGTTGTGAAATGTAGTCAGTTTAGAACAGTCTAATGAACACACCAAAATCAATTAGAACGAGGTGGTATAGTGTAATAGGGTAGAGGTTCTGGGTTCAAATCAAATTTTGTGGCCACCCAAATTGACCAGTGGGCTCTCGTAATAAACTCATTAGTGCAGCATTTGCTTCTATTGTCCGGCTATATCTCAATGTATCATGCATTTTTGCCTTTGAGATTGAGGAAACCATGCTAACCTCAAGTTGTTGTTGTTCTTGTTATTGTTGTTGTTATTATTATTATTATTATTATTATTATTATTATTATTATTATTATTATTATTTCACGGTAAAAGCATTGAACATAAAGATCGACCCTGATGCTTTCCGTTCTACATACTTGTTAGTTTTATGAAAATGTAATGAATGAAATGTAATTGTCTCTATAATTTACTTTCTTCTGTGCTAGCCTTTAACACGTAGTAAATGCGAGGAAGTTTGTGCAACATATGTTTGCACCATTTATTTAAATCAACTCTTCATAGAATTAATGTATGCACTATGAAATACCGAATATTTGCTCAAAAGGCTTAAGTAATAATTCGACTAATGCAACATGAGAAAATGTACAGTTTACTGAAAATATAAACGTTTTAGTACGTCTCAGTTGCACATTCAATAGTATCTTATAACTAGGGACCGGATTCTTAGGTTTTTACCTATTTTTTTCCTTACTTCCAAAACAAAAAGCGCTCATACACTTTTTCGAATCATGTCCATAGGATTCACCCACATTAATTCTGTGGCACCTAAAAATACCTAAATGGGGTATAAAAACCTAAATATACCTAAACGGGATATAAAACCTAAAATATATAATTTACGCTCCTTTTTTGTTTGTCAGTTGAGAAATCGATATTTTGTGGGTTGAGAATAATTTTTGTCTGGTAGAAATTAATACCACCAGCGTTCCGTTCAACCCATTGTCGTCTAGTTTGGACAGTATCAAGAGAGGAAAAGAGTACCGGCGTATTCCTTTTAAAATATTCGTAAGAACAACCATTGTTGCCGTGTATAAACAAGGATATAGATTTTTAAAGCGCTTGTCTTTTGTTTGCCGTTAGTACTGCCCTGTTTTCATACTGAGTGGTCACGCTGTAAGTTTTAAGAAGACGTGTTAATTATGCCGAAACAAATGAAATCGAATTTATTACGGCAGTGGATTGGCGACGATCTGTGAATTTCACTACAGATGGCAAAGTAATATTTTGTCAAGCCTGCCAAAAACACGTATTATTTACCTTTCTAGAAAAGGGGGAAGTTTTCGTCCCTAGTTGATCTGTTGTGCGGTTAGCATGAGTAACAACCGAAAAAAGGAAAATAATCAGTTTCAAGTTATCCACATCCCACCATAAAGTGTTTTACTCACTGAATTAGAAGCATCGGATTCGAATCCTGAGAAGGGTAGTGTCTAGAGATAACAGGAAGAACTTCACAGTTGAGAATCTTGAAAGATATTTAGTGATATACTGTAACCAGGAAATGTGAGGCAATCTTATTTTCACTGCTTCTTTTGATTGTTTATGCTTTCTTTCTTCAATTGTATAATATTGTCTTAAAGCAAGTTTACACAAATTTAAGTCAATTTTGTTAAGTTAAACTTTACAAGTATTATGTACTCAATCCTATGTAGCACATTCAAATTCTTTAAACCAATTATTCTACCCGAAAACGATATTTTGGCAAAAAACCTAAAAAAAAACTATTTCACCTAATGGAAAACCTAAAACAGTGTTTTTAAAAACCTAAAAATCCGGTCCCTACTTATAACTCAATACAATTTTATAGATTTTAGAATTGCAGGTGGAGCGTGGAATAAGGATAACTAGACTTTAAGCTGGGGGCCCGGGTCGTAGATTTACGGCACGTAAAATAACCCCAAACCTAAATTAGAACCTCTGGACAAAATTGCTCGGCCCTTTCACGTCCAAGTAATACCTTAGTTTCCAGAGGTGGGTTGAGAGTCGATGGGCTTACCACCTGTCCCTCTGCTCTATCTCGGAAAATAAGTGTAACAAAATTCACATAGGTAACAGAAACCTCCACTTGGAGGCCCTTCGCCGCAACATAGGGGATATATAATTCCAGATGCGCTGTTACGAGAAAAATTAACTATTTATTAGTGAGTTGTAGGGTACATAAATTATATATATATATAATTGCCAAGAGGTCACGTAAGATAATACTGTATAATGCAATAAAATAAAAAAGAGAAATTTCTCAATATTATCTAAGGTCCATGTCTATGTAAAGAAAATATTGATTCACGACAAATTAAAAATGACATGGAAACAAATTTTATGATGATCTGAGACAATTGAATTTCAAACTCGAGAAATTCTACTTACATTTCGAATGGAGGGGATAAATGTAGCAAACCGGGTTATAACATTAAATACATTTTGAATTACCTCTGCTTCTACATGAAGTTGGCATGTGAGATAGGAGCAGAAGAAATCTCGAAAAACCGTTAAAAAGCTTTTGGTGGTCATTCTGGCAGTGATCTTGATATGAACGCTGTTGACTGTATCGACACGTAGCGAAGTGAACGGGAAATACATTATATCCTTGTGACACACAGAAACACTGACTTACGCTAAGCAGGAAGCTTGCAAATGACATCCCACCATTCTGTCAACACTTTCCAATGAAATTCCTGCTGTATCTTCTGATGTAGGCCTACTACTCTTCCGTGAAAACTGATTTCTAACCACAGTAACTTATTAATTACCTAAATAATACTTCTACATACGAAGCAGCAACTTAGGTTCTCAGTACTGCAGGTTAAAATGGTTGACGCATTCTTCAAATAGTAGTAGTAATAATAGTAATAATAATAATAATAATAATAATAATTAATTATATATATGAGGGCCTGAGAAGCAAAGTGATACAAGTGACATTTAGTTTCTTTCAAGATAAAGTACTTTGAAGTTCAAATAGCACTAAAAAAATAAATTGCAGGGCTATGATGTTGTAGCTTTACAGTGACGTACACTAGAACCTACACTTGTATTACTTTTTCTCTGAACAGAAGTGATGTTATGTATTTGGAATATGCACTTATATCATTTTTTTTCAAATTTGTCACTTATATCACTTTACTTCCGAGTGCCTCATATGTACCATATAAAGGGTAGAATATGCCCTGTAATAGGCTTCAGTATATATTCGCTAATAATAATAATAATAATAATAATAATAATAATAATAATAATACTATTATTAAGTTATTATTATTATTATTATTTCCATTTTCGTTATTTTCACTTTTTATTATTAGGCCTACCAATAACAATACAATTATTAGCATTAATATTATATATTTATTCCATCCTATTTTGTTTCGTTGTATGCTTGAGTGACCCGCAATCCGCCTATGAGGTTAACATGTGCGTGATTATGTATAAGTATGCGTTCATATTATGTAAATATAAAATATGTATGCATGAATGCATGTATGTACAGACTATAAATGAAGCTATGTGAACAAATTCTAAAAAGGAACCTGAGTGACATTTAAGTTATTTTAAGACATTTTAAGTTAAGTGTGGTTTCATGCTCTATAACTGTTGTATGTTCAAATGGTCCTGATTTCACTGTTAAAACGTAGTAAACATCGAATATCCCTTTTTAGAATACAAGGAATATAAACCTTACTGAAAACAAAAAGAAAACCCATATATTAATGCCACTTTCGGGTTTACCCCTAAAAACTGACTAAGTTAAATCGTGCAGTAAAGTATACTGAATATTTCCTGAAGTTTTGTCCTAGTGAAGCTAATAGAGACTGATAAAACCCATCGAAGTTTTTAGCATAACCCATCTGCATGCAATATTTAAAGAAATAATGTACCCTTTTATTGTTGGGTATCTTATATTTTTACGGTGTATCTTATTATTATTTATAATTCATGAGAAGACCTATAGAACTTTATAATAAAATATTGCATAACGTGCAGGATAAATGGGCAATGATATTTATTATTTAGATACCACCACAGGAATGATCGATTTTCATCCAAATTTTGCAAGTGAGCACATGCACGCACTTTCATTAAGAAATTAAAATTAAAATAAGTTTTTCACAATATCCAGTTGCAATTACATACCTTTTATCCTGAAATAAATTTCCGCGTTCGATAAATTAAATTACTCTGTGTACAGAAATTAAATAACAACGGTCCATCAAAATATTGACATTATTAACCTAACTTATTAGAATAACAGCAAAAGAAGATTTTGAAATACCTCTCTCAATTCTATTGTCAATTTAAAGTCTCTATTAGTAATGAGTTTCGGCGGACAAAAAGAAACAGAGTTTATAAACGTACATCAAGGTTTCGGGCGAAAGAGTAGTTCTTTAGATGGGGGTACGCTGTGGCGAGGTCGGTCCAGGCACTGCACTACAAACCTGAAGGTCGCGGGTTCTATTCCTAATGAGTCGTTGTGATTTTTCAATTGGCCTAAATTCTTCGGGTGGCACAATGGTCTTGGGATGGTCTCAGCCTCTAACATAGTGCATTACAGAAGCAATTTTGGAGGTAAGAGCAACCGGTGCTTAAGGCTGACATCGTTACTCAACAGAAAAAGCCGAATGTATCAAAATCTGGGAGTATTAGTTCACGCTGGGCTTTCTTGAATCCATAAACAGTGCAAAATTATAACAATTTTAATTTTGGGCATAATGAACTCCAGAGATACGTACCTATAAACTATACAACTACTTCTGAATCTTGTAGTAGTAATTAAAGTAGAATATAACCTATATTTTAAAAAGACCTGTAATCATAAGAGAATATAAAGTAGTAAAACTTTGCATTTTCCAAATTTTCAAACGTCCTAATGCCTTTAAAAATAAAATAAAGGAATCAATATTATGTATCACGAAGAGCACAGCGTTCTTAATTAAAAACACCCTTTCATGAATAATATGAGTCATAAAAGGGATTAATGTAATTAACGATAATTATTCTCTTGAGAAAGAAAGCGTGATATTTTACCCACAGAGGCTGCCATGAACTCTGGCAAGATGCAACACTGTCACACACAAAACAGTCGTCATAACAGATGAAATTTCGCTCGAACTTCATTCGTTAAAATTACATACTTGTTCACAATACACCAATGTTTAATGCTGCAAAGACGATCTTTTATCATCAAGTAGAATTCCGTATTCGATAAAATAAAAAATCCCATGTCATGCAACATAAGATATTGACATTTTTATAATCATAATAGTAGGTTTTGAAATACTGTACCTTTCTCAATTCTATTATCAATTATAAGTCCACATTATTGATGATATTCGCCGGAATAAAAACTAAGAGGGATGATAAACGAACACCAAGGGTTTGAGTGAAAGAAAAAGAGATGTTTTTACCCTAGTAACCAGAATTTGATTCTATGGGCATATTTAAGGCATTTCAAATATTATTTTAATTTTCGTTGTATTAACCTATGTTGGAGTTTTTTCTATCTGTAACATGCAAAAAGAATCAGTTTTGATTTTGTTTCCCTGTAATAAAACAAATATATGTAGTCTATTACACCTATATTTTTCTTATTTCCACCTTGATTCCCAGACTTTTCCATGTCTGTATATAATCATCTTAAATGTTGAATTTGAGATTTTTAAAGAGTAAAATCATTTAAATAGTATTATAACGTCATCATGTTTAAAAACTTTTTTAATCTTTAAAAATATGCAACTTCAACATTCAAGATATCCTGATAAATATAAACATAGAAAGACCTAAATGGAAATTTAAAAAAAATTAAGAATCAGATGTAGGCATACTTTTTGTAATTAAATCTTACAGATCCAACTGAACGGTATCATAAAACGTGTATCAATACACTACATATCTCTAAATTTTAGTTACACAAAACTAAAATAAATAATGTTGTAGAATACCTAAACGTATCCTTTCCAAATAGCCTACATCCTCAAATCATAGCCTACATTCGGTTAATCATCCTTTTGTTTTGGGGGGCCCAAAATTGTGGGTATTTGGAAATAAGAGAAAGTCAGACTATGGTTTCACTTGAATTACAATCGCGGTTAAAATTGGAGTGGGGGAAAGAGCAATACATAGGAAAAGGATCTAAAGTCAGTAAACTAGGCCTCGCTTGGATTAGACTAGGTGCGTGGAGAATGATTAAGATCACAGATGAAAACGGAATGAGAGTTTGTCCATTATGTAAGGGGGAAGAATCATGGTTTCATATTTTGGCGAATTGTGAAGGTTTGGAAAATTGGAGGGAAAAAAAAAAATACTTACCATTATCTTTTATGGAATCAAATAGGGAGCAACGGAAATGTTTGGAGTTACTAACGGGAAAAAACGTTGAGGAAGGCATTGGGAAGTATTTAATGAAAGCGAGACAGCTCAGGTTTGAAAAAGCGACAAATTGGAGAGCGGGTGTGAAGGGTGAGGAATAGATTTACTTTGTTTGTGTTATTTTGTATTTATAATATTTGTTCTTTTTTGTGTGTGTGTGTGTGTGTGTTTTTGCGTAAGCATGTACGGTCCATGCGGACCCGTGCGATTGTTTGCATTGGAATTTGTAAAAAGTTAATTATTGTAATAAACACTTACTTACTTACTTAATAAGAGAAAGTAAATATTTCGATATAATTGCCATTGGAGTAAGCGCGGGCAAACGAACTGTGTTACCATTCTAAATTTCAAGTCGGCTGCATTACCTGATCAGAATGAAAGAGAGACGTGACCTAGGATATCTAGTCTTTTACTTCAACTTAAGAAAAGAGATTAGGATATCGTATTAAATGGTTTCGGATGTCTCAAGCACCATTCTAAATCAGTCTCAATTTGAATGGATTGTAGAGAGCACGAAAACAATGTTAAAACCGTAGCCTATTTCAGGTTTTAGTTTTCTGTTGTGATGTTAAACTGCAAACTACTAAGTAGAAAGATGTACTTCAGTTAAATAAAAATTGGTAAATAGGCCTAATGTGGTTTAGAGGTCACTCAACAACGAAAGGATATCCACGTCATGTAGGATATCTGGAAGAAACTCTGAATGGCAGCCAAATAATTCAGCCTGCGCTTCTAGCAATCTAATAGTTAATAGAAACGTTAGTGTATATGCTAGTAAAGAATATGAAACACTGTATTGAATTGAATCACTCTTTTTTGTGTAAGTAATTTTTAAAGATCATTGAAATAAAATTAAAGAAGTGAAGTTTAAGTTTAAATTTATAAAAATCAGGCTCAAGGTTATTAAAAAGTGAACTCATTAGGTTAGCCACTCGTTATTTTGGAAAATATTCACGTGAAGAAGATTCAAATAACTCAGATTGAGACTACTTTTGATGAAAGTAAGTTAAATTAAATATATACGAGATGTAATATTACATTAAGGGTGGGGTAAATAATATCATAAAATCGAATATTTCACAGCTATTAATAAAGGTAACATTTCCTGTTGTCCAACCATTTCGGTTAGATTTCATCGCTATCACTAACCGAACATTACGTTGTAATTATCACTTTTTTTGTCTGCCTGCGCGTAATTTTTCGATAATATTAACTTTTTGCAGGACTTTGTTAGTTTTGAAACACAATCATACGATACTCTAAAGTGACTGCGGGGAACTCTAATTAGCCTACACCGAAGAAGATAGTTCGCACATTATCAAAGGCTCAGATCACTTAAATCTATAGGGTAGTCAATATAAAATGTATGATTTTATGCGCAACCAAGTAAAAAAGTTACAAAATGGCCCATTAATTTCATTCGTATGGTATGGGAAGCAATGGAAATGTCGAAATATCGTAGGTGAGATGTAATAAATATTTAAAAAATTATAAAATTTTTTGCTCGAAACTTTACAAAATATTATTGCAGTATTACAATTTACAATCTTTGTCAAATTAGGTGTTCCTACTCTGTCATCAGTGTACGTTCATACGTTCATACGTTCTCGAATGTATGCTGAGATGAATCTATCTACTTTTACCACATAATTATAATACCAGGACCAGATCTAATAGAGGCCTTTATACGGATAAATGGAATTTTACTTTGACATAAAATAATTTTGATTAAATTTCTAAGAATTTTTTAAATATTAAACTTGCATCTTAGGAACTTGCCTATCAGACAGTTTAAGAAGGCAATTCGTACTACTACCTCGTTATAGTGTACGAGAGTTTTGTAATGTAAATTGGTTTTAAGTTGTATTGTTACCTGTCTATTATTATAACTGATTTTCCTTTGACATATCATTTGGTCATTCGGAATAAAATATCTATATACCATTAGCCTACAAAGTTTAAAAAAAAAAACTATTTCTACAGGGATCATTATGCAATCCATTCTATTCCAATAATCCACACAACATTTTCTACTTTGAAATAATATTAACTTACGCTTAAGTTTTAAAAATATAATAGGCCTATTTTTTGTTCACATTAAAAGTCATACAAAGAAAATTGTAACTGCTTAAAGGCCAATAAATTATACTAATCCTATTTCACCTATAGGTTAACATTACCACAAGTTATTATGAAAAGTGGCAAGAGTATATTAAAACTCAGGATTTTGAAATACCGAAGACATCGATGGCTTGTTTCATTAAATCCAGTTTGCAGCAACACATCATAATTTGTGGCGAAGAAATACTATATTTTTAATAAAACTATTTCAGTATATTTCATAGCAAAAAATAATATTAAAATAATATAAATCCTAGCTTATATTAATTCTATGAAAAGTGTAGAAGGTAATAATTGTAAAATTAAAAATGTTTTTAAAACAGTTCACAGTTTTTCCGGTAAGTGAAAAAAAATATCGATTTTGAAGACACATAGACTGTGGATAAGTGGATATCGTGTAAGCGGCTTACCTGACTGCGAAATCTTCCTGTAGATCAGCGGGACGTTCTGGCGAAATGTAGCAGAAGTGGCGCTGGGCTGTGTCTATTTAAACGGGATGCTGAGGAGTGCGGCGTCGCCCCACGTGCTGAAGTGACGGCGCACCGCATGATGTCATCTGAAGAACCAACCAGCATCCATGTGGGTGTCCATTCCCAACAATGCTCATATTTAATTACACCCACAACATTGTGAGCCCTATTCAAAGTGGAAAATAAAAGAAGAGCTTACTTTAAAACGTAGGGGTATTTATATGTTTAATTGTCATAACCAAGGCCCGGATTTTGATGACCTAAAATACTTAAAACAAATACTATACTAATACTATAATAATGACTACAAAAATAAAAAAAATATGACCTGAAAACTAAGAAAACTGACTCGAAAATTTGTATGAAAATACTGGTTTATTCATCGTATTTTTGCCTATTCTACATTAATGCTGTTACCCAACAATTGTAAGTATTAATTGTAACTAATTGTAATTAGTTAATTACATGTGGTAATGTATACAGCAAACGCCGTCTTTCTATACCCAAATTAAAATTACAACAAGATTTATTGATTTTTGCTTATTTAGAGTTCCGATAATATTCCTTGTAAGTAAATGAACAAAACTTTATATAATGCGAGGAACAGCACAAAATAAGAAAATAATTACTCTGAATTTTTAAACATCACCTAAAAATAAGAAATGGGAGAAAAAGACCACAAATTGGCCAAAAAATTACGAAATAATGACGTTACATTTTAAAAAGTGACCTGAAAATAAAAATTTGGGGAAAATGACCAAAAATGGCCCTAAAAATTACAATTTTTGTAATCTAGAACGCACAAGCAGAATATCTGCACAAGAGGGCAACGCCAATCACATAGCAGTTAAAATATGACATGCCATCAAAATCCTGGCCCTGATCTTTCCTCTAACTGAAGGAGAAAGCAAAATATTTTCTGCACAAATTGTTAAATTTTTTCATAAAAAAATAACTTTCATGCCCAAAAAGTATTCCAAGGGACAAAATGACAAATATATTTTTCTACTATATTTAGCTAAACATGAAGCCTACCAGGCTCATTTTTAACTACTTGCGTTTTTCCAAAACTGATTTGCAAATAACTGAAAATGTTTATCGTTTTATATAAAACTGTTCATACAAACATACCATACTCCGAAACAAAAAGTAATGCACGGAATTAGCACTTCGAAAAAATTTCCCATTACATGAATATTAGCTTTTGAAATGTACTGAAATAACCCAGAAAAATTATAACCCCTATATAATAAGTGTATCGTCATAAACTTCACCAAGAGTAGCAACAACAAAATAATGATTTTCCAACTATTAGTGGACATGCCGATTGTAATGGTAAAACAGCATATGAACTTCCTAAACATCACCAAGAGCAGCAACAACAAAATAGTGATTTTCCAACTATTAGTGGACATGCAGATTGCAACAAGAAGGTCGTTAACCCCCGTATATTATCGGAAAGGAACGAACTTATCCCTTGGACTGAGGTAGTACGCAAGAAACCTAAACGTCAAATAGTGGTTGGTGTGAATGAAAACATTAGTACCGATCCTAGTAAACCAAGATTATTAGGGGTACCCAAGATGGCTTCCCTGCATGTTTTTAGGCTTGCTCCTTCCACGACGGCTGATCAAGTTGTGAATTTTTTAAAATGTGATTTTAGTGAAGTCAAATGTGAAAAGTTGACATCCAGAAATGCTGATGTCTATGCCTCTTTCAAATTGGACGTATTTGAAGAGAATATCGAATCAGTTCTAAATTCAAACAAATGGCCGAAAAATGTATGTATAAGACGTTTTTTTCACATTCGCAGCCAAAAACTGCAAACCTGAATATTCTAGATGATGAAGATAATGTGTATAATTCTAGTTTAATTAATTCCGACAAAGAAATTAATGTTAGCAGGCACTCTGGCCTTAATATTCTACATTGGAACACCCAGAGCCTACTTAACAAATTAGACTATATCTCAGTCTTAGCCAAAGAATTGGAAGTTCATATATTGTGTGTACTCGAGCATTGGTTAAGCGATAACGAGTTATCTGTGATAAAGGTTCAGGGTTATTTCCTGTCCAGTTATTACTGCAGACCCAGTGGTCATCATGGAGGCTGTGCAATTTTTATTAAGGATGGATTAGATGTTTCTAATTATGATGTCTCTTCTTTAGCTGCGCAGTATAATTTTGAAGTCTGCTCTGTTTTTTTAAAGAACTATAATATTGTATGTGCAACTATTTACAGGTCACCAGATCCCAGTAAAAGCTCTTTTGAACTATTCGTATCTAATCTTTCTGATCTTTTTAACTTAATATATAAGTCCAATATAAAGAAACGCATTGTTTTATCAGCAGATTTTAATTACAACTTTTGTGAAAATAGCAGTAAACTTGATGAACTCTTGAACCTATTTGATAGCTTTGGGGTCTGTCCCCTGATCTCTAAACCTACTCGTCCTGGTCGCAACGGTACTGCCGGAACTGGGTTAGACAATATTGTCACCAATATAGACAGGAGTATCTGTTCTGCTGAAGTGGTCCCAACTGTATTTTCTGATCACGATGCAATAATCCTGAAAGTAAATATAGAAACATGCAAGAGAGCAAAATCTTCCAATCTAAACAATTCTAACTACAAAAGACAAATTAGTGGTCTTAGTCTGCACTATTTTAATTTTTTACTAAGCCAAATAAGTTGGATTATGCTATACAGCTTAACAAATTTAAATGAGAAGGCTAACTATTTTATTAAAGTTTTATCAGACATAGCTGACAAAGCATTTCCTATTGCCTTAACTAGCTCTGGTCCAAAGACTAACAAATCTAATAATAAGTGGTATTCTGACGAGCTCCACACACTTAAGGAAAGGTGCTTATCTTACTATAGATTATATTCTTATCATGGTCTGCTTGAATTTAAAGATAAATATCTTGAATTAAGGAACATTTACAAAAGGACTCTTCAAGAGACAAAAATTAAATATTTTTCGAACATAGTCAATAATTCTCCTAATAAGTCGAAATCCACGTGGTCAGTTATAGCTTCTCTACTAAACAATGATTCCAACCGAAATAAACTCGACATTAAGTTGGTCGCGGAAGAATTCAACTCATTTTTTATTAACAAAGTTGAAAACACTGTGAATGGAATAAATAATAACATTGATCCTATTGACCTTCTAAATAAGCTACCTAAGTTTGAAGGTACCTTTTCGTTCAATCATTTAACAGTTCAGGATGTATATTCTACTATTTTAAAACTAAATTCTAGTTCTTGTCTTGATGTATATGGTTTTAATTCAAAAATTCTGAAATGTGCTGCTATGTTTATATGCGAACCATTGGCTCATATTTTTAACCATAGTATTGACCTTTGCACATTCCCTGACGCCTTTAAACTAGTTAAAGTTATACCCATCCATAAGAAGGGCCTCGTAACTGATTACAATAACTATAGGCCTATTAGTATTGTGCCCATTGTGTCGAAGGTCTTCGAGATGTTACTTAACCAACAGATAACTAAATATTTTGAAACAAATTCGCTTTTTTCTCCGAGTCAATACGGTTTTAGAGCAGGTCGGAACACTATTGACGCGGTCTTAGCTCTAGTCAAAAAAAGTTTAGATGCTCTTGATAAGGGCGATTTTGTATGTAGTCGATTCTTTGACCTCTCTAAGGCCTTCGACACAGTCTCACACGATATTCTTGTAAACAAGCTCAGATTTTATGGTTTTAATGATCTAAGTGTTGATTTTATGTTTTCATATCTAAGTAATAGATTTCAAACTGTGTATTATCATAACCAGATCTCTCAATTCACAAAGATAAAATATGGTGTCCCCCAAGGCTCGATTTTGGGGCCTGTACTGTTTTTAATTTATATTAATGATATCCCTGATCATATTAAGGAGGAATGTCTAAATGTTTATTTATTTGCTGATGATCTGGCATTAAATGTTTCCCATGATGTTAATGATTGTGTTATCGATAAAATTGAAACCTTATCTGGTAAAGTTCAAGAATGGTCCAAAGCTAACAAATTAAGCCTTAATGTCGACAAAACAATTGACATAACATTTAGTTACAATTATGCTATAAATTCTCAGATTCCTCCGGTTAAGTTTCTTGGCATTCACCTTGATTCTGATCTCGGGTGGCACACTCACACTGCTAACATTGCATCTAAAATAAGTCAAGGCATTTTTATGTTAAGAACTCTAAAAAATAGTTTATGTAAAGAATCTCTCTTAAACGTCTATTATGCCCACGTTAACTCTCACCTAAATTACGGTGTTATGCTTTGGGGGAACCATACATCCTCCGATAAACTTTTCATCTTACAAAAAAGAGCCATTAGAACTATATGTGGAGTCTCTTCGTCAACGCACTGTAAACCACTGTTTATCAGACTTGGCGTTTTGACTCTTCCAGCTATGTTTGTTTTTAATTGCCTTCTCTATGTATGTAAACATTTGGAAGTATTTACTAAATGCGCTGAAATCCATACCTATGATACACGCAATAGAGGTAACATATATATCCAAAAATGTAAATATTCCAGAACATTCAATAGTTTCGAAAATATTTCTCTTAATTTATATAACAGCCTACCTGCAAATGTAAGACAAATGGCTTACTGTGCGTTTAAGAGAACTTTAAAATTCCAGCTGAAAAGAAATCCATTGTACAGCATCCAGGAATTTTATTCTATACATTGGTTGTAAGCTTTTATTGTTTGACGTTGCTATACATTTTTTTAATGTCCTGGCAAAAATAAATCTATATCTATATCTATCAGACATTCATATTTCAGTGTACTGAATATGCTCAGGTTCTTAAATATAAGATGTAAGTCCTTCACCAAACATTTTAACAATGTAAGAACAAATGTGATACCGGCAGGGATGTTTTAAAAACATGTTTATAGTCTAAGGTGGGGGAGTGTATCACGCAAGGATAAGTATGCGCTCAAGTATAATCAAGTGGAGACAAAAGAATGAACACATTCCATATTGCTTTCATAACGAAGTTATGATAAAATAAATTGTGTCCGATTTATATTCTACACATAAAAAGTAACCAGAGATGTTTATGAAGGCAAATAAAATGTCCTTTTATCATCTTTGTGTAGACTGCAGTAGAAGCACTGCTTATGCTGTGGAGTGACTGTCCACACATAGTGACGCCATGCTGGGTACATGTCACACTAAACTTGAGTCTTAAATCCCTGTATGAACATTCGAAACCTACAATATAAGCAATGAAAATAACCGTAAACCCAACATAAACATAAACGTTTGAGACCATGTTTCTAAGTGCGTGTGAAGTCTAAGTTTCTGTAAAGTATTTAACATCATGCTGCATTGGAACTGTTGAGCTCGATCAATAAGTATTAGAAATATTTCTTCTCAGTCTCGTTTATTTTATTTTCCAAGGCATTTCGTTTCCATTCAACCATCTTCAGGGAATCTTCCTTGTAGATTTCAGTCAGAATAAAAATGCTTCTTCACTAGCGTCATTTTTATTTAAAACTATTAAAACTTAAATTGTTCTTAAAGCATAAGTAAAATTAACTTTTTCATGCTGCTTCTTTACGTCATTCACATGGACATTTTAAGTTTTAATAGTTTTAAATAAAAATGACGCTAGTGATAAAGCATTTTTATTCCTATTTAATGTAAATCTACAAGCAAAACTTCCTGAAGATGGTTGATTGCAACCGAAATGCCAGGTAAAAATAAAATAAAAGAGGTTAAGAAGAAAGGTTTATGTTATTATTTACTTTTCTGTGTCAAAGTTTATGGTAAACGAAACAACCAATTAGAACTACGGAGCACCACCCGGCTACATTCGTCTTCACTTGGCTGATCGCTCTTTTCGTTTTTTGTCTCTAGCAGCCACTGAGAGCTGAAGTAGGGTATGCTGCTGAGAGGAATTTAACGAGTTTCTAGGGTGACCAAATTCACCTACACGAAAAAAAAGAGGACAGTAAGGTGGGAAAATGAGGACATTAGCGAAAAAATGACAAGCCGGAAGCCACAAAGAAATAGATGTAGCACAGATATGGATTTTAAAAACGTCAAAGAAATGGATATAGCACAGATATGGAGTTTACAAACGTCAAAAAAATGGATATAGCACTTACAAACGTCAACGAATATTAACAAGATTAATAAACATGAAATTAAACATTTTAACAATTATTCAAATTGCATATGTAAAAACAAAACAGAGTGCAAAGATGACTTTCCACAGTTTTCTCAAGACATAAAATCTTGACAGGAGTACGGCCTATTCCTTAAAATTCTATTACACCAACAATCGATCTTTAACATATTTAATTGTCAACCTGTTTAGTTCATCTCTGAGATGCAATTAATGAAAACACACTCTCAACATTAGCGTTGTGGGCTGGGATACAAGCAAAATTTTTATTCTGAATGGCATATTTTATGGTTTACAGGATGGAAGTAACAACGGTGATTATGAATTTAAATACCGAAAAAACTCCAGGTTAGGTCAATGTTAAGGCACACATTACAAACGATTAATCATCTAACTAATACAAAAACTAAACATTTTGGAAAACTAAAAATTTTTTCGAGACAGAGGGCCAGGTAAAAAAAAATGAAGGCGTCCTCCTACGACTTTCGAACTCATTTTCAGACTTGTTGAGCAGGGTTGATGTCAGGACTCCATGCTATTCAATCCAACGTCATGAATGAATTCATTGACAATCCTTGCAGCAGTGTGAGGACGGGTAGGCTACTGTTATACAATAAGAGGAACTCACCAGTGCCACGTATCCAATTAGAGTCTCAATATAGACTACCTGGGTGCAGTCATAGATCAAAAACGAGTTCTATATGAGCTTCATATGAAATCTCATTCCCCACAGAGGATCGAACCCGGGTCTGCGCACTCATAATCAGCAAGGCTAAATACTAGACACAGACAACGCAAGTGATCGCATAAACATAGTTGCTACAGTAACTACTCTGAGCTTCCAGTTGACTGGATGTATAGCCCGTGGTCAGTGTTCTACAATCTAGAATGATCCCATTTCTTTATCTCATAGCTTACAGGTACCAAGGAAAGACAAAATGAATCTGCCGATGCAAAAATGTCAGGTGGTAAGCGTTGTCCCGTCTTGATATGTAGCGCTACGAGTTAGTTGTAGTTTACAATACTGTTTCGCAGATTCTTTGGAGATATGGTTGAGCGAGAGATTATTTCAAGTTATCTGTTATATCCATGGGCTTCTTGCTCAGGAGTTGCAAGTTTCACGTAAACATTCAAACAATTGCCGATACCTCCAGCGAATAATTTTGACGTGACAAACGATTGCTGATACGTCCTGTAAATCTTTTTGTACGCGATCGTATCATTCACCAAAACTCTTTGGAGCAATTCTCCCTCGGATGTTACGCACTCAATTGCGGAATAGTGCATACGCCTTAAGATCATCTCTAATTTAAAAGACAATAGGTACGCGTTAAGTGGGACGCAAAGATGACAGATTAACTCGCATAAAAGGCCCGACACACGATGTGACAAAACTCTTACATAGTGAGAAAATTCCGATATATTTGTCTGTTGTATATAATTAAGTGCACACATAATAAATTATAATTAAGTTTCCTTTTTCGTTGGTGTTCTCAGAGAACCTTTCTTTTTTTTCCTTTTTATATTCTATATGTTAAAACTTTTTGAACCACCCATAGCTTCTGCTGTCTAACTGCCTGGGTAACATCCAAATATTATAATTCATTCTTTACTGTGCTGTTTGCGAAAAGGCTATCAAACTTTCTAATTTCAAATAGTAATAATATACTAGTATCCAAAATTAAAGTATCAAACTGATATTTCTCCTTCCTGTGTCTACAATACGAGATATTCATACAAAATGTAAAGCTATGTCCGTACAGTTGTGTTCTGAACTGAAGATGGCAATCCTGTCATCTTACAAACATGCAAACGATGACGCCAGTGCACCAATCAAAATGGCAGTGCACCTATCAAAAGGGGCACTGCAGCATAGTGTTTGTTGTTGAACCCAATATCAACGTTTTCTGTGTAAACATTTACTGCATGTACAGGATGGCACAGAGAAGACGCCTAGAAGATTCTCTTCGGTGGAGGCCCATAGTAAGAATGGAAGCAGGACAGTCTCAAGCTGAAGTGGCCAGACGGCTTAATGTGAATCGTTATGTTGTTTCTCGGATGTGGCAATAATTTGTAGAGTCCGAAAATGTATCCCAAAGACCAGGGCAAGGACGAAAAAGAGTGACATCAGAAAGAGAGGACCGTTTTTTGGCTGTAAGGGCACGACGGTACCACCGTAGTACTACACGACAACTGGCACCTGACCTCACAGCATCCACTGGAACAGTTGTATCGAGGCAAACAGTGTACGGAAGGCTTCGGCAGAGAGGCCTTTATTGTCGGAGATCTCCTGTATGTGTACCCCTGACGCGTATTCGCAGAAGAGTACGTCTAGAGTGGAGTCATCAACATGCCAACTGGACGGTCGAACAGTGGGCCAATGTTCTCTTTACAGATGAGTCCAGATTTTGTCTTGAAAATGATTCTCGACGGATTCGCATCTGGAGAGAACCTGGAACACGATTTCGGGACGCAAACATTGTGGAAAGAGACTGATATGGAGGTGGATCAATAATGGTGTGGGAAGTAATTCTGTTGACTACCCGAACATCTCTTTATGAAGTTGTACGGGTAAATTGGCAAGGTTTAACTGCTGTCAGGTATCGTGACGAGATCTTGGCACCTCATGTGCTGATGTTTCGAGGTGCTGTGGGCCCAGACTTCGTTCTGATGGAAGATAATGCTCGTCCTCATAGAGCACAGGTGGTGGATGTTTCTTGGAAATTGCAGATATTGCACTCATGGATTGGCCTGCTCGCTCTCCCGATTTGAATCCTATAGAGCATGTCTGGGATGCACTAGGACTAGGGAGAGGACTTACTTCACGTGAACATCCGCCAACCACTCTCCAGGCCTTGCGAGGTGCTCTGCAGGAAGAATGGGCGTTATTGCCTCAAAATGAGATTGATGACATTATTCACAGCATACCACGCCGTTATGAGCACATTAACCCGTTTTTCTGTATGTGTATGAAAGTCATTACGTGTCCAAAAAAAACAGGGTGTTTTGTTTTACTGGTATGCACAAACGTTTCAGTAGTTTGCCTTCTTTATTCCTCATATTGTATGTTCGTTACTATCACCTGTTTATACCGTTTTGTGGCAAAATAAACTACCAAAGATGAAATTTTGGTTTCCTGCTTTAATTTTGGACACTAGTGTACAATACGTTTCGTTAGGTGCTATAAAGTCACAATAAATCTTATTTTCGTAAACTGTTAAAACTAGTTATCTACTTGGAATCTTTTCTTTTTCTCTTAGGGGTTTTTCCACAATGATGTGGTCTCCCTCAACCAAACAATACGTGATAACATATTCCAATTTTAACGAATTTTGCATCTCCAGTGTCGTCTGTCTATCGTATCTTCATTCTATAGTCCTCTTGCTGTCATTGGCTCCCCCTTACACCATCCATCCAGTTTCGGATGGATGGCCTTCCTTCCATCAGGTTCACAACTCATACTCTCCACTATTAATATTAATATTAATATTAATATATATATATATATATATAAGTACTTTCGTTTTATTCGTGATGTTACTGCTCCACAATAATTAGTTTAATACTCCAATACTTAAAATCTTTAATTGGTAAAACTGATGTATAAATATAAATAAATGCCAGTTATGGACTTAGTTGAGGTTACGAAAATTAAGCGTTACTTTGAATTTAATTTGAAACTGTAAAAATAAATCACAATTACACTCAACTTCGTATGATCACTGCTGTATATTATACTAGGTCCAGTTATATTGCATCACTCATCTTGCTCTGTTGCAATATTGAAGAAACCACTACGAACTTCCATTACGTGATTAGTAGCCTGGTTCCTACTCGACTATTAAAGAGACGCTCAAGAGCTGGCCAACATGCATTCAAGGGTGCGTTTAAAAATCCCGATATGAAATTAGGCACTGAAGTGCCAGTTTAGATATCGCATGGAAATCTGTTAGTCCTGCTACCAACATTTTAACTAGCGGAACAAGGGGACAATATAGCTGAGTCGATTGATGATCACTGTAGAATATTATGTTTATTTATTAAGTGCCAGTATGGTACTTTATGAGATTGGGTGGGGGATTGGGAAATGTCTGTCTGTCCGTGTGTCAGTAGGCGCGATAACTCAAATACGCTTTATCGGATTTTCATGAAACTTTGTATACGCATTTATAACGTTCATGGAAAGAACTCTATTGATATTGGACCAAATCGGTTGACCGGTACCGGAGTAATGCCCGATTTAGTGGCTATTTTAATGGTAATATATCAGAAAGGCGCTATGACTCTAATACGCTTTGTCGGATTTTCATGAAAATTGGTATACGGATTTATGACGTCCATGGGAAGAAGCTTATTGAATTTGGACCAAATCGGGATTATAATATCATCTTCGTTCTCCGACAATTCGAAGCATTTTGATTGACTTGCGGCCAACCAATCAACGGCCGAGCTCCCGTAACTAATGTCCTAATGTACTCAATTCTGTAAATAGAAATAATAGGCGAAATTACTTATGAAAGAGCATGCTTTCATTTCCAATTTAATATAAGTATTAATTTTGGAATGGATATTAGACGTTACAATATTATTGCATGGCCCACAATAAACATAACGTAACAAATTGCCAATCGTTATTGATATTGTTAGCCCGCCTTGATTAATTATTTTCTTCATGACGATGTCAGTGTAAATAAAACATTGGAAACACAACTGTCCATTGAATATTGATATAATATTGTTTTTCTATCGATATGAACGGCTACCGATATCTGTATTTGTTTTAATGTGAGTATTTTTCTTATTCGCTCCTGTGGAGCAATATTTCTAATGTAATTCCTGACAGATTGATTTCAGATTGACTTTAATTCATTCATACGGCTGCTTTAAATTTGAAACAAACCTGTCAGTGAATCGCCGGCCTATTACATCATTAATATTATTGTCATTGCATTTCGTAAAATGTTAAAATATTTTAAGAATTTATTATATCAGTGCATACCAATATGAATTAAGGTTAAGAATCAAACTTTAGACCTCAGTTCTTCCGTAAGCCCTGCTTAATGAATCGATCTGGAGTTCAACTCTGAGATCTATTACAAAAATAACTTATTTTCTGCATGGGGCTATCATAATTGCAATTTTCACTGATTAAAAAATCATTCTGTCACTTTATTATATCAGTTTACCTGGTTTTATTTGTACATGGCAAATTAAAATTGTAGGGAAACTAGTAGGCCTAATTCTTCTTATTGTGCTATAAAATAAATTATTATTAAGGACTTAATTTTAGAGCATTGGTTATTCAGATTTGACCCACTCCGAGTCCAACTAGGTTCACTAGTAAAATGTCAACTTGAAAAGCGGGAGTGTGATAATAGTTCTGCAAGTTAGAAAGAAACCTGAGCGGAACGAAGCTGTGAAGGTTTCTTTCTAACTTATAGGACTATAGATATATCTGTAGTAAATTATTGCAAACACCAGTAGTTAACAGTTCCTCTTAATGTAAACCTTTCTGGGCATCTCTTCTATATAATAGTGATAAAAGCAATACCACTTGACCTCATTAAGGTTTCGATATTGTAGCTTCCGTTCCTATTTTTTCAGGCAAACATGAAAAAACAAAACATTACACATTTGTTGCTTTCACTGTACGCAATTTCGGCAGTGCGCTAAAAGACTTGAACTAAATGCTAGGAGCGGTATACTTATAATATTGACCAGGATTTGCTTATTTTTCTCCCTTGTATTTTTCATTTAATTAATACACTTCCTTAATTAGCAATACATGTGATCAGCGCTGTCAATTTGAGAACTTCTGCTCTGTGTTGCTTGAGGCTTTCCCGATGTTGAGCATGTATTAATGTTCCTCGGGCTTCCAACCGGGTGAGTTGGAGGTTTGGTTCCAAGCCTTCGGCAGCTATATCCGCTGCCATCTTCTGGAGAAGTGAGCTAGATTGAACAGACCAGACCAAATAAGCTAACTGAGGTCAGAGAATTGCGGGCTAAGCCCGCGATGCGATAACTTCGAATCCCATTTCATTCCTGCATACGAAATGTATTGCTGGAAATGAAAACGGGTTCCTATCCTATAACTTAAATTTGCTTAAGCTAACGGTGTTTCGCATAGGACTTGAACCTATGCAGGGCAACTGCAATGAGTGTTGGGGTTCGGGCCGTTAAATATAGTTCCGGTATTCACCTTACAACCAGGGAAAACCACGGAAAATCTTGATTGGAACTTGCAAAGGGGATTTGGTAATGGTCCTCCATTCTGTAACGCCTGGTTGGAGTTGAACCAACCAGTTGTGATGCGAGGCAGCTGAAGGCTTATACGTATTGAAATGGGGTTCTGATTGGTCGGGAAGGAAATACTCCATTTAATTATTCCATTTTCTAATTTTATTATTGGCCCCCACCCGTTCTAGTACATCCAGTCTTTATATGAAGCAGTTTTTCCAAATCCAGCTCACTTCTCCCAGAAGATGGCAGCGGAGATAGCTGCCGAAAGCTTGGAGCCAAACCTCCAACTCACCCGGTTGGGAGCCCGAGAAACAATAATACAACTACTGCTCTACTGTACAGCTGATCAAAATGTTAGCCCTATTTTGGATTTTACATACTAGAAAAAACAGAAATTGTTAATGCAATGCAGAGAAGGAGCATATAAGTTACAAAGCCAATGAATAACATGGAAAATGTGTAATGTTAGACCTGTGTGGTTCCGAGAATTCAAGTTCCAATAAAATATTTGTACGTTTAGGCCTTCATTTTATTGGCATTACAACACTTGATTCTTCATAAGAGCTAGCACGTTCCATTACATTTTGTAATTATTGTATTCGCCAGAGGTGATCTGTGAGGCCTAGTCTCTTTTGTGTGCTCTGGATGTAGTACATGCGTATTACCAAAATAACTTCATAAAATTGCACATCAAAGTACTGAACAAGTACTCATTTTATAGACGTGTTAAAAGCTTTTTAGAAATTACGAAATCAGAAGAGACCTACCTATACAGTATATCATCCTATAATATTGCACTTCATGCCTGTAATCAAACTTGTGAAGTTCTGTACGGTTTCAATATGGTTTCTTAAAGTTTAATAAATCCAGACTGCATTAAATCCCAAGGTATCCATTTATTTTTTATGTAAGCAATAATATTTACTGGAACAAATATTATCTTACAAGTTTTTATACTGGATTTAATGGAACGGAAATAAATAGCCTTCCAACCTGGCTAGAATCCCGAGAGGATATTTAACAGAAGTTTCGATGTTGTTATTTTCTTAAAAAAGTTTCAATACTTGTTTAAATAACAAAGAAAACGCTACAGAAGTATTTTGATTGCATTGATGTTACGCGTCCAGTAGCCTGTCTTAATTAAATAAAAAAGTCACTCAATTGTAAGATATTTAATGTAATATTATGTGAATGTAAGTAAGTTAGTTGTAAGGGTCATTCCATATTAAATCAACAAATTTTAAGAAAATGTTTTGCCACACCATTTTTTTATTTTGATGAAATTTGGTAGGTGATATGAACAGTGGCGTTCCTAGGGTGGGGCGGTCCGACCCGGACCCCACTTACTATGGGGGCCCCCATTGATGCTCCACCCTAATATAAAAATTAATGTTCCACCTGATTTTGTAAAACGAGCAGTGAATTTTTCCTAAACAAACAAGGCCCTTTTGATTCAACACAGAAATCAGGAGAAAAGTTGTTTTTAACTAGTATTTACATTTCACTTGAAACTTGTGAAAAAAGTTTTTCAAAACTGAAATTAATAAAAAAAAAACTATTTGCGCTGAACAATGAGCCAAATGAGACTAAATGGACAAGCAATGTTATACATCAAGAACAATTTGGTTATGAAAATAAATTTTAATGAGACAATTAGGCAATTTTCTAATGTAAAAGCTATAAAAAGACAATTTTAAACGTGACTATTACATATTCTGAATTAATATAATCCATATTTTGCTAATTTATTGTCTGATTCTAAGAGTAAATTAAAACTCTTGTTTGTTACCTTAAAATTTCGTTAACTTTGTCATATTTAAACATAACCTCTTTTTTTTCCATTTCATTACTTTGTAATTATGCACACATTTATATTTTGCTAATCAGTTAACTTAATATTATTGGATTAATATAACAATAAATAAGTACATTAAATACTGCAAGAGTTCACTTCCTTATTCTGTCTATTATTTTTTCGTGTAGATTAGCTCATGGAGACGAACTGAAAGACAAAAAAGATAGCCATAGAAAATAAGTTAAAAATAGCCTTGTTGGTAGCTTTTGCTGGGGGCCTCAAAAATAAATTCGCCCCGGGCCCCAAGTGGTCTAGTTACGCCACTGGATGAACCAATCTTCTGAATTCCAAAAAAAATCTTTTTATACCTCTAAGAAATTTTACTCCTGAGATATATATGCATTTGTTTAGTACACGAACAAGCAAAAAATATAATTTCAGGCTTATTTTCTCAAAGCTGTAGAATTTCTATTTGAATCAGTGGGATGATCAAATAGGGCTCATTGGAAAGCTTAAAGAATGGACTTTCATTTGTGTAGACTAAATTATATTTAAGTTAAGTCTAAATGGAGGTTTTGGGGCTCTAATCTTCGTTCACGAACTGTTGTTTTGCGTAATTTTAGGCATTAAAAAAACAATGAAGGACTTGTAGTAACAGGCCAATTTTTTCCCTGTTACACTTATGTATGAGGAGTATGCGTAGGAAAAAAAGTGAGCTGTTACTGATGGTCCTTCACCCTGAAAAATTTGCTTAAACTTCAAAAAATTATTAAATTGGGCTTTTTTTTCGGTCCCAAAAGGCAATGTGGGACAGGTGATAAAAATCTGAAAATGCCAGGATAAGAAGGCCTCATAATGTACTTTAAAATAAAAACAAAATCATCATGTTACTCAAAGGGATAGAGGAGGTACAAGCATTTGAAATATCAAGAAAACAACACTTGACCGCTACTGAAAATAGGCTAAGCGTATATGATAATTACCAAGAAAATTGACATAAAATACAAAATGAGAACTTTCCTCAGTTATTCAAATTTCTGCTTTTTTTTTGTGATATTTTCTTGGAAATTTCCACATTTGATCTCTTTTTAAGCTATTTTGATGTCAGTTACAAGCCTACTGTATTATCAACTATTGTATTAGAAACCATTCTTATCCTGGTTTGTTAGGTATAGGTACTGCATTAAACACTAGGCCTATATATTGAATTACAGACCTATTTTGAAATTATAATATGTTAACTTTTATTAAAGGATTTAAGTTCTGGACATGCTCCATTTAAGTTCATTTAAGTTCACAGGAGTGTGGTTGCTGACAAAGTCATGTTTGAACCATGCATAGCTTCATACTCGTATGATCCAGCCTCTCTGTTCAATGCCGTCCACTGTTTACTTATTGAGTTGACTCAAAGCAAGTAGGTTGTGCTTTTGCTTCATTGTTTTTTGTTTAGTTTATTTTTTAAATTATTACTATTGTTATTTTGTGTTGAATACATGCTATTGAAATCGTTACCAGTATATTATTATAATGGAGTGTTCTTGTTCTGTTGGCATCTTCAAAGGAGAGGTATGTCATAAATTATCTTACTCTAGGTCTTCAGTAATCCATACTATTTCCGAGTTCACTAAAGAACAAAAAACATTATTTTGAATTAGAACTGGTTGTGATGATATAAAAAATGTTTCACAAGGCCGATTTTTTCCAAATATTTACCACAGTAAGCCAATGCTCTGCATAGGTCAAATGTATAAATTAAGATAAAAGGGCACTTATTATTTTAAAAACCGAAAAAATGTATTAAAACAGAAAATATTGGCTTAAAGAATTCCAGATCTCTCAGATTTGCTACAAAAGATGGGTTCAGACGTACTGTCTAGCAGTGAGCGGAAGGCCGAGCTGGTTGCATAGTGGGGGAAAGACATAGACAGTAAATGCAAGCGCATGGTAAGGTAGTGGTGGAACTTCAGCTCGCCGCCAGACAGTAGATTTACAACATAATTCCCTGTCTTATTGTAACAAGCGGACCTAGGTCCAAGCACGACCATCCAAAGTGCGCGAGCCAAACATGACCTTGGCGCAGTGCAAAAAAGTCAACCATAAGGGTCTATAAAGGCGGTTCTATGCTGCCTCCGTTCTTGCTTCGGCCGTCTGGACGCGGCTCTTTATCAAAGTATTTAATACGGAATTGCGACCAAATGAAAAGCACTAATAATAGAAACCATACGTATTATAGCATCAAAAACGGAGACTGGAGAAAACGATATAACGACGAGTTTCCTGAACTGTACTCTCCAACGAATATAATAATGAGGGTAATTAAATGACGGAGGATGAAATGGTTTGAACATGTTGCGCGCATGGGGGAGGAAAGTCACATCTCAAAAATAGACTGGGAGTTCCGAAGGGAAAAGACCACTTGGAACACCTAGACGTAGGTGTGAGGACAATATTAAAATATACAGGGTGTGTCAAAAATACTTTTACAAACTTCGGGCATGACTTTCTTACACCAAAGGAAGGAAAAAAGTTCATATGAGCATAGGTCCCATAATCCTTTGTTTTCTCGTTAGGAACTGTTCAACAGATTGGTACACTCATAACACGTCAACACACAAAATTTATAACAAATGCTCGAAATGTCTTCCTCTTGCTTCTAGACATGCATGCACTCGTCGAATAATGGACTGTCGCAACTTTCAAATACTCCGGGATGGTGTCGAATGGTTTCGCAGGTTTCCATGACACCTCGATGAAAAGTTTCTTCATCCGGGATGTCTGCTCCATAAACCAATAGTTTAAGGTGCCCCCAGAGATAAAAATCCAAAGGATTGAGGTAGGGAGAACGTGCCAGCCATGGAACTGGTCCTCCTCTGCCTATTCATCTGTCATGGTAGATACCAGTCAGTGCATCTCGAACAATGAGACCAAAATGTGCTGGAGCCCCATCATGCATAAACCACATTTTTGTCTTATTTGCAGGGGCACATCTTCGTGAAGTAATTCTGGAAGAGTGTTCTAGATAAAGTCCCTATAGACAGCACCTTTAAGACGTGCTGGTAGAACGTATGGACCTATTCCAGCCCAAACAAGGATTTTGTGACATATGTTCATATTAACTTTTTTCCTTCTTTTGGTGTAAGAAACCCACGGCCGAAGTTTGTAAAAGTATTTTTGAAACACCCTGTATATAAGATAAGGAAAGTGGGATTTGCGAGGGATGGTTGGATGGAGTTAGCACAGAATAGGGTTGAATGGCAGGCTCTTGTAAGCGTGGAAATGAACCTTCGGGTTTCATTTAAAAATATATATATAATATTCCTTTAGCTTGTTTAGGAATTGTCTATTGCATTGAGTAAGTAAGTAATTATACCATCGGCAATCATGTGGTTAAAAAAGGACATTAGAAATGAGAGTTCGATGTTCTTAATGCCTTTCCGTAGACAAGAAGGCATCAATAACTAAAAAAGATATATAAACTAGGGGATCAATGTTCTTCGCACTAGTTACTTATCTACCAATAATGAATCAGTAACATAAACTGAATGAGGGTTCATTGTCTTTCGTAGCAGAACCCATCCCTCCAATCTGGCAATCAGTTTCTTAAATGGACGCTCCAAATAAGAGTTCATTGTTCTTCATACTAGAACATCACCTTCCCATAATGCAGTCAGTAACTTGAAAAGGACATTCGAAATAGGGAATCGTACTAGTAACTAATCTTACACTATGGTAGACACTTAACAATGGCATTCAAAAATGAATATGCCATAGATTTACGGCACGTTAAAGAACTCCAAGCATAAATTAGAGCCTCTGGGCAAATTTCCTCGGTCCTTTTACGTCCAAGTAATAGGTCTACCTTAGTTTCCTGCGAGAGTTGTGAGGCGATGGTTTATCATCTGTTTTTCTGCCCTCTCTCGGAAAATGAACGTAACGAAATTGGTCTTGGTACCAAAACCTCCACTTGGGATGCCGTAATTCTCCAAGGGGTTACAGCAGTCATGAGCAAACCCCTATCCATTGTCACGCAACCAGCAAACTTGGTTAACTTACACATAGTTCGAAAAGAACGGGTAGATGGAGACACAAGCAGACAATAAGTTCAGTGGCGGTTGCTCATTTTTAGGGAAACACTAATTTCACTTAATAATGTACACTACAAGAAACAAATAATACAAACAATTTTGCATTTTTAAATATTCTTTTACGTGTGCAATTATTTCATTATACAAAGCTTAGAATGTGCCATAGCGCCTTTCCAATTTGAACTGTGCCGCGACCCGTCACTGCTTGCAAAGAGAATATGACTCATGGATGGGAATAATCCACCACGTACACCGAATGTCCGCAATGCCATCTTGTGTGTTATGCGGGTTCGCGAACCAGTAAATGTCCACGTATGGGTTACAGGATGTGTACAGGTAGGGGATAAAAAGCGGACCGACTAAAATACCTAAGTTGCCGATATGAGCCACTGCGCATGCCTAGAGCCATTCACAGGATAGCAAGGAATGTATTGAAATTTGTTCTAGTGTCGACTGTTGACTTAGCCCATTTCGAAACCCATTAGAAAATAAGCTAGTAAAATCCATTTTCTGGGAATAATCCGTTAAGTAAAATATTCTATTTATTTCTATTTAATCTCCATTGAGTGAGCCCTAGTTTACAATAAGTATGTTAGGGCTATATTTAGTCAATTGAGGTTTCCTGTGTAGATCTAAAGTTCAGGAAGATACATTCACAGTCTCTTAAACACATATTCTAAAAATGCTGTGAACGACAAATAACAACATTTTCTAGTGAAAATTTCTCCGTTAAGCGGAAATTGAAAATTTGCACTGCACTTGTCTAAATGTAGTTCAAGATCTAATCTTTTTGTTTGAAAAACTGGGCAAGTGAACATAAGATGTTTGGCATTCTGAAGACGGTCACCACATATGCACTCGTATATATTGCTGTCTGTCTTGATATGAAATCTTTGGAAGTACTCGCCAAATTTTCCGTGGCCGGATAGAAATTGTGTCAGAATAAAGTTTGGTTTCATGAGTGTACTTTTTAGACGGTCAGAAACATTGGGAAAAAAGAGTTCTTTGATAGTCCTTCCGCAAGTGGTTGATTTCCATATGTTGTTCCATCTGTGGGTACCCTCTTCTCGAAGTTTCATTTTGAGGTGAGAGATTGGACATAGGGTGTATGATGGGGCTGCCGTTGATTGTGCAGCTGTTTTGGCGAGTTCGTCTGCTCTCTCGTTGCCTTCAGTACCGGAGTGGCCTCGTATCCAGGTAAGGCATATGTGTTCGGATTTACGTAGTTGACTTCTAATGTTGACTGCAATGTTGTGTAGATTATATTTGTTTTTGATAGAGAGAAGCGCGGCTTGTGAATCGCTGAATATTCTTGCTCGGCTATTATGTATATTGCACCATTCAATTGCTTTTAAAATTTCTAATAGTTCTGCTTGGTAGACTGAACAATGGGGGGCTAAAGTTAGCTGTGAATTAAATATTTCAGTGTTGTTTTGATAAACAACGAATGCACAGCCAACCTGAAAAACAATGTGCATTAAGGAAACAAAAAATTCCCTTCCTTGGCAGGATTCGGACGGAGAACTTGTTACTTACCAGTCGAACGCGTTGTCATTGTGCTACGGAATCGCTTAACAACCAACGTTCCGTGAGTGTCTGTTATGAAACAAGTGACTGACAAGGTGACTACAGCCGATAAATTGCTTGAATTGAGAAATAATTTCATGTAATTTGCATTGCTTGTGAAAACAAACGCTTCCGTTACATCTCTTACATTTATTTACGTATCACTGGATGGGAAACTGATGTAGTTAAAAAAACTGATATACTTAAAAAAACCTACAGTCATGGGAATCGAACCAGCGACCTTTCGCATGAAGGTCATGCGCCCCAAGCACCTGAGCTATTCAACTAAGGGCCAGTTGTATAAACCTTTAATCTGAGTTTACCATGTAAAATTAACTGTTAGTTATGTTTAACTATCTCTTTTTGTTGTATAAACAATAATCCAAGTTTATCTCATCCTAACCCTCAGTTTAATAAAATTTTTGACATTTATAAGTTATAACATTAACTGATGTTGTGTAGATTTTAAATAATTTTTCAAAAAGTGAAAAGACACGAAAAATTAATGTAAAAGTAAAATGGTGAGTTATAATTATTTTTAAACCATTTAGATTCAGTTTGCTTTCATTTTATCTGAGTAATGACTCTGAACATACACAGATAGTAGGCCTATTGTTGTAGGCTAGGTTATGCTAGCTATACATTACAAAATGAAACACTTATTTCCAGATTTCTGACTATTCAGATACTTCATCTGATGATGAAATGGAAATTCGACGTGCACCTCGATTTCGGTTATCAAAATTTGTAGTAAAAGAATTAGAACAGAGGTTATGTCGTCGACTGCAACCACAAACTAAGCGGAACCATGCTTTGTATCCTATGTTTATGATACTTCTAACTCTGAGGTTCTATGCGACTGGAAGCTTCCAAATAGTTGTTGGTGACATATTCAATGTTGATAAAGGAACAGCCAGTAGAACAATACATAAAGTCACTAGAGAAATTGCTGCTTTAAGGCCTGAATTTATCAAAATGCCAACTGAGGATAGAGCCTTAAGGAAAACAATGTTAGAATTTTACAATATTCTTAATTTTCCAGGAATTATAGGTGCTATAGATTGCACTCACATACCTATTGTATCACCTGGTGGTAACAATGGTGAAATTTTTAGAAATCGACATGGTTGGTTTTCGTTAAACGTACAAGCAATCTGTGATTCTAAGCTAAGTTTTCAAAATGTGGTGGCTAGGTGGCCAGGATCTGCTCATGATAGCCATATATTTACCAACTGTAGACTACATGCACAGTTTGAAGTGGGTGAGTTTCCAGAAGGAGTACTGTTAGGAGATAGCGCATATCACTGTTCCCACTACTTACTTACCCCTGTACTCCATGAAGAAACTCCATCAGAACGAGCATACAACCGTGCCCATAAGCAAACAAGATCAGTTATTGAGAGGGCATTTGGTGTCATCAAAAGGAGATTTCCCTGCTTGAGAATGAAATTAGGAGTGAAATTACTACGTGTTCCACCCATCATAGTTGCAACATTTGTATTGCATAACATAGCCATCAATGCAGATGATGACTCCCCTGAGATTGACCATGCTATTTTTCAAGGAAGAAGGGTTTATCAAGAACTCCCTATACCTGTTGTTCAAGTACTCAGAAGAGAAAATACTGCATTGAGAACTGCACTGATTGACAACACATTCAGGTATTATTATTATTTTTATTTTAATAATATTATAACTGATAAAAACACATTAATTTTCAAATTTATTTACTCATCATAAAATAAAATTATTTTTCAATCTTCTTCTTCTCATATTCTTTGATTTCTAATTCCATTCTCAAAATCTTCATCTTTATTTCATGTTCAATTTCCAAACATTCTAATTTGCGTTTATAATAACGCTGCCTATTTTTTCTGAATTTGTTGTTTTAGGCAATGATGGACCAGCATCTGATCTGTGCTCCTCTACCTGTAATGAATAAAATGCAAGATTATTCTTCCATAAAGTTGAAGCTTCTTCGAAAGTATGTTATTAAAAATAAGTTCATTTGATTACTTCTCCTCCAGCCTCATTAAGCTCCCTTATGGGGCTTCTTTGTTCTTCTATATCTTCATTATCAACGACATCAATAAAATATGGTGATTCCAGTTGGATGTTGGATGTTAGAACATTTTCAACTCTTACATCAACAATTTCTTCAGGATGAAAATCTGCATCATCATCTACATTGTTAGAAATAGGTAGAAATTGTGGTTTCAGAGCAGCAATTAACTTCTGTCCACTCTCTGTAAGTGAAGTTGGTACATAACCCCCTCCTCCAGTTTTGTGCATTTCAACCTGAAATTAAAATTAAAATATACGTAAGTCATAGATTTAGGGTTATGGTTGGTTGGGTGTTTGGAGAGTAATTTTTTTATAAAAGTAAAATCTGATAGAAGAGATAAATGAAAATATTCTACTCAGCAGTTACATCAACATATTATTTTACATTTTCTGGGTACATGCAAGAAGATTTTAACATTTTTTAATATCATAGAACCATCGTATAAGTATCATCATGCTATATGAAAAAAGAAATGAACTTTCCCAATTATAAATGCACCAGGGAACGATTCATGTGAACTCCTGTTATATTACATGGATACAAACTTACAAAATTTGTAGCAATGTATGACAGAATATAAAAAATTGTTACATGTCAGGTTCTTGAATGCACCCACATAACTACAGTACCAAATACCGGTACAGCTTACCTTATCATGTGCATTTGTCTTTTTAATTTTTTTCTTTATATTTTCATAACACAGCTTGATGCTCTTGCAGTCCCTGGGGGTTGCATTTCTGGAATTAAACTCTGCAGTTATCTCATACCAAGCCTGGTCCTTTTTCTTATTACGTAGTTGTACAATCTGTTTTTTTGTTTTCAATTATGTCTTTTCTTTCCAATACAAGCTCAATTAACATGTCCCTTTCCCTGTCAGTAAAATTAACAGAACGAATCCGTTTCTTTTTTCTTTCTTCCTGCATATTTAATTGGAATAATACCACAGTATAGTATAACAGTAGCGAAGCTCCATACAGTTTTTTTCAACCGGCGCGACTGCAGCTCTCGTAGCGGTGAGCGAGAGCTAACACAATCTGTTACATTGTTTCTTATGAAAAATGCACAATCTAGAAGGCAGTGGAAAAATGTCAACAATATTTTATGGAAATGCTTGTAGTGCTATAAACTGCACCAACAGCCAAAGGAACCAAAGGAATCTCTCGATTTATCTTTCTTCAGGTTCCCTAAAGATCCTGAGAGGTAAGCAAAAACAGTTATTTGTTAAATTAAATTGCCAATTTGTGATTATCACGCTTGCATCCATACTAGACCACATCGAGAAACAGGTCTGATACTTTATAAGATATACAATGTCATCGATCTTGAAACTACAACTTCTTTATATTACCATAAAGTCTATGATTTGGTGAGTTCACCAGTATGCCTTTCCGGTAATAATCTCGTTCTAGTAATTTTAAAAATAAGAAGAAATACAGCCATATATTCGTATCTTTCCAATGCTAAAAATGGCTGTTTGCTAGTTCAATCTTGCCGGCCGCTTGGGGTGCTAGTGTCGCACCGATCTGTCAAAAGGATGCATTTTCCTTTCATTAGAGCTTCGCTACTGTTATACTATACTGTGATAATACTTCAACATACAAACACAGTATTCATAAACACCTCTCTGGATAGGCTAAAGCAGAGGCAATAGTAAACATGGCCTCCTTTTTCAAACAAATCATCTTTGCCTAACAGTTGAATATCACATTCCAAAGAGACAAAAATAACTTTCTCTGCAAATTTCCCTCATCTCTTACACTGTTGCCAGATGTTTCATTATTTTCTCTTGTTACTTGTAACTGAAAGTTACACAATTTATGGTTAATTTTATACAACATAAGTAGCTAGTTATCTTCTAACTTTCAGTTTAAAATAATCACCAGTTAGAGAGTTTTATACAACTGGCCCTAAGACGGCAGAAGTAACCAGCTGCGTGACTCTTGTCCAACTACACAGGTCTAAAACATACGCAAGGACACTGGTGTGAACAAGGCTCTGAAATCAGCTACAAGAGTCGGTCCGCTTTTTTTCCCTCTACCTGTACATAACTATTATTGTTTACTCCATTTCGATTGATCTGTACAATAATCAGAATGTACAATATGCCGTTTATTCACGCTAATGGGCGAAAAGAAGTTCCGCGCAGTGTGTTGTATTTATTATATAAACGATTAATTGATGGTAAACAATGACTGACACACAAATTCTATTTGAAGTGATGACTTTTCTAGCGCAAGCTGCTGTGATCTGTCACAACTGGTCTATTGTGTTGGTTTTGTAGTGAACAGACGTCCTCGCGAATAGTTTTCTGAATGTTCTACTTAAGTGCTCTGAGCGCAATAATTTAGAATAAACAGAGTAAATAGGGCTGGTCCTTTTGTAATTAATAGGCCTGAAGTTCCTATATCGATATGAAGTTAACTAAACCTTATGGAAGAAATATCTCCATCTTACGATAACAAAGCTGGTGTAAAGGAGACATTACTATTTAAAATCAAAATTCTTCTCGTACAGTTATTGAATAAAACAAAGATGACAAAAACCCAAAATCTCAAAAAAAGCTCCCACAACATCCACAATTCTTCACCATAAATATTATATAATTAATTGACCCACCAATAACTCAAGTAGAGTTGTTATTCATTTATAGCCTATATAACCTGTACTAGAAACTCAAAGTTTTATGTTTCCCTGAGGGACCGATACTCTAAAATATGTTTGATATAAACTAAATCAACATATCTAAACAACGCCAACAATAATAATAATAATAATGTACTTGAAACCCAAAAGTATAAAAACTGTCCCAAAACTTATTTCGACAGCAGGAACAACTCCAAGTCATCGACTAACCATCTGTAAGACATAAGCCTAACTTAGAGAAATAGCTTTATAAAACTTTTAGACATTTCGATGTTATAAATGTGACAAGATGTAAGGCAATGCAGTTTTGATTTTAATTACTGAGGCAGCAAAAGAAGGTAACAGAACTTTTATGAATAGTACCAATAGTACATAACTTAGCACGTAAACAAACATGTCTTAATTTTATTTGAAATTTTTATTATTTATTATTTTATTTAAATAACTTCATTGTTTTACATAAAAAACAATGGCAATACATACTATGTAAATATATAACCTAACAACATTTTGTCACTTACATGACTCCATTATGTTCTATTAATTATGTTTCATTTTAATTGTATCTTTCTTTCTTTCTTTCTTTCTTTCTTTCTTTATCGTAGTTTTACCTCTCTCTTTTAGGATTTAAGCGAATCAAGCCCCAAATCCGACATAATTGTAAAGGCTGTAGCACGAAAACGGTACGTTTCCGGACATGGGTTCCTATTCGAAATATTGTCTACTAAGTCCCCTCTACTAGCCCTAGAAGTTTGTAATATGAATTTCCGAACACCCAGTATGCTTTGAGATGTTCCTGACGTAGCATATGAATAAATGCTCTTTTTATGCCATAATTTGTTTACGGTGATTAGAAATTAAGAATATAACACACGAAATAAACACGAACACTCTTCATACAAGTTAGCCAATCCTATGGATGGTTTAATATGTACCTTTGACATTGTTTTCAGTGACTTTCTTGAAACAAACAAACTCATTATTAAATATTGAATATATGACAAAATACGATACAAAATACAATATAAATTATGTTAATATTTACTAGTTTAAGAAAAGTAATGACCACCCGAAAGAGCAGAATGCTAGGGCTCGGGTGTAATTCAGTTCTAAAAAGTTCTGTTAGGCCTACATAAAAAAGCACTTTCCAAAATCATACATACACACACATCACAAAACAAAACAAGTTAGGCTAGTAAGACAATCTCAGTAATTTATTATTATTTAGTTGTTAGTTTATTTTATTAGCATTGTTGTTGTTAGAAGTATTAACTATTATAATAATGTGTTTTACGTAAAAATACTTCCAGTTCAATTGTCCTTGAGTCAAGTCTTGACTCCAACAATGTTTGTTAACTGGAACATAACACTCAGTAATAATTTACTGACAGCATGGAGCCTACTGTGCAAATCGTTGAGATTGTGAACTGAGGCAATGTGTGGATAATTATGTTTTTTTTTATTATTATTATTATTATTATTAATATTTTTATTTTTGGAAACGTGAACAAGATGTGTATATTATGATTCCAGCAAAGAATGAACTGTACACTATGAAAATCTTATGGCTCGGGTATTTAGTATTTCCGAACTCATGTTTATAAATGCAGAAAGTCTTTTGGATGCCTGCAGGAATTTGGATTGGAAATTAATACAGAAAAAACTAAATGCATGGTCTTGAAATGTAAAAAAAAAATGCGTTTCAAAATATTAGAATAGCCGGTAAATCGTTCGAACAAGTGGTGAAATTCAAATATCAATGATTACAGATACAAATAATGTTAAGGTAGAAGTTAAGTGTAGACTCAAATAAGAAAATGCCTGTTTTTATGCAGTTCAGAAACTCTTATCTTCTCGTCTTCTGCTAAGAAATCTAAAAATAAACATTTATAAGACAATTATCCTTCCGGTTGTGTTATATGAATGTGAGAATGGTCGCTTACTCTTCGGGAAAAACATAATCTGAGAGTGTTTGAAAATAGGGTGCTTAGGAAAATATTTGGGCCTAAGAGAGATGAAAATGGGGACTGGAGAAAACTGCATAACGACGAGCTTCATAACCTGTAATCTTCACAAAATATGGTAAGGGTAATTAAATCACGGAGGATGAAAGGGGCGCATGGGGGAGGAAAGACATAACCTATCTCAAAAGTATTAACTGGGAGACCCGAATGGAAGAGACCACTTGGAAGACCTAGACGTAGGTGGGAGGACAATATTAGGATAGAGTTAAGGGAAGTAATATTTGAGAGGGATGGTTGGATGGAGTTAGCACAGAATAGGGTTGAATGGAAGGCACAGATAAGCGCGGCAATGAACCTTCGGGTTCCATCAAATAGATAATATTCCTTTAGCTTACTTACGAATTGTCTATTGCCATTGAGTAAGTAAGCATCATGATGTAGGCCCACAGCGATGTCAAAGCATAGATAATATAGGGAACTTATCTTGGTTTTTTTTGTTTGTTTGTTTGTTTGTTGTTTTTTTTCACTTTTAATTAAAGTTTTTTACTTTACAAATATGTAGAGCTACTTGCTGCAATGAATTACCTATAAAACCGCTATCACCTGAAATGCGTGATGGTAGAACTAGCAAATCAATCCGTATGGTCTGTAATGAAAAATCGCATAGACAGTGTAGGAAAATTGCATAGATGGTGTAGGAAAATGCACAGCTAGTAGCCTATAAGATTGAAGACAAAGTTTTCTGTGAAACAGGTACACGTTGTACAAGACAGATTTTCGTTCGGATAGAAACAAATTTATCAGCGTAAGAATAATCTTGTCCGCCGCTGTGGCTCAGTGGATGCGTTCGTTCCTCACGCAGCGGGCCCGGGTTCGATTCCTGGTCGGGACAAGTTACCTAGGTGAGGTTTTTACCGGGGATTTCCCTCACCTGTGAGACAAATGTCAGGTAACTTTAGGCCATTGTGGTCATCTTCATCCCCATCCTCGCCTTGTTCTGAGTGAGTGTGTGTTTATGAATGGTGTGTCTCGTCCTATGTGTTCGTGTTGTCTCGGAGGTGGCCCCGGCATTGGGCTGATCACTCATCCGGGGAGGCCCTCCACGTCCTTGTCTGGTCAAAAAAGTATGTATTTGATCCACAGATAATCCCTCTCCCGACAGGTCGCGGCCCTGTAGGACCCGGGCGGCTTGGGTAGCTTGAATCCTAAAAGGGAGAGGTAAAACTAAGATAAAGAAAGAAAGAAAGAATGGAAGGAAAAAAGAAAGAAAGAAAGAAAGAAAGAAAGAAAATTCCTAAATTTCGTTAACTCCAAAGTTAGATCATAGCCATGCCGTGCCACTGTTGTCACCAGAAATGATGTGACGATAATAATAATCATGACAGTTTCGACTGTTTTAACTCTAAATAAACCCTACACTTTAAAGAGATATGACGAAGCCAGTTGTATCATGTATTAAACGGCAAATAAAGATTCTTATCTTATCTTTTAAAAAAAGAAAGAAAACACTGTTCTTTGCTATGAAAATGCTGATTTCCCTATTTAAAAGGTTAGGTTAGGCAGTACTATTTTTACTTCAACTTGGGAAAAAATAGTTTTATGCTGCACCCTAGGCTCCTCTCTAATGAGGCCCGCCTGGGAAGGTGGGGTTTAGGGTTTCGTCACAGAAGAAATTCAATGTGAGACATAATAAACCTCGTGCTATTCAGTATATTGCTCCTAAACTAACATAAACGTTCCTAACCTAACAAAACGGCGGAGCTTGGCTGGGGTGCAGCATAAATCTATCTTTTGCCGTACTGGTCCATCAGAATGGATTGTTCAAGTCATAAATTACATAAAATATGCTATCATTAGACTATTTGAATCGCCGTCGAACTGCTCAAATTCGGTAAAAAGTGTTGTATTACTGTCTTAACGGTACCAGCAACAGTCATTCCAATCATTTTGCATGCAGTAAATGCTTCACAGTAATTCTATTTTAAAACCCACACGCTAATCTTTTATAGTAAACAAACATGTCACCTTCCTTAATCGCCATACTCGTAGTCATAACCAGGCTTTAAAACTTAGTGCCCGAACACACAGAGGGAGTTGATTCCGGTTACCAACAACCTGAGTATAGGGGGTGGGGGTTGATTGCGTAGGCTGATAAGACAGTAGCTGATAGCAGTACTGAGAAGTGGTACGGTGCCTCTCAAATTGGTCAACAGTGTACCTTGTCATTGTGCGTGTTTATACGTGTTCGGCATGCCGAAAGTAAAGTGTTCTAAAACGCAAACATATATTGAAACATTTGGGAGGGACTATTATACACAAACAGGAGAAAGTATCGTTTTGCATGCTTGTAATGTGAGTTTAGATAATGAGAAGTTATTTTGTGGTCTTCCTATATCTGTATTTCGGTTTGTTTACTATCACGTGAACTAGCATATGGTAGCTAGGGCATACGCCGAGCAAAGTCTGTACGGTATGGTTGCTGTTAACATATTCGATCGGGCACTAAGTTTTAAAGCCTGGTCATAACATACAGTATAACAAAAGCAATATAAATCTCGGCGATAGTATAATAACAACCCTGCTCATTCAGAATGCATTCTTACGTGCAACGTAGGTCATAGCTTGTTTTCCAAACGTATCGTTTTCTGCTTACGAGCTTTAACCTCACTAGTTCTTTCGGCAAAGTCACAACCCCTTCTCACGATATGCAGGTTTCCACGCAAGATGTGTTTTTTTTTTTCACCAATGCAGCATGACCAACTATGCTTCTTGTACATTGCTGTACAATGACAGGTGCCATTAGATCCATTATTAATATAGTGATAGGTTCTATTAGGTGTTGAACAGTGATATTAGTTTAGTAGGGTATACTGAAATCTCCCGTTTCGTAAATATGCCATATTATATATCCCGCGAGGTCTGTTGTATTTGTCAACCAGTTTACCCGGAGTTCCAGTTGAGTTTAAATGTGAATTCTATAGATAGTAAAGAACATTATATCCTAAAATTCGGCAGTTTTCAACATTTTTCTATGAAATATCCATGGGATTACCAGCTATATTGTCCCTGAAACCTGTATTAATACTTGGGTGATTTAAAATAAAACTTACCTCTTGAGTTATGTTTTCAGCTGAAGCAGTAACATACGCGGTCAACGCAAGTACGTCTCCCACTATCAATACATGTGCAATCTTCCTGGGCGCCTTCGTACAGCTTGTCTTTCCATTGCGTTATAAAATGGATGTCTGTTTCAAAGCATGTTGTTCACTGTCCTCTTTGGCACTATCGCTCACTTCTCGTGTCTCATTCACCTTAAGACAAAAAAATCTGATGTGAAAGTCACATAACTTCCTCTGCCCAAATAAAAGTTAGCAGTATTCACATATCCTTTTACGGAATCGCAAGACACAATTTTACGCTAATTATCCTATAAATATCTCTTCTTTCAATGATGCGACTAAAAGCGCAAGGCTATATAACAAACTTTAAAAAAAAAGAACAAGTGACTGCAGACTTTCCGCCGTAAAGAATAATTTCCGAAATTTATCGAATATTTCCCTCAGATACTTCTTTACTCTATGCATGGCCAACAATACATCTTTCTCACTTCACATTGTTATATAGAATAAGGGGCCTTGAAAGAGCGCTATTCAGTTGTTCATCACACAAGACAAAATTTCTAAAAATAGTGGGTGAACAGTGGATGGCTTGTAACTACCCTCAGAGATTTTTTTCGAAAAAAAGTTTCAAATAAAAGTTTTAGTCTCAGTAAAAGGAACATATGTGCAAATTTTAAAGAAACTCGTTAGAGCCGTTTTCGAGAAAATCGCGAAAAACGAAAATTTCTTCATGTAAAGTCCCCTTAAAAATAAGAGAAAATAGTCGCCAATCTTATCCTCACATCTTCAGAAGGTACCTGACCCAAATACGAAATTTTGTTTTCATACGATTTTCCGTTTTGGAGCTAGCTTGTTCACAGATATTCCACACAGACACACACACACACAGACACACAGACACACTGACACACAGACATGTTTCCAAAAATAGTATTTTTGGATTCAGGGGGCCTTGAAACGTGTATATATGCTAAAAACTCAACTTCGAATTTTGGGGTCGAAAACAATACTTCCTCTACCTATAGTACCTATGGTACGGGCAGAGGAAGTAAAAACATATCCGTCTTTATACAACACTAGCTTAAAAGGCCCGGAGTCGCTCGGGTTTTGTATTTTGTAAATGCGAAAATAACTTATGAAGGACTTTCGATTTTCAAAATCGAAGTCTTTAAGGTCTTTATATAGGTATTTAGAATTTGAAATGGGGAAGAACGACTTATCACACACAAACTATTTCTTCAGAAAACGCTAGATAAGCTACAGCTTATTATAGCTTATAGCAGATCCCCGCGGCTTCGCCCACAATAATTAATAGGAAGATTATAAATTAAGAGCAAAATAATTAAACTATTATATTTACTAACACTTTGCACACGAAACATTCATAGGTCTAAATTAAACGATTGATAGGCCTAATTAATGAAACAACTGTAAATCCGGCTTTGAAGTGAATTTCACGATTAGAAAGCGCAGCATGGGAAACATAACCTCAGATTCGAGTTCCCTGGCCTAAAAAAAACCCTGCATAATGTTTGTCCATTTAGGGCTATATTCACTATTCTTCTTCCGTCTAGGGTGAAAATTTCATCTGTCTGCGTGCCTTGACATTATAAACAAATGATTCGGCCATGGTGGGCTTACAAAATTCGAACGATCGCGATGCTTTTATTTCCAAGGTATGACGAAAGTAGGCAAAGTCATCTGCAATTGATTTGACAACTGAAAACTGATGTTTCGAAAGCGCAAGAAATGTACGTCTCAATCCCGTTTTCACTCATAACTCGCGAACGAAAGCTAAAATTAAAAATGTAGCATGCCTTTGCGGGAATGTATTCAACAACTTCCCAAAGTTTCATGGTGATCGGATGAATGGCATAGTCATGCATTTTTATGTAAGCTATATAGAAGATCTATATAGATTACCCGTCGAGCGTTGCTGCAATCTCAGAAGATTATGAGAATTGAAATCGATTAAACTCACGATGAAAAAATGTGTGTAAATGTATTTGACAGACAGACATATATTCGTTTTTATTTATATAGATGAAGAATGGAATAAGCCTACTGAGGCCATAGTTTCTATATTCATTTGTCCAGACTTATAATTCCGTTACATTTCAGGCAGATTTAACGACCCTACATAAGAGATTTTACTTATGATTACATATAGAAATGTTGTAGCCTGGAGCCCGAACTAAGCAACTTCCCCGGAATTTTCTGTAAACCACCTTTCATAAGAAGCATATTCCACGTTAAATAAATATTTAATATTACCTTATCATCACCTTATCATTAACTTCTCTGGTGTTTATAATAACATGAGATATCCATTGCCTTCCAAAGCGATCGCGATGCTTTGTTTCCAAAGTATGACAAAAATAGACAAAGCCTTCTGCAATTGATTTGACAACTGAAATGAATAACTGATGCTTCGAAAGCGTAAAAAATGCACGTTTTCTTGCCGTTTTTCACTCATAACTCGCGAACGAAAGCTAAAATTAACAATGTAGTGTGACAGAAACCTTCCCGGGAATGTACCCAACAACTTCCCAAAGTTTCATGGCGATCGGATGAATGGTGTAGTAATGCATAAAGGACACACACACACACACACATTCATTCATTCATATATATATATATATATATATATATAGATTAACAATTATCCTCGCTTACTGCATGAACACTCCACCACATTTTAGTGGGAATTCAACTATAGGCCTAGTTACAAATATGCACTTGAGGTGATGGTACAAAGCAATACACGACATCAATAAGATAAACTACTTTCTGCAGGATAGAGTTCACCATCGACATGAACAGTACTCTCGAATTCCAATATCGATACTATCCAGTGAACAGGAAGTAAAGAATCTCCTCACCGCCGATCATCGTTGTCTATTCTTCTCAATTAGAATCAATGGAGACGATTACGCTGATTCCCTACGACAAAGTTCTCCGGCAATTCTTCTGAGGGAAATTCAGTATGAAGACAGCAGATCTTGTCATTATAAATTTAACTCTTTAGAAAAAAAAATCTGATGCGAAACACGAACTTCCTCTGCCGAAATAAAAGTGTTGCCTCTTAATATAAGAAGCTATATTATGCATGATATTCTCTTCGTGTATATTGGTTGTAAAATGAAGAGAATATTGTTACCGCATCGCATCGCATCCCCGAAGGATACACTGCATTCACGTAACTTTCTTTATCCTAAGCGTGGGCAATACACCTCTTTTTTAATCCAGGTGTATTTATGCTCCTTTCGGCTTTGAGGCCATATCAGGAGTTCAGGATCTGTGTTTATACAGTAGGCCGTGAATTATTTTCTATTGTAAATTCCAACTGATATTGATGATATAGGACGAAATGGATATGATATAGGATGGTATATAAATATTAAATTTTGCATTTTCCTTTACGACTGGGGAAACCATGTCAAATTGATCAAATTTGAACCTGGGACCTCGGTGCAATACACATTTTTTCACTTCATATTCTGGTATAGAGAAAGGGCCGTATTACAAAGAGCGTATCGTTCGGTATACAGTTGTTTCAATCTGATGCAAAGCTTTATTGTTCACTAGGCAAGAATGTGATTCTACAAACAGTGGGTGGCTTAGAACTAACCTTCAAAGAATTTTTGCGAAAAAATGTTTCAAATAAATGTTTTAGGTCTTAGTACATCAAATACAAAATGTAAAAAAAATCGTTAGAGCCGTTTGAGAAAATGGGGAAAGCTTAAAAAAATGTAAAATAGCATTAGAAGTAAGAGAAAGTTGTCTCCAATCTTCTCGACACTTCCACAGAAGATACTTAACCCAAATACATAATTTTTTCGTACAATTTTTCGTTCTGGAGCTAGACTGGACATAGACACATACACGCACAGAAGTTTATGAAAATAGTATATTTGGATTCAGGGGACCTCAAAATGTGTACTCACGTTAATACTCAATTTCGTATTTCGGGGTCGAACGCAATAGGCTGCTTCCTCTAACTGTAGTACCTATGACACCGGCTGAGGAAGTAGTAAGTCAGGAAAAATAAATGACATGTGATTGCACTGAATTATGGCGGTCAAATACAATTTTCGGGAATTTTTCCTTAAGAAAATAAATACTAAAAAAAGTAGTTTTTTTTTTGCAAGATATTTGCTTGTAATTCTGTATATTTAGTAAGAAAAATAAATTAGGTGTCGAGAGGTGACTGAAATATTAACAAAAATAGGAAATAGTAAGATTTGAGATTTTCCTGGCGAAGAGTATGAATAAATTTTTCCCGGGTAGACAGCCAGGTTTGAAGATCAAGTGTCTCCGACGTTTCAGAGGCCCACGCTGCCTCCATCCTCAGGGATACTGAAGTGTCGAGTCTGTCATGCCGAGGTATACCACCTCGGCATGACAGACTCGACACTTCAGTATCCCTGAGGATGGAGGCAGCGTGGGCCTCTGAAACGTCGGAGACACTTGATCTTCAAACCTGGCTGTCTACCCGGGAAAAATTTATTCATAGGAAATAGTATTCGTCAAATTGTGCATTGAGCCCAAAAGTGAGAGAGACGTACTTGTTTACTGCTGGGCATCTTCTAAATCTACTTGTTTATGTTTACTTTGGGTTCATTTGTAAGATGAATAGACATTACCTACCCACCTCACCTTCTAAAATGTTTCCCCGGTCATTTACCTACTTTACTGTAGGATCTTATATTCGTGGTTTTTATCGATTGCTTCGTTACTATTCGTTACACTCTCTATTATAGTATTTAAAGAAATTTTAGTTCCAATTATGAGTTTAAAAGTTCGCTTGTATATTTTCTCACTTTTACGTTATCATTATAACCAGGGCCAGGATTTTGATGACATGTCATCTTTTAACTAAAACATCACGGACGTTGCCCACTACTGCAGATATTCTGATCATGACTCGTACATTATAAAAAAAATAGCAATTTTTAGGGTCATTTTTGGCCATTTTCAAACATTTTTAATATTTAGGTATTTCTTTTAAATTTAATATCATTATTTGGTCATTTTTTTAGTAATTTTACTTTCTTTCGCCCTCCATTTGATATTTCTAGGTAGCGTTTTAATTTAAAGTCATTATCTTCTCATTTTGAGTTGTTTCTTGCATTATATAGAGTGTTTGTGCATTTACTTACTTAATGGCCTACTGGCTAGCAAAAGAAGCCTTAGAAGGAGTTAGGGATTTTGTGATAGGAGGATACGCTATTAACACCATCAAATATGCGGACGACCTGGTGATTCTGGCAAAGAAACAAGAAATATTGCAAGGAATGATTGACAGGCTGGTGAAAACAGGAAGAAAGTATGGAATGGAAATCAACATAGGTAAATCGAAGGTGATGAGGATATCGAAGAGAGAAGAGCCGCTTCAAATTATCATGGGAAATCAAGAATTAGAGAACGTGAACCAGTTCAAATACTTAGGAAGTGTACTGACGAAAGATGCCTATTGCACCAAGGAGATAAGATCAAGAATTGCCATGGCCAAGAAAGCATTTATGAAGAAGAGAACTCTGCTAACTAGTAGTCTGAACCTAGAGCTACGTAAAAACCTGGTGAAGTGTTATATTTGGAGTATTGCTTTGTATGGATCAGAGACATGGACTTTGAGGAAATTAGAGAAGAAATATTTAGAAAGTTTTGAAATGTGGTGCTGGAGACAGATAGAAAATATAAAGTGGATGGACATGGTGACAAACGAAGAGGTTCTGAGTAGAGTGGGTGAGAAGAAGTCAATCATACACACAATTCGTCAGAGGAAAGCAAACTGGGTGGGCACATTCTCAGAAGGAACTGCTTATTACATGATGTCGCAGAAGGAAGATTGGAGGGTACAACTAGACTTGGAAGAAGAAGAATTCAGCTGTTGGACGATTTAAGGGAAAAGCGGAAATATTGGATGCTGAAGGAGGAAGCAGAGGATAGACAGTTTTGGAAAACAAAATTCGCGTACCAAGTTTGAAAACCTGCCGGAAGGCAGAATACTTACTACTACTACTAATAGCCTACTATCGGCAGCTTCCATGGACTCGAGCTATGTGTATGCTAAATGTCCAATATCATTTGTTAAAAATCAAATCAGGAAATATATTACATCTTGTTGGAATTTTGAATGGGAACACTCGGATAAAGGAGGTGTTACAAGAGAACTTTATTTTCCAACAATATATCATAGACTACGTCAAAATTTTTCGTACCAAATTTTATATTAACTCAGTTTATATCAGGACATGGTAAATTTGGTAGCTATTTCCGAAGATTTAAAATAAAAATAGAATGCGACTATACTTGCCCATGTGGAGAAATTGAACAAACAGTGAAACATCTTTTACTGGAATGTCCCAGATTTGAAAGACAACGTTTTCAATTAAGGTGTAAACTAAATTATTGAGACATTACACTTTCAGCACCACTGACAGTTTTTAGAAAAGAGTGTTGCAAACAAGATTTTATACGTTTCGTAAATTATGTTCATTCCTGTTTATAATTATTACTTGTAAGATAGTTTGTTAATATTAATTTTGTTAATTTGTTATATTTAAAACCCTAACATACCTCCAAGGTAAAATAGTGTCACATGTATTGGAGTATCAAAAAAAAAAAAAAAATAAAAAAAAATAAATAAATCTTATTATAATTTTAATTTGTATTTAGAAAGACGGTGTTTGCTATTTTACATTTAACCGTAGAAATTAACTAATTACAAACCTATAATGGGATCAACAACATAAATGTAGGTAGACATAAATCTGATGAATAAATTAGTATTTTCATACAAATTTTTGGGTATTTTTGTTTAGTTTTTCGGAATTTTTTTTTTTATCTTACGGTCTTTTTCTATCTCATTTTTTAAATATTTTCAGGTCATCAAAATCCAGGCCCTGATTATAACCATTCTCCATTATAACCTAGGTTTCCCTGTACTGTGAATAGGAATGCAGTGTATCCAGTAGAATTGTAATCTAGATTTACTAATTGTGTTAAGTCTACAGGAGTCAACATCTGACATATGCAAGCGAGACCACACTCTTAAAAGTATGCAATTGTTATTATCCCTCGCCAGTTAATGTCGTGTAATCACATTATCCCGGCAGAGCAGAAACTGTAAAGATGTGTTTGTAACAAAGAGAACTCTCTTGTTATAATTATAATTAGATTGGTTGGTTATGCAATTAACCAAACGACACATAAAACTTACTACCACTTACGTAAATCAACATTAAATAATATGTGATAGAACGGTGAATATTTAAAATCTTCTTTCTTTCTTTTTCGTGGTTTTACCTCTCCCTTTTAGGATTTAAGCGACCCAAGCCGTCCGGGCCTTACAGTGCCGCGACCTGTCGGGAGAGGGATTACCTTTGGATCACATACATACTTTTTTGACCAGACAAGGACATGGAGGGCCTCCCCAGATGAGTGATCAGCCCAATGCCGGGGCCACCTCCGAGACAACACGAACACATAGGACGATACACACCATTCACACACACACTCACTCAGAACAAGGCGAGGATGAGGATGAAGATGATAATGACGGCCAGATGATATCCGGGGACCACAAGGGCCTAAAGTTACCTGACATTTGTCTCATAGGTGAGGGAAAACCCCGGAAGAAACCTCACCTAGGTAACTTGTCCCGACCAGGAATCGAACCCGGGCCCGCTGCGTGAGAGGATTGGACGCATCCCATATTTAAAATCACTGTACATTATTATAATACAAATATCTTATTTTGAAAGTGCCAAACAGTAGGACACATATCTGTCTTAGGCTGGTACCTACCAAGTACAGAGATATTATTTTTGTGACATGTCGAGAACACACGGTACGGCGGCATCGAAGCAAGTCTTCGGCCGGTAAAGGCGCAAAAATAATCTCTCTGTACATCATTTCGCCGTCTTCAGTCTTCCAAGTTTGAACGAGGTATGGTAGGCACCCTACTCAACATTGTTCTTTAAAATATAAATAAAGGACGAACATAAACAGGTCTATGTACAAGTATACTACAGACTAAATAATATTATTTTTAATAGGGGCCTATCAACAGCCAGGATCATTAGCGCCGGTACCACGTAATGATTCAGTAATTAAAAGTGCAATAACAGGAAATAATTTATAGTAAAACACAGGAAAAGCTACATTCAAATTTAGAAAGAAACTTGAAAAAAATTGCACTGAGATCTTTTGCCAGTCTATTGAGGATGGTGTAATGATTCAGGTTCTCACGATTACAGTTAAAATTACAATGAAATAACCACGTTGCTCATCACAAGAGATGTTGGAAATGTCCTCCTCTTGCATCCATACAACACTGGCACCTATTTAGGACATTTTCTTTTACATGTATAAGATCAGCTTCCAAGATAGAATTAATTTCTCTTGTGATATTGTCTTTAAGATCTCTCATGTACTTTATTTTTCAACTTCAAGCTCGGGCGAAATATCTACATAACTAGAAGAGAATGAAAACGAAAATAACCAATATAGTAAAACTCAAGAAAAATTTTGACCAACAAAACCATATCTCCCCACGTTCAGTCGAAAAGACTGACGCAGATGTCTGACATCCACTGAAATAAAGATAGTGCGAAAAAAGCCTCTTGCGGGTTCTGGGCAAGTGAGCGAAATACGAACCTGGCATCGGTATGTCCTCTTACAGGAGGGATAATGGAAGGAAATGGACTAAAAGCTTTAAGAAGATAGAAGTAAAAGTAAAAAGATAAAAGTAGAGAGCTGTAAAAAGGCTGAAAAGTTTAAACATTGCTTACAATTTTGAGAAATAGAATAGGCCTATAATGTGTAAAGTAGAGTCACGGATAGGACGTTGCCTACATCACCATGTTTCTGATAGTTACAAATGAAGACCTGACACTCCAAAAAAATATACTTTTTAGTACACGCTCTCTAAAACAGCTGCTTGTCGGACTGGTAATATGTCCAAAATTACATTTTAACAACCAAGGCCTCTAAAATTGCATAAAACTGCATTCTAACTGCATTTGTAATGCAGTTTTATCGGCCTAGTACTTTAAAGTCGCCATGGCAATCTATAAACAAAATCCAGATGGTATTGACCAGTCACACCAACGTAACATGGATTTAAGCACATGACTGCTCATAAAACAACAAATTTAAGCCAACATGTTTCATTATGATAATCAGAAACTTTACCAGGGCTTTTCAACACGATAGTCGACTTCATCATGTAACAACAAATATAAGCCAGCAACTTTTCACATCTTTGTTCACAAGAGAATCATTGCTTACCATGGATGCACCAACATTTAATTGCGATACATTCCTTCTCATAGTCTACTGCTGCCGTGATGTTGCTGGCACCCAAGGCTTGTAAACTACAGCTCCAATTCAATGTTTCTGGCTTGGATTGAAATTTCCTCGGGATTATCATTGATATTTTCAAAAGCTTTTCATAAATACTAGTTCGTATGCATTATTGTTTACAAAAAGCGACTCATATAATATAATGCATCTATACCGCATTTCGTATTGGTACTTACGGTACATTGTTGTTCCGCTATTCAGGTGGCTGCGAGAATATGACGTTAACAAATATCTGACTACGTTTCATTATAATCAATTAAATACGGACTCATCCAGTATTTCAGCCTCGGCTTACGCCTCGGCCGCTATATCAGATTGGTCCGCTAAAGCGTACGAACCATCGATCCGGCGTCGAAGAAGGGAATTATGAACACAAACTAATATCAACCAAAGGCTACAATACACCGTCCTTAGCTGCCTTATCCACACGTTCAATACCAAGGATACCCACATGCCTTGGGATTCAACAGAGGACAATCCGATAGGTACTGTCAAAGCTTCTGAGGGGTAGAGCAGACAATAGTCCAAGTTAGAGAGCGAACTTCTCGGCTGTCAGACGAGTCGGAAGCAAAAGCCACAGAACGATCGCTGGTAGAGTCTCTACCAGTAGTATAGACGAAAGTATGCCAATTTAATTTTTATGGTACGCCGAGATATTTTAGGGGTGCGTAATTATTTTTAAATAAGCTTACTTTTATGGAGTATCTGAGGCATAGAAATACACCATTGTTCATTGCGCACTTGTTTTGTGTTCAATTCCAAGCATTGAATGCCTGCATTATTCAATAATGAAATTGTGCAGATGTACGCCATTCACTCATAACCTAATTATCAGGAGTGATATTTGACTTGATTGTTCCTTTCAGTCGATAACAGTAATAATAGTATTTGAGACCAATATACGTTACATATATTTTATTTATTAATTTAAGTTGATTTTAATTTCAAGGTACTTCAACATCGCACAACCAATGGTATTATTTGCGTAGATATTTCACCCGATCGCTCGGGAGTTAGAGCTGTGGCCGCAGCGACGCAGAAACCCGCATGATTGACCAACTCGTACGTGAAACACACTGTAGTATAAAATTAAAGTCTATCTTGCATGTCCTTCTAAACTGGTAACTGGTGCACATTGTGTCACTGTGCGGCGGGGTAATGCCTCCCACTACAGTCGCCCTTGACGTCAGAATAAAGCAGTTTCGACGTGACACTGAACATGAAGAGCAGGTTTCATACGTCACAGCATGGGTGGGGTACTAAAACATTTCCCCTCAGTTGCTCAGCTAAGTTCTAAACTCTACACCGGTATCCCTTCTTCTTATTAACTGATCGCTTTTCCCCGCATCGTAAAGCTTACATTCTATTTTAGTTAAGAAAATGTAAAACACACTAAAAGTGCATATTACTCATAATTTAGCTCATCCCATTATTGTAGTAGTAAAAATATGCATTTCCTGTATAGCTTCATTGATAAACATATTGGAAAGAGGAAATAAACTTAATCGCCTCATTAACTCATTCATTAATAAATAAAATAATTTAATTCAAATAAGTTAACATTGCTTTGATTATTCCTTATAATAGGCCTGTTGTTTCTTGTCAGTTCTGAGAAACTGTGCAATAACAGTGGAAACCCGGTCACACAATCACTAAATTTGATTAATGTGCCTCACGACACTGACGTACTCGTAAAATGTTTTTCAGTGAGGTGACCTTTAGGGTAATCATAGGAGAGAGATTGTACCCAGCACCGTGAGTCAAACTCACTAGTTCAGTTGGTAAGGGGCCATGGGAAGGAATTTTTCTCCTAAAATAATCTTAATCTCGCTTTTTGAAAATATGTAGGCCTATTTTAGTGACCTTGTTCCTTTCCATCGTTTTGAAACTCGTGAATTATTTTAACACATAATTTTGGATTCAATTTGATATATAATTATGTATAACCGAGTAAGGTAGCAAAGGTGGCAAGTTGTGGACCCAGTTTCAAGAGGTCGACCCTTGGCACCCGTGGCACCTATGTTAGTGTAGGGTTTTCAGGGTTTCTCCACTCCCAAAACCGAATTTCGGATTGGCATTTACTTAACACTACTTGGAACTTTCTCTATCAGTAGCCATGTAGGCTAAGTGTTTGTTGTCTTAGGAGGAGGCCCTGCATCATATTGATCACACAACATGCCCTGTCTCTATATGACTAATATGAGTGTGCTTTGTTTCCTACCTTACGTATGTTGGCTGGTATGTCTCATGGAGGGAGGCGAAGTATAAAAAGAAAAATGATGTACAACATAAACTATTTTTTAAATTATTGGGGGTATGCAGTCGAGTTGGCGTTTCTATGGGCTACGGGATGAAAAAGGTTGAATCCCTCCTATTTATTTCACAACTTTCCTTTATAATATTAAATTGTATTGTTTTTGCTATTGTTTTCATATCTGTATTCTTGTATTTATAATGATCAAGTATACATTTATTTATTTTGTAAATTTGTAAGTATAGTCCGTGCATTTAGAAGTGAGCACTGTAAACACAATGCGCAGTGGAATCAGTCATCACGTAATGCATACTTGCAATACACTCCCCTTCCGTCCGCCCTATGTCTGCGGCGCATGCAAGTCCTCACGTCTAAATGCACAGGCTATACTCGTACTCTTTCCTATAATTTCAAATGTGTATAAATTTATTATTTGTACTTTTATTTTCCATTAAAAATATCCAGCAATATATTAATTTTGTCTTCCGTTGTTTATATCTCATTGTATTAATACTGTATTTTACTAGTACATTTCGTTCACAGTATAAGCTACTACAGTGGTAAGTTCAATTAATAAAAAATCATATCGGAATGAAAGTCCTTCAAGGTTTCCACAACAACATTACAATTCCAGACTTATCCTGCCACAGTATGTCTGCCTGTATCTGATCATTGTCTTGTTTTATTTGTCTACCCTGAACACTGTAAACTGTAACACATCTAGACACGTCTTATTTCCGAAACCTATGTTTACGTTTTGTGGAGAAACGTTAATATTAGGCCTACACTGGTGAATTTTAGGAGACGTAAGTAATTTAAAACATTATTATTTCTATTGTTCAGCTGCCAGAGAATCAGAAGTGGTTTGGAATGACTGCTTACTGACTAATTAGAATATCCAAAAGTTTAAATGCCAAAATATTGTCTCTAAATATATACTTTTGACCCCATTTTACTCTTGTGAAATGTTTTCTTCTAACTACCAAAATAATGTGACAGGTGTTCGGAAGTATTTAGAGAGAGGGAGAGAGAGAACATGAAAGAAAGAAAGAAAGAAAGAAAGAAAGAAAGAAAGAAAGAAAGAAAGATAGAAAGAAAGAAAAGGAAAGGAAACAAACAAACAACCCAAAGAATTAATGTTACAATACGGAACATTCTCATCGCAGAGGAATAATTTTTTAACTTATGCCTTAACTTAGGGTGGCCTGACGTCCCGTTAAAAATCGGAATTGTCCCTTTTTTATTCACTGGTCTCGTCCTGACAAAACTTTAACGTGACAATATATATATTACGTCACGTTAAAGTATATATATATATATATATATATATATATATATATATATATATATAAAGTTTACATATATATATTTAAATTATTTCCTTAATGAACCGTTTTCATTATTTTTTTCCTCTGTGGTCATATATATATATATATATATATATATATATATATATATATATATATATATATATATATATATATATATATATATATATTTTAATTATTTCCTTAATGAACCGTTTTCATTCATTTTTTTCTCTGTGGTCAGATGAGAACAGGTTTAATGTTGAAACTATTAAGGCTATGGTTATGGAAAAACACATTTCCGTGATGAATCTTGCACACGTTTATGTAATTTTCTGTTAGAATGCCCTAAACTCTTGCAAGAAATACAGAACGCACAGAAATATCAAGAAAAGACTGATTTAGATTTTGGACACAGTGAAGTGTAAAAAAGGTTTTGCCTCAGAAACTTCAATTAAGCAAAGACTTAGGCAAGAATTTAATAAGGTAATTTTTTTTTGGGGGGGGGGATAAATTAATAAAGTTTCCGAAAATATTTTTTTATGTTTAACAATGACTGTAGTGATGATGTAGCCTAGTTTAAAGTTAAGAATTGTTCATTTTATTGGCTTAAATTAAGGAAAATTCCAAAAATAGGTTGCCCCTTATGCTCCGCCCATTCGATATTCACATTTACACGGACTGTGTGATGTATTTTGTTTCTTAGCGAAAAAGGATGACCAACTGTCCTTGTATATTGCCGCAAGTGCCTTGTACCAACTGACCTTGTATATTGTCATTATACTTCCCGCGAGGTTTGTCAGCCTGTCTCCAGTCGTCTAGCGATATGACGTCACACCTCCAACATCCAATCACGAGTTTCTACATAATACGAGGAAAGAATAATTCGCTAGATCGTGGTATACAAGAAAGTGTACCATTTTGGGTGGGTTGGGCGGGATACCACTATCCCAAGGTGCGCCATGTTTTTGGATTTTCCCTAAATTAAAATATAATTATTAAATAAAATGTTTGTAATATACATCGAATTACGGGTTCCGTTTTCTCAATAATCCACACAACGCCTTTTTTTTAATATGCTCATCTTACCTTAACTTATCATTTATTTACTAGCAACAAAAATAAAATCCAAAGTACCAACAACATTAACCGTCTTGGAATTATGATTCTTTCACAATGGCAATGTGTAACTTAGGCTAAACTCGAAACGTGGAGTCAGTTTGAAACATTCCACGTCATAGCTTCCTAAATAAGTGATAATATAATTGTTTTATGCAAGATACCTTCAGAATTAAATTTCAGCAGACATTACTTGAATAAACGATTGTGCGGTGGGGGTAATGTCTCCCACTACAGTCGCCCTTGACGTCAGCATAAAGCAGTTTCGACGTGACACTGAACATGAAGAGCAGGTTTCTTACGTCACAGAGTGGATGGGGGACTAAAACGTTTCAACTCAGTTGCTCAGGTATGCCTGTGACAAACATACAGTACAGTCCCGCTCGTCCGGACATCCGGTTAATCCGGAAGTGATTACTATACTGAAAATTTAATGAACTCTGAATTTTAATCACCAAGATGTCTTGTTTTGTTAATCCTACATCAGTTCATAGATTAAAAACTTAGGTCTATGTATACAGTAGTATCAAAACAAAAATTAAGTTGTAGCCAAACTTATATTTATAAAAAATCGACATGCATAGTTTTACCAATGTAAAACTTGTATTACGGTACGTGCATTTTAAGGCAAAGTTCGTTTAATCTGGACTTTCGGTTTTCCGGACAGGGTCCGGTTCCATCTAGTCCGGATTAACGGGACTCTACTGTACCACAAATGCTTACAAGAGTACTGTTTTACTCTTGATAATGTAATGGTATTTTGGATTCAATTTTAATTGATGGTTTGGACGAATAACTAAAATCAGGTAAACTGACATAACAACGTGCCAGAATGCTTTTGTTTAATCAGTGATAATTGCAATTATGATATGCAGAAAATAGGCTAAGTAATTTCTATAATCATTTCCGAGTTATGCTCCACATCGATTCTTTAAGCAGGGCTTATGGAAGAACAAATATCTAGTTTGATAAGCATATGTGAAGTAATATGTGGGTAGTGTTATTTGTCAAAGCTAACAGTATTGCAATTTCCAAAGCCATATTATGAACACTGTAAAGCAATATGTTGTGAAGAGAACTGATTTGCATTTGAAAAATGTTTTCTAATATATTACCATAAAATAGGCACTAAATTGGGCATTACTCCTGTACCGGTCAACCGATTAGGTCCAATATCAATGGGCCTTTTTCTAATGCGTATGCCATATTTCATGAAAATCCGATAAATCGTATTTGAGTTATCGCGCGTACAGACACACGGATGGACAGACAGACGGACAGAAATTTTCCCGTCCACCACACTATGTCAGAAAGTACCATTCTGGCGTTTAATAATTCCTACTTACTTCGGGTAGCCTACAAGTAGGCTGAATTTCATGTTATTTAATTGTCTATTATTCCTAATACTGTTGAGTGAAACTGTTTAGAAATGCTAGTTAAATAATTAAAGGAAGTGACGATTGGTTCAATCGGTTATCAGTATGCATCAGAAGTCATATTTCCATTTGTCAAACTTTTTATTACGCAGGAACTCTAATAGAGTTCGAATTCGAGATCTCTGCTCAGAAAATGAACAAATCCAACTCTTATTGCTATAAATACTGTATAACACAAATGAAATTCTATTTAGAACGAAAATGAACTGCGAATGGGAGAACTAACTTTCTCCTTTGATTTGGGGGGAGCTGACCCATCCTCATTCCCCTGCGTACGGCCCTTGTTCAAACCGACACTAGCCAAATGCTAATTGGATTATTGTGAGTAGCGTTGTCTGCTATAATCGTGATTGTCCGATATTTCATTATTAAATTTGGATAAGCTTACAGCTGAGTTCAATACAGCTTTTCATTTTTAAGTAAATAATTTCCACTGTAACCAAAATTAATCATAAGAAAATTTAGTAGTATTGGTGTATATTGATACATTTTCCCATTTAGTAGAATCAGACCCCGATTTCAGGTAGGCCTACTTTGAACCCTGTGAAAAGCTTTGTATGTTTTTTTTTAATACCTTTACCTTCATACCAATCCCAAGTTATTGTTTTAGTGTTCAGTTTTAGTTTTACCCAAGTATTAACCAATAGCATTTCGATATTATTATTACGAGTAGGCCTAATCCAATTACTACCTAGGCTATCAGCAAAAAATTAAAAATCTTTTTCTCTAAAATAAAAGTAGGCCTAATTACGTTTTGGCGAAAAATGTATGATTGGTATTGTAATTTAATTTACAAAAAAGTCTAAAAACTCTAAAAATACTTGTAATATGTAACATAGTCAATCTTTGAAATGTTACACCATATTTAATATAATTGTTAGTTTAAAAGATACGCTAGGTAAAAAAGTGAGGAAAGTGATCCCGGTATGGGCCATGGAAACACGTGGGATTTCCGAGAGGTTGAAGCTCCCAGACTGAGACATCGGCACAGGAAGGTGGTAAGGTTGTCAGCCATACGCACCGGCCGCTTTTTACCCCAGTCGCAAATCTATCGATAAACTCGTAAACTCTCGTAGGATTACCTATGATGAAACGTCACATCGTTACTGGAAATGAAGGTATCAACGTGCAGTGAATAATACGTCACATGCTGAAATTTAGCAGAATTATTTTACACTTGTTTGTAAATTGAAATAATATAAATGTAGTCTACATTGATTAAAACACAACTTCATTTCGGTGCAACCCTGTTCGTGTGTTTTTATTCTGTTCTGCTGTTAGCTCACCTGAATTAGGTAATTATGGCTTACATGTACCACTGGTAGTATTGGTTACAACATGGTAACTCGATTCGATTCACGGATGGTTGATTCATAGTATGCTGTGATCTCGCAGCTGCTGGTTTTGTTTTTATATAGCAAAGTAAGAAATTAATAATTATTATTACATATTTATTCCGTTACATTTTTATTCATTAAATAGCCTTAATGAATCCAATTCGAATCTACGAGTTTCATCAGATAAATCCATAAATTCTCGTGGGATTTTCTATGATAATAGAAAACTCAATCTAACATTTTTTAAATTCTTTCAAATTTAATTTTTAAACTTAATTGCCATAAATCTTATTTTTACAAAAAAAATAGCCCCCTTCTTAAATTTGTCACCCTGGACAAATGCCTGCTTGCCCATTTATAAATCAGGGTCTGAATGGACAAAAAAATTTAGCAAGGGAAAAAAGAAGATTACGCTTGTCTTTCTTTATGTCCCACAGTCCCCAAGGATTAAAACTTCTCATTAACCTGATAGAACATGATAATCGCAGAGTTGAAAGGGCATTTGCTTATAACAATATTACAGTGGCCGTTACATGTTCTCTTGTCATTCGTGAAGCGTTAACAACTGTCTCCATGACCCGACGAGTAAGAAGTGGGTGTTGTAACTATTCATAACGACCATTGCAATAAACACACAAAACATATCACTTGAACACAATATGCGACACATTGGAGGAAAGCAGACGCCGCTAGACTCCATAACTGGATTACAAGACAACGCGTCGACTTGCGGTTTCTGCAAGAGTGCCCTAACACGAGCTCAACTAAATTCCCGTTTTCCAACTTACTTACTTACTTTCGGTGACGTTTACCGTATTTTAGGGACCATAAGACGCACTTTTTTACCTTTTTACCTTTTTACCTTGGTATACAATGCGAAAAGAAAGGAATATTGAGTTCTTTTATACAAAAGGAGTGTCTTCGCCGGGTGGTTTAGATTAATGCAATGATCTCTAAATAGTCTTGTCCCGTTACACTTACCGTATGCTGAATTGAGGTTTAGGGGTGTAAAAGTATTTTCAGTCTTCCATGAGAAATCAGTTCAGTTAAAATTTACGCGATGCCACCTGTACAACGCAGGTTTTAAGTTAGAAGTGAATTTGCTTATGTAATGAAGTATATTATTCCCTTTAAAATATTTCGTTTAGAATCACATTAAATTTATTTTCCTTTAAATTTCCATCCTAAAATTAAGGTGCGTCTTATGGTCCGTAAAATACGGTAGCCTATTTTAATTTTTCTCATTTCCCATTTTCTTGATACACATTGTTAAAAAATGAGAAAAGAATAGGCCTATATAAAAAATCCCTGCTACAAGTTAGTATAACTGGGACGCCAGGACCTGAACCAAACACGCGCAGATAGCTTATCGTCCCCCGGTAGCAATGGAGTTGGGAGCAGAAGAGAATGCATATCCTATACTATTCATTCCAAACTATGCGGTTCATAATAGCCCGTAACTATTGAAAACAAAAATAAAGTAAATAAAGTATTTGTTTTTTTAGTTATGAAATATTATTTAAGTAGGCCTAATGGTATGTAACTCACAGAATATCGCTGTTGGGTCTTCACTATCGAATGCTGTGAGGCTAACTAAGATGATTTTACACGGTCTGTACAGCAGGGAACATCACGTGAGATGAAGGTCAGGCAGATCTACATTACAACATCGTAGCCTACTGTGCAGCCGTTTGTTTGGCTCAGGTCTTACCGATCGAGTTATACAAGTCTTGCCGTTGACAGATTGTTAGAGAGAGAAAGAGATAAAGAGAAAGAAAGAGAAAGAGAAAGAAAGAGAAAGAGAAAGAAAGAGAAAGAGAGAGATTGATTTTATTTTAAGGATTGTAACGCAGAAGTTCCTTCTAGGCATACAATCCGCTCACAATGACAGAAAAAATTACAAATAAATTACAAATATAATAATAATTACAGACACATTGTTAATACAAATAATGAACATAAAACATAGACCTTAAAGAAAGATATAGAAAGAAAAAGAAAGAAAGAAAGAAAGAAAGAAAAAAGAAAGAAAGAAAGAAAGAAAGAAAGAAAGAAAGAAAGAAAGAAAGAAGAAGATAAGAGAGAATGGATGATTTTCGTGGAGAGTGAAATGCATTAGAGCAGCGGTTCCCAAACTTTTTTGTCCTGGGACCTACCTTCACCTTGAAAATTTTTTCGCGACCCACTACTACATAACGATAACCAATATAGGCTATATTAAAAAAAAATTCGCGACCCCCTACCACACAGCGATAACCAATATAGGCTATATAAAATACAGCACATATTTTTCATATGCCTTTCAATAGTTTTATTGTGTTCAAATGCCTTATATTCCTTATATTGAAAAAGTTTAATTTTTCCCGCCCTTTTCGCGACCCACCGAAATTACAGAAAACAGATGCACATCAACAGTTACATGGCCTATAGGCCACACACAGAACCTTACTCGTGATATAATTTCGATACTTTAATTAAATAATTATTAATGTTAAAATTAATTATTAAAGTTAATTATTAATAATTAAAGTTAATTCTTTCTTTCTTTACCTTAGTTTCACCTCCCCCTTATAGGATTTAAGCGACCCAAGCCGCCCGGGCCTTACAGGGCCGCGACCTGTCGGGAGAGGGATTATCTCTGGATCACATACATACTTTTTTGACCAGACAAGGACATGGAGGGCCTCCCCGGATGAGTGATCAGCCCAATGCCGGGGCCACCTCTGAGACAACACGAACACATAGGACGAGACACACCATTCACACACACACTCACTCCAAACAAGGCGAGGATGGGATGAAGATGATAATGACGGCCAGATGATATCTGGGGACCACAAGGGCCTAAAGTTACCCGACATTTGTCTCAAAGGTGAGGAAAAACCCCAGAAAAAACCCCACCTAGGTAACTTGTCCCGACCAGGAATCGAACCCGGGCCCGCTGCGTGAGAGGATTGAACGCATCCCCTGAGCCACAGCGGTGGACATTAAAGTTAATAATTAAATTTTAAAATTATATAAATACAAACTATACATACTTTCTTTCATGCTTACGGTAAAGGAACGGTTATCACACACAATGCCTCGAGTAGGAATACTACTAATGAAGTCAGAAGTTCCACTTAATAAGTTATACATTCAAATGATTCTATTCGATCTCCTGAATCCACACGTACAAGATAGTTATGGTGATTCTTAGAGCTACTAGTAACTAGAGATTCAGGTTTCATGGATGTTCTCAGCTTTACGTTTCCATTACTATGAGAACGAAATGTTATTTAAAAAATTTAAAACATCTAAAGCAAAATTCAATATTCAGTTTACTAATTGCAATTTTTATTGTTGTATTTCTGTTGCACTCAAGACGAAATATGAAAATGGAAGCATAAGATAAAACTATATTGTTATCCCTGTATAAAATGGCGTAAATATTTAAAGGTCCCTCTGAACAAAGGAGAGAGCACGAATAAAACTATAACAAAATCAATATGTAATGAAAAAAAGAGTGCGTGGAACGCCACGCGACAGAAGTAAAACTTTATTTATTTATGTATTTTCTTCAGTTTTCCTTTTCTTTGTCACTTTCATCCTCTCACGGTATCCTCTTGCTCTTTCTGCAATTGATTTCGGTTTTTTAAAGTCTGTGTGTGCCTTTTTATGAGATTTATAGTTTGCATAAGGCAAAATAGATTTTAATATAGGTTCATACGTATCAGTTCTATCATGTACTTCATTTAAAATCGTATGCGTTTTCTGCTACGACTTTGTTGATTATAGTGCTGTTCAACTTTTTTCAAAATGTACACAGTCAAACGAAAAGAAAGATGCAGTGTAATTCTCGAGAAGGCGGTGGCTAGTGCTGTTCAACTTTTTTCAAAATGTACACAGTCAAACGAAACACGAAACAGTGTAATTCTCGAGAAGGCGGTGGTTTTAACACACTTTACCAATGTCGGATAATTTATTTAAATTTTGGATAAGCTTAATCATTGAGTTGAATCATTGAGTTTATTGTTTTAAGTTTTGGATGTTTTAATTTTTTTTTAGTTTTGGAAATTTGTATTTTTTAATTTTGGATTTGCGCGGTAGTCAACCTCCGGGTTCCATAAAATAGATAATATACCTTTAGATTGCTTAGGAATTGTCTATTGCCATTGAGGAAGTAATGTCTGAAAAATTTCCTTTGATTACTCCTAATCATTGAGTTGATTGTTTTCTGTGCAGTCCGCTCCGAAACACGTAGTTTTGAGTGTGACTGAACAATAGAATGGAACATTCCTAACCACCCCTACTTTACAGCTATGACACCACTTCCAAATCATACTCAAAATCATGGGGCAAATGGGCTTTGCCTAGGTACCCATTGCCTACTACATAGTAGTGGGCATAAAAGAGGAAGGAGCCACGTATCAAAAGTACGTTGCAGATATTCTCAATTCGATTCCGATTCCGATTCCGATTTTGTGACTGATTTCGTGACGGTTTTAGTGTGACTTTACCCGATTTACCCCAACCGCGAGAAAAGAAGTTTTACTTCAAAAATAAGCACTGAATAAATATGGCTAATATGTAGGCTACATAACGGTTCCTTGGTGTCCAAATAACGATGCAATTTACACTTTTTATTATTATTATTATTATTATTATTATTTATTATTTATTTATTTATTACAAGAGATATTACAAGAGGTATTACATTTAGTAATACACCCGAATGAGCAAGACTGCTCGTGCTCGGGTGCCGTTTCAAAAATATCAAAGTGAAGAAAGAGGAGAGACAAAGAAATAGAGTGTATAATGTGCTTAACTAAAAAAGAAAGTAAAACAAAAACATTAAACATAAAAACATAAATACATAAAAGGAGTGAAACAAAAATTACTTAAAAGCTAAAAAATTACAAAAAATTCTTTACATATCTATTAAATTTAACAGTGGAGTATGCTGAGAGATCAGGATTTTTTCTGATAATTTGGTCATAAACAATGCGATTTGATATTTTAAATATTCTATTCTATGATATGTATTACATCCATTTCCTGTTTATTCTATTATGGTGGAAGCTCGAACTTCCTGCTCCCAGTGCCGGTATCCTAACCTACTTACGTGACATACATTTATATCAATGCCTCTGGCTTGTAATAGCTTGCAGTTACAGACATGGAATATAATCATATTTGCTAATTAAATTTCATTCTTACCTGCGTCTTCCTTTTCTTTTCTTAATATTGACTTAACTATTCAACTCCCAGCGGCTAAATTATCTCGTTACTTGCGTCTGTGCATAAGTATTCGATGTATCGATCGTTACCGGATTAAAATACTCTTCGTTCTATACTTAATCCAAGATGAGTACGGAGCAAAAGTAAACAACAGACTTGCCTTGACTATTCTCTATCCCATTTAAGAACGATCCTGTTCAAAACAAAGAGGCGTGGCTGTCAAAGCCCGAACGTGAGAACGCACGTGTTCACCGTGTTTATGTTAGTTTGTTTATTCTCAGTACAACTGACCCGCAGGGTCGTCGTGAACAATGAATCCTTTGTTTTGTTTGCTAATTGATATACAATAATGATGACGATGCCAGTGTATGTTATTAAGTGCCAGTATGGTACTTTATGAGATTGTGTGGTGGACGAAAAAATGTCTGTCCGTCTGTCTGTCTGTCCGTCTGTCTGTCTGTCCGTCTGTCTGTCCATGTGTCTGTACGCACCATAACTCAAATACGCTTCTTCGGATTTTCATGAAACTTGGAAAACACATTTATAATGTCCATGGGAAGAACCCTATTGATATTGAACCAAATCGGTTCACCGGTACCGGAGTAATGCCCAATTTAGTGCTTATTTTAATAGATTATGGCGCCTTTCTAATAGAAAGGCGCCATCACTCAAATACGCTGTATCGGATTTCCATGAAACTTGGTATACCCATTTATGACGTCCATGAGAAGTGCCCTATTGAATTTGAACCGAATCTGTTGACCGGTACCGGAGTAAAACCCAATTTAGTGTCTACTTTAAAGGCGCAATAACTCCAATACGCTTTATCGGATATTTATGAAACTTCGTATACGCATTTATAATGTCCATGGGAAGACGTTTATTGATATTGGACCAAATCGGTTGGCCAGTACCGGAATAATGCCCAATTTAGTGTTTTTATGTTAATATATAAGAAGTCGCGATAACTCAAATATGCTTTATTGGATTTTCCTGAAATTTTGTATACCCATTTATAATGTACGTGGAAAGACGTCTACTGATATTGGACCAAACCGGTAGACCGGTACCGGAGTAAAACCAAATTTAGTGTATATTTTAAAGACGCGGTAACTCAAATACGCTTCACCGGATGTTTATGAAATTTGGTATACACATTTATAATGTCCATGGGAAGACGTCTATTCATAATGGATAAAATCGGTTGACCTGTTTCGGAGTAATGCTCAATTTAGTGCCTATTTTATGGTGATATACGTACCGGTATTCGAAAGATTTTTTTTAAAAAAATGAAAATCAGTTATCTTGACAACATAGCCTATTGTTTTACTGTGATCTTATAAGGCCTTGGAAATTAAAATACAGGTAGCTATGACAAAAAAACATATTGATTTACATTCGCTTATCCAACTAGGCCGTTAAAATGATCCAGGTGGCCGAGATGGTAGACCTTTCTTCTTCCGTAAGCCCTGCTTAATGAATAAATCTGGAGCTTAACTTGGAAATCAATTTAAAAAAAAAACATATTCTGCATATCATAACTGCAGTCATAACTGATTAAACAAAAACATACTGGCACTTTGTTCCATCAGTTTACCTGATTTTATTTCACTTGTAAATGTTGATATTATTGTTGCATGAACTTACGAACACTCGTTAGTCACACCCTGCTAATGGCGCATGCTAATGGCATTAACCAATCACGTTTTGTCACATGATGCTAATTTTCCGCGAACTCTCTGTGAGTTCTCCCCTTTCTTTTGACTAGGATCAAACTAGAATGGGATCAATTATAACTGTTTCATTGGTTAATCGCACCACCGCATACTTCACGATAGTTCGACAAGCTCAGTCAGATGTTTACTTCCCTTCCGCACACATCGTGATATTATTTATATTGTATCTTATGTAATTGTGAAAACATAAGTTCTGTTATGTGAGTTGATTTGTTTCGTATTTGTATCATAGGCTTACACATTTTACAACATATATCAAGTCTGGCCGTTCTGAGAAGGAAACAAATGCCAATATGCCTGTCTCATTCTATCACATTACTCGTATGGCTTAAGAGTGAGACAGACATACTGGTTTTTGTTTACTTCAGGTTTCCTTCTTAGCTCGTCTCTGGTATAGCAAACAAGATTTTATTTGTTTTTATCGTTGCCTCAGCAAATTTGTTGATCCTGAAAAATACAAGTGACATAGGCTAAGTTACTAAATACAAAACGTATTTTATAACATAATTAATTCGTTGTTCTTGTGATAAAGTACACCACATATTGCAAGTAAAAGTAATAGGCATAACCTCTAATAATTTGTATTATAGAAGAAAATTGCGAGCTAGGGCCTTCAGAATTTACGTCACCAATAAAGAAACGTGCGAGGTAAAAATTTGTCCAGCGGCAAGAAAATACGGATTGTCAATACATACAAAACCCTGTGCAAGATGTAGGAGTGAAAGTGGCGTCACCCGTGGGAGTAGTTTCAAGTACGGTTTTCGAAGTCCTAAAAGAATACAGATCTATAGGAGGTGTAAAGTCACCGGTCAAAATTAAACCAAAATTAAAGACAAAAAAATCGTTTGGCAGAATTGGGAATCAACCAATGGCGCCTAATGTAGAAAAATCTGATGTGAAAGTCACATAACTTCCTCTGCCCAAATAAAAATTAGCAGTATTCACATATCCTTGTACAGAATAGCAAGACACAATTTTCTGTTAATTAGGAAAATTCAAATATAAGTCGCACCTTGGGATGAATCGGTCCCAGCCCGCCGCACCCTCACCGATGAAGTTTCTTTTATACCACGACTAGCTTAAAAGACCGGGTTTTTTATTTTGTAATTGGAAATGAACTTATGAAGGACTTTCGATTTTTAAATTCTAGGTCCTTATATAGGTATTTATAATCTGAAATAGGAAGAACGACTCATTACACTAAAACTATTCCCTCAGAAAACGCTTGATATAGTTTTTTTATGGCTCATAGAGGATGTAGAATTCTGCATCGCATCGCTTGTACACAGCAAGCCTGGTAAAGGTTCAAATAAGAAGAAACAGAAATTCCTGTAACATTAAATTGTAATACCGAGGCGGAAATTTTTATTTCTCCCTCTCATGTTACCATAAAATTGTTTTGGGGATGAAATTAAACAGAAAGCAATATCACTTTCATACTTCTCTCTCCAAAAACCTGTGATATAATAATATACCACATGACCATACCTCGTATTGTTTTCTCTATTTCCAGGGTAGAGAAAAGTTATGTGACTGCATTATTTTCGTGGATAATATTCTTTAATATTTATTTATAACATGAATTATAAATTGACACCTTCTCTTATTTTGTCAAACTTGCATTTTTTTTTCTAAAGCCATCTGATACCATTAGCAACAATATGTTCTGTGATTTGGGTTTTATAATTCAGTGTAAAAAGGGATTAAGTATTCTCAAAAACATTTAATTTTTGGCATTTAAAATCAAAATTTTGTAAATTCCTTTCTTACTGAGCACCTACATTATGAAACGAAGGTACTGTCAAAATTCCAAGTCTCTACCTGTTATAGTTTAGGCTCTACGTTGATTCCTGTCAGTCAGGACAAAGCCTTTTATATAGAGAGAGATGTAGCGAATTCTACTGTCCTCGTATTATGAAGAAACACGTGATTGGACGTTGGAGGTGTGACGTCATACCGCTAGACGAGCGGTGACAGGCTGACAAACCTCGCAGGAGATATAATATGGCACATTTTCGAAACCGAAAAACAGTGTATCGTACATTATTCGAAAATGCAAGGACGCTTCGCTACGATTACCGCCTCCGCTTCGCGCACTTAACAATGTGGTTAGTGTTATCTTTTAATTATGCCCGGTAATTACTCGTATGCTATAAATACCTTATAGCCCCTTCTTTGAATGTTGAGACTAAACATCACCCACTGAAGTATAAAATCGGAAACTGAAGTATGCTGGAAGTTCATGAAATCTGGGGGTCGCCTCTACTGGAGAAATTAGGCAATTGAGCAATACGCTGAACTCCATGTTAAAATAAAGCATAGGACAGGCACTGTAATTTTCGAGACGGCGGTGAAAAAAAACGCAGGCTATGGACAAACAAAAAACTAATACAAAACAAGTAACTACAAACGTTTATTGAACTTTCCGAATTTTTTTAAATATTCCCCTCAGATATTTCTTTACTGTAAGCATGGCCTACAATACACCTTTCTCACTCCACGTGCTTATATAGAATAAGAGGCCGTAAATGTTCGCATATTGAGTTGTTCGCCAAGCAAGACAGAGTTACTACAAACAGTGGGTAGCTTACAACTACCCTTCAGATAATTTTTTTTTTAAAGTTTCAAATAAAAGTTGTAGCTCTTGGTATAAGCACTCCATGTACAAACTTTAAAGGAAATCGTTAGAGCCGATGTTGAGAAAATAGCAAAAAAAAAAAAAAAAAAAAAAAAAAAAAAAAAAAATCATTTAAAGTCCCCTTAAATATAAGAGAAGGTTGTCGCCAATCTTCGTGTCACAGCCTCAGAAGGTACCTAACTCAAATAAAAAAAATTGTTTTCGTACGATTTTCCGTTACAAGAGGCCGTATTGCAAAGAACGCGTATTCACAGTGGGTGGCTTATAACTACCCTTCAGAGAATTTGTTCGAAAAAATGTTTCAAATAAAATTTTAGCTCTTAGTATAAGGAACCCATGTGCAAAATTTAAAGAAAATCGTAACATTATATGATATTTTCCCGGGCTACTAACCAGGTGGTGAATTGGATTAATTCCGACGTTTCGAAGCCAAACTGAGGCTTCATTGTCATTGTCTCCTTGACAATGAAGCCTCAGTTTGGCTTCGAAACGTCGGAATTAGTCCAATTCACCACCTGGTTAGTAGCCCGGGAAAATATCATATATTACCAGCACCAGGAAAAATTCAAAGCACAAATCGTAACATTGTTACCTCTTGCAACTTCAAATCAGCTGTTGTTAGTAATTTTTACTTCTTCTGCCCGTACCATAGGTACTATAGGTAGAGGAAGTATTGTTTTTGACCCCCAAATTCTAAGTTAAGCTTTTAACATAAATACCATTTTTGGAAACATGTCTGTGTGGATGTCTGTGAACAGGCTAGCTACAAAACGGAAAATCGTATGAAAACAAAATTTCGTATTTGGGCCAGATATCTTCTGAAGATGTGATCCGAAGATTGGCGACAAATTTCTCTTATTTACTTTACAGGAAGAAATTTTCGTTTTTCGCGATTTTCTCGAAAACGGCTCTAACGATTTTCTTTAAACTTTGCACATGGGTTGCATATACCAAGAGCTAAAACTTTTATTTGGAACATTTTTTCGAACAAATTCTCTGAAGGGTAGTTATAAGCATGGGCGTATTTCAGCTTTTTAACTGGGGTGGCAGTCTGGGGGTAAGAATTTTTTTAATTTGGCGTAAAAATGATGTAGTTTAAACATTTTAAAAACATTTTTACATACCATACCAGCATAAATGTTAAGTTTAATAAAGTTTAATAAAGAATCAAGATTGTGACACATTTATAAACTGTAATTTTTCACTTGTTTGCAAATAACTGATATTTTACTGCCGATTTTTGGGGTGGCATAAAGAGGGGTTCGGGAATTCTGGGGTGGCAACTGCCACTCCTTGCCACCCCGTAATTACGCCACTGGTTATAAGCCACCCCCTGTGAATACGCGTTCTTTGCAATACGGCCTCTTGTAACGGAAAATCGTACGAAAACTAAATTTTGTATTGGGTTAGGTACCATCTGAGGATGACACGAAGATTGGCGACAACTTTTTATTATATTTAAGGGGACTTTAATAGAAGAAAATCTTGTTTTTTTGCGATTTTCTCAAAAATGGCTCTAATGATTTCCTTTAAATTTTGTACATGGAGTTCTTATACCAAGAGCTAAAACTTTTGTTTGAAACTTTTTTCAAAAAAATTCTCTGAGGGTGGTTGTAAGCCACCCACTGTTTGCAGGAACTGTCTTGCCTGGTGAACAACTCAATACGCGCTCTTTCAAGGCCTCTTATTCTATATTAGCTTGTGAAGTGAGAAAGTTGTATTGTTGGCCATGCTTACAGTAAAGAAATATCTGAGGGGAATATTCGATAAAGTTCGGAACTTATTCTTAACGGCGGAATTCAATAAACGTTTGCAGTCACTTGTTTTTTTTCTTCTTTTTTTTTTAGTTTGTCCATAGCCTGCGTTTTTAGTCGCAAAATTCAGAGAAGGGGCTACAAGGTATTTATAGTAGGCCTATAATTATCGTAAAATTGTGTCTTGCGGTTCTGTACAAGGATATGTGAATACTGCTAACGTTTATTTGGGCAGAGGAAGTTATGTGACTTCCACATCGGTTTTTTTACTTTACTTTTATTCGCTAAATCGCTATTTTAAGAAAAATAGTATGCAGTACACTTACGTTAAGTGCATTGGAGAATCGAGGTGTTTACGAGATTCTCAATACCACGATGTCATATTCTTCCAGTATATCGCCTAAAATACACATTTTATTGAGCAATATTACCTTTTAAACAATCAGAGCTGGTGCGAAACTCGCACATGACTTTATCATTATTGCAATGTGTATAGGTGCTCATGTTGCAATAGCGAGTAAGCGACAGCATTTCGGGTGTCCGCATTCAGTTGTCAGTGCCGTATTATTGGTAGGCAAAGTTTAATTATTTATTTATTTATTATTAATTTATATTACAATAAAAAATACAAATTTCATTACAAAAAATTCAAAATATACACAATAATTATAATTTTATATACAATATAAAATATACACACAAATCACAATAATATTTACAAGTTAATATGCAATTTTAAATTACCTGAAATGGACAACTTTATTGCCCATATGTAGATAAATTATTTTTCCCCCCTACCTGTACATCCCGGCCTCCCTCCTTTATGTAAAGAGAAACATAAGTAAGTTTAATACATGTGATACCGTACATGGTCATGCAACGCGAAATAATTCTAATATCTATATAAACAAATTTAAGTATGCTTTAACGCAGAATAGTTGCCAGCTCTGCTTATGGAATTGAGCGAAACGTATGGAATGAGGACGAGGGAACCAAGCGCCCATGAAAATGTGCGCAAACCATATTCACGGATTCTAGGTAAATGTCAGTCAGGTTAAGAATGGTGATATTAGTGTTTGTGACAAGTAGAGCTAGGATTGTGGTAGTTAGGTTATGAACAGTAATGTTAGTGTTGATCGCCAACAAGTCAGTAGCTCTATTTCTGGATCACATGATCCAACGACTCTATCCCACAGCTGAGCAGACGATTTTCAGGAATACGCATCACTTCATAGCGCCACTTTAGGTTACTTTGGTGTGAATTTCTTAACGATTCTACTCGTATTTGCAATATTCCTACAAGGAAAATGTGGTTATGGTTACGAAGAACAACATAATATTTAATTTGGCAGCTTTTCGTAAAGAAAAAGAAACAAGGCCTAGATAAGAGCTATAGAAACCCTATATGTTTATATAACAATCAAAATGTATTTGTACAATTATTATTATTATTATTATTATTATTATTATTATTATTATGAGTTATTACTAATTGGTTTGGCTGAATCTTAATGGTTTGACTTAGAAAAGGTCAGTACCGGTGCCCATCTTCTGTGGTACGCAAATAATAATTATTCTATTGATAGATGCATTGCTGTGTGTGTGTGTACACCCACATTAATATTTTAGTTTACTTGCTACTAATAAGGCATGCGTGTTAATTCTATTTTACTGTTTATACTGTATTTCATATGCAACATGTATACATCAAAATAATATTTACAATTCATTGATGGCGTTATCTGTTGTTTTCGTTCTCAATTCGTCTGATGTTGAAGTGGTACATAAATACTCCAGTGGCATGAGCTTCGATCGCTTTAGCGTATATCTGCACCATTATGACTCAATTCTTGTACTTTATTTAAACGCTATAAAATCAATCATATCCCCAAAACGTACCTGCAACGTATCAGAAACTTGTCGCATTGTAAACAAGCTAAAACAATCCTCGATATAATGCTTGAAGACGATGTTTGAATGTCTTATCCAAAGAACTCGCTGGAGAAGTGCTGTGCCATCTGGATGCATAACAGTCGGAAGTTGAAGTGCTTATTTCCATTTCTTCCCGAAAGGGAGCACGCTGATCGTCAATCCCTTGCGTTCAACAGCAATTACACAGAATTGCTTAGAATAGTTGACAATTGGTTAGAATAGTTGACACAGAATTAGAAATTGTAAACCTATAGTGCGTTCTAAAGCCACGTTAACCATCACCAACTTTTAGGGATTAAGTCATTGTCTGACCCTTAATAGAGTGGAACGGGAAAGCGTCACAACTAAGAAAACAGACTGTCTCACACTCTGCGCGGAGTCAAAGCTTGAGTGTCAAAATTTAAGGAATGCATCCTGAATGGTGCGAACGAAATTCTATTGGCTGTAAAGCAAGTTCAATGCCTACGGAACAAGTTGAAGACCCAAAATATACAATATTATATTATTCTATGCACCCTCTGGTTCAACATATTTATGGCGGTTTGCCCCGGCCAGCTTTTTATGTTAGTGATTAATAGGGCAAGGGATTTGATGATTTTGCATCTTTTTTATATGAATGTTAAAAGATAGCTCGAATATATATATAAATGTGTATAATTAAATGATAGATTAAATAAGGGCAATTTGTTTTTGCATTCTTTTGCTTGATTTTGCATTTTTCGTCACTTTCAAGACATAGGTCATTCTTTGGCAACTTTTATGTCAGTTTCTGAATTTTTAGGTCATTTTCGGCATTTTTAGGTCATTTTTGACATTTTAAGTCATGTTACAGTGAAGGTAGAGAGGAGGTTTTCCATGTACAAATCGTTACTTTCAGATAACAGACAATCGTTTTTATTTGAGAGTCTCCGCCAAGTGTTCGTAGTTCATTTTAATTCAGGTTTATTGTAAACACCATAGCAGTTTGTCTTGTAGCATTAACATTTTTCTTTCTTTTTAAATGGCACATATTTGCTAGGGGAAATTTGGTGATCATACCAGTTCAGAAAGATTTTTTTTTCGCTATGGGTGTCCAAGTAGTATAAATTTACTTACTTCTTTAGTAATTAAATGAGTGTTCTTTATAGTAAATTCATATATAATGCACTGTCATCCATTTGCAATTCATTACTTTAAAAAACTAAATGTACGTAATAATGAAAAATTTATTTGTAATTTAAAAAAAAATATCAGGTCATTTTTCACTATTTTTAGGTCATAAATGCATTTTTTATTTTGTATGTTTTCACTATTTTATGGTCATTAAATGCCTTGCCCTAGTGATTAACGTGGCTCTAGAACACACTATACAACACCCATTTCTATTTGCAGTAACATACCACTACGCACGCTTATTTCACCACTGACTACGATTGCTGTGAACATAAACTCGCTTGCCATAAGACTAAAATATTTATTAGGAACTTATTGTTGTAGGGTTTTTTTTTTTTTAATGTATAATTTCCTCCAATGCGCAGAATATAAAAACAGAAGAAACCTAACCTACTTTATAAAACGTAACTTATCTTAGTATAGTAAACATATATAAGTAGCATAAGCTACGAGTCTAGAAATATAGTCATTTTCACCTGAAGGTTAACAATTAAAGAAGTTTTATCTTGCTTACACAGAATTAGAATATCTCCAACCCCTGCATGTCCTCTGTGTGGATACCAGAGATCTGCCACAATGTAACCCAGGCCCATGGTGTTGTTATGGACGACTACCTTGGCATAGCTCATGTCTACTAATGGCAGACAGGCCACTGATGTGCGTTGACCAGTCAGTCAGTCAGTCAGTTATACCATAATACAGTAACTATTTTCGGTGCTTCGGTCCCCGCCTTTTGTCTCTTATAGGTGGTGTATCTTCACTGTAAATAAATGTCAGTAGGGATCTTTATACTCTGAAATTAATTCTGTGCAATTTTATATATTTTGATTGTTTGGAGTGGGCGATTTAAATTGATACAGCCAAATATCTCATCCACTAACCAATTTACATAGGAATATTTTTTATGAAAGTTACATAAATCTAAATGAGGAATTTAATTTCATTATGTGTGTTTTATTTGGCAAGTGTTTTCAAATTAATTTGAAGGAGAACCTGATTTTCATCAATAGGAACTTATATTCTTTATTTTTATTTCTTACTTACTCACTTACTTACTTGCATACTTAACTCAATGGTAATATACAATTCCTATGCAAGCTTCAGGAATAATATATATTTTATGAAATCCGGAGGTATATCCGCCCTTACCTGAGCCCTCCATTCAATCCTATTCTGTGCTAACTCAATCCCACCATCCCTCGAAAATCCTACTTCCTTTAAATCTATCCTAATATTGTCCTCTCATCTTCGTCTAGGTCTTCCGAGTGGTTTCTTCCATTCGGGTCTCCCAGTCAATATTTTTTAGACATATATGCCCTATCTATTCTCCCCCATGCGCACAACATGTCCAGCCCAGTTCTCCTCCGTGATTTAATTACCCTTACTTAATTCGGTGAAGAGTTCAGGTTATGAAGCGTTATGCAGTTTTCTCCAGTCCCCATTTTCATCTCTCTTAGGCCCAAATATTTTCCTAAGCACCCTGTTCTCGAACACTCTGAGATTATGTTCTTTCCGAAGAGTAAGCGACCATGTCTCGCATCCATAACTCTTCGCACGACTCGGGAGTATATTCTTTCTGTATGCGCTCTATTTGACAGAACCCTTTTCATACGCATTGAAGAGCCTCATGTAAGCCTAAGCCTTGAGCAAGTTATTGGTCTTCAACCTAGGCTGTAGTGAGAGGGGCAGGCAGTCCACTAGGCCGGTCACATTGGTCCTCTTCCCTTTCCGACCGTGAATCCAACTCAACACTGTGTCTGTGAGAAATCCTCTCCTGCACTCGAATCTACTAGTGCATACAAGGACATTTACTGGTTCGCGAACCACTTGTGGTTCATGACCTTCCCGCATAACACACAAGATGGCATTGCGGACATTCGGTGTACGTGGTGGATTATTCCCATGCATGAGTCATACTCTCTTTGCAAGCAGTGATGGGTCGTGACACAGTTCCGATTGGAAAGGCGTTATGACACATTCTAAGCCTTTGTAGGCTATAATGAAATAATTGCACACGTAAAAGAATAATTAAAAATACAAGATTGTTTCTTGTAGTGTATATTTTAAAGTGAAATTAGTGTTTCTCTAAGAATGAGCAACCGCCACTGACTTATTGTCTGCTTGTGTCTCCATCTACCCGTGCTTTTCGAACTATGTGTAAGTTGACAAAAGTTTACGGGTTGCGTGTCAATGGATAGGGGTTTGCCCATGTCTGTACTAGTGTAACATGTGCTTATTAAGAGGCGATCAGCACAGTGAGCGTTCCGAAACACTACTGACCCTCACACTATCACTGTGCGCAGCAAATATATATTCCGCGGAGGTTCTTTTCTAACTTGTAGACATTTAGACATTAAGAAAAAAAAAGAAATTGTTGAATTCCAAAGCGTACTGAAAATTACAGCTTAACATCGGTATACTGCAATAGTATATTACGTAACGAGTTTGTAATGGCAGCGATTAAGGTACGAGCATGTCTTCAACCTATGTTGAATTTTCATACCAGCATCTTAATTACCATTATAGGCAAGTTGCATACCACTGTTTTTGTTCGACCATAATTAAATATTTAAGTTTCGAGACTTTAGATTCATAAAAAATCGGCTGACCGCGGCAATCAGCTGTTAGCAAGTTCTAGTAGTTCTTGTCTTCTGCGATAGATAGTAGCTGATGGTGTTCGGTCAAGTGGAAGCTAGATCTTGGCCTTTTTCTTGAAACGACGGATTTTTACAAGAGGAAATGAACTCAATTTAGTATAATACGAGGCGTGTTTTTTAAGTAAGTACCGTTTTGGAATTAAAAAAAGACGTGCAAAGATATCGCAATAATTTTATTTTTATGGTTACCTACATCTCTTGTCTACGCACTGACGCCATTACAGTCTGATTCTTCATTGTATACGTTGTTTACTGAGTGTTTAAGATGCCTCCGACAATCGTGAGTCCCGCCGATTGTGAAGTACGGGCTGTTATACGATTTCTTAGTGCTAAAGGCGTAAAACCGATCGATATTCATCGTGAGATCTGTGAAGTTTACGGACAAAACATTATGAGTGATGGAATGGTAAGGAAATGGGTGAGAGCATTTAAAGATGGCCGCACAAATGTGTATGATGAAGAACGGAGTGGGCGTCCTTCGGTCTTTAATGAAGATTTGGTGCAGAAAGTGGAAGAAAAGGTGAGAGAAAACAGACGCTTTACAATTTCATCAATGTGCGACTGGTTTCCTCAATATTCTCGTAGTGTTTTGTATCGCATTGTGACCGAGAACTTGAATTACCGGAAATTGTCTGGCGGCAGAATTTTATGAGGAGGGTATTCAAAAACTGGTGCCACGTTATGACAAGTGCCTCAATATTCACGGAAATTATGTAGAAAAGTAGATTAAGGTACAGGCTTTCATGTAAAAATAAAAGTATTGCGATATCTTTGCACGTCTTTTTTTAATTCCAAAACGGTACTTATTTAAAAAACACGCCTCGTATTAAGATCAAATCGATCAGAAATGATTTTATTTTAAATACAGGCTCTTTATTAGGCAGTTTAACTTGTTGTTCTCAAAGTTTCAAGATCGTTCCGTGTTCAATAATAATCGATACCATACCAGTGTTATAATGAAAATCTGTATCGAAATGGATATGATTTTGATACTGAAAAGGTAGAGTCAGACTGAAAAATGCAATGCCACAGCCGGGATTTGAACTCAGATCTTCGGGTCTCCGTGCCGCTGCTCTACCAATTGATCTACCTTGACAAAGGTCAGTACAACATTAAATTCTCCAACTGATTTACATATCCCATGGCACTAGGGCCTAACTGCTACATCAAGTTCCACTTCTGGCTGCCCATTTTCTGAAAAATAAAAATACGGTCTCGCCCCCCCGGCCCCAGTGCTGTCCGGACGGTTATGATGTAAGTTACATATTTTGACTATGTAAACGTATATCGTTTGAAATAGTTTGTAATGCAAGGAAATTGAATGTATGTGCAGTAAAATGAGAGAGCAGTAAAGAGGGAATGTGGCATGGGAGCGAGAAAGACGATAGCCTATATTCAACATTTACTGGGCGGTTTTCAAATCAGTACCTTGTAATGTTGATATTCATACTCCAATTCACACTCAATTATCTTCTGTTTCCGTTCAATATTCCATCGGTAAAGCATAAAATCATCATGCATGAAATTTTAATTGCCCATAGATTCCTTTCTGGTATTCTAACGTTTCAGATGGCACAACAATTTCCACTGAATATACTGAACAATCGGAGGAACTGTATAGCCTCGACAAACGAATTTTCTGTTAGGCTATAACAGATTTGAAATTTCCCCAGTGTAGCAATAAGAATAACTTCTCGGGGTTGTACCCGGGTAGACTTTCTGTTCACTACCTACAGAGTAACTTATCGTTACAAATTATTCATTAATAGCATATGGAAGGAGTCATTATAAACTAATGACATAAATGATATAAATATAGAAATACGAGGCGCGTCCATAAAGCAAGTTTCCCTGGGGCCGTTTACAAAAACAAAACACAATTTCAAGGAAATATTTATTGCAACAGACACAGCCAGTGTTCAGCTATTTTGCAACAGACACAGCCAGTGTTCAGCTATTTTGCAACAGACACAGCCAGTGTCCAGCTATTTTGCAACAGACACAGCCAGTGTTCAGCTATTTTTCAACATATTCGCCACCGGAATTAAAGCATTTCTCTTACCGTGGCACCGACTTTTGAATACCTGTGTCGTAGAAGGCACCGTAACAAAGTTAGTCGGATATTCGGAGCAAACAGCTACTAGTAATCATAACCCTTCTAATGGAGACAACCTCAGTCTTTGCCGAGCATGCGTTCCAAGCGGGTCGTGTACGTAGGCCTAGCCATGATGTTCAAAATGCAATTTGTGTTACAGTCAGTTCCGTGAATTTTGGTATTAAAATTCTCTCTGCATTCATGACGACACAAGCACAGAACAAGGTTAAACGAGAATGTAAACGGAAAAGCAAACAAGACCAAATGAAAATTGCAATTTGGAATGTAAGAGGTATTCATTATAAAGAGATGAATTAGAGGAAGAACTAACAGAGAGATAGACATTGCTATAATAACAGAAACTGAAAAAAACAGAGGGAGTCATAACCTTATAAATTATAAATATTTTATAGTGGAGTAGACTAACAGAACGAGCAAGACCAAGAGTAGCAAATTAGTAAATGAGAAAGAAGGAAATCAATAATCTCTCTATATATAAAAGGCTTTGTCCTGACTGACTGAATGAATGACTGACTGACTGATTGACTGAATGACAGGAATCAACGTACAGCCTAACTATAACAGGTAGAGACTTGGAATTTTGACAGTACCTTCGTTTCATAATGTAGGTGCTCACTAAGAAAGGATTTTGAAAAATTCTGATTCTAAATGCCAAAAATTAAATGTTTTTGAAAATACTTAATCCCTTTTTACATATAATTATCAATTCCAAATCACAGAATGTATTGTTGCCAAATGGTATCAGGTGGGCTTGGAAAAAACAAATGAAATGCACTTTTGACAAACAAGAGAAGTTATCAAAATAATTCATGTTATAAATAAATATTACAGAATGAAATCCACTAAAATAATGGAATCACATAACTTTCTCTACCCTGGACATAGAGAAAACAAAACGAGGTATGGCAATGTGTATATTATTATATTATATCGCAGGTTTTTGGAGAGAAAAGTATGAAAGTGATAATGCTTCCTGTTTAATTTCATCTCCAAAACGGTTTTATGGTAACATAAGAGTGGGAAATTTCCCGCCTCGATATTACAATTTTATGTTACTGGAATTTCTGTTTCTTCTTATTTAAACCTCTACCAGGCTTGCTGTGCACTGTACAAGCGATGGGATGCAAAATTCTAGATCCTCTATGAGCCATAAAAAACTATATCAAGCGTTTTCTGAGGGAATAGTTTGAGTGTAATAAGTCGTTCTTCCTATTTCAAATTAAAAATGCCTATATAAGGACCTAGAATTTAAAATTGAAAATCCTTCATAAGCTAATTTCCAATTACAAAATACAAAACCCGGGCGACGCCGGGTCTTTTAAGCTAGTATCATATAAATGGACTAATGAAAGAATAATAGAAATAAGATGTCAACTCTCTAGAGGTAAATTAATGTACGCACCAGAAGAAGGTAGAAAAGAAAAAACCTACTTTTAAACCCCACAGACTAGCAGATCACGGGACTTGAATCAACGATGTTTCCTCCTTAGTCACCTACTAGGTTAATATTCTTAGATACCTACTAATGTTTGCTGCAATATCAAAAGCATGATACAGTGAACGCCGCTTAATGTAATCGCGGATGTTATCAATCGGGTAATGTTATCACTTTTATGAAGTCCCGTGCGGATTAATAGGCCTATTGATACAATGAAAAAATACTGTTTATTGTAATCAAAGATTCAGTTTATGTTATCACATTTTCCTTTTTACGGATTTATTTCCAAGTACTGTATGTCATTCAAAATTTCGTTTTTAAGGTTTCGATTCTAACTCAACTGTATTGTGTTGTACTGGAGGTAGCAATTCTGTTTCCAGCTCACAGGATGACCAGTTCGAGGGGGTGGCATTACCTAACTTCTTCTTTTAAGCAATAAAACATGTTTCACCCCACAGTTAAGATGCAGCTTTTGATTTATGAAGATAACAGTGTTGGTATGCAGTGATGGCTAGTTTAAAATGAAAAGACTTGAACAGACAGGCGTTAGATGTTTTACCTCGCGGTGTTCACCACATATCAGTATAGACTTCCAAGAACACTCGTAACTGAGTATGGAGTATTGGTTAATGGACTCCTAAAGGTAAGTAAAAACAATTAAAATCTTTGTTACTGGTTAAAAAAATAGTTGCTTGCAGTCTATTACTGTATTAGCCTATGAGTTGTCAATGATTCACAGTTACGTATTATTTGCCGTCACGGTGGCTCGTGCTTAGCGCGTGGGCCTGGCATGCTAGCGGTCCTGGGTTTAAACCCCGGGCCTGGCGGGTGTGTTATTCGTGGTGGACGAAGCTGTGACCTTTGCGGGTTTTTCTCGGGGATCCTCCCGTTTCCCCTCTCATTCTACCAAACACTCTCCATTTTCATCTTCAAACTCCCCCTCATAATCATCCCGTCTCCTTTCCCGGTTTCCGGTATACCCTTGCCCCAGCACCTGCTGTGGGCCTCTCCCGTCCTCTCCCTGGCTTGTGGTCCTGAAGTTGCTGACTGGTGTACTGCCAACCTGGGGGCTCTATAAGAGGTACCGAGGCAGTGGCACACGGGGCATGATAGAGGTATCTGTTGGATGTAGGGGAGTTCCGTGGGGTTCGCGGTGAGGTCTGTTGTTGGGCTTGCACATCATTACATTCCTTGAGGTTGGCACAATGGGTCGCAAGGCTGAAGTGCTTAGGGTCGTCCCAACCCGCCTTCCACCCTTAAGGGGACAATACAATACGTATTATTTTATGAATAAATATGTTTAATACATGTTTAATTCTGTTTTGTAGTGTATTATCTTATATATGAATAAATAACCTTCATTTAATTTCTCCGGCTACTGTTATCAATCGGTTAATATCATTAGATTAGCTGCGTCCCGATGTGATCACAATAAGCGGCGTGCACTGTATTTGTTCTTTCCGTGTAAACAAGCTTGTATGGCAGAACGCAAAAATATAGATGTGAAGACTATCTACAGAGAATTAGCAAGCTTGTGATTTCCTATGAGACTGTTACATACAATAATAACAGGATTTGCGATATGAATTGAAAAAGTTACACCTACAATGCGCGTTCTACGTGCCGGGCTTAAAAATCTAATTAGTCCCCCTATTTGCATACCTGTATGAATCGGACGCAGGATTGTGGTAAGATACAGTAAGCGCAGGCTTTGCAGCTTTTCATTTTGTTTCTTGTAGTACCGGTACGCAAGAGAAGACTGAAATATTATTTCACTGATTAAATTATGATGTTGAAATTAAAAATTGGAGACGCTTTATATTGACTACAAATGACATTATTTAAATCATTCAGGCAACATTTTCATCAGATGCCCTACGTGTGTTGGTCGTTTCTAACTTTTTCTGCAGGTTCCACATTATAAAAAAAAATATACAGAGCACGCCGCTTATTATGATCACTTCGGGACGCAGTTAATCAGATAATATTAACCGAATGATAGCAGTAGCCGAAGGAATTAAAAGGTTATATATTCACATATAAGATAATACACTACAAAACAGAATTTAAAATATTTAATCATAAAATAATACTTAACTGTGAATCAATGAACCACTCACAATACAGTAATAGACTGCAAGCAACTATTTTTTCAATCAGTAACAAAGTTTTTAATTGTTTTTGCTTTGCTTTAGGAGTTCATTAACCAATACTCCATGCTCAGTTACGAGTTACGAGTGTTTTTGGAAGTCTATGCTGATCTGTGGTGAACACCGCGTAGCAAAACATCTAACGCCTATCTGTTCAAGTATTTTCTTTTTACACTAGCCATCACTGCATGTCAACACTGTTATCTTCATAAATCAAAAGCTGCAGTTTAACTGCGGATTGAAACATGTTTTACTGCTTAAAGAGAAAGTTAGGTAATGCCACCCCCTCGAACTGGTCATCCTGTGAGCTGGGAACAGAATTGCTACCTCCAATACAACACAATAGCCTACAGTTGAGTTAGAAACGAAACTCTTAAAATCGAAATTTTGAATGACGTACAGTAGCCTACTTGGAAAAAAAGCCGCAAAAAGGAAAATGTGATAACATAAACCGAATCTTTGATCACAATAAACAGCATTTTTTCAATGTATGAGTATTAATCCGTACGGGACTTCATAAAGTGATAACATTACCCGATTGACAACATTATTCGCGATTACATTAAGCGGCGTTCACTGTATTAGGCTACATTAGGATGGAAACTTCAGTAGTGCGGTAGTAACGAGTTTTGCGCTTTAGGTTCGTCATGAACATTGGTTAACAAGAGGGAGGGAAGTACTCGTGAAATTCTTATCAATGTATAGTAGGGGAGATTGCCCGGTACCGGCCAGGCCTCATTACCGGTCAAAAAGGTTTCCTCTAAAATGGTGAGAGATAGCAGCAGAAAACAGTTATGAAGTGATAGGCAGGAACAAAAGGGACTTTATTCCTCGCATAGAGTCCGTGTTTGTCTCGCCGTTTTATAGGAAACCTTGTTGACCGGTAACGAGGCCTGACCGGTACCGGGGCAATCTCCCCTACCCATAGTTATTCTGATAAATATTACATATACAAAATAAATTAATATCTATGCAACTCCGAAAAACTCCGTGGCCCTACATCCCTGGAGGGTTTAGGCCTACCATCCAACCGCTGCGTCACCTACTATACGCAGATGGCAGAATTGGGGGCATGTGGTCAGCATGCCAACACCCACGGCCATTAATTAAGGTGTCCGAAGCTGCTACTCCTCAATCAAGTAACTACTCGATATGCATCACGAGGCTGAGTGCACCGCGTTCCAGACCTCACTACCTCAGAAAATCCGATGTGCTGAGGATCGAACCCAGGCCTGCGGTTCCTTAGTCAACGTTTAGAAGTTGACACGGCTCCTGCTTGGTTCACTTCCTTTAAATAAAGTTTAATATTCGTAATATTAGTGAGTGATATTTAAAACCCAACCATTTTGTTTTGTAATATTAGTGAATTTTGATAAAAAGGTATAATATTTAGCATTCACATGTTTAACACAGGCGTTGGAAACCCGCGGCAGATTAATGGAAAATTAAGTGTATCAAGTTTTATCACTCCTATATTCGCCATACATTTATATCCGGTGCCCGACCCTCCTCCCCCCCCCCCCAAATGAAAAAAAAATAATTACGAAAACTTCACTAAATTAAGATGTAAATCTGATTTAGTGTTCTAAAATAAAGTGTTTTATTGCTCTTGTGATATTTTATATTAGACTAACAGTACTTATTCCTTATACTTGTAAAATCACATAAAATTAAGCTTTCAAATACCATTTTAATTTTTTTTTCAAAATGTTATTTCGGAAAAAAAATGGAATATGTTTAAAATAAACCTTTTGTCATTGTAACTGAAAGAAACTGTTAAAATGAAATGAAAAGGCTCATTTTACAAAAAAAAAAAAAAAAATTGAGGGAGTAGTCCCCAGATCCCCCAGAATGCCCCTCCCGAACCAAAATCCTCCCCTAACTCCCTGATCACGTTTGTTATTCCAGCAACTGAATTCTGACATTTGTTGGTAACATTAGCTACATATTTCATTGGTTTCATCAAATAATGAAAGAAAACATTTTCTGCATAATTATAATGTTCAATTAATTCTTAAATGATATGTGTGAGTTGCTAATCTGCTGTGGATGTTTTCTAATCTTTTCTCTTATTATTAAATCAGAGATAAATGTAACTCTTTTGGAATGGTCACTGACAAGTCAGTGCTCTCTTATTTGACTGCTCCAGTAAATTACTAATAGGCCTACTGCAGAATTATGATTCTTTTCTGTAATTTATGTCCTATTGTATTATAATACACCATTTTGAATAAGAACAGACGTTCATTTGCTAAATTTATGAAATGTTCCTTTAGTTTGTAGCAAATTTCTGTACAGCATTTAGTTTTTCTGCAAACATGGCACAAAGAGGTAAGTGCAGTGTGTTTTGTGCTTTTCAAAGTACGGTATACCAGGTGTTCGGAAATTCATATTACAAATTTCTAGGGCTAGTAGAGGGGACTTAGTAGACAATAATTCAAATAGGAACCCATCTCTGGAAACGTACCGTTTCCGTGCTACAGCCATTAGAATGTGTCAGATTTGCCATTGGTCTACATCTTCTGAGGTCGTATGAAGAGTATGGTGTAAGAGACTCCTGTAGAGACCGAGGAAGAACTGCTGGCAGGAGTGATGGTCGCTGCACAAGAGATTAACGGGACATGACTGTACCAGAGCATGATTCATCAGTACAGCAGGGGTGCCCACAGGAGGGGGGTTAAGACGCAGACTGCGTCATTGAAATTTCTGGGGGGGGCAAAATATTATTGTTTTATGAATTTTCTGGGGGGGGGTGAAAATTTTTGTAAAATTAGCGTTTTATGTGTTAAAAATAAAAATGGTCAAGTTTTATAACTTTAAAAGGTCTCTTCTAATTTTTTAGAAGTGAATAGTCAATAAATTAGCGCCCATACCCGGGGGCGGGGGGGGGGGGAGGGAAAAAAATCCCATTAGGCAACCCTACAGGCTGAGGTAGATTTCAAAGTGCTTTCGGTTTAATTTACTGTCGCTGCATAGCACTCTTCTTCTTTAGCCTTGGCATGACAAACCCGCAATAATAATTGCAAAAAAGAGGAAAGAGCACTTTTCAAACATTCAAATCTCGCCTTAAATGAGAGCTATCGAGAAACTAGTTATTGATTTGTAGAGTACTCATCAAGAGCTTTTCAATGATACCACACAAGACGTGGTTTCAAAAATTTCGAATTTCCATCCCCCCCACCCCCACTCGTACCCCCAAAACCCCCGAATCGTTGGTGTCACTGTGAACTCCATAGGGAGTACTCTAATTTATCCAAACAAAGTTTCCTTCTATACTTCATAGGGGCCGAGATAAAAATGTTTTAAAATTTCAACCCCCTCCCCCGACCACCCCCTTGGGCCAATTTTGCTCATTAACGAACTTGTCCGAACTATTGGGCCTAGAAATAGCATATTAAAATTTGGTTCAAATATCTTCAAAATTACGGCCGCTATCGTGTAAAGATATAAATATATATATATATATATATATATATATATATATATAAATTTCTTGTTTAAGTTGCCATGTCTTAGAGTATAGTAAACAAATTTGCTAACTAGTTTTTCAATGCTAAAATAGCATAAAATGTGATTTTCATTAGTTCAATATTTAAAAATTTTCCGGTGGTGGACCCCCCACATAGGTAATGATTTATTATTTACATTGGCATGTCTTAGAGTTTGGTAAACAAATTTCCTAACTAGTTTTTGAGTGCTAAAGTAGCGTAAAATGTGATTTTCATTAGTTCAATATTTAAAAATTTTCCGGAGGTGGACCCCCACTTAGGTAATGATTTCTTATTTACATTGGCATGTCTTAGAGTATGGTAAACAAATTTCCTAACCAGTTTTTCTGTGCTAAAATAGCGTAAAATGTGATTTTCATTAGTTCAATTTTTAAAAATTTTCTGGGTATGGACCGCCGACCCCCTTTTTTGAGGGTATTCCAAACCCCCCGGCACTTTCGACCCTCCCCGCAATTATTTTCTGGCTACGTCATTGTTGCACTTATTATATTATTAAAATAATGTTACAAAGTGGCCCAAGAAGTTAAACAACAACAAATAAATTAATTAAAAAAATGGCCCCCCTAGAAAATATCATATGGGCGCCCTTGTCGACAGCCAATCAGGTTGGGGGGTGAGCAATGAAGTTTGGGGGGGTGAGCAATGAAGTTTGGGGGGTGAACAATGAAGTTTGGGGGTGAACAATGAAGTTTGGGGGGGTGAGTCATGAAGTTTGGGGGGGTGGGCACCCCTGAGTACAGTGTGTGCAACGGCGTTGGTGGTCATCACATCGGGTCTCTGTTGTAGTACGCAGTTTCGTGTGGGACACATCCAGTGCAGAATACAGAAACAAATTTGTTTTTTCCACTGTTGACACAAGTGTTATTGTGATCAATGAAAGTTTTTTTGTTAATTTGGTATTGTTGCCAAAAAACTTGACTCTCATCTGTAATGAGTCAAACATCATTTACTTCTGTACCTTACATCACACCTCATTTCACATAGTGCTCTTCTGACGTCATGTACTGCCTCTCCGGTTGCAAAACAACAGCGGCAAATCCGTCACATTGTAATAGCTGCAGCACAGAAACAGTACGTTTCCGTACATGGGTTCCTATTCAAAATATTGTCCACTAAGTCCCCTCTACTAGCCCTAGAAGTTTGTGATATGAATTTCCGAACACCCAGTATAGCAGTGTCTCGATTCTTGAGTTGCAATCATTAAGACTTGTAAGATATTTAAAATGACACACTTTTACTATGTAAATCTTGTGCTGGTAAAAACGACCAGTGCTGGTTCCAATAGTTCAAAAACATTGTCTTCCTAGAGTTAACAAATAAAACATATTTGTGATTCATTTCATTCCATCTCTATCCAACAAGGAATCAGGTGACAAGTAGAAATACAACAAATACGATACCCAGAAGATTTTTAATATTATTATTATACATTATTGGAATACAACTAAATCTGTATTTCAGAAAAATACAGCAATAATATTTTGAACATAGCAGCTTTACATAAATGCAAAATGGTAAAGATTTTAACAGTACAAAGAATTTAAGAAAAAAAAACTGTAGTATTGATAGCCATAACCAGTGCTGATTTTGTAGAAATATGTTAAGTAGTGTTCTCAAATTCAAGAAGGATGGTAACTTTCACAGGTCAATATTTTGTTAGCAGCATGATGATCTGATTTTAGTGTATCCAAAGCAAGAAACTAAAACGTTGTGATAAATTTATACTTGTACTGTAAATAGATTATTGGGCAACACTCACCAATGTTTGTTGATCCCTTTGTGAAGCCGTTGTCACTAGTTGCTTAATCTTGCGTGAAGCATTCGTCTTCTTAATAAAATAATAAAACACACACATTATATAAAACGTAAACACTAAAAATTGCAACTTCACAACAGGAATCACATCACAACGTTTCACGAGACCAGAAAAACGACTCGCATTTTCAAGTGACTATTAGCGACGAGATGTTCGGTCGCGAAGTCTTTGTGATCGTCTAATCTTGACTGTGACTGTTGGTGCATCATTTGAAGTTGAAAGTGGAGGGGGGTGGATGTTCTTATTCTTATTCTTTTCCATGGTTGTTGATATAACTTTACCTTTGCTATTAGCCTCTTTAATTTCTTCGTCAACTAGTTTAAGATAAGCCTGATTTATTTCAATAGACGGTTTAGATATTGGTGATGATTCCATGGCCATGAACAGAGATTCTGCTATATTTCTTTTTTTCCAATCCGTTTCTTTATAAACAATACATGATTTGTCCCAATTAATACTATGTCCTGTTTCTAGTATATGTTCACATAATTTTGATCCATAGGGATCTTTGTTTTGTACTTTCTTTATGTGTTCTTCTATTCTTATGTTAACTGGCCTCGAGGTTTGTCCTATATAACTTCTTTCACATGAACATGGTATTTTATAAACGACATTTTTTTGTTTCTGTTCAAGATTTTCCGGTTTTATTCTTACAACCTTAGTTCTGATTCTATTATTTGATTTGAAAACAGTTCTGATGTTGTATTTATTATTAATACGTCGTAACTTTTCAGACAAATTTCTGATGTATGGAATGCATACAGTGGTTGATGGTTTCGGTCTATCTATTGTATCTATTGTAATCATCCTGAACATGTTAGGCATGTAGGGGTAGGGGTAGCAATAGGCCTCATAAAACGAGCAAAAAAGATCTGCAGTGATGACACATCCTTCAAAGAGGAACTTGGGTTCATAAAAACCTGTCTAACCAAGAGTGGTTATCCAAATAAAACTATTAATAGAGCCATAAATAGGGCTTCCAAGTCTCTTGAAGAGAATACAATAGATAGACCGAAACCATCAACCACTGTATGCATTCCATACATCAGAAATTTGTCTGAAAAGTTACGACGTATTAATAATAAATACAACATCAGAACTGTTTTCAAATCAAATAATACAATCAGAACTAAGGTTGTAAGAATAAAACCGGAAAATCTTGAACAGAAACAAAAAAATGTCGTTTATAAAATACCATGTTCATGTGAAAGAAGTTATATAGGACAAACCTCGAGGCCAGTTAACATAAGAATAGAAGAACACATAAAGAAAGTACAAAACAAAGATCCCTATGGATCAAAATTATGTGAACATATACTAGAAACAGGACATAGTATTAATTGGGACAAATCATGTATTGTTTATAAAGAAACGGATTGGAAAAAAAGAAATATAGCAGAATCTCTGTTCATGGCCATGGAATCATCACCAATATCTAAACCGTCTATTGAAATAAATCAGGCTTATCTTAAACTAGTTGACGAAGAAATTAAAGAGGCTAATAGCAAAGGTAAAGTTATATCAACAACCATGGAAAAGAATAAGAATAAGAACATCCACCCCCCTCCACTTTATTTTATTAAGAAGACGAATGCTTCACGCAAGATTAAGCAACTAGTGACAACGGCTTCACAAAGGGATCAACAAACATTGGTGAGTGTTGCCCAATAATCTATTTACAGTACATATCATTCCTCACCATAAGAAGAAGAATGTCATTCAGGAATAAATTTATACTTGTTGTTTACTTCTTTGTGGTTCTAGTTTCTTAATTTCTGCAACTTGTATACCCCAGTTCTAAGTCCTTGACATTTAACAACTCATTCATCGAACAAAAAACTATTGCTTGGAACAATATGTAAGAATCAGCAAGCTTAGTGTCACATTCTAAACTATGGGTCATAGCAATGATGACTGAAAGAAATGGCTTATGTTTGGATTCACTGTGACCTGAAGCTACTGAAACACAGTTCACATCTTAAGAACATTGTTGCAGAAACCAGAACATGTGAGACAGGAAATGTCATGCCACCATGACAGCAAAGGCTCTATAGTAGAGATACAAGTAAAACTAACAGAAAAGCTGTACATGTAGCTCTTGCAGTTTATTTTCCCAAAAGTGTTTTATTTCCTTTTGTATTTGTATAATTTCACATTTATTACTTTTATGTTATTTTGAATCATACATAATGTTTTCCAGAATTCTCTACGTCTACAAAAAGTTTCATTTTATAGACTGAGCTGTAAATAAAATGTGCTAACTCATTAAATGTCAAGAAAAAGATGTTAATAAAGACTTTGTGGAAACAGTGAAGCAACTATAATAAATTTAATTTACTATATGAGTTGACATAAGTTGACAGTAAAATAAAGGCAAGTCTGCAGGTAAAGTCGTTGGTACCGAAAACATATCTAGAGTGATGACGCGCGAATCTGAAACCATCGCGTCCCTTCAATTGGTAATAGACATGTTAAACAAGGACCTAAAGATAGCGCAATCAGAGATCACCAATTTAAAAATTGAGAACGGTGAACTTTTAGCAAGAATAAAAGAAGATGAAGGGAAGTATGCTACGGTTGTAAAGAAAGGAGCACCGAAGCCTACGGAGGTTAGATCCACCTACCCACGCCAAACAGCAAACAGCAGCTTATGGTCAAGACCACAGACGTCAATCCCTATCTCAAACAGATTCCAAGCCCTAAACGAGGTAGAAAATGAACATCAAAGGCCTAATACAACCGGGAAAAACAAGCAAATCCAGCCACATAACCTACTCCATAACAAAGAACAGGTAGGCCCAGGGAGCAAAGTCATTGTTCTAGGAGACTCCCTACTCAAATTTTCGGGAGATGTGTGCCGCCAGAATGGGCATGAAGTAAAGTGTTTCCCTGGCATAAAAACGGAAGAATTGAAACACAAGATACAAGACATGGATTTAAAGAAGTTGCAACCTGATGTTGTAGCCCTGCATGTTGGTACAAATGACATCACCAGAGGAGTAATGGCTGAAGACATTATGGGCAATACCTTGGACATAGTGGACCATATCAAGAAAGAAAGCCCACACACGAAAATAATAGTCAGTGGAGTACTAAACAGAATGGAAGTGAGTGATAGTCGAATTAGGAGAATAAACATTGAACTGGATTGGATGTGCTCAGTCAGAAACTGTCTACTAGTGGATGGAAACTGCTGGATAAGAAGAGAAGACATGGCAAAAGATGGGGTACACCTTAACAGGAGAGGGTCTTATAAATTAGGAAGGCTACTTAGTAATGCAATTTACTCCTGTAGGCCTACTAGGGGAAACATGCCAGTAGACCAAGAAGAGGAACCACCTACGTCAGAGGGTGCAGAAATAGACAATGGAGCCCAAGAAGAGGATACAGAAATGGACAACGGAGCTAGGCCAGCAGACCAGGAAGAGGAACCACCTACGGCAGGGGATACAGGGTTAGACGATGGAACTAGGTCTACCAACACAACAGAGCAAGTAGGACTTCGAACATCTACCAGGACCAGAAAACCACCACAAAAGCTAAGCAGTAATTTTTTATAAATAAATGTCAATCGGGTATCACCAAAGATGTACTGGGGATATGTAAGCCCATAAAAGTATTTCATCAGAATGTTCAGAGCCTAAGAAATAAGAAAATTAACATTGAGGTTATGTTAGCTCACCAACTTAAAGATTTAGACATATTGTGCATCTCGGAACATTGGCTTGAAGAACATGAAACAGATTTCTTTAACTTTCCAGATTTCTCATTAATTTCTAAATTCTGCAGAACAGAAAAAAAGGGGGTGGGTCCTGTATTTATGTTAAAAACAACATAGCAGCCAAAGAGCTACCAAAATTCAATACCTTTAATGTTGAGGAGCATTTTGAGACTAGTGTAGTAGAATTACTTGACCTGAAAACAATTATAATCTGCATTTATAGATCCCCAAGTAGTGACATACAGATACTAACAGAAAAATTAGACAACATAATCAGTTCAATACAAGAAAAATACAACAGGTTAGTTATTATTGGTGACCTAAACATTGATTTCCTAAATGGAAAAGGGAACAGCCAAATACAAACAATGCTGAACTCCCATGGACTACAGGCAGTAGTAGATTCTCCAACTAGAGTGGCAAATGGGTCGTGTACAGCCATCGATCAGGTTATATTAAACAAACACATTTGGAAGTACGGTGTAGAGATTATTAATACAGGATTTTCTGATCACTTTGCCCAAGTGCTGGAAATTCATTCAAAGGATTGGGAGAATAGGAAAGAGAAAAAAACAGAAATCTTGTATAGGTTTAGTAGGCCTTGTACCAAAAATAACCTTAAGTATCTTTGTTACTTGCTGAGCAAAGAATCTTGGGAAAATATATTTAATCAGACATCAGCTGAATTAGCCTGTAAAAATTTCCTAGACACTTTCCAATACTACTATCAAACTGCAATGCCTAAAATCAAAACTAAAATAAGGAAAGAAAAGAATACATGGATAACATTAGGTATAAAAGTATCCAGCAAGAGACTGAAGTTTATTAATAGGATCATAAAGGAAGGGGGAGACATACCAGAATATTTTAAAGAATATTATAAACAGTATAAGAAAATATACAGTAAAGTAATAAATGAAGCTAAAAAACTACATAATGACAAATATATAATGCATTCAAGTAACAAATCAAAAGCAATGTGGAGTGTTATTAAAAAGGAAATAGGTAAAGAAGGAGAATCCATTAGGGACTACAAAATAAATAATAATGGGAACTCCATAACAGATCCTAAGGAAATATCAGAATTATTCAATAATTACTATGCAAACGTAGCACACAACCTGTTAGATAGCAATCTGTCAAAACAAGCAGGTAGTCTAGGCACCCACACAAGACAGAGTAGTAGTATATACCTGGAACCAGTAACAGTAGTTGAAATTACCTGTATTATTAGAAAATTAAAGAATAAAAAATCATCGGGGTTAGATGAAGTTTCGGATCATGTAATCAAAAATTGTTGTGAACATATCGTTCAACCATTATCCTGGATAGCAAATTTATCGCTTAGCACAGGAATTTTTCCTGATGCACTAAAAACTGCAAAGGTAAAGCCACTATATAAAAAAGGGTCAGACGAAGAAGTAGAAAATTATAGGCCAGTGTCCTTATTGTCCGGTTTCTCAAAAATACTGGAGAAAGTTATGAACTCCAGGCTTACAACATTCATGAGGAAATATAATATTCTAACAGACACTCAACATGGATTTTGTAAAGGAAAATCTACAAACACAGCAATCTCAAATTTTCTTAAACACATATATGACTCACTTGACAGAAAGGAAGTAAATATAGGGTTGTTTCTAGATTTATCAAAAGCATTCGACGTAATAGACCACAATATACTATTTGAAAAACTAGAAGCGTCTGGCATACGTGGTATAGCCTTAAATTGGTTCAAATCTTATCTGCAACACCGTAAACAAGTAGTCGAAATCACATACATAGATAAAGAAAATAATATAATGAACAGTAAATTATCTAGTGAAAAAAGCATAAAATATGGTGTCCCACAGGGGTCTATTCTTGGACCAGTTTTATTCCTGCTTTATATCAATGACCTAAAAATGCACTCCACTCATATAAAGTCAACTCTATTTGCTGATGATACGAGTATCTTTGTAACAGGAGAAAACATCACTGCCACAGAACGAAACATAAAAGAGGCAATTGACAAATTAATTGAATGGTTTGATACAAATAGACTAATTGTTAACAAGGAAAAAACTGTAGCAGTCCCCTTTAAACTAGTTCACAGCAAAAGTACGGACTTCCCCAGAATCCCATACCAGGATAGTTCAATTAATTATGTAAATGAAACCAAATTTCTAGGGGTTTGGGTAGATCAACATCTGAACTGGCATAAACACATAGACATACTATCAAAGAAATTGAGCAAAACATGCTTTGCACTGCGGTCAATAGAAAGATTATCAAACAGGAACTCTGCTCGTACCCTTTATTTTCATTCCCTTATAACATACGGTATAATTTTCTGGGGAAATTCATCTAACAGTAAACTTATATTTAAACTCCAGAAAAGGGCATTACGAATAATCATGCATGCAAATAATCGAGCAAGCTGCAGGAATTTTTTCAAAGAATTAAGGATTTTACCCTTACCAAGTATCTACATTTTAGAGACACTTACATATGTAAAAGGCAACCTTAGTGGGTTCCAAAAGAACTCGAGTGCACACTCTTACAACACAAGGAATAGAAATAATTTGGCTTCTATTCCACACAGTACTAGTCTTTATGAAAAGAGTTTCACATACACTGGTCTCAAATTATATAATACATTACCCCAGTACATAAAGGAGATACCTGCTCTAGCTAAATTCAAAAAACAGATCAGTTCACTTTTACAGGATCATTGTTTTTATTCATTGGATGAATTTTTCTCTGTATTCCGGGGAGAAAACTAACTGCTGACTAAGGAGAAAGTGAAAAAGTGAAGTGTTGAAATTAATTAAGTAGTAACGACAATGTGAAGCAAATGGACCAATGTGGCCACGTGCAGAGCCCAGTGTTAACTGGTGGAAATAACATTGACTTCCATGTATATATGTTAGTTTGGTGTGTAAATAAGGAAATGTATTAATATTAGGTCTCGATTCTAAGGCCTGTACACTTTGTAAAGTCTGTATATTACTATCCCAAGCTGTTGTAACATTCTGTTATATTCTAATTGTAACCATTTTGACGTGTCCCAAAACATGAATATGTTCCGTCGGACTAATAAATCTATTCTATTCTATTCTATTCTATTCAGTGTGTTTGAAAATGGGGAGGATGCTCCTTGAAACGCGTCATACCAAAATATGGTAAGTGAAGCAAAAAGTATGTTTATGTCAACTCAACTCATAATGACCTGGAAATATTACGAGCTACTATTACCTCACTCAAAGATGAAATTCATCTACTTTTGGAAGAAAATAAAAAATTGAAAAACAACTGTTTGAATAGTGACCATGTGGTTAGTAAATACCGGTATATAACTGAATCTGATATAGGTCTAGTCCAAAAATCAAGTGAACAATGTACTACAGAGAACTCAGAAATAAACTCTAGAAGATGGGAATCAGTGAAACTAGGGAAAGGTTCAAAATACAGAAAACAACCTCAGTTAGATACAGATAATTTCCCTCCATTAAGAAACAAGTTTAGCGTATTACATAACCTAAATGAGCAAGAAGATATGGAGGAGGGAAATTTCAGAAGTAGGAATGTAATTAAAGGAAAAGACACACAAAATGAATGGATAAGTGTAAACTATCAGAGCACAAAACGAGGAGGAAATTTAAGGAAGAACGAGGGAGGGGCATCACAGAGTTATGCCAATCAAGCCACAAGCAGTGTGGAATGGCTAAATGGGCGGAATGAAATGGCACACACCGGAAAACATGAAGTTGTTAGTGGTGACTACACTAATAGGCCTAGACATACAAACTGTTTAATATTAGGAGATTCACTACTCAAATTCTCAGGTGAAACTTGTAAAGACTCAGGGCATGAAGTAATGTGTTTTCCAGGTATAAAACTAAATGAGCTCAAACACAAAGTAGAAAGAATGAATCTGCAAATGAGGAAACCTAAGATAGTTCTGATTCATGCTGGAACGAATGATATTAGACATGGTGTGTATGCAGAATAAATTATGGGAGATGCTATGGTTTTAGCCAACACAATAACACATACCAGTTCGAAGATAAAAGTGATAATAAGTGGAGTTCTCCGAAGAAATGATGTGTCAGATGAACGGATCAATAGAATAAATATGGAGCTCGACTGGCTGTGCTCAGTGAAAAACTATTTATTTGTGGATGGCAACAGCTGGATCAACAGAGAAGACTTAGCCAGAGATGGGGTTCATTTAAACCATAGAGGTTCCAAAAACTTTGGTAACCTACTCTGTAAAGTAATCTCTTCAGTCAATTGTGCAATAGAAGCTAATAGTGGTAAAGCAACAAATGAACAGGTAGTTTCACAAGATAACACTGATATGTGTAATACTCATAGTGCATCAACAAAGAAGAACACAGAAGAACATATGTGTAATATTCAAAGTGCATCAGAAAAAAGGAATACAGAAGAACATAACAATCAACACCAAAGGGAAAGTAAAGCGAAAAAGGAAAACACAGAAGAACATCATAAAGAACACCAAAGGGAAAAGAAAACACCATCACAAAGGAATGATGAAAGTTTTTTAGGAGTGAACAAGGTGCTTTGAAAATTCTCTATTTGAATATACAATGCTTGAGAAACAAAACTGAAGTAAAAATAGGTGTCATGTTGTTTGTCTGAGTGAACATTGGTTGGTAGAGAATGAAGTAAATTATGTTAACCTAGAGGGTTATGCGCTAAGTAATCATTTCTGTCGTAGCAAACATAAAAATGGGGGAGTAGCAATCTATGCTCAAAACACATTAGAGACTAGAAGTATCAACTTAAATAGCTTCTGTAGTGAAAAGAATATTGAAGTAACTGGAGTAATAATAGATATTTACCAGGTCATAATATTAACAGAATATACTGTAGATCACCAAATGGAGATGTGAACTTATTTCTCGAAAAAATAGAAAATGTATTAATCCATATCTCAAGCTTGAAATATCAGGTCATTATAGGAGGAGATGTTAATGCTCAGTTCGATGTAACAAAAAGCAGCAATAATTTAAATACTCTAAAACATATTTTATATCAGATGGGTTATCACTATTCAAGGCCCATCACTAGTAGTAGGCCTAGTTCTAGGAATCATTTGTACAAGCCTAAACCTTCTAAAAACCATTTCTCTGCTTACAAACAAAAACCATAAGATACAAATATATTCAGATAGCTATGGACGAGGTATATCTGCTAAACTGGCAAAGAACAAACTCCTTAATCATTTTGAAATCTGCGGCATTGTAAAACCAAGTGCAGTCTTTGCTTCTGTCTCAAGCACAGTGAAGAACGATTCTCAAAACCTATCTTCAAATGACTATGTAATACTTTTGGCAGGAGTTAACAATGTCAGTAGGAATCAAGCCACAGATGCTGAAGATAATTTGAAGAGAACCCTAGCTTCTAGGGTGGCCATTTCTAAAATGTCAGAAAGGAGGACACACTTCTTCGGTAATCTAGCATAACTTCGGGCATGGACGGCTGGACAGAAGATATTACATGGTATAACCCTGACTAATTTTACGTAATAACTGCATTCATATAAAATAAATGATTATACACTGCAAAAAGGGATTTTCATCTCTATATTTTTGTCCTTTCTTTGCCATCCGCAGGAGGTTTTTGTTGGAATTCCTTGACCCACTGAGGATTAAAAGAAGTCCTTCGTTTGGCACTCCAGTAATTGAAGAAAAACACGGCAAACTGCAATGAATGCACAATATAAATGGAGACTTGAACAACAATCAACAGTACGGCCAACGCCACGTACTGTACCAAACAAATGATATTACGCTATCATCGTATGGACAAGCGTGCCAACCTTAGATTCAGATTTTTCCCACAAATGAAATAGAGATAATCAACATTATCAATACTCTTAAATCCAAACCCACCACAAGAATGGATAATATACCTATTATGGTTTATAAATTCTGCAATTCAGAATAAATTCTGCAATATAATTAACTCTTGTCTACAACAAGGGATATTTCCTGATAAACTAAAGATTGCCAAAGTTATCCCTGTATTCAAAAAAGGAAAGAGAATGAATATAAACAACTAAAGACCCATCTCTATTCTACCATCTATCTCTAAAATCTTTGAGGTGGTAATTTATAATAGGCTACTAGCTTTTCTAAATAAATTTAAAATTCTCTCTCTTAAGCAGCATGGCTTTATAAGAAACAAATCTACACTAACTGCACTAACTGAAATTGTTGAAAAGTTATAATGGATATAGATGTTGGCTACTATACTGCAGGAGTTCTGTTAGACCTAACAAAAGCTTTCGACTGTGTAGATCACTTATAGGTATAAGAGGAGTTGGATATGACTTAATCAAATCCTATATGTCAACCAACTGGTAGTATTATCAACAAACGAAGGAACTGTTCAATCCTGCATGAAGAATATTATCAAGTTTGATATTAAGGTCCTGTTTCCACTTATACACAAATATGAAACAATGTGTCCAAGAATAAAAAAGTGGATCTTGATTAAAAACAAACATACATAACACACAACGTTTCAGTCCGCTTCTCTGGACCTTCCTCAGGTGGACTGATTGGAAATTGTAGCCACCGCACAGTGGTCCAAAACGCGAATCTAGCGGGACAAAATTATATTATGTTTTTAAACTATACCCTTACATGTCATATACACATACAATGCAAAGAAACACACTTAAACATACAAATTTGCTGTATAAATATATTAATATACATTTATACCTATATATACACGCACACATTACACGCCTATATAAATACATGAAACACACATACATACAAACATATATACATAACTAATCGCGCACATATGTACATAATATAATGTTCATACAGTTTAAGTTCTCTTTTCAAAATTCTAGTCATCATCATCATTATTTTCTTCTTTATTTTGCACGTCTGGAGAATCTAACGGGACAGAATTATTCGCATCTTGAATATACACATACACAGAACACAGAATGTACCACATTTGTACATACTGTACTAATTTAATATGTCCATCAGTGGACAGAAACTCAATTAGCTGTACGCAGACAGATCTTTACTTCCTCAATTCCAGCGAACATTTGCCCTATTGCAGTTACAGCACAAAGAAACTGTTTGCGGATTAGGAACAATGCTTATGTATTCGTTTGTAGAAAACGATGGTAAAAGAAAAATCATCTACTTTAGATACATACATACATACACACATACATATATACATACGAACACAATGTGTTATGATAGCCCAGAGACTTAAACAAAGATTCCCCATAACAGCCAACATCACAGCAATGCTAACAGGACATGGAAGACTGAAAGCATATTATCACCGGTTCCACTTGACGGATGATCCAGCCTGTCCCTGTAACGAAGAAAGTCAAACTACTGACCACTTACTGTACAGATGCAGCCAATTAAGCCAACAAAGAGAAAAATTAAGGATGGACATCACAAAAAAAGGAGGAGCATGGCCAGCCAGCAAAAAAGAATTAATATCAAGATTTACAAAAGAATATTGTACATTTGTAAATGCTATTGACTTACAAAGTATATAAGTACCCGAGTAAAAGCAATAATGATAAAAGAAAAGAAAAGGAAAAAAAAATATATATATATATATATATAGCTTAAAAGTCATAAACATGCATAATATATATAAACATAATTTAAATAATAGGCAATGTAAGACAATAGCATAAGTTAAAAGTAAACCAAAGCATGTAACTTAGTATTACCCAAAGTGATGGAACATGTGGCACAATAAAATTAAAAATAAAAAAAATTAAAAAAAAAAATGTGTTATGATACCATATTATAAGATTACAGTTCTGTTTTCAAAATTTTAATCGTAAAGATCATCATCATCTTTATCTTTTTCTTCGCCATTTTTTTCATAATCTTCATCACCACCTTCATCTTCTTCTTCTTCATCATCATCATCACCTTCTTCTAGAGGTGACAAAATTTTATTCTGTTCATCATTTCTGTGGCTTTTGATTAGATATGTTTCTTTTAAGAGCCGTCGAACTTCCAAGGGTAGACTGTGTTTCTTCTTCTGGTGCAAGGGGCTTATAGTTGATATCAAACGATCTGAAGTGATGAGCAGTAGATTAAGAACACTACCTTCAGACAATAATTTTCTCGGTCTTCCAACATTTCATGAAGATGAAGCATTCAGTGAATTAAATTTCATAACACTTTCCGGGAATATTAGTTCAGAATTTAACCATTTTTTATATTTAACCACAAATCTATCATGCTTTCTAGCACATTGTTTCCAGCGTTTCCGGAAATAAAATTTTAACAATAATAGCACTTTTTAAATGTCATTTAAGGCAACAGAATTGCAGTCCCGAAATTCAAAATTTTCTTTCACGTAATTACACAAATCTTTTGCGTAATGAATTTGTTCTTCCTGAATAAGTTGAATAATTCCATGCGGGTCATAAGCCGTAATTAACTCTAGTATGTGACATTCTACTTTTTTGGATCCCTTGTTTTCCCTAAAATATAAAAATAAAATATACCTAAAACACTGCAGAATATTTTCATAAGTTTTATGAAAATTAACTAATTACATATTTTTGGAATAATTTTAATTTATTAAAATTAATTTAATACATTTATTTATTTAAAATTACTCAAATAAATATCTTATTACCCTTTAGGTATTATTTTTTGCTGGTTCTATTGATTCCGTGCAGCCTACTGATCGAAATCCCATATTTTACTAATAAATATATTCTGCAAGAAGCAATTTTATTTCTTGGATTCTTGGAAAGAAATAGATTTTTCAGAAAAAGGCGCAACTTGCGCACTTTGCGGTTCAAAGCAACTTATAGCCCATGAATTTAACTATGATCTGGTGAATTTTCAAGGTGCTATTCAGATATATATTTTTTATAAGTCAATTTAAAGTTTTTGGAAAAAAATAAATTATCTTTTTTATCTTTAAAGAATACAAACCAATATGACGGACATACAAATATGTATATATGTATACTTGTTACACCAAAAAGTTCCACATACCTTGGATTAAATTAACCAGTAGTAATAAATTCCTCCACTAGTTCACACTTGCTTCCAGCCACTAACAAACCTTACTGAGAAATAAACCGTCTGATGCCTGACGCAAAATCGGCAAACCTTCATTCAACTTTGGGGATGTGTCACGCTGTCATAAATCAAAGTATCCTTATTTAAAGGTTCATTCGTGATAAGGGGATATGTTTTCAGTATTATCAGACTGTTGTTGCTTAATTTTACAAGGGTGCCCAAAATGAGTTTTGTCCCGCTAGATTCGCGTTTTGGACCACTGTGCACCGGTGTGAGGATATCATCTCGATACGCTGCCTGACAAGAATCGATCATGACCCCTGTATATCTCCCGTGCTTGTCGATCCATTCTCTTGGAAGACTATAATCTTTGCTCTCCAAATGACTTGTAGGCACCAGGGGGAACTTAACCACATGGTTTTTACCAAACATCCTCTTAATAAGCCCCAGCCATTCTTCACCTAAATCCCCGTCATAACTATTTAAAGAGCCCTCTCCTTTGCTTATTATCCTACATGCTTCATATACCTTCCTTTCTATCTTCTCATGTTCCACTTTCAATAATTTCACTTCTCCAATATAGTGTCCATTCGATATCATATGCTGACTTAACCCAGTTGCCAGTTTCATAGCAGTTTCATAGCACCTGCTATCCAGGGGGCGGAGATAATTTCAAATGTCGATAAGAAGAGGAAGTTTATGCAAGAAGCTATGATCACCATTGAGGATTTGAATACTGGGCCCGTATGACGACCTCCAGATATCGTATTTATCTACCAGATAGAGAACCTATCTGGAAGTTGGCCAAGAATTGCGTATTATGGTCTCCTGACAAAGTCTGTATGGGAAGACAACTTCCAGATAAGCTAGCAGCAGGATGGAGTGGCTGACAAAGTACTGACTGCTAGTTAGGGACCTTGGTTGAAACAAGATGGCGCAAGCCGAAAGCTTCCTAGCCATCTGAATTTTAGAACTGATGCCGGAAGATTTAATTTACATAAAATTGTCATTTTATGCTCACATATGAATGAAATAGAATTGAACAAATAGATTAATGCACTTAAAACGATATGTTGTTATGTAATTTAATTGTACAAATACAAATCCGAGCCGCCGCACCTAGCGGAGGACTACCGAACTACAACAAACACACCTCTCTGCTCAGCGATGTAAGGACCATTTTACAAATTTTTACTGCGTTCTTGCCGGTAGCAGATCAGCGGTGGTATTACACGGCATCTTCCAGTTAAGCTATCTGGAAGTCACGTATCTGGAGGATTTGTCAGCATGTGTTAATAGTGAGAAAAAGTATGTGAAGACGTCTTGGAGGGTGGGCATCTTATTTTCTAAAAGATGGATGAAGAATAATGACATTTTGGTTGGGGTCTAGAGGAAAATCGTTATTATGGGATGTCACTTGTGTTGATACTTTCACACCATCTCATTTGCCTTATACATGGAAAGTAGCAGGCTTAGCCACAGCATCAGCAATCTGCACAAAGCTGAATAAATATAAAAACCTGGTTAACAATTACAACTTTACTGGGTTCGCTGTGGAGATGATGGGGTACGCCGTAGCGTAGTGGTTGAGGCGCTGCGCTACAAACCGGAAGGTCGCGGGTTCGATTCCCGATGAGGTCGTTGAGATTTTTCAATTGGTCTAATCCTTCCGGTGGCACTATGGTCCTGGGGTCGACTCAGCCTCTAACAGAAATGAGTACCAGGAGCAATCCTTGGGGTAAAGGCGGCCGGTGCGTAAGGCTGACAACCTTACCACCTCCATGTGCCGAATGTCCAAAATCTGGGAGCCTCATCCTCCTGGAACCCTCTGGGCCTCCGTGGCCTGTACAGGGATCACTTTACTTTACTTTACTGTGGAGATGATGGGATCATGGTGTACAGATGTGAAGAGCCTGGTGTCAGAAATAGGAAGACGTCTGGAGGCCCTGACATGAGATTCGCAGTCTATAGATTTCCTACAGTAGAACAGCCTTGTGATTCAAAGATGAAATGCTGCCAGCATTTTGGGGATGTTTCCTTAAACACAGGTGCAGCTGCTGCAGCTTCTTTCACTGCTGCACATCTTACCATAACTTGGTTTCTACGCTCATTAATGCTACACCACAGCATTTTAATACATAATTTGTAACTAAATTATGTGGAACCATGAGAAAATTCTTGGATAACTTAACTTGTATGCTTTAGTGTTAATGATATATATATATACTGTAAACTGGGCCAACTTTGACCCTTGGGGGCAACTTTGTCCCACACAGACGATAAAAGTTAATTATTTTTTTTGCTGAAGATGGCCGCTCCATGCGGTTGAAAGCGCTCTAACAGGTAAAAATACCGCAATTTAGTAGTGAGTACCAGTGATAAAGCTCTACGCTATACATAAATCATTACGATTATCGCTACAGAATGGACAAAACTCAAGAACCTAATTATTTCTTATTTTTTCCATTACAGAACGGAAATGGGGAAAGAGAGGAAGGGAAGCAGGAGGAAGCTAGGAAGTCGAGAATATAAAAATTATTCTGACGATACTTTGCAAAAATGTTTGCAAGATATAAAGGAAGGTTGTCTGACACAGAGGCAAGCAGCAATGCATTGGAACATCACCTGTAGCACAATAAAAAACAAACTGAAAGGTGTGCACACAAAAAAACCTGGTAGGCAGCCTGTTCTAACAGAAGAAGAGGAAAGATCACTCGTTCAGCACATTAGTATTTTAAGTTATTTTGGGTTTCCCATCACAGAGTATGCTTTGAGATGTGTTGTTAAAGTGTACTTACAGAAAATAGGTAGAAATGTTCCAGAGTTCCATGACAATCTACCAAGTTACGAATGGGGAAGATATTTTCTCCAGCGTCATCCTGAACTATCTACTTGTATGTCATCAAACATTAAGCGAGATCGGGCAGGAATTAATAAGGAAATTCTGCTTTCTTATTTCTCAAATTTAGAAAAGAGTATTGAAGATATTCCACCTATGTGGAATTATGATGAGACTAACCTGTCTGACGATCCGGAAAGCAGAAAAGTTTTGTCAAGGCGAGGGATGAAACATGTTGAGCAAGTAATGGATTCATCCAAAACATCAACATCAGTTATGTTTTGTGGCAATGCATCGCACATCAATAAAGAAGTTATTGCAGCATGTCATGAAAATGATATTGTTTTTGTTTGCCTCCCACCACACTCCACACAACTGACTCAGCCACTAGATGTGGCTTTCTTCCACCCTCTGAAGACAGCATGGAGAGGAATCCTGCTAGACTGGCGTCAAACTCCAAGTGGAGAGCGATTCAAGACTTTGCCCAAGGATGTCTTTCCAAGACTGCTTAAGAAGCTTGTGGAAGAATCTCTTGAAGGCAAAGAAAGGAACTTAGTTTCAGGGTTCAAGAGCTGTGGCAACTATCCTTTTGATGCTAGTGCAGTTCTAAAAAGGTTGCCTGGTTCACAATTCTGTGAACATTGAAGCTGTTAGTGAGGCATTTCTTGAAATTGTAATTAGCAGGAGATCAGAGACTACACCTCCAATTTGAAGAAAGAGGAAGCTCGTTAATGTTGAGTCTGGAAGAGGAGTCACTCCTGCAGATGTAGATACTAGTTCTATTCCAGAGATTGACCCGGAACCAAAGAGAATGAGGGGAAGGCCAAGGAAACCAGTACAGACAGACGACATCTCCTCTAGCGAGGAATCTCATTTCAGTGTTGGTGACACTGAGGATTCAGAGTGTGAGAAAGAGGACTCTGACCATGAGTTCCCAACTCGCGAAGATGATAATTTGTGGAAGGAGAAGCTTAAGGAAAGTGACTATGTTGCAGTCATGTACAATGGGGAACTCTATCCAGGCAGAATTGTTGGTTTTGCCACAGAAGAGGGAGTAAAAAAAATAAAAGTGAAGTGTATGGAAAAGACAATGAAGTTCTGGAGGTGGCCACAAGAAGGGAAAGAGGACATTCTGGCCTATGATTTGGCTGACATTAAAACGAGACTAGATGATCCAATACCTATTAGGAGAGGGTATTACTCTGTAGCTAAATTGAACAGTTTCATTTCTTTTTAATTTTGTAAGTTTTTAGTTTTAATTGGTCTGTTTTTCATGTTTTTTAATATTCCTGTTAGTAGTATTTCTGTAAGTAGGGTATAGTTAATTTTTATCTTCCATTGCAGCCAAAGCATTATTTTTTACATTATTTTCTTAATAAAATGTTGTTTAAAACTTATTTTCCTATTTATTGTGTGATACTTTCACTTTTAAAATGTGTGTTAAATGGGTCACATTTTCACTTATGCACAACATTGGTACAGTGATCAAAATGTAGTCTTCAAAGAAGAAAAACTGTAAGTGGGCCAAAGTTGCCATGTGATGGGGCAACATTGGCCCGTTTAAAAAATATTCACAGAAAATACAGTAAACAATAGTAATCACCCAATGTGTATCAGAGTGTACTCAGAAAACCCTCACCCTTATTTAAAATAGTACTAGTATTCTTATAACAAAAAATACAGGAGAAGAGAGGCTTCAATTTTGAGAAATAGAAAAAAGTGGGCCAAAGTTGGCCCAGTCATATATATATAATTATAATGATCATGGAAAAACTGAACTTCAATCAAGACACACACAAGAAGTGAAAGTTAAAAACCAGAAGTAAACACGTGGCCAACTAGAAAAGTACTGACGGGAAAATCAGTAGAAAAAAATAACCTTAGCGCTATTAAGAGAACAAAATTTATTTTTTTATCAAGGCTTGAACCAACAGTGGAAAAACAAGATCTGGAAAATTTTCTGACAGCTCATAAAAGTGGTAATTATGTGGTAGAGAAGTTGACTATGAAACCAGACCTATAGCTCATTTAAAGTAGGAGTTCCTGAAATGCTGTGGGAAGACATTTTTGTGAAGATTTTTGGTCAGAGGATACCCTTATAAGTACATTCAATCTCCCAAAAAATATATGAAATTGAAACTTAAAATGGTCGTGGAAACTAGGATAAAGGCAGCCTAAACACAGTTGATGATTTGAGAAATCTAAAGTTGCTGTATATACCTGTAAATGTTCAGGGATTAAACAGTTCAAATCCCAGTGTCGGAGGAATTTTTCTCCTATAATATTTTCATGTAATGTCCAACAGAGACAATAATCTGTGGTTCATGAATACATATATATCCCAAGAAAACATGTTGAGTCTACAGAGTGTTGAATATGAACATGACTTTATATGTGTGAGTGAGCATTGGCTACATGAAGAGGAAGTTAGCTATTTGGTGATTGATGGGTATATCCCTTTATGTATTGTCGTAAACTTCATATTAGAGGTGGTGTTGGAATCTTTGCAACAGAAAGTAAGTCTAGAAGTTGTAGAGTATTAGACATTGAGTGGCTTTGCAATTAAATAGATTTTGAATGCATAGCTATAATGATGGACAGTCTGAACATAATCATTGTCAGCATATATCATTCTCCAGCAGGGGTGAAAATAATTTTTTAAACAACTTAAAACTGTAATTGATATGCCTCAGTTGCATGAATGCTCATATTGTGACTGGTGGTGATGATGTTAACTCCAAGTTTGATGTTTCTCAAATCAACCCAGTGTGAGCAGGTTGTTGAATTTTCTTAGACAGTTTGACTGTAGATATTTAAATAACAAGCCTACTCGCTTGGATTCTTGCTTAGGTAACATATTTACAAACATTCCTGTTGAACCGTGTAGTACTCGCATAATCTCTCTTGCCATCTCTGATCATCAGCTCCTACCATGAGCTGTCATTAAGTTTCTCATTCCAAAATCTTTCCTTAAGATGTCTAGATAATTTTATGGTGCTGTTAAATAATGTGGATTGGGTAAATCTACTCAATCAGAATATAATGCCAGCAGAGGAAAAGTTTGGCCTGTTTTTCACTAAACTCTTAACAAAGGGTTGCCATATTTCCAAGAGTAAAAAGAGGACACATTTGTCGATATCTATCTACATAATAACTAAATGAGGTTATTTTATAGCCCTTATTATTCATAGAGCAAAGGAAATATAATGTGTTGGTAACAGCATTCATATTTTCAATTATATTAATTATGTAACTGAAATGATTTAGTTTACATTTAACAAGTAATTATAATATTTAACTACTGGTATGTTGACTCAAAAGACAAAAGAATAAAATACAATGTTTCAGCAGGCCTATTCTACATGCAACTGTAAGTACAAGTGGAAATACAGTTGCCTCAAGATTTTTCACTTTTAGTGCACTTTGACTTTCATTGGACCAAGCATATTTCTCTGTAGATCTTATCTTGTTCAGCAAAGGTTTCTTACTTAAGACATAGGCATAGAATTCCTTACAAGTGAAATGCTTTTAATTATATTCAACTAGCAATATGCTCTGCTCGGCTTGTTAGGCTCAAGGCCTGTTGGCTCATGTAAAATAAAAAGTCATTGAATTTATAGCCTGATAATGGTATTCATTCAGAAAACCCGGACATTTTTCCGAAATTAAAATTTCCACCCGGACAGAAATTATAACCCTGAAAAAAGGGACATGTCCGAGAAAAACCGGGCATATGGCAACCCTACTTAAGAGTTTATTAATCAGGCTTGCCCTGTAAAAACTGTGAATAAAAAGAGAGAAACAAAAATTTTTGTAGTATAGTATACTCCAAATTTGAAACTGATGAATGAAACTGTCATGGTCTACCGTACAATTTACCTATTCACCAGGACTCAACCTTCTTATAAAGCTTATAAAAAATTTAGAAATCTTTATAAACTGGAAGTGAATACAGCAAAATTAAATGCTAATACTGCTTTTATTGAAGAACGTAAAAAATAAAGACTCTAGCAATTGTCAAGCTGCATGGACTTTGATTAGGAAAGTGTCAGCAGAAAAGAAACATGAGGTAGATGCTATTAATACTGCAGAGGACTTCAACAATTTCTTCATCGATTCAGTTGCGGAGGTGAGGAATAACATATTGCTGTCCCATATCTTCTGAGGAATTTCTACAACAAATGAATGTAATGGCTACTGAATGAATCTCTGAAGGGCAATACCGAGTATCAACTGCTCCTGAGGACAAAGTGAAGAGATTTGTGGTGCCAATAGAAAATTCCAACAGGATTCTAACAACTGACAATTGGTACACAAGCTACCCCCTTGCTGAATATTTGCAGCAGGAGAAAATCACCTGCATTGGAACAATGAGGAAGAACAGATGTGAAATTCCTCAAGAACTTCTCCCTAACAAAACAAGAGAAATTGGAATGGCATTGTTTGGATTTCAGACGGATAAGACCTTAGTTTAATATGTTCCTTGTAAAAACCGTGCTGTCGTACTTCTGTCTACTATGCATGACACTCCAGCAGTTGATGAAGAAACATACAAGCCTGAAATTATCATTGACTACAACACGACACATTCACATTCTTGAACAATGCTGGAATAAATTCACAAATATTATTTTCCATGACAAAGCCAGAAAAAACTTCACGAAGACATATTTTTCTCAAGAATTTAGCAGAAGGTCTTATGAAAGAACAGCTAATATCTAGATTGCAACTCAAATCACTGCCACCCGATCTCACCGTATTTCTTAAGCAGTTCGGTGCTGAATCGTCTGTGGAAGTCAAAAGAATGCACCAACTTCAATTAAATGTGATAGATGCCAGAAGTTTGCTTGTAAAAAGCACACTAAGAAACAAACTGTCTGTGAGAGGTATTATGATAGTGAACGTGTTTCAGAAAAATTGGATAAAATGGTGTCATGAAGAACTAGAAGAGAAACTTTTTGTTATAACATGCGGTAACAGTGAATGTGTTCCATTTTCTACAATATATTAACCAAATTTTCATAGCAAAGGCTTTTATTCCTTCAAATGTCCATGTTGTAAATTTTACAACGTATACCTGCTCATGTGACAAAGTTTGGCATGCCCGTCGGAAGGTTAAAAGACAATTATCCAGCCGTGGCATTATTTAGATGTGAGATATGGTCCCTTACTCTTCAGAAAGAACATAACCTGAGAGTTTTTTAAAACAGGGAGCTTAGGAAAATATTTGAACATAAGAGAGATGAAAAAGGAGACTGGAGAAAACTGCATAATGACGAACTTCATAACCTCACCCTTCACCAAATATCATAAGGATAAAAAAAATGACAGAGGATGGAATGGGATGGAAATGTTGTGTGCAACAACAAAGGGAAAGAAGCTATAGCATCAAATATTTGTGACAAAATTAAGGACCTAGTAGGCCTGAATAATAATGCAAGGAAGAAGGAAGACTGCTGCACTGGAAGGAGGTGAGGAATATACCAGATAAAAACAACGTTGCAAGTGAGCATCCCACTTCCCCGACAGGAGCATCCACAGCCGGTTCAACATCTGAAGAAACCACAAAAGGAGATGAAATCAGCATAGACCACAGAACATCCAGTCGTCAGAAGAGAGTACCAACTAATCTCAGCAATGATCAATGTGAAATATCCCAACACAGCAACAACAGACCAGCTAGAGACAGGAAGCAGCCTTCGAAATATGAAGATAGTTTTTTAATATAACCCTTAGGATATTTCATTTGAACATACAATGCCTCAGAAGCAAATCCATCAACCTTCACATAACATTAGATGCCCATAAACCTGATGTTGTATGTATAACAGAACACTGGATGAGAAAAGAGGAGATTGAACTTGTAAGTATTCCTCAATACAAACTAAAAGCATATTACTGTAGATCAAACAAAAAAAACGGTGGATCTTGCATCTTTACGAAAACAGACCTTAATGTTAAAAAAGTGGAATGCTTCAGCCATCTTAATCTGGAGCAACACTTCGAATCATCCATAATTGAAATACCAACCCTTAAAACAGTTATTATATGCCTTTATCGTTCCCCAGACAGTAACATTGACATTTGCATAGAGAGATTAGACACTATCTTACATCACTACCACGACAATAAAACAATATATTTAATCGGTGACCTAAACATTGACTTCTCCAAAAATATTAAACCAGAACTAACTGAACTTATGCTAATTCATAACCTCATAGCATTAGTCAATGAGCCCACTAGATTAACCCCTCACTCACAGTCCATAATAGATCAATGTCTCATCAACAGGCCAGACTCAGAATGTATAGTGCAAGTTTTCGACCCGGGATACTCCGATCACCTCGCTCAATTAATAGATACATATAACTCGCACACAAAAGTCTCTCAAAGTACAACTCCACCACCAATTAAATACAAATATGCCAGGAAACTTAACAAAAAAAGCATGGACTACTTGAACATACTCCTAGAAAAAGAATCATGGGAAAGCATCTACCAGCATGAATCAGCTAATTATGCATGCGAAGATTTCTTAAATATTTTAAAACACCAAATGGACAAGGCATCTCCCATCACGAACGTTAAAATACACCAACACAAGAATTCCTGGATAACGCCTGGTATTAAAACCTCTAGCAAAAAATTAAAGCAGCTATCAAAAATCTCAAAAACATCCCTTGACCCTAATATAACCCTGTACACCAAGAAATACAAAAAAATATACAATAAAGTATTAGTAGCAGCAAAAAAGAAGTACAATGATAACTATATAAATAAAGCTAGCAACAAATCTAAAGCAATGTGGGATGTAATTAAAAAAGAAATATCTCTCAGTAAAGGCAGTACTGACCCCAAACAATCTACATTATTTGATGCCTTTAAGAGTCAAGTTTCCAATCCTACAGTACTAGCTACAGCCTTCAATGATCATTATTGCACCATAGCCAAACAAACTTTACACAACCAATCCTTAAAACCTATAGCCCCTCTTGCTAAACTCAACTTTAATCTAAACGATAAAACAATATTCTTATACCCTGCAGAAAAAAGCGAAATAATTACCATTATCAAAAACCTAGCTAGAAAAAACTCATTAGGTACAGATGGAATCCCTCCCTCCTTAATAAAATCATGTAGCAAATATCTTGTGGATCCCTTATGCCACTTAGCCAACCTATCACTCTCGACAGGTCAATTCCCAGATATACTAAAGACGGCAATCATTAAACCCATACACAAAAAAGGCCCTAAAGATATGCTGGAAAACTATCGTCCAATATCCCTTCTATCACCCATCTTCAAAATCCTAGAAAGAGTAATGCTAAATAGAATAGAGTCCTTCATGTCCCACTATGAAATAATATCAGAACATCAACATGGCTTCACTAAAGGAAAATCAATCGAATCCGCAGTATACAAATTGTAACAGTATTTTTGGGAGCTCTACCTAAATTACAATAGAGTTATTGATATTCTTATGATTTAAGTAATTTAATAGATAAAGCAATCGAACTGGGATTCACACGTTATGTGGACTTATGACTTATATGCGTTAAAACCATTAAGGAGTTTCAATGGCCTGGTCCTTGGATATTGTACGCCTTTTTCTAAAGAAGCGATATGTGACATGATGTATTGGCTCATAAAGAACTTTCTAAAAACCCTTCGCTTCTCAAAATGAAGCCACGCTAGCTATTGAGATTCTAAGATTTTTCAGGCGTGTGATGCTATTTTTTAGCCTATCAGTAATCTCCTTACATGCTTTTAGGAAAAGGGCGCGAACCTAATTGCCACTTTTGGACTATTTTCTCCACAGTGTAGGAATATCAAAATTAAATATAAATAGAAAGACTACTTTTTCTCCCCCCGACTTTGTGCCAGTGTGATGTGGATCGTGGGCGCATTAGCCCGCGATAGTAAATATTACCGAGTTCGCGCCAAGGTAGAGCCGTATAACGTGTGATTCCCTGTGTTAGTTACGACTTTTCTTTAATTAACAGGAAAGAGTTGATTTATGGTAAACTTATATTGCAAGTGTTTTGTATTGTGGACACCGCATAATCATACCACCACATTTGTCCGAAATAAAATAAAATAAGTAGACAGTGAAAAGAAGGTATTTCTGGTGCTAAACGTGACCTCCCACATATCCTCTGTAAGCAAGAGTTGCATGCAAATTCTCCGACTGAAGCCAAGCTGGACCGGGACGTCGGTGGACTTCTGTGGCACGACATCAATACGGTAGGACACAGGTATGCTTATTGCAATTCTTAGTGAAATCTTTAATCAACATTTAATACCCACTGAAATACCCTGAGAGACAAATTAGTGAACCTGATTTAATTGTGCCTGGAGCCACTTACGCTCGCAAAATTTATCGAATATGTCAGATACACTCTCGACTCCGGCCACAGCTGCATTGGTCTATTCCTCGACTTATCTATCTAAAGCTTTCGACATAATAAGCCATGATTTACTACTAAATAAATTAGAAAACTACGGGGTAAGAGGAACAGCATTAAGCTGGTTCAATTCTTACCTATCTAATCACTTTCAAGTCGTCGAAATCACCCATTTCAACAAAACAAATCTAACACTAGAAAAATACACTTCGGAAAAAAAACAAATTCAATATGGAGTCCCACAAGGCTCAATTCTTGCCCCTTTTCTCTTTATATTATTTATTAATGATCTACCTTTAAACAACGATTCAGAACTCACCACACTCTTTGCAGATGATACTAACATTTTGGTTGGAGGTAAAAATGAACATCAGCTTAAATGCAAAATAGATACGGTGGCACAACAATTAATAGATTGGTTTAGAACAAATGGCCTCATTTTAAATGAAAGTAAATCAGCAGCTATTTCCTTCCACCACAAAAGAAATAACAATCCACCCAAGCCTATCATTACATTTGAAAATTCCATCATCCGCAAAATTTTTAGGCATTAACGTAGATGAACACTTGACATGGAAACCCCACATCGAAGAAATTAATAGAAAGTTAGGAAAATTTACCTACGCAATGTTCCACATTAAAAAATTCACAAACTTACCCACAGTCAAGACCCTCTACTTTGCGCATGTTCACAGCATATTAAGATACGGAATCATATTTTGGGGAAACAGCACCTACAGTACATCAGTCTTTAGACTACAAAAGAGAATCGTTAGAACAATAATCGGAGCAAAAAGAAATGATACGTGCAGACCAATATTTCAGGATTTACATATCATGCCTCTGCCATCTCTTTACATGTATGAACTTCTGCTACATGTCAAAAAACACATGGAGGACTTTAAAAAAATCGAAGCAATCCATAATCACAATACTAGACACAAAACCAACCTATCTATACCTTCTCATAGTACATCCTTATTCCAGAAAGGAGTAATTTACACTGGAATCAACCTATTCAACAAACTACCTCACCATTTGAAAAACATACATTGCACAAATAAATTCAAGAAATCACTGAAAACGTTTTTTAATAAAGCATGTTTTTATAGTATTGAGGAATACTGCAATCATGTCCGCACTACTCAATAAGTCACACTCACAACTCCTTCAGAGACTCATTAATTAAATATCTAAAGTTTTTCTTTTTGAAATATGTATTATGTGTACTATCTGTAGATAATTGTATTATTAGGTGTACTAGTTCTAGATCTCTGTATTATTTGTAGACTATTGTGTTATTCTAATTTGTACTGGGTCGAGTATCTCGATCTACACTGTCCCATATCAATGTATATTGATCACGTAGGACGTAATATTAAATAAATAAATAAATAAATAAAAAAGACATACCTTGAAAGTGTTGACTGGGACACCGAAAGGAAAAGACCACTTGAAAGATCTAGACATGGGTGGGAGGACAATATTAGAATAGATAGGATTTGCGAGGGGTGGTTGGATGGAGTTATCACAGAATAGGGTTGAACTGACCATATGAAGATGGCGCCTACCACCAGTGTTTACAGTCAGTCGTCGTCTAAAGAATTGTTTCTGGAGGATTGCAATTGTGGCAAGTGCCAAAGAATAGTAAAAAACGGAGTCTTATGTCACTACTGTGACAGTTATTTCCACATTAGGTGCGCTAAAATTGATCCCTCATTAGTAACAGAGACAAGAAAAAATGGTGCCTGGATCTGTGAATCATGTAACGGTCGAAATATTGAAACAGAGTCTACAATATCCCCAAATACGTCTGAAGACTATATGGTTGGTATACGTAAATTGCGAGAAGAAAATGAATCCCTAAAGTTGATCATAAAAACCCTACAAGAGGATGTAAAGGCAATGCAAAAAAATAACATACCTCAAGATGAGTGGCCATGTGGTAAAAATAATCCCAATGTTGATTATGAAACATACGCAAACGAAATTAATGAAATTAGTGAACTAAAGAAAACAATACAAGTATTAAGGGCAGATATAAAACAGCTACATGAATCAAAAAGAAGGGAAGAAACTTATGACAAAAAATGGCCAGACCTAACCTCAAAGTATATGGAACCTGATCGTGACCAATGGCAAGCATGGCAGGAAGTGAACAGGAAAACAAAGAGGGTCAGACATAGTACAAGAGGAGTGTACAACAGAGGTTTCTTTCTTCCTATGCAGAACAGATTTGATGGGCTATACGAGAGTCAAGAAAATACAAATGAAAGCAGCAACAACTTCAAAAACTGTACAAAACCCACTACAACATCAAGCTGGAATTTCAAGGAAAATAAAAGAAGAATTCTAATCCTGGGGGGCAGCTATAGCAGGGGATTATCAACAAAAATCAATGAATCCAGAGAGGAGATTGAGGCCAAATCTTTGGTGAAACCTGGAGCAAAACTGGAGGAAATTACAAGGTCTGCTGTCAACAGGACCAAGGATTTCACCTCTGAGGACTGCGTTGTAATAGTAGGAGGCACCAATGACATTGAGAGGGGATCTGGGGAAGAAGCTACTGTTAACTTAACTAGTGTATTGAATGATCTCAAACACACTAATGTGATAGTGGTAAAACTACCAAAGAGACATGATTTAAGTTCTGCTTCACCTATGCATTCTGCTGTGGACTCTTTAAATAACAAAATTTCAGAAGTGTGTAAGGGAGAAGATCGTGTTAAATTAATCAATACACACCTTGCAAACAGCCTGCTACATACTCGACATGGACTCCACTTCAACAATAGAGGTAAACGAGCTTTGTCAAATGCAATCATAAATGTTTTTTTTGGAGTTAAGCAAGCACAATCAACCCCTAAATCACCCCCAGAAATAATTAATTTAAAACCTGATGAAACACCAAATATTCTGTCTAGCCGTGTTACTTCAATTATTAAATTATTATTTTGGAATGTTCACGGTCTAACAAACAAAATTGATTATATAAGCTTCCTAGGGTGCAATGAAAATGCAGATGTAATTGCAGTTTCAGAGCACTGGTTAACTGAAGGTGAATTAATTAATGTTGAAACTAAAGGGTACAAAAATGCCTCAGCTTACTGCAGACCCAGCAGAGCTCATGGAGGCTCTGCAATATTTGTAAAGAGATCCTTAGACTATAAAAAATTAACAGGTATATCTGAATTGTCAGTTGAAATGATCTGTGAAATAAGTGCGATGGAAATAACATTATTAAATCTAGTAATAATATCCTTGTACAGGCCCTGTAATGAAGATATAAATGTTTTTGATAGATTCTTAAACATTCTTAATGATATTTTAAAATTAGCGTTAAAAAAAATTCCAGCATAATACTTGCTGCTGACTTTAATGTTAGATTTGAATCTAACAGCCGGTCCAAAATTGAATTGTGCAACTTATTAAACAGCTTTGGTATGAAAGTCACACTGAATGAGATTACAAGACCTGGAATTAATAATATTAACAATTATGGAACATGTATTGATAATAATAAGATTAAAACTTTAAAACACTTAAGCACCACTTACGTCAAACATAAGAATACCAGCAGCCGAGAGTCCGACACGCCAGTAGACCAGTAGCCGAGGATGGGAGAAGGTCTCCCGAAACATGTCCTACTAATTTTATGTTTGACGTAAGTGGTGCTTAAGTGTTTTAAAGTTTTAATCTTATTATTCAGTTGTGCCACGGTTTTTAACAACTTCGTAATTTTTTACAATTTTACAATTTTATCATATGGTGTACCAGCCCACGAAGTTTTAGGTCTCTGGTCAGTCCACATCGGCATCATGGAGGTAAGGAACCTACAGCAACATTTTAACCTACAACTCGGCGGATACAATAGGGATTTAAGGAGGTTTTCAAAACTTCATTTGAAAAGGAGATATGCGGCGGCTGACATCAAATTCCTGAATATTTGCATCAAGGAAAAAATCTCACCCATATTCCTTAAAAGTAGGATAAAATTAAATGACAATAGCCACCAACAAAGAATTCTAGAGAAAAAAGCGATGTTGTTAGAAAGGGCTAAACATTACACAAATATGGAAAGAATGGACTTGCAACTGTATGGTTTACATCAAAAACTGGTTAAAGAGTTAGGTTAAGTCTTGTGGAATAGTATGGAAAGCAATATGTACAACAAACTACAGGGATTGATGTCAACAAAAACACAAAAACTGATTAGGAAAGCAGATAAGTTACGTAGTTTACGCAACAGGGACACACGGACTATTAGTAAGACCAACATGGAAAAGGGGCCTACGCCGGACAATGTAGTTAATCTAACGGAAGAAACGTTCACCCAGGAGGAATTGGATTTTTTGAACAAGGGTTTAAAAACCTGCGTAACGCATTCCAGTAACCTTGACGATTACATCGCGGATGTAGAAATTTCCACCAACACACTTGCAAAAACCAATGATAAAGTGGTAGCCCAAACGAAATGTATAGAAATATTAGGACAAATACCTGAGGACATAGGCGTAACCAGGCTGACCATATGGGGGGGTTATAACATCTGGGGGTATGGAATACCCCCCAGGGGAAAATTTTAAAAAATAAAATGCAAAATAACGAATTTTAAGCTTTCGGGTGTCCTCCCCCGGAGAATTTTAAAAATTAAGACGCAAAATAACGAGTTTTAAGCTTCCGGGGGTCCTCCCCTTGAGAATTTTAAAAATTAAGACGCAAAATAACGAGTTTTAAACTTCCGGGGAATCCCCCGGAAAATTTTAAAAATGAAGACGCAAAATAACGAGTTTTAAGCTTCCGGGGGATCACCCCCGGAAAATTTTAAAAATCAAGATGCAAAATAACGAGTTTTAAGCTTCCCATGCTTTATACTTGTATTAAGTAATTTATGGGCAGACTTAAAAAAATTATACAATTTTCCTTTTTTTAATCAATGGGGGGGGGGGGGTTTCAAACCCCCAAACCCCCCCTCGGTACGCCTATGCCTGAGGATAATAATACTAACTATAAACGTACTGTCAGTAGCGGCTCGTGGCTCAAAACGAAAGTGTGCTGCAAATACTATTTCATACAGCAAACTTAAAATATTTTTAAAAATTATTAGTATGCCTATCTAAACTGCTCGTCTCTTAATCCGTCTCTGGGAACTCTCACGCGATTTTCTCTGCCCTAATTATTTTTTTGCTAATTTCTCTCGTCACGTCGAACGTTGTGTGAGTTGTGTGACGAGAGAAAATAGCAAAAATTAAAATAAAAAATAATAATAACAATAATAATAATAATGATAATAATATAAATAATAATAATAATTAGGGTAGGGAAAATCGCGTGAGAGTTCCCCGAAATGGAATAAGAGACGAGAAAATAGTATTTTTAATGATCGAGGTAGAGGAAGTCGCTTTGTGTTCCCAGTGCGACAGAATACTTAATCGGGGTTGTGGAATCCGGGTTTTTCTGAATTTAACACATTCGAATTTGGCGGTGAAGATGAAAAGCATTGCTTACTCGCTACATCACGGTCCCCTACCGTCAGATGGTGGAAGATCTTCTCACATAACTAACAGCTCGAGACGTGAACCTCCCTCAGAATCCCACTCGGCTGCCTGCTAGCGCAGCCAATTTTGCAGGTTAAACTTCCATATACGCAAAGCAGCCAAGGTCGAGCATGACGTCACACCCTCCAAACGCTGCGCTGTTCATAAACTGCATTCACGAATACGGGAAAGATAATAGTCACATTACCGACTTCCATTCTCCAACGTCAGCTAAGGAATTCTCGCGTGGACGCGCCAAGTTCAAAATCTACGCAAAAGAAAATATAATATTGCGTTTGAAAATAACATTATACGACGAGCAGAAAACAAGCTGTGTGCTGCAGCACTGCAGCACATAGGAGAAACCGCCACTGCGTACTGTCACACTTGAATAATAAACCAGTTTTCTATTTAAAAGCCGACAAGGGGAACAAAACGGTCATTATAGACCAAACAGATTATAAACAAAGGACGGAAAAGCTGCTACAACAACCAGAGTATAAAAGAGGGATCAAAAATCCTTTGAAGAAGTTTGTGGAAACAACCAAAAATAAAATCAAATCTAGTAAAATTATACCTGACAGAGAAAAAAGGAAGTTAATAGTTAACAACCCCACACTTCCGAAACTGTACACGTTGCCGAAAATCCACAAGAACAATAACAGTATGAGACCTATAATATAATCAGTAATATTAACGCACCCACTTACAAACTAGCCCAATGGCTAGTGAAGCAATTGAATCAGTTTCCTAAATTTGATACCCATAGCATCCAAAATTCGTTAAGTCTGGTTGATAAAATTAAAGACACTACCATAGACCCAGGGGACACTTTGGTTTCCTTTGATGTAATTTCATTATTTACCAGTATTCCGACCGATAAACTACCCAAATTGATTAAAGATTGGTTGACCAAAAATGGAGTCCCAGTTGAACATACAGAAGAATATATAGATTTGATTGAGTTATGCATCAACCAAAACACCTTTGTGTTTGATCAAGATTGTTACCAACAAACCTCCGGTTTAACTATGGGGAGCCCATTGTCCCCTATACTTGCAGATCTTTATATGAGCAATGTGGAATTAAGAGTCACCAAAGGATTCCCCCATATGTTTAAGAGTTGGAACAGATACGTAGATGATATCCTGGCGATCGTCCCAAGGAAACTGTTAGAAGATGCGCTCAAATTACTTAATCTACAGGACGAGGCAGTACAATTCACTATGGAAATTGAACAGGAAGGTTGGTTACCTTTTTTGGACCTGAAAATAATCAGAAACCTCAACAAATTAGAGTTTGGCATTTATAGAAAGCCAACTCATGTAGATAATTATATCAAATTCAACAACCATAACCCAAAACCACACCAGTTTGTCATTTTTCATAGCCTTATACACAGATTAATACATATCCCCCTGACTGAGATTGAATATAACACAGAACTTGAACACATAAAAGAGGTGGCCACTACCAACGGTTTCAATAACAACATCATACACAAGATGTTGAGAAAACACAAAAATAAACAGAACATAAGAGAAGTCAGCACCTTAGTCAACACAAAAGATAGTCAGGTTAAATACAGGAAGTTTACCTTCCATCCGAAGGTGTTTCACAAATTTGACAGAATTTTCAAAAATTACAATATTAAATTGGCGCCCCAGAACAAGTATACTCTTAGGAATTTGTTAAATCACCCGCTGAAGAACTCGACGGAAAAAACTAATGTATCAGGCATTTATCAAATGGAATGCGGAGATTGCCCCAAATCATATATCGGCCAAACCAAGAGGAATTTAAAAACTAGAATGGAGGAACATCTCAGAAATGTAAAAAATGGGGAGATTGATAAATCATCGGTAGCATATCACTGTCGGACCGAAAGCCACCACATTAAAAAGGACATTTTATTACTGAAACGTGTTAGCAATCCAATGGACCTCAATACATGGGAAAAAAAATTTATTACAAAATATGGTAACATGGTGATGAACACTGACATCCCGCCTGTCAGCGAGGTCATCAAGCTTACCGGCCGGAAGAGAGAGGGGGAAGCAGTACGTAGGGCGGTATTACCAGCAGCCGAGAGTCCGACACGCCAGTAGACCAGTAGCCGAGGATGGGAGAAGGTCTCCCGAAACATGTCCTACTAATTTTATGTTTGACGTAAGTGGTGCTTAAGTGTTTTAAAGTTTTAATCTTATTATTCAGTTGTGCCACGGTTTTTAACAACTTCTTCGTAATTTTTTACAATTTTATGTATTGATAATGTTGCAACCAACATAGAAGACAATAGATACTCGTCCACAGTACTACATACAGTATTATCAGACCATGATGCAATCCTATTTAAAACTGCTATGATTAGTTGTACAAATAATAGCAAGAAAACTCCCACATTGAAGCACTGCAATGAAGAACCATACAGACCAATTAAACAAAACGGGGTGGATAACTTTCTGAGAATTTTAAAATCATTAAATAGGTTTGATGTTTACTCAACTAGCAATGTAAGCATAACATTTAAAATATTCTTAGGCCTGCTATTGAGGCAGTAAATTTTGCATTTCCTGTTAAAAAAAGAAAATCAGGATACAGAAAGCCTAAACATGAATGGTATGATAGTAGCCTAAAACAAATTAAGAAAATGTGTGATAAGTATTACAAATTATTTAAAATATATAATAATAATTATATTAAGGAGATTTATAAATATTACAAGAAGCTATATAAAAATAGAGTGAGGGAAGCAAAAATAGAGCACTTTAGTAAAATAATAAATGAAGCCACAAATAAAACTAAAGCTACATGGAAGATTATTAACACACTACAAAATACAAACTGCAAAGTTGATAAAACAAATACTATTAGTGTAGAAAGTTTTAATGACTATTTTATTGATCATATCAATACTATTACTGACCTAATACCAAATAGCAATTATGATTGCACCCACTGCTTAAAAAGTGCTCGGAAACAGAAGGACTTAGAGTATAAATTTAAAGAGATAAAAGTAGAGGAAGTATACAAAGCAATATTGGAACTCAGTAATAGTAATTGTCTTGACATATATGGGCTAAATTTTAAAATACTAAAAATGTCTGCTCCATATACTAGTGAAGTATTAACATACCTTTTTAATCTGTATCTAACTGACAGCTGTACTTATCCTGCAGAGTTAAAGAAGTCCAAGGTAATACCAGTTTATAAAAAAGGGAATAAGGAGGATCCATCTAATTATAGACCCATAACCATAGTTCCAATACTGTCAAAACTATTTGAAAAACTTATCCATTCTCAATTGGCAAATTTTTTGAAAATAACAAATTATTCACTAAAAAGCAATACGAGTTCAGGAAAATATGTAGTACAACTGATGCTGTTATGAACCTAGTAAACAATGTCAATAATGAACTTGAAAATAATCTCCTGGTAAGTTTTAGATCATATGATATGAGCAAGGCTTTTGACACAGTACAACATGACATACTTTGCAAAAAGTTGTTGTTTTACAAGATAGACAAGAACTCAGTAAATCTTATTACATCGTAAATAAATAAATTTAATTGTCGTTAGGCCATTACAGCAATAGACAAAGTCTAATACAAATCTAAAAATAGAATTAATATAAAACTACAGCTAAATTACTAAGTTACAAATAACACATATTTTAAGCTAAATTACACTATTACAATTGAAGTATTCATCCAAGGTATAAAAAGGGTTACAAACTAACCAATTATGTAATTTTTTCTAAATACAATAATATGAGTATTTTGAGTAGATACAGATAGTTTATTAAGCAGTTTATGTCCTATGATTTCATGACTATTCAGAGATTTGGATAATCGTTGGAACGGAATGTATATATGACTACTGGATCTAGTATCGTGGGAGTGAATATTATTTCTATACTGTAACTCTGACTGTCTATTTTTTATGTAAATTAAAACCGTAAATATATATAGATTGATCACTGTTAATATTTTGTGTTGTAGAAATAAAGGTTTGCAGTGTTCCCTGTGTGAGCTATTAGTGATAATTCTAATATCAAAATGGTAATGTCTCACAGGGAAAGCTTATTAAACAAGGGGTACCTCAAGGCTCTATCCTAGGGCCTTTCCTATTCATTGTGTACATAAATGACCTACCTGGCAACATAGATGGAAAAGAAAAGGATGGGTATATGTTTGCTGATGACTTTGGACTTAAGGTGTGCTTCAAAAGCTCACAAACATTAGACATTATCTTAGAAATTAGCTCCAAAATACTAAAAGACTGGTGTTCTGCAAATAAACTGTCGTTAAACCTAAACAAAACTAACGACATTAGTTTTAGTTTTAGTAATAGTTCAAATACAAATAATGATGAAAAAAGTAAACTAAAATTCCTAGGTATTGTAATTGACTCAAATCTAAATTGGAACAAACATGTCGATTATACTGCAATTAAACTCAGTAAAGGGCTCTTCTTGCTAAGAAAACTAAGGGAAACGGTTGATACTGAAGCTCTATTAAAGGTCTACTATGCACAAATACATTCAATTCTTTCCTATGGCATAATAATTTGGGGTTATAGCTCACAATGTTCTAAATTACTTGTACTACAGAAAAGGGCAGTCAGAATTATTTCTAATGCTACATGGAAAGCTCACTGTAAACCTATATTCAAAAAACTAAGAATTATGACAGTACCATCTATCTATATATTATCACTTCTTGTATTTACACACACAAACAAAAATATGTTTTAAAAAAATGACGAAATACATAATCACAACACAAGAAATAAAAATAACTTAAGAATTGAACTATGCCAGTATAGTAAAACTAAAAAAACTGGAGACATATGGCAACAAAGGTATACAACAGTATACCCAACCATTTAAAGGCACTAAATGTCACCTCATTCACTAAAAGAATGAAGTCAATACTCATAAATGAAGCACCTTACAGGATTGATAACATTTTTACAATAAATTATCAAAACTATTAGGCCCTACTAAAAATTGTATATTAGTATAAGTAATAAATTAAGATTACGGTAATGTGAATTGTAGATTTAAGTTATATTAATTAATTATAGATATTGTATTGTGTATATTGTAATTGTGTAAATTATTGTGTTGTATTATATGTTTATTGTAATTTCTATTTGTAAGTGTATTGTCATGCAATCATAATATCCCTGGTGTAGTGGAAGAAAGAACTATATACAGGGTCTTTATTATAAGTTGAGATGGGGCGACCGGTGTTTTCACTCTCCGCTACAGAGTCCGCATTAGCCGCCGGTGGCGCGCGCGCGGCTTCCCTGCTTAAAGTGTAGGCTATATAAAGTATTACATATCTTACCTTATAACATATGTTGGAAGTGTCGTCCTTCCTGTGTTATACAGGCATTGTATCTGGAAACCACATTCTTAAAGATAAGGTTTATCGAACAAATTCTCACACATTGGAGGAGCTGAAAGAAAACATTACGAATGAAATTAGGGGCATTACAGTGGTAGAACTCACTCGCGTCAGCCAGAATGTGGTTTCCAGATACAATGCCTGTATAACACAGGAAGGACGACACTTCCAACATATGTTACAAGGTAAGATATGTAATACTTTATATAGCCTACACTCTAAGCAGGGAAGCCACGCACACGCCACCGGCGGCTAATGCGGACTCCGTAGCGGAGAGTGAAAACACCAGTCGCCCCGTCTCAACTTATAATAAAGACCCTGTAGTTCTAACTTCACCAGGTAAAATAAATAAATTTAATTGAATTGAATGGCAGGCTCATGTAAGCATGGAATGAACCTCCAGGTTCCATAAAATAGATAATATTCCTTTACCTTGCTTAGGAATTCTCTATTGCCATTGATTAAGTAAATAAGCAACCAAGTAATCTATTAATTATTAAAGATATTTCAAATGTTCTGAATGTTAATGTTGTGGATTATGATATTGATTTTGCACATAGGCTACCCAATAATACAATCGTTGTGAGATTCATTAACCTATGGAAGAAAGAAGAATTAATGGATGCCTACCACGATTTCAACAAAAACAGTGGTAGAAAACTGAATGCTGATATACTTGGTCTTTCTAGTAGCCATATCTTTCTAAATGACCATCTTACTCAATATTTTGGATACTTAGCCAAGAAGGCCCATGATTTAAAAAGGGAAAAGATAATCCTGAAAACGTATGTTAGGAACTGTAAAATCTATGCTAAGAAACACGATGATAGTGCCTTCATTAGGATAAGAAGTGAGAAAGATCTAGAGAAATTGAAATAGGCCTTGTTAGTGCAGGCTTTTAGGTTAAGCCAGCCACATGCATAATTTGTCTGCCAGTGAATCATGTTTTACAAACCTATCTGAGTGTGTTGCTAATCTTTCTCAATCACCAAATATCAGACTATTGTCATTTAATGTTCAGAGCTTGCGAAAAAAATTTGATGAGGTGAAATTATTACTGTCTCGTGTGGATAAGGTGGACATATCAGTGCTCACAGAATCTTGGCTAAACCAAAATGAATTAGACTATTTCTCTCTGCCTGACTATCATCATAGTTTAGTTTTGGTTAAACTTGTTCTGAAATCCAATACTCTAAACACCTTAGCTGTCTATAACCCTCAATTCAGTAATTCATTGTCCTTCCTTGAGGCACTAGAAGAATATTTATTGCTTATCAAACTAAATTGTATCATTGTCGGGGATCTTAATATTGACTTGTTCAAAGACAGCAGCTATAAAACTGATTATGAGCTCTCATGAGATGCTACAATTTTTCACTCCTAACCTCTAAATATCCAACTAGGATATGTGATATTTCTTCTACATTAATTGATCAGATTTGGTCTAACTGCAATAGATATAATTACTCAGTAGTAAATAGTCTTAGTGATATTAGTGACCACAACATCTTAATCTGTGATTTACATGTTCCTAATGAAAGTCGTGACAAACGTCGAACTACAGAGGTTGTCTCATACATAGATCACAATCAGCTTGAGTTGTATTTTCAAAATAATCCCTTTGAGTATAGTAATAATAATGTTAATATAGCCTACTCTCAATTTCTGAATTATGTTGAACATGGAGTGAAACAATCCACTAGGAAGAAAAAATACAATAACTATACTGGAAATTTACCCTGGATGAATAATTCGCTACTTTCTTTAATTGAAAGTAAAGAAAAACTGTATGAAAAATGTAAAAAGAAAGATTCCTCTCCTGAAACTAAACTTATGTATAAACAGATGTGCAATGAAGTTACTAAGTTAAAAAGACATCTATAAAGACAATACCGTATGTTACTGACAGACTAAGTAATGTACATGACATCAATTCTGCTTGGAAAATATCTAATAATCTCCTAGGGAAAAACACAACTAACACTGTAAACGTCCCCCGACTTGAATATAATGACTCAATCATTGAGGACCCTAAAGAAATTGCAGATACTTTCAACACCCACTTTGTTAGTATTGCTAATGACTTAGCCTCAAGGATTCCTGAATGTAACAGTTATACTCACACTCCCCTAAATGTGCAAAATTCTTTGTTTTTTACTCCCACTCATGTAGATGAGATTGGCGACATACTTGCTAAGTTAAAAAGTAGTGGTTCCCTCACTGATGATGGTCTTACAAGTAAGATTTTAAAACAGTTTGCTGTATACTTAATGAAGCCTGTTACTGATCTTATAAATCTATCATTGGAAAGTGGAGTAGACCCTGATTGGGTAAAAATTGATAAAGTGGTCCCCATTTATAAACATGGTACAAAAAATCACCCCACTAACTATCGCCCCATCTCCATCCTGCCTGTATTCTCAAAAATTCTGGAAACTGTTGTTAAAAGGAGACTAATGCAACACTTTACTGAAAACTAAATTTTTTTCCAAATCCCAGTATGGATTTATTGAAAACTCTTCAACGCTCAGCATTGCTACTGACACTGTCTACTACCTTCAAAATGCTCTTGATACAGGCTGTCTAGGTGGAGTTCTTTTTATCGACCTGCAGAAAGCTTTTGATACTGTTGATCACTCAGCTCTGCTCTATAAGTTAGAAATGGTTGGTGTGAGAGGTCTTTGCCAAGCCTGGTTCAAAAGTTACTTAACCAATAGAAAACAATACACCAAGATTAACAATGTTATCAGCAACGTTGCCAATGTAACCATAGGAGTCCCTCAGGGGTCAGTTCTTGGACCATTATTATTTGTGACATATATTAATGATGTTAGTTGTTTGGAACTGAATGGTATCCTTAAGCTGTATGCTGATGATACAGCGCTTCTTTATAAAGGTAATACTGAACACGAAATTATCACTGCTATGCAACAGGATGTAAATAAACTTCTAACGTGGCTGTACCTTAATAGACTAACTTTAAATGCTGGGAAAACTAAAGCAATGCTCTTTCACTCTCTTTTTCGTATTCCTATCATACCGTACAATATCACTATAGGATCAAACATAGTTGAATTTGTTAAATCGTATAAATATGTAGGTTTGATGCTTGATTCATGTCTCACCTGGTCTGCACATGTTAATAATTTATATAACAAACTAACCCCTATAATTTCAATATTTAATAGGTTGAGACACTTAGGATTACCTACAAATCTCTGCAAAAGCATTTATTATGTTCTCATTCATTCCAACCTCTCTTACATGAATATTATCTGGTCTTCATGTACTGACACCTTACTTAAAAGATTAGAGGCATTACAAAATAGATCTTTGCGTACTTTATTTTGTCTTCCATATAGGCTATGTACAATTGAAATGTACAATGCTATGTACAATGCTGTTAAGCTCCAGCTCGGCTCTCGAGAAAAGTATAATATTGAATAGTTTTCAGTGTAGGAAATGTGCGAAATCAGTAAAAAACGGGATTCTGTGCCCAAACTGTGACCATTACTGGCATTTTCGCTGTGCTAAGATAGACCCAGTATTAATAAATAAGAAAGATGACGTGTTGTCGACATGGATGTGCGAATTTTGCCGCGGGAATCAAGAAGCAACAAATAACGGTAGGGATCAACATGTAAGCATTATACAGAGGCAGGAAGAACTCATTGAAGCACTCAGAAGTGAGAATTTATCACTAAAAACCACAATTGAATACCTAAAATCTGATATAACTGCTCTACAACTAGAGATTACAAACACAAAGGGGCCACACCCCCACGTGGCAGAACAGGGTGAATGGCCTAATCTAACATGGACCAAACCGAAAACAACATCAAAAGCAGTTCATGTCAACAAAGGAAACACTGTTTCTTTGAGAAATAGATTTGAGACTCTGATGGAGGAAGGAGATCAGTATGGTGAACACGAAAACAGAAGCCTAGGCCTGGAAGATTCTTCAGGATTTAGGCCTACTCCATACCATCCATGCAAAGAAGGCAGAAAGCACAAAAGGAAGGAAAGGGTTACAATATATGGTGACAGTCATGCAAGAGGTCTAGCTAGTGAAATTACTGACTATATAAAAGGGCATACTGGAAATCATGTAGAAGTTATAGGTTATGTGAAACCAGGTGCACTGTTCCAGCAAGTTACTGACAACATTGAAATAACAACTGGAAGAAATGACTACACAATAATCACTGCTGGCTCAAATGATGTATATCGGAATCAGTCAGTCTTGACTGTAACGGGTCTCAGGAAAACTCTAGAAAAGTTACAACATTCCAATGTGATTGTCACGGATATTCCCTACAGACATGACCTAAATGGCAGCTCCATAATACAAGAAGAAATAAAGAAAACCAATAGGAAGATTCATGCAATCTGCAGATTATACACTAACACATCACTTATCAAAGTCAGTAACCTTGAGAGAGATCACCATACAAGACATGGCCTACATCTGAATGCACTAGGTAAGACACAGGTGGCCAGACTAATGAGCAATATCATCACCGGGACAAACAAATCCAAACAACAAGGAAATGCCATACCGCTGACAGCTTCTCTAGAAACTTCACCAGCTAAGGAGAAGATGAACGACAGCCAGCCAGAAAACCTACAAAGTCAAGACAGAATGGACAATAGCCCCACAGCAATTTCTGAATGTGAAACCTATAAAACAATGTTGAATGTAAACCAAGATCTAGAACATAGTCCAAAAAACCCAATAAGTGCAGGGTCAGGCCTACCACAGGTAAAAACATAAACAAAAATGAAGGCAGTATAAAAATCATACACCAAAATGTAAACACTTTATGGAATAAGGTAGATCGGATCAATGTATTTGTAATGGAAGAAAGACCAGATATACTAATTGTTACTGAGCATGGCATGAATCAAACAGAATTACAAATTAATCTCATTGCAGGTATGAAAGTACGAGCCAGTTACAGTAGAACAAATAAGAAGTGGAGTGGGGTAGCTATACTAGTAAATCAGAAGCTAGTACAATCTTGTTCCACTATTGATGTCACGGAATATGCTATTGAGGAGAATGTTGAACTAGCGGCCCTTTCAGTAGACCTAAAAACAACCAAACTTATAATAGTTGGCATATATAGACCCCCTAAGGGAAACTTGGAGGTCTTTCTGGACAAAATGAGACTCATGCTTGAAAAAATCTGTAGAAATATATTTGTTAACATAATTGTAATAGGAGATTTTAATATAAATTTTATCGGAGTAGGTAAACATAGAAACAACTTCATAGATCTAGCATTGGAATTTAATCTCAGATATGTCATAGAAGATGCTACACGTATAACAGGAAAATCTAGCACAGCTATTGACAACATCTTCACTAATATTAATCATTCTAACATTAATACCAAGGTTGTAACCACTTGTCTCTCAGATCACACAGCTCAAAGCATCAGTGTGAATGGTTTGACTAAACAAGCACATAAATCACACTACCAACATAGACTGAAACACAACTTTTGCCTTAACAATTTAACACAGCTGAAGAACTCACTAGCAAATGAAACATGGAATGATGTCAAACTTGAAGCTGATCCCAATACTCAACTGGACAAATTCTATAGCACAATAAATTATCACATTAATATACATTGCCCTCTCACTAGACAAAGAAAACATAAGGTTAAACAGGCAAACTGGATTACACCAGAAATCAAAAGTATGCGAACTGCTCTACACATTGCTATAGCCAAAGCAAATACCTCCAATGATGAGCAGCATTTGGGATAATTTGAAAGCATACAAAAAAATCTATGACAACAAGGTTGTCAAAACCAAGCAACAGCATCTTAGCAATCTAATAATAAATAGCAAAAACATAAGTAAGACTAGTTGGAAAATTATAAACAATATTAGAAACAGTAAGGATACAAACAATCAGCATCCAATTCAGATAAAGACAGGAAACTCCACCATTAGAAAACCTGAAGAGGTAGCATCAGCATTAAATGAACATTTCACAACAGCAGGTCATAACATTAAAATGTCTACAACATACTCTAGTCCACCGGGAAAACAATATATCGATAATATCAGCAGAACAATGCCCAGTATATATATGTATCCCACAAATGAAAAAGAGTTAAGTAACATTATCACGTCTCTTAAACCTAAACCTACAACAGGAATAGATAACATACCCATAACTGTTTATAAATTTTGCAATCCAGAATCAGTAAACCCACTGGTGTTTATAATTAACTCCTGTTTAAATCAAGGGATATTTCCTAATAAATTAAAGATTGCCAAAGTTATCCCTGTATTTAAAAAGGGAGAGAGAGAGGATATGAACAACTATAGGCCCATCTCTATTCTACCCTCCAACTCTAAAATCTTTGAAATGGTAATCTATAACAGGCTATTATGCTTTCTAGAAAAATATAAAATACTCCCTCACAAACAGCATGGCTTTACAAGAAATAAATCCACAATAACTGCATTAACTGAAATAATTGAAAAAGTTATAACGGACATTGATGACGGCAACTATGCAGCAGGAGTTCTATTGGACCTAACCAAGGCTTTTGACAATGTAGATATAAGCTTACTTATGAACCAATTATACCAGTTAGGAATAAGAGGAATCGGTTATGACTTAATCAAATCATATATGTCAGACAGAAAACAATTGGTAGAAATAACGACAAATGAAGAAACCATTCAATCATGCCTGAAGAATATAATTAGGGGTGTACCACAAGGTTCAATCCTAGGTCCACTGTTATTTATACTCTATGTACATAACATCATAAATATTTTACCTAATAAAGATGATGTCGTATTGTATGCAGATGATACAACGCTTACAGCTAAACATAAAGACTTACAAGCACTAGAACAAAACATACATGAAAATACAAACTTAACAATCAAATGCTTTGCAAGTTTAAATCTGAACATCAATCCATCAAAATGCGAACTCATAACATTCGGAAATAGCATGAATAACCGGCTACAACTTGATATAAACAACGTCTCTATCCATAGCAGCGAAGTAGTAAAACTGCTAGGAATGAAAATGGACAGAAAATTTACTGAACACGTTGATAATCTAAGCACAAAAATCAGCAATGGTTTATATGTACTACGATATCTCAGCAGGCTCATCCCCAAAGCAACTGCAAAGTTAATATATTTTTCACTAATAGAATCCCATATAATATACGGAATTGAACTGTGGGGCTCAACATCTATAGCAAACTTTTCAAGAATATTTGTCCTACAAAAGAGAGCCATTAGATACGTAGCAAAACTGAACTATAGAGACGCATGCAGATTCAGCTTCAAAGAGTTACAAATAAATACACTAGCTGGCCTGTACATCTTCAGATCCATAATTCACATCTGGAAATATGATACCCCCATAAAAAACTCAGACGTACACGACCACAACACAAGAAATAAGGAAAATTTCACAGTAACTAGCCACAGATTAAGATTGTTTGAAAAATCACCTAAGTATCAAGGGGCCAAACTTTTCAATATGCTGCCCCAGGAACTAAAAAATTACTATGACCAAAAGTGTTTCAAGGCGAAGCTAGCAAAATTTTTAGTGGATAAAGCATATTATAGCATCCAAGAATTCATTGATGACAACAGAAACTAGAGGCAAGCATTCAAGCCATGCTCAACACTCTCCTGGCTCAATTTGTATATAAGTGTGCCACATTGATGTGTGTGTATGTATGCTGTATGCATGAATAGTTGACAATGTTCTAAAAATGTACACATACATTATACGGAACAATAAAGTCTTATTATTATTATTATTATGTATCAATCACTGAAAATTTTACCCCTACGCCTTGAAATATCTTATTCTAGTCTAGTTCATATATACAAGGTTATCAATCACAGGATTCATAGTAATATTTCTCTAAAACACTGTACTGATATACATAATTACAACTTGAGACGCCCACTTGACATTCACACATCCACATCTAATACTGCCCGGAATGGTACTAAGAATATCATAAAACATTGTGTTAAGCTCTATAATCAACTTCCTGACAAAATTAAGCTAATCACAAATATTCATAGATATAAGAGAGAGGTGAAAGAAATACTGTGGAAGAAGTTTGAGATTGAGAATTGTTAATGAGCTATGTTTTTTTGTCTGTTTCAAGATTGGTAATATTTTGTTTTGTACTACTTTCTTTGTGTGAGACTATGCTATGTATATTCTGTTTCAGTTTCTTGTTTTTTTTTTCTTCTTGTTTCTATGTTTTGTATTGACTATGGTAATTTGTTGTCGCCATTGTATTCTAATCTTTTCTGTCCCAGTATGAGCATGTTGCTCAGGGAGTGTAACAGTTTGGGTAAATAAATAAATAAAATGTTTTTGACAGAACCCAAATGTAAGCCAACACAACAGTTTTCTTAAGAACATTACTCACAACCTTCTTTTCTCTTGATTCATTAAACTCCTGCAACTCCTTATCATAGCAAAAAAAAATTTCATTATTAGTTCATTAACTTGCCTTTTCAAGAACTTTAAGAGGAATATCCATTTCTTTATAAGTAGGTCATGATTTTTTTTTTTCCACAAATGTTTCTAGTATTTCCAACTGTTTTCAGTGTTTTGTTTTCAAGAAACTGTTGCCAAGCCTGAATTCTACTTCAATATATTACTCACTGCCTTCTATAGATCGTCCCAGCCTTAAAAGACAGTATTGAGTTAAATGTAGTATTTGCATCTCACTTGCACTCGTACGTTCTGCAATTAGCTTCGTCCTTTTCTATCCCGACAATGTTGCCATTTTCCAAAGTGATAAATGTAATAATGTGATTGCGTGGTCTGATAGGGAATTTTCCGCCCTTTCTAATGATGTCAATTGTAAAGCCATAAATAATTAATATGAGGCCTATTTTTCATAATTACGTTATTTTGGCGGAAGTCAATATGTTTGCACATTAATAACTTATCACGCGATAGACAGAAAACTAATAATCAAAACAAGTGAAGATTTTTTTCTTGGACTGCCTGATGGTGAAAGAAAGTACTCCCTTTCCGTCGGCAATAAATTTTACATAAGAAGAAAGCTATATATTTTTTTATTAAGTGCTACCTGAAAATTCTCGGACGGCAACACAGAAAAGTTAGGTAGTGAGTAACATACTTTGGTATTGACTTTACGTTGGTGACTAAGCGAGAAGAAATGTTTATAGATGTCTGAAAAAGTATTTAAAACAAACCAGAGCTCTCTATCATGTAGCATTAATAAATTATCACAGTTTTCCCGAGCTCAGCATTCTCGCGCTCATGACTTGGTTGCTTTGAGATTGTGTGTACTCAGATGTTTCTAAGACTATCGTGTCTTCTTCAGAGCTCATTGTTATATAGTAGCTGTGTAGTGAAGTTTAACTTTGATGTGAAGTGGTTCTTGTGTTTTTTTAAATTAAATTTTATATTAATTAATATTTTATATTAATTATGAATAGAGGAACTAGAAATCTTAGTGTTGACAAATTGCGCAGTAAAGAGCGAATTATAGTATTAAATATACTTAATTATTTCTTGAAGAAAATGAACGTTACCCAGGCAATTAAAGAGATAGCAGAAGCTACCGGGTGTCCAGAAAGTTTACTGTATAGAATAAGAAAAGAAAAAACGAAAGGCCCTCTGAGAAGGAATAATACTACTCCCTGAGGATAGTGAACAGGCCTAAAGGCATGTAATGTATTTTAACTATTACTTCCCTTTATAATTATATTCTTGAAAATTGTAACACAATAATAGTAATAATAATATCAATAATAATAATAATAATAATAATAATAATAATGATAATAATAATAATAATGATGAAAAATAATATTATCGAAATGAAATTTAATATTACATTTAACATTTATAAATTATTAGCTTAAAGGACCCGGCGTCACCTGGTTTTGTATTTTACTTGTACTTCGAAGTCAATTTTGGAGGAAGCCCCTTTAATTTTCAAAATTTAGGCCCTAGAGAAAGCACAACTTGTCACACTCAAGGACCCTATTACTTCTAAAGACCATGGAGGGTGGGGTTGAGGTAAGAAGAGACAGAAATTCATATTAGTATTTCTTTTCTGTGTGTCAAGTCGTAAAATGAGCCAAAAGAATGTAGATTTAAACGTCATTTAATAGGGATTAAAACATTTAAGGGACTTTTTTTTCCCCCAAATTTAGTTTTACCTAAGTTTTTCTCCTGGTTCTGTTAGCTCTGTGTAAAGTCTGGCAAAAATTGATCAGAGAATTTAGATTTAAATAACATTTATATAATAGGGGTTGCAACATTTAAGGAGTGGTTTCATCCAAATAAACTTTGGTTAAAAATGTCTCTTGATTCAATAGGTTCTTGGTATAAAGTCTGATAAAATTGGTCAAAGGATGTAGATAAATATATATCACAAAATAGGGGTGAAAGATCTAAAATGTGGTTTGTTCCAAAATTAGTTTTCCTACCATTTTCTCCTGATTCTATACGTTCTGTGTACAAAGTCTGTTAAAAATACGTCAAGAATGTAGATCTAAATTTTGGTGGTGTAATAGGGGTAGAAACATTTAAAGGGTGGCTACTTCCAAAATTAACTTCGCCTAATTTTTCTCTTGTTTTTATAGGGTCTGAGTGTAAAGTTTGGTAAAAATCGTTCAAACAATGTAGACTAGTAAAAAGATCACAAAGTAGGGATTGAAAATTTCGCAAGGGGTGTTTTTTTCGAGAATGATTGTCTCGTAGAATTTTTACTTGATTCCACTGGGTACACGTGTAACATTTTGTAGACATTGGTCAGAAAATGTAGATTTGTGGGCCTATAGAGAAAATATTACTCATGGGGGTTGAAAATAAGGGAAGAAGGGTGTGCCGTCGTTCTATCTGCAGGGCATGATTTACATTAATTATTATGTACAAGAAACAAATTTCGATGTTTTCACGAGGTTTAAGAGCTTTTTCACATCATGTGCCGGGCCTTGTAATGTGAGTAGATCTGGCATCAGTGCGCTGCATAAGACCAATACTGTCTTTTAAGGTTGGGACGGTCTATAGACTGTATTACTCGTGTATACACTGCCTGTCCTATACGGCTAATTTTGCGTACGTGGCGACATTACAGATGGTAGCACCTACCACACCCAGCTGCAATACCCTTTACATTACCGTATGCTGTGTGTTGCCCTCTGAAGTATAAACTTGGAAACTGAAATATGCTGGAATTTCATGCTATCTGGGTGTGAACTGTGTCGCCTCTACTGGAAAAATTAGGCAATTTAACAAGACTCTGAACTCCATGTTAAAATTAAGCATAGGACAGGCAGTGTAATTCTCGAGACGGCGGTGATATTACTAAAAAGTTTTTTAATTACTATTATAAGCATTAAGTTAAATAAAATGAACATTTATGATTCAAAATAACATAAAATGTCATACAATCTTTGGCTGTTATGCAAAACTTAACTTTGTCCTTGCTTGTTAAGTTCTATATAAAAATGTTACATTGTGAATGATTATAAGATTATTGTAAAAGTATAAAAGTAAGCACAACCCCCCCCCCCCGAAAATCAGCACTGACCATTACAATACATGTTTTTTGAATGCATTGTGCAGCTTCACATACTTCATAAAATAAACATTTTTGATTCACACATAAATAACATGCTTCACAATAAACATATACACTCAATGTACAAAAGTATGTAAGAAAATATTCATTCACACCTATAATAATTAGGAATAAGACCTGGTATTTTCCCAAAAAGCTTTTCTAGCCAACTTGCTCTCAGAATATGCATTCAGTATTTATTATGAAAAGTTCTTTCATATGAACTGCCAACTGTACAAATTCTGCCAAAGCCTGTAATTTATTTAAAGATTTTTTCTTTTGTAAATTAAGTATAGACCGGACATTAGGCACTTAAAAAGTTCAGAATAGGTAGGCAAAAAGGCATTTAGAAAATTCAGAATAGGCAGTTAAAATAGGTACAAAATCGTCAAAGTAGGTGCTAAAACCTTTACAGCTGCATGCAAAAGGAGAAAAAAGATTGAGAAATAGGAGCACATTTTGGATCTCTCTTGTTACTAATTGAAATAAAACATTTACATCATGCAATATTTCATTCTGTTACCTGGACGATGCCCTCTTAGCATCTGAAAATGACTTGGAACATGGATGCCATATGAAAATCCTATTGGAAAGCTTACATAAGTATTGCATAAAAGTGAATCCTTCAAAATACATTTTTGGTGTCTGAAATTAACTTTTTAGGATATTTCACCTCTTCCTGATCACGTTCAAGCTATTATTTCATTTCTGCAGCCTTGCAAAATTGCTGACTTGCGACGATTTCTTGGCTTGGTGAACTTTTATCGCTGCTCACTGCTCAACACTTGTTTGTTTTGGACGGAAAATATCCGGTCCGAGAGAGGGCAATGTTTGGTATAAGGACCGTGAGGACAATGTTAGGTATGTGTCCGGTCCAAGGATAAAATGTAGGGTTAGGTTTATAGGAACAAAAGTTCGGAATGAAGTGAAACAATGTATGTGCAATACATGGGAAAACTCTCTAAGTAGCGGAGGACCAATTTAAAGCAAGAGTGGACTATATCACGAGGACACTGGGTACAGAGATCACAGAAATCATATTGGTTTAACAATCTAGAATGTAATGAAAACTTTGCACTTTATTAATACTTGTAAACACTTGAAGAAACAATATATGAACACTGAATAATAACTAAATAAACACGTTGAAACAAAGAATTGGAAAATGGCGCGAAACAGTGTTGCACCACTGGAAGTAATTTAGTAAATTTTGTGATTTACCAATGAATTGTATCTCAAATTAAAGGTAATAAAATTTACTGTAGAATGAAGGTATTTAAAGTTATTAGCACTTGATTGCTCACGTGTTATAGCTTCTTGGTGAGTGATGACGTCACACGCTATGTATTTACGTAGAACTAATAAGTGGATCTAATGAACTTTTAATACGAAGAATATGTAAATTCTGTTTAAGTAATTTACTTGAAACTAATAAAACTTATAAGGAAGTTTTATTCCAATGATTTCTAGCGAAAATACAAAGGGCGCGAAGAGGCCTTTGTTACTAGAGAATCAGAGCAGTGTCAGACCGTGACGTGATCGTGTAACTGCAGGCTTAAGGGGGAAAGTTGATGGTCAGGGTTAAAAAAATCGATTTTTTGGAAATATGCCAATTTCAGTCTACATACTTTAATCTATGCTGTACAAAATTTTCATGATCATATCTCAAGTGGAAGCCATAAAAAAATCAGTAAAACTAAAGGCGTGTCAAAAACACCATGCCCCTTTTTTTGACATTTCTCTGCCTTCTACGATTTCTTTCGTTTCTTTACGTACTTCCAAGGTAATGGTGGTTCAACTATTAGCTCTTTGGATTTCCTACTCATTCTAGCTTCCTCTATGCCTAGCTAGTAGTTCTGAAATTTGTCACTAGATAGTGTAAGTCTGTTGAAACAGAAACACATGATTGAATGTTCAATGTTTTGCTTGCAAAAGTTTTGTATTTTTTGCGTGTGTTAGTAGATGAAACAGCATTTTATTTAAGATAAATTTAGTTATTTCATTAGTCAGTAACCATGGGTAGAACTCCATCTGTCTTCAAGAAAAGAAAGTTTACTGGAAATATACATACCAGAAAAACTCTCAAACCTAACCTCAATGAAAGTGAAGAATCTACCAGCCAGCAGAGACCAATTACAAAGTTTAGAGTTGATAGTAGTGTAAATATTAGTACAAATAGTGCAGAATTCTTGTGTAGTGGTTATAGAATTATAGAAATAAGTCTTTTGTCAGCTGCAGTGAGACAATCTTGTGCTTGTGCAAACTGCAAAAATATAAACTGTATGGAAGTTTGTGAAGAGAAAAGGACTGGTTTGGCAAGCATTCTTCAAGTGAAGTGTACATTTTGTGACCACAGTATTTCGTTTTGTACTTCTAAAACAACAGAAAACAAGCAGTTTTATGAGACCAATGTAAGAATGGCATATGGAATGAGGTGTATTGGCAAAGGAAGAAAAGCAGCAGCAGTTTTTTGTGGGGTAATGAACTTGCCACCTCCAATTCTGAAGTTCGACAATGTAAATAAATTTATTCTTAGTGCAATTGAGCCTCTTGCTAAAGAGAGAATGAAAAGTGCTGTGGGTGAAGTAGTAAACTTGAGATTGTATGAAGGAGAGGAAAGTCCTGCTGACATTGCTGTATCTGTCGACGGAACATGGATGAAGAGAGGCCACACTTCAAATTATGGTCTGTCATCTGTAATTAGTATTGACACTGGTAAAGTTTTAGATGTGGATGTGAAATCTAAATACTGCCATGAGTGTGCAACAAGAAAGAAGTTAGCAGATGAAAACCAGGAGAAGGAATGGCAAACTAAACACATGGGATCCTGCAGCAAAAACTATGAAGGACCTAGTGGAGGAATGGAAGTAGCAACTGTTGTGAGTATGTTCAACAGATCTCAAGATCAATATGGAGTTAGGTACAGCCACTATTTAGGTGATGGTGATTGTAAGTCATTTAATTCTGTGCTGCAGGCTGACCCATATGACAACTTACAAGTAAAAAAGCTTGAGTGTGTGGGCCATGTCCAAAAGCGAATGGGTGGAAGGCTAAGAAGGCTCGTGAAAGATAATAAAAATCTTGGTGGTAGGGGTCGATTAACAGCCAAAGTGATTGACTCATTGCAAGTTTTTTATGGTAAGGCCATACGTGAAAATTTAAACAGTGTAGATGATATGAAGAAGGCAGTGTGGGCATCATATTTCCATAAATCTTCTACTGACGCACACCCTATTCACAACCTCTGCCCTAAAGGAGACAACACTTGGTGCAAGTACAGAAAAGATCCTGGTACTTATGAACATAAAAACTCTTTGCCTAGGGATGTATTGGATAAAATAAAACCAGTATACAGAGTACTAGCACATCCAGATTTATTGTCAAAGTGTGTGCATGGTAAGACTCAAAACTCTAATGAAAGTTTTAACAGTGTAATGTGGAATAGGTGTCCTAAAACAAAATTCTGTGGACTAAGTGTAGTCAAAATTGCCATGTATGATGCAATTCTGTGTTTCAATGAAGGGGAGAGCACAAGGTTTGAGGTCATGAAGAGAGCAGGTATGGAGGGAGGACTGTTCACTAAACATATTTTTAACAGCATCGATAAAAAGAAAATTGATGCGAAGGAGGTGGCACTGTCACATTTAGAAAAAGAGGCTAGGAAGCAGAGAAGGTCAGTCAGGAGAGAGAGAGAAGATGAGGATGACCCAGATTATTCATATGGTGGATTTTAGGTGCTGAAATCATTTGTGAGTAAGAAAAATTCCATACAAAACTTTAGCATGCGATTACTCAAATATACATTTTTTGACCTAAAAGTACACTTTTCTCAGAACCTATCTGGACTACAGACATGATATTTTCAGGGGTTATATTTAATAAGTTGATATACAAATCAATGAAAAATAATGTTGATACTACTTCAAATATTGATTTTATTGCCTGATATGGACTTATAAACCATGAATATTTTAAATACAAATGTTCAAAAATAATTTTTTCTCTACTGAAGGCTCCAAATTTAATCATTGTTCATCCATTAGTTTAAGATACATTCAAAATGAAACTGTTAAATTTTCAGCCTACTGGTTCAATGGGTTTAGGAGAAATGTGTACCAATATGTAGGCAGTTGAAAATTAAATTCCGAAGGGCATAATTCAAAAGGGTTCTTAGTATTGTAAAATATAATAATAGATTAATATAGGCAGAAGCCTTTTCAATGTGTGTACAAAATTTCATGCAATTATCTCGAAAACTGTGTTTATGGTGATTTTTTTTCTTTAATGTTGCACGAGCATGAACCTTCCCCCCTTAATACTGATGAGGCTTCCTGACGCTCTTCGAGGCGTCCTTACAGGGGGAATACCCGTCACAAAGAACTCGTGATCAGGATATGATGAAATATACGCCTACTCAACTTAATACTTGGCGCAAGAACACCTGGCGGATGATTTGAATTAAAACTATTCACTGCACATAATAAATATGCTGGAAAAAACACTTAGCTTGCGTGAACATACTCCGCGCCTTTGACGAATAACGTCAATAAAAAACATAACAGGAATGCAAGCTATAATGGAAAGACACTTGTATGTACACAAAACAAGCACTGATTCTAATTGGATGTATACATGTGATATGTGTTGGAAAATTACTTCTTACATATATTGCAAGGATATGATATTGAATAGAAAGCACTGATTTCACTATTTACATTGAAGCACACGACACTCTTGAACTGAAAGACAGAGAGAGATCTTTCAAATAGCAAGATTGATAGAAAGAAAAATACATGTAACACATCTCGCAAGAGTACGATTTGTTACAGAGATAGATGATAAATGGACTTCAAGTGGAGAATCTTGAATATAAGATCATAGAAAGTGTCATATGCTACTCGTCTTGGGGTAGAGGACACACCTTGACTATGGGCCGCTTATATTCACCACTGGAAGTGCGCACAGTAATCACTCGAACCAAGCCGTCTTCTCCCGGATGAGTAGCGGTGATCACGCCTAACTTCCATTGAAGAGGAGGAATGTTGTCTTCCTTCAAGATGACGACAGTACCAACTTGAATGTTGTCACTGGAACAGGTCCATTTCTGCCTTTGTTGTAGTGAGTGAAGATATTCGGATGACCAGCGTTTCCATATGTGTTGCAAATGATTTTGTAACAGCTGCCATCTTTCTATATACCTCTTATCTTCCGTAAGAGGATGTGAAGGTAGAGAAGTGAGAGGTTCTCCAATTAAGAAGTGACCAGGAGAAAGGTATGACAAATCAGCTGGATCATCATTTAGACGAACAAGTGGTCTAGAATTCAAGCACGCTTCGATTTGAGATAGAAGCGTAGAAAGCTGTTCATATGTGAGAATTTGAGCTCCCATAACTCTCCTGAGATGAAACTTCATAGATTTCACTGCTGCTTCATGTAAACCACCGAAATGGGGAGAATTTGGAGGAATGAACGACCAACTATAATCGTGGTTTGCAGTGAAATTTTGAATTGTAGTTTGAAAGTCCTTTGATTGCAATAGCAATCTGAGATCCTTTAACTTGTTGCTTGCACCAACAAAGTTAGTGCCATTATCACTGAAAATTTCTTTACAGAGTCCCCGACGTGCTGTAAATCTTCTAAGGGCTGCTATGAAAGCATCTGATGTTAGATCAGAAACTAATTCAATGTGGATGGCCTTTGTTACCAAGCAGACAAAAATAGCGATGTACGCTTTTACAGTAGTTTTACTGCGTGGAGCCCCATATCTTATGTTGAAGGGTCCAGCGTAATCGACTGCTGTGCGGAGAAAAGGTCTAGCAGAGAGTTATTCTATAGCTAGGAAGATTTCCCATTAACTGCTGAGCACTTTCTGCTTTTAATTTAAAGCAGGTGAGACATCTATGCAAAATAGATTTCACTACTCTTCGAATACTAGGTATCCAGTAGGCTTGTCGTAATGAAGCTATAAGCAGCTGATGCGAAGCATGTAATAGCTTGCGATGCTCATATTCTACAATCAGAACTGTTAAGTGATGTCTAGATGGCAATATAACCTGATGTCTTGCATCATGTGTAAGATCTGATTTATCCAACCGTCCACCGACTCTTATAATGTTGTTCTGATCTAGGAATGGAACTAATGCATGGATAGAGCTTTTCACTGAAGTTTGCTTGCTATGGCTAAGATCTTTCAGCTCTTGAGTGAAAGCTTCTTTCTGAGCAATTTTGACACAAACTTGTAAAGCATTTTGCAATTCTTCTGCTGCGAGAGGTCCATGATATTTGTTTTCATGACGGCAGGCAGAAATAAATCTATACATATAACAAGTAACTCTCTGCAGGCGCTTAAGATCAGAAAATTTTGTGAGAAAACTATCTTCTGCTGTTGTAGCTGACATACAAATAGTAACCAGTTGTTCGGAAGACTCCTGAACGGTTAATTGTTTTGGTTGTTCAGGCCATAATGTTGTGTTATGAGCCAACCACTTAGGACCGTGCCACCACAAATCAATATCAGACAATTGTTCAGAAGATACACCTCTTGAAACGAGATCAGCTGGGTTGTTTTCTGTAGAAACATGTCGCCAGGCTGCTGTTTCAGAAAGTTCTTGTATTTGTGACACACGGTTGGACACAAATGTTTTCCACTTTCGTGAATCTGATTTTATCCACGACAGAACAATAACTGAGTCTGACCATAGATAATTTTGTGAGGTTTGAATGTTAAGGTCATTCAACACCTTGTTGTACAGTTTAGATAGCAACAATGCTCCACAAAGTTCAAGACGTGGAATGGTTTGCCTTTTAAGAGGGGCAACCTTAGATTTGGAACATAGCAAGTTAATTGTAACTTCACCTTCACTGTTCACCGAACGGAGATATATGCATGCACCATAGGCCTTTTCTGAAGAGTCACAGAAGCCATGGATCTGTATATCTTGAAGGGTACCATGTGTGAGAACAAATCGTGGAATACGCATCGTGTGTATTGTACCTAAAATGTCGCAGATCTCAATCCATTTCTCTGCTATGTGCGAAGGTACTTCCTCGTCCCAACCAAGCTTTTCAATCCATAATGATTGCATGAAGATTTTGGCATTGATAACAATAGGACTGACAAGGCCTAAAGGATCAAAGATGGAGGATATGACTGATAGGATAGTACGCTTGGTAAGTTGAACTCGAGTATGAGTTTGGAGAGAAGGATGGGATTGAATCTGGAAATTATCAGTTGCAGGATGCCATAGTAAACCAAGGGCATGTGCATTTTCACTGTTATCAAGAGACAGAGGCAATTGGGTCTCTCGATAAGATGACGGAACAGATTCCAACAAAGCTTCATGATTGGAGCACCATTTTCGCAATGGAAATCCGCCACTGTCAAGCATGAGGATTAATTCTTCTTGAAGGCGTAGCGCTTCTTGAAGATTATCATGTCCTGTCAGGCAGTCGTCCACATAGAAGGAATTTCTAACAGCTTGGGAAGCAAGAGGGTATTTATCTTCTTCTTCTATCGACAGCTGATGCAGGGATCTTATGGCTAAACATGAAGCTGATTTAGTACCATAAGTCACGGTAGTTAAGGCATAGTCTTGTATGGGCTCATTTGCATTAGAACGCCACACAATCCTTTGAAGATTCTGATCGCTTTCGTGCATTTTTATGCGTCGGTACATTTTAGAAATGTCAGCTGAGAATGCATATTTATAGGTTCGAAAACGAGTTATAATTGATGATAAATCATCTTGCACTGTAGGCCCTAATTTCAGAATGTCATTTAGGGACTTGCCTGAAGATGTTTTTGCAGAAGCGTCAAACACAACTCTAGTCTTGGTTGTAGTAGACGAGGGCTTGATTACTGCATGATGTGGTAAATAGAAGCATTTTTCACCTGGCCGTGGAAGTGAAACCTTCTTCATGTGTCCCAATTCTTCATATTCTTGCATGAATTTTTTGTAATCTTCCTGCAAGACAGAATTAGTTTGAAATTTTCTTTCCAGATGTTCTAAGCGTTTCACTGCTTGTTGTCTGGATTCGCCCAAGGAGTCCTGAGATCGATTCTTGGGTAATTTCACTACAAAAGCACCGTCATCTGCACGAATAGTGTTTTGTATGAAATGCTCTTCACACTCTCTTTCTTCTTTAGTAAACACTGGTTTAGGAAAATCTTCTAGTTCCCAGAAACGTCTCAACTGCGTGTCAACATTGTCAACAGTCACAAATAAATTGTGTTGAGCAAATGTGACCTTCATAGACTTGATTGAGTTTTTGGGAACAGATCCACTGATTATCCAACCTAGTTCCGTGTTACTAAGAATAGGATTATTAGGAATGACTATTCTTTCATTAGTGAATAGTTGGTAAAACAAGCTAGCACCAATGAGGAGCTGGACATCACCAGGGATATAGAATTTAGGATCTGCTAATGTAATTTCACTAGGAATATTGAATTTTGTGGGATCAATACGGATTGAAGGAAGTTTGTTTGCAATGTGAGGGATTACTAGACAGTTCATTTCAGCCTGGAAATTCTGGATTCTGGATCGCAGATTAACCTTAACACTGTGACTGCAAGAAGAGGTGCCATTTATGCCTCTTATGTGAGTATCGACATTCGTTGTTGACAGCTGCAACTTCTTGGCTAAATCTTCAGTTATAAAGTTCAGTTGGCTCCCTGAGTCTAATAACGCTCTGCACAACACTAGATTTCCTTGCCTATCTTCAAGATGCACTGCTGCAGTTGCTAACAATATCTCCTTTTGGTTGGATTTTTCCTTTATAGAACAATAACTGGCAGGCAAATTGTCAGTGCCTTCCCCAGTGCTTGACTGGTGAGAGGTCTTTTTCTTGTCACGTGTGTTATGTAATAATTTGCTGTGTGAAGCCATTCCACAATTACAGAAGGACTTGAGTTTGCAGTGGTCTCTTTTGTGATTGTTGGCGAAACAGTTTGCACATAAACCTTTGCTTTTCACAAAATCCCAACGTTGATCTACACTCAACTGTGAAAACTTGTCGCACTTATATAAATTGTGACTTTCCTTGCAACAAGGACATGTATCACCTTTGATGGCAACATAAGATTGACGAGTCGTTTTTACAGATTTCTTTTGTGTATGTCTTTCACTCTTTTCTTTGGATGGGCTTGGCACATTGTTAGAATTGGATAGCACTTCTAACGAATGAGCCTTGGCTTCTAGGAAGTTCATCAACTCTTGAAGCGGTGTGAACCTTTGTGAGTCAATTTTACTTTCCCATTCTTTACGTGTAGTCTCACCAAGATGATCCAATATTAATTGAATAAACATGACTTCGTGTAATGGGATTTCAATATTGAGAGCTTCGATGGCGTTAAGATTGCTTTGAAACTGATTTAGTAAGTTTCGCAAGTCTGTAACATTTTCATCTTTCATTATTGGTAATGAAAGTAGATTTTTGATGTGAGCTGTGGCAATAACTCGAGTATTATCATATCTAGAGCACACCAAGTTCCATGCTATAGTAAAATTCTCATTCGTGACTGGAAGATTCTGAATGAGCGCGTGGGCTTGACCCTTCAAAGAACTCAGCAAATAATGGTATTTCTGGATGGGATCCAACGATTCATTGTTTACCACTAAGCTACTGAAAGTGTCATGATAATGCTTGAAGTTAGTCACATCTCCAGTGAATACAGGAATTTGAATTCTTGGCAATTGTATATTTCTATTGTTGCACTGTGAAGCAGAAGACTGACACGTGTGATGCGAATTACCACTATGATTAGATCGTTGACTGTTCACAGAGTTTGCACTATGCACTTGCTGCTCGTGTAGAAACAGAAGACCACTGAGTTTAGCTTTCAACACTCGATAGCTATTTCTTATTTCTTCATAGTATTGCATATGACAATCTATTTCCTCTTCGGCTTCGATGAGGGATTCAATTTGAGCTTGTAAACATTCAAATTTCTCCCATAGCTCCTGAATGTTGTCAAATTCAACTTTCAGTTGAAACACATCAACTTCTTCTGAAAGGCTGTCACAATATTTCTGTATCAATGTGAATCTTCTTTTAAGAAAACCCCTTTTTTTCGTTAAATCTCTCAGGTCACTTTCCATGATGAGATGAGTTGTTACTTGAAGTTTAAAGATGAGATGCTACCACTGCTGCACGATGATGCATGTATTAACTGTTCACTGTCTTCTTGATGTTCGCTGAGGACCGGAATCCCACGATGAGTCGAATCACTGCTGCATGATGCTGTTCGCGATGCGAAGTTCAGGGTTGCTGGAACTCACGAACTGACCGACGCGGAAGCACAGATGAATGAGACGAACTCGAGAAACGGTATTTGCGAATACAAGTATGCAATAAATATGATTGTACCAATATGATCCTGCCCGTGAGGAACCAATGTTTGTTTTGGACGGAAAATATCCGGTCCGAGAGAGGGCAATGTTTGGTATAAGGACCGTGAGGACAATGTTAGGTATGTGTCCGGTCCAAGGATAAAATGTAGGGTTAGGTTTATAGGAACAAAAGTTCGGAATGAAGTGAAACAATGTATGTGCAATACATGGGAAAACTCTCTAAGTAGCGGAGGACCAATTTAAAGCAAGAGTGGACTATATCACGAGGACACTGGGTACAGAGATCACAGAAATCATATTGGTTTAACAATCTAGAATGTAATGAAAACTTTGCACTTTATTAATACTTGTAAACACTTGAAGAAACAATATATGAACACTGAATAATAACTAACTAAACACGTTGAAACAAAGAATTGGAAAATGGCGCGAAACAGTGTTGCACCACTGGAAGTAATTTAGTAAATTTTGTGATTTACCAATGAATTGTATCTCAAATTAAAGGTAATAAAATTTACTGTAGAATGAAGGTATTTAAAGTTATTAGCACTTGATTGCTCACGTGTTATAGCTTCTTGGTGAGTGATGACGTCACACGCTATGTATTTACGTAGAACTAATAAGTGGATCTAATGAACTTTTAATACGAAGAATATGTAAATTCTGTTTAAGTAATTTACTTGAAACTAATAAAACTTATAAGGAAGTTTTATTCCAATGATTTCTAGCGAAAATACAAAGGGCGCGAAGAGGCCTTTGTTACTAGAGAATCAGAGCAGTGTCAGACCGTGACGTGATCGTGTAACTGCAGGCTTAATACTGATGAGGCTTCCTGACGCTCTTCGAGGCGTCCTTACAGGGGGAATACCCGTCACAAAGAACTCGTGATCAGGATATGATGAAATATACGCCTACTCAACTTAATACTTGGCGCAAGAACACCTGGCGGATGATTTGAATTAAAACTATTCACTGCACATAATAAATATGCTGGAAAAAACACTTAGCTTGCGTGAACAACACTGCTACAGCTCAGCATTTGTTCTTTAGCCTTTGCAAACACACATAGACGTGTCCATAGAGAAATTCAGTGGATGCCAGATGCAGTGCAAGCCTTCGAACATCTTAAGCAACAGATGGCAGATGTTACACTCTTACTAAACCCTTCATGTGACCTGATGGCACTGATTGGCACTGATGGTTGATGCTTCTGGTTTTGCCATGGGAGCCTCCCTTCAGGGAGTTGGTTCACCAACTTTGTGATGGAAAACTTGGGATTATTCTCAAAGACTTTAAGCGACACACAGAAAACATTCTGTATGACTGTGAGCTATTGGCAGCATATTCTGCAATCAAGCACTTTTGTCACATATTAGAAGTGAGAAATCTTACCATGGATCTCAAACCTCTCACATTTGTCTTCCAGCAATGCTCAGATAAGGCATTGCAGAGGCAACTTCGACAGCTTGATTTCATCAATCAGTTTACCACTGACCGGCAGTACCTCCCTGGCAAGGGCAATATTCCAACCAACTGAAGGTCAGCGGACTTCTAGGGACGTTCCAGGTCCACAGATGTTCACCAAAGGGTCCACGAATTGTAATTGAGAAATTATAGTTTTGCTTATACTAGCCTCCTAGGACAATAAACACCTAACAATGTTACAATATGATAATAAACATTATTGATTTAATAATTTAAAAGAGTAAATAAATAAATAAATAAATAAAATAAATTAAAAATAATTGCCAAGCATCAGCTTGTTGTAAGAATCACTTTAGAAGTGCTGTCAGCATTTCCTCTACCAACACTAGTGCCATTATTATTAACTACTTAAGAGGATGTAGTTTCACAAATTTACGCTAAGGGCGTGCAACTGTCAGATTGTTGTTGACAAGTAACACCCTTACTCATTTTGTTCGTAGCAGTGGCACTGCTGTCAAATATTAGGTTATTTACGTATGTGTTTTAGATAATTAGATAATTGCACTATTAATGCTCGAATCAGGTGTTGCTATTATCCAATCCTATGTATTTGTAGTATTAACAACCTTATATTCTACAGAAGCCTAAAACATGCCAAAAGTAAAAAATTTAATTATCAATAATGATAAACCAACCCTTAAATATAGTTACTGGTAATAAAAATGGAATGTTGGTTAAAAAGTGGAGCCTTAAAGCTATGAGAATTAGAAAAAACAACTATGATTATTTGGAGATCGGTTTCACATATACTGGACCTGAGTATGAGCCAAAACTTCAATGTGTCATTTGCTTCGAAAGCCTCTCCAATGAATGTACGAAGTCTGCAAAACTTTGTCAACATCTTGAAACCAAGCACCCGAAACACAAAAGTCATTAGACTCTTTATAAATGAAACTGGGAGAGCTGGAAAAATCCGAACAGAGATAACAAAATATCCTGGTGCAAATATTAAAGAAAACGCAACCCATCTTATGAGGTGTCTCAGGGTGTGGCAAAGGCTGGTAAAACTCATACAGTTGCTGAAGAGCTGCAGTTGTACTGTGCAAGAGAATGTTGGGCGATGCAGATGCTAAACTAGTAAGTACTGTCCCCAATTAGGCAGGACTTCTCACATTTTAAGAACTTTTTCAGCATCACGAATTATGCCTAAGAGGAATGCATTATATTGTAGGATGCCAAATTATTCCAAAACACAAAATGTAAGATAGCAATTTTTAGAGGAATTTGTGAATTTCAACTCGTGATCGAGATATCGATATTGTTACGTTATGTGAGGGAAGTGAGGCGGTATGCGCCGGTATGGAATACCGTCAGTGGTTTTACAGGCCCAATGGCATACCGGCACTAGATTAAATTGTTAAATAGCATACCGTTACTGAAAATCAATGGCTATTTGTTAACAAATTGTTAATTTTCCTTTGAGTCGTAATATAATAATTACTTTTCATGATTATTCACCCACTCGTACGCTTTCAGCGGTAGCCATTGTCACTCTAATTTGTGATGGTCTTTGTTGCAATTTTAATGACTATACCACTATATTCTATGTTTTTAAAAAAATTTGCTCGCTAACAAAATGTTGTGGCTTTTATATTGTTTAAATGGGACTTAAATACTTTTAAAATATCTTTATTGCATTAAATAAACTAAACTCAATGGCGCTACATCCCTGAAGGGATTAGGCCTACCACCCGACCGCTGCTAATCGACCATAGACCGATGGCAGGATTGGGGCATGTGGTCAGCGTGCTGACACCCACTGCTGTTATTGCTGTTTTCCATGACCGTGAAATAAATAAAGGTCTGTCAATCGACAGTACAAGATGTTCTAGTCTTGTGTTGTGCTCCTGCTTGGCAATCATCTATAAGGCAAGGTTGGTTATTCATGGAGGAAGTTAATTAAAAACACCGCCAAGTGAATATCACATATCTTCCATATCACATAATTATTATTGTAAGGAAGGGAATGTGCTATTTTTAAATTGAGGTATGTTAGGGAAAAATTTTGGGATAGCATACCGCCTCTGGATTTTTCCCACTTCCTTCACTGGTTACGTTGCTAAAATGTATTTGCCTATTTATTCTGTTCATGAATATTAATAATAATAATAATAATAATAGCTTTATTTAACCTGGAGAAACTTAAGACTGCGAGGTCTTTTCTTCCACTTCACTAGGGATTAGTAGTATTGTACTGTGTTGGCAGAGTGAAATCACCATCCATCATGTCATCCTTTGTAATTTATTTGTACCAGTTCATGACTGGTTGAATCACTGAAAAATCTGTAAGATCATAACTTCTATTCAACAAATGGTCAACAAACTAACGCTATGAGTTTGTTTTTTCATAACAGTTTTTGTTTTTGGTTAAGTTTATATTGTAAAAGTGAACTGTGAAGCTGTGGCTGTAGAATATACAGAGTGTTAATAAATAACACCGAAATATTTTACCTGTGTATAGAGGGGACATAGACAAGCAACTTTTATTAGGAGATTTTTGCTTTATGGATTCAATTCTTCCTGTTATAACATAAAATCTCCCAAGGATATGTACGCCACTGACTTCTAATACTTGAAACGATGGGAAACAAAGGAACAGTGAATATTGTGTAGTGGTCGGGAAAATTGTAAAAAATGACGATCGATATCTTGCAACATTGAGGGAAAAAAAGACGAACGAAATATTTTTGTTAGGTCTGGAATTAGGAATAAAAACATAATGCAGTGGCGGGCAATCATGTGATTAGTCAGTAAATTTGGCAGATTATGAAAATTCTAAATTATGATGTAGCTGTTGATGAATTATTAAGAATAAGGTTTTTATCGATCGCTAAGAAGGCATGAAGTCAATTTAATGAAAATTTTAACCCTATTTCGCTCCATTATTGACTTATGAGCACCAAATTTTAAGGACTTTAATGCCCTGTAGCATACACATTTTACGTCATAGAGCAAAATTGTCCTAATAAAAGTTGCTTGTCTATGTCCCCTCTATACACAGGTAAAATATTTCGGTGTTATTCATTAACACCCTGTATATCAAGAAAGGGGTAGCATGTTGTATTTGATTGTGTATTATCAATTAACTTAGGAAGGTCAATAGGTGGCTAAAATTAATGTGCGCTAGATACCCTAATGTTGTGTTAGTAAATATAGGTTATCTTCTTTTGGGAAAACCATACTAAGCATGGACTACATTTAAATGCAGTAGGTAAATAGTTTCTAGTGAAGAATTGTGTAGTGCAGTGACAGGTGTTTTAAGTAAATCGAGAATAGTTCTAAATTCTCATCAAGAAAATATTAATCAGGAAAACTATCAACACCAAAAGAAATTGGAGGTGACATAACCCCTGATAGAAGGATTAGAATAATACACCAAAATGTACGCAGTATTTAAAACAAGATTGAAATTATTGAAGATACATCGTATATTAGCACAGATTGACCAACATGTGACTGTCATAACAGAACATTGGCTAAATGAAAACCAATTACCATTAAATAAGCTAGGTAACTATTTTACAAAGTATAAGAGTTAATTTTTTGTCTTATACCCTCAAAAAATATAATAAGATGACATAAATATATAGAGTGATGAGGACAACCTTTTACAATGAAGACAAATATTTATAAGTTTGCTATTTTTATTGTGTAATAATTAAGTGGACAGATTGTTGATATATTCTAATGGTCAGTGAATTTATATGGTCTATGTTACTTCAATTAATTGGATTAAAACTGTTAGAAAAAATTTTAAAATGATAAAAAAAAGCAGTTTTTACATAGACAATTACATATACATAAAATGATAAAAAATTGATTATAAGATTATATGTGTTCAGGTAAAAGGCACAGACGTGTTGCACTTTTGCACTATTTTCTTACTGGTGTTGGAATTTTAAAATTACATATAAATAGAGAGACTAATTTTAATCGGGGCTCACTTCTTTCGAAATTCCGCAGCTGTCAGGCAATGTGCTGTTTGTAGCACTAATATTTCATTGGTATACAATTGAACAGGAATGGCTGAGCAAGTAAAGTGGGTAAATGAACAATATATTTGTTATCAAAGTAATTGTTAAGTTACCACGTCAGAGTAGCATCGTAAACTGAGCAATACAAGTGAAATACTTAACCATTATAAAGGAACATTTCACCAGAGTGCCGATATTGCTGGAATAAGTCATTGAATAATTGAATAAGTCATTGAATAACAGCCAATGTATTAATTAATAAAACAACTGTCGTCCGGAAGTCCACTTTGTTTGCTTCCTAAGATTTACTCATACATAAAAAAGAGAATTCCTGCTTTGAAATATTTTACACTCTATTAGTTTTAATAGAGGACAATAAGTTGTGTTTGAATTGCTAAATACGACAGAAATACTGAAATAATAATAATAATAATAATAATAATTTATTTTATTGTCATTAGACTATGAACATAGTAATAGACAACGTCAAGTACAAAACATGATAAAAAAGAAATAATACAGAAATCACACCTTGAACAGTAAAAACAACACTAATTGCTAGGTATGGCATTACATAATAATAGAGTCAACATTATAAAATTCATTCATATTATAAAAAGGATTCTTTACAAGCCATGAATACATTCTATTTCTAAAGATATTAATTGGTAAGTCTTGATACCTTGGTGGTAATTTGTTAAATAATCTCAACCCTACAATTTGATAACTATTTGTGGATTTGTCAAGTCTATGTTGTGGCAAAGGTATTAACCTATTGTGTCTTGTATCATGAGAGTGAATATTATAACTTCTTTGCAAATCCTGTAGCTTACTCTTTGTGTATAATAAAACTGTTAATATGTAGAGATTTATGACAGTTAATATTTTCAATTGCACAAACAAGGGTTTACAATGAGCTCTGTTCTCCGATCCCAAGATTATTCTTATGGCCCTTTTTTGCAGCAGTAATATGCTGTTAATGTGTTTTGTGTTACCCCATAGTAATAAGCCATATTGGATTACACTTTGAAAAAACGCAAAATAAGCTGAACGCAGATAGGTGACCGGTACTGTTTGCTTAAGGCTGTGAAGCAGATAAATAACCCTGGATAGCCTACCTGAAACGTACTTAGTATGCTGATCCCATGTTAACTTTTGGTCAATAAAAATCCCCAGGAACTTAACACTATCTAGTAACTGCTTTCTAGGTTCATTCCAATCTCTCAAACTGAACTGCAGATATTGAGTTTTATTTGCATTTAACAGAAAGCCATTGGCTCTAAACCATTGCGATGCAACATCTATTGCATTATTTTGTGCTATTTCTAAATTGCTTGTATCTTCATTAACATTTATAAATGTTGTGTCATCCGCAAACAGTACGCTATGAGCACCAACACTGGTAACGTGTGCTGCGAGATCATTTATCATCACCAGAAACAAAAACGGACCAAGGACAGATCCTTGTGGTACTCCTACACTGACTTCAGCTTTACTAGATTTAACTTTATCAGAAGATACAATCTGCTGACGTTTCATGAGATAAGACCTCAAAAGTTCTAGGCAGATGCTACTTATTCCATAGAAAGATAATTCCATAGAAAGAAAGTCGTGAGCAACATTTTTTCACAACCTTAATCTTTATTTGTAAGTGAAACCAAGTATATCATCTCAATCTACAGACCTTTCTTTCACTTTTCCACATAGTCTCCATTTTTTGCACACGTTTCCCATCGTTCTGCAAGTTTGAAAATACCCTTGCAATAGAATTCCGTTCCAGTAGCCTGTAGACACTGATGTCATTCTATACTCTGTCGTTTTGTTTCAGGTTCATAATGATGGAACCAGCTTTCATCTCCAGTCACAATACTCGTAAAAAATTCATCACCTTCATTTCAAAATCTCTGAAGAAGGTTTTGGGCAATGGTTCTTCTCTGACGTTTGTGGTCCTCTGTCAATAAACGTGGAAACCAACAGGCACAAACCTTCCAATAACCTAAGCTGTGAATCATTTCTTGCACCGCACTATGTCCAACTGTAAGTTTTTCAGCGATTTCATTCACAGTGATACGCCTTTCTCCTGGAACGGAATTCTATCACAAGGGTATTTTCAAACTTGTAGAATGATGGGAAACGTGTGCAAAAAAACAGAGACTGTGTGGAAAAGTGAAAGTAAGGTCTGTAGATTGAGATGATATACTTGGTTTCACTTACAAATAAAGATTAAGGTTGTGAAAAAATATTGCTCATGACTTTCAGTATGCCTAGTATGCCTAGTAGCACACTTCGTTTGCCCAATGGGGGGTTATGGTTGGCATGGAAGGAATATGTTGGGAGAAGGTTGGTTGAAATTGCCTCGGTTCGGCCAACGTCCTATTAGTTGGCTAGCTCTCCTGTTAAAAGTCAAACCAAAAGAATTGTTGGCCCAACAATACATTTCGTTGGAATATAATCGCATTTAAGTTAAAATTAAAAAGTGTTGAAATAACATTATAAGCATTAAATTTTAATTTCGTATAAAATAAAACAGTGTAAGTTCATTAATTATTCGAGCTCATATGTGGTACCAGTATGCGAAAAGTTGTATTCACATGATATTCGGCAATTTCCGGCGTGCCTCGTACAGTTATCAGTGCATTGTGATGTATTGTGGGATTGCCTACTGAACGATGCCATTGAAGAGATGCTAGCGTGCATTCGCCATCTTGAGTTGTTGAGTGGAAGACGCCTTGAAGATCATATTTTTATTTGTCGTGTTTGAAGATCGATCAAATAAGATAAGGTAAGTTTGTTTATACTCTGAATATTACGTTAATTTCATTTAACTCTACTGGAAGATGAAAGAACCATAGAAAGGTTCTATGCATTTAGTTTTGCAGGGGCAACGCCAGGAATTAGCAACCAACACATAGGCTTAATTCCAAACACAATGATTCTTGGGAATATGTGAACAACATGAACAAAATATCTTCAACGATTCTTATTTATTAGACTGAAAGATGTGGGAAGCTTTTCTCTAGCTCCTCCCTTGTTTGGGAAAATGTTCCCACTTTCTGGCCAGTCCTAATCCAAGAATATCAGCACCACATGTGCTCATCTGCTGATGATAATATTCCAAATAATTAATGGTGCTGTGAAACATGCATTAATAACGGCCAAGATGGAAGCAACATAGCCAGCTCAACTGCCAACAATGAATTGCGAGATGAGATAAAATCATTACGAGCAATCATAGAAATATTGAATGATGAAATAAAAGAACTAAAAATTCCAACAACTCATTTATCTTCAAAAAACTCCTTTATAGCAAAACAAAGCTGGGAAACACCAGCACCAAGCCACATCGCAAAACAAAACAAACATGCGACGGGTTATCATGGACAAAATATTCCATTACACAGTCTGGATCATTTTCCTGTACTTCCAGTAAGCAACAAGTTTGAAGTACTCCAGGAAGTGAATCCTAAAAATAGTAATGTGATTGAAATGACTGATACTTCAAATACGCATCTTCACGGTAAAGCAGACCACGAAGAACGCAACTTCAATGTAACCTGTCAATCAAATCCTCCAAGGCGGGAGATTAACTCCCGATCCAACATTGAAGAAGAAAACAAACAATGTAATAGTATATGGTGATTCTATCATCAAACACATTCATGTTCAAAATGCAAACTCAATGAAAGTGTTTCGTGGTATAAATACTGTTCAGTTGGGGAAAAAAATAAGAGAAGAAGAAAAATCAAGTGACAATAAAGTGCTAGTGATCCACGTTGGCACAAATGATATCAAACTTTCTAACAATGCAGATGAAGTGATGGGGGATATTTATGATTTGGTGTGGTCCATTAAAAAGGAATTTCCTACCTCAAAAGTGGTAGTTAACAGCATTGTTAATAGACGCGATATTCAAGTCAATTACATTAATCTGAATAATGATAATCTTCGTTGCGTTTGTGATAAATTGAAAGCAATTTTTTTTTTACGTTAATAAATTCCTGGATACTCTTTCTTATATTTGTCAATGACTTAAAAGCTAATTTATCAGTTCCTTGTCCCATTCAGTTCGCAGATGACACCAGCCTATTAATAGAAAGTTCTTCAATTACTGAACAAAAACTAATTGACTCAGTTACAACTGAAGTTTATAATTGGTTCAATGCCAAAAAACTAGTAGTTAACATAGAAAAAACAGCAGCAATGCTTTTTCATAGACATCAAAACCTAAACATTACTGAAACCACCATTCGTTTTAATAATGAAGTAATAAAATAAGTACCAAGCACAAAATTTCTAGGACTTTGGATACAAAACAATTTAAAGTGGGACGATCATATTAACTATCTTAAGAAATTATGTGTAATCTGTTACCAATTCAGGTCTCTCGTTAATTATGTAAATATAAATACAGTAAAAAATATGTATTTTGCATATGTCTATTCAGTTTTGAAGTATGGTATTCTTTTCTGGGGATATTGTTAGCAGAATGTATGCTGTTATAGAGTTTGGTGGTGAAGATACCAACAAAACTGCAGTACGAAGAAAAGACTGGCTTACCCCACAGAAAGAAGAGGTATTTTGGCCACCATTCAAGCTGTCAAACCACTTTAACAAAGCACTAATTGAGGGAACCTGCCCTGATGAAAAGAAATGGAGTCTCTATCCTGTGAAACGATGTCTCTATTTTTGAGGTATGTAGGTCCAAACCAACGGTTTCTATATAATCTTAATTTCAAATTTAATTGGATAAGAAAATAGCTAGCCCACACCTAAAATATGACATTGTCTACTTGACACTTACCAATGACCATTGTATAATAAAATACAACCTCTAAGAAATAAGTATTAGTTATGTTCTGTTAAGTTATATTATAATTCAAGGAAGAACTGTAATTTACTATTGCAAATTTGTTTCAGATGATTTACTGAAAGCAAGGCAGAAGGAAATTGAAGCAGAGAAGAAATCAGATTAAGTCACTGAAGAGGAAGACAGTGACTGAATTATCCAAAATCTCCATCATGTGACCTTATGTCATCAAACATTGGGATAGTAACAGAATGTAGCAGTCAACTTGTAACAACTGTTGAAAGCCTACCAATAGGTCAAGCTACGAGCAGTTCATTTTCCTCAAATGAAATTTTATTTTCTTCTCCTTCAAGTGCTCAAACACCAACTCCAACAGTGGTTAATCATGTTTACAACTCATATTGTAAGTCATAGTTGGCAACATTGGAAGTGCATTGGGAAGTATTGAGTTGTCATGTTGGCAACTTGTGTTCAAGCAGACAGAAGTGATGGTGTACGTGACGAGAAGGCAAGCTAGTATGGAACCGGCAGTCAAGTATGGAACAAGAAGAAGTTGTGTATGGACCTTCAGTAAGTGCAGTAATTGAAAGTTGTAAGAGGCAGATGTGCCTAGTAAGTCTGCAAGTTAGTAATGTAATTGAAAGTTGTAAGAGGCAGATGTGCCTAGTAAGTCTGCAAGTTAGTAATGTTATTGAAAGTTGTAAGTGAAGGACATAACCAGCCAGCAAGCAGCAAGAACCTTAATGTTGTACGTGACATTTTGTATGAAGAAAGAAGTGAAAGTTATTTGTGAACTACACGACATTTATGTGTATTATGACATTATCTATGCAAGTGTTATTTGCAAGAAGTGTTGTATAAACTATATACTATATACTGCAAGTCAAGTTGACTGCAAGAACGATTATTTATATCAGTTATTTATTTTTGATTCAAATTTACAAGTTTCACAGGGCGTATTAATAAATATAATTATTCAAGCATACATGTGCGTTCTATCATTCATAGTATACATATGGCGTATTTCTAGGCTATTCCGCTATTATCCGCAACAGGTTATGGGCCCAGTAAATGCCCAGGAAACGCCCAGTGTATGTGAAAAGACAATGCCCAGGACACGCCCAGTGTATGTGAACAGACAACGCCCAGTTTCGTGAACAAAACGGCCCCAGTTTTTGTGAATAGAACGGCCCCGGCCTACATGAACAGGACTGCTGCAAAATTGAATATTGAAGAAAGAAAGTGTGAAAAGCAAGTTAAAGTTAAAGTGAAAAACTGTTATAATCTGACTTACAAACGACCTCGAGCAGTCACGGCTACTAGGATCGTAGCACATCATTTCCACAAGAAAAGAAGCAAACACGAAGTTAATCTTGTGCAACGTCATATTTGTGAATTGTAAAGTAAGAAAAGAAATTGTCAACCATGGATACAGTTAAATCTCATCTGGAAATGTTAAGTGAGGACTCACATGGAGTAGTAAATTATGTGTCATGGCGTTTCAAGTTAAATTTAGCACTCAGAACAAAGGATTTATATGATGTCGCAACAGGTGAACTAACCAAGCCTTCAGGTGCCCGCACTGATGCAGAAGTTAAAGAGTGGTTACAAAAAGACATTGAAGCTCAGTCAATGATAGGATTAAATGTGTCTAGCTCTATTGCAAGAAAAATTGCTAATTGTCAAACATCAAAAGCAATGTTAGATAAATTAGTTACGTTGTATGGAACAAAGACTGAAGTTAATTTAGAAGTATTACGTAGAAAATTTTTCACCTTTGTCTATGATGAAAATAAATCAGCAGCAGAGAACTGTATGGAAATTGTGATGATAAGTGAAGAATTATCAAGAAATGATGACCCCATGCAAGAAAGCTGGATCATGACCAGAATATTAAGCATATTGCCGACAAAACTAGCACACTTCAGAACATCTTGGGACAATGTAACTGGTTCTGATAAGACAGTGGAAAACATGATTGGAAGATTAAGACTCGAAGACGAGAGACTCAAGGAAGCAATCCAAGGTCAAGAGGGCATACAAAATTCTCTCATAGTAAGACATTCTCGAAAGCAAGGACAGTCATCACAAAGTAAGCAAGATAAACAATCAGTGATCTGTTACAAGTGTGGAAAGAAAGGACATATTCTCAGAGAATGCAGAGGCAAACCATGTGATAAATACATAGCATATTGCAAGAAGACTTACCCCTGCAACAAATGTGGAAAGAAAGGACACTACGCAAAGGAGTGTATATTCCGAAATGAAAAGAGCAAAAGAGAAAGTGCAAGCCAAGATGAACGACGAGGACGTCGAGGATTTATAACCATCGCACTTAACACAGCAGACCTGGACGAGCAACACAAGGAAGAAATGATGGAAATATGGTATCAAGATTGTGGAGCCAGTCAGCACATGACTCCAAATAGAGAGTGGTTCACTCATCTCACCGAGTTGGAAGAACCCATCTCAATTGTAATAGGAGACTCATCCAAACTAGATGGTATTGCAGTTGGAAATGTGGAACTGGAAGCATTTGATGGTGAAAAATGGTATCCAGTTGAACTAAAAGACATTTTATATGTACCAGATCTGAATTTCAACCTTTTCTCAGTAGGAAAAATGCTAGATAAAGGCTATTTGCAAAGTGCAGACAGTGAAATATCCAAATTTAGCACTTCAGATGGTAAACAAATCGTCGCAGTGGCAAAACGTGAAGGAAATCTCTACAAAATGATGTTGAGGAGAGAGAAAGAAGAAATTTGTTTAGTTACATCCATCAGGACATGGCATGAGAGACTTGCACACCAAAATATCAAATATGTGAGAGACATTCTGAATAAGCAAGGAATTAAGTACATAGATGACTGGAATGGAGTTATATGTGAAGGATGTGTATATGGAAAGCAACATAGGATTTCTCATCCAACAAACCCAAAGAAAGCTACACAACCACTGGACTTGGTGCACTTGGATATGTGTGAAATGGAAGTACCATCGTTAGGAGGAGCAAAGTATTTTCTACTATTCAAAGATGACTTTTCTCATTTCCGAACAATCTACTTCATGAAAAATAAGGATGAAGCACCAAAGAAATTAGAAAGCTATATAAAGTTGGTAGAAAATCAACTGGGAAAGAAGATAAAAACTCTTAGGTCTGATAATGGAAAGGAAATAAAGAATCTCAAAACAAATGAATTACTTGAAGCACTAGGAGTTCTACACACATTCTCTAATAGTTACTCACCAGAGCAGAATGGAAGAATCGAGAGAGAGATGCGGACTATTGTTGAAGCAGCTCGCTCAGCAGTACATGCGAACAATCTAGATAAAAGATTTTGGGCAGAAGCAGCAAATTATGCAGCATTTACCATAAACCAGACTGGAACAAGCACAGTTGAAGGAAAGACCCCTGCAGAACTGTGGTTTGGACGCAAAATCGATATAAATAAATTACGAGCATTTGGATGTGAATGTTTTGTATTAATTCCAAGTCACAAGAGAAGGAAAATGGACCGAAAATCTCAGAAAGGAATTTTTGTAGGATATGACATAAACTCACCATGCTACAGAGTGTACATACCAAGCACACAAGAAGTTATCAGCTCAGATAATGTGATCTTCAATGAATACAAAGAAAAAGAAAGAGAAAGTCAAAGTACAGAAATCAGCAAGAATTCACCTGATAACCAAGAAGCAGAAGAAAGACAGAGAACAGAACCAGTGATAGAAGAAAGAGGAAGTCTGCGAGATCGCAGAAAATTGAAACAACCTGCCAGATTCGATGATTACGTCATGGACTATTCTGAAGGAGAAAATAGTACTACTAATGCCATAATTGGAGAAGTTCAAGATATATCTACTACGGAAGCACTGAAAAATGAAAACTGGAGAAGTGCAATGCAGGAAGAGTATAGCTCATTGATGAAAATGAAAACCTGGAAGCTAGTCAACTGTCCAGAAGGAGTAAAACCGTTGTCATGTAAGTGGATACTTCGAGAAAAAGCGAATGGAAAACTCAAAGCCAGATTAGTAGCTAGAGGATTTGAACAAAAGGAAGGAATTGACTACACAGATACATTCAGCCCCGCAGCTCATCATGCATCAATAAGACTAATTTTAAGTCATGCAGCATCTGAGAAGTTGAAGTTAGTACCATTCGATGTCAAAGCAGCTTTTCTATATGGACATCTGGAAGAGGAAATTTACATGCTTCAACCAGAAGGATTCAATGACGGATCTAGTAAAGTATGCAAACTACAGAAAAGTATTTATGGACTCAAACAAGCTCCGAAGAAGTGGAATGAAAGAATATCAAAATATTTTGAAAGCATAGGACTGATAAGTACAGATGACGACCCTTGTATCTACTACAACAAAGAAAAGAATATTCTATTGTCACTATTTGTAGATGATGGATTAATCGCAGGCAAAGATGAAAGAGAGATCTACAAAATTTTGAACAAGATCAATCAGGAATTTGAAATCACTTTCAGTAAGACAGTTCAGAAAGAAATATCGTACCTTGGCATGGAACTGAAGATTGAACCAGGAGGAATTTTTGTGAGCCAACCCCGGTACACAAAGAAGATAATCAAGAAGATGAATCTTGAAAAATGCAACCCAGTATCAACACCGATTGAACCTGGAATGATAACGAAGAAGGAATGCTACATGAATGACAAACCTGTATCAGATAGCATCCCTTATCGTGAAGCCATTGGAAGTCTACTATACCTTGCAACGATTACCAGACCAGATATTAGTTTTGCTGTAAACTACTTGAGTCGCTACTGCACGAAGCCAATGATGATTCACTGGAAGATGGTAAAACGAGTTTACCAGTACCTGCAAGGAACGATTGAATATGGAATCTACTTTGATGGCGATACAACACTTGTAGCCTACACAGACTCGGATTATGGAGGAGATATAGACACAGGACAGTCTACGAGTGGTGTACTAGTCATGAGAGGGGGACCCTTAATATGGTATTCCCACAAGCAGAAAGTGGTAGCTACGTCTACTGCCGAAGCTGAATATCGTGCCGCAGTGTCAGTAATCGATGATGTATGTTGGATCAAGCGATTAGCACTCGAACTTGGTATTCTAAAATTTGATCAACCGATCACTTTGTTTGTTGACAACATGTCAGCAATCCACATGCTTCGAAATCCTCATGAAGGAAAAACAAACAAAGGCAAGAAACATATTGAAATTTCAAGAAAATATATTCAACAGCATATAGGCAGTACAGTTACTCTTGAACATATTGAAAGCAGTTTCCAAATTGCAGACATTCTGACAAAACCTTTGTGCAAGAAAAACTTTGAAAATCTTCGATGTAAAATGATTAAGGAGGAGTGTTGTGGTTAATCATGTTTACAACTCATATTGTAAGTCATAGTTGGCAACATTGGAAGTGCATTGGGAAGTATTGAGTTGTCATGTTGGCAACTTGTGTTCAAGCAGACAGAAGTGATGGTGTACGTGACGAGAAGGCAAGCTAGTATGGAACAGGCAGTCAAGTATGGAACAAGAAGAAGTTGTGTATGGACCTTCAGTAAGTGCAGTAATTGAAAGTTGTAAGAGGCAGATGTGCCTAGTAAGTCTGCAAGTTAGTAATGTTATTGAAAGTTGTAAGTGAAGGACATAACCAGCCAGCAAGCAGCAAGAACCTTAATGTTGTACGTGACATTTTGTATGAAGAAAGAAGTGAAAGTTATTTGTGAACTACACGACATTTATGTGTATTATGACATTATCTATGCAAGTGTTATTTGCAAGAAGTGTTGTATAAACTATATACTATATACTGCAAGTCAAGTTGACTGCAAGAACGATTATTTATATCAGTTATTTATTTTTGATTCAAATTTACAAGTTTCACAGGGCGTATTAATAAATATAATTATTCAAGCATACATGTGCGTTCTATCATTCATAGTATACATATGGCGTATTTCTAGGCTATTCCACTATTATCCGCAACATTGTACCATAGTAAATTCAGGTAAAGCCTTTAGATTTGAATATCACATTATAAAATGCATGCTTGGTCAACAAGTGGTAACTTTTGTTGTTGGTTTTGTTCCATATTTAAAAAGGTGTCTTGTATAACTTCATTGAAAATGTTTTATGAAAATGTATTTTCTTTTCATTCAATTAGGATTTACAATTGTGGTCCAAAAACTATCTGCATTGGAACAACAAGTTGATTCAATTTGGTTCTGAAAGAAAGGAACTTGTAATGGCAGCATTAATAAGAAAATATTAAAGACTTTTTCTTTTGTTTCAGCTCAATCACAAACACTCCTGAAGTGTCAAACACTCCTGAAGTGGCAAACACTCCTCAAGTGTTTGAATCTGTGGCAACCTACAGGCACACTGCAGAAAATGATGATCAACTTCTGTTTGAAGAATTTCCTATATTAATAGAGGAATCTTCAGATTCTACTATCAATGCTGCAGCAGGGATTACGACTGAAAATGGCTTTTCTAGAGCAACTCCAAAAAGAAGAAAAGAGGGGGGGGGTGATGTTTTTGATGAATATCTGAAACAAAAAATGAACACTGCAAAGAAGAGTTCGTCTAAGTTGTTTTTAGAAAGTTTGCATGCTGACATGGAAAAACTGAGTGAAAGGGGCAAACGCACTTTCAAGTTGAAAGTTCAGCAGTTATTAAATGAAATACTGGAGTGTGAAAATGTAGATTAACTTGGAGAGGGGGAAAAAAAAATTAGGCCTAATGTAGATGTAGACTTTGTTTTTGTAGTTTTTGTTCTGTAGATCCTATGTTGAGCAAGGCTCAAGGATACAGAACACGTCAGATCAGAATAAATATGCATGATATAATAATTTACAATAAATGGTGCAAAATATGTTGCACAAACTTGCTCACATATATGAGTTAAAAGAAAAAGAGGAAATTACTGAGACAAAGTAATTAAAGCAAGAGTCATAGATGAGCTACGTTCACACTGAGGAATCTGTTGCAAACACTCAACTAGCAGAAGAAAATGTCAATATTATAGGCCTACTGTGCTTATGCTGATTAAATCTTCCAAGCTATACATTAATTGGCCGTTAAAGAGCGGAGATTTATATTTATCAGGGCAGTTGGTATTTTTAATTCTGAATTTTACGGTAAGAATGGTTTATTAAACATTGATATTTCAGCTTTAAATCTGATATTCCTCGTCCACTGCGATTGCTTAGCCTTTTTTTCTCTTCATATATTCACGAATAAGAATGATTTCTTCACCAGAACTGCTATCGCCACTCATTTTCCTCTCCAGCTGTAGAAAGGATCAGTTGTTGTAAATCACGGGAAAATTTTAGTTGACGTCGATGTCGCTCGATGGTTTTAGTGTGACAAGGAAAAGAAATGCAGTCGACAGCGCGAGATGGCAGTCGATCAGTCTTGAGCGATCGAAGCTCAGTGTGACAGGCCGCTATGAAAGATGGGCAGTATTGTCTTACATGGCATAAGTTTAATGTCATTACATGTCATGCTCAAAAACTACTATACTTCTCCCAAAAAAGGATATTTTTTAATAAAACTTTTGTTTTCTTTCTTTCTTTCTTTTGTATGTTTATGAAATGTTTGCTTTTAGAGTTCTTTTATCTACAAAACTTGGAAATGAATTTAATAAAAACAAAAACCATATGAAATGTTAATGTGTCACATCCGTAGACTTCCCACTGCATGGTAAAATATTTTGCAACACTCGCTAATCTGACCCCTCAAACGTACTGTGTAATTACAGGTCATATAACAATTGTCACATATTAAATAATAAAAACGAATTATTTTATTACAGGTGTTGTCAGAAATAACAAGGGGGCAGCAAATGTAACCGAATGTGAAATGGAGAAGACTCTCCGGAGCTAGTTTCAGTTTGTGAAGAACCATGATGGTGGCAGTGAAAGAAGAAGGAAAAACAACAATCAATAAGTAAGTAACTATTTCTGGGAATTACACAGTGAAGTGATATTCAATTACACTTAAAAATGTTGTATTTACATACATACTTCACTAAATTTTACCTAATTTCTCAGGACAGATCTGTTTCATCCACCCTGTTTCATCTGTTTCATCTGTTTTTTAAAATTGATAAAAAACTCCAACAGAATTGAATTTGGCATATTTAGAAAAGCAACTCCCACGGATAACTTCATAAAAGGAAATAGTTACAACCCGGCTCCTCACAAAATTGCAGTTTTCAATAGTTTGGCCCACAGAATTGTAAATGTACCTATGAACAAAACAGAATATTCGGAAGAATACAAGCATATAGTAAACACAGCAAGAATTAATGGTTTTGACAAGGAACTTATAGACAAGAAAATCAAGAAATTTGAAAAGCAGAAAGAAATTAAGATGATCAGCACTTTGGAAAATGAAAAAGAAAAAACAGGATATAGGACAATAACTTATCACCCTTGGGCAAATAATAGATTTCAAAAAGTTTTCAAAGAAGCAAACATAACATTAACCCCGAAAAACAGATTCAACATCAAATCTCTAATTAAGTCAGACCATAAAGATAAAGAGCCCCAGAACAAAAAATCAGGAATATACCAGATTAATTGCCAGGATTGTAATAAGATTTATATTGGCCAAACAAGAAGAAACATTGGAATTAGAGTGAAGGAACATTTTAGAAACATAAAGTACCAACAAATAGAAAAGTCAGCTGTAGCAGCTCATTATTGGGAAGAGGGCCACAAAATAGATAATGAAGCCAAACTTTTGAAACAAGTAAGGAGACAGGCAGATTTAACAGTTTGGGAAAAATTATTCATCCAAAAGAACAAGGAAACAGTTATGAATTTTGAAATCCCAGCAGAAGACAGCCTCATCACTAGATACATCCTTCCTCCAACAGATGGCAACACAACTCCAGAAAGTAGAAATGAGCTGAGGATATCCACAAGGGTGGATGAAACAGATCTGTCCTGAGAAATTAGGTAAAATTTAGTGAAGTATGTATGTAAATACAACATTTTTAAGTGTAATCAATAAGTGTTCAAATTTTACAAATTTTTTAAATTTAAGATGAATGTTAATCAATATTCTGAAAGGCAACAACATCAGTTGTGTAAAAAAGGAGCACAAGACACAGTTAATCAGTTAAAAGAGTCAATTATTAATGACCAGACCCCCAACACCACCTAAAAAGCTTAAATCAAATGATGATTTTAACTCAGAAACTTTGTTAGAGATATCTAATGAATTCCCAGAAAATTTAGAGCAAGATTCTAGCAGCACTTCCGACACTACCAGAACTTGTGAATCTTCTGATATGGAGTGTGATAATGATAGGGCTAAAAATGGTCTTGTTTCCACAACCAGGGCTATCCCAACAATTAGCATCATGGGCTCTTAAATATAGCCTAATATTCCTAATGCTGCAACAACTGATTTGCAACATTTACTAAAGTCGCATATTTCTGACCTTCCTCTTGATGCAAGATCTTTACTGATTACACCAAGAAGTTGTTGAAATAGGGATTTGTTGTGATGGGCAGTTTAAGTATTTTGGGTTGAAAACAAATCTAATCTCAAAACTTGGAACTGGTTTTACTCCTAGTTATCATCCAATTATGAAACCGGTAGCTGAAACTTTTCTTGATCAAGGTTTAGTATTAATAACTGTCTCAATTAACGTTGATGGGCTTCCAATCACTTTCAGCTCAACAACGGCATTTTGGCCCATATTAGGTATAGTTGATCAGGTCAACGATAGACAGCCTTTTGTCATTGGTATTTATTGTGGTGAAAAAAAACCTTCAGCTGCCAATATATTTCTAAGATCTTTTGTGGATGAATGCCTTGATTTGGGAAAAAATGGTGTCACCTTCGAAGGAAAATAGTATGCATTTCGCATAAGCTCTTTTATAGCTGATGCTCCTGCTCGACAATTTTTAAAATGTATTGTATCACATTGTTCTTCTCATGGCTGTGAAAAATGTCTCCAGGAAGGAAGCACTTATAATTGTTGCATGATATGCTAGTGTCTGAAAAAATCAAAAGCCAAGAACTGATGAGGATTTTAAGAAAACTGAATGTTTATGAACATCAGTATGGATCATCAGTTCTATCTGAATTGTCCATCGGTTTGGTTACCCAAGTCCCCCTTGATTATTTACACTTGTTGTGCTTTGGTATTATGAAAAAACTTGTAAGGGTCTGGGTTGATAAAGGTCCAAAAAAGTGAAAGCCTGGAGCAAGTTCTATTCAGGATATTTCTGACTGATCGAGGATTACCGTATAGCAAATAATCACATGCCACTTGAATTTTCTCTTAACCCAGATCACTGAACGACTTCAAGTTCTGGAAAGCTACAGAATATTGTTCTTTTATGCTGTATTTAGGGCCAGTTGTTCTCAACAAAATATTGCCACATGACCTTTATGACCATTTTCTAGCTTTTCATGTTAGCGTATATATTTTTGCAAGTAGTAAGGGAAATGAGCATGTGTGGAGGAACTACTGTAAAGAACTAATTGATTCATTCCTTAAATTCATATCTGAACTGTATGGTAGGGAACTATTAATATATAATTTCCGTAACTTGGCTCACCTTCCTGATGATGTTGAAAACTTTGGTCAGTTAGATAGCTTTTCAGGATTTCCATTTGAGAATTACATGTAGCATTTTAAAAAAATGGTACGATCACCTAACAGTGCTATTGAACAAGTTGTCAAACGGTTAGGTGAAAGGAAATCAAGCTCTTGCAACAAGAACAAGAAGTACAACTACTTCCATCTAATTCACTTCAGATGGAAGAAGCACAACAGTACTTCTGTGCAGAAAGTGTGCAGTAAGTAAAGTGTGTAAGTGCAGTAAGTAAAGTAAAAGTGTGCAGAAAGAAAGATAATACCATAATTTATGTACCTTTTACAACTGGTAGTACTTGTGCAATTGGAGTTGGGGTAAAAGATGGTTGTTTTCTTACAAAGAACAAAGATGTTGTTCTTAAGGAAATGAAAACCTCTCAAAGTAATCGTTGCATACTTAAGTGTGAGAAGTTTACACACAGTTTACACATAGGAGAGATTTCTACCAAACGCCTTTAAATAGTAGAAAGTTAGGCATTTTTGTTGTGCACACCCTTCAGAAAATGACTGAACATGTAGTTTCAGACCAATTACAATGTAAATGTTTGCTTCTACCTAATTTTGGCAAAAATGATGAATCCTACATTTCTATACCATACTGCAGTATGCAGTCTTTTTATTATGAGATACAACTTTGTGATAAGGTAGGCCTACAATTATATTATTGAATGTGTTTTCCACTACTTTTTCATGTATGTTCATTGTTCCTTACTATTTTAAAACCAGTTTAGAATAAGGTTACCATATTTTATCAGTAAATCCTGGGATATTTTTCAACTTCAGTCAGGATGATAGTTGAAGTTGCTGATGTAAATATTTCATTAACTACTTAATTCTGACAAAATAAACATGAAATCAAGACCAAAAAAAGTAGAACCCAATGGAGGAATGTAGGGAAATCGTTGGATTTTGGTTGGCTTATGGATGAAATAGAATGTAGGGAAATCGGATTTTGGTTGGCTTATGGATGGAATTATGTTGGAATTCAGATGGCAACAGCTGGCATTTTGTTGGCATTATAATGATGGCCCAACAGATCATCATGAACTTACGTTGGCTCCAGCTGGCATTTGGTTGGGTGGGACACTGTTAGGCCAACGAAACACCTACGGACATTCCTAACCGTTGGCCAACAAAATGTGGCGATGATTTCCCAACATTGGCCCAACGATTTGAGCTACTAGGGTTAAAATTAAAGTCAGTGCCTAGTGTGTTATCCCCCACAATTCCTGCAAACCAAGTCTCATTGCCCGCAGGACTGAGCTACAGGGGTCAGACATAATCAACTGGTGGAATTACAGGACAGAAGCTAGGATTCATCAAAAAGTACGTGGAGTGTTGGACATAAATATACCCTGAGACAATCTCATATTAATACCTGAAATTGACCCCACCAATAATCAACACCCGATTATCGCCAGTGTCGTAATTATCCCCCTTCTCCAGGGATGACGCTCGCACAGTGAAAAGGAGAAGACATTTAAAAAAGTAAAAGTTTGTGCGTGTACAGAAGTTTCTGGAAAGGGAAATATTCGTGGGTGAAGCCATATGTAACAAACAGTTATAGAGCCTTTTGCAATATTTGCTTCTGTGAATTTAACATTGCACATGGTGGCAAATTTGACGTTAAAAGATATTCACACAGTGACATACACAAAAATGAAAATGAAAAGTAGCAAGCAGGTAAACAATTTACAGTGTTATTTCAGAACTTCTGAAACCAAAAGAAATTCAGTAATTGCTGCAGAACTATGTTTGGTTCATCAAATAGTGAAACACAACTTATCATATTCAAGTATGGGTTGTACCAACAAAATCTGCCCTACTCCAAAATTGCCTCAAAGGTTGCTTGTGGGAGAACAAAGACTGAAATTCTTGTTTGTAATGTAATGGCTCCTGAATCAATCTCTGAAGTTACCAGAGATCTAAAAAAAATATGTTATTTCTCTGTAGCTGCTGATGCAAGTACCAGAACAAACAGAAAACTGTGGCCTCTGTGGGTAAGATATTTCACTGCTGAAAAAGGTATTGAATGTAAGGTTCTTAATTTTTATGAGGATAATCAAAAAACTTCATATTTGGTTCTTTCAAACATCAAAAGTAGGCTTCAAGAGCATTCCCTGAGCCTAGACAATGTCACAAGCTGCAGCGCAGTCAATGTTAATTTTGGGAAAAAACATTCAGTGTATCAGTTATTGTTGAACTCAATTGTTTTGAAATCAGAAGCTCCAGCAGATTCACCGCGGGAAAAGTTCTGTAAGCTACGTAAGTTGCTTTGCCTATCAAACTATCAAATCAACTTTCATTATTCGTGGAACTCAACATGAATCCACCTCAGAAAAAGATGAGACCCACAGAAGTGGCACATATCCGCATGGCTTCAGGTGAAGTAGTGAGTGAATCAAGTCCGGAAAAAAATCGTATTTTGCTTAACATAAAGTGCACCAAATGCAAAAAAGTGGTGAGAAATGGCATTCTATGTGATAATTGCGACTTATGGCAACATTTTAGATGTGCGAAAATTGATGAAACAAAACTTCCAGAAGAAAATTGTGAGTGGAAGTGTTTGCATTGCTCAAACGACGCTAGTTCGGATGCACTCGATACATCAGCTGATGGGATCAAAGTTAGAGACTCGTTATTACAAAAAATTAATGAACTGAAAGACGAAATCCTTAAACTAACCTCTGAAATTTCGCAACTCAAAAAAAATTGTGAAGAATCTGATTATCAACTTAGCAAACACATAGCGGAAATACATGAGGAGCAACACCTTGGTAGTCTACCTAGGCCTATTCACAACAGAGGTTGGGAATCTGTACCAATTAAGAATACTAGAAATTTCATCTCATTATGACCAAAGTATTAATAATTTCCCTCCACTCAGTCATAAGAATAGATTCTCCCTTTTGTCAAACTTTGAAGATGAACAGTATACAACTCCTAAAATTACAATGGCATTCGACAATCGTAGAACGTTGGACATCAGGCATCAGCGTCAGGACGCTCAAAATGTGAACGGGTTGGTAGAAAATTCAAATGTGAACGGGTTGGTAGAAATTTCAAATAAATATGAAGTGCTGAATATTGTAAATAAAAACTCTGAGACTGGGAAAAGTAAAATACCTGAAAAGGAAGCCATGACACCTGATGAAAAAATGGACAGCAGGAGAGTTGTGGGAAAAATTTCAAAATTTAAATGGGAAAACCCAGATATGATTAAACATAATGCTGATGTAGTAGTCATGGGCGACTCAATATTAAAACAAGTGAGTGTAGAAAACGCAAATGTGGATGTTTTCAAGGGCATAAACTCATCTCAAATGTGCAAGAAAGTAGAAGCTAGTAAAGAAAAGTCAGCAAAAGTTGTAGTGCTTCATACGGGCACCAATGATATGCACAGAGCAAAAAATTCAGACTATGTCATGGGTGAGGTGTACAATCTGATTAGAATCACTAAAAAAAAAGTTTCCTAAAGCATGCATTGTAGTGAATGGTATCGTATACAGACGTGATGTCACAGCGTCATATATAAATGATATTAATAACAATATACGATGGGCATGTGATGTAATGAAGGTTGTTTTTCATGATGTAAATAGATATATGAACGATGATTGCTTAGGCAGAGATGGTCTACACCTTAATAGAAAAGGATCTTACCTCCTTGGTAGAGCCATAACAAACGTTATAAATATTTGTAAAAATCAGGTAAACTAATAAAGGGGACAGATGATGAGAACAACAATGTACAAAATAATCAGAACACTGTCTGGCTCAGATCCAAAAAAAAGAAGGCAAGTAAGCCTAAATATGTTGGTCCAAATGAACACAAATACAAAAACAAAAGTGTTAAGCCAAATTTAAAGCAAATCTGTAGTAGTGAATTAAAAAATAGTCATGTTTCAGGCTCAAATAATAATAACGAAGACAATTTAATCATTTATAATCAAAACGTGCAATATATTTCAAATAAAAGAGTAGTATTAGAAAGTAATTTGCTAGATATCAAACCAAATATATCCATATTCACAGAACATGGCTTAAAAGCTGATGAAATGGAAGTTAATAAATATAAGTTGATATAAGTTAGCAGCAAGTTACTGCAGAAACTATCATAACAGTGGGGGAGTTGCAATTTATGTCAATAATGAGATTAAATATATCGTAAATGATTGCCAAAATTTCTGTATAGAGTTGTGCTGTGAGATTGCAATGATAGAGATTAAGATAAAAAATCCCTTTAGGCAGGCCTACAGGCGGAGGTAGATTTCGAAGTGCTTTTGGTTTAATTTATTGTCGCTGCATAGCACTCTTCTTCTTTAGCCTTGGCATGGCAAACCTGCAGTAATAAGAACTGAATTCGGTAAAGAGGAAGAGCCTACAATCATTTGTTTTGACAACAAGAATAGGATATAATATTCTGGGAGGCCGTGCGCAAGATTAGCAATGAATAAAATTAGCAAAGCTGCTAAACAAGACAAAATTATGATATTATAATAATTCTTTTAAGCGTTATTATTTTCAAACATTAAATTCTCGCGTCATATGAGAGCTATCAAGAAACTATTTATTGATTTGTAGAGTACTCATCAAGAGCTTTTCAACGATACCCCACAAGACGTGGTTTCAAAAGTTTCGAATTTTCATCCCCCACCCCCACCTCCACCCCCACCCTCACTCGAACCCCCGAATCGTTGGTGTCACTGTGAACTCCATAGGGAGTACTCTAATTTATTCAAACAAAGTTTCCCTCTATACTTCATAGGGGCCGAGATATAAATGTTTTAAAATTTCAACCCCCTCCCCCGACCACCCGCTTGGGCCAATTTTGCCCATTAACGAACTTGTCCGAACTATTGGGCCTAGAAATAACATAATAAAATTTGGTTCAAATATCTTCAAAATTACGGCCGCTATCGTGTAAAGATATATATATATATGGAGTTGAAGCATCTTCCGGGCTGTGGGCCGTGGTCCAAAGGCAAAATTACAGGTCTCGCCAGACGTTTCGCTCCCGCTGTGGGGAACTTCTTCAGTGGATGCTATCTTGACGCTGACTGAACTGCTTGGAGAAACGGAGCTGCTTATATACTCGCGGTGGGCGTGGCTTAGCTGGTTGCGGTTGCTACCGTCGCACCAATGGTGGCGTTCGACGCTGGCTGTTGTATTCCTTCTTGTCTAATACGTGATTTTAAGGCCGGAAACCAAGCTTTTGGAAGTTTTAGCCCCTCTTCTTTTCTGTTGAAATTGTTTCTAAACTTGAAAATTTCTATAGCTTCTCTGTTAAGGCGGGCATAGTAATGCGAAGTTCTTGCCAGTACTTTCGTCTCCTGGAAGCCTATGTCGTGATCACCGTCTGTGAACGCGTGTTCGGCCACAGCTGACTTCTCCACATGCATCCACTGAAGAAGTTCCCCACAGCGGGAGCGAAACGTCTGGCGAGACCTGTAATTTTGCCTTTGGACCACGGCCCACAGCCCGGAAGATGCTTCAACTCCAAGATTCCGGCCGTGAAAGCCTCAGATTAACTATATATATATATATCTGTACCTCGGAGGGATACAACACTATGTCCATTTTTTTCCATATTGACTTTATTACAGAGTTAAAATCAGCATTTCTCATATTTCTTAGAGGAATAGAGCACTATGTCCAAAACCAGTTAGAACCGGATACAGCATGTTTTAAAACAACACCAAGTCCACTTTCATTTAGAGGGATAGAACACCATGTGGACTTGGTGTTTTATCCTTCTGAAGCATGTGAATTACTACTGGACATAGTGTTGTATACCTCTACACAGCCTGGCGGATTGTTAGTGAACTAAGAGTACTTTTGACAGTTCTGATGAGTTTACATAGTTGGATGTATTTTAAGTCATAATATTTGCTCTTTTTTAGTAATAGTAAGAATAACGAACCATAATTCTCGTGGGAGAAAGAGTCTGGAACTATTGAAAAGTTCTAAAAAAGATTCTACTACAGGTAAGCTACTGTTTTGCTCATTATTTTTAATGTGATATACATAACCTCAAACAGTTAATGTAATGTTTTGTTATGAACCTAAACTTCAAAATATTATGTTTTACATGTAATATTATAAGACTTGTTTTATTTCAGAACCAAATCATACAAACAGCAAGGATGTTGAAAATGAAGAGGATAATGGAGATGACTTGAGTTTCGACGAAGATGATGATGATTCTGATCGGGACAAAAATTATGAACCTCCAAGCTCTGAAACGGATTCCAGTGATGATGTCCCTGTATTTAATGAAATACAAAATGAGGTCAGTAGAAATAAAACTAGTGCTAAAACAAACTCAAATGGACATGAGCTACGTTTACTTGAGGAAGACTTAAATTTAAGCAGCGACAATGAAAATATTGCAGAAAATCAAGTAGGCCTAGATTTGCAAGGAACAGTAGGCGTAAGGAGAAAAGTGAAAAATAAATCTATTTCTACTCAGATAGGTAAAAAACGTGTCGTTCATACCAGTGAATGGGCATGTAATATTCAGAAACGTAAATATTCTGCAGGTGAAGAATATATTAGTAAAAAGGGTAAAGTTGTCCCTGCCAGAATTATTAAACCTCCTTGTTCTTGCAGACTGAAATGTTCTGAAAAATTATTACAAAGTGACAGACAGGAGATCTTTAATGCATACTGGAGTCAGGAGAAGGGAAATGACACAAAACGGCAATTCATTGTTTCATGTGTAGAGAAGCATAGTACTGTCCGTTCAAGAAAACGAGACCTTGCCTCCAATAAGTCAAAACAAAATACTCTACAATATTATTTTACAGTAAAAGGCATACGAACTAGAGTATGTAAACTTATGTTTTTAAATACACTATCTATATCAAACACCGTGGTAGTTAATGTTTTGAAAAATATTGAACCAGGTGGAATTGTAAAAATCGATCAAAGGGGTAAGCAAACTCCCGTCAATAAAACACATAATGACACTGTTGAAAGTGTAGTAAGACACATCTCTTCCTTCCCAAATTATAGCAGTCATTACACTAGGGAAAAGAGTGATATGAAGTATTTGGGTCCGCACCTGAACATAGAGAAAATGTATGAACTGTATGTAGAGGATTGTAATGAAAATGATTTCAACCCTTTGTTAATAGCTAAAAAATGGCTCTACTACGATGTGTTCAACAAAAAATTTAAGTTGAATTTCAAACCACCAGAAATAGACACGTGTGACACATGTGATTATTTTCAAGCAAAATTAAAAAATAATTTGACTCTAGATGAAAAAAATTCTATTGCGGAAGACCATAATGCACATCTGGATGAACCTAAATTAAGGTATGATTTAAAAAGCGAGGACACCAAAAGGGCTAACAATACCCTTAAGGTATTAACGGGTGATCTTCAAAAATGTTTGCCGTCACCCCTTATAACAAATTGCATAAGCTTTTACAAGAGAAAACTTTGGACATTGAATTACACCCTTTTTGATTCTTCTGATTCGTCAGTCCATTGTATTATGTGGGACGAATCCAAAGGAGCTCGTGGTGGAAATGAAATCGGATCTGCATTACTGAAATGGACAGATACCGTCATTCCTGGCAGTGACATTGAAGAAATCATTCTGTGGTCGGATAATTGTTACGGCCAGAATAAGAATATTAGCCTTATTATGTGTTTCTTTTGGATACTCAATAAGTATCCTCAAGTAAAAATCATCACTCAAAAGTTTCTACTAAAGGGCCACACGCATATGGAGGCGGATACTGTCCATGCACTGATAGAGCGGAAGAGAAAAAAACTTAACAACATGACAATTCTAACGCCCTGGGATTGGCAGCAGTTAGTCAGACAGACCTCAATGAAATATACTGTGCATAATATGGAACTGGAAGATTTTAAAAATTTTAGGTCATTGTACGATGTCAAAACATGTGAAAATCCACCCTTTATTAATAGAAAAAAAGATGTCAACAAAGAACAAGTTCTTCTGTCAACCTGTGTTCAACTGCAAGTAAAACAGAACAGCATGGGAACTCTGTTTTTGAAAAGTAATTTCGCTGATGAAAACCAGGAGATTGACCTTGTTAGGTTTCGAAGGCAACACCTTACATTGCCAAACTTTTTGCAACTGGTAACACCAAGTCCAATACCAATATCACAACAAAAGTATAATGATCTATTGGCATTACTACCATATGTTCCTACAGTTTGCCATGACTTTTATAAAAACTTAAAGCATACTAGTAATACCACTAGTGAGTACCCTGAAGGAGACTTACCTGATGATGACTGAGTTTTTTGCATCTAAAATACCATTTTAGTTGAATACATAGATGTATTATTTGTATTTGTAAAGAGAATTATAAATAAAATAGTTAAATACATTTTGTAAGTCAAATAGTATTGTGTTTGTTATTGAATATCCCACATTAGGTCTTATAGTACAATAACTTTATTAGAGGGATACAACACCATGTCCATTAAAAAGTGAAAAAAAACCGTAAAAAAGTTTTTTTTTTATTTTATAACAACTGCATGATGTAAATAACAATAAATAGAATACAAGTAAGAATCAGCCTGAAAAATTTTTTGCCATAGCCGGGATTTGAACCACGGATCTTCAGCTTAACGCGCTGATGCTCTTGCCAACTGAGCTACCATGACAAACTCCCGATATGACACTAAATTCTTCAACTGATTCAGAAGTCAAGGCAAACCAATTCCCTAGACATGGGTTTAATGTCTATTTCCATCATTTCCACTTAATTAATAAATAGAATGTTCTGGTAAAATATTGTTTCAACATCTCAATAAATAGCTGTGCCAATAACACTTTTTGTTGAAAAAAAGTTTAAAACTCCTCTCCTGTAAAGTTATGAAAATGGACATAGTGTTGTATCCCTCCGAGGTACAGATATATATATATATATATATATATAAATATAAATATCACAAATTTTTTTTTTTGAACGGGCGGTGGTTTCATACTTAGGGGAGCATGAAACGTAAAGATATGAAAGAATTTTTCGAAAATCATAACATGATATCCATTGCAAAGGTAGATTTTTCTTCGAAATCTACCTAAAAATAAAAACCTCTCAGTCTTAGGAGTGTATAGTCCTCCAATTGGTAATAAAAAAGTATTCTTGAATAACTTTGAAAATTGTACAGTCTGTATATATACCAAACCATTGTACTTGTAATCACACATCCTGAATACAATAGTATAAGAGAAAAACACTACGTACATGAAACAAGACAAAAAAAAGATTACTACAGGAACAGATACAACTTAAAAAAAACAGAGAAAAGTCCATACATTAACGGAGCTATGCTCTATAACAAACTACCTAAAGAACTAACAAGATTGAGAGAGAAGAACAAAATATTCAAAAGGAAACTAAAAGAATACTTGATTAAACAGGGTTTCTATAGTATAAAGGAATATCTAAGTATTAAGGAATTGTAGACTAACCTAGTAATAAGAATATGCTAAACTCAGATTAACCTAGTTTAAAAAAAAAATGACTATGTTCAAAATTGTATAAAGGAATAACTATGTATTAAGGAATTGTAGACTAACCTAGTATTAAGAATATGTTAAAACCTAGTTTTAAGAATATGACCATGTTCAAAATTGTAAAATGTGCAATCAACGAACAATAAATTATTATTATTATTATTATTATTATTATTATTATTATTATTATACACCCATATGGAGGGAAGTCATTAAAAAACAAACAAAAAAATATTGCTAAATTTAAACGTATACAAAGGTTTATGAATATCAAGATTGCCAAAGCGTACAGAACAGTATCATATGAAGCCTCATGCGTAATAGCTGGAGTGAAACACATAACAATTAGCTACAAGATCCCAAAATCAGGAATTTGATGCACCACTTGAAGTGAAGTATTGGCCTCATCCCACAGAAACTGTAGTCATCCAAGAAGTGGAGGAGAACACTAGACACGAGATAGAAATTTACACAGACGGCAGCAAAAATGGAGGAAACATCAGAGCAGCAGCAGTCATATTTACCAACGGAGAAATAGCACAAACATTCTAGTTTAAATTAGATGGAGAATGCACCAATAATCAGGTGGAGCAGATTGCTATACTAAAAGGGCTATAAATACAAGAACTTCAGGGTATTCAAGAAACAATACGAGGGGTGATCAAAAAGTCCCAGGACTTTTGAAATTGCATGGCAATGGAGCGTTGTAGAGCAGTGCGGTTGGCAGCATTGTTTAGTGTGACTCTTCTTGAGCACAGCTGTTTTTTCAGATTGTTGATAACCTTCTTTATCGCAAAGTTACAGCTGTATTCGTAAAACAAGTTTTTTGTGTTTGGCGATTTTGTGAAATGAATCAAAAGGAAGAGCAACGCGTTTGCGTAAAGTTTTGTGAGAAGTTGGGTACAACTTTTACTGAAACATTTCAAATGTTGCAAGTGGCGTTTGGTGATGAGTGTCTGAGTCGATCAAGGTGTCACGAGTGGTACAAGAGGTTTAAAGAAGGCCGGACATCGTGTGAAGATGATCCTCGTTCAGGGCGCCCATCAACTTCGACTGATGACAGTCATGTTGCAAGATTGTACATTCTCGTACGTTCTGATTGTCGAGTAACCATTCATGAATTGGCTGAAGAACTGAACATTTCATTTGGTTCGTGTCAACAGATGTTAACAGAAAAATTGCAGATGAGAAGGGTGGCTGCAAAGTTTGTTCCGAGACTGTTGACAGAGGAGCAAAAACAACACAGAGTTCAGGTTTGTCAGGAACTTCTTGAAATGGCAATTGGCAATGAAAACTTCTTAAAACAAGTAATTACTGGAGATGAAACCTGGGTTTATGGCTACGACGTCGAAACGAAGGTCCAGTCATCACAATGGAAGACAAAATCCTCTCCAACACCCAAAAAAGCTTGTCAGGTCAAATCAAACGTGAAGGTGATGCTCACTGTTTTTTTCGACTGGAAGGGTGTTGTTTACTATGAATTTCTTCCACGAGGTGAGACCATTAACCGCTTCCGTTATCTCCAAACCCTGAGAAATTGCGCAAGGCAGTAAGGAGGAAGAGACCAGAGCTGTGGCGGAACGGTGAGTGGGTGCTGCATCATGACAATGCGCCTGTTCATTCTGCACTGCTCATTCGTGACTACTGCACCAAAAACGGAATGACGGTCATCCCCCAGCCTCCATATTCACCAGACCTTGCCCCTGCGGACTTTTTCTTGTTTCCAAAACTCAAGAGACCCATGAAAGGAAAGTGATTTGAGTCAGTAGATGAATTCAAGAAAAATCGCTGGACCAGCTAAACAGCATTTCACAAGATGAGTTCTCAGGGTCCTTCAGGCAGTGGAAACATCGGTGGGAAAAATGTATAGCTTCCCAAGGGGAGTACTTTGAAGGGGACCATGTCCAATAGCTTGTACAAATTTTTAATAAACTCATAAAAAATCAGTCCTGGAACTTTTTGATCACCCCTCGTATACACCAATAGCAAAATAATAGATTCAATGAAGAATAAGTTGAAACATTCCCATTTGATAGAATCTATTAGAAGCATAATAAAAGAACTGGCACAAGCAAATTGGGTACTTCATTTTGGATGGATAAAAGGACACACTGGGATTGAGGGAAACGAGCAAGCAGATAGATTAGCAAATGAAGTAGCAGCGGAGGAGGGAGTAACAACAAGGGAGAAGGAAGATGGACTCAGGAGATGGCACAGAGAATGGAACAGCACACATAAAAGAGCGATGGTGAAATAATTTTTTCCAAGCATTGTCGACAGACTTAAGAAGACAATACGCATTACGCCAAAATTCATGTTCCTAACAACAGGTCATGGCAAGATAAGAAGCTATCTTCACAGATTTAAAATAAGTGACGATCCAACATGTCAACGCAACACGGGGGATTGGACGGTGGAATATCTCCTATTTAAAGCCCTATTCTCAACATAGAAACACAGACACTTGTTTCGAAAATTGTTAAAAATGGTGGAAAATGACTGACTAGAAAGAGAGAGCTAGCAAGAAGACACATCCAGAAGTTCTGCAAATTTTTTAATGCAATAGACTTTGAAAAATTGTAAATATTGTAAACATTGTAAACTGTAAACAAGATTGAGTTCACTATTTTTCAAACATCTCAAAGACTGTGAAAGCACTTAATGTAGAATCTGATGTTAATTTGGATGACTTATATGAGGAATTCTGCTTTAGTTCAGATATAATAAATGCTACAAAGTGAAATAAACAGAAGGAGACGCTTTAAGTATGAGTATGAAATGGAAGAAAATTATTCAGGAGATTAGCAAAGACTGTGAAACACTGTCAGACAAAGACTTTGTGATGGTTATGGCTGGAGCGAATGACGTAGGCAGGAATGAGAGTAGGACAGCTACAACGACATTAAAGAAGACACTGGATGGTTTGACACACACCAACGTGATCGTCGTCAACATGCCTCATCGGCACGATCTACCACAATGGTCTTGCATGAACTAGGAGGTGGAAAACATCAACAATGAGCACAGAAACATTTGTAAGCACTTTAAAAATGTGTTCTTAATTAACACTGCCAGCTGTAACAAAAATTGGCATACCAAGCACGAACAACATTTCAACAAATTAGGTAAAAAAGTTTTTAAGCGATACAATTGTCAGTATCATAGGAAACAAAACAGTAAAGCAATCAAACCAGTATGCTGTTTGGATTTTGTTTCCACTGAGGTGGCAAAAAACTTGCAGCTCTAGATCAGTTTAAGCACTGGGGTACAACAACTAAGATAGGCCTACAACCTGGTCAGTTGCACCATAACAACACCATAGCAGGGAATTTACAGGGTGGCACACGAAATGTCATACCATTTGATTATGTCATAAATATTGTAATATAGCAGTTTCACTGTTTCTAACAGTGCTAATGTAAGCCGAAGATCGTGGAAAATCCGATAGGTGTCATCACATGTCGCATTTCACCATGACAACGAACACAAACATTAGTTTGTAAAATGGCGCACAACGGGCGTTTGAATGGTGAACATAAGGTGAAAGTTGTTCTGTTTTTCGCCGAAACGAAGAGTGTAGTTTTGACTCAGTGATGTTTTCGTACTCAATTAATACAAGATTGGCTCCTAGCAAGCAGGCAATTTACAGACTAACTGAGCAGTTTGTGTTGGAAAAAAGCGGTCGCGAAGGGCTAGTGTTCGTACACCTGAAAATATTGAAGTGGTTCGCGTTGCTTTGACTCGAAGTCCGTCTAAAGGGCTTGGGAATCAGCTCAGAGCGCATGTAATGGAGTTATGCCATGCGTTATCTGAAGACTTGTGTCGAAAAGTGGTGACGAATGTAAGGGTTCGTTTACAAGAGGTTATGAGGCAAAACGGCGGTCATATTGAACACACTCTGCATTAAAGACAAAATTCCATGTCCTAATTGTCAATTCTATGTATTCTATGTAAAGCTATAATAAAAATTAATATGTGTTATGTGTAAAATAAATGGTATGACATTTCGTGCGCCACCCTGTAGATGAGCATACAACTAATGTGATACCACAATGCAATTCAACCAATAAAATAAGTTATGGATCTAGGAAACTTTCAAATGATGAGTTTAGAATAGGCTATCTCAATATTCAAGGTATTGGAGAAAAAATCTTAATTATCAATGAATTTGCAAATGATAACATGTTCGACGTTTTTTGTTTAGATGAGCATTGGTGCAAAAAGGAAGAACTTAGATACAAAATATTAGAAGACTTCACTTTAATTAGTAGTTTCAGTAGGGAAAATCACCTGCTTGGTGGAGTGTCAATTTATGTTAAAACCCCTCTGCCAAAAGTTGTAGGAGATTGGATCTTAATGTATTTTGTGATGAATTGCATTTGGAAACAACAGGTTTAGTAATTGACCATCTTAAATTAAAAACAGTAGTTTTAAGGTCTAAGGTCTCCAATAGGATACTCTTGTCTATTCCTTGAGAAACTTGAAGACCTATTAACGATTTTCTGTACTACAAAATGGGAAAAGTTCAATATTGCTCTTAGAGGAGACGTCAACTCAAGCTTTGATGTACTGCAGGAAGAAAACTGTGACAGAGTTAAAAAAATATACTACAGCAATTTAACCTTATGTATGTAAACTATAAACCCACTAGGGGCTTAGCTGCCATGACAATGTATTTACAAATATTTCTTCTCTTCATCAACTGCAGAAGCCTGGTTCACATCAATCTCAAATCTTATGGTAGGATATAATACAAAAACCAAAGATTTTCTATTTTCACAGCTAGTCAGCTCTCCTAGTTGAACCATTTTTCGAGATACAATGAACCTCCTTGTAAACATTCCATTTCATCTGCTTCAGAATAGTGGCTAGAGCAGTTCCCACTTTGTGATCCCTTGTAGTGATAAGAAGTTTGTTTACTTTCTAAGAAAGATTTATAAAGACCTAATAAAATTGGTCAAATGTTATGCCAATGACAACTTGATTATTAACTCTCAAAATCCTTGTAAAGCTGCTTGGAGGGTAATAAGAAATAAAACAGTATCCCCAAAATGTAGGACACAAAATTAATACCACTATCACCTGATGAGTTCAACAACTACTCTAAGGGAAATCCTTTCGCAAACCTATCTGACAGCTTAGAAATACTAGTCTCGAAATATAACTGAAAATAATAAATTTACATGGTCATCAGTAACTGAAAATTACATTTGTAGAGAAATGCCTAAACTTAAGCAGTAATGAAGATGACCTGCTCATGCCAAAATCACAGGCAAAAAGGCCTACAATAAACATCGCCAGACCTAGGCCTAAGCCCAAGTTAGATGTTTATCATCGGAACATAGTATCTATATATACGGACAGCCATGGAAGAGGGCTAGCAGCCGAAGTGAAGAATGGGCTTCCTAATGCCACAGTGCAGGGTATTGTAAAGCCAGGGGCCCCGCTCAGTGAAGTGATAGGCAACATAGGCCTAAATGACAATGCAAATGAGCACATAGTAATAATAGGGGGCACAAATGATATAGCCAGTAATAATGGTGCAGATGTCTTCAGAACTCTCAAACAAAAACTACCCACATTAAAGGATAAAAAGGTGATAGTAGCAACCATCCCACATAGGTATGACCTTGAAGGAAATTCGTGTGTAAATGCAGCAATCGAACAAATCAATGGAAAAATAAGAAAACTGTGCAGACTATTAAGTCATGTAAGGTTACTAGAGATCAGTAATAGACACTTGTATACAGGTCATGGTATGCACCTTAATGCCTCTGGTAAAGCTATCATTGGTGCTAGACTCAGTGGCATGATTAACCATCTCAGTACAAAATGGAAGGCGAGTAACAAAATCCCCCTTACATGCTGAACCAGTAATACCCTTGCAAAAAGCCCAGACCAGAAGACCAGAAACTGCCAAAGGTGCCCCATCCCAAGAAAGAGAAGAGCTGACGCCAGTGGAAGAAACTGTTCAAGACAATATATGCAACAAAGGAAAGAGGAGCCTGAAATTCGATTGTCAGGAAGAAATAGACGGCTTCCAGTAACACGAAGGGAGGATTTTTTTATGGGGGGAAAAAACAGGACTCCAAACAACAATGTAAAATCTCAGGTATAGTCTTGTGCGATGTTTCTCAAGCTATTGTCTGGTAAAGCACGTTAACGGTGTTTAATAACTTCTGTCAAGTAATTTGGGATTAATTGGTTAACTGTTGTAGTAATTTTCTGAAGTTTAGGTTGAGGGATTAATTGGGAGTGCTGGATATTGCTTCTTACTAAATAGCCACCATGTTAGCTAGATGAACTGTCATGTCACATTTGCTTATTCACTATGAAATTAATCTTTGGGTTTGCTGAGAAGCATGTTACTGGAATGATGAAATTTGGCTGCTTTTCTCTTTTCGGGTATTTTGGATATTCTGCTCAGTTTGTTTGTTGTGAAATAAATTACATTCAGCCTATTGGTTCTAGTGTTAGTCACATCCATATCTAATATCTGTAACTAATGGCTATTTCCGGTACAGCTTTTGCAGTAGGCCTACTTATTTAAAATATTGCATTAAATGAAAATTGTTCTTGTCCCGTTAAAAGGCCTGTGATATTAGATAGATTCCAAGTTGCGATTTATCTAGTTACTGTTGGGTAATTAACCTGGCAAAATATATAATTATTACTTAAAATTGTTTATTATTCTGCTATAGCTTCTTTGTTTCTAAATTACTTGCATAATGATTTATCTTTAGTATTTTTCTAAATTCTCAACATAGGCCTACTCCTGCTTGAAATCACTCAAGTAATTCAAGAGATAAAATTTATTGTTGTCTGCTTAAACAAGTTGTGAGATTACATAAATCCCCTCTGCCTATATTTTTAGTTACTGTTGGGTAATTATTCTGTAATTTATAGTGACATTCTTGGAATTTTTGGGCTTTGAATATCATATAGTTGGGGTTAGTTATTTTGTATTGATGTAACATATTCAAATTATATACATTGGAAATTTATTAAAATTGTTAAGCTTTATTCAAATTTTCTTGGGATTGGGGTAAAGTGCATGGCTCCCTTTCCTTCCTCCCCTCAGATGATCTATTCTGGAGTTGGGTCCCATACCTTCCTTTCTTCCTTCCTTCCTTCCTTGATCCATTGAGGCATTCCTGGAGGTCCGGCTAAGAACCTAACTACAAAATTTGTCTAGCAGCTGGTTTCTATCTAACCTGGTGTTGAGTGGTTCACATTTCATACCCTGTTGTGCCCCAAGTCATATTATATTCATTTCTCTCCCTATTGAGACTTGTGGCTATCACAAAACTTACTCTTCTACGCCTCACTAGTACCTTGTTTCGTTGTGTAAAAATATAGAATTTTTTGAAGTTTGCTCTGTAACAGTGTACAGAGTGTTAGTAAGTTTTAACAGTGTGTGAAAAGTGTCTCGCAATGCTATGTATTAATAAAATGGCAAAGAGCTATTTCCTAGTAGCGGCGAGCTATGGAATATGACTACAACGTTCAACAATGCTTTCAAGGAAACAGATGGTAAGATTGTTCAGTGTTCCTTTTATTAACACCATATCACATTCTGCAACAAACCTACTTAACTGACATAATGTGGCTTTATATAGTAATGTAAAATTAATATTAGTGAATTCCAGAGGCGTAACAGGAGAGGTTTGGGAGTTTGAACCCCCCCCCCCCCCATTGATTAAAAAAAGGAAAATTGTACAATTTTTTAAGTCTGCTTATAAATTACTTAATACGAGTATAAAGCGTAGGAAGCTTAAAACTCGTTATTGTGCATCTTAAATTTTTTAATTTTCCGAGGGAGGACCCACGAACATCCCTCTCCCTGGGGGGTATTCCATACCCCCCAGACGTTATAACTCCCCCCCCCCCCATATGGTCGGCCTGGTTACGCCTATGGTGAATACTGACACAGTAGAAGCCCGATATAACGCTGTTGTTAGGGGACATGCTTTAACCCCGCATTATAACCTTACTACGGTATATCAAAATGTGACCGAAGTGACAAAAATCAACACCGCGGAGGGGAACATTGGTTCACTAATAAATTACAATGTTATACAGCAATATAAAATACGATAGTTTTACAAATTACTCACCAGTTATGCTATTTAAGCCAGTCCTGTAACTGATCTCGATGTATGGCTCTTCTTTCGCAGATGGAGCACGAGAATTTTTCTGATTCCCGAGAGTAACGTACAACATTTACTAAAACATACACTGTAACATTCAGGTATAATATTCAGAGTCCCCGTTTCCCCATTTTTTACACGACCAATAATTTTCAGTTATTTCCTACCGAATATAAGTGAGTAAGTGAGTTGGCAATGGTGCTGTGAAGACGTGTTATTGGAGAGCTCCCGGATTTTCACCTATAATAATTGTCACGTATGTAATAATACAAATATTATATATGTATCTTAAGCAGAAAGTTATATAGTTTCAATAAATACATAAATATTTAAGAAGCAGTAAGCTTAGAAGAAGATATATTCATAATTAATAACATATCTGCTCTACTCAGATAGTCATTGCTTGAAACATAAAGCCATCGGTATTCATCAGAACTGCTGACTCAGTAATAATACTTCCTCGAAAGGAAACTCTTCAAGTCCACGTAATCAGCTTACGGTACTGCAGTTTCTTGTTTCTTGTTCTTCTACTGTAACTTATCATGGATTCTTGCTACGTATGCAATATAAAATTTTCTGAAAGAGGAGACAAAACAGACAAAATACAATGTAGAGGATGTTTGGAAACAGATCATTTGAAATGTTTGAATATTAGAAAGGAAGATTTAGACTTCCTAAAAGCAGAATCGTCATACAAATGTCAAGGCTGAATCCGTAGAAAAAGTGATGTTCACCTTATTGAGCCAGCTACAATTATTGAGAAATCTAACTCAGGACTGATAACAATGCTCCAAGAAATTAAAAGCGAAATCATTGGAATAAAAGAAACTCAACGAACCCTTGAAGTTGAATTGGGTAAATCAATTGAATTCTGTCATGAAAAATTGGATGTTTGCTTAAAAAATCAAGAAAATTACGCAAAGAAATTAGAAGAAGCCATCAACAAGCTTGAAGAGGTAAAAAGAGACAATCTGATGCTCCAAAAAGAAAATAAAGAACTCAAAATACAAATAGAAGACCCTGAACAATATTCAAGAATTAACATGTTGGAAATCCAAGGCATACTGTCCAGCCTCAAGATAACCTTGCAGAACTCATAAAAAAAAGTTGGAAACGTGCTTGATGTGAACTTACAAGATTGTGATATAGACGCATGTCATCGAATCAACACACACCCCACGTCCCAACTGCCAAGTCCCATTGTTGTCAAATTCTGCAGGAGATTAACCAAAGAAGAGCTACTTCACAGACGACGTGTCAAGAGAAATTGGAACACCCTGGACATTGGTTTTACACTCAGTAGCCAAATTTACATGAATGAGAGCCTCTGTCCTGCAAGAAGACATCTATTGGCAAAATGTCGCCAGCTGCGCAGATCTACTGACATCAAATTCCTGTGGACACGGAATCTTTATGAGGAAAGAAGATACATCACTGGTCCACAACATAATTTCCGAAGAGGATCTCAAAAAGTTTGGTATCTCCCTTGAGTTCATTGCTTTAATTCTTAACAATGATTAAAACAAAATCTTTAAATATTTATTACCAAAATGTCAGAGGAATGAGATCAAAATCACAAATATTTTATACTAAAGTAATTTCTTCTAATTATGATGTTATTAGCTTAAGTGAAGCTTGGTTAATAAATGGCATATTTAATTCTGAATTTGTTGATGATAGATATTCTGTTTTTCGTAAAGACAGAGAATCCAACAGCCGAGAAGGTGGTGTATTAGTAGCCATTAAATCCTCACTTAATCCTGTACAGTTTGATATTATCATTACAACGAACGAATCGCTTTGGCTAAAATCTTATTACAATAATACTAAAATTATTATTGGATCAGTATATTTTCCTCCAAATTCGAACACTGATTCATTTAGTGAATTTTTTTAACAAATGGAACAAAATTTTGCAACATGTAATTCTCATATTATTCTCACTGGCAACTTAAATTTGCCAGAAATTTCCAATAATACCTATGACCTCAGCAAAGGAAGCAGTAAAGTAAAACGTCTGAATAACATGTTAAAGTTTTTACATATGCAATCCATTAACAATGTAAGAAATAACAGTAATAGAACACTGGACTTGGTTTTGACAAATATCTCAGAACTCAAAGTAGAGGAAGAAAGTAACTCTCTGGGACCTATAGACCGATACCATCTTGCTTTAAATATAACATATAAAATACAGAAAGAAGTAAAAAAGATCATTGTAGGTAAGTGTAGTAAAGCAGACTTTAATAAACTTTTTGCACTCCTTAGCTAGTAAGTGGTACTTAAGAACGTTGTTTACATGGCTCGTAAGTTGACATTCCCACACAGTCTTGTTGCTAAGGACGGTTGCGATGAGGTTAAATTACTTACGATCCAAGCGCTACGTCATAATTCATTACGATACACTTCATAATACAAGCCTTTATGGGCACGGCCCCCAGGACAAATATTCGGTTCCCATAACAACAAACACATGCGAATCACTTTCTGAAATAAACATCTATTTTCAAGAATGTATTTACATAATATTTTCAGGTAATATCACAGGTATATAATTAAATTGATATAAGTAACCGTCGTGCAAAAAATAGCATGCAACACACGGGCCGTAAAGGCATTTACGGGTCTCGAAAACTTGAAAACCCTCGGCGCAGGCGCCTCGGGTTTTCAATCTGTTTCCTCGACCCGTAAACGTGCCTTACGGCACTTGTATCGCAATATACTATTATAATCTTATAAGAGACTGTACATGGAACAATTTAATTGATTCTAAAGATGTTAATTTTTCTGTAACTACTTTTTATGACACAATTTCCTCAATACTAAATAAACGTGTACTGAAAAGAAGACACTGTCGACACAGGTATCCAGTATGGTTCACGAAAGAGATCACAGGAAATATTAAACTTAAAGAAAAATATCGTAAAAATAAGCATTTATCAGAATATAATATGTCTGCATTAAAAAACATTAGAGTAAATTTAAAGAAACAAATTAAAACAGCCTACATAAGTCATCTTCAAGAAGTTAAGAAAGATTTATTGCACAATGTAAATAACTTTTGGAATTTTATTAAAAGCAAAAGGAAACAGCTCAAGTCTCAAACAGAGTTGGAATATAATGGATAAATATTAAAAACTCCACATGAAATTGCTAATGGCTACGCAGATTATTTTAAATCTGTTTATACAAGGGATCAATCAAAATACGTTTATGAAACCGATAGTATAAACATATTAGATTCCTGCAACATATATGTAATAAAGACAAACGAAGTTGAATTAGCAATTAAAAAATTAAAGTCTAAACGTTCTGCTGGACCGGATGGAATACCAACATATATTTTCAAAGGATGTGAACTCTTAGTGTATCCATTAACTATAATTTTCAACCAAATAATTAAAGAAGGCATTTTCCCGGATGTTTGGAAAATGAGAATAATTGTCCCCATACATAAATCGGGGAGTTTGAAAATGGTATAAAATTATAGACCCATTGCTATTCTATCTACACCAGCTAAAATTCTGGAAAGTATTTTTTACATACATATTTTCAGTCATATTAAGTTAGCTATTTCTCTACTTCAGCATGGCTTTATGCCAAAACGATCAACTGTTACAAACCTATGGAACTTCACTGAATTCATCTCATTGGAATTAGACCAACATAGACAGGTTGACGTAATATATACAGATTTTCAAAAGGCATTTAATAAAGTTCATCATGACTGCTTACTTAACAAACTAGCTCAACTTTCTTTTTCCACTCACTTTATGAAAATTGTGTGTTCGTACCTAAGAAATAGATTACAGGTAGTGAGTTATCAAAATCACTTATCTGATCAATTTGTGGTTAATTCTGGAATTCCTCAAGGAACAAACTTCAGCTCATTATTGTTTCTACGTTTCATAAATGATTTACCGAACGTAGTGGACAGCTCCAATATTTTATTATTTGCTGATTACTAGGGTTTTTAGGTTTTTAAAAACACTGTTTTAGGTTTTCCATTATGCGAAATAGTTTTTTTTAGGTTTTTTGTCCAAAATATCGTTTTCGGGTAGAATAATTGGTTAAATGAATTTGAATGTATCACATTTCAGAACGTGAAACGGTACGTTGGCTGAAACAAGCGTCTCACACAAACGGGCATTGAAATTATCGGATTCGTTCCCAATTACGGCTGAAATGAATGGCTGAGCTTTGTTCTACTGTTACAGTTAATAATGTATCTAGACACTACCCTTCTCAAGATTCGAATCCGATGCTTCTAATTTAGTGAGTAAAATACTTTATGGCTGGATGTGGATAATGTGAATCTGATTATTTTCCTTTCTTCGGTTGTTACGCATGCTAACCGCACAACAGATCAAGTAGGGACGAAAACTTCCTCCTTTCCTAGAAAGGTAAATACAGTAATACTTTCGTGCTTCAGGCTTGACAAAATATTACTTTGCCACCCGTAGTGAAATTCAGGTCGTCGCCAATCCACTGCCGTAATAAACTCGATTTCATTTGTTTTGGCATAATTAACACGTCTTCTTCAAACTCAGTATGAATAACAGCGCAGTACTAAAGGGCGTAAAGGCAAACAAGCACTTTAAAACACATAAATCTATATCCTTGTTCATATACGGCAACAATGGTTGTTCGTACGAATATTTTAAAAGGAATACGCCAGTACTCTTACACTTCCTCTCTTGATACTGTCCATCCTGGACGACAATGGGTTGAACGAAACACTGGTGGTATTAATTTCAACCCGACAAAAATTATTGTCTCTCCGCAAAATATCGATTTCTCAATCGACAAACAAAAAAGAAAAAAGTAGCCTAAATTAGATATTTTAGGTTTTACGTACCGTTTAGGTATATTTAGGTTTTTATACCCCATTTAGGTATTTTTAGGTGCCACAGAATTAATTTGGGTGAATCCTATTGACATGATTCGAAAAAGTGTATGATCGCTTTTTGATTTGGAAGTAAGGAAAAAAATAGGTAAAAACCTAAGAATCCGGTCCCTACTGATTACATTAAAATATATAAATCTATTGCTTCAGTTTCGGATTGTTTTCAACTCCAAAATGACTTAAACTATAGACATGGAGTAATAAAATCAGGTAAACTGATGTAACAAAGTGCCAGTATGTTTTTGTTTAAGCAGTTATGATTGCAATTATGATATGCAGAATACAAAAAAAAAGTCAAATTGGCCAGTTTCGGGATTTGAACCATGGCAACTCCAGAATGTGAGACGTTACCATCTTAGCCACCTGGGTCAGTTTAATGGTCTAGTTTGATAAGCGCATGTAAAGCAATAGTGTTGTCATAGCTAACTGTATTTTAATTGCCAAAGCCTTATAAAGATCACAGTAAAACAATTGACTATGTTGTCATGATAACTGATTTGCATTTCATAAATTCTTTCAAATACGTATATTACCATAAAATAGGCACTAAATTGAGCATTGCTTCGAAACAGGTCAACCGATTTTATCCAATGTCAATGGACGTCTTCCCATGGACATTATAAATGTGTATACCAAGTTTCATAAAAATCCGGTAAAGCGTATTTGAGTAACCGCGTCTTTAAAATAGACACTAAATTGGGTTTTACTCCGGTACCGGTCTACCGATTTGGTCCAATATCAGTAGACGTCTTCCCATGTACATTATAAATGGGTATACAAAGTTTCAGGAAAATCCAATAAAGCATATTTGAGTTATCGCGACTTCTTATACTGTATATTAACATAAAAGGCACTAAATTGGGCATTATTCTGGTACTAGCCAACCGATTTAGTCGAATATCAACAGACGTCTTCCCATGGACATTATAGATGTGTATACGAAGTTTCATAAAAATTCAGTAAAGCGTATTTGAGTTATTGCGCCTTTAAAATATACACTAAATTGGGTTTTACTTCGGTACCGATTAGGTTCAAATTCAATAGGGAACTTCTCATGGACATAATAAAAGTGTATACCAAGTTTCATGGAAATCCGATACAGCATGTTTGAGTTATAATCTATTAAAATAGGCACTAAATTGGGCATTACTCCGGTACCGGTGAACCGATTTGGTTCAATATCAATAGGGTTCTTCCCATGGACATTATAAATGTGTTTCCAAGTTTCATGAAAATCCGAAAAAGCGTATTTGAGTTATGGCGTGTACAGACACACAGACGGACGGACGGACATTTATTTTTCGTCCCCACACACAATCTCATAAAGTACCATACTGGCACTTAATAAATATAAACTTCCATTCGACATTAAGAAATGTGTTAAAATTATGTTCAGTAGATGTAAAAATACTATATCATATGCCTATAATATAAATAATGTTAAACTTGATGAAGTAATGGAAACTAGAGATTTAGGGATAACATTTACCAAGGATCTCAGGTTTAACAGGCACATTGAAATAAACGTTTTAAAAGTGTTAAGAAATTTAGGTTTTATTATAAGGAATTCATACACATTTTGTGAAAGCACGTTAATCAGATTTTATAATTCATTGGTCAGACAAAACGTCAAATATGGTATAGTCATATGGAATCCAATGACTATTAAACTCTCTGATTCAATAGAAAAACTACAATCGAAGTTTTACAAATTTTTGATGTTCAGAAGTACTGGCTATTATCCAATATACTTGAATTACCAAAAGCTTTTAGAAGTATATGATATTAAAAGTTTAAAATATAGAAGAAATAGCCAAAGATTAATGTTTCTTCACAAATTACTACATTCAAACATTTATGACAATAATATTGTTAAGAAGATTTCCTTTTACGTGCCAAGTAAACTAAGTAGACACAGGAAGCTATTCTTTACCCCCAGGGCAAATACTGATATTCATAAAAATTTTCCTCTAAATAAAGTAATCACTTTGTACAATAAAATTCATTTTTTAAATTTTGATATACTTAGCATGTCTGAAAATGAATTTAAAAATGCTTTAGCTGAAGTTAATTTAATACTGAATTAAAATTATTAAACGTAGTTACAATAAATTATAGTTAGTGTATTGGTTTAATGTATCATGCCAAACACTCTCCTCACTCTTTCTTTCTTATCTTGATTCTCAAAGACATATATGTACTGTGTTTAACGAAGAAACCTGGCAATGGCTGGAACCCAGAAATGGCTAGAAATTTATCTTTATTTTTATTAAATTGCTGTAATGTATCTTTTGTGTATTGTCTTTTGTGTATTCTTATTTTTTTTGTGTATTCTTAACTTTTGTTTTTATTATTTTGTCTGTATGAATTGTATTTTTGGCATGAACATTGTAATTGGGTTTTCTACCTGTAATGTTCATTGTTATTATTAAGTAAATAAAAATATGCTTTCTGATTCTGCAACATTTTGTATTCCGAACTCTCGACTTTACAATCCACATGTGTGGTTCAAACTAAAATCATATTTCAACTTTCATAGGTTTTAAGAATTTCTGGCAGGTGCAGATTTTTAAATCCTTATAGAACTACACTATTCATTCCATGTCCTGTTACTTCTGCAAAATCCTTTGGAATGAGTTGGGGAAGGTAAACTAGAGGATGAGGGCAGTTCTAACGGTAAAAAAAAATGTACTGCAGAACAGCTCTTTGCTGAATTTTTGCTGTTTTAAATCAACTTCCAAAATAAAAATTTTATTTATAAAACTACACTATTTTTTTTATTAGGGGACATACTTTCCCCTGCGTTACATCCAAATCCGCAGTATTTTGAACCGTGCTATTTCGGGCTTCTTCTGTATTTTGAAAATGTATGTTGGCTACACTGTCAGCCAATGCTTTCAGCTGCATCTCAGTCATATGTTCTGCTAAAAATGGAAGATCAGTAGCCCTGGTGCATCTGAACAGGTCAGAAGCTTTCTACCTCCAACGTTCGTAAAGCGTTTAGTTAAGTTCATTTTTCTTGTGTGCAGTGCTAAGTGAAGATTAGAGTGATTTACTCCCGGTTTTACTATATGGAGCACAAACATGGAGCTTAACGAAGAAGCACAGACAAGCCATAGAAATCTGTCAGAGGAAAATGGAGAGAAAAATTTTAGGGATCACACTAAAAGATAGGATACGCAATCATGAAATATGCAGGAGGACAGGTATGAGGGACGCAGCAACCACAGCAAGCCGCCTAAAATGGAGATGGGCAGGGCACACCATGAGAATACAACCCACCAGATGGATGTACAGAATAACTTCATGGGACCCCAGGACAGGTCAAAGGCACATAGGAAGACAGAAAACACGCTGGTCAGACGACATCAGGCACACCTTTGGTAACCGATGGACAACGCAAGCCAAGGATCGTCAAACCTGGAGACACCTTATAAAACTTAACTTGGACACTATCAAAGACTGATCTCTCCCGGACTAGCTACCCGGGTCTGCAAGAACCCAGCTACCTTTCATAGAAAGAGGCCCTTGCCCGATAGGGATGTTACGGGCTAATACTAATACTAACCTCCAATTATCTGTGTATTAAGCCTTCCATAGACTATAACCTCCCCGGGAAGGGAGGTTTTTCTTCTCACATCGGACAGGATTCATTTGATTCAACATGGCTACGCATCAAACTCAACAACTTCAGGTACAGACTACTTTAGAACCCGCTGAATCCATGTCTCAGACGAATAGTACTTCTGTGTCAAGTGTTCATGGTATAGCTCAAACTATGGAACAGGATTGCCCACCACAACAATCGCTATCGGGTGCAACTTTAGTGCAGCACATTCCATCCATGGACCTTGATCATATTAGGGATCCTTCTGACATTACTAACATACATACGGTTAACCTAACTCACAATTCTGAGGCTCTGCCCATACAAGTGCAAACTTCTCAAAAACAGAAACATCAATATATCTTCACAGATGTTGGACCTTTCTTTGTAACGGTCAAACAACCAGGACAGCCTCCAGGGCATATTCATCCGATGAAACTCGGAAAATGGCTTTTTCATAATCAGTATGAGGTATTTCAGGTGCAAAAAGTCAATCGCTCTCAGACTGATGTCCATTTTAGCACGTATCAGGCAGCGAACAAATTTTTGGCTTCCAATTTTGACTCCCTACATGGAACGGAATCCTTCATACCCTTATATAATCTGTTTGTATCGAGGGTTGTGCGAGGCATAGACACAAGTGTTACACTTGAGGAGATAGCAGTAGATACATTTGTGCTGGAGCGTTACGTTATTACAAACATCTATAGATTCAACAGGCATGTGGTGAAAGCCCAGGGCTCAACCCACTATGTCCCAACACAAACTGTAAAACTCACGTTTAGGAGCCAGAAACTTCCTGGTTATGTAATGCTCTATCATCAATGCTGTCCAGTTGAGCCTTATAGAGAAAGGACACAAATTTGTTACAATTGTGGTCGATTAAATCATCGTACCTAGTATTGTCATTCTCCTACGAAATGTTTAGAATGGGCAGAACTCTCACGAAGACCCTTGCCAGCAAAACAAGACCCAATGCATTAACTGTAAGGGCAACCATAAAACCACGGACACCAAATCATGTGCAGATAAAAGTTAGACGTACAAATCACTGAAAAACTCACCACTCTTCTGGTTACACATTTTGAAGCAAGACAAATCGCGAGTGGGCGAATGTTATACGCTCAAATTGCTCAGGGAAAAACAACTGAATTGTTTCAAGCAAGCTCGACTGCCCTACCTATTCTGGGCAGTCCATTTATGAAACCTAAATCTTCCCGACACAATGACAGTCAGAACGGAGATGAGGTTGCACAGAGCATGCCATCGGCCGGGTAAACAAACGCAAGGGACCTGCAGGAGAACAGACCCTGGATTTCAGGGCCAACAAAAAACTATTAATATGCCCTAATGGTAGGGGACAGGGAATTTCCCCACATGTCCAAGAATCTCCACAACAGTCAAACGGTCCCTGCAGGGGACCTGAGGAACAGGAGGGTCTGCTTAAACCGTCACCGCTACGGCCACTGGTCTGACCGGCCAAACAGTCTGTCACACAGACCCCATCAAGCATGAATATGAAAATGGTGCTGCTCACAGCCATTAATGCAGCGATAAGTGAAAGCAAAGTTGCAGAAACCAGGACAGTTCTGGCAAAACTTAAATCGCAATTCAACCTCACATTGAACTAAATTTATGCCTACTAAAGGGGACTTAAACATACTCTACTGGAATGCCCGAAGCTTAACCAACAAAAACTCTGCCAACTTTTATGGATATCCTCGTATCATATCATAGTCATTACCGAAACCCATTTACACCCAGATCCCCATTTTTTTCTGCCTGGATACCGCCATATTCGTCAGGACCAGGACAGACATGGAGGAGAAGTTGCCATATTTGTACATCACATTATCATTTCGCATATTTCTACTGATCTAAAACCATTTCCCCATGTGGAAATGATCCATATCATTTTTCACAAGATCTCTCTTTTTGCCATCTATAATTCAGAACACAGTAATATTACATTAGACTGTTGGAGAAAAATACTGTAGGACATATAGAGCTATGACACACTAGTTTGTGGAGACATTAATATACCCAATTTCCCTGGTCGCATTCTGTGGAGACATTTTTCACATCCTCATATTTCCCTATGTAACATTCGGAGATGGCATACACTAAACTCTCACTTTGCAACTTGAGTAGGTTACAGATTCCAACAAGATTCTATGGCGGACCTTATCATTTCCTCTGATTCTTTACTTCCTCTTATACATTGCTCTCAAATTCCAGACACGTGCAATAGTGATCATTATCCCAAACACATTACTCTTCACCATACATCTTTTATACGTAATAAACTCTTTCACGCATATAGAACTGGAGCTTTAGACAAAGACAGACTAATATCAAAAATCTCCTTGCAATTACTTCAATGGACAAACACAGCCCTGGCATACCATGACTTAGAACATTTATTGACCATGTATCTTTCCCACTATCATCCATACACCATTACACCTTCTTTCCTGGCCAAACATCCACCCTGGTGGAACAAGCAATGTGCAGCTGCAATTAATGCTAGGCGTCAACACCACAACAATATAGATTAAACATGACAGCAGAGACTTTCACAGCTTACAAACGATAAGAAGCAAAAACAAAAAATATTCTCAATAAAACGAAACGGAATTCATGGCGACTATACTGCACCACTATTACTCAAGAAACTCTGACATCTCAAGTTTGGAAAAAATTAGCTTGGTTTAAGAGACAGACTGAGTATCACACGGTGACACCCATTTCCTGTGACAACTTACAATACTCTTTTCTTGATATGGTTGCACCAGCCGTGGTTGAACCAACGCTTCATTTTCCTCATGATGACTACTCCTCGAATCACCCTCTTTTCAAAGATATTCACCCCGACGAAATAGGGCAGATTTTAAACACCAAAACATGATCGTCTGCTCCAGGTCTGGACGATATCATGTACTCCATGATCAAAGCTCTACCCTGCGAATTCACTGAACATTTAGCCTGTTCCTACAATGCGATACTTCAGACAGGACAGGTACCTGCCTCCTGGATGGCAACCATAGTTTGTCCTACTCCTAAATCCAGAACTTCGGGTAAAAAAACGTGCAGGATTATCGGCCGATCACTTTGCTCTCTACTTTCAGGAAACTTTTTGAAAAAATTCTTACGGATAGATTAACCTTTTATCTCAAACGAAACTCTCTTTGGCCATCAAATCAGTTTGGTTTTCGTAGACACTTTAATACGGAAAATAACATCCATTTACTCACTACTGACGTGGCCATTGCATTTCATAAAAAACAATATGTTGTGACTTGTTTATTGGATATCTCTCATGCTTACGATTCGGTCACTATACCACTTTTATTTCAGAGGAGGTAGGGAAAAAGTAAAAGTCTGTCAAAAGTATTTTGTAGATATCTTAAAAATATCAAATTTTGAGTACAAAGATTGTGCAGAAAAGAACTAATGACTAGACATTCGCCTGATGAACATAGAGGAGGAGACCATCGTTCAAAACATTCAGAACAAAAACTTGTAAAAGTCAAAATGTTTATCGAATCCCTTCAAACAGTAGAGTCCCATTACTGTCGTGGGAAGTTCAAATCCCAATACCTTCCTAGTCACCTAAGTATTCAACACCTGTGCGTTGGCTATAACAACATGGTCGACAATAAAGAACTAAAAGTTAAATAAGTGTGGTTTGGTCTTGGGGTAAAGTGCTTGTCTAGTAGATCAAGAGGTATCACGTTCGAATCCTCCCAATACCGACTTTTTTTCTAACAGTGTACTCATTGTATGTTTATAGAGCAGTACTGTATATACAAAACAGAAATCTAACAAGAAAATAGTGAAATTCATAATTATAGCACAAGAAGTAGCTTAGATTATCATAGATATACATGCAAAAAGCAAATTATATTTAAGGACGTAAGTGTAATTGGAACTATACTATACAACAAGCTACCTGTAGAAATTAAGAATGCTGACAAGAAAAATTTCAAAACACTTCTGAAGAAATACTTAATAGAAAAATGTTTATATTCTTTAGACGAATTGTAATAACTGATTAGCACATATACATTATTATATTTTGATCAATCACACACTTTTATCCTTAGATCTAGGTTGTAGAAATTAGCTCTTAGTCTGTAAGCTTGACAATGTCAGAAACTTGTGTCAAGTCAATTGACAGCAAATAAATTATTATTATTATTATTATTATTATACTTCAGGAAGGTTTTTGTTGAAAATTACAATGTAGGGTTTGGTTCGCCTGCCACAGATCAGTGTTCCAAATGCCTAGAACTTAAGGAAAAGATTAAGTTTACATTGATCGAAGAAGAAAGATTAACTCTGAAAACAGAATTAGCAATCAACAAGAAACGAGGTGAAACGTTTTTCACTCTATTACAAGAGGAGAATGAAAATGAGGTTACGTACTCGTTCGATTGCCAAAAAAATTTGATCTTCCCTAAGTTAACCGATCAATCCGCTTATTTCATAAGGCAGTTTTATGTTAGTAATTTTACAATGTGTTTAGGCACTTCACATTCAAAGCAGACTCCTGAAAATATGTTTATTTATGCTTGGACTGAAATGGAAGTTGCAAAGGGTTCTAGTGAAATAGAATATTGAACACTTTGTTTCCAGACAATGTAGACACAATCCGACTGTTTTCTGATGGAGCGGAGGGGCAGAACAAGAACACTGTAGTTATCACTGCAGTTCTGAACTGGCTAATAACAAAAGCTCCAGTGCAAATCAAAAAGATTACAATGCATTATCCAGTTCCTGGGCATTCATACATCCCTCCAGATAGGGTATTTGGTGTTATTGAGAGGAAGGTAAGAAAGTTGGAAACAATCGTACACCCTGATGAGTGCTTCAAAATCTTTCATGAATCAGCTACTGTAATAAAATAGGAACAGAAGTTGATTGGAAGGAGGCAACAAGCTGTGAAGAAGCTGGCTGACTGGCACTTTAGGTTTTCTGGGTGCAAGAGATTTATTTTAACATGAGGAAATAATAATACAGGAAAGGTTCAAGGGGGGATCATTTACCTAACTGCCTTAGGTAAGTCACAAGGTATTGCAAAGAGAGGCTGCAGAATAGTCAGGATTGTTGCTACAACAAAACCTAATCATGTTACCGTCAACCCCAAAAAGGTAGCAGATGTGAAAAAGCTCCTGAAAAAGCACTACGGTGAAGACTGGACAAACCTTGAGTCCCTGAAATTCTACGTGGATCTTTTCAACAGAGAAATCATCCAAGGGCCTGAACTCAATCAAGGCAATGAAGATGAGGAGGAGCTAATGGACGATTAAATTTTAATCCTAGAAGGAGACTTTGTAGTGTAAACATTAATATTAAAACCTTGAAAAATAATGTAATCTTTTTACAAATATATCTGATTTTGTGAACTATTTTTGTTTTTATTTTGCCTTGATCATAAACAACATAAAATCTTCAAAAGTCTTTGTAAACATCACATACTATCTAAAGCCATTCATTACTGCAACAAAAACTACCCAAAAATGCAATCCTATTCCAAAACTCACTAAGTCCATATTTAAACATTTTTTTACTTATAATATCAACAAAATTCAATCATTTAAAATTTTGTATCAGGTGTGTTCTGGTTGTTCTAAGCAATACAGATATATTTTTGTTGATATTGAGGGGACTTTTGTTTAGCTGTCACAGTTTTTTTGGTCCTGCTGTAAAATTTGGAAAGATGGAGTTAGTGAGTTCTGGAACTGTCTGACTCAAGTTCAAAGTCCTATAATGGGTCACAAAGAACCTTGTCCGTGAAAAAGAAATGCTTAAATCAGCCTTGGCTAACCAAGTGGAGATTACATTTTATTTAGTATCAATAAACATCTTATGCCAGCAAGTTTAAACCAATATATGATTGATTTAAAAAGACAACATTTAAGGACATGCTGCTCTAGGAATTGACATGCGTGAAGTCATGCACCCTTTTAATAGTACTCAGCGAACCCCCACAGGGAGTACTGATAATGCCAATAATGGCAATAACCATTTAAACGCAATGCCAAGAGTAATGACAAGAGTGGTGGTTCGACAGTAATTCCGAGCAGTTAACTTGTAGTGGTGAAGTAAAAACATGGTCCTTAAGTAGCAAACAGAATTTAACTAGTATTAATATTTTACGTCCAGAGGATTTTCCTGCTGTTAATGCAACTACTTACTCTAAAACAACGGGAAGTAATACTTCTTCTCAGTCTTCTCGACTATACAATACATGTGGTGACTGAACTATTGTCGTCGGTAAAAGAAATTTAAATCAGTTTCCTAGGTCTACTAACATGACAGACAATGTGAATGTCCCTAGTAAGGGAAATAAATTGAATAAAGTGACAGTTGGATCCAGTAAAATTAACAGTATAAATGGACAGAGAGTTTAACGTGCCTGGTTTCATCTAGGTAAATGTGAAAGGAGGTACAACTGTGCCGATCACTCAGCACATTGTCTTTGTTTTCTATAGAAAAATTATAAGAATTTAGCCTATACCCTCAATAGAAAAGCAACAACTAATGACCACTGACTAATTTACCACTGAACAAGACAGCATACGATAAAGAATACAAAACAATTATTCAAATAGCCAAAAACAATGCTACAACAGCCAAACAGTCCATAAAATAGTAAATACATATATAAAATAAAAATATCAAAATAACAATAACCATAATAGCCAACTGACCCCTATTAAAGAGAGCAATAGAAAGTTGAAATATGCTACTTTCAATTACACAGATAGCAAAATACATACGATTACGAAGATACTAAAAGAAAACGATTTTCACATTGCTTACAGATCGAACAATAACTTAAAGAACAAACTTTACAGTTTCAATAATAAACAAGAAGACATATACGACAATAACGGCGTGTATAAATTGGAATGCATAGAATGTAACAAGGTCTATATATAGACGGGTAGGAAATTCAAATCAAGATTTAAAGAAAATATTATCGACTTCAAACACAGAAGATACAAATCACCCTACGCCAAGCATTTAATCACACATAATTATAAACATGACAAAATAGAAAATGCTTTAACCGTTATTCATAAACACAAAAAAGACAAAAAACTAAACACCTTAGAATCATTAGAAATATACAAAAACAAACACAATATTCTGAACGAAAACACAATTCAGCATAATCCACTTTTCGAACTTACTCTACCACACTAAAGCTCTTATCTCAGATTACACGATTTGATAGTATTAATAAATCAGTCAACATGGCACCATCAAATTGAAAGCATCAAACTGAAAATACAAGGTTAGTTTCCTCAGTTCTTGAAAACAGATCAACCAAACATATCGTCGTTGCCAGTGAAAAACCTCCTATGTGTCGCGATGGACGAAAATGAGGTTTTGATTCTTCTGGAAAGCTTAGATCGCTCTGCATGTTGTGACAAAAGCTCTTATGTGTATCTCTACCACAGAAAATGTTATTTACGAAAATGTTATACCTCCTATGTGTCACTGCAGTTCTGCTGCCGTGAAAAATATCCTATGTGCTCACATATACACATGAGAGGTTTGGTACCAATGCATTTTCGCCAGACTGTCGTGAAATAGCCACCTTTCATATGTTCAACTATGCACATAAGAGGTTTGGTAAGATTACGCATACATGCACACAATAGATTTATTACAATATTCATTAATTTATAATTCACGAATATGAATAAATATTTACATGCATAGCCTTTGTGATCCGTTGTCTATGTGTTTTACTGTATATAATGTAAATTTCAATTTGTAAATTTATTTCCTGAAGTAAATGTATATTAGTCTGGTTGACAAGATACATTTGACGTATTATGGGCTTTAGGGTGGTTTATGACTAGCCAAGGAATGTGGTTTGTCAGCCCCTTTTTATTACTTTGTTTCAATATTTTTTGCTGGTTCTTGATCTTCAATGTGTTGACAAATTCCTCTGACCATAGGGCCATAAATTTTTTAAGTGAAGACTAGAGACAAACTCAAAGTAGTGACCGGGTTGACTTTATAGGTTGTAGGTGTGTTTTTCCGTGATGCTACCGTGGTAAAAAATAAAAATTGCACAATTTGCACTATCGCAAGATTCTTCAGCTGATTAACAGGACAATGGTAAGAAAATTATTATTACATAATTTAAATAATTCAATCAAATTTCTCCAACATGTTTTTCCATTATGAATAGTTTACTGGATTCTAAATAAAATATTTATAGCTATTATTATTAATATTATTATTACTATTACTATCATTACCTAACGTCATTCAATTTATTTTATTTTACACAAGAAACTTCATTATTAATGACGTTAATAGCACCGAAGCAGTTCCTTCGTATAGTTCTGAACCAATAACAATTAATAATGAAGAGCTAATTCATCATATAGCAGGCATGCTGAGTTAACATTTTGACAAAATTAATGCTCCTTTTCTAGTAAAGTTTACTACTGTTAATACTAGTACCATTATTATTATTATTGTTAGTATTATTACTGCTACTACTTAGACCTACTTACTTACTTGCTCAATGGCAATAGACAATTCCTCAACAAGCTAAAGGAATATTATTTATTTTATGGAACCCAAAGGTTCATTGCCGTGCTTACCTGAGCCCGCCACTCAACCCTATTCTGTGCTAATTCCATCCAATCATCCCTCGCAAATACTACTTCCCCCAAATATTATTATCCTCTTACCTAGGTCTAGGTTTTCCACGTGGTCTTTTCCCTTCGGTCTACAACTACTATTGTTAATGCTAGTGCTACAAATTCCTGGTTACTATTATTTTGTTACGTATTATTAAATTAATATTTACCCATTTATTATTTTACACAGAAGACTCTAATAAAGGAAAAAGCTGATATTAATAAGGAAGTTGCTTCGTATAGTAGTTATAATCCAAATTTAATAATTTTCAAGCGTTAAAGCTAGTTATAGATCGTGATCATCATGCTTTTTAAGACAATTTGAGGGTGAAATCAGACAAAGAGAAAAGTTGAAAAGTGTTAATCTGGAAGATGTGATTATAGATTTTGTGATCTTTTTATTGACAATGCTTTCAGACACTGTTTGAGGACTGAATAAAAGTAACGATTAAATAAATAAAGTTTATTTTAATGTATAAGTTAATTCCTCATTAAATTGTTCTGCGGAATAATCATGTTTTAACATCAAACCTGTTAACATTTCATGGAACAAAATCTCCTAAGTGTCACTTTCGTGGAAAGGAAAAATCTCCTATGTGCATGAAAAATAATAAAAAGTCAACAATACTCTAGTAATGCACAATTACATCACAGAAGTTTTATAAATGTATGTGTAATTATCATTAGAGAACACTGTTGCAAAAAATATATAAAAAATCCAATTACCTGTGTTGGATACAGATTTTTATCCCTCCCGTAAAAATTCATTTTTTGCACATAGGAGGTTTTTCACCGGCAACGACGATATTTAAACTAAACTTTACACGACATTTCATTAATTTCCTTTTTATATTCTTTTATTTTAAAGATTTTTGACTGAAGATGGTATAAAGATATATACCAAAATGTACATCTCTATTTAACCAGCTACACAACTGAGAAGCGATTGATTAAGTGGATTATGGTGAAAACAATCGTAATGGTCCACCACCAGCCAAACAAATGAAAACAGAATCAAATGTTCTTCTCCAAGGGATAACTAGTGTAATGAATGCAATATCTGGACAATCATCATCTAATGCAGTGCCTCAAGTTCAGCCTGAAGAAATGCCATCTACACCAGTGCTGAGGATTTCCAATATGGTTAAGACATTTCTAAGACAAGATGTAGTACCAGGTTCTTCTAACAATTTTAAGGAACATATGATTATTGTGGATCTAGAAAACTTGATAGAAGATAACTTTTACTCTCATTTCAAGGCAGGAAGGAATGGGATTTGGTGTAGTAATTGGGATGGAGGGCGGCGAATTTCAAAGTGGAAATGTAAACACTGAAGAACTATTTGCAGATGCACAGGTAGTTCAATATTGGGATGGTACTACTCATGGTGATCACCATCGTTACACTCCAGAACCATATCCACCCAGTGCTTTTATCTTGCTGGGAATCAAACCTTCAGTTATAAATTTGATGAGCAGGAAAGCTTGTCCAAGTCCACTATATGTCTGTCCAGACTTTCTTCAATACAGAAGATTTGTCCACTATTTTGTCAGTGGAGTTAATTTAGACATTATTTGCTCCATTTCTGCAAAACTTTCAGGAAAACCGCTTGGAGATGAAACGCGCACTGAACAAGAATCTAAAGAATTATTTTTCTTCCTTCTGAGGAGGGACTGAAGGTTTTATTGATCTATGATAAAGTTTATTTGTGGTCAAATTCATGTTGCATTTGCATTAATATGCCATTAAATCTACTCATCTATCTCCATCAGTGAATACTTATGATAGTTCAAAGGATAATATTTGACATTATCCCCACATAAGAACTGTAAGATCAAATAAGACAATCTAATACTTTTCTATGTTAGTAAGCTTTACACGCATCAATTATGCGCCTATCTTTCAACTAAGGTTAGAATGACCAGAAGAAAAAGTTTTGGCATACCGTATATCATATAATTATGGTATAAGTATTTTATGGTATCCATGTATTCACTGCATGTAATTGTTAGCTATTTTTAGCTTATTCAAGAACAACAGGCCTATGAGAGTAAAAAGTATCCTAATAACAATCTTTGTAATTGCAATTGCCACAATTATATATACAGAAACTTTCCACAATTACTTTTATTGGCAAGAATATATGCCCATATAGATACTTTGCACTACTTAGATATAATATAAAATTAACATGTAATATCTGAGTTGTTTTACACCATCTAATTGTGGATACTTTTTAAAAAAGACTTATATGTGAATCTTCTTTGATTTTACCAAGCCTAACAAGCTATAACTTGTAGATATTTTTAAAACATATTGTATACATTTTTTATGACTTTAACGAACCTTATAGTATTATAATATGGTTACAATTATTTGGATTTCAATCAACTAAATAAAATATTAACGGACTTCACCGTTATTATAGACTGTTCAGACTAATTTCCAATTTATGCTTGTCTGTTCAAATATATTTTGATACAAATACCTATTAGGATCTGTTATGTCTAATATACTGTTCATATGTACAACTTGACTTGTCTTAACATCTAGATATGTTTGTATTTTTATAATTTTAAACCTTATCTACTTGGTTATTCTCACCTAACCTTTATATAATGTTATGGTAATTATAATATAACATAGGCTAATAAACTCATCACGCCATTAATTACTCTTTCTATAATACTGCAGTATGTCAATATACCAATTTTATATTTCCTAAGTATTTCACATTCTTTACTTCGTCTATTGCTTCGTTAGTTGTTGCTTTTCTATTGAGGGTATAGGCTAAATTCTTATAATTTGTTCTATTTCAAGCTCCCCTCGTATACAAGATGAAATTCATTAATAATTTTTTTCTATGCTGCTATGACGTGTTTCCCACCACCCCTCTCTTGCTTCTTCCCTGGGGTCGGCTCAACTGATTTTGATTGAAGGCAGAAATGTAGCGACTTTCAAAGTGATCACTTCTAGTGCTTGGGAGGCTGGAGTCCGGTTCCTAGGTAATGTCTCTGAGTAAGCTATTATATTGTAATGTCTATGTCCATTTTGTTTTCTAAACTTTTTTGAAATTACATAGTTCAGAAAGTATCTTACACGTTTGTTCTAATATATAGTATTCACGACTCGTGCTTAATGAAGCATTTATTGTATTTAAGTGGGTGGATACCACTTGTTATTTTGTTAATTTGTAGCCTCGTATCTCGGTCTGATGTCTTTATGATTTTCCATAATACTGTTGCCCGATGGCTATTTACAACTAGGGTTTGGATGTTTATGAGATGTCATATTTTTATCCTGACCTCCATTCTCGCCGAAAACACAAATTAAACACAAATTGCACATTTGTTTTCATAATCGGACCGTTTTTATTTCCTATATAAAGTCATATTTTGGTAATTTTCATGGTCTTAGTCATATTTCGGTCATATTCGTAATTTAAAGTCATATTTCAGATATTAAATTCGGTAAAAGAGCACAATGATGCACAATGATGTGCACTAAATTGTCGACTTAATTTTTTTCAGAAAAAGAGTCATGAATATTTTGGTTTTACTTTAACTGAAATGTGAAGGGACAATAACAAGTAATAGCACAATTACCTTATCCTCCTAGCTGTTAACAACTTCCAATAGACATGTTTTTAAAAGATTTTCAGTTCACAGTTACATTGGTATCTGGAAACGTTAACAGATTAGAAATTCTTTACAAATAAACCTGTAAATCACCTATAAAATTGTTAAAAAGTGACTATCTGATGGAATTAATGTGATGTAATAATTTAGTGTATAAAAGTTTTAAATTGGAACATTTACTTTTAGATAATACATTCTTTTATGAAGGGATATTTAGTCATTTTTAAGGTCATATTTACAGTCATATTTCAAACATTTTTAGGTCATAAACATCCGAACCCTATTTATAACTGACCTTGGTATATTCATTGACAAGATATATGCATCTCTTCCAGTTTAAAATTACTTAATCATCTGGTATCTTTATTTCAGTGTTAAATGGCACTCTATTTTGAGAGATAGGCAGATTTGTGCCTTATAACCCTTCTGGAATGTGTTCTGCATGTGCCAAATTTATGAAGTTGATCCATATTAAGAATACATGTTGCTACTAATATTACACTCAGTTTATGCATTTTGCTTCCTCGCTTCCTTTGCTGTCCCTCCTCTGTCCACACTGTGGTCATCGATCCCATACCCTTTGGTGAGGTCCAGATTGCAAAATATTCCCAATTATAATTATTCAATTTCTTAAAACCATTTCACAACTGAGGAAGATGTAAAATCATTTCTGGCTACCACCTTCCCTGACACTGAATTCGTGATTCAGAAATTAGAATCTAAAAGACTGAACTGTAGCTTCCGATTGGGAGTCGATTTCAGATATTAAATTCGGTAAAAGAGCACAATGATGTGCACTAAATTGTCGACTTAATTTTTTTCAGAAAAAGAGTCATGAATATTTTGGTTTTACTTTAACTGAAATGTGAAGGGACAATAACAAGTAATAGCACAATTACCTTATCCTCCTAGCTGTTAACAACTTCCAATAGACATGTTTTTAAAAGATTTTCAGTTCACAGTTACATTGGTATCTGGAAACATTAACAGATTAGAAATTCTTTACAAATAAACCTGTAAATCACCTATAAAATTGTTAAAAAGTGACTATCTGATGGAATTAATGTGATGTAATAATTTAGTGTATAAAAGTTTTAAATTGGAACATTTACTTTTAGATAATACATTCTTTTATGAAGGGATATTTAGTCATTTTTAAGGTCATATTTACAGTCATATTTCAAACATTTTTAGGTCATAAACATCCGAACCCTATTTATAACTGACCTTGGTATATTCATTGACAAGATATATGCATCTCTTCCAGTTTAAAATTACTTAATCATCTGGTATCTTTATTTCAGTGTTAAATGGCACTCTATTTTGAGAGATAGGCAGATTTGTGCCTTATAACCCTTCTGGAATGTGTTCTGCATGTGCCAAATTTATGAAGTTGATCCATATTAAGAATACATGTTGCTACTAATATTACACTCAGTTTATGCATTTTGCTTCCTCGCTTCCTTTGCTGTCCCTCCTCTGTCCACACTGTGGTCATCGATCCCATACCCTTTGGTGAGGTCCAGATTGCAAAATATTCCCAATTATAATTATTCAATTTCTTAAAACCATTTCACAACTGGGGAAGATGTAAAATCATTTCTGGCTACCACCTTCCCTGACACTGAATTCGTGATTCAGAAATTAGAATCTAAAAGACTGAACTGTAGCTTCCGATTGGGAGTTGATTTCAAGAATAAAGAAAAAATCATGAACGAGGAAGCTTGGCCTGCAGGTTACCCTGAGGCGTTTTTATAAAAACAAAAGGCAGAAAAGGGCCTTCAGGCCCCATACACATGTGTTGTGATTCATATATAAGCCCAGTATCATATACTAATACTAGGTTCAGGCCCACTGTTAACTCACTAAATATAGGTGAAATGAACATTCAGGGTATTTGCAATAAAGTGGACAAAATTAAATTATTCTGTACTGATTTTAATTTGGATTTTTTTGTGTGTTTTGGAGCACTGGCTCAAACATGATCAGATATAGCTTTTCACTACAATAAATTACTTGCATTGTGAAGCGGCTTTTTGTAGATCACAACATGCTCACGGAGGCAAAGTCATCTTAGATTAGGGTGGAAAGTGGAAATAAGGGATAAATACCAAAGTAGGGGACCCAAAGTTTACTACTTGTACAGCATAATTGTACCGTATGTTAATTTCTGAATGGTACTTGGCTGTTTTCTATTATATTAGTACCTGTCAAGTTCTGTCCGCATTCCATTTTAAGTAATTTATGTTTTGTTTTGTTTCATGCTTTTCAGACATTAAGTGATAATTTGAATCTCTAACCATACAGTCGTTTTCTGTCTAAAGCTACCAAGGCATGTAGGTTCACCTTCTTTATCTTTTTTGTTTTCATCTCTTTAATAGCCTATGATATAACCTTGCTGGCTCTGTATTTAATTACCCTTTTGCTTAATATTATGCGACATTATGTTATAGGTACAAAGTGCTTTGCATAGGCGCGTATGAGGGACAAGATAATCTGCTTTATATTCATGATGATCAAATTTGGTAAAGCGTCTTGCTTTAGGGATGTTATTCTCAGGGTTATCATAATGATATTAGTGTTTTAATTCACTTTTGAATGAAGAGAACTTTAAAATAACATACTGTGCATTGTGGAATTATATTGCTTCATCTGCTCTATTGCTTATCTAGCTATTGTTAATAAATCTTGTTGAATTAATTTATTATACTATTATTCGTAGCTGGTTTGATTTTGCTATGTCAGTTTTCCTCATATTCTCCATGGATCTCTAACATGATGACGAAGTGCAACATAGTGACTCGCGGCAAGCTCCTAAAATCAAGTGAAAAGAAAGTGAAAAAAGAAGAACAATCCATAAAAGGAAGGAGCATTATGATCAGCAGTGATGAGGAACTCTCTAAAAATAAAGGTAAAGCTTTATCCAGGTCCAATGCTACTAAATACATAGGAGCAGGATGCCGAACAACTCATACAGGACCAGTCATCACTGGAAACCATAGCGTCTCTTAAAAAGATCATAGATATATTAAATAACGATCTTAAAAAGGCACAAGAAGAAATTAAAACCCTCAAAACAGAAAAGGAAGATCTAAAAGCCCACATTCAGTTCCTATCAGAGAAGGAAACATACACTAGCATTAGTGCTTCCAAAACGAGGACAGAACAGGTAATCACGACAAGCAATAGATTTGGCGTCTTATCCGTTATAGATGAATCAACAGATACAAATCATCAAAGCAAAACAGATACAAATATACATTGCCTCAACAAGCCAGTTTCTTCAAAATAGACTTCGCAGGTAACTGTACTGGCAAACATAACCGCAACATTGGCCTAGCCTCAACGCCTGTACAACCCAGACATGCCAACAAATCCAAGTTCAAATGGATCAATGTTGTCATCAAGAAGAAATCTAGTAATTCAATAGTGTATGGTGACTCTTTAATTAAACATATTCATGTTCAAAAGGCAGACGTGAAAGTGTTTAGAGGTATAAATTCTGCTCAGCTGGCGAAAAAAATAGAGGAAGATGAAAGTGAGAATGTAAATAAAGTGATTGTGTTACAAGTTGGCACTCATGACATCAAAGCATCAAACAGTGCAGACAAAGTGTCGGGGGAAGTATGTGATCTTGTGTGGTCGGTAAAAAGGAAATTCCCTGCAGCAAAAGTGGTTGTTAACAGTATTGTCAATAGACATGATGTCCAAGATAGTTACATAAGTCAAATTAATGATAACCTCAGGTGGAGAATTCCCTGAATTTCCAAGAAATAAACAAGATAACCAAAAGAGCAATAAGAGAGGACCTAAGGAAACACAAAACTAATCTAGTTCAAGAAATTATGGAATCGTCAAAATCCACCAGAACCATAAGGAAAGAGATCTTTCAAAGTAAGAACCTTATGACGAGAATAAAAGACATGTCAGGAAACAAAATAAGAACCAAGAAACGAATAGTAGGAGCCGCAACTGAATTTTACAAACAATTATACACAAGTACAGTATCAAAGCGAGAGGACTAGATGGAGCCCTTCAGAAATATGGAAGTAGAAGAAATACCCCCAATCCTAATGTCAGAAACAAGACAAGCGATAAAAGACCTGAAAAAAGGAAAAACCCCCGGCGACGATGGCATAACAAATGAATGCCTAAAACTAGGAGCAGACATCCTAACAGAACCAATAACAAGAATACTCAACAATATTATCACAGAAGAATAAATACAGCATCAATGGAAAGAGAACTCCATCGTACTATTGCACAAAAAGGGGTCCAAGGAAGAATTAAACAATTATCGCCCAATAACTCTATGTCAAACACTTACAAATTGTTCTAAAAAATTATAACTAGAAGGTTATCCAAAATACTAGACAAAAACCAACCACAAGAACAAACAGGCTTCAGAGCAGGTTTCTGAACTTCTGAACAGTAGATCATTTACAAACAGTAAACCAACTCATGGAAAAAAACAAAAGAATATAACTTAGAACTATACGTAGCTTTCATAGACTATGAAAAAGCATTTGACAGTGTGGAACACCCTAGCGTATTGGAAGCGTTGCTAGATCGTTCTAATCGTTTTGGCCAATTCCAGTGCTGCAGAACAGTTGCTGGCCATGAAGTACATGGCAATTTTTCTGTTGATGGGTCCAGCAATACCCTGTTCTACAAAACCAAGCTCCCCGTAGCCAGGGTTCTTGACCTGATCTATGCCTTCTCTCGTGGTTACTCCTATGATCATACCCAATGGGAATGTGCCGACAGAAATGATAATGTATCCAGAAGGACCATTTCCGATTGGTTTAGTTACCTGAGAGAAGTGTGCAGAGGTCATTATAAATAATAAAAAAAAACATTGGGTTAGGTTAGGTTAGGCACGTTAATTCATGTTTAAAGGGGTTTGGGTTAGGTTAGGCGGCAAAATTCAAATATAAGTAGCCCCTTAAGCTCCGCCCATTTGGTATTCACATTTGCATGGACTGTATTTTGTTTCTGAGCAAAGCAGTGTGACCAACTGTCCTTGTACATTGTCACAAGTGCCTTGTACCCACTCTCCTTGTATTTTGTCACAAGAGCCTTGTATCCACCTCTACATTTAGCTAAATAATGCATAACACTAACCACATAGATAAGTGCGCGAAGCGGAGGCGGAAGCCATAGCGAAGTGCCCTTGCATTTTCGAATAATGTATGATACACTGTTTGTAGGTTTCTAAAATGTGGCATATTATATCTCCTGCGAGGTCTGTCAGCCTGTTACCTCTCGTCTAGCGATATGACGTCACAACTCCAATGTCCAATCACAAGTATCTTCATAATACGAGGACAGAAGAATTCGCTAGATTGTGATATAAAAGAAACTGCATCGGTGAGGGTAGGTTGGGCGGGACCCATTCATCCCAAGGTGCGACTTATATTTGAATTTTCCCAGTTAGGCTTCTTAGGTTAGGTTAGGTTAGGCTTGTTAGTTAGCTTTAAAGGGGGTTTGAGGGCGGATCCCCCAACATAATATGTTAGGTTAGTGTTCACGCACGTGAACGGGTAGTAGTAAAATATCATTATTTATTTATTTTGTTAAATTTGTGAAATATTATTCGAGAGGATTTTCTTCTAGATTTGCCTGGTGCGTAGATCATCAAAGATGGCTTCCTGTGTATGTATTCAGAGTAGTAAAATGACATTTTTGTTCTTTATAGCTTTCATTAGCAAGAATTAAAAAGTTAAATAAATAAGCAGAAAGCTTTTCTTCGATTATTATATTCTCTTGAAGCAAATTGTGCTTATTAACATAGAAGATAATTTTTGTTTGGGATTAAAGCTCTCAACTGATTAGTGCAGTTCCGGTTCTGGAAGCTTCACTTTGAGCAGGAAGAAGAATTCCCTGTTTGCCATTATTCAGTCTGTTAAAGCTAATATTAATCTAATATTGCATAATAATGTTAGTGCGTAATATTGTAGCTTGTGCAGTTGGTTGCTCAACGTTGCACAACAGTATATCATAATTTCATCAATGACGCACCATGACTTGGCAAGAGGCAAGCATCCTGAAGGACCTGCACGCGCGGGCTGCAGAGTCAGTAAAAGTTGAAAGCCTACCGAGGACAGATTCGTAGCAATTGTACTCCGTTTGCACCTGTTTTCCGAGATCAAACAGTATTCTGAATGTGAACTTGTAACTGTTAAACTATTCAGTATTTACATAATAAGTGTTAACAGTGTTTTTACGAATATATTATAATCAGTGTAACAGTAAAGAATAGAATATCATATATAACCAAGAGCATCAAGCATCGTCATTGAACGTGTGACCATATCAAGATCCCATGTCTTTGTTCATCACTTTATATACACTTACTACGTATCATTCCAATATACAGTCCACTAATCATAAACCTTTGGGAAATCCTGATTTCCAACCTAAATCCCAAGATCCTTACATGGTCCTCGCAGACCGAAATTATTAATTTAATTCACTGCCATTTTAAATGGTCTTCCTTGGGACAAAATAATTCTCAACGTTTTTCATGGTCCTCTTAATCGTGCTCGGATGTTTCGGTATGAACTGTGTTAATACTGTTGGAACATTCCAGTGCGGGGATATGAACTAAGCAACCTTTGAATGAACAGTGAAGTGTATTGTGAAGAACAGTTTGGTCACCCTTTACATTCTTGAACTGTTACGTCATCTTGTGAAGGTGGTGTCGCGTGAATGCCACACGTATGCGTTCTTACTCATAGCACCCTAAATATGAACCAGGTATGACTCAGGTAGAGGGCGAAGTCCATAACGACTTCCTATTGATAGGTAAATATCACCTAAAGTGGATTGCCAAGTTCTACTCCCCTTTGCAAAGCAATAAACAGTAAAGGTAAAATACCATTGATATTCTAGCTTTTCATGGTTAAATGTAATAACTGATAATTCAGTTGAGACAGCAGTCTGTATGTGGGAGTTCGCTTGCGTAAGTACATCTGACCCCTCTCAATGAACCGTGAAGCAGTGTTTGACAAACATAATATAAACAAAATATAATGAGAAGTCTTCTACTTGGAGTTGTACTTTGATTCCCTTATTTTGAGGCGTTGACATTGGGATGACAGCAGGGGCGTGGCGTTAATGTTGCCTCTGTTGCCGCCGGCAACATCTTATAAAATGAATAAAGTGTATCCAAATTTTACATTATTTTTTCAAAGAATAATGGAAAGTGTAAGTAATTTCACTTTCAGATTTCAGAGTTTCTTCATTTATGACCGATCCGCCGAGACCGGTCGAAGACAGCATCCTCCAGTTCTAAACAGCTCGTTACTTTGCCAATGGCGCTTACCGGCAAACTCGAAGCTTATAGTCTCGTGTGAGATGTCAGTGACCCTGCGCGCTCAGTTTGCTGTTTATAGCACTTATTGTTGCCAGTTCAGTGTAAAGGCAAACCTTGATTTTTAGTGTTAATTCTTCACGTATAACAATGATATGGTGACTGATTTAATGCTAAAAGTACAATAAGAAGAATGGCATCACAATTTGCGGGTATAAGTGACTGTGATTGTGTGATCGAAAACGTTTTAAAACGTTTAACGGATCTTAAACCTTTAAAAACTAAATCACACGGGGGTTTCGAGAGGCATTTTAGTAGCTCTTGGTACAAGGAGTTTCCTTGACTGTGTGGTTGTGACAAATTAATGAAACTATTTTGTTGGCCATGCCTGCTTTTTTCCAATGAAAAGAATGCATGGACAACAGATGGCATCAGTAACATGGATAGTTTCCGCACCTTGAGGGTGCGTCATGAAAATTCCAAAACTCATATTTCATCCGTTGTAGCGTTAGTAAAGTTTGGAAAAACAAGAATTGACACTTCTTTGAGTGAGGCATTTAAGAATTCAGTTGAAAAGTATAATGAAGGTGTGAAAAGGAATAGGTATATAATGGGTCGATTGATAAATGCTGTTTGCTATTTAGCTCAGCAAAGACTCCCATTTAGGGGTAGTGACGAGTCCGAACATTCGGATAACAGAGGTAACTACGTAGAACTCTTACACCTAATTGCTCAAACAGAAGATAAGTTGGAGGAACATCTTCGGACTGCGACTGTGTTTTCAGGAACGTCAAATGACATTCAGAATGACATTATTGAGTGTATTTCTCGTGTTTTGATTAATGAAATAAAGAACGAAGTGAGTGAGACAAGTTTTATATCAGTAATCATGGACGAAACCACTGATGTATCAAATAAATCTCAATTATCAACGGTTCTTCGTTACGTCACACCAGAAGGAAGGGTTGAAGAAAGATTTGTAGGGTTTTATGATGTCAGTAGTGACCGCACAGCAGTTGGTTTGTCCAAGCATTTGTTCGAAATCATGGACGAATTCAAATCTGGCGCGAAACTCATAGCGCAAACATATGATGGTGCAGCCGTGATGGCTGGAGAGCATAACGGTTTACAATCGATTGTTATAGGGAAATATGAACAAGCTTTATTTGTGCATTGCTATGCCCACAAGCTTAATTTAGTTTTGCAGCAATCAACCAGTCAGATAAAGAAGTGTAGAATATTTTTTCAAACAGTGTCAGGACTGTCTACATTTTTTTCAAAATCGCCCAAAAGAACAGAAGCTTTAGACACTGAAGTGAAAAAACGCATTCCATCAGTGTCTGCCACGAGATGTAACTACAAAAACAGAATGATTGATGTCATTTTCAGCTTGAAGACTGAACTTGCCGCCCTATTTAAGTTAATGGCACAAGATGAGGATGAATGGGATGCTGAAACAAGAGCTTGTGCATCAGGCTACTACCAGAACCTCCTAAGCTTTGATTTCAGATTCTTGCTTTTGGTGTTTTCGCTTGTATTTCCTAAGTCTGATTTTTTGTTTAACATCCTTCAGAAAAATATTTTTTATATTGCTTTCTGCAAACAAAAAATCAATGACTTTAAAAACAGTATGAAAGACTTGCGTGAAAATTTTGACGAATTAATTTGGTCAAGAATAGAATCTGATCAAGACTGCCACGAAACACCAATACTTTCAAAGAGATCGAGACTGGACAAAGGAGAAAATGACACAAAATCATCGTATCGACGAATGTTTTATGAGATCATAGATACGATACTTGGCCAAATAACCAACAGATTCTCCGATATAGACCAACTACTGTTCCTGTCATTGTTGGACAGTGCTTCATACGCCGAATATGACAAGACTTTCCCAGAGTGTGCGTTTAAGATTTTTCTTACTTATTACGGACAGTACTTCAACTCAGTGCGATTAAGGAACGAACTCTGTTATTTGTACTCTTCCCCTGAATTTCGAAACAAAGCAGTCTACGAAGTTCACCAAGAGTTGTATGCCATGGAACTTAAAGAAGCTTTGCCACAGGTGTATAAACTTCATGATTTAATTTTGACTATTCCTGCCACCAGTGCATCAGCAGAACGATCTTTTTCAGCGCTCCGCAGAATACACACTTATCTCAGGAACACTCAAACTCAAAATAGACTTTCATCTCTGTCTCTGTTATCAGTGGAAAAGGGGTTGCTTAATAACCTTAAAAAGCAAAAGCAAGCAACGTTTGAAAATTCTGTCATTGATGTTTTTTTGGAGAAGAATCTGCGGATTGAACTGAAGTACAAATAGACTCTGTAAATTGGAGAGATTGTAAATACATTTTAAATAAGATATGCCACTATAATTTTTACTTATATGTTAGTTCTTGTTTGTTTTGTTTTATACAGTTGCATACAACCTATATAATATTAACTTGGAAACCCACGGAATTCGCGACTGGCACTCCCCAAATTAAATCTGAAGCAACTGGCAACACTTATGAATCACCCACGCCACGCCACTGGATGACAGTCTCACGCACGCGGGCCCCACCCAGACTGATATGTGTATATAAACTCTTCCGACTAAGGGCAAGTGCTTATTTTTTTGGAACCGACGCACATACGCACCACCTGTATCTCTCAGTTTCTTGTACCTTGATAAATTCCAATCAATAAAAACAGTATAGTTGAAAGTTGCTGGAGTGTTTAATACTCACACGAACCCATTATTAAAATAAACTCTAAGGGCTGGGCCACGACATAAGGGTTTTTGGTGGCAGCGTTGGCGGGATAGTTGTTAGCTAAAGTCAGTGGTTCGAGACTTGGAGAGATCTTCGAGGAGATCCACTTGCGGAACAGGCCATTCCACAAGTCCAGCATCGATTCCAGGACCTAGCTGCAGCAACATCAACTACACAAGAGAAGACAACACGGAGAAGGCAACACCCGAGGGACGTCGTCATTCTTTCCTTGTCATCTCACTCCAATTCCTAAGGTAAGCCCAGGATAATCTATATAGTTCATTACTCATCGTGGCTTGTACCATTTTTTGTGCTAAAAGTGTTTAAGCAAATCGTATAGGTAGAGTCAGTGTAATTGTGTAGGAAAAACAAGTAAGATGTCGCGAGAAGAGAACGTAGCAGATTCCCTTAATACTGATGATCATGAGGAAGCGGTGCAACCGGTGTATGATAGTTTTTATAATACAATTAGATTGCTAACTACAGTAAAACCTCGTTAACAAGAACTCTCTTACAACGAACACTCTGTTAACAAGAACAAATATTTGGTCCCGGCAAAGATGTATTGTTTCTTATAAAAGTTTTGTCGGTTAACACGAATTTCGGTTACCACGAACTGCGAACTGTTTTTCTGTCCCTTGAATCTTGAAATGTCATTTAACACAAACTTCCAAAGCTTTTCAAATTGTTATTTTCTGTTCTTCCTTCGCTAGGTATGCAAGAAATGAAGTTAAATGTAAACCTTTATTAAATTCCCGGTTATTTATGTGAATGGCTACGAGTAATTGGATTAATATTAACGCTATCGCTCGACAAACGGGAGTTATTGTTATTGTTATCCTATGCCAGTACTGCTGGTCTACAGGATGGCTAAATAAATAAATAAAGCATCGTGCCGCTAACAATCGGGTTATAACGTTTCTTATTTTATTTTTCTGTTCATTCAAACGTCCGTCGGCGTGGTCTTGTGGTTAGCGTCGCTGACTACAGATCCGTCGGCCCGGGTTCGATTCCCGGTACCTCCTCGGATTTTTCTGAGGTAGGGAGGTCTGGTAGGGGTGCACTCAGCCTCGTGATTCCAATTGAGTAGCTACTTGATAGAGAAGTAGCGGCTCCGGTCAAGAAAACCACCAATAACGGCCGTGGGTGTCGGCATGCTGACCACATGCCCCCCAATCCTGCCATCTGCCTACGGGAGATGACGCAGCGGTCGGGTGGTAGGCCAAGTCCCTCCAGGGATGTAGCGCCACGGAGTTTAGTTTTTAGTTCATTCAAACGTAACCAGTACGATTTCATCATACGTTGCATTAAAACTTGTAACCCACCTGCCAGGAAGTGTTTGCCGCCATAGCCACTTTAGAATGTTTTGCTGCAACATCCGAATCATCTGCTGAGTTTACTGAAGCTGTGAATACAGTTGGCCGTGAAGTTTCCAGGCACTTTCGTTCCCATCAGCGACAGCTCAACTTACTTGACTTTTTCAACAGGAAATTATCTTTTTTAAAGGTAGGCCTAATTACATAGCCTACTTTTGCATGTAACAGTATTGTCTACAATAGTGTATACCGTAATTGGTTCTTTAAAAAAAAAAATTAGTCCCCGGTTAGCACAAATTTTTTTAACACGAACCCCTCATTTTTCGGTCCCTTGGAATTTGTGTTAACGAGGTTTTACTGTATTACCTTCAATGGAAAGAAAACAGAGTTGCAAGAATTTATTAATTGTATTGAGTCAACGATTACAGAGGTAGATCCTGTTAAGATGGGAACATTTCTAATACATGTTGAATCTAAAATCACGGGAGATGCAAAAGCAAAATTAATTGCGAGACCAAAGCGTAAAACGTGGAAAGATATTAGAGATATATTGGAAGAAAACTATGCACCAAGACACACCCTTGATTTTTATGCAAGTAAACTCTTCAATAGTAGGCAAATGGCAAATGAAGATGTAGCTTCGTGGGGTAGCAGGATAGACTGTATGTCCACTGATTATCAGAATGCAACATTAAGGATATTGGATGAATCGTCACACGCAGGTGCTTTAGATCATTTGACATTTGCTACAAAAACGTGTTTCTTGCAAGGTTTGTACAATCAGAATATTGCGACTGTAATAAGAGCTAGATCAGATTTGACTTGTTTGTCAAACTTAGTTCAGCTAGCATTAGACACAGAAACAGGAATCAATTCAAACGAGCAAAAGCAACGCGGAGAAACGTACAGGGCTACACAATTCACTAAAAGTACTCAGGAGAATCGAACTAAAGAATACAAAGATCAACGGGATGGTAAGAAGGATTTTAGGAAAGGTTACAAGAAAGGTAATAGGTCCTTTAATGTAAACATGATTTGTTTTCGTTGCCAGAAAGAAGGGCATATAGCTAGGGAGTGCCGAGGTACACCTAAATGCCGAAAATGTAATAAGATGGGGCACGAAGCAAGGGATTGTCGCACACAGGGCAATCATCAGGGAAACGGGCGTTAGAAAGTCCCGTGCAGCCAGGGTTTTCCGGAAACCAATAAAAGGTTGCGAACAGGTTAGTGAAGAACCAATCAAAGGTTGCGTACAGGTTAGGGCAGAACCAATCAAAGGTTGCATAGAAGTTAGTGAGGAAGCAATAAGAGGTTGCATAGAGGTTAGGAATATTCCAAATAAAGTAGATAAAAACCATGGTAATAAAAGTGATTCACTAGGCAATGAAAGTGAAACATTAGGTAAGGAAGGTGATACACCAGGTAGGGAAGGTGAGACACCAAATAATAAAGAGGGACGTAAATCTAGTACTAGTAGCATAAAGCAAAGTGAGGATAAAAATAAAGAAAAGCAAAGTGAGGATAAAAATAAAGAAAAGCAAAGTGAGGATAGAAAAAGCAAAAAGCAAAGTGAGGATAAATGTAAAGGAAAGCAAAGTGAGAATAAATGTAAACAAAGGCAAAGTGAGGATAGGAATAAAGAAAGGCAAAGTAATAATAAAGTGAAATTTATTAGCAAAGAAATGAGGGCAGATAAGTTTAATAATAATGCCAAAGTAGAGAGCCTAAAGCATGCGCATGCGAACCAAAGGCAAATAATAAAAGGGCAAATTATCAAAATGCAAATCATCAAAAGGCAAATAATGAAAGGGCAAATCCTCAAAATGCAAATAAAAATGCAAATAAAAATGCAAATAATCATAAGGCAAGTAATCAAAATGCAAATTGTAAAGATGCAAATTGTACAGATAGGAAGTATGAAGTTCACGTGAATAAAGTAAATGATAATTGCTTTGAGAATAATGAGTATCCTTCACAAGAAAGTGAGTATGTTTCATTGCATATAAGAGAGGCGAATCAGGAAGATTCGAGTGAAAATAATTTGTTAGTAATTAATCTTGAGGGAGATAATTTACTAGGTGGAAAGACGCTTGTAGATAGTGGTTCACAGGTGTCATTAGTTCGAGGAGATTCTCTATTAAATGACTATTGCATAAAAGAGGTAGATACCGTATTGCAAGGTGTAACAGGTGCTACGCTTGCAATAGAAGGTAAGATTGAATTGCTTGTGTACCATGATAATGTCAAGTTTACGCATGAATTCTATGTTGTGAATGACCTTCCACAAAATCTAGATTGTGTATTAGGACAGGATTTCTTACGACGATATGAAGTTGAATTGAGTTTTAAATACAATGAGGCAAAAATTAGGATTCCTGCTAGAACAGAAAAATAGTAGAACTTCCATTAATTGAGAAAGGAGACATTTTGATAACTAAGCAAGAAGTAAAGCCAGGCGTTTTCTTAGGAGATGCGTTGTCGACAGTGAAAGAGAATAAGATTGTAACTTGCATTATTAATACAACAGATGATGACATCGAACTAGGTCCCATTAAGCTTCAATATGAGAGACCTCCTACACAACATTTTTGCGCTTTAAATGTACAGGCGAAGTCCAACACAAATGAAAAGAGACATAAACTGTTAGACACACAATTAAGTTTAGATCACGTAACAGAGGGCAAGGACTCCCTTCGTTCACTGTGTCACCAGTATATTGATGTATTTCATTTACCGGGGGATAGATTAACGGAAACAACAGGTGCAGTTCATACTATACCGACCCCAGAGATTCCCCCAGAGCGTGCAATTCACGTAAAAAGTTATCGTATTGCAGAAGCGCATAATGAAGAAGTAAACAGACAAGTTGAGCAAATGTTAGAGGATGGTATAATAGTACCCAGTTCGAGTCCCTACAATTTTCCATTACTTGTAGTACCAAAGAAAATGGACGCATCAGGCAAAAAGAAATGGCGAGTGTGTATTGATTTTCGCAAACTCAATGATGTTACAATTGGCGATAGCTTCCCACTTCCCAATATACAAGATATATTAGACAAGTTAGGAAGATCTCGTTATTTTACTGCACTTGACTGCAAGTGGCTATCATCAAATTCCAACTGCAGAAAATGATAGAAAGAAGACAGCATTTAGCACATCAAGCGGCCATTTTGAATTCACAAAAATGCCATTTGGTCTAAAGGCGGCCCCAGCCACCTTTCAAAGATTAATGACAAATGTCTTATCAGGTTTATTAGGCCTAAAAGCTCTTGTTTACCTTGACGATATTTTTTCGGTGAAACAGTAGAGGAGCATAACGATAAATTACGACTTGTATTTGACAGACTAAGAAAGCATACTTTAAAATTGCAACCAGACAAATGTGAATTTTTAAAGACAGAATTGACATACTTAGGTCATACAGTATCAGGAGATGGTGTAAGGCCAGACACCAAGAAGGTCGAGGCTGTGGTTCAATTCCCGGCTCCTACAACACCAACAGAAGTAAAATATTTTCTTGGTTTAGATGGTTATTATAGGCGATTCATTCCGAACTTCAGTTCGATCGCTAAGCCACTCACAGAATTGTTAAAGAAAGATGTCTCATTTAAATGGAATAAGGAAGAATTGCAATCATTCGAGGCACTAAAGTTTCACTTAGTGAACCCTCCGATTTTGCAGTACCCAGACTTTACACGACCTTTCGTAGTTACCACAGATAGTAGTAATAACGCTATAGGTTGTATATTAAGTCAAGGCAAAGTAGGTGAAGATCTGCCGATCGCATACGCGAGTCGTACGCTTAATAGTGCAGAAAAGAATTATGCAGTTTGTGAGAAAGAATGTTTAGCAATAATATGGGGATGCAAACATTTCAGACCATATTTGTTAGGTCGCCAATTTACTATTGTTACTGATCATAAACCATTAACTTGGATATTCAATGTGAAAGACCCCAGTTCGAGACTACTCAGATGGCGTCTTCTTCTTGAAGAATATCAGTATACAGTACAGTACAAGGCCGGAAAGCGAAACACGAATGCAGACGCTTTGTCTCGCGATCCAAGCTTGTGTCTTTTAGTAGATGAGAGTGAAATCACAGAAAAACGAAAGCAGGATATCATGAAGGAAATGCACGAGTGCCCAGTTGGACACATGGGTATTCATAGGACGTTAGAAAGAATAAAATTGTATGTCTCATGGAAGAATATGAAGTCAGATATAGAAGCTTACATAAGAAATTGTGATGTGTGTCAGCGTAATAAAGCAACAAGACCTTTGACTAAACAAGAACTTGAAATAACAGACACTCAGTCAGAACCGTGGCATAAAATTGCTTTGGACGTAGTTGGTCCACTTCCGCAATCTGAAAACAATTGCAGATATATCCTGACGTGCCAAGATAATTTAACTAAATATCTAATTGCAATTCCAATTGAAAATCAAGAAGCAAACACTATTGCAGAAGCACTAGTAAACAAAATTTGTCTTGTACATGGAATTCCACAGATTATCTTAACAGATCAGGGTGCGAACTTTTTAAGTCAGATATTTAAGCAGGTATGCAAATTGCTGAAGATTCAAAAGATTAACACTTCCGCATATCATCCGGAAAGTAACGGTTCACTTGAGAGATCACATAAAGTTCTAGTTGAATATTTGCGATGTTTTTGCACAGATAAGCAGACAGAATGGGAAAAATGGATCCCTTATGCAACTTTTGTGTATAACACAACACCACACACTTCAACGAAATACACTCCATTCGAATTAGTGTACGGTAGGTTAGCAAACCTTCCGGGGGCGCTTCAGAAAGCTCCTACGTCACCATTGTACAATTATGATGATTTTGTAACAGATACAAAATATAGAATGCAAATCAGTCATGAGATAGCAAAAAGAAATCTAATTAAGGTCAAGGAAGATCAGAAGGAAAGGTTTGATAAGAATAAAGCAAACCCAGTAGAGTTTAAAGAAGGTCAAAAAGTATTATTAAGTAATGATGCTACTAAAGTGGGCGTGTCAAAGAAACTCAGCTCACCATGGTTAGGTCCATACAGGGTAATAAAGGTAAATGACAATGGTACATTTGCTCTTCAATGGATAGCTAAAAAGAATGATAAAAACACACGAGGTACTAATAAAGCAAAATTCAAACAGTTCATGCAAATCGAGTAAAACCATATTTCTCCTCTTCTTTGCAGGATGAAAATGTTGATCTACGATAACCTTTTCCTACTTATGCATGTAGCATGTGCTGATAATTATTTTGAAGATGAACCTATAACCAATCCCACAGGAATTTATTTTGATTCGTGCGGATATGTGCAGTTATATTCGTCAGAATGGAAACTAGTTGCTTATATTAATATGGAGCAAGCTAAGAATTCTTTATCTGTTATAAAACAACACACTAAGTCAGTATTATCATTTTGTAATACTATACAAAATAAGACATGGTATCCATACACAGATTGTGTTACTTTTAAAACTTATATGAATAACAGAATTAAACAAGTTGAAAACTTAAAGAATATAGTAGCAGACTATACTGGTTATGAACCCCAGACTAATAGAAAGAAAAGAGCAGTATTAGATTTTGTAGGACAAATTACTAAGATTCTTTTCGGTACATTAGATAATGATGATGCTCAGTTTTATACTACTAAAATAAATGAATTAGAATCTGATCAGAAAAGTTGTATACGTATTGCGAGTGAACAGATGTTAGTTATCAAATCAGCAATCACATCTTTTAATGCTACAGTACGTGACGTAAATAGGAATGAAAAAGTTTTAAAGGAAGGTTTATCGAAGTTAACAGAGCATGTAAATAATGTAACATTTGAACTGTATGGCGAAACGCAAACATTAGCTATGATTATTGAACATATTTTGCAGATTGAGAGAAGTTTAGATAGAACTCGTGAATTTTTTGAGCTTATAATTGAAGCAATAGTGCATGGTAAAGATGGTACACTGCAACCACAATTGATAACACCTAATAAAATCAGGTACATGATGAGTAACGAACAACCCATTACGGGAATAGATTACCCTGTAAACATTCCTTCACATGAACTCATGAAAATCATTACTCCCCACATATTCCTCCAAGGTAAATACCTTGTTTATGTTATTTATGTTCCACTTCTACTTCCTGAACAATACCAATTGTTCCGATTGATTCCCTTTCCTACACTGGGTCAACGAGGAGTCAACACCAAGTACGTCTACATCGAATCGTCCAAGGACTACATCATCAGTGATCCATTACGTCAGAAGTACGCCAAGTTAAGTAGGAATCAATTAGATAAGTGTTTGAAAGTAAACGAGTTAAAGTCAGTTTGCAAAGAAACAGTTCCAATACTTACGTATAAAGAAGGTGAAGATTGTGAAGCAACACTAGTACATCCATCAACTACGAAGGTCCCAGGTTCGTGTACCCAGAGGATGATGGAGCTTGATAAGTCACTGTGGATAAAACTGTATGGAAATGTATGGTTACATGTCACACCGAAAACGGAGAATTTTACTTATATATGTGGTAATAACCCACCACAATCGCAGACCATCAAAGGCAGAGGAAAGATTTCTCTACGTCATGGCTGTAAAGGTTTTACGGCACATGCCACTATTTATGCATACAATGCGATTGAAACCAATGTTACCTTTCCCGACATTATTCCTTTCGCACCAATTGATTTCGACTGTTGTTTAACACCTGAACAATTACCTTACCTAGAGAACATAAAACTTAACCTTCCTCTAAGTAATGTCCTTTCCCGTACTGATGAACTGAAGATAACAAGTCATAAAATCAACGAAGTCAATAAACTAATAAATGATGAAAAATGGAAATTAGATCATGAAACTAAAATTAGTTACATGTCATGGGCTACAACAACAGGTCTGATAAGTGTATTCATCATAATAGCCATATGCTTCAGCTGCTGCTGTTGTTCATGCTGTCGCAAATGTGGATTTTGGCTATATAAGAAATGGCAACCAATGGACTGTATAGATGCAGTAAAAGACCAATGCTTTATGCATCAAACGATATCAACAGGAAACGTTCATTTTCATGGAAGCACAGTATCTCTTCCCATTGCTGGAACCACAGAAGAAAACAATGCAGAGTCGACACTACTAGAAGACATCGAACTCAAGGAGTCGATCCCGATAGCTTCAAGAACAAGATCTTCAAAACTGAAGAAAGGATTTACTGGCTGGCGTACATAAAGTGTAACAGATAATAAAAGAATTGTGGATCAATAAGTGTGATGTTAGGGCAGGCTATTAAATAACGGAAGTGTGATACATTTAGCTAGGGGAATAAAACAGAACAGAAAAGAAGAAATCAATACTTGGTAAAAAGAGACAGAAAATATTACGAATGTGAAGAAGTGAAGAATGTTAACCATATGTTAGCCATATGTTGTAATTTGGTATTTGTATAATGCAGAAAGTTTTAAGGTAAAATGAAATTAATTGAATTTGATTAATTAAATTTCAGATAAGCATACACTTCAAGGTAAGTGATGAGAAGAAGCAATGAGCAGAATAACAAAGGTAATGTGTTATTTAAATTAAATGCTAATTTGAAGAAGGTAATTTGCTATCAAAGTAAATTAAAGGAATAATTTGTAGAATGCAAAGATTTGAATCAATTGAAAGTAAATGTAATGTAATTGTTTAAATCACTTTTATTTCATAAAGTAAAATGAATTTAGAAGTTGCAAGTAAATAAATGAAATAAAATAAAGTAACAAATGAATAGGCAACTATTTGAATGTAAACTGCATGCAAAATAAATTGCAAAGGATGCACATTGATACGAAACTTGTGTAATTAAGAATGAAACAAATTACTATCACTGAGTAATTAAAAAGGATATAATTAATATTCATAAAGGTTCAATGGATTTAAAGGAAATGCTTCATTAAAACAAAGCATTCAAGGAATACAATTAATTGCAAACTCATGTTATGTAAATGTATACACATTGTGTACTGTGTATAAGTGTTTTTTAGGTAAGTGAAATTGCAAATCAAAGGAAAGTAGACCATGGCAGCATCCCAAGTAAGTAAGTGAGAGTAACAGCGAAAGAAGCAATTAGCTCCTTCCTTGTTTTTAGGGATGGAGGTGTCGCGTGAATGCCACACGTATGCGTTCTTTCTCATAGCACCCTAAATATGAACCAGGTATGACTCAGGTAGAGGGCGAAGTCCATAACGACTTCCTATTGATAGGTAAATATCACCTAAAGTGGATTGCCAAGTTCTACTCCCCTTTGCAAAGCAATAAACAGTAAAGGTAAAATACCATTGATATTCTAGCTTTTCATGGTTAAATGTAATAACTGATAATTCAGTTGAGACAGCAGTCTGTATGTGGGAGTTCGCTTGCGTAAGTACATCTGACCCCTCTCAATGAACCGTGAAGCAGTGTTTGACAAACATAACAATAAAATATAATGAGAAGTCTTCTACTTGGAATTGTACTTTGATTCCCTTATTTTGAGGCATTGGCATTGGGATGACAGTCTCACGCACGCGGGCCCCACCCAGACTGATATGTGTATATAAACTCGTCCGACTAAGGGCAAGTGCTTATTCTTTTGGAACCGACGCACATACGCACCACCTGTATCTCTCAGTTTCTTGTACCTTGATAAATTCCAATCAATAAAAACAGTATAGTTGAAAGTTGCTGGAGTTTTTAATACTCACACGAACCCATTATTAAAATAAACTCTTTGTTTTGGTCAAGCTCGAGGGCTGGGCCACGACAGTGGAAGCACACACGCGCCTTGCAGTGCTTCACTCAAGTAACGACAGACACTGTGATTTCGTAAAGTTGTAACCAGAAACTATTTAACATAAAACCATTGATAGTTCAATCCATGGTATTCTACGGTGGGTGAGGTATAAATTGTTGTATTCCCATACAAAAGCAGAACATTTGTGTACTACGGATTTCTGCGGGAAAAGTACTTGGTTCGATACCAGTCTTGTGCAAGACTCTGAATTCTAAAGTGGCATAAGGAACACTCGCGTCAAATCGCTTTCGTGACTAAAACATTCGGACATTTTGTGTCAGTGACATATAGACAAAGTGCAGTGACAACTCATCAACGGACAGACAGACAGTATCAGTGGCAGATTCTACGTTTTATCATCAAGGCTGTCATTCCATGAATACAGGTCAGATCAAACCAGTATTACCTTAATCCTGCATGCATGTCTCATTTGTGTAGTGCCTCTCATCAATTGTATGTTATTAATCGGGTAGTATACCAAAGATAATTAATCAATTATCAGCATGGATCACAACGTAAAGGAAAAATTAATATGTAAAAGAGGGCGTGCCAAAGCTGCTTTAACGAGAATAGAAACATTTCTTGAAGGCTTTAATGAAACACATGATTCATTAGACATCGAAGAAAGACTTAATAGGATTCCTGAAAATGAAGCTCAATATAATGCAGCACAGGAACAACTGGAAGACGAAGACACTGATTCAGATCATTCTACTGATAGGGAAGGATTTACTAATCAGTTAGATAGTATTTCTGCCAAATGCAAACGAAAACTAATTGAACTTCAAAGAGCAGTATCTCCTGTTTTATCAGAAGTTAATTCAGTTCACAGCATGATAAGTAGTTGCAATGTTAAACTACATACGATACAACTTCCAAGTTTTTCAGGAAATTGTGTGGATTTTCCCAAATTCAGAGACACTTTTGAATCTCTCATCATAAATAATGCAACGCTATCTGATGTACAGAAACTTCATTATTTAAATTCTACATTAAAGGATGAAGCCAAGTTATTAATCAATAATTTGCCAATAACGAATGAAAACTTTTCAGTTGCATGGTCACTACTGAATAGCAGATATTACAATAAACGATCATTGCAAACAATCATTTAAATAATTTGTTGTCTCTTCCAAATGAGAATAAACAAGCTATGAGCTCGAGCATCAGAGACATAGTGAATCAAGTTAGAAGCAATATCAATGCTATTGAAGCATTAGCATTAGATATACCACTGCATGATTTAATTTGGCAACAGCTAATATTGAATAATCTGAGTTTTGAGACTAGAAAAAGTTGGGAAGCTACTATTAGTGACAATGAATTTTCAACTTTAGAGAAATTATTAGAATTTCTAGAAAATAAATGCAGAGCTTTAGAAGTTAGTGAAAATAGTCACAAACAAACTAACCAGCATGCTAAAGCAGAAGTTCTAAAGCAAAGTGCTAAGCATAAGGGTTTCAATAAGCATGAGAAACATTCTCAATCTTTTGTTACAGTAAGAGAAAGCTGTAAACTGTGTAATAGTGATCATCCAATTTATCAATGTACCAAGTTTAATAATTTTTCAGTGAATGAAAGATTTAGCTGTGTTAAACAAAAGAAACTGTGTTTTAAGTGTTTAAAACAATATGCACCAAATCACAAGTGCACTCAAGGTAAGTGCAAGATTTGTCATCAGTAGGGACCGGATTCTTAGGTTTTTACCTATTTTTTTCCTTACTTCCAAAACAAAAAGCGATCACACACTTTTTCGAATCATGCCCATAGGATTCACCCACATTAATTCTGTGGCACCTAAAAATACCTAAATGGGGTATAAAAACCTAAATGTACCTAAACGGGATGTAAAACCTAAATTGTCTAATTATGCTACTTTTTTTGTCTTTTTTGTTTGTCAGTTGAGAAATTTTGCGGAGAGACAATTTTTGTCGGGTTGAAATTAATACCAACAGCGTTTCGTTCAACTCAATGTCGTCTAGGATGACAGTATCAAGAGAGGAAGTGTAAGAGTACCTGCGTATTCCTTTTAAAATATTCGTACGAACAACCATTGTTGATGTCATGCGAGGTTGAAAGGCCATTTTCTGCCTTCAAATGTATTCTAAGAGATAACAGGAAGTACTTCACAGTTGAGAATCTTGAAAGATATTTAGTGATATACTGTAACCAGGATATGTGAGGCAATCTTATTTTCACTGCTTCTTTTTATTGTTTATGCTTTCTTTCTTCAATTCTTTAATATCGCCCTAAAGCAAGTTTACACAAATTTAATTCAATTTTGTTAAGTTAAACTTTACAAGTATTATGTATTCAATCCTATGTAGCACATTCAAATTCATTAAACCAATTATTCTACCCAAAAACGATATTCTGGACAAAAAACCTAAAAAAACTATTTCACCTAATGGAAAACCTAAAACAGTGTTTTTAAAAACCTAAAAATCCGGTCCCTAGTCATCAGTCTACGCATCATACATTGCTTCATTTTACAAAAAATGACAACTGTCAGCAGAATCAGTGCTCAAATAGTAATAGATCACATTCTTCAAACAATCTTGAGTCAGATGAAGAGATTTCTAGAGAAGAAAATGGAAATGCATACTGTGCTTTCAAACAGATAAGACAGTCACAGATGCTACTAGCAACAGTGCAAATTAATGTGGTAGATTCTTCAGGCAATATAGTATTATGTCATGGAATGCTCGACGGTGGCAGTGAACTTAATTTCTTGTCAGAAGAATTAATACAACGTCTTCACTTGAAGAAAAGAAAAACACATGTTCCACTTCAAGGAATAAATGAAGTAACAACGCAATCCAGTTCAGTTGTTAATGTGACAATTGGATCCAAATTCCACAACTGGAAGAAGAACATTGAATGCTTTGTTTTACCAAAGATAACTAGCAACTTGCCTGTTGTGAAGTTCAACCACAAAGAATTAAATCTACCAACAGACATTGAGTTGGCTGATACAACGTTTCACACACCAGGGAAAATTGATATTCTTCTGGGAGCAGAAACATTCTACGAAATCTTAGAAACAAACAGAATGGTGAGACCAGGAAACTATCCAGTCCTACAGAAAACAAAGTTAGGTTGGATATTGGCTGGAAAATTACCTTTCCACGCACCACAACAGAAGGAACATCATAAGTGTCTTACAGTAGCTCAACCTACATTGGAGCAACAATTTAAGTCATTCTGGGAGATAGAATCCACAGAAACTAAACGTCTTTCAGTAGAACAAACAGAATATGATGTAACTAATCTAACTTCTACTAAACAGCAAGAAGTAGAAAGAAGAAACTCTCTGACAGTGCAAGTAAAGAAAAACGAAGATTTTCTACATTATCCAGACTTGTTAGAGTAATTGCATATTGCAAGAGATTTTTCTACAATTGTAAACATAGAAAAGAGAAACGCATCAGTTCTCTTACAACTGAAGAAACTGATGAAGCATTGAAACTATGCATTAAAATGGCACAATCTTCACAATTTCTTACAGAAATCAATGATTTAAGAAATAAACAATCTGTTGACAACAAGAGTCAATTAAAATCATTGAATGTGTTCCTGGACAACAAAGAATTTTTACGTGTTGGAGGTCGTATCCAAGAATCGAACCTACCATATGATAGCAAACATCAATTGATATTACCATCAAAACACAAACTAACTCAATTGATAATTGAATCTGAGCATCGAAGATTACTTCATGCAGGAACACAACAACTGATATCATCTATCCGAACAAAATATTGGATACCATCCATAAAGAGAATTGTAAAATCAATTTTACATAAATGTGTTATATGCTTTAAACTAAATGCAGCAGCTACACAGCAACTAATGGGTTCTCTTCCCACAGAAAGAATGACACCCACACGTGCATTTAGAAATGTTAGTATAGACCTAGCAGGGCCTATAAATGTGAGACAAGGAGCTCCACGTAGCAAGTCAATTATCAAGAATTATATTGCAATTTTTGTGTGTTTCGCAACAAAAGCAGTGCACTTGGAAATTGTAGCAGATCTAAGTACTGCATCACATCAGCAATAAGACGATTTGCAGCTAGAAGAGGCCAACCATCACAGATTTGGTCAGACAATGGAACAAACTTGGTCGGAGCAGCCAGGGAAATTCAGGAAATTCAAGAATTTCTGAAGTCAGACATACACAATAGAGAAATGCAAGGTCAACTATCTTGTTTTAATTGCAAATGGCATTTTATACCAGCCAGATCAGCTCATTTTGGAGGATTATGGGAAAGTGGTGTCAAGAGCATGAAATTTCATTTCAGACGTGTTATGGGAACACACATAGTTACTACCCTAGTACTAATAACTCTCATTACACAAATTGAGGCATGTATGAACTCTCGTCATATATGTATATTGTCAGATTCACCTTCTCAATATTCATTCCTCACTCCAGGTCATTTCCTAATATCTGAACCATTAACCAGTATTCCAGAACCTAACCTTGTTGATACACCTGATACTAAACTCACCCGGTGGCAGTTGCAGTGCATTTGGAAGGCGTGGTCCCAGGACTATCTGCACACCTTGCAGCAGAAACACAAGTGGACTCATGCATCGCCCAACTTATCTCCTGGCGATGTGGTCATCGTTAAAGAAGACAACGTGGCACCTCTACACTGGAAGTTAGGTGTTATTCAAGATGTGTTTCCCGGAAAGGACAAACTAGTTCGTGTGGTTAATGTACGAGTAGGAACTAACATTTACAAATGACCTACCACCAAGTTATGTAAACTTCCTATAAGTTAATTTGGAAAAAACAGTTTTTTTTTGGTGGGCGACATGTTAAAGCTAGCATTAATCTTATATTGCATAATAATGTTAGTGCGTAATATTGTAGCTTGTGCAGTTGGTTGCTCAACGTTGCACAACAGTATATCATAATTTCATCAATGACGCACCATGACCTGGCAAGAGGCAAGCATCCTGAAGGACCTGCACGCGCGGGCTGCAGAGTCAGTATAAGTTGAAAGCCTACCGAGGACAGACTCGTAGCAATTGTACTCCGGTTTGCACCTGTTTTCCGAGATCAAACAGTATTCTGAATGTGAACTTGTAACTGTTAAACTATTCAGTATTTACATAATAAGTGTTAACAGTGTTTTTACGAATATATTATAATCAGTGTAACAGTTAAGAATAGAATATCATATATAACCAAGAGCATCAAGCATCGTCATTGAACGTGTGACCATATCAAGATCCCATGTCTTTGTTCATCACTTTATATACACTTACTACGTATCATTCCAATATACAGTCCACTAATCATAAACCTTTGGGAAATCCTGATTTCCAACCTAAATCCCAAGATCCTTACATGGTCCTCGCAGACCGAAATTATTAATTTAATTCACTGCCATTTTAAATGGTCTTCCTTGGGACAAAATAATTCTCAACGTTTTTCACAGTCTATGGCAAGTCTTCGTCGTGATGTAATGCAGTTTGGATCCCAAGCAAGTGAGAAGTATAGTATATACTTGGAGAAGTATAGTGTTCGACATTATTCAGTCTACGTCAAGTCTTCGTCGTGGTGTGATGCAGTCTGGATCCCAAGCAAGTGGCTTAGAGAAGTATAGTGTTCGCCATTATTCTTTCTATGTCAAGTCTTCGTCATGAAGTAGTGCAGTCTAGATCCAAAGCTAGTGGCTTGGTGAAGTATAGTATTCGCCATGTGCTCAAAAGCAATAACTATTGTGTTCATCAAATCAGTTGAACTTTAGGCAGAAGTGATTTATATCAGTAACTATTACGTACAAAGCTAGTGGCTTGGTGAAGTATAGTATTCGTCATGTGCTCAAAAGCAATAACTATTGTGTTCATCAAATCAGTTGCACTTTAGGCAGAAGTGATTTATATCAGTAACTATTACGTACAAAGCTAGCGGTCAGATTTCAAGAATTGTGTCTACATTAATGTATGCAGCTGTCCATGACTATGCAGGGTTGCATAACGAGGGAATTACGTTGTATCTCCAGCTAGCAGTGACGTCATCGGATGAAGAAAGAAACGCTCAACATAAAGTGTGAAATTTGTGAATGGACCAGCAACTTATTTGGTGAGACCGAGGCCAACCCCCGTATTTATTTGTTCTATTGTGATAGCCTATTTACTTCAATCAAGTCTATCTCCATCACACATTACCTTTGTCTATACAGGCCCTCTAGAAAGACTTTTACAGGCCTAGAACTTACTTACAACATTAATCGGGATTACCAATAAGCCTTATGTGCTTAAGAAAATGAAGAAAAAATTTAGTTAATATTTTTTCCAATTACTTAAGAGAAATTAGAAAATTGGAAAAGAAATCAGTTCTGACTCTAATCAAATTTCAAATGAAATTACATATTTCTTTGCACTTAAAATAAAAGTTAATTCACAATAGTTTTAAATTAAACTTTTGTGAACTTTGAGAGTAACTTTGTATTGTTTCTCTTCTGAGACTAGAACATGTTGAACATTTTGTTTTACTTATTTTAAAGGATAGAGCAATATTTAATTTTTGCATTTTTAAAGAATAAATTTAATTTTCAATCAAACATTATGAATTTGTACCCTATTTTTTCTACTGAAACTGAAGCCCCGACTTGGGTGAAAACTACAACCATCATTCCCAGACTTCGTGAGCACTGTTTATCAGTCCAGAGTGCTAACTACACTGACCGGCAAAAAAAACCGTTCACTTAAAGAAATTTTTAAAAATTAAGTTTAAATAAAAATTATGTAGTAGGCCTAGTGCTTGAAATAAAATTACTGCAATTATATACGTTTTTAAGATTAAAATGTAATAACACATTTCATACTTAATTCCCCATTTTTCCTCTTGCACCGTGGTGAATGGTGAGCCTAAGGTTGCAGGGGCATAACGGAGGCTGCATCCATCATCAATTAGAGCAATAGCTTTGGCAACGTCTTTGAGACTGAGAGGCATAATTTCAACTAAACTTACTGACAGAATCACTTTGAAGCGAAGGGAGACAGTTTCCGTTCAGTTTGGAAGGAAATGACGCAATACAACAATGAAACACCTAGCAATATGTACGACAAGCTAGTGCTTATAATCATATTGGAATCACCCTTTTGCAATGTTTTTTTGGTGATAAAGTGAAGATATGAAGAATGCAGATATGCTGAATCTATAGCTAATGATCCATTAAAAATAATAATTCATCCTCACCAACAAAAATGTATAAACATCCAATCAAAATTATGTTTAATCTTAAAAGTACAACAAATTTTACAGTGAACGGTTTTCTTTTGCCGGTCAGTGTATTACACATTACCTAGTGCTACTTTGAACTTTGAATTTTTTCAATATACTTTCAATGGTAGGGATTGATATTTCAATATTCTTAGTAATTCTTTGGTAGCTGATATACGGCCCACGAAATCAATCAGGTTAGGTTTAAAGGATATAGATTTTTAATCAGTTTTGTAGAAATTGTGTAACGGTTCCCCATTTTCTGTTTATAGACAGCTTGGACCGTCAGTGCAGGAACATACTAACCATTGGTGGCCCACGGCATTATGTTGAAATCGATGAATGCAAGATCGGCCGCCGCAAATTTAATGCGGGTCGCGTCACTGAGTGTCAATGGGTTCTGGGCATGATTGACAGGCAAACAAAAGAGATTCACCTGGAGATCTGCCCAGGGAACAACAGAAGTGCCCTGACCCTACTAAGGTTAATTAGGAATCATGTGGCAGCCTGGACTTCTATCATCACCAATTGTTGGAGGGAGTATAATGGACTGACTCTTGCGGGATTTAGGCATCAGACTGTCAACCATTCCCTCCATTTCGTCGATCCTAATACCGGAGCCTGCACAAACACCATCGAGGGTGCCTGGTATCCTTTAAGGCAGCTACTTTCGCGGGGAGGTGTTTCCTCTAGAGATGAGGAGTCATTCGCCAACCATATGTGCGAATATCTCTGGAGGGAGGATGTCAAACGCCTTAAAAGTGACCAGTTTCTGCATCTTGTGGATGACACCAAGATTTTATACCCCGGTGGTGTTCCAGACAACGATAGCGATAGCGACTGATCACCATGAATTCCACTTCATTATTTATAATATCCCATACTGCCTTAGTGGGGTTTGTAGAGTTATGAATTCTGTCCTTGACATACTCTGATTTAGAGATACAAATTAGATGTTCATAATGTTTATAATTAGTTTTGAGTGTTTCATTATCATAATGCCTACACAGGTACCTCACTAATCGTAGGTGTTTTTTGTAGTTCAAAATTTCATTTGTAATTTGGCTTGACCTTCTGTGAGTATTTTGATTAACAATTTTAACTCTAGTCTTTGGGATAGCTATATCCATATAATACTTAACTTTTTACAAAACTTAATACGTTGACAGTACCTTCCCTTTTTATATATATATATCAATTATGCATCTTGTAAATAATAGACACTTGCTCTCCATAAACTCAGACATTCCAGTAGCGGCTATTCAGGGGAAGATGGTGAAGAACAAATTCACCTACCATTTGTTATTTATTTGATTCCAATTTTATTTTTAATTTTTTTAATGATAATTATAAATATTATACAGTATTAGTATTATTATCATTATTACTTTTACTGTAGTTCAAATTCAGTAATATATTGTTTGAATGTTCGTGCCAGAGACAGTGTTTCGCAGATCCTCCAACAGTCACCAGAATGGCGATCAGTTAACACCAATGGACTTGCTGAAGCACAAACTCTCCAGCAAGTTTTGGTCTTCATGTTTACAGCGGTTGCTATGACAACGGGTAGAAAATGTCCCCCGTCACTCCACCCTTACTCAGAGATATACGTCATACGTGAAGGAGACAATTTTTGGTCTTCTCGCTTGCTTGCTTGCTTATACCTACCGAGCTAAGCCGATAGATTTATGACTACTTGTCTATCCGGAAGGGACCGTCTAAAAGGTACTTCTTTCTTAAATTCTGCAGTCTTCCCACAAAGTAAAATAAATAAAGATAGCTCTAATTCTATTTTTTGTTCTTTATTAAGTTGAATAAGGAGGCATTATATTTCCTCAGTTCCTCTTTCTTTTAGCTACATTTTTTCAATTTCTTAATTGAGAATCCTACAAGTAATTTTCATAGTACTGTACCATGGAAGCAAATGGAGAGAAAGATTTATATTTTGAACACAGCCATGCTCCTGTGATGCCTTATTCAGGGGAACATGCATTTCCCCCGGCCTCAATAATATCAGTCTGTTTTGTGTCGCGTTATGTGCCAGGCGCTTCTTTACCAGTTCTTAACGTATTCATTTTATTTCTCTTTATTACTGTGTGCTTCGGTTTTTTTTTAAATAAATTACTTTTCAGTTTGTGTGTTAAGGAATGTGAGTTTATCGTAAGCTGTAATGCAAAAATGAATCCGTTAAACGACCCCGTGAGCACTTTAATACAAACTCCGTTTAGTCGTTGGAGGGAAGATGATAAGAGAGATCTATTGTTTCTAGGATCAACTTGATATACAAAAGATAGGTAAGCAATATAATGTAATAACGTACTATTTCCTACTGTTGATGCATTTACATGAGCTTTGCAAACCTTGATTTGTGCTTCACCTACGTTTAGGAGCGCGAGCCGCTACTGAGACATTCATGAATATGACACTAGGCAAAAGAGTGAATGTAGGACTGAGGCACATAATCTGAGCCTTACAGAGAATAGTCGAATGTACAAAGGGGTAAAAATGTTTAATAAACTTCCAGCAGAGCTTGTCTCCTCTTTATCAAATCCGAAAGTATTTAAAACAACAATATAAAACTGTATTTAGATGGAAAAATGTAAGAGGGTTTTGATTTAGGATGTGTGTATTGTGATTTATGTATCAAATAATTTTATATATGTATTTATAGTGTTTGACGTATCTGACAACATGTATATGTTCAAAAAGATGAAAATAAATGAATGAATGAATCACAGACCACCAACAAGTTGGCCGCCCTTGTTCCAGCACCACGTGACCCATCGGCTTCTTCCCAGCATGCACCTGCACTGTCTCTAGCAGCTGATTCTGCTGTGTGAAGTTCTTTTCTGAGTGTCATTTTAGATTAGTTTTTTGTGAACTTCTTACCGATTTTACCCATATTTAAAATATTCTTAGAAACAAAATGTGCCTACATATGGATTCTAAAACTTCTGGAGAATAGTATTACAGGAAATTTCGCAGTTTTTTGTGTGGAAAAAAAAAAAAAAAAAAAAAAAATTAACGAATCCAGTAGAATGGAAAACTATCCCCGAAAACTGTTGTGGGGCATCAGCGACGTGTTTCGTACAAACAGATAAAGCAATAACAACCAGCTACTTATTGTAGTCATAACAGATTTACACCTTTGCAGACTACAAAGACCGAAGAAGACTTTACTGGAAATACATGAAACAGCATTTCATTCAAACAAAAAGAAGCCAGGTGCAAGAATTCAGATAATAGCAGACAGCCACAGTAGAAGTCTCGCCGAGAAAATAAACAACATAGATACAGATATTCCCATGGTGAGTTCAGTTGTGAAACTAGGAGCTAAGATAGGGCAAGTTACTATGAGCACTGAAGAAAAGTGCATACATTTCACAAAAGGTGACTGAGTCATTGTAGGGCCCCATACACACTACTTCACAAATCGCAGGCAGCAACTTGTGATGACAGTTCCTTTGTTCATATTGATGGAAAAACAAGTTCATGATGCTAATTACAATCGTTGGACGGAGAGCTGCTGCCGCAATGGTCTACATCCCTGTACCCACCTGTAGCCTCTGCCCAGATGATAAATGCAACGCTAAGTTCAAGTTTTTACATTCGAAGGATTTTGTTCTTAATAACAGTACTCCTTTCTGAAAACTGCGGCTTTGTGGAAGACCTAATGAGAATGGTTGTCCGGATGCTCCAGGGCATGGAGAGGGGTCACATCGTGCTTATAGATCAATTTCTCTTCAGATATTTTCCAGAATTTCTCTGTATTAGGCTTGTGAGAGACAATATGTTGTCAGAACTGCATGGACATGGCTTAACAACTTTCCAGAGGAAGAGAGGTATTATGTCAAATTAAGACCCAACCATGTTGCTTGTTGCTTGAAGTTCAGCCAGCAATTGATATATTATGTATGTTGATGGCTTTTTCCAGCCTTGATTGTCACGCCATGAACCCAAACTAATGTAAATTTTATCACAGACACAATTTTTCACTGAATATTTTCCAATGGTTCATTTGAGTTTAATAGTAATGTTATTTAGAGACAACTAATTACAAAGTAGACCTTTAGTAACAAGAGGGTCACGTCAGAACACTCCCTCCAGCCAAGTGTTCTAAGACCTGAGAGTTACTAAAACCAGTTTTGTAATATGTACTCTCTACAGTATTTTATACGGTATATGTTCAGTCTGTTTAATGTAAATTATTTTTATAATTCAGAAATTATTAAAAACTATAAATTTTAATCTGTATATAACTGAGAAGTTGTTTCCTGACAACAAGTGTGATTTACATTTTGAAAATGTGTTCTATATTTTGAAAATATTTTATGTATAGACGAATATAAAGAATAGCTTTAATAAGGTGGTCTTTGATACCCTTAGTTACAGTGAAAATGTATAGTGGTTTTATTTTGACTATTCCACTCATACACCACGTGTTTGATACTGACCAATAATGTTTAGCAAATCCTCGGATATAGACCAATCACGGCTGTTTGTCTTACAATATCCTTGTAGGATTTGCAAGGATTCCGTTTTATCGGGTAAAACGTCTGCTCGTTACTGACACGTAAGCATCAGTGCCGTGATTAATACGTCATATGCTGCCATTAAGCAGCACAAAAACAGATTATTTTATACAACATAACTTGTTTGGAAATTGAAATAATAGAAATGTACATTGATTAAAAACACAATTTCGATTCAGTGCAAGCCAGCTGGTGTGCTTTTATTCTGTTCTGCTGTTAGCTTACCTGAACGAAGTTAACTATTTCTTATATGCACCATTGGTAGCACTGGTAACAACATGGTAACTCAAATTGATTCATGGATGGTTGATTCATAGTATGCAGTGATCTCGCAGCAGTTAGTTTTGTTTTTATACAACAAAGCACGAAAGTAATTATTATTTGTATAATCCGTTACATTTATATTCATGGAATAGTGTTAATAAATCCAACTTGAGTTGATGAGTTTCATCCGATAAATTCGCTCCTTCTGCGCAGTTGTGAATTTATTAATAAACTCGTCAACTCTCGTGGGATTACCCTTGAATAAATTTGCACTTCCAGGAATACAATAGAATATAATAAAAAAGTCTAATTAACACTTAAAAAATGTTTAACACAAACTAAAATTTTGTATTTGACTCCTATACTTTGTAGCGACTTCTGTGCTGCAACAACACTGACCAGAAACGAACACTTTAACCAGTCATCTTTGAACAGTTAAGAAAGTTTACAGGCATTTCTATAAAAGGCAGAATACAAGTCTTTAAAATGATAGTTGTGATACAAACTTTCAATATTGTCATACAATTCTTTTTCCTTTCTTAGAGTTCTTTTTTTTTCTGTGAAAATTTTGCTACATATGAGTAAACATATTGAAAATCACAAAGATTTCAATAAAATATTTTTCTGTAGATCTGTAACTTTCAAAACCAATCAAAATACCTGTGTATATAAAAATGCACTAAATAAAATACTCATGATTTCAATGACCCTTTGCTGCTGCAAACAACAATGGTGTCACACTGAAAACGGGGAAATTACCAGGTCTTAAAGATTACAAAAAATATAAATGGAATAATGTTACATCTATTAAATGCACTATTCAGACTTTTTTGTTTGGTCTCTTGTCTTCATACAATTACGAATGATCCGATGGAATGAGGTGAGATAATATATACTCACAATACGAAGCAATCCCATTAAAGTAACCTACAACAGAAAATTACTTGTAAAGAAACAGTCAATGAAGTTGTTAGGCAATAGCAGAGTCAGTGAGAACAGTTTTACATTGCAGACACTTATCATAAATAACGGTACGTTAAAAGATTATAAATTATAACTACAATAGAACCTCAGTGGGAAATCAACTTAAGCCTTGTGAGCCATCCCACCTATGAGCTTTATTCTGTGTCAAGATTATTGATGGGAAAGGCTAAAATTGCTAGAAGGAACTTGCTGCATCATCCAAATTTTCTTCTCATTGTAAGAAGAAACCAGTCCATAAAGACTAGAAGGGCCGGGCCCTCCCTAAAGAAGTGCGAAATATTGTTTATCGTGATTGTCCTTCAACTGACAATTATAAATCCAAACTTGCATGAACACAACTTATTTAAGTTGCCAGTTTCTTAGATCTGCATTGCACGGGCATGGTGAACATAAATTTCCCCCTAGCAAGGAAGCGATGGGCCTGTCCAGAACATCTAGCGTGAAGACCCAATCTAAACATAAGGCTTCATGGGCCGCCCAAGTTTTTCAAGAACTTATAGCTGTCTTCCCTTAAGATGGGGTTGCCTTTCTGTGCTAATTTTCCTCGTTCCATAGGCCGGCCCTCGTATTTCTTTCTTTGCCTCTCACTTGGTTCGGTTCTCTATCTCTTTCTCTTTCTTTCACTTAAACTTGGTTAAAAGTTCCTTTGGCACCACAAGCCTGACTCGCAGTAGGCTGCTTTCACACTAAAACGATAAAATAGAAAGACCTGAAAACGTGTATTCAAAAATTATCTTGTAGGATTGATGCGGTTTGTTTCATTTGAAATGCCCTGGTTTGCTTAAATAGCAGCATCTTTGTAAGGCAGCGAAAAGTATGTTTTGTATCAATTTTCTTAGGATCCTTTTGTATGTTTCGTTGATACTGAATCTCAACACACTAGTGTAAATGGGGTCTTACCCTTAGGGTTAGTATTGCAGTTTTGAGCTAGTTTACAAATCGCAAATAAGCAGACAGGATTCTAATCTATGAGGAATCAAGACATAATTCCCATGAAGCAGCAAGGTTTTAAGGGGTGAGCTTTCCTAACAGTACTTTGCCAAATCTGAGAATGTTTGTTGATGAGAACCACAGCATTGATAAGACATTTTAAATGTAGAAGACAAAATTCTTGGATTTTCTACGGAGGATCTTAATAGAAGCAGTTGTTGGGACCTTATCATCTACATGTCCAATGTCTCGCACAAGTCTAATTCCTCCATCAAGTTGAATGTAGTGATCGGCTACAAGAACGAGACTCACAGATTATTTAACGTGTTTCGTAAAAGATGAAGCATGCTTCACAAGAAAGGGATTTTCAATTTTTATAACACTCACACATGGGCTAAAGAAAATCCTTATATGTAAATTTCATTTCCAGGATCACTTTTCTTTGAACATCTGGTGTGGAATATTAAAAGAGCATTTCACAGGATCATTTTTTCTTAAATAGGCTATTGACTGATGATTACCCTTAATAGTCGACCTCAATGAAAGACATTTATGTACTGTGAAGCACACTAATTTAGTGATTTTGTGACTGGGTTTCCACTGTTATTGTACAGTAACATTTTAAAGATGTAGGTAAGTATTCGTGAAACCACAGAATATTGTTTCTATTGAACATTATATGAGGAGAAAGATTCCAACTGATGCTGTAAAGAAAATTCTCGCTAGCTAATTGAGAGAGCATTGGCACAAAAAGCTGAAGTTCACAGGTTCGAATCCTGGTGTCAGAGGAATTTTTCTCCTAAAATATTCTTATATGTTTAACAAAACAAATATTCTACGGTTTCATGAATACTTATCTATATTTTTAAACTGTGCTTTAAGAAGCGCCAACAAAGCATTTAACTATTTCAAAAACAAGTTAACAGGTCAGTAAATTTAGAAATACTCTTACCTGAGACAACAACTCCAATACTGAGGAAACAGGAGTCATGCCTGCACACAATGTTGTTAATATGAAGCCTTCCATACCAACTGTGCTATAAAATTTCCCATCCTGAAAAGACCAAGACAGTTATTTATAATGATGAACAGAACACTGTGGATTGTTAGTAACAATATTAATAAAAAAGTTATTAGTAGAGCCCTAATTTGTATCCAAAAACAAATGCCAAAATAAGCTCTAAAATTTTTACAATATGTGCAAACGATAGACAAAATAAGAAAGTTACTATGAACAAATATTAGCACAGTCTAATTATTTTTACTTGATTACTGTAGTAAAGTGCTGCACTGCCTTAATCTGAACCTTAAAGGAAAATGAAATAATTCATGTTTAATATTAGAAACTCATTCTATTGTCCAATGCTGCTGTTGCAATAGACGAGAAATGCCATACTGAGGTTTTCTGCATTGACACTTCGTTGTCTGCCACTAAAGAAGGTTTTGTAGAGTGAAGACGTCACTGGCACATGAGAGAAAATCCTCACCTCTTTTGTAGTGAGTTGCACTTTGCACATTTCCGTGGCCAGGTGTTCTGTATTTTTTACAAATTGTTTTATAGCCTGTATTTTTATGAAGAACAGCAATAAACTTATCAAAAACAATTTTTGCAACCCCTTGTGTTTCGAAGGACAGTGCATGAGATACCCGATTCATTAGAGACGATTGTTGCAATGAATTATCAGTAGCCTCCAAAGATTTCTGATAGCACTGAAATGCTACTTGTATACAAGCTTCATCTTCCGGATCAAATATTCCACTATTCTTTTCACATCACTTAAATGTTCAGCATAGTAACACATGATCTCGAACCACAAATACCATCTTGTTAAAACAGGCTGAGGAGGTAATGTTAAATTTGGAGCCAATTCTTTGAAAACCAAAACCCTGGCAAGCGCTTTCATGAAAATTTTCTTTACATTGGAAACAAGACAGTCAACTTCTGGATATTGGGATTTCACAGTTTCTGCTACGTGATGTAGCCCATGGACTAAACAGGTTAAATGTATTAGTTTGAGGTTTATACAATGTATGGAGCAGCATGTGTGAGAAATAACAGCACATTCTCGTACTTTATACCAGTCGGTCACAGAAAAGCTAAGAAATCATTAAACAATTTAGCAATTGAAGAATGATTTACTGTTTCTAGTATTTTAATATTTCACAGGTAGGATTTACTTCTCAGCTCCATGGCACTACTGCACTGCAGTATCTGTGGTATCATCTATTGAAATCCAAATGTTTTCATGTTTTAGTACTACCCAGATATCAGAAATGACATTGTTGAAGCACTCATCAATGGACACGTGGCGAGGAGGCCACAGAAGACATTTCAGTGACAGTGCTTTTATGAGAATTTATAAATTTTATCTTATTTTATAAATGTGACGAAATGCGGTATTGATTTTCATTATTGGAACTCCAAGCCAGCAAAAAGATGCTCTGAAGATGGTGCAAGTGCACTGGAAAGCCAAAGCGGCAAATTACAAAAAAAAATCATAATTGAGTAACTGGTATATTTATTTTATTTCACTGATCGAGCTCAACAGTATTGGACATGTATTTTAATAATTGAAGGCTTATGTTTTTCTAAGAAAGTCTTAAGTGTTCTCTATTGCAGGCCATGGAGGCCCAGAGGGTTCCAGGAGGTTGAGGCTCCCAGAATTTTAAACAATCAGCACATGAAGGTGGTAAGGTTGTCAGCCTTACACACTGGCCGCCTTTACCCCCAGGATTGCTCCTGGTACTCATTTCTGTTAGAGGCTGAGTCTACCCCAGGGCCATAATGCCACCAGAAGGATTAGGACAATTGAAAATCTCCAATGACCTCATTGGGGATCGAATTTGCGACCTTCCTGTTTGTAGCGCAGCGCTTCAACCACTACGCTATGGCGTACCTCTAAGATAAGTATTATTCACCTTGCATAGAGAAATGTTCGCACTTAGAAATGCTGAACACAATTTCTTGGCAAATGAAACACATGAACCTCCAATGACCTCCTGTTCCTTAAATGAAGCACAACCTTTTGATATAAAGCGGTTTTTCCAGCTGCATGTAAAGTGTGTTTCACAGTGTTCTGATTCTGTACTATTAGGAACTTTTTGTCGGAAGCAATACTTTTTTAGATGATAAACAAAATAATAGTTTAAATGGTTTGAACTTTTCTCGGCGAATACTATGTAAAAGTCCTTCACGGGCTAACAGCCGAGTTGAGGTTTTAAAAAAACTCCAAGCTTTCGGACTCCATCTCTGAGTCCATCTTCTGGGAAACTGGTAGAGAGAAGGCGGAAGGGCCTGTATATATAGGCCATTGGGTGGAACTAACCAACTGCTCTGAAGGCGGAAGGGCCTGTATATATAGGCCATTGGGTGGAACTAACCAACTGCTCTGGCCTATATAAACAGGCCCTTCTGCCTTCTCTCTACCAGTTTCCCAGAAGATGGACTCAGAGATGGAGTCCGAAAGCTCGGAGTTTTTTAAAACCTCGACTCTGCTGTTAGCCCGTGAAGAACTTTTACAAAATAATAGTTGTCCATCCTCACTGAAATTATCACTCCCGATCTCCTTTACACACATACATAAAAACTAAAAAACTAAACTCCGTGGCGCGACATCCCCGAAGGGACAAGGCCTACAACTCGACCGCTGTGTCATCTACCTATAGGCAGATGGCAGGATTGGGGGGCATGTGGTCAGCATGCCGACACCCACGGCCGTTAATGGTGGTTTCCATGACCGGAGCCGCTACTTCTCTATCAAGTAGCTCCTCAATTTGAATCACGAGGCTGAGTGCACCCCTACCAGACCTCCCTACCTCAGAAAAATCTGAGGAGGTACCGGGGATAGCACAGCCAAATTGCGACAGTTTCACTGGTGGCATTACAAAGCACAATATTATTCACTCCGAACTAATAAGTAATATGATAGTGGCTAAGCCACTAGCACAAGGATCAAATTGCTTGTGATATCACGACAACTGCTCCTGCATATCTGCTGTGATTATAAGTTATAATCAAGATGCTAATTTCGGTAAGTCAAAAGCTTCCACGTGCATTATTGCAACTCAAGCGATATTAAGAAAAAAGCGACATTGTCACGTCTTACTTCAGCGTCCACAGAACATTCATAAGAATATATACAAACAACCATTACTAGCTCTAATACATTCACTTTCACATGTGCCAGCCAAATAGAATTTTAAATATTTTATGGCATCATGATAAAATATTATTTGATTAAGTAATACGTATGTGAATTATTATTGTGACTAGAGGAAGGAAAGTATGCAGTTGCTTGCAAAATATCAATAAATATGCAAGCAAAATCAATTTTTCCCAAAATATGCATTTACATGCATTTTAAAAATATACCAATGACCTCATACACTGTAAAGAATTTTAAAAAATAATATGCATTTTGCACACAAATCCAGGCTCTAGTTATTAGTGTTACAAGTTTCTAATGTGTGTTTTTTTCTGGAATGAGTGATCTTAAGTACATTTTAAATACATCTTTATAGCAGATAAGGCCCATGAGAGCATTATTTGAAAAAAAGTTATTTTCCGCCAGAAGTGTTAAAAATGCTGAAAAATAGTGTTTCTGTGCAAACTCAGGCAGCCAAATTTAGTAAGGAAGAAAAGACTGAGTTGATTTTGGAAACTACCAAAGCATTTCTGAGTGCTGATATCAGCATGGAAAAGCACAGCAACCCAAAGATCAGCGAGTTGCTGTCAAAATATATTTCAAGAAGCGGGGACACGCCATCCTTTTCACAATGGTTGCAGTTTTTTAGCAGGTAAATCCTTATTTACATTTACTCACACTATAATGAAATTAAGTGTTTGCATTCTTCTTTGCAGAACTGTTTGTAACAAGCTTCAAGGAAGGAATCTACCTACATTGCACAGTGGGTCAAAATCGAAATCTAGGAGGACAAAATTATTTTTCCTCATAGTTAAAAAATGGAAATTTATCACTTCTACGGCATTCACATATGACTGTTGCTCACTATGCTGCAGTATAAACGCATCTTAGTCTTAATCTGCTGTCACAGCTCCATCTGGAATGTGTCTTATCTCCATCCCTGCTTGCGCGCATTCTCTCGCAGTCTGAATTGCAGGGTGAATGTAAGTGGCTGTGTTTGGTTATTATAGCAATTTGTGTGATGCTTTATGATGGAACATACAGCTGAAGGTATGTTCTTTACATTTTATACTTGTTTCAATGATTATTGGCTGCAATTTCCTTATAATTTTAGCTATATTTGCATCATATAATATTCAATTTTTTTTTTTTGAAATTTTTTTTTTTCACCTAGAGTTTTAGTATGTCACGTCACTCTGCGTCACGCTCTAGTTTATGTTAAAATTTAGCTAAAGTCTTCTAGTTTATGGAATACATAAGTTTGTTTGCTACTTTTTGCTACTTACTTAGTTATTTTACATTTTAGAAGATGCTGTGCAACCACTTCTCACACGCTTACAACTGTTTGAAGCACTGGGTTCGAAGATTATGTCAAAATCCGAACTTTTGGACTTTGTAAAAAATAGGTTAGAGATAGAAAATTGCTCTGAAGAGGTAACTGAATGCCTAGGAAATGATTTAAAGGATTTCGTTGATAATTTCAGCAGGCGGTGGAAGCAGGTTCGTAGAATTAAAGAAAAATTCATTTCAAAGTATTATGATTGGCTACAAAAAGAGATAAAATTTTCAAAAATTGTGTATGATTCTAAATTAACAGAGCATTTTAATGAACCTACTCCATCCACATCGAAGGTCGGAAGACCTAGAAAGCTTTTTCAGGAGAGTAGCGACAAATCAAAGAGACGAAAAATTAAACCTCTACTCACTTCACATTCGGAACAAGAACTCATTTACGCCACACAAGCATCATTGCACATGTCTGGAAAACAAGATGCAGCAAAAATGGTTAAAGAAACTGTTAAGTCTCCACATAGAGCTACTAAAATAAAAAAATCCTATATATCACCAGCTGTAAAACCTGTGCCACTTACCGGCGATGAGGCACTGTCATTCTTTGTAGATAATAATTACAGCAAAAACCAATACATCAATATGAGACTTGAATGCAAAAATAGAAACTGCAATATTTTCCCACCTTACCACATAATTAGAGAAATAAAAAAGAAATGCTATCCACCAAAGGAAACAATAATAATAACAGATACATCTGCCACAATAACTTTACAATCATTGGTAGACCATACAATTGAGTGCCTTGCAGTAATACAAGAAGACGTTTTGAAACAATATATTTCTACCAATGATTCAGTTCATATTGTATTTAAATGGGGGTGTGATGGTTCAAGTGGACACAGCCAGTACAAGCAGAAATTTACAGGTGATGACGGCAGTGCAAGTGACTCTGATATTTTTGTAGTTTCAGTTGTTCCTTTACAAATGTATTCCATGACTGTAGGAAGCAACGAGAAGAAAATTCTGTGGCAGAACCCACGACCTTCATCGACACGATTTTGCAGACCTCTTAAATTATTGTTTGAAAAAGAGACTGTCGAATTGACCAGGCGAGAGGTTAAACTAATTGAAAGCGAAATTATGTCCCTCAAACCAACTAAAATTGAAATATCCGGTAAATACCGTATTGGCCCGAAAATAAGACGACCTCGAATATAAGACGACCCTGAATTTTTGAAGGGTAGTTACGAAAAAATAAATAAAATAGCTTATTAGTACATTTTGCTTCAGATAAAACAGAAGTTAGAAGTTCATGTCGTATCTTCTGGTCTGCCATGTTGGTGGTCAAACAAAGCATTATGCATAGAGAATAGAGATGCCAAGCAGTGCAGTACACGGCAGTACAAGGAGAAGCACGAATTCGGGAACAATAAAGTTCGGTAAAATTCGGCAATTTCCGCGCGACTTTGACCTTGGATCGGACGCACGCCATTTGCGTGGGGATCCCCAGCCGCTACACACGTGCACAGCTGCATTCATAATTGGAGAGTTGTTGAGTCTTAGGCTGCACATATAAGACGAGTATAGTTTTTAAAAGCACATTTTCAGGGAAAAAACATCGTCTTATATTCGGGCCAATACAGTACATAGAAATCAATCAGACTCTACTGCTGACCATGGTGGATGGAAAAGTCTGTAATTCTATTACAGGCTCATCTGCACAGAGATGTTATGTGTGTGGTGCTGGCCCCAAGGAAATGAACACACTCCCAAAAACCACATGTTCTGAAGAGAACTATAAATTTGGATTATCTACCCTCCATTGTTGGATCCGGTTTTTTGAATGTCTCTTACATATATCTTATAAAATAGATATTAAGAAATGGCAAGCAAGAGGGGATGAAGATAAGAAAAAGGTAGAAAACAGAAAGAAATTAATACAAAATAAATTTCGATCAGAGATGGGTCTGCAAGTTGACAAACCAAGATCTGGAGGTATGGGAAATTCGAACGATGGCAACACTGCTCGCCGTTTTTTTGAGGATCCAACTTTGTCTTCCGAAATTACAGGCAAAAATGAAGAGCTAATCAGATGTTTTTCTGTCATTTTGACTGCTCTTTCTTCTCAGTTCCCTATAAACATAGCAGCTTTCAAGAACTACACTCAGGATACAGCAAAATTGTACCTGAATCTTTATCCATGGTATTATATACCTGTCACTGTGCACAAAGTATTAATCCATGGTGCAGATATAATTGACTCTTGTATAATACCTATCGGTCAATTGTCGGAGGAGGCCCAAGAGTCACGAAACAAAGATTTAAGAAAGTACAGACTTGGACATTCTAGGAAATTTTCACGAAAACATACAAATGAGGACATACTGCATATGCTATTGACATCTTCGGACCCAGTAATATCTCATAAAACAAAAGTTCCACACAAAAAGAGAAGGACATTGCCGACTGAAGTATTACTACTCCTGAAAGAGCCAGATGTACCAGCTCATCATGAACAGCAAGAGGCAGCGAGTGACGATGATGATTCAGATGACACAAGTGACGAGTCATCAAGGTCAGCAGGATCATCGAGTGACAGTGTCTGAAGTGCTATCTGAAATTGCCTACATATTCAGCCTTCCAAATACCGTAAAAGGTAAACTAAGTAATCTATTTTAGTTAACACTTACTGCATAGGTTCTATCCAACTTCTAGTAATAGGCAATTTCTTGCATGTGTAGGCCTATGTATAGCTGTAGTTTGAAAAAAAAGGCCTTAACCATGGTTTAGAATGAAGTAAACAAATCGTATATGTTGTTTTCATTCTAATATCGAGATTACAATATAAAAATAATTTTGTCCTCCTAGATTTCGATTTTGACCCACTGTGCATTGAAGAGATCTTCAATAATTACATGTTTGTAAACATATGCAGGTCTGTACATTTTGTGTTCTTACCATAAAACATGAGAAAAAGGAGAATTACTCGATATTAATCTGAAACAATAATAACACCGCTGTATTTAAGAATAATACCGAAATCTGCCTTTTTAAAACAAATTTTACTTAAAAATAAAACTACTTTCACAATCTCTAGTAATTAGTCTTTCAGTTGTAAGAGGTGTGCTAAGATAACAAAGATAGAATGTAAATTTGCTGATAACTCAGGAAAGAGTATAAAGAATGCATACATGTTTCAGTGGTAATGTAGTTTTGGACTTTAATTTTCCCACATTTAGCATTTTTCTGTAATACCCTACATTTTTGTATTCTTGGGGCAAGCCCTATTAATTGTTTAATATTTAATTATCCAAATATTCATAGTGTGCGTCAAAGTATGTATCATGCTATGAGTGTCGGGAAGGCAGTTTCCTCCAGCTGCCATCCTGTAAAAGTGTAGGATTCCCTTTCGCACGGCCCTGCAAGCGTCACTCTTTGTCTCGAGTCAGTATATCATCAGCAGCACAGCTTAGCTCAGCGGCACATCATCCACTCCAGCTAGTCAGTCATTTGCCGATTTCCGACGAAATATTGCAATCTCTCTTTAGGATGCCTGCGTGTGAATTACCAGCATCAATTTAAGCTAATTTTGAAAGTTGTACTTCAAGAATTAGCCAAGTTTTCAACTAATTGCAAAGTCTGTGTTCACATACGTTCACACAAGACCCGTTTACATGGTACACATTGCATTTCTGTAAATTAAGCTACGAATCTTATATTATTACATTCAGCCTGACGAAACAGTTATAATAGTGTAATAATTTCTGTTATTGCTTGATAATAAGACAAGTTTCTTTGTTGCACCATCTTGCAACAGTTTGGCAGAAGTTGCATAACCCGCAAATATTCAATGTATTAGTTTTTTATTATTATTATCATTTTGATCCTACATTTTAAAACACTAGTGTCCTACACTTCATTGAAAGAATCTAATAACTGTAATTCTGTATCAACCCTTCAACGCACTGAATCCCAGATGTGCTCAGGTATCACTGGAGAATTTATAATGTTAACAGAATTGTAGAAAATGAGCTCTAACAAGGAAATAATATAATTTAATTCTCTACATGTGAGGAATGTCTCCCTAAAGTCTTGATATACCTTATTTTCCAGACCACAAGACATACTTTTTTACTTTGAAAACAGAGCCTTGAAAGTTAGGTGCATCTAATGGTCTGAGGTACACTAAAAAAATTAAAATAATTCTAAATATTGCCGGAATACCATAGTTACAAACAAGGTTGTTGTAAACATTAAGATAGTTACAAAATTTAGCACTGACTGTGAATCAGTGCACTTGTCACAATTGTAAAATGAGGGAAGCTGGAAGCCAGGTATACAATGCGAAAAGAAAGGAATGTTGAGTTCGTTTATACAAAAGGAGTTGTCTCCACCGGGTGGTTTAAATAAAGGCAACTACCTCTAAACAGCCTTGTCCTGTTACACTTACCATATGCTGAATTGAGGGTTAGAGGGTGTAAAAGCATAGTCAGTCTTTCATGAGAAATCAGTTCAGTTAAAATTTATGGGATGCCACCTATACAGAAGAGATTTTCTACAACACAGGTTTTGAGTTAGAAGCGATTTATACTGATTCCATTGTACAAGGTTATAATTTGTTTATGCAATGAAGTATATTATTCCCTTTAAAACTTTTAGTTTAGAATCACAATTTTTTTTTCCTTTAAATTTCCATTCCAAATCAAGGTGAGTCTTATGGTCAAGCGCGCATTATAGTCCGTATTTTACAGACCATTTTGTTACATTTTCTATTGTTTAATATTAGAAAAACTAATTTGAAAAAGTACAGGTACTCACAAGTGCATCCTTCATAAGCTGCTTTGCTACAACTCCTGGAGAAACTAATCCAGCTGATTGAGAAATAAGTCTAGTTTCCAGTGGTTTTGATTTCTCTTCATTAGCAAATCCTGGTGTGTCAGTGTCTGGTGGCAGGCAGAGAGTAACTGATATGTTGTATGGTTTAGCCTTAAAAAATAAATTATATAACAATAATAATAATAGCAATAATAATAATAATAAGAACAACAATAACAAGAGAAAAATAGTTTTTTATTTAATATTTTTAGTTATTTAAACTAAACATGTTTTACACAAGATGCCCACCTATCACTCTTAAATCCTTTTCTGAATAACTTTGTTTTCATAGATTTCGAAAATCTACCTATTGCAATCGATTTTCGAAAAATTCTTTCATAACTTTACGTTTCATGCCTCCCTAAGTAAGAAACCACCGCCCGTTCAAAAAAAAAAAAATTGTGATATTTATATGTATCTTTACATGCTAGCGGCCGTAATTTTGAAGATATTTGAACCAAATTTTATTATGTTATTTCTAGGCCTAATAGTTCGGACAATGAGCAAAATTGGCCCAAGGGGGGAGTCGGGGGAAGAGGTTGAAATTTTGAAAACTTTATTTCTAGGCCCCTATGAAGTATAGAGGGAAACTTTGTTTGAATAATTTAGAGTACTCCCTATGGAGTTTACAGTGACACCAACGATTCAGGGGTTTTGGGGGTACGAGTGGGATTGGGGGGATGGAAATTCTAAATTTTTGAAACCACTTCTTGTGGGGTATCACTGAAAAGCTCTTGATGAGTACTCTACAAATCAATAACCAGTTTCTCGATAGCACTCATATAAGGTGAGATTTGAATGTTTGTAAAAGTGTTCTTTCCTCTTTTTCAGTTATTATTGTGGGTTTGTCATGCCAAGGCTAAAGAAGAAGAGTGCTGCGCAGTGACAATAAATTAAACCAAAGCACTTCAAAATCTACCTTAGCCTGTAGGCTAAGGGATTTTTTTAAATATAAATTATGATTTCATCCTACCTGCTCTGGTATGTTAAACATGCTTTAAGCTGGGTTATGATATCATCTCTCACATTGTCTCTTGTGAATTTTATTAGCAGTTCCTGTTTTACCCACTTTGTTGCCTACTATCAGAATTACATTGAAATCCATATTAACTCTTGTGTAGAGCTCTGTTCTTAGTTGTTCAGCATTTTTCAGTCTTACCAACAACAGACGAATTAATACCTCTATTTGTTTGTTGTAATAATTAGAATTCATTATTTTTGTTCTAAGGATTTGTTATTACTTATAGCATGTGTTCAAATATGTACATTTTTTTCTGATATACTTAAACATCTGTACACCGTGTCCAGGAAAAACATAGTGAAAAGTATTTAATTATATCTCAGAAACTAATATGTTTATTCATTTCTGGTTTCACAGACAGAAAAAGAAACTCAAAAAGTTTTGTTGGCTGCACTGGTCTTGTGAATCTTTCGGTTTTTATCCCTAATGTGTTTTCATTCTGTTCACCGACAGTATGTAACATAATAATCACTGCAAGTTTGAAGCTTTACATGTTCAGGGAAGCATAGGCCTATTATAGGATAATCAATCATGATTGGTCTATATTGGAGGAATTGCTAAATGTTACTGGTCAATATCAAACACACGGTGTTTGAATGGAATAATAAATATAATTATATGGTTACAATTATGTAATATCACCTTATGTAATTAATTTCATTACTAATTAATCGAATAAAGTGGCATATTTCACTGAACTTCACTTATATAATTTTAATAAAGTTACTTGTTTAATATCCATACTGCAAATTGTGCGCCAACTCATGCCAAACCTGCTTGAAGATTAAGAAGCAGTACATTGATTTTTAAAAGAATATTTTCTTTTATCTCAGAACTCAAAGAAATCTAGAAACATAACCAATTGCTTTATTAATTAATGTATTTGAAACTTGTCTTAATTAGGGCTACCATACGCCTGGTTTTTCCCTTAAATGTCCTCTTTTAAGAGTCTTTCATGTCTTTAAGAGTCTTTTTTTAAGATTCAATATGGTAGTCCTACCTGATGAAGGCTTAGTTTATAGGTTAAGTTTATATTTTAATTTTCTTTGTTATTGTCTTTATTTAACATATTGTTATTTTATTTACCATAATGTGTCCCATATAAATTTTAATAAGCACACGAGCACTTACTCATTTGGGTTATCAACTAATGTCTCGTTCCTGTGTTTCATACAATAAATGATAAATAAATAATATATTTCATACCTCCATGTGTAATGCTTCAGCCAGACCACGAAGAGCAAATTTGGTACTGCTGTATGCTGTGTAGCCATATATGCCCAACAATGAGGCCTGAGAGCCCACTATCACAATTCTACCTTCATTCCTTGCTTTCATGTGTGAGATCAGAGCCTTTATAGGATACACGGTGCCTAAGTAATTCAGATTAAGAAGATACTGAAAACAAAAACACAACAACCTGTTAATCTTGTTCATTACAGTTAGAAAGTAAAGTTATAAGGTGGTACATTCAGTGAGGGAAGTGAGGCAGTATGTGCCGGTACGGAATACCGCCTCTGGTTTTAAAGGTCCAATGGCATACCAGCACTGGTTTCAATAGTGAAACAGCATACCGTCACTGAAATTCAATGGCTATTTAATACAAATTGTTAATGTTCCTTTGAGTCAAATAATAATTACCTTTCATGATTATTCACCAACTTGTACGCTTTCATCGGCAGCCATTGTCACTATAACTTGTGATGGTTTTCTTTCTATCATATTGACCACACCACTAGATTCTACATTTTAAAAATATTTCTCGGTAAAAAAATGTTGTGACTTTTATATTGTTTAAATAGGTCTTAAATACTTTTAAAATATCTTTATTGAAGTAAATAAACTATACTCAATGGCTCTACATCCCTGGCCTACCACCCGACCACTGCTCACCTACCATAGATGGTAGGATTGGGGGCATGTGGTCAGCATGCCGACACCCACTGCTGTTATTGATGGTTTCCGTGATGTGAAATAAATAAATAAATAAATAAATGTCTGTCAATCAACAGTACATGACGTTCTAGTCTTGTGTTGTGCTCCTACTTGGCAATCATCTATATAGTAGGGTTGGTTACTCATGAAGGAAGTTAATTAAAAACACCAACAAGTGGATGTTACATATCCTGCTTTCACAAAATTATTATTTGTAAAGGAGGGAATGTGCTTTTTTAAATTGAGGTATGTTAGGGAAAAATTTTACGATAGCATACCGCCTCTGGATTTTTCTCACTTCCTTCACTGGGTACATTATGTGCCTAGCAGGACTTGTCCATATATTTTGAGGATGTCCTGGCATCTGCCTTTATTTTTCAAAAGCTGCACTATGTCCATATTTTTGTACAAGCATTTTTTTTTTAAATAACCGGAAGAGGATGCTTTTGTTTCCAGATTTTACCAAAAGATGTCTGAGAACATTGTATATTACAATCAAATTTTTACTGAAATTGTAATATCTTTGCACACTTGTGCATATTTCACTTTCACTATTACTGGTATTAATCTCTTTGGAGGAAATCCGCCAAATTTCGAATTTAGATTCTGCTGTTAGTAGTAATGACCAGAATGTTACAGAATATTAAGTACTGTATTATACTGAGGGTTTGATTTTATGAACTTATGGCCAAGTGCACCAACCGCAGAATACCACAGTAAAGTTGCTTAGTTTACCCCGGTCAAGTCATACTTTCATTGCACCGCACTCGTTTTTGACTTTTACCGCGGTAAGATGCTAACCGGCCATGAAGCAGCTGTAAAGTGAGAAACCCGTGGTTTTCTTTCCAAGATGGAGATCAGCATAATGTATCATATTTACAATATCTACGCCAAAAGCTAATTGAACTTAAAAAAAAATGAGAGGAAGGAGGGATCTATTTGAAGAAAGAACGATGGTACATATCTTAGCAAATACTGTGCTGTAACATCGATTAAAATGACCTTCCTTGCTTCCCTCAACCGAACCAGGTCCATTTAGTAGTAGGCGTAACAAACTCATTTTCACGATTGGAACAGTATATATGGTGTTTGAATTCAAAGTTTGAATCCAGACATATGTACGCAATATAATATACCATTTTATCCTTATGAATATTTATTACTGAACCATAAGGCAACAAATAAACGAAATATGGAAAACCAGTGGGCCTAGGCCAAATTTACAGTAAAGGGCTGCATGCATCACGATATAGCCTGTACATTGGTATATAGGGTATGTGATCAATTTATCATACTTGCACGTACACGAACATAATTATAACAGCCCTTTCATGGCTATGTACATGACTTACAGTTCTTGCAGCACCGCCTTACGGACGCTGAAGTGAAGTCAGATCTTGCTTTACAGGTTTTGTTGCATGGACTGTCATGGCTGTTCTTTTCTACACTTTAGTTTCTGCAGCAAAACTAAAGAGCTTTATGCAGCGATGCACATTTGACATTTGACTAATGACAAGTCTGCTGTACGGTATCAGGACCGTGAGGAACAAATGTTAGGTTAAGGTACGTCACAAATAGGAATAAAATGTTGCTTTTATTTTTGGAAGGGACTTCAGTCGGAAGTGCATAAGATAGGAAAGATTAGCCACCTCTGAATAGCTAGTGAGGACCAGATTCGAATGAATCAAAATGAGAGCAAATAGACTGTAACCTCAGGACTCTGGTATCAGGAATCCACGGACTACTTAAGGAGAACAATTGAAATATGAAATAATCACAACTTACTAGATTCACACACAATAATTATTAAAACTAATTGAAAAGAAACACTGATACATAAGATGCAAGAGTACGTATTCACCACGTGTCTGTAATTATTAATTTCTTGAAAACCTTGATAAATAATAGCTTAAAATGCGTAGATTAAATTGCTCTTGAAGTTAACACTAAACTTTTGTATGTAGTTTAGTCGTAAACGCTGATATAAGCACTGAAACATGTAGCGTGGGTTGCACAACTGTTGCGAAATATCAAACTTCTGTAATTCGGAGAATTCACTCGCGAACTTTATGAATTATATGTAATTAGGTATGAATAATTACTGAGAGCCACAATTGCGCACAATTGTGACTATTCGCCGCTTTCCAGAGCAAGTTTAAAGGAAACTTGGTAGAAAAAGCGGGAATGACTCGAGCCTACTAGATACACTGTTATCTGAGTGAGGTCTCGTACAATACTAACTGGAGTGACGCTAAGCCACCTCATATAACAAAGGAAATTAGCAAGTCATGCATGATCCCACAATGCCTTGAGGCGGGAATAAAAAGACAATCAAAGCGGGACATTGCAAGCGGACAGTTTGAAACATTCTAAAGTAGAAACATGTTGCTTGCGCGAACATACCGACCCCTTTGAACTATTTAGTTCAACAAAATAGATAAAGAGCAAGCTATGAAAAATACATTCAAATGGAGAGATAACATAAAGAAAAACACTTATTATATACATCACAATAACACAGTTTATCTCCGATATGAGAAAATAAAACCTTATTGTGTAAGGAAAAAAAAAACCAAAAACACTTATTACAATGTAACGGTTTGTCTGCACTATAATTGCTTGTAAAACGATAAAGAGATATGAAATATTGATTGCACTGTATTACACTTATTATTGATCTGGCAATGGACATAATTTCACTACTGGGCGCTTGTATTCACCACTAGGAGTGCGAACTGTCGACACACGAATTAGACCGTCTTCTCCATATCTGATGCAGATGATTTTGTAGACTTTGCCATTTTTCAAGACATTTCATATCGTAGAAAGGGCCTAACAGGAGTTACTCTGTAGTTAGGAAGATTGCCCATCAGCTGTTGAGCAGATTGTGCCTTTAGTTTATAGCAAGTCAGACACTTGTGTAGAACAGATTTCACCAGTCTGCGCACGCAAGGGATCCAATATGCTTGTCTTAAAGAAGCTATCGTAAGCTGATGTGAAGCATGTAGCAGCTTAAAATGTTCATGCTTTACAATTAGAGCAGTCAGATGGTGCTTGGTTGGCAATATGATCTGATGTTTAGCATCATATGCAAGATGAGATTTATCTATGCGACCACCAACTCGAAGAAGACCATTTTCGTCCAGAAATGGTGTTAATGTATGAATAGAACTTTTAGCAGAAGTTTCTTTCTGATTTTTAAGATCTGCAATTTCACTCTTAAAAGATGAATGCTGAGCACTTTTAACACAAGTTTGTAAAGCTTGTTGAAGCTCTTCAGCTGTAATAGGTCCATGAAATTTTGTTTCATGGCGACATGCAGCAATAAATCTATTCATGTAGCATGTTACTCTTTGCAGGCGTCGGAGATCTGAGAATGTTGTAAGAAAATGTTCTTTCTCCGTTGTTGACACCAGACAGACATTTGTAAGTTGTTCTGATGAATCAGGAACACTTAATTGTTGTGGTTGTTTTGGCCAGGATGTCTCTGGTGAAGATAACCAGTTAGGACCGTGCCACCACAAATCGATTTCAGATAACTGCTCACAAGAAATTCCCCTTGAGACAAGATCTGCTGGATTTTCATGTGTGGCAATGTGTCGCCATGTAGCAGTCTCCGAAAGTTCTTGTATCTGTGACACACGATTTGCAACAAAGGTTTTCCACTTTCGCGCATCAGTTTTGAGCCAAGAAAGTACCACAGTAGAATCTGACCACAAACAATTTTGTGAAGGTTGTACCTTGAGGTCACTTAGCACTTTGTTGTATAATTTAGCTAGCAGAAGTGCACCACAGAGTTCAAGGCGTGGAATGGTTTGCTTCTTTAGAGGGGAAACCTTAGATTTTGAACATAATAATTGAACAGTAGTTTCACCTTCACTATTTACAGAACGAATATATATACAAGCTCCATACGCCTTCTCGGAGGCGTCACAGAAACCATGTAATTGAATGTCCTGCACTGTACCAGATGTAAGCACATATCTGGGAATACGCAAGGTGTGAATAGTAGCTAATGTTTCACAGATTTCCAGCCATTTCTCCACCAGATGTACAGGTACGGTTTCATCCCAGTCTAATTTCTCAATCTAGAGAGATTGCATAAAGATTTTAGCATTTATAACAATAGGACTAGCCAATCCTAGCGGATCAAAGATAGATGAAATAAGTGAAAGGATATTTCGTTTGGTTAGTTTACCTTGCACATGGGTTTGGAGTGAAGGATGTGATTGGATCTGGAATTCATCATTAACTGGATGCCAAAGTAATCCTAGGGCATGTATGTTTTCATTGTTATCAAGTGCCAGGGGCAATTGAGTTTCTCGATGTGAAGGAGGTACTGATTCCAATAAAGCTTCATGGTTGGAACACCATTTTCGCAGAGGAAATCCACCACAATTGAGCATATCTGTAAGCTCCCTTTGCAGTTTCAGGGCTTCTTGGATGTCATTGTGGCCTGCTAAACAGTCATCAACATAAAATGATTCCCGTACTGCCTGAGCAGCAAGCGGATACTTCTCTTCTTCTTCTAGCGCAAGCTGATGTAAAGATCTTATGGCCAAAAATGATGCAGATTTGGTACCATAAGTGACAGTAGTTAGAGCGTAGTCTTGTATGGGTTCATTAGGACTTGAACGCCACACAATTCTCTGAAGATTCTGATCATCTATATGCATTCTTACTTGTCTGTACATTTTAGAAATGTCTGCTGAAAATGCATACTTGTAGGTGCGGAACCGAAGTACAATAGATGAAAGATCGTCTTGCATAGTTGGCCCTAGTTTCAAGATGTCGTTCAATGACTTGCCTGAAGACGACTTTGCTGAGGCATCGAATACAACTCGGGTTTTCGTGCTAGTTGAACTAGGTTTTATAACAGCATGATGCGGCAAGTAGTAACATTTTTCTCCAGGCTGAGGAAGTGAAACCTTCTTCATGTGGCCTAGATTTTCATACTCTTCCAGAAATTTGGAATAGTCTTCTTTTAAGCTAGGGTTAGCTTCAAGTTTGCGTTCCAGGTGTCCTAAGCGTTTTATAGCTTGTTGCCTAGATTCGCCCAGAGAATCTACAGGTTGATTCTTGGGGAGTTGCACTACGAAGGCACCATCAGTTGCACGAGTAGTGTTTTCTACGTAGTGTTCTTCACATTCACGTTCCTCTTTAGTGTGTACTGCGCTGGGGAAGTCTTCCAGCTCCCAAAATTGCCTTAGTTGCCTGTCCACGTTGTCGACAGTTACAAACAAGTTATGCTGTGAGAACGTCACCTTCTTGTTTTTAATGGCAGACTTAGGAACTGTACCACTGATTATCCAACCAAGTTCGGTGTTGGTCAGAACAGGCTGATTTGGCTTAACTATTCTTTCGTTTGTGATTAATTGGAAGAATAAGTTGGCACCAATTAGCAATTGTACATCACCAGGTACATGGAATTTAGGGTCAGCTAATGGAAGTTCACTGGGAATATTGAATTTGTATGGGTCAATTTGGACAGCAGGAAGCTTATTTACAATGTGAGGTAGAACTAGGCAGTTTAGGTTAGCTTGGAAAGCGTGGATCCTGGATCTCATATTAATAGTGATGCTGTGACCACAAGCTGAGGTGCCATTGATACCTCTTATGTGAGTATCCACTGCGCTAGTTGGTAATTGTAATTTCCTTGCCAAATCTTCCGTGATGAAATTAATCTGACTACCAGAATCAAGCAAAGCTCTGCATTTTACAAGTTTTCCATTTTTGTCTTCTATTTCGACCACTGCAGTTGCAAGAAGAATTTCACATTGGCTAGCCTTTTCTTTTATAGAACAGTAACTAGCTGGAATGTTTGTTGCCGTGCTGGCTGTAGAACTTTCTGAAGAAGGATTCTGGCGAGAAACCTTTTCACTTGAATGTGTGTCATTGTGTAACCATTTACTATGAAAGCCTTTCCCACATTTGCAAAACGATTTTAGCTTGCACTGATCTCTTCTGTGGTTAGGAGAGAAGCAGTTAAAACACAAGCGTTTAGATTTAATGACATTCCATCGTTGTGATACACTTAGTTCTTGGAAGTTCTTGCAATTTAATAAATTATGATTATCATCGCAGCATGGGCACGTGTCTTCTTTTGTCGCAACATAAGAATGACGAGTGTGTTTTTCTGACTTCTTCTTCGTACTTTGCTCACCTTTGTGCTTAGATGGGCTGGACGTGTTGTTTACATCTGCCAATACTTCAAGGGAATTTGCCTTAGCTTCTAAAAACTTGATGAGGTCTTGAAGTGGTGTGAAGTTCTGAGAATCAATTCTTCCTTCCCATTCTTTTCGTACGCTCTCACAAAGGCTGTCCAAGATTAACTGCATAAGCATAATATCTTGTAATGGTATCTCTACATGTAAAGCTTCCACAGCATATATGTTGCTTTGGAATTTGTTAAGAATACTACGAAGATCATTCACATTTTCACTCTTCATCGTTGGTAAAGAGAGTAGATTACGTACGTGAGCTGTGGCAATAATTCTTGTATTATCGTACCTGGAACATATTAGATTCCATGCTACACTGAAATTTTCACTAGTCACTGGTAGATTTTTTATCAGTGCGTGTGCCTGGCCCTTTAATGATGACAGAAGGTAATGCAATTTCTGTATCGGTTCTAAGGCTGCATTATTGGCTACAAGACTGCCGAACGTGTCTTGAAAATGTTTGAACGTTGTGATGTCACCAGAGAAGGTTGGAAGCTGTATAGCAGGAAGTTGTATTGGCCTATTGTTGCACTGAGAAACAGCTGAATGACAAGTATGATGTGAATTGGCACTGTTATGAGATCGCTGACTGTTCACAGAGTTTGCACTATGCACTTGCTGCTCGTGATGACATAGGATCGCACTGAGTTTAGCTTTTAACTCGAAGTAACCATTCATCATAACTTCCTTGTATTCTGCATGTTCATCCAAATCTTCTTCTGCTTCCACAAGAGATTCTATTTGTGTTTGAACAATATCAAATTTGTCCCATATTTCATTTATCTTGTCAAATTTAACTTTTAATAAGAACACATCGGTGTCTTGATTTGCAGTTTCACAAGACTTTTGTAGAAAAGTAAGCTCTCGCTTAATAACGCCTCTACGTCTAATTAAGGCTCGTAAATCACCTTCCATGTTGTGTGTGAAATGTGGAAATTACTTGCAATTGACAGTTGAATTCTACCACTGCTGCACGATAATATGTGAGTCAGCTGTTCACTGCTTTCTTGATGTCTTTTGAGCTGTTGTGTTTTCTGTAGTACTGAAGCACTGCCGAATAGATGATACAGAGTTTATGTACTAGAAATCGTAGCTCTTGAATACGCGGATGCCGTCGCGGTTGAGTCTGCATACAATGAACGAGATCGATAAGACGAGACAAACCATATATATGTGTGTGTGAATAATGAAATTGTTTCCTTAGTAATCCGGCCCGGAGGACCAAATGTACGGTATCAGGACCGTGAGGAACAAATGTTAGGTTAAGGTACGTCACAAATAGGAATAAAATGTTGCTTTTATTTTTGGAAGGGACTTCAGTCGGAAGTGCATAAGATAGGAAAGATTAGCCACCTCTGAATAGCTAGTGAGGACCAGATTCGAATGAATCAAAATGAGAGCAAATAGACTGTAACCTCAGGACTCTGGTATCAGGAATCCACGGACTACTTAAGGAGAACAATTGAAATATGAAATAATCACAACTTACTAGATTCACACACAATAATTATTAAAACTAATTGAAAAGAAACACTGATACATAAGATGCAAGAGTACGTATTCACCACGTGTCTGTAATTATTAATTTCTTGAAAACCTTGATAAATAATAGCTTAAAATGCGTAGATTAAATTGCTCTTGAAGTTAACACTAAACTTTTGTATGTAGTTTAGTCGTAAACGCTGATATAAGCACTGAAACATGTAGCGTGGGTTGCACAACTGTTGCGAAATATCAAACTTCTGTAATTCGGAGAATTCACTCGCGAACTTTATGAATTATATGTAATTAGGTATGAATAATTACTGAGAGCCACAATTGCGCACAATTGTGACTATTCGCCGCTTTCCAGAGCAAGTTTAAAGGAAACTTGGTAGAAAAAGCGGGAATGACTCGAGCCTACTAGATACACTGTTATCTGAGTGAGGTCTCGTACAATACTAACTGGAGTGACGCTAAGCCACCTCATATAACAAAGGAAATTAGCAAGTCATGCATGATCCCACAATGCCTTGAGGCGGGAATAAAAAGACAATCAAAGCGGGACATTGCAAGCGGACAGTTTGAAACATTCTAAAGTAGAAACATGTTGCTTGCGCGAACATCTGCATTTTGGCGGAAAATGTCACAAGGCGACACAATATCAGCTGAACGAGTGGAAGTTAAATGTATTTTGTTTTTCAATAGCAATCACAGCCAGAGAAATTTATACGGGGAGATTAAATTAGATTTCTGCATGGTTTTCATTAATTTCAAGACATGTTCAAAAAATTAAAATTACCATTCTCACCCTATAAAATGTATTTTTAGCCCTTTCTTTGAAAAGAAGGTTATGTGTTCTATGGTATAAAACTAAGCTCAAACTAACTTCAACTTCAAAGTTAATTACCAAGCAATAGAGGATCAGCTGGAAATATTGCTTCTAGCATTGTAAATTCATGCACGCTGTATGAGAACAGTGAATTGCAACAAGGTGTCATTCACATAATAAATTATGGTATTCGACTTTTTTAAATTCTAATCTTATATAATTTACTGTGAACAAATTCCACGACACAATGCAATACTGTAAAATTACACTGGGTGTAACAGGATTCTCACTATTGTAAATGCCACTTTATTTGTTTTGCTGCATGAACTGTCATGGCCTTCTTTTTTTTTAATCCTAGTTTGCTGCAGTAAAGTCGCAGCCCTTCACAGATTCAGTTTAAAAAGGAATGCACGGAAAGCATCACGTGCAGGTTGCAGTTCTGCAATAATGTAAGATATTTTTAAAGTTGAAAGATTATACATATTATTGTAAATCATGGGAAAATTAATAAATAAGTATCTATTTGTTTCCATTTAAAACTGTTTTCAGTTAAATGTTCCCAATAGTATATTTTAACACTTGCTTCTCATTCTTGTTTGCTATAGGCTATCGTTATCATTACAGTTTTAACAATTAATGTCCAGGTTAGAGGTAATATTAACAAAAAGTTACTTAATGTGTCTGAAAATATTAGGATTGATGCGTATTTTTGTTTGTTCATTAATAATTTGAGTTGGTTAACATTCAAAGCACCTTTACCACTAAATGGCCCAAATGCACCCCCCAAAAATACTTTTAGTTACTGTCATTTTATAAAGTAATTGTAATTGTAATTTTACTGAATACCTTTTGAAAAAGCAATTGTAACTGTAATTAAATACAATCTCTCTCGGGTAATTGTAATTGAACCCTTATTTTTTTTTTTATTTGTTTTTTTTTTTATTTTCCCATCACTGCCAATGTATAATACATTTGTAGAGGCAAAATGTACACTTCCTTCTCATAGCATATTTTTTTGATATTCCAAAATTAATTACTGCTATAATTTAACTTACATTCTCTGTTGAAATTGTACAACTAAAACAAAGCCTGACAAAATGAATTTACAAACTCTGACTGCAAAGTAGTCCATTCAATATCAAGAATGGAATAATCCTATGAGGCTGTGGTTTCTAAATTCATTTTTCCAGACTTTACGTTTCCATTACATTATTTCCATTACATGGAGTTGTAGCAAGTGACCCCCCCCCCCCCCCCCATAAAACCAATTTTTAAAATGTTATACGTTAAAACTTAATGCAGGTAAACAATATTATTATTATTATTATTATTTGTTTATTTTGTTGAGAATATAACAGGCTCACTGCCCAATTACAACATTCACTTATACTAATTACATCAATTTTACAACACTTATATTAACTTATATGTTGAATATAATCAGTCATTTCATAATTACAGGTGGGACATTCTAGCATATTATGAAAACTATTTCTGTTTATTACATATCATAAATAATAAACTAGAATTGGTTCTTCACATTCTGTAAAATTTACAATGCCTTCTCCTCCACACTACATGCAAAACATTATTTAAAATTTATTGAACATTGGGACATAATTTGGACAATGATTTTAATGATGCACAAAAACAGTTCATTTGCTGTTCTGCTATTACTGTTAGGGTCTTGATGTTGTTATTAATGAAAATATGAAGGATTAAAAACAAATTATAAACAGTTTTCAGACTGTCAGAAATAATAATTTAGTAAAACTATCAACATTACGGGTGGGACATTACAGGTGGAACAAAAAGTAACTGATTGTTATTGTACATAGTAATTAACCACACATACTTTTTGAAGTTAATCTTACACCAAATTGTGCCTTAAGATGTATATTTTGTCAAATCAAAATGGACATAGCTGATTACTCTTGACTACATGGTATTAAAGAGTGTTAAAATCATGCTAAAATGGCAACAAAAGTAACTACAATACATTAAATAAGTAAATCGACAAATTTTACACATGAAACAAGTTCAAATACACTTAATTCCTTAATATTCAGTGAACTTGAGGTTTTAAACTTATATTTGACCACCCAATTACAATAGTGTATAACATCTCTCTTTGAGGGAAAAATTCCCATATTTTATGAAATGACTATAATACTAAAAATATTTAAACTAATACTACAGCTAAAAAGAATACAGAAAAAAGAAATAAGAAACATATGCAATATGAAAATTACACAATGAAGGGAACAGATCAAAACATTAAACAGCTTTGGAGGAAAAGAAAGACTTAAATAAAGAAAATGACACGGAGCATATTTAACTTAACTACCACTTTTTAATTATCAATGTTTTAAAGTTTTCAAATTTTTATATCAGATATTTTTAAACTGCTTATTGTTAGTATTAAATGCATCTATATTGCCCATTTTGTGCAAGTATAAAGACGAGAATTAGTAAGTGTTTGATTTTGGAATGAAAAAAAAAATTGTGCAATTTATAAGATGTATTATAACTTACTAGCATGTGCCCGCGGCTTCAGCACGATAATTATTTCAAAAATTAAAAACTAAGAGCATAATAGTTAAATCATTATATTTATTAACAAGTGAATTACATACCACGTTTAGATAGCGTCGCCTGGTAAAAGCGACCTCAGATTCGAGTTCCTTGGCCCAGAAAATCCCTGTATAGTGAGTTTTGTCCAAATCAAACAACGTTTGACCATATTTAGGCCAATATTGATTATCCCTCTTATAATAATAATAATAATAATAATAATCCTCTTCGGTGTAGGTTGAAAATTTCATATGTCTGCGTGCCTTGACATTATAAACAAATGAATCGACCAGCGTGAGCTACAACATTCAAGCGATTGCGATGGTTTTATGTCCAAGGTACGACAAAAATAGCCAAAGCCAACTGTAATTGATTTAACATTGAAATGTATCTGAAAACTGATGCTTCGAAAACGCAAAAAATACACATTTTTTGCCCGTTTTTCACTCATAACTCACGAACGAAAGCTAAAATTAAAATTCCGGCTTCGAGGTGCATTTCCCGACCCTTCAGTCTACCTATGTTTAAAATTTCAGTTCTCTGCATTCTGTAGATTTCGCTGGGCATCGCGGACAGACAGACAGACAGACACTTCCTTTTATTAATATAGATTTTTAAGATTTTTTTCGAGAACATTAATATCATCTAATTGTTATTAAGTATTATATTATATTATAAGTTGTATTATAATATATTATAAGTTGTAAATTATGAACATAAATATTTATAAATTACAGATGCCCTGAAGATAGAGTTATTACAGCAAATGCCTAGCATAAATAAAGATTCCAAATTGAGAAAAAGGCATCACAAGGTTTCTTCTTCATGGAATAACAATTACTGTACCTTAATATCTTGAACCGTAGTATCTTCCAACCTCCCACATATTGCCATTCCAGCACAGTTTACCAGCATTGTTATGGGACCAAGTTCATTCTCAGCATTCTGAAGAGCTTTCTCCACTTGTTCATAATTTTCACTGACATCCACTGCAATGTAAAGTTACTTTGAAATTAAGGTAATAACATAGAAGTACAAATTTATATATTCATTTTCAAAAAGAAGTAAACAAACAAATATTATGTGGTCACTATAAATCTAATATCAGTCCTGAGCTATGGTGCAGTTGATCAAAAGCCGAGCTACATACTAAAATATTGAGGGTATGAAACACTACAGGATCATCTGTATTTTTAATTGACTTGATTCTGCTACCAGCATTACGTACCTGTGGACACCTCAGTTTTCAAAACGGCTGAAAATCTTTTTTTCATGCAGCAAGATCGTTTTGAGAAAAAAAAAATGTAGTTGGGTACTTTAATTATTGGTACATAACAGAGTGACCAAATTATGAAACAAACAAACAAACAAACTGGGACACCTTAACGGAGAATTCATTATTCAAATTTTTTCAATGTTTTCTTTACTTCAGCATATTATTCTTTAGGGAAGAGAAAATCTGAATTGTTACAATTACAATAATAAAATAATTAATAATTAATAATTTTAACTGAAGTTAAAATGTGGATGTTAATTACCCAAAGTAAGGTCATTATTCTTTTGTAATTTGCAGAAATGTAACTTGATTTAGGAGCTCCTGATTTTCCTTTCCTTAGTTTATCTTATAAAATTTAAATCTGTCTTCAGTGCATCTATATACATATTTTCTTCGTATATTGACTGTATATTGAAACTACACTCAGTGCAAAACATAAACCAGTAGGCAGAAACAGACACAAAGTAAAAATGCCAGCACAAGACAGCACTAGGCAGTAATAACATGAACCCACAGAAACGGTATTATGTTCTACCAGGATGTAACAACTTATCGCAAGAATCACTAAGCTTGAAATCTTGTAAGCCTATCTCTGGAAGCCAGTTGGCACACTTGTAGCAAGTAGTGTCACTAGCTGGTGGGAAAAACAAAATATAATGCCAAATATATCTATATGTATACATAAACGTTAATGTATGTACATATGTATGAGGGTTAAGTCAATAAGTATCTGCACTTTTTGTTTAATCTTTTGAAGGTTGGCTGTACCGTTTAGTGCTCGTGAACGTCTACATATTTTTCAATTGTCTCTGCTTGTGAAATTTTTTACCGTTACAACTCCTCTGAGTGTTGCACACTAAACATGGCTGCACCGCTCAGCATTTGCACTCAAGAAGAACAGCTTGCAGTGATCAGTTTTTTTTAGGTAGATTTCGAAGAAAAATGTACCTATTGCAATCGATACCATGTCAAGACTTTCGAAAAATTCTTTCATATCTTTACGTTTCATGGCTCTTTAAGTATGAAACCACCTCCCACTCAAAAAAAAATATTTTGTGACATTTATATATATAAGGTGTCCACCAAGTGATGCTGAAGAAATTCCCGACTTATTCCCTGATTTTCATTGATCACCTCAGAAATTCCCGACCAAAGTATGATTATGAAGCACTTTCTAATAACTGTGTAAGAAAAATTATAGGATTATACATACTTTAAATAAGAAAAACTTTTAGTAACAAAAGTTGCAAACAATAATTACTAATATCTTAGCCTACACACGGCCAGTGTGAAAGAATTATCATTCCAATAATTACTAAGATACAGACACAAAAGTAAGGAACAGTAAAATAAATTAAATATACCTTCATATAGGCCTGTTATTGTCTAGAAGGCGCTGAGCAACTATGGATTCTTTTTTCAGGTTTTTCACCAAAATGTCACAGTTAGAGAAGCCACGTTCCACTGAAGCATTTCCATGTGAAATTGGAAGTAATAAACGAACTACTTTCCTTAAACTAGGAGTGTCATAACTACCAAGCGTTTTCATCCAAAATTTGTCCAACCTTGTGTTTTTAGAGTAAGATTTGAAATCAACTGCTACAGTTTCCTTCGAAATAAGATCCCTTTAGGCCTATTCAGGATCTGCATTCTGAGCAATAGAGGGAGTAATCAAACTCGACTGAATCAAAATATCTGTTGTAGATACCATCTGCGAAACAGCCTCTTCTGGAGTGAAGACAATTTTGTCTGGACTCATAAAAGACAAACCCTGAGTTAAGCTTGTCAACAACACATTTCAGACAGTCTCTGCACTCCCTTCGAAACATTATTAACACGTCTAAATCCTTAAGTCCATGACATTTTCTTAATGCAGACTTTGTGCCATAACCAAGGTCAATATCTTGGGCTCTTAAATGTTCAGTTTTGTTGAGTTCGATGTCTTGAAGACAAGTCTTTTTTAGAATGTCGTCTTTCACAACTCTTTCCATTATACACTTCTTACTTTATGGCAAAATTTTCAATTGTTTATAAAACCTTTAAACTGAAAAGTGGAAGATCTACTTTTCAGGGAATGTAGTACTGTTTGGTACTAATCAACCATAAAAAAAATCAACATTTTTGGGATCGGCATTAAAAAATATATATATATTTTTTATTTATTGCAAAAAAATTCAGAAGGCTAAAACAAAACACCCTGTATATGCATTTCCAAACATAGGATATCATTTGAAGCAGAACATTATTATCTTTCAAATAAAAAAAGAAACAAAATATCTTGATCCATTCCAGAAATAGAGCATTTTAAAAGTTTTTCCGAAAATCACACTAGAGAAATGAATCCTCTAGATTCAAAAACCCCTATATCCACTTTCACAAATTTTTGGCAAACGTATATTAATTCATACAATAATGACCTTTGTTCTGTTTACATTTCCATTGATAGTAGTTGGTGCTTTTTAGTTTAAAAAACAAGAAAATGCATATACATATGCATAACAATACTGTAAGACAACTAAAATAATAATTAAATATCCACATGGAGGGTTTTGAACCCAAATGTTTGACATAGGGGATTTTGAAACTCACTTTCTGTAGAAGTGATGGATACAGAGGATTTTGGAACTAATTCAATGAACTTTGAAAATATTGTGATAGAAACACTGCCGAACTTAATATGGTTGTAATTATTTATTTGTATCAATCTGCATAACTTATATGGCAAAGTCGCAATGTAGGGGGGCCCATATCGCGATGTTCGCAGGTTTCCAAGGATGGGTGATGTGTTTTGTTTCTCAGCGAGGCAAGTTGACCAACATGACGCTTCTTGTATATTGCTTATCCGATATCATTAGTGACAGGTTCTGTTAGGTTATGAACAGTGATATTAATTTAGTAGGGCATTCTGAATTCTCCAGAAATTCTACAGTGAGTCCCACGCATGAGTTGGCCAATGACGCGGGTTTCTGCGTCGCGGCAGGCACAGCTCCAACTCCCGAGCGATCGGGTGAAATATCTACACAAATAAAGCCGCGGTCGGTGTAATGATTCAGGTTCTCACATTTACTGTTGGAATTACAATGAAAATAAACACATACCTCATCACAGGAGATGTTCGAAATGTTCTCCTCTTGCATCCACACAATACTGGCACCTTTTTAGGAAATTTTCTTTCACGCGCATAAATTCAGTCCGAGACAGAATTAATTTCTCTTGTGATAGGCCTATGTAATATTGTATTTAAGTTCTTCTAACAGTATGTGAATATTATTTATGGGGAAACTTGAAAAATAAAGTGTACCGGTATAGGTCCATTTCCCATACATTAGAAGAACTTAAAGACAATATCACAAGAGAAATTAACTCTATCTCGGAAGCTGAACTTATGCGCGGAAAAGAAAATTTCCTAAAAAGGTGCCAGTATTGTGTGGATGCAAGAGGAAAACATTTAGAACATCTCCTGTGATGAGGTACGTGGTTATCTTCATTGTAATGTTAACTGTAATGTGAGAACCTGAATCATTACACCGATCGCGGCTTTATTTGAGTAGATATTTCACCCGATCTCTCGGGGGTTGGAGGTGTGCCCGCCGCAACGCAGAAACCCGCGTCATTGGCCAACTCTTGCGTGAGACTCACTGTACTTTAGTGGCAGTTAGGTTAGGAACGGTGATATTAGTATACCTTTTCCGCTTCTCTACAGCTCTCTTCCACGTATCTGGTTGCCTTAACTTTTTCCTTCCTCTCCCAGGATTAGCTTGAGCAACGTCACAGGTTTGGCCACTCATATTTATTTCAATATTTCCAATTAAAATACTACTATGAAAACGTGTTTCATCTCAGAAGAAGATAGAAGCAGCCATTACAATAAACAACACTACCAACTGCTAAGTTTGAAGCCCGTCCGGATAAATATGTAAATAACCGCTCATTTGGTTAGATTTAGGTAAAGAATTTCTGACTTGCAAATAAAATTAAATAAAATAAATAAATTAAACAGTCTCCAGTTATTATGTACGAGTATTATGTGGCGAAAAGGCTACTATGAATACATAAATGTTGGCGACACTGCTAGCAGAAGAGAACATCATAATACGTTGGCAATTCTCATTGGTTCATACACATAGGGGATTTTGAAGTTAGCCGCAGTGGGATAGAGGGGTTTTTGAATTTAACTCTGATTTTCAACACGGCATTAAACAGTAATTTAAGGGGATTTTGAAAGTCACACACATATAAACTAATACAGGTCATTCTTACGAATCTGGTGGTGTGCGTAAGTAAAAAAATATAAATTTGGCGTTTAGGGGGTTTTGAATCTAGAGGATTCAAATGGCATCAGAGACGCCATCTTTGGGGCCTGTATCTCAGCTGAGGAATTTTTTGGGCAAAAGAAAGAAAATGGGTTTCTTACTTTGTATTGAATTTTAATATGTATTAAAGAAGGTCACCATGTATTAAAGAAGGTCACCATGTATTAAAGAAGGTCACCATGTAGGAAAGGGGCCATTGGAGTGTTAGCTTGAAACTCTTTTGGAAATGGTTGTAAATCTTCTGCTAAAGATAAGAAGAAAGCAATTTTTGGCAGGAGAAGTTTATCTTCAAGAGCAGCTGAGAGATTTTGGAAGCTTGTATTCATTTTCACCTGTACTATGTGGGCCACAAATTTTTCGAATTTTCCCGGATATTTTAACAAATTCATTGAATTTTCCTGGATTTTCCCGACCATACAAAATTCCCGGTTTTTTCCCGACCAGTGGACACTCTGTATATATTTATATATATCTGAACTTCATGCAAGGGAATATTTGTTCAATATAATATATATTAACTGTATATGCTATCTATATATTTCAAACCATCCTGCTTGTTGTAAATGACGATACATTGACATCCACAAATGCTAATGTGCACCATTATAACACAAGACATAAACTGGATTACCATATTACCAGAAAGAGATTAAATTTCACTAGTCAAAGCCCCTATGCTGTAGGAGCTCGTTTCTACAACTTGCTTCCGAAAGAATTAAAGGAGCTTACAGGAAACCGTTTTAAAGCTTCATTAAAAGCTTGGCTTATAAAACTTTGCCCTCATTCACTAGATGACATAAACCACCCAGCTGAAAATCAATAAACAACATGGTGATCAGATTTGCCGTTTTTGTTTTGAGTCTGGACCTTATTAGACATTGGCTATTATATATTCTGTATTTTATTTTCTTTGTAACACTAATTGAATGGTATGTATTATTTTATAAACATTGACACTGTTTCATGTATGTTTTGTACATATTACGAACAATAAAGCATTTCATTTCATTCATCTTTACACGCTAGCGGCTGTAATTTTGAAGATATTTGAACCAAATTTACTATGTTATTTCTAGGCCCAATAGTTCGGACAAGTTCGTTAATGAGCAAAATTGGCCCAAGGGGCGGGGTCGGGGGAAGGGGTTGAAATTTTGAAAAATTTATATCTCGGCCCCTATGAAGTTGAATAAAAACACTTTCTTTAACACACTTTATTTTACCTTAGTAAATTTCTGGACGGCCGTTTCACAGGTGGTGTTCCTGCATCATCAGCAGAGTGCCAACTGAGGTCTCTGGAGCAGGTGTTTGTGAGGGTGTCTGTTATGGTGGGGGTGTAGTGGAGGTGGGGGTAGGTGATGGGGGTTTGGTTTGACTGCCTGTGTGTATTAATGTGTCAAATAGCGTGTGTGATCTGAAATTGAGTTGGTTATTTAAAACTGATGTTGGGTGTGATTTTGTGTGTTTGTAGATTTCAAATTGTTCCAATGTGTTTAATTTCTTGCTTTTGTGTGTGAAGTGTAGTATTTCCATGTCTGTGTTTATGTTTTCGTAATTGTGGTCTGTTGTGATGATGTGTTCTGCAAAATTTGATTTGTTTTGTGCTTGGTGGATGGCTTTGATGTGCTCTTTGTATCTGGTTCGAAATGATCTGCCTGTTTGGCCTATGTAGAAACTGGGGCAGTCTTGACATTTGAGTTTGTATATACCAGTTGAATTAAATTTGTCTGTGTGTGTGTGTTTGTTTGTGAGGTGTTTTTTCAGGGTGTTGTTTGTTCTGTATGCAATTTTGTATTTAAGTTTTTTTGAATGAGGCAGCGACTTTGTACATTTTATTGTTTTGGTATGTCAGTGTGATGAATTTATCTTTTTGTGTTTGTTGGGGATTTTGTGTGTGTCTTTTTCGTTCTGCTTTTTTGACCATTGAATTTATCATTTCGGGGTTGTATCCATTTTGTTGCGCTAGATATTTGATTGTGTCCAGTTCTTGGTAGTAGTCGGTTTTTTCCATTGGTACACTTATTAATCTGTGGATCATGGAGTGGAAAGCTGCATGTTTGTGTTGTATAGGGTGGTTTGATGTGTTATGTATGAGAGTTGTTGTGGTTGTGGGTTTTCTGTATATTTTGAATTTGTGTTTGTTGTCTTTCTTTGCTACTGTGAGGTCAAGGAAATTTATGGAATTGTTTTCTTCTGTTTCCAATGTGAAATTTAGATTTGGGTGTAAGTTGTTGATGTATTGGTGTAGCTGTTCAGCTTGTCGGGTGTTTCCATTGTACAAGAATATGATATCATCTGCATATCTGTACCAGTAGATGATTTTGTTGGAGTGTTTATTTTTATCGTTTAGTATCTGTGTGTGTTCAATGTTGTGTATGAATATTTCCGCTAGGATTGACGAGATGGGTGATCCCATTGGTAGTCCCTCTGTTTGTGTGTAGTATTTGTTGTTATATGTGAAATAATTTTGTTTGGTGATGATCTCTGTTATGTTTATAATTTCTTTTATTTCAGGGTCTGGTACTTTGTTTTCTTTTAGCATACCTTCTAGTATTGTGAGTGTTTCTGTTACTGGTATGCTGGTGTACATGTTTGATATGTCAAATGAGCCTAGTGTACTATTGTGTGGGATGTGTTTGTCTTGAACGTTGTTGATCAGGTCTATGTTGTTTTTTATTAGGGTGTGGTTTCTTAGGGTTATATTTGATCTGATAACATTGTCCATGTGTTTTGCTAGTTTGTGTGCAGGTGCATTCATGTAGTTGATTACTGGTCTGATTGGGGTGTTTTCTTTGTGTATTTTGGGTAGTGCATTTAGTTTTGGGGCTTGTGGGTTGATTTGTTTTAGGAATGGTTTTTTGTTGTTTGGTATTATGTGGGTGCTCTGGTTTATTGCCTTTTTTATGTTATTCTGGTACTGTGTTGTGGGGTCTTTTGTTAGTTCTTTGATGTTATTTTCATTTATGCATGTAGTGATCTTGTCATCTAGGTCTTGTGTTTTGATTATTACTGTGCACTTTACGAAAGTGAGGTTACGTTCTTGTTGTTTTTGTTTTAGTTGCTTTAATGCTTGCATTTCTTTGCGTGAATTCTTGGGGTCTAGCTTGTATATTTCGTTTATGTTCCTCTTTATGTCTATCCTCAGATATTCTTGGTGTTCTGTTTGTGTGTTTTGTATTGCAGTTTCGATGTCCGTGATGGTTTGTAGGCCTGCGTGTTTGTTTGTATTGTGTTGTATGTTGTGTTTTAGGCCTTTGTTTAGGAGCTCTGTTTCGTTTTTGTCAAAGACAACATTGGTGTTGTTGCAGATTCCCGGGTGAAACTTATGTTCTGTAGAGTATGTTGTTCTTTGTTCATTTTTCAGTGCCGTGAATTTGTGGTTATGGCAATCTTTTATTTTCTTGGTTTGTTTTTCTACTGTTTTGTTGGTGTGCGATATGATTTCTTCTAGTTGTAGGAAGTGTGTTCTTTGTGCTAGTTGTAAATGTAGTTTGTATGCTTTTGTGTTGTGTTGGTTCTTGATGTTGTGTAAGTATTTTATGTTGTTTTTTATGAATAGTTTCTCGGCTGATGTTTTCGTTTTTTGTGCTGGGTATGTTTTGTCTTTTATTTTGATTTGTGCGTATTTAGGTGTGATGTTGTGTTTGAGGCATTGATGGTTGAAGGCTATGCTGAGGGATGTTCTGGCGATCTTGACCTTGGTTGACCTGTATTAGTGGACTAATTGACGTGTTTCGTCGTTGAAATTCATTCTTGTGTCCGACTTGAGCGTTGTTATGAAGTATAGAGGGAAACTTTGTTTGAATAAATTAGAGTACTCCCTATGGAGTTCACAGTGACACCAACGATTCGGGGATTTTGAGGGTACGAGTGGGGGTGGGGGGATGGAAATTAGAAATTTTTGAAACCACGTCTTGTGGAGTATCGTTGAAAAGCTCTTGATGAGTACTCTACAAATCAATAACTAGTTTCTCGATAGTTCTCATATAAAGCGAGATTTGAATGTTAGAAAAAGTGCCCTTTCCTCTTTTTTTCAGTTATTATTGTGGGTTTGTCAAGCCAAGGCTAAAGAAGAGTGCTGCGCAGCAACAATAACTTAAACCAAAAGCACTTTGAAATCTACCTCAGCCTTTAGGCCTGCCTAAAGGGATTTTTGTTACCTGAATGTGTACCAGGAGCCAAAATCCATAGAAGACTCTCCGTACAACAAGGGGGCAATGTTTTACCACTGCAAAGCATGTCTGAATGGATTGAAAAGTTCAGAAATTGTCGGACAAGTGTGAAGGACGAGGACGCCCATCCACATCCACTAGTGATACCAACATTGAGCACGTATGTATGATTATTCAGGCAAGTCGAAGAGTGACTATCAATAAAGTGGCTGTCGATTTACCACAGACCAAGAACTGAAGGAAACGGTGCATACAGGGCTTGCTAATCTGTCAAAAAACTTTTTTTCTGAGATCATCAGGAAGCTTGTGCAACGATGAATCAAGTGCATTGAGAAGCAAGGAGACTATCTGTAGATTTCCATCTAATATTAATATTGATGTTTAGACCATCAAGACATTTGGAAGTCTGAGACTATGTTGAAAAATGAGGTAATTGAATGTTTTGTATTGTTGTTGCAATAAATTTAAAAAAGAGTGCGGATACTTACTGACTTACCCTCATACGTATGTATATTTTCTAGCTAAAGTAACAATTCCTCACAAACTGGGACATTTAGTTTGTTCTGAAAAACATTCTCAGGACATAGGAACAATATGTTTAAAACCAGGATGGACGTCTGGTCATCCTGTGCATAAAGTGAAACATAGCAGAATCTAAGAGATTTTCAAAATGGCCTATTTTACCGCACTCAGTGCAACAAGAAAATACCTCAAAGACCCTCCTTTCTGTTTAATTGTTTCAGGTTATCCAAAGGAATTGTACCTGCAATGTCCATACAAAGAAGAGAACTGTAACCTGAATACCTGCTTTTACATCCTTCCTTGTGTTATTGTTAATGTTTCAGATGGTAACATCATGATATGTTTTTTAACTCTTTTTAAAGAGCGCATTTCATTGAACATGGTTAAGTTACGAGGGATGTTCCAAAAGTAAGTTTCGTCGTTTTTTTAAAAAGTGAAGATGGTAAAGCAGATGAAGCAAACAACTGCCATAAGAATCGAGACCTATTGCTGGTTCAACGACGGAAAGAGCATCAGCAGAGGAGAAACGATGTATGAGTAGAGTCCCGAAGAAGAGAGAGTAGCAGTAGACTGGCGTGCCCGAGGTTATTTGAGTACAAATCACGATGGCAGATGGATGTGTACTGAAAACGTGGTCGACAATGGAAGTACATGCTGTTATCCGGTATGAATGGGCATGTAGGACTAGTGTGTCCATCATCCATGGACGCCTACAGACTGTGTATGGTGAAGAGGTCATGTCTCATCAAATTGTTGGTCGCTGGTGTTGCATGTTCAGTGAAGGAAGGCACCTGTTCCATGCAATGAAAGCCGCACTCTCGGGACGTCACTTCCAAAACAATGCTGAGGTGGAGAAGGCTGTGCGACATTTCCTTGCATAGCAGGGCACCGAGTTTTACCAGAGTGGTTTCTTCAAACTGATGGCAAGCTATGACAAATGTCTCAATGTCGGTGGAGACTATGTTGAAAAATAGTGCAAGGGGTATATTTCATGATTGCATGGTGTATTTGTTTTGGTAATAAAGTTTCCATGTGAAAAAAAAATGATGAAACTTACTTTCAGAACATCCCTCGTATATTTAAAAAAACGACATCACTTGTATACTGTACAGTAATGCAGGCACAAAAACCATGTTAGCCCTTGTTGTAAAATAAAATCCAGTAAACTGATAAAACAAAGTACCACATGGAGTTAATAGGCCATATTTAAGAAAGTATTGAGTTTTAGACCATGGTTTCTTGATCAGCATATGTGAAGGAATAAGTGGGAACACTAGAACATTAACAGACTGAAATTATAACAAATTCCTCATGTTAACAATTCTCCCTTTATTTTCGCCAAAACATCTGAATGTGTACAAATATGTGGACACTTGTCTTCAGTTCCCAACAGCATATTCAGTTCTATTGATTGATCCAACTGTGCTATTTAAAAAGCATGTGACCATTAACTGGTCATTACTCCAGTAATGGTCAAGCAATTTGGTCCAAAATCAACAAGGTTCTTTCTACAGACCTTACAAGCCAGCACACTAAGTTTCATGTGACTTTAACGTTTACGGTAACTCAACGTAAGCTGGGCAAAAAGTCTCTAATGTTGATTTAATACCTAGAATGTCTTTTAAGATCATGTCTAGTTTGGAGAATCTACTAGATAAATTCATTTCTACGTTCAATTGTTTTCTCATTTCAAAATCAGCTCTGGAACAGACCCTTTTTTCCTCTTACTTTTAGTGAGATTTTCTCCAGTCGAAGTCATACCTAATTGACAGTTCCTATGTGTATGACTTTGTGCATCGTACCAATTTAAAAATTGATTAGTTGCAATTTTAAAATTATTTGTAGGAGATACACCACTTAAATATAGCTGTATATCATTCCTAATAACTGAAATGAAAATATGAATTACAACATGACATAGTTAGGTCTATAATAGAGAACTGCCGAGTTGGTGCCTTCTAGATGCAATGTGACTGACGGAGTCCCAACTTCAAGAATGACAGGCAGAGAGTTCAAGATTATGAATACTTTTTTTAATTGATTACCGGTAAATACTTACATGAAATATACTGCACCTTCTGCTTTTTAGGATCTAAGCATTCCTTTGTAACTTCTTTAACAGCTTTCTCTAACTTATCCACATCCCTAGCTAAGAGTGTCACATTTGCACCTTTCTTCACTGCTTCAATTGCCACACATCTACCAATTCCACTTGAACCCCCTGTAACCTGTAGAGAACAACACAAGGTATTCAAATTAAATTAATAATGGTAAAGGGAAGCTAGAGCATAAATACCTACTACAATTTGTGGAGATGTTTAAAATTTATAGTGACTGGGGGGGGGGGGGTGCGTGTAGTTTAATGTGCACAGGTAAGATATTTAAGATTTTAAGTTATCTTTTTTTTATTAGTTGTACTTCTTCTATAAGCAGACCTAGGCCGGAGGAATTTTTCTCCTATAATATTTTCAGACCTATGCTGTCAAACTTCAGACAACTTAATTATAACACTTTTTTTAAGAATGCAACTGGGTAGTGCATAGAGTGCATCTCATATATGATTGGTTGATCGCACAGGGATCTGCATGGCAATATCCATTGCACTTACTCCCAAGTGAAGATTGGGTGAAATATCTACGCAAATGAAACCATTAACAGTGTAACGACTCCGGTTCTTACAATTGCAGTCACAACTACAATGAAAATTTAATTATGTACCTCATCATAAGGGCTGTTGGAAATGTCTTCTTCTGGCATCCACACAACACTGGCATCCTTTTAGGAAATTTTCTTTCACGTGCATTAGTTCAGCTTCCAAAACAAGAGTTAATTTCTCCTCTTATATTAATAAACTTCATTCCGATACTGGGTATATCTAAATAAAGTATCTAAACCTAGACAAGGAATTAGTATCTGAAAACGAGATCTAGCCTATATGTTTCAAACAGTGCTAGTATATTGTGTAACTAAATTATATTGTACTTACTTATTATGCTACATATTAAAATATTTATATAAAACAACCTGTGGGGATTTCATACAATAGGTTATATATATTATGTGCATTCAGAAAATCAATACAATAATTTAAAGAAAAAAGGTAGCCTACTCATATAACAGTAGCAATAATCTAAAAGTATATACAAAATTGATTCTATTATTTACTCATAGGCGGGTACCAATCATTTTATTTAAAAGAATTACATCAGTTTTCTTCAATTCAATTAAACATAGCCTATTATACACATTAAAACTAAAATTGTATATAAGTTAATCTTGTTGTCACAGTCTTGAGGTAGAGCACTATCTCCTGAGCCATACAGTTTTCCTTCCTGGAACTGGAAACTTCATTAAATGTACTTACAATTGTTCAAGGCATTGATTAAGGGGTGAAATTACTAGTTTTTAGGTAGATTTCGAAGAAAAATCTACCTATTGCAATGGATACCACTTCATGATTTTCGAAAAATTCTTTCATATCTTTACGTTTCATGCTCCCCTAAGTACGAAACCACCGCCCGTTCAAAAAAAAAAAATTGTGATATTTATATATATCTTTACACGCTAGCAGCCGTAATTTTGAAGATATTTGAACCAAATTTTAATATGTTATTTCTAGGCCCAATAGTTCGGACAAGTTCGTTAATGAGCAAATTGGCCCAACGGGGTGGTCGGGGGAGGGGGTTGAAATTTTAAAACATTTTTATCTCGGCCCCTATGAAGTATAGAGGGAAACTTTGTTTGAATAAATTAGAGTACTCCCTATGGAGTTCACAGTGACACCAACGATTCGGGGGTTCGAGTGAGGGTGGGGGTGGGGGATGAAAATTCGAAACTTTTGAAACCACGTCTTGTGGGGTATCATTGAAAAGCTCTTGATGAGTACTCTACAAATCAATAAATAGTTTCTTGATAGCTCTCATATGACGCGAGATTTTAATGTTTGAAAATAATAACACTTAAAAGAAGTATTATAATATCATAATTTTGTCTTGTTTAGCGGCTTGGCTAATTTTATTCATTGCTGATCTTGCGCACGGCCTCCCAGAATATTATATCCTATTCTTGTTGTCAAAACAAATGATTGTAGGCTCTTCCTCTTTACCGAATTCAGTTCTTATTACTGCAGGTTTACCATGCCAAGGCTAAAGAAGAAGAGTGCTATGCAGCGACAATAAATTAAACCAAAAGCACTTCGAAATCTACCTCCGCCTGTAGGCCAGCCTAAAGGGATTTTTTTAAACTTTATCTTGTATTTTTACCAAATTCAATCAGTTCATTTTTATCACGCATTAAACACGCCAGCCATATTATGGTTCTGAATGAAGTAGGATGAGCAACTGTGAAGTAGTGGCAGGTAGATTCTATTTTAGTGACAGTTAGGTTAGGTTAGGTTGGTTAGGTAATGAACAGTGATATTAGTTTTGTAGGGCATACCGAATTCATGCATTTCAAAAATGAGCCCATATTATATCTCCAGTGAGGTCTGTCGTGTTGGTTAACCTATTTACCCACATAAGATGGCTGTCAGTTATGTTGTTATAATACAATAAAAAGATGTGATTAAAATTATTACAAAATCAGTGGATAAACGTTAAAAATAAAACACAATGTTTCGACTCTGCCCTTGAGTCTTCCTCAGGTGACACCTCAAACATTAGGACTACTCAAGGGCAGAGTCAAAACGTTGTGAATTATTTTTTAACATTTATCCAGTGATTTTGTAATAATTTTAATCACATCTTTTTGTTGTATTTGAATCAGTGGAAATCTGGGACCGATACGGATGTTTTATGTTATTATCATGAATTACGTATTTTAAGGTAAGAGAATTACAGGATATATTCTTATATATGAACCAATTTTGCACCTAATTATAATCCTTGCACCTAAGGACACATTTTTAACGTTTTTCCATTTAGTAAAAATTAAAACTGTATGGCTAAGGAGATAGCGCTGGTCCCCAGTCTTATGTTTAATTATCTTAATCTAAAATAATATTTACATAATGAGCATCGTCATTAGTTTAGTTGTGCATATTAGTCAAGTTATTGAGATATAAAGAGACATTCTTCCTCAGCACCTCGTGTAATGGGTGGTTGTGCATACCATGCCTCGTGCTGCAAAGGCCCCTTCATGCGCCCCTGCATTAACCAGATGTCTTTGAATTTGTACTTATCATGCTCATAGAAGATGTTCCCCATTTGCTGTCACACATAGGCCAACTTCACATCTTCTGACAAAATTATTATTAACTCACACAAGCTCTTCTGCATTGATAGATTATATTTCATGCCTTATGTGTGAGGATTGCTTGTATACACTGTTTTTTTAGGGTAGGCCTACCACATAAATAAAAATCGCACACTGTTAAGTCTTGGACTGCGTGGCTATGTGGAGGCCACAAGTTCCAATAACTCTCCTACCAAAGATGTCTCATCGTACTCTAGGCATTACATGCACAATAAAATACAGTACACAGTTAAATATCAGAGTTACATACTGGACTTCACAGTACAGACAAACCCTGTACTGAGAGCCTCATAGAGTCATAGCATAACAATAACAATACATCGGATAAACACCGCTGAATAAACACTCGGCTGCAGTGCAGCTTGAGCTACGGAAAATGCTGACACCCATGCCAAGAGGCAATGGGAAAGAATGTCCCTGTATCCTACTTGTGATTGAAATACACACACTATAAAGCAACGTATTTAATAATACTTGGTCATCACTGTCTATTGTCTGTGTAAGAAAAGTTGGTTTCTCTATTATAACACCGGTATTATGTTGTATTAAATTATGTTGTTTGTAATCTGCTGCTGTATTATCAACCTGCCTTATTTTAGTTCTCGTTTTCAGCGACGTTTTTCTTCTCCCAGTATTCAGAGATGCATTTTGACACCAATCTGTGTCATCTTCAGTCTGTCACCAGAACTGTTTACGGCTGGGAGATACCTAAATGGTGTATTCAGATGGAGCGCTGTGAAGTCATTTTAAAGGATATTTAAAGAAGTTAGACACATCATCCTTCGCCTACTTCAGTTATAGGCTATTGAGAAAACTAACTTTTGTATTGCTTCTATGTTTTGTTCAGTTCTGACATAAGCTATTGATGTTTACCATCTTTGAATGAACTTGATCCCACGAATGTAGAATGACAGACTATCTTTATAGGACAACCTTAGGAAGAAACACTATTTACGTACATAATAAAAAGAAGTAAGTTAGGCCTAACATGTTTGTTTACTGTTTTATGCAGCCTATTTAGAGGACAAAGGCACTTTCCTCAGTTTTCTCAGATTAATTGGTTTCCTCGAATTCCTCTATGATTATCTGGAAGTTCTGGTTCTCTACTGCTGGTTTCCAGATTTTCGAAGGTGTGACAGCGTGAATCAGCATAAAATGAATGTTGATATATAATAGTACTAGCTTGTGCCCGCGAAAATTAGGCCTATTTTTAAAATTATAAATTAAGAGCATAATAGTTAAATCATTATATTTATTAACACCTATTTATCACGTGAATTACATACCACGATTAGATAGCGTCGCCTGGTAAAAGCGACCTCAGATTCGAGGTCCTTGGCCCAGAAAACCCCTGTATAGTGAGTTTCGTCCAAATCGAACGTTTGACCATATTTAACTTAGGCCTATATTGAATATCCTTCTTCCGTCTATGATGAAAATTTCATACGTCTGCGGGCCTTGATATTCTAAACAAATGAATCGTCCAGGATGGACTTACAAAATCAAGCGATCGCCCGCGATAATTATTTCAAAAATTAAAAATTAAGAGCATAATAGTTAAATCATTATATTTATTAACACCTAAATCACGTGAATTACATACCATGATTAGACAGCGTCGCCTGGTAAAAGCGACCTCAGATTCGAGGTCCTTGGCCCAGAAAACCCCTGTAGAGTGAGTTTCGTCCAAATCGAACAACGTTTGACCATATTTAGGCCTATATTGATTATCCCACTTATAATAATAATAATAATAATCCTCCTCCTCTTCGGTGTAGGTTGAAAATTTCATATGTCTGCGTGCCTTGACATTAAAAACAAATGAATCAACCAGCGTGAGCTACAACATTCAAGCGATCTAAGGTATGACAAAAATAGCCAAAGCCAACTGTAATTGATTTCACATTGAAATGTATCTGAAAACTGATGCTTCGAAAACGCAAAAAATACACGTTTTCTGCCTGTTTTTCACTCATAACTCACGAACGAAAGTGAAAATTAAAATTCCGGCTTCGAGGTGCATTTTCCGAGCCTTCAGTCTACCTATGTTAAAAATTTCAGATCTCTGCATTCTGTAGATTTCGCTGGGCATCGTGGACAGACAGACAGACAGACACTTCCTTTTATTAATATAGATAATGGGAGCTCAAAGTTCAATCCATTGATACCTTATACTGTACACTTACAAGTTACATACAGCTAAAGCCATTTCAATGAGACTAGTGCCCCACTCTTGCCGTACATTTTAAGAATAATCTCATGTGAATTACAAAAGCCAAATTTTATTTGTCGACAAAGGGAATTGGTTTGTTAAGTAGGTTGGTTATTGGTATTTATTGTCGATGAGGGAAAACGCCTAGCTCACCACTCCTACACACTAATGGAACCTGCCTAGCAGCACGATTTGAACTACTAAGAACACCACAAATGCCATCTAGGAAGCAGAAGGTGAAATAGAGATAAAATTAAATAATTAATTTTTCTTTCTTCTCCTGCTTTATTCCTCCTTCCTCCCTTTCTCTCACCTCCTCTTCACCCCACCTACCTATTTCTAACAGTAAATTCCGGGTCAAGCAGTATGCAAACCTGGGACCACTAGCATCAAAGCTAGCAGTCTTAGCCTAACCACTACACTACCGGTACGAGTGATTGGTGAGCAGTGAAGGGAAAATTCATCTACCGTATATAAGTTTAAAGAGCTTTAAGACATAATAAATATCCGTTTTTGTGCATTATTTATTATAGGCCTAACTGTGAAATATTATGTTGGCTCTGAAAATAGCCATTTTGATGTAAGAGTGATTATACTCTAATTTTAATTTAACAACTGAGAGTCAAGGTGTAGCTGATTCTTTCATTTTGTCGTTGATTTGATAAAATAAAGGGCAAAACGGTAATTTATGCCACGCACAGGTTTTCCTTCCACTGAATAATAAAAGACCCTTGCACCAAACGATGTCACAACTATAAACAACAAAATAATATTTCATAATAAAAAAATATAAGGGAAAAATATATATTGCGACTCACCCGAGTCCCCCACCACTACCGCGTGGAAAGTAGGGGTTTTGGGTGGGGAGAAAAATAATTTATTTTTCCTTTCTTCTCTTCTTCTCTTTCTTTCCCGTCTCTTTCCTCTCTTCCTCTCACCTCCTCTTCACCCTACCTATCTATCGGAACCTCTAGCGTTATAGCTAGGAGTCTGAACCCACTACGCCGCGAATGACAGTTGAGCAGTGAAGAAAGATTTCATGTATATATAGGCACTAAGGGTGACTTCATGCATTCGCGAGTGTTAACGCAAGAATCGCTTTTTCAAATTTTGAAATGTTTTGTTTGTTACGAAAAGAGTACTGTTGGTGCAAGGGAATTTTTCTGCATCGATTGAGCCATGTTTTATATCACAACACGGCGTTTTTAAAAATTGGGAAATATTATGTAAATTTCTATTTTTTATATTATCAAATCGGTGTTTAAAGATCGTGAAATGTGATATTTGGTACAAGGGTATTTTTTTTAATTGTTCGACATTTTCTATAATTCGTGAAATTTTATTTTGTTTTTTATAATGGTAATTGCAATTATTAGAGCAAGCTGCGGGCTTGGCATGTGCCATAGCTGCGCGCGGAAGATGCGCGGTAGGCGGTGAGGGGAAGCGGCCGATGGAAAGGGGAGCAGGGTGAGTCGGAAACTATATCCTTGCCAAATATAAGTTACTACTGGTATTGACAATTGACAGTAATTGCACCAAAAATCATATTTCACAATTATAGGAATGGGAGTGGGGGACTTGTGCGCAGCATAAAATACCTTTTTCCCAAATAAAGTACCGGTAAGGATTTTTTAAAAATGCAGCAAGACATAAGCAAAGCTCCAGACACATGGACTGATATGTCAGCTGGCAATGAGAGAATGAGAAAATGCCACAAAGCGATATGTCAGACATATCTGAAATCGTCATTACTAGAGTGTTGCAAGAGGATGCCAAAGCCCGATATGTCTATCACATTGGTTTTTGCCACCAAACAATTTTGCAGTAATTGACATATTGGAATCTTATTTTCATAGTAAACTATTCTACAGGAATCAGAAACAAATCGTGCTTTTCCTCCATCACATTCTTCATCAAAATATCTAATACTTTTTGACATATCGGGTTCTGCCTTTAGCACCACAGACATAAAGTAGGCCTACTTCCAGTAACCCTTACATTTAGAAGTGTTTGCGGTAGTCTTAAATCTACATACTTAATCACTGCTAAACATAAACATGCTTCATTTAAAGAAGACTTTTACAAACAAAAACTCACCACAACATGTTTGTTCTCCAGAGATTGCATTTTATTATTTAAAAATACATATTTTATTATTACTGCAATGAAAGATAATCCAACTGCAATTAGGAATATTTCAATCATTTTAACACTGATATTTCATTTCATTAAAGCAAGCTTTCGAATATGCTATTTAAACTAAAAAAGATTATCCTAGGTTAAGTTTGACATAGACAACCGGCATCATGTGATGGTAATAAACACGACGACGACACGGCAAGCGACGGAAAGGTAAAATCATCGGCGAGGAAGGAGGGATTCTGTTTTAGAACAGTCCGCTAGGATCGCTGCATTTACACTAATGTGATCATGAAGACAATCGTGTTGGCCGAAACTAAAGAAATTCAGTGCTCAAATGCGGTGGAGAATATCAGTGGCGCCAACTTATATGGGCCCATGGGGCTCCAGCCCACCCAATAATTTGTCGTGTATTATTATAATGTATTATTTGTTGCTATTACTATAATTCGTGTTTCGTTGAATCACAGTAAAGCGGCAATCAGGCTACTGTTGACTTAGTCGAATTCATTAAAGTTTTACATCTTACTCTGCCAATGCAGTTTTACTGACAAAGAAGATGATATGTTACTTGTGACGAATTTATTAGGAGAATTACAGTCAGGGGAAATACATTTTGCAACACTCCGTGCTACGTAATTTTATTTTAGGCATTGCCAAAACCGAAAATAAAACAATAAATGTTTACAATATTATAAACTTTAAAAAATTGTTAACCAGGCTACACACCACTTTCTTGGCGGTTGGATTTCAAAATGTGATTGTTATTACGATTGTGAAATCGTTTCTTGCACAGTTCTATATTTATCTGTAGTTACATCAACATTACAATCATTGTAAGATCATTTCATAAACCTTAATAGGGGTGGAAGTGTGAAAATTTTAAAATCTTTGAGCCCACTCAATGTTCTTCAAAAGTTGGCGCCCCTGGAGAATATCACATATTAAAGTGTCCGAAGAATCTTAGAACGTTGCTGGGGCGTCGCAAAGAATTTTATTAAGGGGAGGGCAAACACAACATAATTCCAAATATAATGAGTCTCATTTATTAGGCTATATTATACAGTAATCTGTAATAAGAAGAATTAATTTACTATCGTGAACACTTAGTGGTATCACGGCAATAATTTTAATAAGTGTACTGTGAGCTAATATCTAATGGAAGTTAATCCACGTACAAGAGGTACGAATGATATTTTATTATGGTCGACTGAAAATAAATTTCTACCTCAATTTCAAATGATTAGGCTAACTACATTAATATTCACATAGTTTCCTACCCTTGGTTTTTATAAAATTAATTACCGGTGTATATATAGGCCTATATAATCGGTGCAGAATGGAAGAATGTTAAACAATTTATATTTCAGGACATGCAATTTCACATAATCTGACTTAACCTGGGTGTACGGTGCGTCTAACTTACCCATGCCTTTATTACTGTAGTCAATTACGGATCTCCTGAATGGGAAAAAGAAGAATCTACTTGTTTATTTTATTTACTAATTGTAAGCATACGTAGCTATGTTAATCTAAGGACAGTCATTATGTGCTCCTTCATAAATCTAGGCCTTCAATGAGCGTCATGTGTGGGACATGCATTCAATAAAATTATTTTCTTTACCTCGGCTGCTTCAGCTGCATAAATCATGTTTTGAAAAAAGGAGGGGTAGAATGCTCTCAAAAAGTAATTTTGAACACAGACCGCGGTTTGTGGGATTTCTTCAAAGATATAAAACCCTAGACAACTTACTACAAATAAGAGCAATATGACACTCCAGATTGACTTATGGTCATGCCAAATATATTTAAAGAGCATGCTGTAAAATTGCAGAGGGAAAAATAATATTTAAGGCTCAAAGGTGGAAAATGTTTATTGTGTGGCATGAATTCCATTTTTAAGGTAGGTGCTTGTAACACTGGCACGGCTGGAAGTTGTACTACGATGGTTGAAATCAGAGGCGCTCATATTATGATGGGTGTAAAATCTGCCATCTGACGGACGAATATAAAATATACCTTAATCAACACAGTCGGGAGACACTAATTTCAGGTTATAATAGGTTTGTTTCTTCAGCCATGGCATGTATACCACGACGCGTGCGCACATTACATGACATTAAGCGCATACGTCGCGCTGCGAAACTGATATGGTACATGACATGGCTGTAGGAATAAATTTTATAATAAACGTTTTTAAAAATATGCTGACGGGGATAAACTCTGAGTTGATTTAAATTTTATTGATCGAAATAATTTATTTCAAATAATCTGATATGTGAGTAAAGAATATAATCAACTTTTCTAGACATGAAGAAGAAGTACGTGTTAATGATAAAATTTTAAAGTACCCTGTAACTAGAACAACAATTTTCTATAATAAACAAATTTTATTTTAATGTTTTTGGTTCAGTATCTGGATTGTAAATTCCTCAGAAGTTATTTCGTTATAATTAATACAACCCGTGAAGTTATAATGGCGTCTAGCCGGAGAAAGGACATAATAAAACCTTCTCCAAAAAGGATATTGAGGTTGAGGATCCCAAACTTTTAGGCAATCGATATTGAAGTTGACATGATCGTTTTAGTCCCGTATTCCTCCTGGTACTCAATCCTGTTGAAGGATTAAGTCAACTGAAATATCCTAATGACCACAACACATATAAAACCTAGATAGATCTTCCGAAGAAAACAGTTTTCCTAATGAAGTCATCTGTTCTTACATTAATTAGTTGGGGTTGATTGATTGTTGCTAAAGTTATGTTATATTTCTTTAGTGTTTAGTGTGATTTTTAGTGATTTTTGTTTTCCACTAAAGACGTCACTTAATGTTTTCTTAGTAGGCTATTCGTTTTCTTTTATAATTTGCTTAACTTACTTAATACCTGGTACCTGTAAGACTTGTACAAGTAACTTCGGGTGTAACAATCTATTAATTTCTGTATTAGCTAAATACAGACTGGTGACAGTTATAAGTTAGTAGTACTGTCAGCAGAAGAATTTGCTTAAGAAGAAGACGACGACGACGACGACGAAGAAGAAGAAGAAGGAATAGAAGCTATTATGGAATGTTATTGCTAGGCCAAGGCATTTGATGACTTTGCATCTTTTTTTATATGAAAGTTAAAAGATAGCTCGAATGTATATAAATGAGTTTACATTTTGCATTCTTCGTCATTTTCATGAGATAGGTCATTTTTTGGGTATTTTAAGGGCATTTTCGGCATTTAGGTCATGTTTCAGTGGAGGTAGAGAGAAGCTCTTCCATGTACAAATAGTTACTTTCAGACAACAGACAATTTTTTTTATTTGAGAATCTCCGCCAAGTGTTCATAGTTAATTTCAATTCAGGTTTATTGTAAACACCACAGCAGTTTGTCTTGTAGCAATAAAGAATTATTTTTTCTTTCTTTTTAAATGACACATATTTGCTAGGGGCAATTTGATGGGCATGCCAGTTCAGAAAGAATTGTTTTTGCTAAGGGTGTCCAAATAGTGTAAATTTACTTAATTCTTTAGTAACAAAATAAGCGTGTTTTATATTGTAAATTCATATATAACGTACTGTCATCCGTTAAATTGATTTTAGCAATTCGTTACTTAAAAAAAACTAAAAATAAGTAATAATGGAACATTTATTGGTCATTTTTTGAAAATCCTGTGTCATTTTTTCACTATTTTTAGGTCATAAATATGCATTTTTTATTTTTTCACAATTTTATGGTCATTAAATGCCTTGCCCTAGTTATTGCTGTTGGAGAGCTACAGAATAATATCGAATATAGTACACGGAATATATAGTACAGTGCCATCAAGAAGTCGCTCCGCAGCACTTGTGCAGGCGAGAATCCGCTAGGAAACGGAATTCGGTTGGCAGTGCTAGCGTATGATTACAATGTTCTGTTACAAGCATCTATGAAGTAAGAAAGAAAAGTAACATAAAACTCACTTATTCACAGAAGATGTGGAAAATGTTTACCAGAGAACACCTCGTTTACTTACCATGACTCACCGCCGCTATTTCGTCCTGATATCATATTCCTTAAAACTGAATATAAGTTGAAACTATCAGACGCACATCAATAGTAAAGTTACATGACCTAGGTCGAGACTGGAAGAAGATAGGGATAAGTACCAACCTTCGCCTGAGTGGCGAATATAACCAGAACTGCGGAGAGACTTATTGATGACACTGCATTTAGGTCTTAAAAATAATACATTTAGTTTATAACTTTTTATTACCGGTGGTGAAAAGGATCAATGCAAATAATTAGTTTCAAAGTACACGTATTTCATTTTCTACGTATACATATGTACTAATTTTTTAATGATTGTCATTTTACCAAGGCAGCACGACCCAAGAAGATATTTACTTCATTTTTTGTGTCTATTAAAGTAGTGTTTACATAATTATTTGAGGATAGCGATAATGTCGCAAGTAGTTGGACACAACAGAAAACTGATAATTACAATGAGAGCTACAAGCACCTGAGAGACTGTGTTTAGCCTACTCGCAGTACACGCGTGTCGGAGAAGTTATCGCGCATTCGCGGCGTCATTCCATTGCATGAAATTATTACTGCAGTTCAGTTATTGTGTTCATATAGACAGCCGGTATGTGTGTGAGTGCGCTCGCGCGTATGGGCGTAGAAGAGCGAGTGAGTGAGTGAGTGAGTGAGTGAGTGAGTGAGTGAGTGAGTGAGTGAGTGAGTGAGTGAGTGAGTGAGTGAGTGAGTGAGTGAGTGAGTGAGTGAGAGAGAGAGAGAGAGAGAGAGAGAGAGAGAGAGAGAGAAATGAATTTGAATTTTGAATTTATTGAATTGTAGGCGTAGAACTAAAGAGTTCCTTTAGAGTGAGTGAGTGAGTGAGTGAGAGTGAGGAAGGGAGAGATATTTGTTTATTTAATACATAATACTTACTGGCCCCTGTCCTGGATTCCTTCCAGAGGCCTTTATATGCATTATACAATTTGTACTTAATAATTTATAATTATAAAGGTTATCTACATTATTTATAACTTAATCTAAAGAATATATGTATATAAAGAAAAAGAGAGAAAAAGTTTAACTATTTAAGAAGAAATAAAAAACAAAAGCATTGATAACTTAATAATAAAACTAACTACATTAATAAAGCTAACTACAATAACTACAGTAAGTGTCGAATCTGGGAGATAGTGGGAGATTAGGATGGAGAGAGAATATTGCTTTGCACTTATTCATCACAAAAGGCTGACCGGTGAAACATGACCTTTGGGTGTAACCAATTGAGACATTAAAGGTGACTGGCAGAAATGTCGCTGACCGCCTGCGTCGTCTCGTGGTTAGCGTCGCTGGCTAAGGATCCGCAGACCCGGGTTCGTCCGCAGTACTTGTTCGGATTTATTTGAGGTAGGAAGGTCTGGAACGGGGTGCACTCAGCCTCGTGATTCAAACTGAGGAGCTAATTGATATAGAAGTTACGGCTCTGGTTCAGTAAGTCATCAATAACGGGCATGGGAGTCGGCATGCTGCCCACATGTCCCTAATCCTGCCATCTGCCTATGGTAGATGATGCAGCGGTGGGATGGGAGGCCTAGTCTCTCAAGGGATGTAGCGCCATGGAGTTTAGTTTTGTTCTGTTTAGCAATGTCACTGCTTATATTTCTTTCTTTCTTCACTTGGAGCAGTAGTGTTTTGCAAATAAATAATAATAGCAGCATAATGCTACGTGGTAATTTTGCTTTGTTTACCGCACCTATTCATGAACGTAAATTTAAACTGTACATAGATATTATGAAAACAGTTACTTGAAATCTCTCTCTCTCTCTCTCTATATATATATATATATATATAGAGAGAGAGAGAGAGAGAGAGAGAGAGAGAGAGAGAGAGAGCATGCTGACTGATTGAATGAATGAATGACTGACTGAATGAAAGAGAATTAACGTAAAGCCTAAACCATAACAGGTAGAGACTTGGAATTTTGACAGTACCTTCGTTTCATACTGTAGGTGCTCACTAAGAAAGGATTTTGAAAAATTTTGATTTTAAATGCCAAAAATTAAATGTTTTTGAGAATACTTAATCCCTTTTTACACAGAATTATCAAATCCAAATCACAGTTGACTTGACAACAGTATTGTTGGCAGTCTTCACATAAGGATTTGGAAATAAATGAAACTAGAATTTGACTAATTAGAAAAGATAACAATATAATTCATGTTATAAATAAATATTAAAGAATGAAATCCACGAAAATAATGCAGTCACATAACTTTCTCTACCCTGGACATAGAGAAAACAATACGAGGTGTGGTAATATGTTTTGGGGAGAGAAGTATGAAAGTTATTTTGCATTTCTATTTAATTTCATCCCCAAAACGAGTTTATGGTAACATGAGAGTAAGAAATAAATATTCCGCAAAGACAATACAATTTAATGTTTCCGAAATTTCTGTTTCTTCTTATTTGAACCCCTACCAGGCTTGTTGTGTAACTTACAGTATAAGCGATGGAATGCAAAATTCTACATCCTCTATGAGCCATAAAAAGCTATATCAAGCGTTTTCTGAGGGAATAGTTTGAGTGTGATAAGTCGTTCTTCCTATTTCAAATTCTAAATACATATATAAGGACCTAGAATTTAAAAAAATCGAAAGACCTTCATACGTTAATTTCCAATTACAAAATAAAAAACCCGGGCGACGCCGGGCCTTTTAAGCTAGTAATTTATATTCACCATAAACAAATTATGGCTTGAAAATCAAGATATATATTGTAATTTTAAAAAATTAAATTAACGATCAGCTGACAGAACAAAACATGAACGGCCGTGTGCGCGGGGACCAGGATTGAATTCACTAGTGTTTACATGCAACTGAATTCGACCTGAATCCGATCCATTCCTCCAGTTGCAGAGGATTGATCTGAATCCTGCATGCAAACGGACTAACAATAAACACAAAGTTGTGAGCTTCAGATATTAGTTTAATGTTACTCAAATTCAATATATCCAAGATTTGTCTAGTTCTTAATCAGTAAGGGCTAGTTTACACGACGAAATTAGGTTTCGTATCTAAGTTTCGCAACTGTTTTTTGCTTGAATGCGCAAGCGCGAGATGTACTGGCGACAATGAGTTACGATACTACGCAGTTTCGGCTGATTCCAACTTTTCACGAAACTATAATAGTTAATTCTGAAATTTTACGCATATTTAGCTTGTTCGCGTTTTGTAAAATGAAGTGGGGAAACGAGGAAATTGTGAAATGCTTCAAACGTGTATGTGGGATTTCAACTTCAGAAATAAGATATAACGTGCGGTTGCCCTGGAATTAGTTTTAAAGAAAATGAGTGTAATTAGTTTCATGAAATCACTTTCATGAAAGTGGTTACGAAAGCTAGTGTCATCGTGTAAACTAGCCTAACACCCACACGTTAAAATATATATTCTTTGATAATAAAATCTAAGAGGGTCAGAGAAAAACAGTTCTGTTTTTATTAACCAGGTCAGAAAATAGTCACAAATTGCTATTCCCTCTCATTAGAATGAAGTTAATTAATACTTAAACCCATCAGACTTTACTGGTGGCAAGTTCTGTGAAGCTAGTCGGGAATCATTGATTTTACTCCTGGTAGATGTCTCCTGCAAGCCGAGGTAGCTACTCTCTCGCACAGTCTGCTAGGGTGTGTTCCCCCCCTGTAGTCATCATAGTATTTGCATGTTCCCAGCGAGGCAGTGAGTGCTCACATGAATTATTAAGGGACAGTTACATTAGTTTTATTACTAAAATATCCCTTAAGTAACCAAACATCAACTATAACAACAACAATAATAATAGTAATAATGATAAAAATAAATAAATAAATTATAATAATAACAACAACAAGAACAACAACATAGAGTGACAGTTTCAATAATACCGACAGGCTTCTATTTTTAACATACGAGAGAATGCGAACAGACAATAAGTATAGCAAACTAGTAATTTTACTTCGAAAACTTAATTTTCGAATATCTGGGATTACGAATATGCAGAGTTAATGCTGCATATTTTTAATATTTCAGGCATTTCTGCACATAATAGATATTTTGTATATTGCAAAGAATAGTTGCTAGAATTTGTTTAATAACACAACAGAAATACATGCTTTTTTGTTTTAAAGTATTTTTCAGCATCTAATAAGAATGTTGGGCATTTCTTAATTTTAAAAGTAAAAGAAGAGTTTAATTAGGAGGGGGAATGAATCATCTTTCTATTGTAAGAGTTTTAAAAACTTATTTGCTGTCGTACACTATAATTTTATTTGTTTAATAAATTGAAATGTATTTGGGAAGCATAATTTTATACTGGTATAACAAACATTCAGTTAATGAAGAACAAATTTTTAAAGAAAACGGTAGTTTTCATTTTTAAATCTAATTTAAGCAATAACCTAAATCAAATAAATCATCTCAAGAAGATGTCTAGCACCCATTCATGTTAAGAAAAATTTGAAATACACTTAAAGCAGAAACTGCTACTGAGATAGTTCATGAAGAAATTCTATATTATTTATAAGTTTAAACCCAATATTAAGGAGTAGTTCCAATTTTTGCAATATTTAACGAAAAGCAGATAAAATCTGTGTTAGCTTTATATTCGAAAATACGTTTATAAAATGTATTTAGCATGTTATGGACATATTTAACATTTTTAGTGCAGACAAATCCTACCCCTAGTAATAACTAAGTGAATGGTCATTTACCAAATATTCGGCAACCCACGAAATTTTAAAAACTTTCCTGTTGATATATGGTTACAAAAAGATTGGGTGTAATCTGGGTGCAAACCCGATAATTAATTATTAAACATACTTACCACAACATACGAGTAACTTGCCGTAACTTCTTGCCATCTTTTAAAAGTTAAAAGACAGACTCTTCAATTTTTAAACTCGGGAATTTTTCTACTTCGGGAAAAGTTAAGAACATTGAAATATATTTGTACATTTTTTATTCTTTCTTTATCTTTCTCAATAATCCAATCCGGGGTTAGGGTTAATCAATAATTTTTATTACTAATGACAATAAAACATCAGGTTTCTTGTTTCATTTCTACACCTTCAACAAAATGGGAACAGAACATTCTATACACAGCTCTATAGATAAAACTATATTGACATTCAATTTCAAAAATCTCCAATGACGACTCACTAAGACTCACTGAATAACTTGTGTTTAAACAGTTTAATTTTTTATATGATTATTTGAAGTCATACTGCCATTAAAATAAGTTAGTAAGTTATGCAGCAAACATTCTGTAGATGGGAAACTGAAAAATGAGAAATGGAGAAATGGCCTGTATATATATATAACTAGGAGATCTTATCATTGCTGAATTATTAGCAATGGCCTGCGGTGACATCTTCCCTTTGTTTTGTATTCACTATTCTTTGGCTCTGCCGATGCACGCTTACCAAAAAATTGTAAATAACAAAGCAAACTCAAACACTATTCCGCAGTAATTTAAATCGAAAATGGGAAGTATCACTTTTTAAAATGTGAGTAAAACATATGTTAGAGAACCCGTAAAGTCCCGATAATTTGTGTGAAAATAAATAAAATCCTTCAGAACAGGGTTTCCAACTTCAAAAAGTCCGAGAGCCAATCTCCAGGAGTTAACGGCGGGCCGTGCAATAATATTAGACAATTGTAATATTGAACTGAAAACAATGTGAAATTTATAATATATTATCTTGCTTCTTAAAAAGACTTTTTAAACCCTAGAAGTAATCTTATTCTGCATATTATATAATATACCAATATTAGGCCTACACATAAAAATTCGGTTTCGCGGTAAACGAAAAACATAAAATATAGTCCTGCATTGTCCATCAAAATATTCACTTCATCCAGCACCAAAAACTAAACTAAAACCAAACTCCATGGCGTTGTACACCTGAACCGCTGCGTCTTCTACCATAGGCAGATGGCAGGATTGGGGGCATATGGTCAGCATGCCGAGAACGACATCCGTTAATGGTGGTTTCCACTACTTCCGCTACTTTTCTATCAAGTAGCTCCGCAATTTGAATCACGAGACTGAGTGCACCCTATCCTAGAACTCTCTACCTCAGAAACATCTGAGGAAGTACCGGGGATTGAACCCGTGTCGACGGATCTGTAGTCAGCGACCCTAACCACAAGACCACTCCGACGATCGCATAAAAAATCTTAAATCACTAATTCTTCCTATGAGAAGTAAATGTTAATTTACTATTGATTGGTTTTAGATGCCATTACTTGCTTTCTGTCACGTACTTAAACTTGAATTGAATTTCTAAAATTCAGTATAATTACAAATTAAAATTGATTAGAGATTTACAATTTATTTAAGTAAAACTGAATTCCGTACTTAAATTTATTGTTGACTGCAAAATCAATTCGATCTGTGGTGTATTATTTCTCCAGAAAGCTTGCCATTTTTCAATACAACGTATTTTAGTTAAAAATATATCAAATAAAAAATGAAACTTACTTCGCGAACAGCCAAGTCGCTGCTTCAGATCATAGGCTTCTGCAAAACTTTTAGAAATTGAAATTTTTATCAAAATAGTAATTTTTTGCGTAATTTTAAAAAAATACTGATGCTACTAGTTTGTACCACAAAGAATTAGGTATGCTTTGAAGTGTATATATATACGTTTGTGTATGAATGTGCATGCAGTATTTTTACAAGACTAGGTCATAATGGAAATAACCTGTTTACGTGCGTTTTATGATAGGTTCTGCTTAACTTGGGAGAGCGTGCACAAGCTTCACAAAACATTTGGTTTTACTACGTTTTAAGTTTTACTTTGTTTTAAGTTTTACTTCGGGGTTAGCGATGAGAGTTTTTTTTATTACAAACTTCGTTCTTCATAGCAAAATGTCACTGACGTAATAAATATGGAATGAGATATCAGACAAATCAACTTAAGAGAATGTAGGAGAATTATAACTCCTAGACAACCCTAGCCTTATTCAGTTAACTATGTCGGAGGTATTGATTGATGAACTATAATGAATAACAACAATGATTATGCTGGAAACAATACCGGGATGTACAACAGAATTGCGCGGGCTGGCGTCGCTAGAGGGTGGCTGTAGCGCCATATAAGGGCAATGACCCCTCTCAGCCCAGACCACTTGGAAATCGATTCGATCATCGCGCCGCAGACACGTTCCCCCTTTTAGCAAAAGTGCGCAGACTCCATCATCCCCTTCAACCAACCCATGTAGTATGTATTTTCGTATAATTAAAATGTGCACTTGACTCAATCCTACACTTGCAGTTGAAAATATTTTCATCCCCATCGCAATCCACCGAAAACACTGCGAAATATAATTACGAATGCGATGTTTAAGAACCAATCAAATTACTAGACACTAGATTTTTCTTCATGAATATTGAAGAAGTTTTCTGCAAACCCGTGTACTTTATAGTATATATTGTAGAAACTACTGTATTATGCACCAAATGATGGCTTCATTCAGTATGCGATTGTGTTTAGTTAAAGACGGCTGTCTTTATTATTGGTACGGTAATAAAAAAACAGGATATTCACTAAATGAGCTATATCTAGAGGGGGTTGAATATTATACCACTGTGCCAAAGTTACAGCTCAAGTGAAATAGTTGGCTAAATAGCCAGGTGTGATGTCAGAAGTCCTAGCTACCCTGATGCATAACGATGAAGTCCTTAGCAGCTAGTGATAAAAATGCTTGTTTAATTGATGACTTAGAACCTTAGATAAAACCTTAGTATCCCCCCTTGAATATCCACAGAGAAAGCGTATCAGCGATTGAGGCATATAATGTCTAAAGCTTGGTGTATAGCCACTAGCTTGACTTCAGCTGTGTTAGTCTTCGAATCTGAAATATCGTCAGCCAGTAAAGTATTGGCTGTGTTCGTACGCACAATATCCCGGTCCAGGCCGATGTTCTACCAGGGATGGCACTAACGCCGTAGATTTCTGACCTTGGAACTTACCAAGAGAAAAGCGTCAGGAAGCAAGGGATTAATTAACCAGAGGCAGCATTATGGGTTGCTCTGATCTTCTTAGGTTATTAAATTTGAGTCGTTTCATTAAGAGGAGATACGAGGAAATAATAATAATAACATTTAACAAATCTACAAATTAGATTAGTCGGGTTGAATGTAAAAAAAGAAGTAATATAAGTTTAAAAAGATGAAAGAGCATTCGATTTCGATTAGCGTTGTTGTTAAACTGTTTTAAAAAATGAACCACTATTCAAATACTTGTTTTATTAGTTATTTTTGAAACCTAACAGCACCGAATTGACATCATATTGATTTCACATTTTCTTTTACCGCGGTCTTTCATGAGTACTGAAAACTGACTCTCGCATAGAACTAGCCGAAAACATGGTATATACCTAGAAAATCATCAATTGAAAAAAGTTTATCTGAGAATGTCTTCGTGAATATTAAATCATTAAATCTGTGCACGTGACTTTCACATCATCCTTGTTTTCTTTTTTAGGAGTTTGTTGGTTGGTATATGGTTATTTAACGACGGGGATGTACTGCAACTTTGGCCTGTGGCCGTCGCCGGTAGGCCTATGCCAGAATTTTGTCAAGCAGAAGTTCTTCTTCATACCTGTAATTCTACAGACATGAGCCTGTCACATTTATACACACGTTGAACTGACCTCGATACCCAGGCCGGCTTTTTTTTAGGAGTTATAGGTAGTACAATAATTGTGCCCAATGTGTTTAGACGGCCAGATTTTGCTGCTGCTTTCTTCAAATCTCCTGCTGCCGTAATGACTATAAAAGCTCTTGATTATCTCCTCTAGTGTTGATATGTCGGATTCGCTACCTAGCAGGAGACAATTTTGTTCCTGGTGTGGGAGTAGTTTTGCAGACCAGGTTAGAATGGAATGGTGGCATGACAGCAGGGAAATTGAGAAAACCAAGAATAAAGTAATGTCCTGGTTGGTTTGAAGGCCTATATGGTTATTTAACGACGTGGGTGTACTGCAACTTAGGCCTGTGGCCGTCTCCGGTGTGCCGGAATTTTGTCCCGCAGGAGTTCTTTTACATGTCAGTAAATCTTCTGAGATGGGCCTGTCACAGATATGCACACATAAATGCCATCGACCTGGGCCGGGATAGAACCCGCAACCTTAAGCACAGAAAGCCAGCGCGGTACTAACTGCGCCACCCAGGCGGACCATAATGTAATGTCCTGAAAACGCCTGTCTGATTGATCACAGATTTAATCATCTGGGAATAGTGGTGGAAGACTTTAACTTAATGTAATTTTTTGCACTCCTTAACTAATAATTATTGGTACTTACGAATGTTGTTGCCGTGGATCGTAAGTTGACATTCCCGCATAGCAATCTTCATAATACAAGCCTTTATGGACAAGGCCTCCCAGGACAAATATTCGGTTCGCATAACAACAAACACATGCGAATCACATTCTGAAATAAACATCTATCTTCAAGAATGTATATACATACTATTTTCAGGTAATATCACAATTAATATAATTAAATTGATACAAATAATCATCTTGCCATTATTTTGATATATTTATCGTAATACTGCAATTCGTACAATTATTTAACGAAATTCCTCCATACTTATTTACAAATATTCGGTTCCCATAACAACAAACACATGCGAATCACTTTCTGAAATATAACATCCATCTTCAATAGTGTACATACATAATATTTTCAGCTAATATCTCAATTAATATAAATAAATTGATATAAATAATCATCGTGCAAAAAAATAGCATGCAATACTCGTGCCGTAAGCGCATAACGGATCTCGGAAACTGAAAAAACGAGGCGCTCGCGCCTCGTTTTTTCAAACTCTTTCCTCGATCCGTAAACACCACTTACGGCACTTGTATCGCAATATACTATTTTAGTACACGCGCTCTTAAACAGCTGCTTGTCGGACTGGTAACACGCCGAAAAATTGTTTAGCAACCAAGGCCGCTAAAATAGCATAAAACTGCATTCAAAGTGCAGTGTTATCGACCTAGGACACCCAAGTCGTCATGGCAATTTATAAACAAAACAAAGAGGCATTGACCAGTCACACAAACTTTAATATGGATTTAAGCATATATTACTTGGTCATAAAACAACATATTTAAGTCAACATGTTTCTTTACCAGGGTTTTTCGCAAAACACGGTATCCTACTTCATCATATAACAACAAATATAAGATAACTTTTCACAACTTGATTCACAAGAGAAGCATTGCTTACCATGGATGCATCAGCATTTAAATGTAATAATACTAGGAAATAGCCCGTGGCTTTGCCACGGTTAAAATGATGCTTAAATACGAAACTTACAGGTCTACAATCCTGAAGGCACTGACAATACATTTACAAACGTCAGCGCTGGCTTCATCAATTTTTATTTAAAATACATCATCGTATACTACATTTTTTGTGAAAACTGCATCAGAATAGTCGAGTAACTTCCCCTGTTCTGATGTGTTTTCCACCTTAACTCTTACATCCTCTGAACGCCTCACTCTCGAAAATGCTACATATAGTTGTCCGTGCATAAACCTGGTTCAGGCAAATAAATCCCGACCTTATCTAAAGTCTGTCCTTGGGACTTATTAATTGTCATTGCTAAGGCTACCCTTACAGGAAACTGCCTTCTTGTAAGTTTAAATGGCAGGTCAGTATCTGCAGCTCTTTTCTGTTCCTCTTTTTCATTCTGTTCTATAATCGATTCCCCATTAATCTTGGCCTCTTGGAAGGAACGCAGGCATTATGGTCAACCATGTTTTAATGCTTCCTTATCTGGATATCTTACGCTTTTTCCTTCAAAATACGTTCCTATCAGTATGTAGATTACAGAAATTAATTATATCGTATGTTTTATGCAGTCCCAAAGCCACCTAAACACTGATAATACGTATTGTTTCTCAACTGTTTGTTGACAGATGAATATGAGAATTTTATTTGATCAATTCTGTGCAATTTATTGAAATTATGTAATGTTTCAAGGGAAGGAATGGTTTGTTTTTTTTATTTTTATTATCAGCGATATTTCAAGCGTTAAACCATCAATATTTTACAGTATGTGCCCGCGGTTTCGCCCGCCATTATTAATTGACTCCAGGATTTTTAAGAAATTGATACTGACAGCGTATTAAAAATGTTTGTGGTTCAGAGCTATGAAAATTGTAAGTAAAAATAAAATTAGAATATTTGTTCATTGTGATCATTTCACTTAGGCCTTATAAAATAAAGAAATGGTTTTCCTAATTTTGTTCTCGTCGTGAAAGTTTACACTGCGAGAGACGAACATCGCTGAGTATACCCGATGTCTCACGAAGCGGGCGAGCGAGCAAGCACGCTAATTAGAGCCGTTGAATTGTATAAGAGTAGATATTCCTTTTCATAGTCTACTCCTGCCGAGATTTTGCTGGCAGCAGCTCCAATTCTATGTTTCTGGCTTGGATTGAAATTTCATATCATTCATATTTTCACAAAATTTTCATAAATACTAGTTCGTATGCATTATTGTTTATAAAAAGAGACTCAAATATAATGTATACCCTAGGTATATACCGTATTTCGTATTGGTATGTACGGTACGATTCAGGTGGCTGTGGGAATATGACGTTAATGAATGGCTGCCTACCTTTCCTTATAATTAATTATACGGTATTTTTGTTTCATGTCATATAATTTAGAGAAATTTTACTAAAAAAGAATATTGTATGCACCACGGGAACTCGGATCGATGCATTGAATCGATTCGTGGACTGTTCATTCATCGACCTATAGTATGCCGTTATCTTACGGCTGACAAAATATTAACAAGAAAGTAAGAAAATAATTATTATTTATAAAATCCTTTACATTTTATTCATGGAATAGTTTTAATAAATCCTACTCGAGATTACCTATGATAAAATTTCACATACACATGCTTTAAAAGAATAACAAAACGCTTATATTTTCAATTAATTAGTGATCTCCGAAAGACTTCACATAAGCATCTATGTAACGAAATTATTCAATTCTCAGTTTCTTCAGTTTTTATTACAGGCAGATTTCGACTTAACAAACGCCACTATAACAAAATTATCATAGGTAATACCACAAGAGATTACGAATTTATCTGACGAAACTCTATATCTCGTGTGTGATTTATTAAGACTTTCCTATGAATAACTGTAGTGTAAAAAGTAAAGTGAAGTTTTCCCTATACAGGCCGTGAAGGCCCTAATGGTTCCAAGAGGTTGAGGGTCCGAAATTGTAGACATTCAGCACGTGAAGGTTGGAAGGTTGTCAGCCTTACGCCGGCCCCCTTTACACCAGGGTTGCTCCTGGTACTCATTTCTGTTAAGCTGCGTCTCCATTGATATACATTTAACACCAACATGTCAATATTAACAAGTTGATATTGACATGTATATTGCAATTTCGCGTTCCAATTGATTTGACATGCAAACCCAGCATGTTGCACTTAACATTTTCAGATGTTAATTTGTTTTCCGGAGAAAATGGACAACATGTCAAGTCAATTGACTATTCGGTCAATATCGGCTTTGTTTCGGGAATTTCCGGGAAATGAAAAGCGATCGCCAGCTTAATCGGCTTTGGTTCGGGAATTTCCGGGTGAACAAAAAGCAGTCGACAGCTTCCTCAATATTCCCGGCATCCATTTTGTATTATGTGAGTATTTGGTATTTCAGTGTTCTCAATAGTATTGCATCTACTTTTAAAATTATGTTTTATGGTATACTCCATTGTTGGAAAATGTGATAGTTATTTTGAAAAGATCAAGACATCTGTACAAAATCACTATTTAAGAAAGTCATAGACAGTTAACAAGAAAATAATGAGTATATAAAACTACTCTAATTTTGTAATGTTGGCTGCCCTCTTCAGAGGCGTTTTCTTTTTGAATGTTATTCATTTCTGTTCGTAACCGCACCAACACATGTTAACCTATAACATTGTAGTGGAGACAGTTGTTAATTGGCAAACCACTTGACTTGTATACATCAACAAGTTGATGATAAACATTTACAGGCTGAGCCGATCCCACGGCCATAGTGCCACCAGGAGGTTCCACCAGAAAAATTAGGACTGTTGAAACATTTCAATGACATCGCGAATCGAACCCGTGGCCTTCCGGTTTGTAACTCAGCGCCCCAACCACTACGCCAAGGCGTACCCCTATAATGTTATTGTAAAGAATTATATCAATATAATGCCTTATTTTCTAATTTGTGTTGTTTAAAATCAAATCAATAATCTGTCGGCTGTGTGATCAAGGCCTACTAAATGAATGAACAATCGATGAATGAGGTACCAGATTCCAACCAATGTTAATAATAGTGCGTATGAGAAATAGTTAACCTAACTCAGATAAGCTAACATCAGGACAGAATAAAAGCACATGAAATGGCTTGCACCGACGCGAAAATGTGTTTTAATCAATGCACATTTAAATTTTAAATTAAGTTATGATGCATAAAATAATGTCCACCGCTGTGATGCAGGGAATGCGCTCGCTCCTCTCACGCAGCAGGCCCAGGTTAGAGTCCTGGTCGGGACAAGTTACCTAGGTGGAATTTTCCGAGGGTTTTCTCCCCTATGAGACAAAGGCCCTTGTGGTCTTCGAATAACATCTGGACGTCATCATATTCATCCCAACTTCGCCTTGTTTAGAGCGAATGTGTGTGAGGACGTTGTGTCTCGTCCTATGTGTTTGTGTTGTCTCGGAGGTGGCCTCGGTGTAAAGCCGATCCCTCACCCGGGAAGGATCTCCAAGTCCTTGTCTGGTCAAAGTATGTACTGCATGTGTAATCAATAGACAATCCTTCTCCCGACAGGTTGCGGTTCTGTATATGGGTGCGAAATTCCTAAGAAAGAAAATATAGAATATTGTATTTTAATTCTGTTCACTGACAGCATTTGGCATATCAACTACTGATTGATACCTTACGTTTCCAGTGACGAGCTGACGTTTCATCAGATAAAATTTCATCCTAGAAAGCCTATTATAAGATAAACGACCGTGATTAATCATATCCGAGGCATTGCTAAACGTTATTGGTCAATACCAAATACGCGTCATGTGAATGGAATCGCTATAGGTAATACCACAAGAGCTATCATCGCTGTCGATAAATCGCGACCGTAAAATATTGATAGACATTGATAATGAAATTATTAAATGAAGACAACGGTCTGTACTTCAATAATTTAGATATTTATTATTTAGATATGGTATGATATATCATTATGATTGCACTATTTATTATTTAGATATGGTATGATATATCATTATGATTGCACTGCCATGTTTATCACACGGTCTTCTGGGTAGTTATTAGTAACGAAATCTAGAGATAGCTTGCACAACTAAGATCAAACAAAAAATAGGGAAATATATTATCCCAAATTAGATTGTAGTTTGGCGAGCAAGGCATGCTAAAATATTACAAGCACATCAACTGCACAATTATTAAACAAGATATATCGACTTTGGGAACATCAAACCGCACTGGACCAAGGCCTAGAAAGCCCGGAAAACTTATCTAATGATTTTATATCGACAAGATTACACTGACAAGATGGCTCCGACACACTCCATTGGCAGGTTGGTGCATGTGCTAAGCTATACCAAGTTCAATAAATAAACTAAATTTTAAAAAAGCCATATTCCTCGTTAACTCCGTAAGGTAATATACTAATATATGTTACACATGAACGTCAGTGTTATAAAATAATATGATCACTGCAACGAGAAAATAATTACCCGTCAAGGAAATAGGACGTATTCAAGTAATTTCATTACGAATTTCGTTTCATTCCTTGAGTACTTCTGTAACTTTGTTTTATAATTCAATGAGATATTTTGTTCACCCCTGCCTGACTAACGGTGCCAACAGGTATAGGTTCTCTTTTCTTGCTTTTTGTCCTCAAAAGACTCTTTGTCAAATGACATTCCCCAATCAAGCATGGGTAGTGTATGAATGTAAAAATAAGCTCTAACCTGCTACTGGGAGGCAAACTTTCGTCTCTCCATTGTCTCATAGTCTCATACCATTCCGTGTTCCTTGAAATTTGGTGTTAAGCAGCATGTTTGCAGATCCTATCTGCGGTTAGCGTTAATTTAACATGTCTGCAAACACAGCAATGAAGAGAAAACTAAAACAGATTTTAAAGAGAAATGTCAGCTTTAGGAGAAGGCCAAAATGAGTCGGATATGGCAAAGAAGTCCGTATAAGTGAATCTATGTTTTCAACAATTTGTCAAAAATGTTAATATTTTGGGCTCAAAATACTGGAGAATGGCTTGTGAGAATAGTATCATAATGTGTTTGGCCTAATAGACTAAGATGTAACAGTGTTTGCATTAAAACAGGCTTTAAAAGTATGTAGGAAATATTTGTAATTGTAATTTTTTGTTTTTTATGTATCTTTATTCCATAGTAGAAATTTTTGAACCTGGATTTTTATAATTTGAAATATTGTAATTTTGTAATATAAAGTAAGTTAATTGCTTTAAAAAATTGTGTAAGAGTGTGTGAAAGTACTCCTCATATCACTGTTTTCGAAAATTCTCACAATTACAACTAATTATATTGTACAATTTAGGTTACTGACTTTATATATATGCATATATATATATATATATATATATATCCACAGCTTATTGTTTCTGTTGGACATTACTTGAGAATATTATAGCAGAAAAATTCCTCTGACACTGGGATTTGAACCCAGGATCTTCGGCAATCTGTGCCACTGTTCTACCAACTGAGCTAAGCCAGAGTTCACTTCACAACGCCAGATGGAACTTCTCTCCTATGACTGATTGTCCTAAATGGTCTACCTCACAAACAAACAAGTTATGTCATATGCAGTACTGTGAGGCAAACTATACCTCTAGCAAATAAGGAGAGCGGCTGGAAGCCAGGTAAATCCCCTTACACTCACGCACCCTCCACGCTTCCAGCCGCCCTCCTTATTTGCTAGAGGTATAATTTGTGTATATATATATATATATATACATACATACATACATACATACATACATACATACATACATACACATATATTCATATATTCATACATACATAAATACATACATACATACGTGATTATTGTCTCTGTTGGACATTACATGAGAATATTATAGGAGAAAAATTCCTCTGACACTGACACTGAGCCTAGGACCTTTAGCTATCCTTCTTAGGAGAGATACTTCAAACAAATAAGTATGTTAGAAAACGACGTGCTTTAAAATAAAGAAAAAGTAAATAGATGCCAGGTGAACAATGTTACCCAAAATTGTTTTGCCCTCTAACTGATTAGTTATACCACTGACTTAAAACAAATGGAATTTTCCATGATTTCATCATTCAATGAATTCCAGCAGCGGGTCACAGGGCCGTCACGGTGGCTTATGCTTAGCACGTGGGCCTGACATACAAGCGGTTCCGGGTTCAAATCCCGAGGAAGGCAGTCGTGTTATTCGTGGTGGATGAAGCCGCGACTTTGGGAGGTTTTTGTCGGGGATCCTCCCGTTTCCCCTTCTCATTCCACCACTCTTCACATTCCTCATTATCATCCCGTTTCCTTTCCCGGCTTTCAGGCCATCTCCCGCTGCGGGCTTCTCCCGTCCTGCCCCGTGGCTTGTGGTCAAGTGGTTGTTGGTGGTGTGCTCTCTGGTGTGCCGCGACCCTCTTCGTGACGGACCGGGGGTGTGGCGCATGTCTGAGGGATCCTGGGGGTGTGGTGAACGTGGTATGACTTCTGGTTCTAGCTGGATGTTGGGGAGTTCCATGGGGGGCTCGCGGTGGAAACTGCTTCGGGGGACTTTGGGCATGATAATCATCCCATTTCCAAGGGGTTGGCACAAAGGGCCCGTAGATGTAGCCTACGTGCTTAGGGTCGTTCCCAACCCGCCTCTGCCCCTCCGCGGGGAGAAAATAAATAGATAGATAGATAGCGGGCCACAGAGACTTGAATGAGTCAGCATACAGACAGTCATGTCCTATGGCGTGGTATGGATAATAACAAATATTTACGGGACTTCATTATTCCAAATTGTGGTAAAATGATAGATAACGAAAGCGTGCTGTGAGATAATCAGTTGACTAATGTTTCAAAATCTGATAAAGAAGGGAAAGAGAATGAGGTCTATGACTTTCGTTTAGTCGATGACATGGGAGTTCGGAAAAATGTTGCGAGATACGATCGTAAGGTCGTGCATTAAAAATAAAGTAAACAGAAACATTATAAGCACGTTGATTTGAAACACGACACGTCACAATTGTCAATTTTTTGTACAAAAATTAATAAATACTTACTACGTTTCCATGGAGAATTCAGATCGATCCTATTCCAAAGCGATCCCGTTTTCATGCAAAATTTTCGATTCGCTTTGAAAACGAGAGAATCCACTGAATGCGCCAGCCCCACATTCCACGACCAATGAAACCCTTCTCGCCATAAACGAGAACATCGCGAGGACATTGAGGACCACGAACTGTCTGCTTAGCTTATTACCTGTGTCGATACTTCCTTTTTATTTCGTAATATTGAATCCCGAATTAATTCATCCAGCAGCTAAGTATGATGCAATCGCCACCAGCATTACAACATACACGACTTACTACGGCCAGACAGAAAGCGATAAAGTAGTGCGATACGTTTTAGCGATACGTTTGAAGCGAGTTGAACGATAAGCGATACTGGCCAAACAGAAGAAGCGTGTTGGAATCTCGCACGCTGCTACAGTAGAATGGCGCTATCAAAGAGAGCACGTAAATTATTCTTGCTTAGTGAGAATTTGTCGTGGAAACTACAGTATTTTTCAAATGAGAAGCCATTTCCCTCACCGCCAATCACGTGTACGAGCTAACGCAGTGCCGCTAGCAGAAAGAGTCTTCCCTCCGTCTCACCGTCTCTGATTGGACCGCGTATCTAAGCAGGAGAAGGACAAACGGCTTGTCATCTGCAAAACACTGTAGATGATATACCAGAGAGAGAGAGAGTGGGTTTATAAAATTAACAGACAAAGAATGGAATATGAGGAATATCATACCTTATTCCAAAATTTATGTGAATATCCAGAAAAGTTTTATGAGTACTGTCGGATGTCAAAAAGCACATTCAAGTTGATTTTGAAGGCGATTGAGAAGAAACTGGAAAAGAAGGAACTGAATTGCAGAAGATGTATTTTACCAGAGGAAAGATTAGTTGTAACTCTCAGGTGAGTTTTTATTTTAAAACGTTAAATTGAACATTTTAATTCACAAGGAACAAACACCTATCGAGGCGGAATAATAGATGTTTGTAAATAGGAGCAATGTGCATTGTCAGGAAATAAAAAAAGGATCAAAACATGGTGCACGTGTCCCTTACTAGCAGCAACTCTCGACTGACGCAGCGTGTTAAGCGATAAAATATCAAACTACTTTGACTTTCTGGCGAGTAAAGCGATTCTCGTATCGCACTCTTATGACGCGCGATTGTCTGTGTGGCCATCGAATAGACGCTTGTAACTTGACCACCATCTTAAACAGCTGGCAGTTATTAATGATCATTAATCATGTAAGTAATATTTTCGTTTTCCATAAAACGCAACAACAAAAAATGAAATGCATTAACTCAAAATGCATTCTTTATATTGAAATAAATGGTTTTGTCATGAATGGTGTCAAATCCTTGAAAAACCACATGTATCAGGTGTTTATGCTCTTACTGTAAAATTATTTTCAATTTGTCGCTTGCAACGTTTTCCCACTCGGGTATTTTATTTTTGCATTGCCATGAAAATATTCCTTAATGTTCAGGTTCTGTCCAAATAAAACAAAGTTTGCCGGGATTAGTTTAAAAGATGAGGTTATGTATATTAAGTGTCAGTATGGTACTTTATGAGATTGTGTGGGGACGGGAAAATATCTGTCCGTCTGTCCGTTCGTCCGTGTGTCTGTAAGGGCGATAACTTCAATACGGTTTATCGGATTTTCATGAAACTTGGTATACACATTTATAACGTCCATGGCAAGAAGTCTACTTATTTTGGACCAATTTGTTTGACCGGTTCCGAAGCAACGACTAATTAAAGGTCACATGCTTTTTAAATGGGAAATCATGACTATACTACAAAGCCGCGTTGCTAATCACTGAGGGCCTTGACTCCAGTGTAGTCAGATGTAAATTGAGCCACATTCATAGCGAATTCAATGATTGGTCTAAGTTACTGCCACCAATTTCTTGTGCTCCGCTACCCGATAGGTCTTGCAGCGACACTGGATAATTTCAATACGGTAAGCGTATTCAGATCGATTTGAATTCTCCATGAAAACGTAGTAATTATTAAGTACTGAGTGACGCCCTCATAAGTCATACCAAGAGTCTTGAGACCTATGATAGTGTCCAGCACGGGCCTGCATTGTTGCCAGTGCCTATTACACTCATCATTAGTAATGTAATGTAACTTATTAGGTCAATTGTAAAGTCTTCACGGTTTTCTTCCTAGAGTTCTTTCCGGAATTTGTAAGTTTATATAAAACATCAGTGGGTTCTAAGTTTCGAATCAATTAGGAACATTTCAGTGGAACAGCTGGTCTCTATGAATGATAATTCACAGGCCAACAAAAAATACTTTTTAAAAACTTTTGTAAGTAGGCCTAATTGTTATGGTCTCTTTTTTTGCTGAATCCATTTCTGACCTCAATTTTTTCTATCAGCCTCAGTTTCTTCACAATGTGACTTCATTACAAACAAGAAAGTTAGTGGAACTTACTATAAGAATGAAAACTAAATTTATGTTATAATAATTCATAAAATGCTTTTCTCCAAGTATAAACATGAAAAACCTCTTTACTGTATATAGGCTATGTGTCCATTTCCTTATATTTCCTTTCCCTCTCCTCCTTAAAGTTTCTGGTATAGCTTTTTCTCCTGTGAGACGCTTGCTGAACTTCTCGGTGAAGTGACCAGCAGTAGTCTCCTAGCATACTGGTATTCCAGCAGCCCTGCTATCTTCTTTCCATCATTTTGATATCTTGATAGAGACACTCACCTTACTCCACAATCACATCACCAAATTGTGCGGGGAAAGAATCAAGCGAATTTTTAGGCTCATCGAAAATCCTAACTTTTTTAACTTCTCCAGCACGTTGACAACAATAGAAATATAATGTGGGTCCTTTTTACTGCCCAAGAACGTAATAACAACCTTCTTTTGTGAAACCAAGCCTCCCCTCTCACTGACTTTCATTTTTTACTCAAAGTTGAAAGAGAACTTGCTTTTAATTTTGCATCTGATAGGCCTAAATGAGGAAAGATCTCACATAGATACTTGAAACAATGCCCATCTTTGGGAAATGCTTTCAAGAACTGGCTCATTAGCCTTAATTTTATGTGTAGAGGTGGCAGTAGAATGTTTTCCTGATCCACGAGGTTCTTGCATAGATCTTTTTTCTTGCAGGCAATTTTTTCTGGACCCCGGTGCTCTAATGTCGCCCTAATATCTTAATTTAATCCTATTTTCCCTATATAAATAGTGTACAAAGTACCGTTGAACTTGCTGCATATTTAATTTTCTTACATGTTTAGTCCTGAAATGTAAAAAATGGTGGGTGATACAGCTTTTTATATCATCATATTTGGATTCAGCACAAAAAAAAACTAATGTCATATTTCTGTATTTTACAGTTTATATGTGACTTCAAAAGCAGTGAAAAGGTTAATATGCCAATGGCAGTCGATTGTGACGCAGACGCAATATTCTCACTTATATCATTTTAAATTGCTCGTTTTTTTTCAAAACAGATCTCTCGTAATGGAGTTAGATAGCCTATTGTTGAGAGTACCGCTACACTAGTCGCCAGCAAGTTTCACTTAACGTAGTATGAATTTACCAAAAATGTCGAATATACGCTATGGTTGCATTGTGGCCGAGTGGTAGCTTCTTGAACTCGCATTCCGGAGGTCCAGGGTTCAAACCCCGTTGCCGGTCAATTTGACTTTAGTTATTTCATGGGTTTTCCAGTCGTAAAGGCAAATGCCGAATATACGAAATTTGCTTACCATGACTTATCGCCACTATTTTGATTCCGTGGAAGTAGCGCACATGGGAGTAGCACACAGAGGTACAGTGGTATTAATCAGAGGTGGCAGTCAGATGCGCGTGAGAGAGTTGACGCATGTAGGAGGAATCATGGGGAGGGGTAAGAATGTTGAACTGCTCTAACGGGAGAGGAGAAGCGATTGTAACAAGGTCTCTTGTTTCTTCCCTGCATTATACGATCTTACCGCTCTGAAAGCAACGACACAACTAACCCAGACACCCCTCCATGCAGTACGAATGTTAATTGGACTCGTCTGCATCTACTGAGCATCCATGCTTGGACTGCCACGTCTGATTAGTACCACTGTATTTACGCACAGATAAACAACACCTCGGAAAAGAAAAATCGTGCTTAATGTAATCGTGAATAATGTTATCAATCGGGTAATGTTATCACTTTTATCCCGTACGGATTAATTCTCAAACATTGAAAAAAATGCTGTTTATTGTGATCAAAGATTCGGTTTATGTTATCACATTTTCCTTTCTGCGGCTTTATTTCCAAGTATTGTACGTCATTCAAAATTTTGTTTTTTAGGGGTTTTGTTTCTACTTCAAATATATTGTGTTATATTGTGGAAGTAGGCCTATTGTTCCCAGCTCACAGAATGACCTGTTCGAGGGGGTAGTGTTCTTATCTTTCTCTTTTAAACAATAATACATGTTTCGCCCCCTTAGTTTAACTACTGCTTTTGCTTTGTGAAGATCACAATGTTGACATGCAGTGATCGTTAGTGTAAAATGAAAAGACTTGAACAGACAGGCAGATGTTTTAATATGCGGTATTCACCACAGGCCAGTAAACTTCCAAAAACATCATGAGTATGAAATATTGGTTAATGAACTCCAAAGGGAAAACAGAAACAATTAAAAACGTATGTATTGATTGCAAAAATATTTGCTTGCAGTCGATGAATGGCTAATGATTCACAGTTACGTGCATTGTATGGATGAATAAATAGCTTTTAATTCTGTTTTTGTAGTATGTATGAATAAATAACATTCAATTAATTATTTCGGCTACACTCATCAATCGGTTAATATTATCAGATTAGCTGCATCCCGGCATGATCACAATAAGCGGCGTGCACTGTACATTGAACTTGACCGGCGCCTATGGAAAATTCAGGACAATTTTGCTCAATACTAGCGATTTGTTTCATTGCCTCAGTTTCCTGCCATATGTTGCTAAATTTGACTAAGTTGACCGCTTCATTTCGCTATTGCTGAACAAATGACGAGGCTGTGGCTGATTAAGGCCCGGTTGCATAAAAGCTCCAGATATCTTCTAGACAGTTAATGGCTCTATACATTTATAGACTCGATAAACACCTTCCCATTTCCGAAAGCGAATGCGTTCAGTAAATAGCTAATGCCAGATAAATGAGTTGAGCACTTTGTCAATAGATGGAGACACGGTGCATACTGTAATATCAAATTGGCCGTGATTGAGTAGCAACCAATCGGAGCGCTTCTAGCTATGTATTCAAAATAGCTGAATTTTCTGTCTGCTGTTTCTCTGGTAAAATGAATGTAAAACATGAGAGAAACTTCGGCAATTTCACAATTTTTCTAGTACAGTATTATCAATTATTTCACACACAAATTAATAACCAATGCCAGCTTCATTACTACTTTTCAGTTTAATACCCTAACAAGCTAGTATCATAACGTAAGATAAAATTTTAACATAATAACGAAACATACATCAACATAAATGTTTCGCATTTCCGCCATGTTGCGTGTTTATCTACCGTTTCGCCAGATATCTAGTGATTTGTGGTGCGATAGTTTGTCGGACGTTTTATCGAACGATTAGCCGCCATCGAACGTTTCAGAAACGCTTACGGAATGAATAATGCCATCTAGTAGATATCTTACGTTTCGGAAACCCGGCCAAAAACCACCTTTAAACCACCTATGTGCATTACCTACATTTTGTCCAGTCCAAAGTATGGAAAAAAGAAGTGCGAGGGAAGGTTCATACGTTTTGTTTATTATTAATTAAAACAACCTTTAAAGATACTACACCCACTGATAATCAGTTTCTTAAAAGAAAGCCAGCTGTTTAAATATGTGCGCAGAACTCACGCTGGTTTCGCCAAACCTGTCCTGCGCACTAGACCCACGAAATCGCACTGTGCACTACTCCCACGTGCGTTTGTACCACGCTAAGACTATTTCAACCTGTATCATATCCATTAAAATTGAATATCAGTTGAAATTAACTAGCCAAAACACATCAACAATAGCAAACAATGCACATCAATAGTTATATGGCCTACCCTGGTTTATCTACAAAAACTGAACTAATATGACCTCGATGTTCAAAGGAGTATATAAATATAGCTGAACAGGTCCTACCATCCGGACATTGAGTCGTCTATCTTAGTCTTTCGACTTCAATGGGAGTTGGAAGATTTGGGGACCACGCGGTCAGCATGCCAAATCTCACGGCCATTATTGATTATTTTGTTGATCATACATCTTTGTTCAGATACCTACTGGTTGTCTTACCATAATCCTTAAAGCTATAAATTAAACATTTGCCTTCAAAGTCAGAAAATTAGAACAAAAACAGGAACAGTGAGTATTCCCACTTCACATGGCTTTACGCTACTCGTCTATAAAGTGATTAACTGATTTAAAGGTTTGTGCAACCAAAATCTTTAACTTTGGTATATCCAGATCCAGTGGCGTAGCAAGCTTAAGGTGGTACCCGGTGCGGAAAATTTCTTGTCAGCCCCCCCCCCCCAATTTAAATTATGAAAAGATGGAACAGTTCCAAGTGTTATTTTTTGGATAGTCAAAGGTAATCCCACGAGAGTTCAAGAGTTTATCGATAGATGCAGCTGCAACGAATTTATCTGATGTAACTCGTAAACTCAACGGATTATACAATTATTAGAAATAATTACTTTGTTATATAAAAACAAAACTAAGCTCCATAATCATGGCATACTATGAATCAACCATCCATAAAGCGATTCGAGTTACCATGTTGTCGCCATGTTGTAACCAGTGCTTCCAATGGCGCAAATAAGACATAGTTAACCTAATTCAGCAAATTTTTTTTAGGATTAAGGAGACATACATATCAAGCACATTTTGCTGTACATTGTACATTGTACTGTTAAACGACAATATATGCTATTATTATTATTATTATTGTGTTATTAATATTATTATTATTAATCTAAAGTACGTTATAGACAGACAGATTTACATTGTTTTCGTGAGCGGCAGATTCACGAATTGTGGGTGTTACCATTAATAAAGCGAACATCTTTTGTTTCACACATTTCTAGGCCAAAATACATTCCCGAAATTGTGCAAAGTTTTATTTTTGTGTGATTTTTTTATATTTTTTTTATTTTGTTTTCCAAGCGAAATCTCGAATTTTGGAAAGTTTAATTGTGATAAAAGGACAAAATTTTGTATTTATGTCAGGTACCTTTCAAAATGTGAACCGAAGATTGGAGAAGAGTTTTCCTTATTTTTGCATAAAGAAAGTTTTTTTTTTTTTTTTTTTTTTTTTCGAAAACGGCTCTAACGTTTTTCTTTACATTTTGCCCGTGGGTTTCTTATACTAAGAGCTAAAACTTTTATTTGAAACACTTTTTCTAAATAATTCCATGAAGGGTAGTTATAAGCCACCCACTCTGAATACGCGCTCTTTGCAATACGGCCTCTTGCAACGGAAAATCGTACGAAAACAAAATTTTTTATTTGGGTTAGGTACCTTTTGGGGATGTAACACGAAGATTGGTGACGACTTTCTCTTATTTTTAAGGAGGGGCTTTTATTTGGGCAGAGGAAGTTATGAGAATTATACATCAGATTTTTTTTATAGGTTGATCCTAATAAATTTCAAAAACAAGTAATATAAGTATTTTACGGAACTGTATTATTATTAATCTATTCTTAAATATGCGCAAATACCAGTTCAAAATCTAGATTGCCGGAGACTTCGGAGTCAACTGACATTCGAAGTTTATTTTCGTCAAAGTCATGACTGCCGCAGCGGGTAGAATTGGTTGCGGCTTGAGTGATATAAAATATCACCGATTGTTGAAGTCTCATTTAAATTAATAAAACTGCAGTGACAAGCATTGGCAGAAATAAACACCCCCTCCCCCTAACCATAATATTATTGTTCGTATCAACACAGCGGCCAGTTCAGCCGCGTTTTATTACCTTTTTGACTGCATTTAAAACTAAAAGAAGTTTCAGTACGAATGTTGACTTGTTGATAGTTGTTAAGCTTATTTAATTGTTTTAAATAATATTATTTTCTTTAATGTCCCTCGAGCGATTTTTTACTTACAAAGATATATTTTCATTTTGTCACCCCTCGGGTGATGGCACCCGGGGCGGCCCGCACCCCCCGCACCCCCCTTCCTACGCCACTGTCCAGATCTCTAGTATTTCTAGAGCATTCTAATTCCGATAATACCACCGTATGAGAATGTTATTAGCACATCATCGATTAGGCTTAATATTGCTTGTTGTGAGAAGAAACAATCTGAAATTCATGAGACGCATGTGGCAAGAAGTCAATTGGTGAAATAACTGAAAGAAAAAAGAGTTATTTATTAAGTAACACTGTATTTGTACGCTAAGTAGGAGTTTGTCGGTGCCAGTTTATATAATATTTAAAGTTTTTAATATAAAAAAATGAGTTCAAGAAATTCGCTGTCACCAGAAGATTAGAAAAAACAAGATAAGCTTTCTAAACATTAGTGCATGTAGTAAAAACTGTTATTTATATTTAATGAAATAATATTTTATTAAATAATATTTTATTAAACAATCATGTTTTAGTGAATTAAATATTCAATTATAAGCACCCTAAACAATTAGCCTCTGAGATTTGATAGATTTATCACTCTAGCATGGTTCATCACACGTAACGCCAACACAACATAAACATAAACATAAAAATCTGAACCCATATTATTAATGAAATAATAAGTGCAACATATGCGTAAACGTCAACATAAGCGTAAATGCAAATGCAAGACTCAAGACGCAAACGCAGTGGCGGCGCCAGAATGTGTGCCAGACGAATGTAACGATTAAATTAAAAAATTATGTCACCATAATGTATGTTAAATGATTTGCATTGAAATATGGTCAGAAAAGCAGTGAAAAAATATGGTCAGAAAAGCAGTGAAAAAATCTGTTCAAAAACTCTGGTGGTATTGATTGGATTAAAATTCTCTCCCAGCAAATGTTTAAATTGAAACAAACATGCGTGAAGCGTTAAGTTACTGGAATTGGACGCCAGGCTAGCCTTTTCTCATTCCGAAACATCAGATGCAGTAGACACAGGGGTTTGCGATAACTTTTGAGAAGTGCACAGCTCACAGAAATGTTTTAAAACAAGAATTGACTTCAATAAAGTTAATTTTCAATATATTTAAATTTTAATCTCTAATTTGTATAAATTGAAGATAGGACAAAAGAAGAGCCAGGGCCCACCGAGCCCCCCCCCCCCCATGGCGACTAAACTAAAAAAACTCCGTGGCGCTACATCCCTGAAGGGACAAGGCCTACCACCCGACCGCTGCGTCATCTGCCGTAGGCAGACGGCAGGATTGGGGGCATGTGGTCAGCATGCCGACACCCACGGCCGTTAATGGTGGTTTCCATGACCGAAGCCGCTACTTCTCTATCAAGTAGCTCCTCAATTTGAATCACGAGGCTGAGTGCACCCCTACCAGACCTCCCTACCTCAGAAAAATCCCGAGGTGCCGGGGATTGAACCCGGGCCGACGGATCTGTAGTCAGCGACGCTAACCACAAGACCACGCCGGCGGTCCCCCATCCCCTTCGAAAATGTGCAAATCTGCAAATTTCCAATTTTTACGTTAGCGTTAACGTTTAGTAAGAACGGCATAAAGCGAGAGGTTTTCATAATGGTTGCCCAGAGCAGACAATTATGCTCACGTTGATGTGGTAAGAGAGAAGAAGACAGAAAAAGAGTTAAGAGAGGGAGAGAAAGCGAGAAAGAGAGAGAGAGAGAGAGAGAGAGAGAGAGAGAGAGAGAGAGAGAGAGAGAGAGAGAGATATGAGAGCGAGACGGCGAGTTAATTGGAGATCGAAATTATTGAAATATCACTTTTCTGTTTCTTTATTGACATTTATGTTCGTGTATTTATAATGGTAATTTAATGCTTATGTTAATGTCAAACGTTTGAGTCTTGCGCTTGAGTTGACGTTTTCGTGGAGCCTTTAAGTCCTAAGCAGATAGACTACGCCATGGAATAAAATAAGCATGTCCAAAGTTGAATACCAGGAGCTAGTATTCTCAATTGTAAGGCTATAAAATAACTAGTTAAATATCTCCATAGACGTGTTCACTGGCTCACAATTTCGTGAAGTTCTATTCAGACTTCATTTTATAGATTTACTTCAGTTAATAATAACTAAATCTATTATAAAGAGTATACTCAAGGAAAGTTTGTCAAGCTAGCAATTTAACAGTTATTATTAAACCCCTCACAGAACAACTACATCTATAGGTTCACCACATCTATTACCTGCATCCATTTAAACAGGAACCCTCATTGCTAAGAAGCTCCGCAAAATCCATTACTACGACCCTCACTCACCATGCCATTACGGTAATCATATTAAATCATGTTAACTAAAAATTCGTGACGCCAGTACATCAACAACCAGCCAGCCTTGCGTGCTAGGAAGGTTGCCTACATCCTGGGCGTTTTCTCTATACAGTTTTGTAGCAGCTACAGCTTCTGGAACATTTATGTAATTCCCAACGGCGATACATATTTAGTTCAAGGGCAAAATGACACGCAGACCGTGCGTTTCTACGTGAGATATGCAGAGCAGTTCATAATACGCTATTTATTTGTTTGAAGTCCAGCCTTCTTACTATAAGACAAATTCTTGCAAGTTTTCGTATACTGTACTTATTTCGAGTAGACCAACTGAAGATCCCAAAATTCAACCCTTTACACGCATTGATGTTTTCTACAATAATTTGATGTTATTGTATAATAATAATAATAATAATAAATCACGTAAACTGATGTAGAGCTGTCGCCATATAATTTTGCCGCGATGGACAAACCAATTTACGTGAAGACCAGCAAGTACGCAATGGAAGTTTCTTTAAAGAATAATAAAATTGTTGTTGTTGTCAGCTCGCCCTTAGGATGAATCAAGTACACTGAAATCATCGACAAACTCCGTTACATTTCGTTGCACAGCTCCGCCTCCTAGTGGTCCCTCGCATATCGCGGCAGAATTATTTGGCATCAGCTCCTAACAAGGTGCCAGAATGCTTGTGTTTAATCAGTGATAATTGCAATTATGATATACAGAAAATAAGTTATTTTTGTTATCTATTTCCGAGTCAAGCTCCAGATCGATTCATTAAGAAGTGCTTATGGAAGAACAAAGGTCTACTTTGATAAGCATATGTGAAGGAATATGTGGGTAGTGTTATTTGTCAAAGCTACCAGTTTTGCAACTTCCAAAGACTTGTATGACCATTACTCCGGTACGGGTCAAGCGATTTAGTCCAATGCCAGTAGGCTTCTTCCCATGGGCGTTATAAATGCATATACCAAGTTTTTCACGAAAATCCGATAAAGCATTTGAGTTATCGCACCTACAGACGGACAGACATTTTCCCGTCCCCCACACAATCTCATAAAGTACCATTCTGACACTTAATAATGAAAATAACGCGCAATGTAGAATGGATATTTAGTAGTGGACCACCTAATTTATGGGCGTGATGTACTGAAAAATTCAATAAAATTTGTAGAAAGTTGTTTACAAAGTTACAAAGTACTAAATATAAACTTCATAGCCTTGAAAGAGCTTAATGAAACCCTAGATTAAAACAATGAAACATATTGAGGCATGTAAACATGGAGTCCTTAACTGTTATGTAATAGTTTATGCCAGCATTAAATTTGGTAATGGAGGTAGGCTATAGTAGGCCTAAATTAAAAAAACATAGAGTAAAATAATAATATATAGTACTATCGCTATCATTATCATTATACTATCTGATCTAATTTCTACTCTGCATCAAAAAAATTAAAATCGCATATTACTTAGGAAAATTAGCAATGATTAATGTAATGATAGAAAACAATTTTGAAAAATTATAAAAATCAGGTTGACTGATAAAACAAAGTTCTTGGTGGTTTAAATTTTCCACCGCGTGCATATATAAGTTTGGAACAATTTTTAACATGCCAAAAGCTATAAGTTTGCCAAATTGCATGGTTCTAGCTCCATCTTAAAGGGATAAACATTGCCGTTAGTGAGCGAGAAAAAACATTTCAACTTTTTTTGGTTAAAAAAACTAAACCTTTTTTAACTTGCCCGTCTGTTATAGGCTAAAAGCTATATGTGTGCCAAATTTCAAGTTTCTAGCTGGTGTGGAAGTGGGTAATCATTAACGTCGTGAGTGGATGATCTATTCTAGACGGTCGAAGATTTGAATGATGTCACGGACATCCAGTCAGTTTTTCCATACATGTAGGGCAGCTAGAATTACCAAATTCTGCACGTTTATGGCAGTTGGCTATGCCTATATTCGTGCAAAATTTTACGATTCTAGCTGTCCTAAAATTACGTAATGTGACGAAAATATATAAAATTTACCTAAAATACAAAATATAACTCTAAGATATAATCGAAGGAGATACGACAAAGTGTTATGGAACCAGATTTGTAGATCTCTAAAAATTCGTTACTGTAGGTGCAGTCGGTTTTTTAGAAGACTTACCGTTTAGCTACCAAAGAAGGTAAGCACAGATCTTGTAGTTGCGACATTTTGAATGCTTTGGGGGGGTGGTGAAATTTAAAAAAATTACTTTTTGGAATATTTCGGTCGGTTACAGGTTTAAAACTTTAAGCATGCAAAATTTCAAGTTTCTGCTCATTTAGAAATGAACAAACAATTTTTATATCAATGAGTGAGTTAGTCATGTGGGTTTATACTAGTAGGCCTGCTGTATAGTGATGATTTTCTACTTAAATATGTGACCGTTAATTGATAGTTACTCCGTTAACGATCAACCGATTTGGTCCAAAATCGATAGCGTTCTTCCTATGGACTTTATAAGTGTGTATACTAAATTTCATGAACATTTGATAAAGTGTATTCGATTCATCGCGCGTACAGACACATGGGCGGACGGACAGACGGACAACGAACAGACATTTCTCCAGTTCACCCAAAATCTTGGAAAGTACCATTCTGGCACTTTATAAATATGGGGAAAATACTCTATAATGTGTTTACAAAGGATTTTTAAATTATCAATTGTGGCTCATATAAAATGTTACATTCATCATTAGGTAACCTAGGTAATCCTAATGTAGACAATGGTGAAATTTCTAATACGTGGACACAAGGGCTACCTTAGTAGTAGAGGGTTAACTTTATAAGTGCCTGTATGGTACTTTATGAGATTGTGTGGGGGACGGGAAAATGTCTGTCCGTCTGTCCGTCCGTGTGTCTGTACGCGAGCTACGCTTTATCGAATTTTAATAAAACTTGGTATACGCTTTTATAATGCTCTTGGGTAAAAGCCTATTGATACTGGACCAAAGCGGTTGACCGGTACCGGAGTAAAACCCAATTTAGTGTCTATTTTAAAGGCGCGATAACTCAAATACGCTTTATCGAATTTTCATGAAACTTGGTATAAGCATTTATAATGTCCATGGGAAAATGTCTATTGATACTGGTCCAAATCGGTTGGTCGGTACCGGAATAATGGCCAATTTAGTGCCTTCTTATGGTATATATCAGAAAAGCGCGATAACTCAAATACGCTTAATCGGATTTTTGTGAAACTTGGTATGGCCATTTATAATGTCCATGGCAAGAAGCCTGTTTTTTTTGGACCGAACTGGTTGAACGGTACCGGAGTACCGACTAATTAAAGTTCACATTTTTTAAAAATCATGTCTATACTACAATGCCGCATTTCTAACCATGAGGGCTTTGACTCCAATGCAGCCATGTTTCTTTATATCGTTGATCAAGTTTAAATTGAGTACTGCATGAATACTGTTATATACAGAAGGTATATTACTGTGAAATAATTAGCGGAGTTCTTTGCTACTTAATTTTGTGAAATACTGACATATTTTAAGAATTTCAAGTTGCAAAATATTTATCTTTGACAAATAACACTAATCCTTCACATATGGTTATCAAAGTAGACCGTTAAACTGAGCGAGATTGCCGAAATGGTAACGTCTTGGACTCGTGTTTTGGAGATCCCAGGTTCAAATCCCGGAGCCGGCCAATTTGACATGGATTTTATTTTTATTTTTATGTGAGTGTGCGATTGTCAAGATATCACAAATCTGTAGTTCTGCTGATGCTGGACGATTTTAATCTAATTAAAAAAAATATTTTCTGCATATGATAATTGCAATTATAATTGATTCAACAAAAGCATTCAGGCACTTTGTTACATCAGTTTACCTGATTTTATTAACTTATCGTAATATGTTTTTTTAACCGAAGTTGAGAGTTTCTAGAATTATTAAACACCTCTGTTTATAATAAAAACCAATTTGTATTATTAAATGAACATATTATGAAAATGGATATACATAACAAAACTCATAATACAGCAAATGACTTTTATTATGAAATAGAAAGTTGGATAATAGCCCGAACTGCGACCGTACTATATGAGGGCTCTCGTGCACGTGAACCAAGGCTTCAGCCAATGAGAATGAAGCGTCGGGCAATAGGGGAGACGCTATATTGATGTTTCCAAGGCATTGTTGCCACATTGACTCTTTATTTAATTCATAGCGTACTACGTGGCGCGTAATGTTAGTTTAATTTGAATCCAAACAATAACTCTTCCTTTTTCAGCGAGGACAAAGCACACATTGTAAGCCTTCCAGTCATAAAATCAATCAGCAATATAATGTCTTAAGTTCATATGGCATAATGTTTTGGGGAAATTCACCACATGCCAAAGATATATTCAAACTGCAGAAAAGAGCTATAAGAATCATTGTAAAAATAAGTAACACAACTAGCTGTCGACAGTTCTTTAAACATCTGAAAGTGCTCGTATATTTATGAATCAATATGTCACATAAAGACTAATTTAAATTCACTCCTAGTGAATGCAGATGTCCATTCATATCATACAAGGAGAAAAAACTATATTTATAAACCTCACTGTAATACCACCTTGTGTCAACACAGCTTCATTTATACTAGCCTCCAAATGTATAACTCTTTGCCAGGTTACCTCAAAGAAATATCTGTACTCCATAAATTTAAAAGGGGCTTACTATCTTTTTTGTTGGAACACTGCTTTTACACTAATAATGAATTTTTTGATGAATGCCAGCAATTTACAACATAAGAGTTATTCAGACAGTGATCTTTGTTTCCTTGTTTCAGGTTCCCAAGACGTCGGCCAGTTCTGCCAGGATAAATTAACCAAAGTAGACAAAACTATTCTGATTATGTTTCTAATTGTATACTTTAATTGTATATTTTGTAATTAATATTTTAATAATTGTAAATATGTAATATATAAATTTGTTTGTAATTGTTGTGACGCGTCCCATAACATGTATAATCTGGTTATTCATTGCATGGCCAGGCGGCTTCCTTTCGTTAGGAGGAAAAGTTTGCCCGCAGCTCAACCTATGTTCTTTATTTTTACCGCACCAATCATCTAGTTACCCCAGCCAATCAAAATCTAAGAATGTCCTGCGACAGATATGACAGCTACTCGTCAACTCCACGTGGAGTGGAACGCGAGGTTGCAAGTTCCAGTTACAGTAAACGATAACACGTATGAATTGATTAAAGTGAGGGAAGAACTGAGGTCAGTGATAATAATGAGAGAATATTGCAACGTTGCTTTTGTTTTGGAAAGCGGAAACCAAGCGCGATATAGTCAGATCAATTAACATACAGTAACACCGACTTAATGGTTTATCTCTTTGAAACCGCCTGGCCATCCAATGAATAACTGGACTATACATGTTCAGCTGGACTAAATAAATCTTATCTTATCTTATCTTATCATATGTCAGATTAATCAGCGGGTTTTCTGTCCTCCATCCGGTTTATTTTTGTTTTGATTCCTGCAAATCTCAACAAGGTATTACAGTAACTTATAACGAATACTTCTTTCTGACAAATGAAAAGGTAGCCAGGAAAATTGAATTATTTTGTGAACACGTGCTCGCTATGGCATTTAGCACTGATTGTGATTGTTTCGTTTTACTATTTCATATGCAAAGGAAACTTTTTATATTACACTAGCTGGATACCCATCCTTCATGTGGACAAATAAAGTATTTAGTTTTTAGCCTTAACCGAGAAACGTCACTAGGAAGGAACTGTACTTCGTTTTTTCAGTGCTCCTGCAATTAACTCTGCAACTGTACTGATTTTAATATTCAATAAAGTCTCATATCTAGACATGGCCGTCCGGAAAGGGGGGCAGGGTAGGGCCGTTGCCCCTCCCTGGAAACTGTTTACACATAAACCTCTAAATTAAATGACTATAAGCAACTAATGTGAAATGAGGTTTAAGTCTCCAAATACAGTTGTATGTTCGCGTTGTTTGGATGAAGACGAGCTGACTAGATATTAGCTTGTAGGAATAATTACTTCCCCTAAACTTGAAACCATTTATACCAAAACATTTTTTTATAATGAAGATAAGGCAAGAAAATGTCGCATTTTATATTTGATATGAATAGTACCTATGAAATTGTAAGGAGTATGAAAAGTCATGTGAGTGCATACGTCAGGTGTTTTACAGTAAGTGAAGGCTGTTGAATATATAATAATAATAATAATAATAATAATAATAATAATAATAATAATAAAAGCAATAATGTGAATAGTAATAAAATAGCAATAATGTGAATAGTAATAAAATAGTAATAATAATATTAATAATAATAATAAAGTGGTCGTAGTAGCATAGTGATAGTGGTGGTGGCAGTAATTTGTTTGGCCCCCCTTGACAAAATTTCTGCGGACGCCCATGTATCTAGACTAACAAAAGTTTGTTTATTTATCGTTCTTATTGATTACAAAAGTTACCCGAGCAGCAAAACACCAAGTTGATTCCTACACTGGATAATTGCCGCTCTCTACGTCCGCTTGCCTTACAACCGATCGGCTATACAATGTCGATGGCCTTAACATTTCTTTTTCTTTCTTTCTTTCTTTATTAATGTCTGTTGGAATCACTAAGGTGACACAGTTGTCAATTTTTACATTCAGTGGCTGTACAATCATAGAATTCATGTAAACTATAAAATGCCTTATCCAATAAATAACACTTCAGTAAATACTTAAACTTATTAATACAAGGTTCATTAAGAATAAATGCTGGAAGTGCATTGTATACTTTAACACTATTGCAGTAAGGGCTCTTGCTAGTCAAAGCTTTTCTTATTTGTGGCACATTTAACATCTCAGAATTTCTAGTATTGTAGGCATGTATCATATTGTTTCTTAAAAAAACTTCGGGGTTGTGTCTTACATAAAGGGCCGATTCCATGACAAAAAGAGAAGTCAACGTTAAAATATTAAGTGATCTAAATAAGGGCTTGCAATGAGTGAGAAAATGGACGCCACATACAGTCCTTTCAACTCGCTTCTGAAGTAAAAAGAGTCTGTCTGCTTCAATACAACCACCCCAAAAAATTATACCATAGTTCAAAATACTATGGAAACATCCATAGTACACTTTTAGAAGCACTTCGCGATTAACCAACCTAGCTAATCTATAAATCAAATAGCACACTGAAGCAAGTCTTCCAGATACGGTGTCAATATGAGCTGACCAATTTAGGTTACAATTAATATTAAGCCCAAGATATTTTACAGTTTCACATGTATGGACTGTCTTTCCATTCAATCTTAAAAGAGGAACAGAGTCAGACTTTTTTCCAGTATGAAAATCAATCAAAGAAGTTTTCTCTTGATTCAATATAAATTTGTTTTGGTCACACCAGTTACTCATTTCATTCAAACCATTCTGAGTTCTATGGATCAATTCAGTTCTACATGTGTCATTAATCAAATGGCAAACGTCATCAGCAAAGAGCCAAATATGTCCATTGGTGATACTTTCAGGTAAGTCATTGATATATAGAAGAAACAATATAGGCCCAAGATTTGAGCCCTGAGGGACACCCACATTAACTGGTGGAGATATTCGAGACTTGTAAGTTTTGAGCACATTGTCGTCTCCCAAATGTCTTAGGGCAACAATCTGCTGCCGATTCTCAAGATAAGAGGCGATCCACTTCAGAGGCATACCACAAATACCCATATTCTTAAGTTTGGCAATAAGTACATGATGATTCAGAAGGTCAAAATCCTTAGTCATGTCATAAAAAAGACAAAGTATGTTCTCAGAAAAGTCTTCTACTGGAAAAACATACGGACGGACAAACAGATATTTTTCCGTCCCCTACATAATCTTTACACTCAGCTCGATTAGATCTACCTAATTATAGTGTGAAATCTGATTTTGGCCTATTATACTAGAACGTTCAAAGCTTAGTGAACAAACTTGACGAAATTGTTTCACTCATTGATGTTACCAGTGCAGATGTATTATGAATTGCTGAGCATTGGCTTTCTAAAGATGATTTGTCCATTATCAAAATACCAGGCTATTATCTGACTGATTGTTTCTGTCGTGACAGTAATCGCTTGCATGGTGGTTCTGCTATCTATAGGCTATTCAAAATAAATATGCCACTATCAAGCTGGCAGATTTTGGTGCCTTAATTTCTACGAGTACCTTTGAGCTTAGCACTACATACATTGAGAATCTCAACTTACTTTGTGCTGTGTTATTTTGAGCCCTGACAACAGTAGAGATACTTTTAACATATTTTTAAATAATCTTTATGAATTGAATAGTATTTTTAACTGCTTTGGACTTCGATGTACCGTCCATCAACCAACCCGATTTGGTACTAATGAGTCACATGGTACCTGTATTGACAATGTGGTAATATTGACTTTTATAATTGTTCCTCTTCTGTTATGTCAACTCCTCTGTCTGATCATGAACCAATAATATTTATTTCTAAATTAAACACATCCAAACAACCTAAATTAATTAATGCTCCTTGAAGTACATTAGATTAATAAACGGCTATAGTATTGTACACTTTTGCACAATATAAATTGGTTGAGTGTTTATAATTTAACAAATCTTAATGAGAAGGTTGACTGTTTTTTATTTTTGTTTTTAGATGTTATTGATAAATTATTTCCTTTTACTATTTTTAAACCTAATCCTACAAGAAGGGATGTGAACAAAGGCTGGTATACTGCTGAGCTCTACAGTTTAAAACAAGAATGTTTATATATTATTATGACCTATGCAAATATTTTAGAGTAGTCAGTTATAAATACAAGTACATTGAAAGCAAACAAACATACAAGAACGCCATTAGAAAAGCTAAAACGTACTGTTTTTCGAAAATGATAAACAGCTCAACTAACAAAAGTAAATATATGTGACTCATGGTCTCCGATATCTGTAATAACAATCTTACAGCTGAATCTGCCCCCACTGAAATAAGTGTTGATGGGATTAATTCATTTTTTATTACTAAAGTTAATGAAATTGTAAGCAATAAAATACTTACTAATGATTTTCATTTTTATTTGACTGATATCAACAAGCCAAACTGTTCATTTGATTTTACTCATTTTACTGTTGACATGATTTATTAAACGATTTTGGAAATAAAAAACAGTTCTTGTTACGATGTTTATGGTATAAATTCAAATATACTCAAATTATCTGCTAGTTACATATGTGAACCTTTGTGTCGTATCTTTAACTCTTTCTTGATTTCTTGCATATTTCCTGAAGCTTTCAAGGATGCTAAGGTAATACCAGTTCATAAAAAGGAGATAAACTAGATTATAATAATTATCGCCCTATTAGCATTATTCCTGCTGTATCAAAGACATTTGAAATATTACTTGATGAACAAATTACTCTGTATTTTGAAAACAACAATTTATTCTCAAATAAACAGTTTGGCTTTAGAAAGAAACATAGCACGGTGGATGCTGTCAAGTCCTTTGTTCAATTATGTATTGAAAGTCTTGAAAACAGAAAAGTTGTATTGAATAGGTTTTATTACTTAACTAAGGCGTTTGACACCGTATCTCATGACAATATTTTACAAATGTTGGCATTTTATGGGTTAAGTGACAGTGTCATACAGTTTTTTCAATCTTACCTTGTTAATAGAAATCAAGCTGTTTTCTATAATAGTAATATATTTCATTACGAATTAGTCAAATGTGGTGTTCCCCAGGGATCTGTCCTTGACCCATTATTCTGTATTATATATGTGAACGATCTTCTGGCTGTCTTTAAAAAGGGATGTTTCATACCTCATATGTATGCTTTAGTTTTAACAGCTTTTCACAGCAATGAAATTCTATTAAATACATACTTAAATAAAATTAATGACATCATTGTTAGCTGGTGCAATGCAAATAATCTTAATCTATATCATAATAAAACTGTTGATCTAAAAGTGAGTATTAAACAGGAAATTTTGGACAACGCCGTTAAAATATTAGGTATTTATATGGAATCCGGACTTGGTTGGCAAACACATGTGAACCACGTGGCTGGCAAACTTAGCGAATCAATATTTATGATCAGATTTTATTATTTATTTAATCTTCCCATAGTTATGGGTTGCCTACACAGACAAAGAGTACCAAAAAAGGAAAAACAAAAAGGTAATTGAACATTGAACATTGAAAAGAAAAAGATAATAAAATTAAGGAAAAATTAATACAAAATAGAAAACCATTAACAGTTACGATTAGGATTTATATATGTGATTCCTAGAGATATCTACATCTAGAATCTCTATTGAAGGTGTACTATGCATATGTTTACAGCCATCTTTCATTTGGTCTTATCTTATGGGGTAACCACTCTTCTGCAGAAAGATTATTAATTTTACATAAAAGATTAATTAGATTAATATATGTGGAGCTTCAGCAAAACCTCACTGTAAACCACTCTTTGTCAAATTAGGTGTTCCTACTCTGCCATCAATGTAGGCTCCGAATGCCTTCTGTATACCAAGACACTTTTACCACAAGTTCATCTGTTCATAATTATAATACCTGGGCCAGATCTAATATATATATATATATATATACCTACACCTACGGAACCTACGGATAAATGCAATTTTACTTTCACACAAAAGAATTTTGATTATATTTCTAAGACATTTTTTAATATTATTCCCGTGCATCTTAGGAACTTGCCTATCAGACAGTTTAAGAAGTCAGTTCCTACTACATTATTGGCTAACCCTCTTTATAGTGTACGAGAGTTTTATAAAGTAAATTGGTTTTAAGTTCTACTGTTACCTGTATATTATTGTAATTGACTTTACTTTGACCATTTGGTCTTTTGGAATAAAATATCTATCTACCTACCTATCTATAAAGTACCATTCTGGCACTTAATAAAGTAAACCTAATGCTTCATGTAAAATGTGAAGATTTTCCTTTTTCAAGAGCTACGTTCGGCATTTATAGAAACCAGTTACTATCTCAAATGTCGCTCGTATTTCAAAACAAAACTTCGCTCGCTCGACAGCTCGTATCTCAAATAACTCGTATGTTAGGGCACTCGTATCTCGAGGTACCACTGTACTCATTTATAACGTCCATGGCAAGAAGCCTATTTATTTGGACCAAATCGGTTGATCGGTACCAGAGTAACAACTAATTAAAAGCCACTTTTTTTAAAATCATGTCTACACTACAATGCGCATTTTTTTTATATATATATCATTGAGGGCTTTGATGCAATGCAGTCAGATGTTTGTTTACTTCGTTGATCTAGTCGAAATCGAGTACTACATGAATACTGTTATATACAGAAGGTATATTACTGTGTAATAATTAGCGGAGTTATTTTCCACTGAATTTGGGAAATGTTGACATAGGCCTATTTTAAGAAATTCAAGTTGCAATACATTTTAGATTTGACAAATAACACTATTCTTTCACATATGCTTATCAAACTAGACCGTCAAACTGACTGAGTTGGCCAAATGGTAACGTCTTTGGTTCGTATTCTGTAGGTCCCTGGATCAAATCCCGCAGCCGGCCGTTTTGACATGGATTTTTTATTTTATTTTTATGTGAGTGCGCGATTGTCAAGATTTCAGAAATCTGTAGTTCTGCTGACGCTGGTCGATTTTAATCTGATTAAAAAAAACTTATTTTCTGCATATCATAATTGCAATTATAATTGATTCAACAAAAACATTCTGGCACTTTGTTATATCAGTTTACCTGATTTTATTATTACTTTTATTGTTGTTATTCCGATGAATTTGAAGATAGCTGGTACAATACTTGTGTGTATTCGTATTGCAGAGAGAAGAGCATCCGCCAATCCCGGGAGTCCAGCAACCTTTGCGAGCATTGATCTCGTGGCGGTATCCAATTCAACGTCAACTATCAGACTTCGTAAATGAGCCCCGCACTCCACGCCCTGCATTATATCACCAGGCTAATGAAAATGGAATTAATCTGCACAAACTAATTCCTGATACGTGTAGGGAGGCTTTAAAAAATTAAGACGTGGATTTAAAAAGTATCAGTCCATCGTAATTTGTGAGGCTTGTAAAAACCTATTATTTCTTATAAAAACTTCCTTCAATAGAAGGCAAAAGATATACAAACAATATATAGACCTAGGTTAATATAAAGATGGATACATATATATATATATATACATTCATGAACCACAGATTATTGTCTCTGTTGGACATTAAATGAGAATATTATAAGAGAAAAATTCCTCTGACACTGGTACTTGAACCCAGGACCTTTGCCTATCCGTGCCAATGCTCTACCAACTGAGCCAAGCCAGAGATCACTTCCCAACGCCAGATGAAACTTCTCTCCTATGACTGATTGCCCTTAACGATCTACCTCACTGACAGAAAGGTTATGTCATATGCAGTACTGTGAGGCACACTAATTAGTGATTTTTGTGACCGGGCTTCCACTGTTATTGTACAGTAACATTCAAGATGGATATATATGCATTCATGTAATGTCCAACAGAAAAAATTTCTCGTTCAACAGAGACGGTTATCTGTAGTTCATGAATACATATATCCATCTTGAATGTTACTGTACAATAACAGTGGAAGCCCGGTCACAAAAATAATTAGTGTGCCTCACAGTAGCCTACTGCATATGACATAACCTTTCTGACAGTAAGGTAGGTCATTAAGAGTAATCAGTCATAGGAGAGAGGTTCCATCTGGCGCTGTCATGGCTCGGTTGGTAGAGCATTGGTACGGATAGCCAAAGGTTCTGGGTTCAAGTCCCAGTTTCAGCGGTATTTTTCTTCTATAATATTCTAATATAACGAGTTTAAATATCACAATCAATAGATGTAATGATCCAAAAACTAAAAAAAGAATCCATAAAACGTATGGTAATTGAACACAGTATAATTTATTTTCCTGATGAAACCTTTGTTTTTAATGTTTCCGCAATAATGCAACACATCTCTTAAAACGGCTATTGCAATATTCAAAATATGCAACTTTTCAGTGAAGTGTTATGAAGTTCAAAAGCGTACTAAATCTTCGATAGCGTACCCCAACCAGTAAGACTGCCACAGCTATACTGGGCAACCTGTGTTTGTTTACATAGTATGGTTCATATAAATGCTCTTGTTCTCGCAGTCCAGGATATCCTCGAGGATTCAAACCGAAATCGAATATCGACCCATGCTTCCCAGATGGTCCATGCGTCTACTACTGTCGTCAGTGGACAACCCAGAGATCTTTGCAGAAAGTGTAGCCGCAATCTCGAATATCTTGAGACATTATGACCCGAATAAAATGATGCCTATTGTTCCAAGTATCTCCTCGAACGGACAGAATCCCAGTATTACTGTTTTACTTTCCCCACGGTTTCTGAGAACCTTTAATTAATTCTAACCTAATGAGTAGGGCAAGGAATTTGATCATTTTGCATCTTTTTATACGAAGGTTGAAAGATAGCTTCAATATACAGGGTGTTAATGAATAACACCGAAATATTTTACCTGTGTATAGAGGGGACATAGACAAGCAACTTTTATCAGGAGATTTTTGCTCTATGGATTCAATTCTTCCCGTTATAACATAAAATCTCCCAAGGATATACACATCACTGACTTCTAACATTTGAAACGATGTGAAACAAAGGAACAGTGAATACTGTGTAGTGGTCGGGAAAATTGTGAAAAAATGACGATCGATATCATCTAACACTGAGGGAAAAAAAAGACAAACGAAACGTTTTTATTAGCTCTGGAATTAGGAATAAAAACATAATGCATAATGTGATTAGTATGTAAATTTTGCAGATTATGAAAATTTAAAATTATGGTATAGCTGTTGATGAATGATTAAGAATTATGTTTTTATCGATCACTGAGAAGGCATGAAGCCAATTTAACGAAAATGTTAACCCTATTTCGCTTCATTATTGACTTATGAGCACCAAATTGTAATGACTTTAATGTCCTGTAGCATACACATTTTACGTCATAGAGCAAAAATCTCCTAATAAAAGTTGCTTGTCTATGTCCCCTCTATATGCAGGTAAAATATTTCGGTGTTATTCATTAACACCCTGTATATACAAATTCGTATAATAAATTAATTGATTAAATAAGGACAATTTGTTTTTGCATTTTTCGTCATTTTCAAGAGATAGGTCATTTTGGGGGGTATTATTAGGTCATTTCAGCCTTTTTATAGTTTAAAAAAAAGTGTTACAATACAACGTATTTGGAATTTTTCATTATTTTTATCTGTTTCTAATGCTTGTGTACTAGGCCAATAACCTTTTAAGCAAATAACGTCGGCAGGAAACAAAGCAGACTTTCAATATAACTGGTATATCAGAAGGACCTTCACTGTTTCATTCATTTGTGCATAAAAGTTGAGTGAGGAATTTGCCAGGAGCAATTTGATGGGCATGCCAGTTCAGAAGTATTTTTTTCTCAAAGGATCTCCCAGTAGAAACTTATTTATTTACTTATTTCGTTATATTGAAAATTTAAATGTAACACACTGTCATTCATTAAATTGCCCTCTAAAATCAACTCGTTACTTCTTAAAAATCAAATATAAGTAATAATGGATAATTTATTGGCAACTTTAAAAAAAGTGTAATTTTAAAAATATTTTTAGGGCATAAATGCATTTTTTATTTTGCATTTTTCACAATTTTGTTGTAGAATCTCCAAATATATTTAACCCTGTTTCACCTTTCGGTATGCTAGTGTTTTAGTTACAATACAATTAACACGATCATTAAATGCCTTGCCTTACTAATGAGTATAAGCAGTGAAGAAATAAGTTAGGTAAAAGGAAGTTTTTCCTCTGGGTCGCGAGCGACCCCTGGTGATCCCGTAAGGGGATATTCACAGCGGATTTGTTACCGGGGTGCGCCAGTCCCCTACCTACTTAAACCTAAGGACACATACACACACCCAGTCCTGAACCCGGGAAAGAAATTTTCCACTACTGAAATATCCCCAACCCGGCCGGGAATCGAACCCGGGCCGCCGGAGTGGAAGGCAGGAATAAGTTAGGTAGTACTCTCAATTTCAAGAAAGGCAAATATACATATTTTATCCAAAGCAGGGAACAGAAAATTGTAGACTTCTGTTGTGATAATATTAAGTTATAGTTTTTTTCACTTCTTTCTGCTCAAAGTAACAATTCTGCTACTTTTATCACCCCAGTTTTTTCCTTTCTTTGACAAGAGCTACTCATTCTGTCAACAAAGTTACTTTTCTTGGACCAATATCCAACATCAAGGCTGTTACTAAGGTTTTATAAAACATTTCCCGCATCAATGTTGATGGAAATAAACGTGTTATTTTCGGATTCGTTGCAGAAGCGTGATTTGCAAATTAAAGTTGAAACCAGGTAGACTATATGTTTCCGAAAATACTATCAAGCCGCAATGACAGCAAAGACTATTATTCTACATACAAGTTTGCAATTTAACCAACATATAAGTTGTAAATGTAGTTCTTGCGGTTAAACAACTCAAATAATTTTATTAATTTTTCTTATACAGTTATTTTTCAGGCTAAGGGAATGAAAAGTTTTAACAGTTTAAAAGTTTTACCGGAGTTTCTCACCTGAAAATCAGAACTAGGTTTAAGTTATGGGGATTAGGAAATTATCATAATTCCGACGAAACTGATTTAATGTTTACCTTGCAGCACAATATCTTTAGTAATAGTGACCTAGAATAAGTGAACCAAGTCAAAAATGAGGATTTATAGGCTACAATGATATCTGTAAATTTTAAGATTAATCAACTGCCACAGGGAATTCAAATGAAAACATAGAAAACATAGGCTTACAGTACTGAGGTTATCCTCTCTCTCTCTTTCTCTATTTCTCTTTCTTTCTCTCTCTCTTTCTCTCTCTCTTTCTTTCTTTCTTTCTTTCTTTCTTTCTTTCTCTCTTTCTGTCTTCGCTTTTTCGCAAATCAATCTAACAAAACAAGATTAACCATCTCTGGAGGGTATGATATTTAGATTTTCGATCTTTAAGATAATTACCACCAGAGGACAAATTTACAAATAGGCCTACATTCGCTGCAATATCGGAGATACAACCTCTAGTGTTACCTACTACAACCAGCCCACGTATTTACGTAATGCTGCATCCATGGACCTGAGAAAATGTTCCACAATTACCGATACTTGTACGTGTCTTACAGGTATGAGGTGTTAATATATGTGTCAGAGCAATTTATATATCGCTGGTTGTTTATATCCAAAGTCAGGTGCTCGATCTCGGCATCTAAAATAGCTCGTGCTGGAATAAAATCCGTCGATGACCACAGGCCTCAGTTGTAGTACATTCCCGAAGTTAAATAACCATTAAACCAAGAAACCATTAATCTTCGTTTGCACATAAAAAATTTTTAAACTTTTACATATTTTGGATTTAGATTACCTGGGAAACCTAGTGAATATAGACTATCATTTTTATTAGCAACGTTTGGAAACAATATTAGGTCAATAATTAATTGAAGTTGCTTGAACTAGGCCTATTACTCCAGCCGTAACTCTAATTTTTATTACAATTCCGTCTCTTCGCTTACTATATTTAATAGACGAAATTAATAATCTAATTGTAACATTAAAACAAGCCAGTTTTCGATAAGTTTTACCAACTTTTATAATTTTTACCTATTAATGGGTAGGTTATTTGTTACTTTTGAAAAAATGTATAGATTGTATATTGTATATTGTTTTATTACTTGTCATGAAACAATTTTTGTGACAAAGTCATAGAAGTGCATAAAATTAAATTAGATAAATTATACTATAAAATTCGGTACAATACAATTAAAATATTCATTAATGTTATAAAAAGCCATATCAATCAGCCAATCAGAGATAAGTGTCTTGAATTGCGGCCTGCTTAAGTAATATAAATGATGTGGTAATATGTTACCAATGTTGATAGACATAACCTCAAAGTTGGACATGGTTAGTGAAAGTCTAGAAAGTGGCATATAGAACATGTGTTGTTGCCTGGTGGAATGAGAATGCTACTATTTTCTATATGAAGATTGCAATACTACATTTTATGAGTAACTCTAATGGAAGAATTCCTGATTATTCATATAATACATTGTTTGTTAATCCATCTTTTGATACGTTATATTTATTTTTCAAGTTAGCAATCACATATTTAATTTCGACCTCTGTAACCGGTGCAATAAAAAATGAATCCCTTTCAGTATATAATATTTTTTCATTATTTAATATATTATCGCAATGAATCGATTCAGCTAATGTAGAACCTATATTCACAAAGTATTCATTAAACATTTGAGGAATATATATTCCCAGATAGTTTATTCCACCTTTACAAAGTTCTATAACTTCATTAGTATTACTGGAATCTGAAGAATTGCTTATTTTATTATCTTATTTCCAAAATTGTTTTGGACTACAGTAAGTGTTTTCTGAACATTTCTTTTAATATTTCCTTTTTAGAAATCACTTTTTTCAAGTAACCATATTTCTGACTTTCTTATATTCTAGTTTTACACTATATTTTTTAAAATGTGCTCTAACATATGCATGCAAAATTTCTCTACTTTTGGATTAATAACAAAGTTAATTTAGCCTATTATCCAAGAAATTGTTTTCTCATAAGTATTTTTAAATTGTGACATTGGTTTTGATAGGGTAATTCAAGACGACAAAGTAATTTGAACATTAATAAAATTCATAAGATCATCAAAACATTGTATCACCTTTACATATAAATTGATTTTTAAAAATGTATTCATTACTCTTTAAAATTTCTAGGTCTGTAAACCTGTTGATTACCTTTGCATTACATGCAGTAGTCAGTAGTCAGTTACTAGCTGCTGTTTAATAATCGCTCTAACAAGAATGTAGAAAATCCACAGCGATAATTTTCCTGTCTACTCCAGGCTAATGATTTACTCTTCATGTCACACGTAATTGCTTTTTTTACGACAAAGTGGTTTAAGAGACTATTTACATGTGTACTGTATATGTCAGTAAGAGATATTAGAGGAAATAAGAGGTAGAGAGAATAAGAGACAAAAATTAAAAAAAAAGACCGATTCAAGGAGAGAAAACTCCAAAAAGGGATAGCCGTCCTAGCAAACGAACACCTTAGGGTTTTTTAAAGACTCACTTTCTATCACTTCATAATATAAACAATAAAATTCAACTGTATTAAGACGGTCAATAGAGAGGGAAAGGAAGTTGCTGTGTTTTCATTCAGATGACTGTTTGAAGTCAATCGTATAAGAAAGTCCTTTTGGGAACTGCATTCAGAAACAGTTTACAGATAACTGTAATTAAATGACCGTGACTGCATACAAATGACAGAGAATTTATTTTAAAATTTAAAATCACTAATGATATTTTTGCTATTGTTACGATTAAATATTAAACATTAATGTTGAGATAGCTCGTCTAAAGCCAAGATATAAACCAAACTTCCAGGTCAATTTGTCACATTCTTTTGTATATTATTACATGAAGGGTTCGTGGTAGCCATTTTTCCTGAATCGATGTCTAAGCTTGGTCTATTTTCTGTTAAATTCTATCAGAAAAGTTAGTATTTCTGTCAGATGTTACAAAGTAATTCAGTGTCTGACAAGCACGAGACATCATGAACCATGAGTTTTTAAGACAATCAGGGATGAACTTAAACTGTGATGTCTATTAATGGGATGACGCAAACCATACGATAAAAAGCAATAAATAAAACTACATCTATAACTATATAGTCTACGGCTTTCCATAAGAGGATAATTGGTAAACAATATACAGCGATAGGCTATAAATAATGGACCTTGTTGACTTTTTATGAAAAAATAGCACAGTATATTGTCTATCAGAACTCTTATTTTACTATCAACTCTTCATTCTCTTCATTCGTCAGCACTCTCTGACATCACCATAATAATAAAAATAATAATAAAAATAAAACTCATTATCAGCACGAAATGAACGTTATAAGAAGGAAATCATTTAAAAAACAAATGTATGACAGTGCTTGTTTTTACACAAGTTATCGAAGTTATCCATCTATCATAATCTGACATGAAATTAGTAAATAAATTATAAATTTTCACGCCAAAATACGAGTAAATACTGAAAATTGAAACTATAGATAGAGGTTTAGGCCTTACCAAATATTGAAGTAAGAACACTAGGGTTAACGTTTCAGAGATCTACTCTGTAAAGCAGGAATTCTAAATCAATGTCTATCTGCCCCGCTGTAACAAAATGGTTGCTGTGGATACCAGTGAATGATATAGCGTGCTCCTGTTGCTCTTTCACCTTTGACTGTCCAGTCGGGATGAATCTCTGGAAATTAAATTACAGACTTAGAGTCTGGAAAATTGACTAACTTTTAAGAGCAAAATTAACTCAATATCGATAGCATAGGTTGGTAATCAGATTTCATACTATACAGGGTATTTCGGGTACGTACGGCGGATAATATTTGGACCTCTACCCATGTGGACTGCAGTGTGTCGAGCTAGTGTGTGTCATTAATACAACCTTTTACATAATGTATTGATAAGTCTTCTCGGCGTATCTTTACCAGCGGCGTTTCTAGTAACTGATCAATTCGCCATCCTCTTGGCAGCAGAAAACTGAATCGGGGCATCGCAGATAGTAAGTGTATACAGGGTGTTTTAAAAATACTTTTACAAACTTCGGCCATGGGTTCCATAGCCTATACGAAAAGAAGGAAAAAAAAGTTCATATGAACATAGGTTTTCTCGTTAGGAACTGTTCAACACAATGGTACACTCATATAACACATCAACACACAACACTCACAACAAATGCTCATAATGTCCTCCTCTTGCTTCTAGACATGCATGCACTCGTCGGATCATGGACTGTCGCACCCTTTCAAATACCCCGGGATGGTGTCGAATGGTTTCGCAGGCTTCCTTGACACGTCGATGAAAAGTTTCTTCATCCGGGATGTCTGCTCCATAAACAAATAGTTTAATCGTTTGGATTTTTATCTCTGGGGGTACCTTAAAGTATTGGTTTATGGAGCAGACATCCCGGATGAAAAACTTTTCATGGACGTGTCATGGAAGCCTGCGAAACCATTCGACACCATCCCGGAGTATTTGAAAGGGTGCGACAGTCCATGATTCGACGAGTGCATGCATGTCTAGAAGCAAGAGGAGGATATTTCGAGCATTTGTTATGAGTTCTGTGTGTTGACGTATTATGAGGGTACCAATGTGTTGAACAGTTCCTAACGAGAAAACAAAGGATTATGGGACCTATGTTCATATGAACTTTTTTCCTACTTTTGGTTAAGGAACCCATGGCCGAAGTTTGTGAAAATATTTTTGAAACATCCTGTATAGGCTATTAAAATCAGGCGTATAACATAAGCTTCTTTCTACTCTACTCATATGTGTTAGTTTCATCTAGGCTATAGCTCTTCTCAAACTCTCAGCAAAATTACAGTTGTAAATGCTGAACGAACAGGCCTACTGATTGCTATTAGGTCACCCGTGGAAGTAATTCGTAGTAAACATATCTGTAGCAAACCCCTAGAAAATAGTGCTAGCAGTACCTGTAGCAACACCACATTTCATTGAGGCAAACAGCATCGAATGATACAATGTCGAAAAACCTGGTGTGAATAACTCAAAGCTCTGAAGGCTGTGAAATTAGTGAGAGGAGATTTTATGACTAGGAAGGAATGTGTAAATTTGCAGTATTATTTATAATTATTTTAATTGATTAAATTTAGGTTTATTATAACTCTTATCCGAACAGCTGAGAACCGCTCTCTTAGAGCTCATATCAGCATTGATAAAGAATATGTTCACATTAACTATTCTCTTAAGCCTGTACTTGTTGGACCAACGATAAAGATAATAGCGACGGTACTGGCAAAGTATAAAATGCATGAAAGAATCTAGTGTTCATATCGGAACAACGATAAAAGATAATATGAGACTTTACTAGCGAAACATACATGTATGAAAGGGTCTAGTGTTCACACTGGAGCAACGTTAAAAGATAAAAATCCCTTTAGGCAGGCCTAGAGGCTGAGGAAGATTTCAAAGTGCTTTTGGTTTAATTTATTATCGCTGCGCAGCACTCTTCTTTTTTAGCCTTGGCATGGCAAACCTGCAGTAAAGAGGAAGAGCCTACAATCATTTGTTTTGACAACAAGAATAGGATATAATATTCTGGGAGGCCGTGCGCAAGATCAACAATGAATAAAATTAGCAAAGCCGCTAAACAAGACAAAATTATGATATTATAATAATTCTTTTAAGTGTTATTATTTTCAAACAGTAAAATCTCGCGTCATATGAGAGCTATAAAGAAACTATTTATTGATTTGTAGAGTACTCATCAAGAGCTTTTCAACGATACCCCACAAGACGTGGTTTCAAAAGTTTCGAATTTTCATCCCCCACCCCACCCCCACCCCCACCCCCACCCTCACTCGAACCCCCGAATCGTTGGTGTCACTGTGAACTCCGTAGCGAGTACTCTAATTTATTCAAACAAAGTTTCCCTCTATACTTCATAGGGGCCGAGATATACATTTTTAAAAATGTCAACCCCCTCCCCCGACCACCCCCTTGGGCCAATTTTGCTCATTAACGAACTTGTCCGAACTATTGGGCCTAGAAATAACATATTAAAATTTGGTTCAAATATCTTCAAAATTACGGCCGCTATCGTGTAAAGATATATATATATATATATAAATATCACAAAAAATTTTTTTGAACGGGCGGTGGTTTCGTACTTAGGGGAGCATGAAACGTAAAGATATGAAAGAATTTTTCGAAAATCATGAAGTGGTATCCATTGCAATAGGTAGATTTTTCTTCGAAATCTACCTAATAGCAACGGTACTAGCGAAGCACAAATGTATGAAAGAATCTAGAGTTCATGGTGTATACAGTCTAATTATTATTAGCAAAACACTCGATTACGTCGATTAGTCTATTGCATGATTCCTAACAATCACAATTACCAGAGAAAGTTAAAAGATAACTTTGTAAACAGGATTTCAGGAATCGCTTAAGTATTTGATTATCAAAAGAATCGATTGTGAAATGTAACTAATTACATCCAACTCTGGTTTGCAGTCAGGATCCCAGGACCCCTTTCTCCCATATTAAGTTAGAAAGGTGTGATAGGGGAGAGTATGTCTCTTTGTATGTTACGACTTAAACAGTTTAACTCATAAATGTCTAACGTATCCTGCAAGTCACAGCAGTTTTACTTAAATTAGTAATAAATTAAGGAAAATAATGCGAAAGAAAAACTTACAAGAAAGGGTAAAAGGAATATACTATTTAGATATTGTGCCTCTTTTCACATGTTAAAAAGCGCATTAAAGAGCACATTCCGGTTAAATGGAACAACAACTGACTCAGTATCACAAAAGGATTCGTTACTAGGGATACTTTCTATCCGACGGTTGAAGTTAGAAGTGTCGTTAAATCTGACTTTATAGTGACTCAATTTCTGTCTGGACATGGGAATTTTGGCTCCTATTTTGAAAGATTAAAAGTGACGAGAGAAAATGGATACCTGTGTATATGTGGCGAACAACAAACTGTCGAGCATCTTTTATTTAATTGTCCAGTATTTGAAAGAGAAAGACACGTTTTAATAGGACATCTAGATTATTGTAAACTTCACCACTAAACCATTATTTCATATATTCCTAAGAAAATGCTGTTCTGAACAATTTTATTATTTTCTTTCTTATGTACATGATCGAATATAGTTTAAAGTTACCAGTGTGATTCGGTGTTAATGCTTAGCTCTGCTAGTTATAGAACGGAAAGGTATATCATAGCCAAATAGAGAAAGATAAATATATAAATTACAAATTAAATTTGTTAAAACTATAACCCTAATGTACCTTCGGGTAAAATAGGGTTCATAAAACTGTATATTTAATAAAATAAATAAAAGGAATAAACTATTAAAATCTGGTATGGATTTATAATTTATTTGTATGAGAAATTGGGTTTTGAGCACTTAAGGATTAACAATGCAGTGCTAACTTAAGACAGATTTATTTGCGACCTATTTCGAAGTTAAAGGCGACAGAATACGAATGTTTTAAAATACCGCTTGTGTCCAGTGGCGCCAACTTATATGGACCCGTGGGGCTCTAGCCAACCCAATAATTTCTCGTGTATTATTATCATATATTAATTGTTGCTATTACTAAAACTCGTGTTTCTCTATTGAATCACTGTAAAAAGGAAATCAGGCTACTGTTGACATAGTAGGATCTCCTTGTTTTTACGATCGTTTGAAACAGTTCCTAAATTAATTAAATGTTTGTCTTACTCTGTCAATGCTGTTTTACTTACAAAGAAGATGATAGACTAATATGCTTGTGATGAATTTATTGGGAGAACTCCAGTGAGGAGAAATACATTTTGCAACACTCCGTGCTACATCATTTTATTTTACAAGTTTACCTCACTTACTTACTCAATGGCAATAGACAATTCCTAAGCAAGCTAAAGGAATATTATCTATTTTATGAAACCCGAAGGTTCATTGCCGCGCTTACCCGAGCCCGCCATTCAACCCTATTCTGTGCTAACTCCATCCAATCATCCCTCACAAATCCTACTTCCCTTAAATCCGTTCTAAGATTGTCCTCCCACGTACATCTAGATCTTCCACGTGGTCTTTTCCCTTCGGGTCTCCCAGTCAATACTTTTGAGATATGTCTTTCCTCCCCCATGCGTGCAACATGTCCAGCCAATTTCATCCTTCGCTATTTAATCACTCTTACTATATCCGGTGAAGCGTACAGGTCCTGAAGCTCGTCGTTATGCAATTTATAAGTCGTTAGAAGTTACCTAAAACAAAAATTTTTTTAAAGTTAATACAATATTATAAACTTTAAACAATCTTTTTTGTTGTTAACCAGGCTATATACCACTTTGTTGGCGGTTGAATTACAAATAGGCCTACTGAAATCGGTTCTTGTATATTTATCTGTAGTCACATCAATATTACATTTCATAACCTTAATAAGGGGATGGGAGTGTGAAAATTTAAAAAATTTTATACCCCCTCAATGTTATTCAAAAGTTGCCGCCATTGCCTGTGTCTACTAGTATCAGTTTTACTCTGAGCAGGCACTGAAAACAAAACACCGCATGGAAGCTGTAGCGAACAGGTCAAGGTCGATCTGTTCCAGCACGACATCGCCTTATCACAAGGACTGCGGAATTCCTCGATTATTCGTAAAATAACCGAAGGCTGTTCCTCACTTTACTCCAGTATAACGGCAAGGAAAACAAACTGAAGAATTGCATTTTGTACAAGTAACATTACAGTATCTTACATTATTATGTTCCAAAATTACCTGCTTGCACGAAAACCCGAAACACATCAAAAGCAAAATGCTCTTATTTTTAACCGACTCTGACGGGGACTAATATTTATTTCGTTCATTAAAATAATGATTTTTTTTTTCACTATCACGAGACAATTTTACAGGTATGGCCAAGAAATTTACTAATTGCGCATGAAAGTATGCATTTAAAAAAATGTAAAATATGCAAATAAATATGCACTAATATATGTCTGCATAAAAATTAAAATCTGCTCTTCATCACAGCCTTTTAAAGTTTAGTCACTGTGAAAACAACATTGTTCCCAGGGGAACCGTTTGACAAGAGAATCATTGAAAGAAACTGAACATTACATGAGAATATTAGGCCTATAGGAGAAAAATTCCTCCGCCAATAATCTGTGGTTCATGAAAGCTTATATATCTATCTTAAATGTTAACTGTGCAATAACAGTGGGAGCCCGGTCACAAAAATCATTACTTAGTGTGCCTCACAGCACTGCGTATGACATAACTTGTCTGTCTGTGAGGTAGACCATTAGGGCAAGCAGTCATAGAAGAGAGGTTCCATCTGGCGCTGTGAATTGAACTCCGGCTTAGCTCAGTTGGTAGAGCATTAGCCAAAGGTCCTGGGTTCAAGTCCCAGTGTCGGAAGAATTTTTCTCCTTTAATATACTCGTGTAATGTCCAACAGAGACAATATAATCTGTGGTTCATGAATGTTTATATATATATACGAGTATATGAGCATTAGGCCTACATGAAATGGAACCTTTCAAATGGCCACCATCTTGAAACGGAATAGGAAGGTAATCCTTATATATAAGTCGTTTTTAATGATATCGAAGAACATTATGCCAAACTGGAAGAAATGGAACAACGCTTTTGGTGTAAGAAACAAACTTACAAACAGACGACACGCCGAACGGTCGAGTTAAAATAGGACCTCTCTTCGCTCGAACAATTAGGCTAATAATAATAATAATAATTAATAAGTAAGGATGAAACATTTAATAATCATCTGCTCTCTATCAGGGTGATCACAAAGATCCAAGATTTAAAACAGATAGTTTAATGTTTTTAATGTTGTAAAAGCAAGATATACATAATTATATAATAGTCATAGTTTGAGTTATAAATGGTACTACAATGTGAATTGACTCTGTGCAGTCATTTAATACAGCCTAGGTTAGGGCCAAAATTAATTAACAGATTGTACGTAAATTTCGGCAATAGAAAAATAGTTATATAAAATATATTTATAGTTAAAAAAAGAGTAACACAGTAATAAAAAAAATCGTTACTGGTACCTGTTTCTCTCGATAAACTCGTAACCTCTCGTATGATTCATAAGCGCCCACTCGAGTCTGATCCTTAACTCCATTTATGATTTTTGAAAATAGGATATTCAGGAATTAATCTATATATATAAAAATGAATGTATGTGTGTGTGTGTGTGTGTGTGTGTGTCCTTTATGCATTACTACACCATTCATCCGATCGCCATGAAACTTTGGGAAGTTGTTGGGTACATTCCCGGGAAGGTTTCTGTCACACTACATTTTTAATTTTAGCCTTCGTTCGCGAGTTATGAGTGAAAAACGGCAAGAAAACGTGCATTTTTTACGCTTTCGAAGCATCAGTTATTCATTTCAGTTGTCAAATCAATTGCAGAAGGCTTTGTCTATTTTTGTCATACTTTGGAAACAATAGCATCGCGATCGCTTTGGAAGGCAATGGATATCTCATGTTATTATAAACGCCAGAGAAGTTAATGATAAGGTGATGATAAGGTAATATTAAATATTTATTTAACGTGGAATATGCTTCTTATGAAAGATGGTTTACAGAAAATTCCGGGGAAGTTGCTTAGTTCGGGGTCCAGGCTACAACATTTCTATATGTAATCATAAGTAAAATCTCTTATGTAGGGTCGTTAAATCTGCCTGAAATGTAACGGAATTATAAGTCTGGACAAATGAATATAGAAACTATGGCCTCAGTAGGCTTATTCCATTCTTCATCTATATAAATAAAAACGAATATATGTCTGTCTGTCAAATACATTTACACACTTTTTTTCATCTGAGTTTAATCGATTTCAATTCTCATAATCTTCTGAGATTGCAGCAACGCTCGACGGGTAATCTATATAGATCTTCTATATAGCCTACATAAAAATGAATGTATGTGTGTCTGTCCTTTATGCATTACTATGCCATTCATCCGATCACCATGAAACTTTGGGAAGTTGTTGAATACATTCCCGCAAAGGCATGCTACATTTTTAATTTTAGCTTTCGTTCGCGAGTTATGAGTGAAAAAGGGATTGAGACGTACATTTCTTGCGCTTTCGAAACATCAGTTTTCAGTTGTCAAATCAATTGCAGATGACTTTGACTACTTTCGTCATACCTTGGAAATAAAAGCATCAGGATCGTTCGAATTTTGTAAGCCCACCATGGCCGAATCATTTGTTTATAATGTCAAGGCACGCAGACAGATGAAATTTTCACCCTAGACGGAAGAAGAATAGTGAATATAGCCCTAAATGGACAAACATTATGCAGGTTTTTTTTTAGGCCAGGGAACTCGAATCTGAGGAAATTTTTCCCATGCTGCGCTTTCTAATCGTGGAATTCACTTCAAAGCCGGATTTACAGTTGTTTCATTAATTAGGCCTACCAATCGTTTAATTTAGACCTATGAATGTTTCGTGTGCAAAGTGTTAGTAAATATAATAGTTTAATTATTTTGCTCTTAATTTATAATCTTCCTATTAATTATTGTGGGCGAAGCCGCGGGGATCTGCTATAAGCTATAATAAGCTGTAGCTTATCTAGCGTTTTCTGAGGAAATAGTTTGTGTGTGATAAGTCGTTCTTCCCCATTTAAAATTCTAGATACCTATATAAAGACCTTAAAGACCTCGAGTTTGAAAATCGAAAGTCCTTCATAAGTTATTTTCGCATTTACAAAATACAAAACCCGAGCGACGCCGGGCCTTTTAAGCTAGTTATTAATATTGAGAACTGCGCACGATGTCCATGTTAACGTAACAAACAAACCTAAACACCCAGTCCTGAACCCGGGAAAGGGATATTTCATTATTGAAAAAACTCCCAATTCCGGCGGGAATTGAACCCAGACCACCAGATAGAAGGTAGTCGCGCTATCGACTCGTCCAATATTCAGGATTTAGCAATAACGATATATAAACTCAAACAGTAAGATGAAATGATTCCTCTATTGTTTCTCCATTTTAGTATGTTAGTTAAACAGTAGTCTAACTGGTAAATGATTAGTATTTACTGTGACTATTCCTTTCTTATGACGCGCATTTGATATTAACCAATAACGTTTAGCATTCCTCAGATATCGACCAATCACGGTCGTTTATCTTGTAATATGCTTGTAGGAATCGCGAGGATGGCATGTCATCGGATAAAACCGTCTGTTCGTTACTGGACACGAAAGCATCAGTGTGCAGTGATTAATACGTCACATGTTGCCATTAAACAGCACGGAACATATTAATTTATACAACATAACTTGTTGAAATAATAGAAATGTACATTGATTAAAAACACAATTTCGATTCGGTGCAACCCAGTTTGTGTGCTTTTATTCTGTTCTGCTGTTAGCTTACCTGAATGAAGTTAACTATGTCTTATAAGCACCACTGGTAGCCCTGGTTACAATATGATAACTCGAATCGATTCATGGATGGTTGATTCATAGCAGGCCGAGATCTCGCAGCTGTTAGTTTTGTTTTTATATAGCAAAGCACGAAAGTAATTATTTGTATAATCCGTTAAATAGTCTTAATAAATCCAACTCTCGTGGGATTATCTATGATAAAACGTCTCTTCGTTACTGGAAACGTAAGATATCAATATGCAGTGATTAATACGTCACATGCTGCCAGTGACCAGAATAAAAACATGCAAATTGAAACAATTTAAATGTGCATTGATTAAAGGCATAAAATCGATTCGGTGTGCTTTTATTCTGTTCTGATGTTAGCTTATCTGAATTTCGTTAAGTATTTCTCTTACGTAGGCCTACTATTGGTTAGACTCTGGCAACTCATTCGATTCTTCTATTGTCCATTCATTTAAAATGCTGTAATCTCACAGCTGACAGAATACTGCTTTTAAACAACGCAAGTAAGAAAGTAATTATTATTTATATAATCCGTTACTATTTATTCATGGAGCAGTCTTATTAAATCCCACTCGAGATTACGAGTGCGATTACCTATGACAAAACTTCTAGGGAAATCCGGCCACTATGTATACTTTGCACTTACCTGAGCCGTAAAGCACGTCAATCAAGGATGATCCCAAACTGTATTAATTATGAGTACTCAGAAATAATTAGAATTTATTGGGAATGGAGACAGGACGCATATGAATTAATGAGGTATTACTGTTCAAAGCGAAAGTGCAATCATCAGCCCTTTGCTTTGTCTTCAAAAACGCATCATAAAGATTTGTTTATCTAAGCCTCCTGACTATTCTTCCAAATTATTAATTTCTGAATTTAACGTTTTCACCATAGACCAAATTTACAAGTACGTCATACTGGATTATTTTCATAAACATCATGGCAATTACAAGTCAGAATCTCACGTATATAACACACGAAGGAATCAATTTAATTTATTACTTGAACCAAAAAATGTTACAACTGCTGGAGCTAAGCACTGTTCAAGTTTTGGCCCAAGACTATTCAATTAATTTATTACCAACCATCCTGATCTAAACAGCTTAAACAACAAACAATTTAGGTCTAAAATTAGAAAATTTATATAATTATTAGGCCTACTTCTGTTTTCTACTATTACTGTTATAACATTTTTCATATTAAACTTTAAAATTTGGATTGAACTTAATTTCTTTGTTTCTTTTTACTAAAATTTGAACAAATAAATTGTTATGAATTATTATTGTATTACCTCGTACCTTCGTATTGTAAATAGAACATGTTCTGACCTTTTATACATAATATTTTGTCATACTTCTCCAAATTATGTATTGTTTTAAGTAATTAGTTAGTATAAGTTTTTCTAATATATTGAACTGAACCACCCCCGAACACAAGCTCTGCTTCTTCGGGTGGTGTATCAACTTTTTATGTATTTTTCGTGTATTTGGAACAATAAATTGTAATTGTAATTGTAATTGTAAATAAATTAAAATTGTAAAAATTGTAAAGAAAAAATCATTTATCGCAGGGAATCAGTTCAAATGTGGACTTGTTAATATAGCCTATGTCAAATTACAAACCACCATAGGTTATTAATATAATAATGACTTCACCATCCTCTGATGATGCTGACCACAGCAGTCAACGAAATGTTAGGCCCAGAAAACTACTGACTGCGGCCTCTGGCCCGAATATTTAAATTAATACTAGCTTAAAAGACCCGGCGTCGCCCGGGTTTTGTATTTTGTAATTGGAAATTAACTTATGAAGGATTTTCAATTTTAAATTCTAGTCCTTACATAGGTATTTATAATTTGAAATAGGAAGAACGACTTATTACACTCAAACTATTCCCTCAGAAAACGCTTGATATAGATTTTTATGGCTCATAGAGGATCTAGAATTTTGCATCCCATCGCTTGTACAGTGCACAGCAAGCCTGGTATAGGTTTAAATAAGAAGAAACAGAAATTCCTGTAATATAAAATTGTAATATCGAGGCGGGAAATTTCCCACTCTTATGTTACCATAAAACCGTTTTGCGGATGAAATTAAACAGAAAGCATTATCACTTTCATACTTCTCTCTCCAAAAACCTGCGATATAATATAATAATATACACATTACCATACCTCGTTTTGTTTTCTCTATGTCCAGGGTAGAGAAAGTTATGTGATTCCATTATTTTAGTGGATTTCATTCTGTAATATTTATTTATAACATGAATTATTTTTATAACTTCTCTTATTTGTCAAAAGTGCATTTCAATTGTTTTTTCCAAGACCACCTGATACCATTTGGCAACAATATATTCTGTGATTTGGAATTGATAATTCTATGTAAAAAGGGATTAAGTATGTTCAAAAACATTTAATTTTTGGCATTTAGAATCAGAATTTTTCAAAATCCTTTCTTAGTGAGCATCTACATTACGAAACGAAGGTACTATCAAAATTTCAAGTCTCTACCTGTTATAGTTTAGGCTGTACGTTGATTCCTGTCAGTCAGGACAAAGCCTTTTATATATATAGAGATTACGCAGCGACATGTAGCGCAAGTGTTGTTATGACAACCACATGCGTACGTCAAATTAAACTCGAGCACGGAGGATCTGTGTGAATTGTGTAGTGGGCTGTGCTTCTAAATACTGTAAATACATCTGCCCATATAATTATGTGTAGGGACGTGGAAGATTGGCTATGTAAAAAGAGAGGGGGATAGATAGATAGATAGAGATAGAAAGTGAAAGAGAGACAGACAGACGACAAGAAAGGTAGAGAGATAGATAATTCCGAAGGATGGTAAGGCCTAAAGTTTTAGCTCTAACCCTTCTATTCGCGAGAATCGTTTTCTCAGGCGTTCTATAAAATCTTGATGAATTGCTGGAAAATTCATAAAATAACTAGGACTATAAAGTTGATCTCCTTATCTTATTCTATACTTTTGTAGAAAAATTACATTTTCTATAATATTCCACACATCATTAATTTAAGGGTTAATGGATTTTGCATAGGTTATATTGTTTAGAATTCAGAATGATTCTACTTCTTACCATTTTTTTTTTAAATATCAAAATACACCAGGCCCGCTGCTTTCAGGATATTTGGTCCAACTCTAATCCCGTCTAATCTATGAGATTAAGTTAATAAGTATCCGCACATTTTGTTTGATGTTTTGAAGGTGCAAGCTTTGTGCTCGTGCACGTCGACATATTGCTCATTTGTTTCCCCTTGTGAAATATCTGACGATATGACTCCACTAATTGTTGGGCAGTTGCGCAATAAACATGACTGCAACACTCAGCGTTTGAACCAAAGAAGAACAGCGTACTGTGATCCGTTTTTTGTCGTCCGAAGGTGAACCAGGAGCCGAAATCCATCGAAGACTTTCCGCAGAATAGGGGGGCAATGTTTTACCACGGTGAAGCATGTACGAATTGATTGAAAAGTTCAAAAATGGTCGGACAAGTGTGAAGAACGAGGACGCCCATCCACATCCACTAGTGACGCCAACATTGAGCAAGTGCGTATCATGATTCAGACAAACCGAAGAGTTACTGTCGATGAAGTGGCAAACCATATGCAAATTAGCCATGGTTCTGCTATAACATTATTCATTATTCATAACTGGCAAGGTAGGTCCCAAAACAGCTCACTGAACAGCACAAGTACAATCGTGTGTCCACTTGCCAATGCTTACTGGACCTCCATGCTAACGAAGGTGGAGCTTTTTTGAAACGAATAGTCACTGGAGACGATACGTGGATCCATCCCTTCGAGCCTGACAGCAAACGTCGAAGCATGGAATGTAAACACCCTGCATCTCCAGTCAAAATAAATTCAAGAGTCAACCCTCCGCAGGAAAATTAAAGCTCACACTTTTCTGGAATTCACAAGGGCCAATACTGCAACATTACTTGGAGAAGGGCTCAACAATAAACAGTACACGATACAGTGAGATGTTGAGCAACGAGCTGAAGCCTGCAATTCGAACCAAACGTCGAGACCTATAGTCGAAAGGAGTTGTTTTGTTGCATAACAATCCGCGCCCACACTGCTCAAACTATTGCGAAACTGGGTTTTGAGGTGTTAGAGCATCCTGCATACAGTCCCGATCTCGCCCCGTCAGATTTTTAACTTTTTGTCCCACTTAAAGATGCCTTAAGGAGCCGTCGATTCACCGTAGACCGCGAAATGAAGGAAGATGTGCATACATGGCTTCCTAGTCAACGATGGATCAATTGCATTGAGAAGCAAGGGGTTTATGTAGAAAAATGAGGTAATTGAACGTTTTGTATTGTTGTTGCAATACACTAAAAAAAGAGTGCGGATACTTATTGACTACCCTCGTATTAATTTCGTCCATAATTTTTCTCCTCCAGTAGGACTTTTTGTCCAGTCATTTTCTTCCAACCTTAATCTTCTTCAGTCTATTAATAATTTTAAGAACTTAATAACGTTCATACGTTTTTTTAACTCTATCACTATGTAGTTATTTATAAATATATTATGCCTTAATATTTTATTTAAATATTTTTATACATTGTAAATACTGTTCATGCCATTTTAAGAAGACCTCGTCACAAACCATCATGAAAATAATACCATTGTTCCCTAATTCGAAAATCTGCTCAAACATCAACACCGACAAACAACAGGTATTCTAGTAGTCGCGTGGATTTCCCCAGTGTTGCCACCGTCATTCAACACTTCTCAAGTGAAGTAAACGTGCTGTGGTACGTATTTGGCAACATTGTTCCGGACTGCAGATAAGTTTGAATATGCCTAATTACCTTTCTATTCACTGATTGACAGGTCGAAGAGGACTCGGGTGGGAGCAGATAGAGTCAGTTCTCGGAAAAAAAGGCTTTAAGAAGTGGCAACCATAATACCGGTATTTCGATGTGTTCCATATGCATTATCTTCGACTAAATACAATAAAACAAGGGAACTAAAACCAAATCAAATTTATTAATTTATCAAATTAACCGCTATTTTTACACTTGCACAATAATGTGTGTTGCATCTCCAAGTAACTAACCACAAAACACAGCCTACGCCATTCCGTTTCCGTAGTAACTTAATCGTTGAAATTTGTAACTTGTAATTTTCAGTGCCGAATATGTCAGATATTATAAAGGCTATAGGAAAAGTCAATGTTTTACCTCCAAAATCATCGTTGTCAATTTTACATATTTAACCAAAACAAGACAAATCGGTATTTGGCGATGTGAGCTCCGTGACACGTGCAATTTTGGCAGTGTAGATGACATCGTATTGTGCAAACACGGCCACACGATCACCAACGTTCGGCAGGGAATTATAAATAACCTGAAGAGAAAGGTACAAGAAAATATGCAGTCTACCTCTTAAGTAATGCATATGGTGGTACACGTTCAGGAAAATTTAGCAAGGTAAGTCTCAAATTAGTTATCTTAAGCAAAATTTATGTTTAAAGGGAAGGCGAAATAACAATATAGAAAACTATATTGCGAATTTAATAAAATTATATTGGGACAAGAAATGAAGTGCCCTTTCAAGTACAAAAAAAAATTCTGTAAACCAGATTTCTGCTCTTTTAGCTCTTACTTCAATTTATTAAAAACCACAATGTACCATACATTATAATATACAGAGTGTTTATAAAGTCACTTACCATTTTCCACTTAAACACGTTTTTATAGACTATAAACAACATGAACATACATTTAGACATTTTGAACACAAATTCAATACATTTCAACGTGATGACTAAAGACCGGATTTTAAAGGGAATTCCTTTTTTTATATTTTATCACAAAACGTGATAAAATTGAACAGGACATTACTGAGTAAGTTTCAACTGCAAATGACCTGGTTTTAACTTCCCTTTTTTCGGTTCATCTCCCTTTTTTTAGGAACTTTCCCTTCCCAGTACCTTTTTTGCTAATTTATTTTGAAATTTTCGTAAATTACCCAGTATTTGGTAATATGAAAACATTAAAAATTGTTTTCCCTGATTCGACATTGAAAAAAATAATTCCTCCCAGCAGAATAGAGCGTTACAGGGAAACTTGCCATTGCCTAAGTTTCACATTATAACAAGGTGGGGAACATGGATTTCGTGTGCTATTTTCCTCTGTGAGAATTTCAACAATATCGAAAAATTTCTTCAGTCATTAGATGGTACAGAATCAGCAGCTGTAGAGCAAGCAAAGGCTTTACTTAGAAACCCGAATTTGGAGACTGAACTGTATGCCACTCACACGTTCAGATTTCTACCAGGGGCTGTCATGCGAATGGAGGAGGAGTGTTTATTTAAGGAGCCACAGTGGGGAGAGGTAGAAATCTCTCGGTTGAATTTTTACACTCTCTTATACGTTTATATCCCTTTTTTCCACATTTTTTTGGCAATAATTTTCCCTTTTTTCGTCCTTTTTTGGGTGAAAATTTTCCCTAGAAAATCCGGTCTCTAGTGATGACCCTGAAAATCTTAAGCACAAGTCCCATCGTTCCTCTGTAGCTCAAAACACCTTTGCTAATGTATCTGGCGTTATCTGTTCCGCAGCGGCATAAATGCGGGTGTTCAATTGTTCAAGACCAGTGATTTTTATCTGATACACCTTGGACTTGATAAAGTCCCAGGCGAAAAAGTCCATTGGGATCAAATCGGGCGAACGGGGAGCCCAAGTTTTGGCGATGCACGGCCAATCCATCTCCCAGGAAAAGTGCCATTCAGGTAGTTCCGGACAATTCTGGCAAAATGGAGAGGTGCTCCGTCTTGTTGGTAGACTACAGAATCCAAAATGCCATCATATATCAACTGAGGCTCCAAAAACTGTTGCAGAAAGTCAAGGTAGGTGATACCAGTTACTGTTCGCTCAGCAAACATGTAGGGTCCATACACTTTTAATTTTGTGATTCCTATCCACATATTTACCTTTCGCGAGTCCCTTTTCCATTCCTGTAAAGCATTGGCTGTTCATCTGCCCAAATCCGACAGTTATGTCTGTTCACATGTCCACAGGTGTGAAATGTTGCCTCGTCGCTGCATTAAATTTTCATTTCTAACAGCATCCAGTAAGTCATAGCACATTGCTTGTTTGGCAACATAGTCTTCATCTTCGAGTTTATGAACAATTTGAATGTGGTAGGCATGTTTATGCAATTTGAATCGCAGTGTTTTCCACACAGTGGTGTGTGCGATACCAAGTATATTGCTTAGTTTTCTGGTTGATGCTGAGGGGCTGCGTGTAATCGCTTGCTGAATCCTTTGCACAGTTTCATCTGCTTACAGCTGGTCTCCGAGTTCACTGTTCGTCAGTAACACTAACAGTTCACTTGATTGTCTATCATCATGGCGTTCGTAATGGCGTGTCTGGGAGGAGCTAGTTTTGAGAAATTTGCGCGTGAAATTGTCCCGCGCTTCATCATACGTCATTCCACGCAGTCTGTAGGAAACAGCTTTCATTCTTATATTATGTACATTGCTTTAGATTATCTGCAAAAAAATCAAAATTTGTAGTGTTAAAACAGTAATAGTAGGCTAAGTGACTTTATAAACACCCTGTATTATGCAATTAGAGTAGGAAATTCAAACAAAATCGTTAGAGCAGTTTTCAAGAAAGTTTCAAAAAACGATATCCTCTTCGGGTAAAATGGTTGTAAAAAAGAATAGAAAGTCGTAGTGACGTTTCGAATCACATCCCCGCACGATACGTAAGTTAAATCTGTTGTAATGTACTGACGTAACTTTCTTTACTCTAAACTTGATGGGTAATACAACGTTCTAATTTCACGTTCTGATTTAAAATGAAAGGCCGTATTGCAGAGTGGGTATTCAGTTTTCAACCTAATGCAAAGAGTCATTGTTCATCAGGAAAGCCTGGGTTTCTATGAACGGTGGGTGACTCGTAAAAATGTTTCAAATAAGTTTAATCTCTCACTATAAGCATTTTGTGTACAAAACTTAACAAAGTCATTGGAGCCGTTTTAGAGAAAATAGCGAAATTGAAAATGAAATTTTCTTAATGAATTATAGTATCAAAGATAAGAGAAAATCATCGCCGATTTTCGTGCCATTATCTCCAGAAAATACTCGACCCAAATTTTTTTTTTTTTTGTATAATCTTTTGTTCTCGAGTTAAGTTTTTCACAGACACATCTACCTACACAAACAGGCATTTTTCTGGGAAAAATTATATATATATTGAACTCAGGGGATTCAAACTTTTATGTCGCTCAGAAAGTAATGCACCACATTTTTTTCTTTAACAATTATTTATCGAACACAATGAAACTTTCACACAAGAAAGAATGATGTTTCTTTTACACTCCCAATTTTTCCACTAATTTCCGTCCCGTTCTATGGCCTTCCTCTAAGGAGACACAAGGGCGTGTATGCCCTGTTTGACGACTTTGGAATACATCACTGAACAGGGTTGGACAGTGTTACCCCATCCACCCTACAGTTCTGACCTAGCTCCCTCATACTGCCAGTTGTTTGGGCCATTAAAGGATGCCATTCGCGGAAGACATTTTGAGGATGTCGAAGAGGTGATTCGCACAGGGCAGAAATGGCTTCGTGACCAGAACAAGGAGTGGTACCGACAGGGCATACACGCTCTTGTGTCTCGCTGGAAGAAGGCCATAGAACGGAGGTTACGTGGAAAAATAGAAAGAATTTTTCTTCTATAGAAACATTCTTTCTTGTGTGTAAGTTTCAATGTGTTCAATAAATAATTGTTGAAGAAAAAAATGTGGTGCATTACTTTGTGAGCGACCCTCGTATGTTGAAACGCCGTCACGGTAACTCATGCTTAGCGCGTGGGCCTGGCATGCAAGCGATCCCGGGTTCAAATCCCGAGACAGGCGGGCGTGTCATTCGTCGTGGACGAGGCCTTGTCTTTGGAGTTTTTTCTCGGGATCCTCCCGTTTCCCCCTTTCATTCATTACACCAATACTCTCCTCCACTTCACCTTCCTCTCCCCCCTCATTATCATTCCGTTCCATTTTACTGGTTTTTGGGCCAGCTCTTGCTGCAGACTCTGCTATGAGCCTCTCCCGTCCTGTCCCGTTGCTTGTGGTCCGAGAGTTGCTGGTGGTGTGCCGTGTCTCTGGGACTCTTAATTAGAGGGACCCAGGGATACGGTGCACTTGGAGTGGTACCTGGTCCTTGTTGGATGTAGGGGAGCTCCGTGGGGACTCGTGGTGGAGTCTGTTCACAGGAAGGCCTTAGGGCAAACCCATCATTCCGTCTCCTAGGGAGTGTACAATGGGCCTACCTATGCGGCCTACGTGCGCGAGTCCGCAAGGACTCAGCCCCTGAGCCGATAAGATAAGATAAGATGATTGCTGAAAACTCGACACTGAATTTTATGGTCTATGCCTACAGTACCTATGGTACTGGCAAGAAGAAGTAAAGTAAAAAAAAAAAAAATTAAAAAAAACGGAGGGTTGCAATTGCGGAAAGTAGGACGTCGTGTTTCCTAAGTTCATTTTTGTACTTATCAAAAACACAAGTACTTGTAATATTATAATAACAAGAGTATTGATATAAATTTTAATACAGAAAAACGATTGTGTACATCACATACACAAGATTAGCTTTTATTTATATAACAAATCTTATGTGAATTTTACTTAACTTTCTTTGCCCAAATGAAAATTAGTCTCTTATATTGTATACCATATGTAAATTGGTTGTAAAAATGAAGAGAATGTCGTTACCACATCACTTCGCATCCCCGAAGGATACAAAACCCAAATAAAATCTCATTAATGCACTCACTTAACTTTCTTTACTTTAAGCATGGCCAATACAATACATCTTTCTCACTTCACATTCTGATACAGAACAAAAGGCAAAGAGCGCGTATTCAGAGTGGGTGGCCTATAAATTCCCTTTAGAAAAAAAAGTTTCAAATAAAACTTTTAGCTCTTGGTATTATGCACCCCATGTAAAAACTTTAAAGAAAATAGTTATAGACGTTTTCGAGAAAATCGCGAAAGACGAAATAACTTATTCTTAATGTAAAGTTCCCTTCAAAAATAAGACAAAGTCGTCACCAACCTTCGTATCACATTCTCTAAAGGCACCTATCTTACTCGTAAATACAGAATTTTGTTTTCATACGATTTTACATTCTAGATCTAGGCTGTTCATAAACACAGACACACACATGCACACATACACAGACATGTTTCCAAAAATAGTATTATTTTTTGGATTCAGGGAGCTTCAAAACGTGCATTTTCGTTAAAATCTCAACTTCGAATTATGGGGTCGAAAACAATAAGTTACTTCCTCTCCTATAGCCTTGTACCCATGTACGGGCAGCGGAAGTAAAAATGAACACTCACAGATATAATAATAATAATAATAATTTAACGTCGTGAACATCATGAATGATGTGTAGACAGAGTCAACATACAACATACAATTACATATACATATTTACAGATGTATCTAAAAATTCATTTATATTATAAAAACGATTTCTTGCTAACCACTAAACCAAACTTCTTTTAAATCCTAAAATAGGCAGACCAAATGCATATGGAGGTAATCTATTGAATAACATTACAACCATTGCGGGTGAAATTACGCTTTGTTACAGTCAGTCTGGCGGCAGGTTCATCGAGACAATGGTTATGCCTTGTAGCTGTAGTTGGTAATCCGATCTCAAATTATATTCATTTAGGTTAGACTAAATGTTAAATAGGCTTTGGTATATGTATAAATTAACAACTGTAAGAATTCTTTCTGAGATGATCAGGGGCTTACAATGAGCATCGTATGATGAGCCTGTCATCATGCGGATGGCCTTCCTTTACAACTTGAGAACTCTTTCCTGAAAGCGTAGTGTGTATTTCTAAGGAACTCCTTAGGTACTATATGTTTCAAATGTCTTAACAAGTTCAGTACCCTGGCCAAAAGTGTGCAAATAGAGTCAATATGGCCATTCCATTCAGTTTCGGGTCAGTCACAATACCTAATAGTTTGACATTAGGTTGGAAGTCCTCACAAATTAGCTGTTGCAATGTAAATAATAAAATGTGTTGGGTTTTCCCAGCGTTCAGGCTAAAACCATTAGCTTCAAACCAACCTGTATCGTCACTAAATGAGTTTTTCATTATAAGTTGTAGAATATTTACATTCCGGTTAATACAATATTACAATAAAGTAGTGTCATCTGCAAATAAAACCGAAATATTATAAGAGATCGTTAATCATCACTAAAAAGCATAAATGGGCCCAGAACTATCCCTGCGATAGGCCACTGTCAACTTTAAGAGTAGATACACACAACTTTATGCCGGTCTGATAAGTACGATTCAAACAAATCCAGTTCTGTATTATTTATGACATAATATCTTAATTTAGATATAATTTCACAATCGAAAGCCTTCTTTGGTCGCACAAAGTGGCAGAGGTATTATCATCATCCTCGAGTCCAGATTGTCTGTGACCTGGTGTTGAGTACACTTCTTTCCTGCTATCTCTTTGCCAAGTTAGCGATGCCTATGATCGATTACAACAGAAGAGTGTAGAATGTTTGTTACTTGTATTCAACAGATTTCGCCTTTTATCCACAGTGGTATGGTTGGCACTTCTGTTTGCAAATGGCTATCTGATGGTGTTTAGTAGAAATTACGATAATATTTATCGTCATTATATTTGAACATTAACTCTAATCATGGCTAAATCGAAAGTTACTTCAGTTCTTACAAGGGCAGAAGAATATAGAAATGGGGGGGGGTTAGTTCATGTAAATAAAGAAGCAAAGTTTATCATTGCGCAATGTTCCCAATGTAGTACAGTATAAGTAAATTGTTTCACGAAATACCCACCGAAATAGAAGGAAGTTAACACCGAAATCGGCCATTTTATTTCACCAATAAATCAGGGCCCTAATTATAGTGGATACCAATTGTTCAACTGCTGATAGTGTTGACATAGCCCTGAAACCAAACCGTGCGCCTGAGAATAAGGCATTGCATTCAAAATAATTTGATATCTGGCTTTTCTTCAGTTTCTCTATAATTTTCGAGAACACAGGTAAAATATAAATGGGTCTATAGTTGTTGGTTATGGATCTATCACCCTTTTAAAATATCGGGATAACCTTCGCCAGCTTCAATCGAGAGGGGAACATACCATTTAGAAAACAATTATTTATGCAGTATGTAAGAGGTAGTATAATACTCTGTACTACCTTCTAAAACAAGTCAACATTTGTTCCGTAAATATCTTTACACTCGGAAACTTTAAAATCATTAACAACCTTGATTATATCATCACTAGAAATAGATTTCCATTTAAACGCATTCCCAGATAACTTCGACTTTTCCAATTAAGACACTGTAATCCTTTCAAAAATTAATTGAAATTTAATAACTAAAACACAATAAATTACAAAAACCTCTATTTTTCAGTTCACAATTTGTTCATTCATTGAAATATTGCTTTCAATATTCCGGAGAAACTAAAGTATCATTATCCTTTCTTATATATATGTCCCACACACATGGCAACACAAATTCCAGTATTTCATGTGTAGATGTATTTTTTTTTTTTCAAATAACTAGCGTTTATTTTTCCTCCAGAATTTATCGTAAGATGAGAACGGGATGACTTTTGCGATCTTATTGTTATTGAGGGTTGATGTGGATATTTGTTTGGGATTACAAGGAGAAATGAGGAACAAACTTTTCGTAATTCGAATAACTCGGCTGTTATTTGGCAGATAAGTTTTTAGGTTTTCTATTGCCTTTTAAATATTGATCTTTTAATGTTTAATATTTCAGTTAAATGCGATGAGTAATTTAAACTACTTATATTATAAATGATCTAAAAGAAGCGATAACGAATGTCCCTTTAGTTTGCAATGCATAAGCTTCAGGGTGGCGAACATTATAACATAATGCAATGAATGCCACACTATATGTAACCATAAACATGCCCCATTTACTATTTGGGTGTGCACCGCCTATGTCCAATGCATATCAAAGCACCCTTAACTCGTGGGGATTAGCATACAAACTCCAAGCCAATAAGTTTCACCCAAATACTGCCATACACAGCCTCCAAGCCCCAGATGGCACAATTGCCGACACCAGGGAAGCAGTAGCCACCGTCATGTCAGATGCGCTAGTACCGGACGACACCCCTGCAGGCGAAACCCCAGAACACCAGCTCCTGCGTCGAGCTGCTAGACTCCCCTTTCACAATGAAATAATTGCTGACCCCTTCAACCTCATAGACTTACAGATAGCACTGGACAAAACAAATAGTAAAACTGCTCCAGGAATAGACCAGATTCACCCCGAATTTATCAAACACGGTGGAGAACTTCTCCAAATCAAGCTTCTTAACATATACAATGCCTGCCTTCAGCATAGCATGTTTCCCAACCAATGGAAAAGCGGACTTTTAAAAATCATTTTGAAAGACGACACTAAGGACCCATCGCTCCCAAGATCTTACCGACCTATCTGTTTGCTCCCGGTAATGGGAAAACTGTTCGAAAATCTCATAGCCTCTAGAATCACCGAAATCCTTGAACAAAACTTATCGCATCGACAATTTGGATTCCGACCAGGAAAATGCACAGAAGACGCGGTCTCACTGTTGCAAAGCAAAATCGCGAACTCCATATCCAAATACCTCCTTGCTATCTTCATCGACATAGAAGGCGCATTTGACAATGTCTGGTGGCCACATGCGCTGGAAAGGCTTAGAATAATCAACTGCCCACAAAACATTTACGCTGTCATCCGTGACTACCTTAGCTCTCGACGAATCACAATTAGAGTCAGCATTCACACTTTCTCTAAGGTTGCGACCAAAGGGTGTCCCCAAGGCTCAGTATTGGGGCCCAAGGTGTGGAACCTTATCTTCGACGAAGCACTAAATACTATACTTGAAACTAACCAGGTCGACCTAATAGCATATGCGGACGACGCCGTTATACTCGTCGAAGGAATGTCTAGGAACGAACTGGAGCGCAAATCTCGTGTTGCGCTAGCTGCGCTCACACGTTGGTCCGCTAAAGGAAAATTAACAATCTCACACACTAAGTCACACATGATGTTCCTTAAGGGACAACTAGGAAATCACCCTCCAGACATACGACCAGGCCAAGTTCGACTCCCCCGAGTACAGGAAACACGATATTTAGGAATCACGATACAGGAAGGTAACAAATTCACAGCTCATGTACAGCGCATATGCGCCACAGCTAATAGACTCACGCAAGCCCTTGCCCGGTTATCGGGACAACAGTGGGGCTATAGATTCACAAATTACAAGATATTGTATTCCGCCATTTTCGAATCAATCATCGCCTATGCTGCAAACGGCTGGGCGCCCTACATCAAAGCAAAACACTTAGGAAAACTCCGCTCGGCCCAAAGACTTGCCCTAATCAAATTCACGAAAGCATACAAAACAGTTTCAAACGATGCGCTTCCTGTAATTGCTGGGGTATTGCCAGTAGACTTACTTTTAAAGGAAAGAATAGCCAAATACCATGTCCGAAAACAACTGCCACACACCATACACGATCTCCAGATTGGGCCAGACGAACTAGTAAATTTTCACCGAACACAATTGTACACTCAGATCAGAAACGCTACCTTGCGCTCTTGGCAACGAAGATGGACCGTAGCTTTACATGGTAGGATCACACGAGACTTTTTCCCGAGCGTCATCCAAAGACAGTCCATGACCTGGATTCAATTAGGCCACTACACCACGCAATTCCTAACAGGACACGGAAACTTTGCTGCCAATTTGGCACGATTCCGGCTAACAGACGCACCTAGATGCACCTGCGTAGATAACGAGCTTGACTCAATGATACACGTTCTTTACTCATGCGCACATTTCAGCGAAGCGCGCCGTCCTCTACGCGCGGCCGCTCGAGCAGAAAATGAACTCTGGACACCAAACTTAAACTTTTGGACCAGAAAACACAATTTCCCGATATTAAAACAGTTCGCAAAAGCTGCACTGACTGAAAAGGACCACTTAAACTAGACAGGTAGATTGCCAACTGGCTGAGCAATGCTCACTACCCTAGGCTGGGCGAGGTTTAGAGAGGGGTTTTCCCTCGCCTGTAAGGCAAATGCCGGCCTAGTTCCACCCCTCAAAATAACAAAGAAGCATGCAATAATTACAACAATCAACAGTACAAAACAACTCAACAATCTCACAAACACAAAACTCTAAACAATCAAGAACACTACTCACTCCGTAACACCGCACACACAAACACCTAGCTGATGAAAGCTTGAAAATGAATCAAGATACCAGCTTGGACACGTCACGATCCACCACATCCCTTCAGGATGGAACACACTCACGATAGGGACATAATCACAAATGGTTACCAGAATTTGGTTTGACCCGAGGTACTGGCTTCATTGCTTGGCACTCGGGGGGTAAGGGAGGGCACAAAAAAAAAATGTCCAATGCATATTTCAAAATCGCCAGTCTCCTCGTCATAAGCACAGAACACTTTCCTCTTCACAGAATTGATACATATCATGCATATATATGTAGAGGAATTATTTTGTGTTCGATCCCGAAATTTGAAGTCGAAATTTTAACATAAATACACGTTTTGAGATCCCTGAATCCAAAAATGCTACTTTCATAAACATATCTGTGTGTGTCTTTGTGTCAGTGTATGTATGTGTGTGTGGGTCTGTGAGCCTAACTCGAGAACGAAAAGTGGTATAAAAACAAAATTTTGCATTTGGGTTAGGTATCTTCTGGGGATGTGACACGAAGATTGGCGACGACTTTCTCTTACTTTTAATTCCACTTTACATTAAGAAAATTTTGTTTTTCGCGATTTTCTCTATAACGGCTCTAACGATTTTGTTTAAATTTTGTACATGATATAAGTTACATAAGTTATACTAAGAGATAAAACTTTTCATTTGAATCATTTTTGTAAAATTTTTCTGATAGGTAGTTATAAGCCACCCACTGTGTTTAGAAACTCAGTCTTGCCTGGTGAACAATAATAATACCTTGCATCAGATTGAAACAACTGAATAACACTTTTGCTTAAATTTCCTACCTGAATTCAATAATATGCATAATACATTATGTTATACGGTATATTATTATAATATACAGTATATTATAATAAGAGCCAAAATTTTTAATTGTGTAGAGGAAGTTGTGTGCATCACATCAGATTTTTTAATGTAGTACCAATGGAGACAAACCCCTTCTGCCAACTGCAGCAAGGAGTCCTCCCTTAATATATTGATAATTCTAACGTCATGACGTAACGGACATGCATTTTCGCATTCCTAAAGCTAGTAATCAAAACATACCGGACCTACAGACAAAATTCTACTAATTACCTGACAAATTATAAAAATAATCTCCATTAATCAGTATTGATAACAACAATTTGTTGTTACTATGGTATTGGAATTCTGAAAAAAAAAAATATATATATATATATTGACGATCAGAGAAGTCGATGCTCTGAATATGAGGTCCACAGCATGTGATAAATTATGCCCAGTTTGCCCCTATGGTCGATGGAATGACATAATATAAAATACCAAGAACATTTGGCCTCAGCGGAACAGATGGCGAGCTTTCATCAGCAGCAAATAGCCAGAACAAGCAAGGTAAGGAGTACTTGCCTAATTTTGGTTTCAAAACTTACATTTTTGTAAACACATTTAAAGGTTTCATTTAATTCTTAATTTTCTTAAATTTCACAAAATTACACGAATTGTCATTATTACACAATCATAAAACCAGTATTTTCATCTTTTACATAATTTATAGTTTAGATCTCCATTCAGAAGTGTGTAGGTTAGACTGCAAAACAGGGGCCCGGTTCCAAAAGCGTTTAAAATGTACACTCGTGGACCTGAACTCGTAAGTAACGTCAACAAGTGCGGTTCCAAATGGTCTCCTAAACCGAGTGCAGGTGTGGGTGTGGGTGCGAGTGTGGTTGGAGCCAGTCCATTCTGCAATGTTTTCGATCGTATTTACAGAGCAAGTGCTTCTATAAAGTCGCTCATAAATTAAACTAACGATTTTTTCCACATTCGTTCATATGATGTATGGTTTATGTTGAAGGTTGTGCATTCTAACCTCAACGTTGAAAGCATGAAAGCTCACATACCCAATCTATGATCTATTAAAGTTCGTTACGAATAGGCATTATTCCCGAAAGCATCAATCAGCTCCCTGTGGTATTGTCTGTCAATTTCTCCCTTGGCTAGTGACTATTTTGACGTAAGAATTGTGTTCACTGATGCCTCCATATACTAGAGATACTGCACTCTCCCGTGACTTACAACATCTGATGGTACCATCGCCTTAGTATGAGAGAAAAAAGTTGCCATAACTTACGCTCAATCCCTCATACACAGTGTATATATAATTATATTCCAATATGTTTTAAAGTCCTGAGCCGGTTGGACTGAGAAGTTAACTAACATTGATCATAGGCAGACATTCAGGTTGATAAAATAGTGGTTTTAAGTCTGATAATAACAGATTCATGAATTGTGATTAAACTTTCAACCAGACTGAACAACATGCATTGGGCGAATCATTTTTTTACAAAATATATTTGGCAGGGACTGCAAAGGTATGTATAAAAACTTTTGATTGTAATATGCGAGGCACTTAACAAAAACTTACAACATGACCAACACCTGGGGAGTGGCTTATCGCATACAAGCAAGCAAAATTAGAAACAAGACCGTAACAGCAGTCTTAAGAGATCGGAAGGGAGACAAGCAGAAACATGGGACGAAATAGCCGACACACTACTTACGACGCTTGTGCCAAATGACGATCTACAGAATGAGACAGTTGAACAAAGGCAAATCCGCAGACTTACTCAAGAAATCATAGAAGACGAAGAACATATCCAACCATTTGATAACGCGGACTTACAGATAGCACGTGATTCCACAAAGACAAAGAAAGTTCCAGAACTAGACGAGATGAATCTGGAACTAATAACTAGACTTCGGATTTTAGGTAAAAACCTATTTTAATCCTTAAGTGACATATGGACGAAAGCTTGTACATCCATGTTTCATAAGTGACTATGCCTAAAACAAATACTTTTATAGGACCTAAAACAGCCTATTTTTACGTTAGAGCCTAATATTGCCTTTTTGCTTGTTTCTCCTCTAAAGTTCAAAATAAGTCTTTTTTGTTATAAATTCTAGCATTTATTTTAGTTCGTACTAAATTTTTAGCTCGGAATGTGCAGTACATGACACATTTGGGATGTAGTTAAATAGTAAGAAAGGTTTCGTCTTCAGTAGAAAAATTCCTTGGAATTCCCAAGAAAATGTAGTGTTTTTCTCCCGACTCCCACATCCAGTAACAAAACAAACAAACAAAAAAAGTAGTTCTCTGAATCACTGAAGGATACAAGGGGTTGAATATGCTAGTATGATATGCGTAGCTTCTGGGCGCAGGGATTAGGTTTTCACTGTTATGGTAGTAATATAAATCTGTATAATTCTGTGTACCACAGGCCTATATCTGTGTTTTATCATGATTATTGATTAATGGTGACTTCAATAAATATAATATTCTGCATTGCAATTGAGATATTTCAGAAAATTGGCAACTTAACGATTTTATAAGAGACTATTTTACGATTTTTAGAACCTATTTACCAATTTTTAGAGCCTATTTTAGGTACCTAAACCAGCATTTTAGCGACCTAAAAGTCCGAAGTCTACTAATAACTAAGGGTGGTGCAGTGTTGCACGTGCACCTTTTGGACATATTTAACGCATGCGTTTTTCTACGTATGTTCCCGAAAGCAGGGAAAAAAGAACAGCTCTATCCCATTCTAAAGTCGCACGATAAAGACCCAAATTTACCGAAATCATATAGACCGATCTGCTTGCCCCCGGTACTAGGGAAGGTCTTGGAGAAACTCATTCTCTCTAGGATCGAAGAAATGCTATATAGAAGCATCGTACTCAGATATCCAATTTGGTTTTAGGCCTGCTCCTAAAAGGGAAATTACACCCACGAAGAACTTCCAGAATATTTGCGCTGAGAACCCGAATCCAAAGCGCAGTGTCCCTGCGCTATCGTGGCGTAGAACTCCAAGCAGACGACAAGATGGATCGACAAGTAGAAAAAAATATGCACTATATCGGTAAACCTTTTCCACGCGTTAGGTAGGCTATCCGGTCAAACATGGAGCTACAAATATACAAATTATAAAAAGCTATATTCGGCAGTATTCGTGGCACTAATTACATATGCACGCCATAAACATAAGTTAATTACGGCACAGAGACAAACTCTACTTAGAGTCACCAGAGCATATTCGACTACACCAAATGAGCGCTACCGGTTATTGCTGGAGAAAGCCCAATAGATCTGCTACTAGAAGAAACAGTAAATGCTTACAAAATACGAAAACACCCTCCTACTCGAATTGCAGAGCGGGAACTAAATCGAGATATTTACGAAAGGTATTATCGTTCAGAACTAATGAAGCAGCATAGAAGCACTGCTGTATATGCGTGGGAACGACACTGGAAATATGCCCAAAAGGGCCTCCTAACAAAGGACTATTTCCCTAGCGTCCGCAGACGACTTAATCAAAAATGGATCGTTCCTGATTACTCAACATCTCAGTTCTATTCGGGACACGGCTACTTCACAGCAAACCTATTTAGGTTTAACCTAGCGGAGGATTACCTCTGCTACTATAGACATCGTATTATATCTCTGCCGGTCTGTCACGTGACTATTTCCTGGTAGCAGAAGAGAGAGAGAGGCTCGATTCTACTAGAGTGCACAAAAACATTTCTTAAATTTACAATGGGCAGCAGATGTGAACAGATTTGAGTTCGGACAAACACTAACTAGAAAGGGAACTGGATATCTTTGTATTGGAATACACGGACTACCTGCTCCCGCACAAGCACTTGTAACAAAATTCCAACTGTCGGCGAGAGGCACAGATATAAAACGACAACTGTACGACCACTGTGAGCCTGATAAAATGTACCACGCCTTAAATACATTCGCGAGATATAGGGAAACACGCATTAGCCTAAGAGAGGAGGACTAACAAACAGGTGAAGTGTGGCTACCATAAATTAATTTTTGGACGACAAGGGAAGCTAATACCGCTTTCAGAACATTCACATGCCACGTGAGAGAAAGCAGGAAAGAACAAGAAGAAGATGATGCCTAAGACACACCAAATATGAGACGAATACGCCTTGGGGGAATGCTCAGATCCCCTGGGGCCATACCGAGTAGGACTAATATGGCAAACTGCCTAAGACTTGTCTCGGAAGCTGCGGGATAACCTCGTAAAGTTAAATGAATAAAATGCCAAAGTCAATTCATCAAACATTTTCCCTGTGTTCTATGATCAAGAGAAGGTGACGCGACGATCTTAGAACAAATGAGAAATCGGTTGTTGGACCGAAGATATAGCCTATGGCTCAGGTGCTCCGGGGGTGGAAGGCCGGACCAACAAAAAAAATTGGGTATTATTAAATTCTCGGATTGAAACAATAGATCAAATGCATTTTGCAGTGCCCTTAGTTGTCACTCCATGAGCTCCCACGTCAGCGTAAATTGGTTCTTGGTGAATGTTCTACGCGTATAAGCATTCGCCTGCTCTGTGCTCTTTAGAGTGCTGCGGTTGTACACACAGCATAGTGCGCCCTTCCTCAACACCCCTAAATCTTCTTTAGAAGGAAAAAGAAGACAAAAATATTGTTCCAAGCAAGTATACTGCGTAAATCGTTCGAACAAGTGGAGAAATTCAAATATCTGGGAGCAATAATTACAGACACGAATCAAGAAATGCCTGCTTTTATGCAGTTCAGAAACTCTTATCTTCTCGTCTCCTGTCCATAAATCTAAAAATAAACATTTATAAGACAATTATCCTGTCGGTTGAATTATATGGATGTGAGACATGGCCGCTTACTGACCGGGAAAAAACATAATCTGAGAGTATTCGAAAACAAGGTGCTTAGGAAAACATTTGGCCCTAAGAGAGACGAAAATGGGGACTGGAGAAAACTGCATAACTCTACTCATCACCGGATATAGAAAGGGTAATTAAATCATGGAGGGTGAAATGGGCTGTATATGTTGCGCGGATGGGGGAGGAAAGACATATCTCAAAAATATTGACTGGGAGACCCGAAGGGAAAAGACCACTTGGAAGACCTTTAGACGTAGGTGGAAGGTCAATATTAGTGGTAGTAAGGGATAGTTGGATGGAGTTAGCAGGGAATAGGGTTGAATGACGGGCACAGGTAAGCGCGGCGATGAACCTTCGGGTTATAGCAAATAGATAACATTCCTTTAGCTTGCTTAGGAATTGTCTATTGCCATTGAGTAAGTAAGTAAGTACACTGCGTCATGGAATATTCAGTGGAAGCAATGCAAGTAGTGCTTGCTGAGAATGGTTTCAAATACAATATATGTGAAAACCATATTTTGCAAACCATTTAAAAGTGCTCTTTTAAAAATATACGATGCTGATTTTTTAAAGAGGTGATTCTAAACTTTGTTTTTAGATTTAGGAATAAAAGGGAATAAGTTCCGTTCATGGGAACTGGTACGCAATGGCGTAATGGAAGAATCGCGTATTGACGCGTAAAAGTGCGGGTGATCTGCGCCACAAGACCAAAATGTGGAGCTTCTGCGCTCCTATGCCTCCCTTTCCCTCTACTGGGGTTGCAGGCAAATGACCTCTGCCTGGCAGCTTCCAAAGGTCATGGACCAATGGCAAGTATAGTTCAACCACCTTTGCAAGCTGCTTCCCAGGAACATTTTCCAATGATAAATGAACCTTAAACGAAAATTTTGTCGGCAAATATATCATAATTATTAATTGTGTATTCTTTTTACAAATAAAGTTTATTAGTCTTTTTAGATACATAAAAATGGATCATATAAATTACGCTTTTGTATACAGAGTGTTAATGAATAACACCGAAATATTTTACCTGTGTATACAGGGGACATAGATAAGCAACTTGTATTAGGAAATTTTTCTCTATGGATTCAATTTTTCATGTTACAGCATAAAATCCCCCAGGGCATGGCCGCCACTGACTTCTAACATTTGAAAAAATGCAAAACAAAGGAACTTCGTTGTTATCATTGGGGTTGTGTATGAAAATCTATTGCAGTGGTGGCCAGTTATTGATTAGTCTGTAAATTTTGCAGATTATGAAAACACTAAATTATGATATAGCTGTTGATGAATGATTATGAATCAGGTTTTTATCGATCACTAAGAAGGCATGAGGTCAATTTAATGAAAATTTCAACCCTATTTTGCTTCATTATTGACTTATAAGCACCAAACTGTAATGACTTTAATGCCCTGTAGCAAACACATTTTACGTCAAAGAGCAAAAATCTCCTAATAAAAAGTTGCTTGTCTATGTTTCTTCTATACACTGGTAAAATATGTCGGTGTTACTCATTAACACCCTGTATATACTCATAATAGCTACACTTACTGACAAAGTCCACACAAATATTACTATACAGCGTAGTATATAATTTGGTAGAATGCTAATTATTATAATTGAAAATCTAAGTGCAAGAACCAGAATACAATACCTTTTCGTAATGATGAGTTTTTAGTTATGTTTAACCGCAGCCTTGGATAACATATCACATATATATTCTATATCATTGTCTTCGCAGCAGACTCCTAGTTTAAAGAATGAAAATCGCATTAGAATGTATTGTTTTTAGTCAGAAACATGAAGTGTAATGTAAATAGGCTCAGTGCAAAATATGCACACATTCAAATGATGAATTTCAACATGCTTAAATATGCTGCTTCAAACGAGATGTAGGAATATTCAATTGTAGAGGCAATGAGTTATGTAGTGAGCCTTGACCTTGAACAAAATACCAGAACAAACCACTTTTCGCGCCACCCTTCAAAGCTAACCACTAGCTGCGACGACACTATATCATGTCAAAACCTAATCTACTCGAAAAATATTAACGGCCAATGAACTTAATGTTATGTCATCACCATTAAATAATATTCTATTCCTAGTAGTCTGTTACAATCTTCTTGTCTCCCTTAGTTCACACTTTTAAATTAAAATTCGGTAATTACTCTGCTTCTTTAACAAACCGTATTTTTTTTTCAAGTGCAGATTCTACTTCAGGTTTTAATAGTTTTAATAATATATTTCAGTTTTTTTATCGTTATCACTTCAGTAATATGATGTCCACAAATTGTTGATGTGAAGACATGTCTAAGGCCTAATTCCATGAGGAAGAAGAAGAACTTTGTTTTACGATCTTTCTACGCGGGCTATCCACAAAGTAAGTTTACATAGGGCGTTTACAGAAACAAAACACAATTTCATGGAAATATTTACTGCAACAGATACAGGAAGTGTTCAGCTATTTTTCAACATATTCGCCACCGGAATTGAGACGTCTGTCATACCGTGGGCCAAGTTTTGAAGACATGTGTTGAAGAAGTCAGCCGCCTGAGATTTGAACCACTGTGTGACCATAAACTCCGTTTCTATATCATTTTCCGAGGGGTAGAAAAAGATGAAAATCACTGGAAGCGAGGGCCAGGCTGTAGGGTGGATGTTTCCCAGCAGGTCTCCTGCAAAAGTTCGGCTGGGAGGTGTTTCAACATCCACTCTACACCCCGGAACTCACTCCCGGTGATTTCCATCTATTCTTACACCTCAGAGAAATGGAGGTTGTTGTCACACAGTGGTTCAGATCCCAGGCGTCAGATTTATATGACACATGTGTTCAAAAGTTGGTTCAATGGTATGACAAATTTGGGGGATATGTTGAAAAATAGCTGAATACTTGTTGTATCTTTTGAAATAAATATTTCCATGAAATTGTATTTTGTTTCTGTAAACGGCCCCAGGGAAATTTTCTTTGTGGACGGCCCTCGTAAATTTCATTTTACGATGAACTTAATTTCGACATTATGACAAGATTAGCTCTTTTTACCAGAGCGTTATGTATCTTCACCTTTATAGACCTACACGCTAAAATAAGAAAATCTAGGAATGAGTAATCCCACTTATAAATTATCTATAATAATAAAAGGAAGTGTTTGTCTGTCTGTCCGCCATGTCCAGCGAAATTCACTGAACGCAGAGATCTGAAATTTTAAACGTAGATGGTCTGAAGGGTGGGCAAATGCACCTTGAAGCCGGATTTTTTTATTTTCGATTTTGTTCGCGAGTTATGAGTGAAAACGCGTTTCTTTCGCTATCCAAGCATCAGATTTCAGTCATACATTTCATTTGTCAAATCAGTTGTAGGTGGCTTTGCTTTCTTTTGTCACGATTTGGAAATAAAAGAATCGCTTCATTTTCTACACTGCCTTCTAGACTCTATTACTCGTGTATACACTGCCTGCCCTATGAGGCTAGTTATGCGTACGAGGCGACGGTACAGATGGCAGCACCTACCGCATTTGTGGAAATACTGTACACATTACTATAATTCGTTTCTCAAGCAGTCATGAATTTGCTTTGGGAACAAACCTTGTATCAGCAATGTTAGCGAAGCAAACTGGGTGCAGACTGTGTCGCCTCTACTGGAGAAATTAGGCAATTCATCAATACGCTGAACTCCATGTTAAAATAAAGCATAGGACAGGCAGTGTAATTCTCGAGACGGCTGTGATTTTGTAAGCCCACCCTGGTCGATTCATTTGTTTATAATGCCAAGGCCCGCAGACATCTGAAATTTTCAACATAGTCGGAAGAGGGATAATGGATATAGGCTTAAATGGACAACATTGATCGGTTTAGACGGACCTCACTATGCAGGGGTTTTCTGGGTCAAAGAACTCGAATCTCAGGTAGTTTTTTTCCAGGCGACGCTTTCTAATCGTGGAATTCACTTCAAAACCGGATTTTTAGCTGTTTCATTAATTATATGTATTAAGTATATGAGTGGTTCGCGTGCAAGTGTTAATAAATGTAATGTTTTAATTATTTTTCTCTCAATTTTTTATCTTCCAATTAATTATCGTGGGCGAAACCACGGGGATCTGCTAGTGAGAAATATTGAAACCTTAGTTGTCATTACTTTTCGTTTTGATAAGAGACTGAATATCCCAGAAAACTGTAGACAGTTATTAGATCATAAAAACAATTGCACTCCTGACGAGTTCCTTTAATGATCAGTTATCACTATCTATTATAAATATTTAATCGTTTTTACAACATTAAGTTAACTAATTACACTTATAAATAAAATCAGGTAAACTGATGTAACAAAGTGCCAGTATGTTTTTGTTGAATCAATTATAATTACAATAATTATGAAATGCAGAAAATAAGTTTTTTCTAATCAGATTAAAATCGACCAGCGACAGCAGAACAACAGATTTGTGATACCTTGACAATCGCGCACAAACATAAAAATAAACAATAAAATTTAAAAAATCCATGTCAAATCGGCCGGCTCCGGGATTTGATCCGGGTACCTCCAGAATACGAGTCCAAGACGTTATCATTGGCCAACTCAGTCAGTTTGACGGTGTTGTTTGATAAGCATATGTGAAGGAATAGTGTTAACTGTCAAATTATACCGGTAGACAAAAAATAAAAAAAAACATGTGACATTTAATTAGTCGTTACTCTGGTACCGGTCAACCGATTAGGTCCAAAATTAATAGACTTCTTGCCATCGATTTAATAAATGTGTATACCAAGTTTCATGAAAATCCGATAAAGCGTAATTAAGTTATAGCTCTTTTAAATAAAAACACTGAATTGGGTTTGACGCCGGTACCGGTGAACCGATTAAGTTCAATATCAATAGGGTTCTTCCCATAGACATTATAAATGCGTATACCAAGTTTCATGAAAATCCGATAAAGCGTATTTGAGTTATGGCGCGTACAGACACACGGGCCGACAGACAGACAGACGGACAGACATTTTTCCGCCCCCCCCCCCACAATCTCATAAAGTACCATACTGGCACTTAATAAACTACCGTATTTTACGGACCATAAGTCGCTCCGGACCATAAGACGCACCTTAATTTTAGGATGGAAATTTCAAGAAAAATAGATTTAATGTGATTCTAAACGAAATATTTTAAAGGAAATAATATACTTCATTACATAAGCAAATAACCTTGTGCAATGGAATCGGTGTAAATCACTTCAAACTTAAAACCTGCGTTGTACGAAAATCTCTTCTTACAGGTGGCAACTCATAAATTTTAACAACTGAACTGATTTCTCATGAAAGACTGAAAATAATGTTACACCCTTTAACACTCAATTCAGCGTAGTAAGACTGTCCAACTGATCATTCCTCGTTTAAAACCACGTGAGGTTGTTTAAACTGATCGACCGCCAGGAAGTGTGTGGAGAAAATGGGTGGAAGTTTAAACCTCACACCCAATTTGAACTAGTTTGGTTTATGCTAAGTTTAATTGAATTTGGAGAAAACGGCCCTAAGTGTAACGGGACCAGGCTGTTTAGAGGTGTTTGCCTTCATTTAAACCACCCGGCGGAGACAACTCCTTTTGTATAAAAGAACACAAATTCCTTTCTTTTCGCATTGAATACCCTCATTTTACGATTGTGACAAGTGCAGTGATGTACAGTCTGTGCTAAAATTTGTAACTGTCTTATCGTTTACAACACCTTGTATATAACTATGGTATTCCAGCAATATTAACCATAATTTTAATTTTTTTTGTACTTCGGACCATTAGACGCACCCAACTTTTAAGGCTCTGTTTTCAAGGCAAAAAAAGTGCGTCTTATGGTCCGTAAAATACGGTAATATAACTTTTATTTAAAAAATCGTGGAACACCCATTTTGAAGTTCCATACTCGTAGTATAAAGTTATCCGTGCTTTACTTGTGCACCTAAAAACAAAATATAAGTTACAACTTGAGAAGTCGTACAAAAAACACAATATAAACCTGATTTAAACGTGTATGTAAAAATGAGGCTGTGAAAAAAATAGGAGTTAGAATTTTCAGGTAACTCAGTCTTTGCTGAAGAGGGGTTCAATTATGTTGATTAAATTTAACTCATATAGGGGCAAGACCGTAAGTTCACTAATAGACCACAGACGACATGCCGAACGGTCGAGTTAAAACAGGATGTTTCTTCGTTATGTAAACAACTTACTTACTCAATGACAATAGTTAATTCCTAAGTAAGCTAAAGGAATATTTGATGGAACCCGGAGGTTCATTAATGTGCTTACCTGTGCCCGCCATTCAACCCTATTCTGTGCTAACTCTATCCAACCATCCCTCGAAAATCCTACTTATCTTAAATCTATCTTAATATTGTCCTCCACCTACGTCTAGGTCTTCCAAATGGTATTTTCCCTTCGAGTCTCCCAGTCGATTCTTTTTAGATGTGTATTTTCTCCCCCATACTCGCAACATATCCAGCCAATTTCATCCTCCGTGATTTAATTACCCTTACTATATCAGTGAAGAGCACAGTTTATGAAGCTGGTCGTTATGCATTTTTCTCCAGTCCACATTTTCATCTCTTTTAGGTCCGAATATTTTCCTAAACACCCTGTTTTCGAATTCTCGCAGATTATGTTTTTTCTGGAAGAGTAAGCGACCATGTCTGATGTCTCACTACCACATAATTTAACCGGCAGGATAATTGTCATATAAATGTTTATTTTTAGATTTCTGGACAGAAGACGAGAAGATAAGAGTTTCTCAACTGCATAAAAAAGGCATTTCCTGAATTGAGTCTACACTTAACTTCTACCTTAACATTATTTGTACCTGTAATTATTGCTCCCAGGTATTTGGACTTCTCCACTTGTTCGAATGATTTACCGGCTGTTCTAATATTTTGTAGAACATTATTTTGACGTTTCATGACGATATATTTAGTTTTTTTCTGTATTAATTTCCAATCCAACATTCCTGCAAGCATTGAAAAGACTTTTTGCACTCCTCTCGACTGTGTTTATGTCATCGCCCAACAGACAATGGTCAACTGCATAAGCTAAATTCGGGTGCACTCACTTAATTCTAGGCCTATCTTGTTTTCCTGAACTTTCCTAATGGCATATTCCAAAGCAAAATTAAAAAGTAAAGGCGACAGTGCATCTCCTTGCTTCAAGCCGCTTATAACGGCAAACCTATCTTATATAAATTTCCCTACCCTGATTCTGTTATAGGTTTAGACAAATTTTGAAGAGCCTAACTAGCTTCTTTGATATCCCAAATTCAATGAGGATATTGTAAAATTTGTCTCGCCTAACTTAATCATTTGCATTTTTAAAATCTATGTAGGCTATAGCTGGTGAACAGACTTATTATATTCCCACTTTTTCTCCAAGATTTAGCGAATATAAAATGTATCATCAATGGTTGATCTATTTCGCCTAAATCCACATTGGTGATCTCCAATGATTTCGTCCGCATATGGGGTCAATCTTGACAGAAGTTCGCTATGTCAATTTCATATGCATTTTATAGTATATCATCATCGAAAACGTGAATTTCGCATAGTTTTTCGTAGCTTAACTCCATGGTTATTAACTGTGGAAAAGCACAATTATGTCACTTCAATCAAGTAAAACCAGCAGAAAGGATCGGAGCGCCAGCCACTTCTGCATTTTACTTAGAAGGCGGGTAGAAGAAGTTATCTACCGTGCTAGGGGATCCCATTCAAGTGATGCCAGAGCAAACAAAAACGAATCCTACATTCTTGGAGTTCTATTGAGAATATACAAATTTTTGTTAAGAACACAATATACTACATTAAAAATTATATAATATACCTATTTATATAAGAATTGTATACGAATTGTATAATATAATTAAGAATTAAATTCAGTATTATATTAAGAACGTCTGCTGCAAAGCGTCTTTACTTGAGATAATCATAAAAAATAACAGTGGAATCATGGTTCGTGGAGAGCATTCTATAAGTCTGACAGTATGCGCGCAGTGTAATTTTTCAGCGTACTCACAATGTGCGCAGGCGTCATGGTACATCACTTAGCTTTAGGAACAGACCTAGTGTAAGGAATGTCAATATCAACGGATAGACCACGGACATACAGCCCGGAAATAGAAATATCATTGAACGCCAACCGTGAAAACATTAGAAGTTATATCAACTGACAAAGATTTCAACTTATTTACAATGATAGTCCAGAAAGACCAATAAGTGAAGGAGCTGTTAGTGCGTTCACTGCAAATTCAACTGAACAGTAAATATGAGTAATATGAATTGAAAAGAATGGTATACCTTATCAACACAAACCTAATCAAGTTAGACATCTGAGCAGGGATTAAGGCCAGATTCGATATACAGAGAAAATAAATCCCAGTCTTCAAGCAAATACTTTCAGCAATACTTTCAGCACTGTGTGTGTGAAAACTGCATTTTCTTTTCTGTTACATTTAGTGTATATAAAGGAGAGATTAGTGATAGCCCTTCGGAAAACTTGTTAGCTTATAAAAAAGCATTACAACGGGATAGAAACATGAATATAATAAATATAATTTAATTGTAACATGGATGCCAAAAAACTGTATTATCAGTGCAGCACTCCATTAGCGAAAATCCTCCCTTTCCTCCTCGCTGTTGAGATTTCCACTATTCCTCCAAATCGACAACGTGGTACATGTTGAGTATGAACATAGTAATATGAAACAATACAATAAAGGTAACGAAAGTAGTATACAAAAAGTCAGTCCGCAACATGTCGAAGTTACACTATAGTTTCCTTATGGTTTAAAGCTTAGTAACTGAAACAGTTCCCTGCGGCTAGGGTATGAGTGGTGGAGGGTTGCTGCGGCTAGGGTATGAGTGGTGGAGGGTTGCTGCGGCTAAGGTATGAGTGGGGGAGGGTTGCTGCGGCTAGGGTATGAGTGGTGGAGGGTTGCTACGGCTAGGGTATGAGGTGGTAAAAGGTTGCAGCGATTAGGGTATGAGGTGGTGGGGGGTTGCAGCGGCTAGGGTATGAGTGGTGGAGAGTTGCTGCGGCTAGGGTACGAGTGGTGGAGGGTTGCTGCGGCTAGGGTATGAGTGGTGGAGGGTTGCTGCGGCTAGGGTATGAGTGGTGGAGGGTTGCTGCGGCTAGGGTATGAGATGGTAAAAGGTTGCAGCGATTAGGGTATGAGGTGGTGGGGAGTTGCAGCGGCTAGGGTATGAGATGGTTGGGGGTTGCAGCGATTAGGGTATGAGGTGGTGGGGGGTTGCAGCGGCTAGGGTATGAGATGGTGAGGGGTTGCAGCGGCTAGGGTATGAGTGGTGGAGAGTTGCTGCGGCTAGGGTATGAGTGGTGGAGGGTTGCTGCGGCTAGGGTATGAGTGGTGGAGGGTTGCTGCGGCTAGGGTATGAGGTGGTAAAAGGTTGCAGCGATTAGGGTATGAGGTGGTGGGGGGTTGCAGCGGCTAGGGTATGAGTGGTGGAGAGTTGCTGCGGCTAGGGTATGAGTGGTGGAGGGTTGCTGCGGCTAGGGTATGAGTGGTGGAGGGTTGCTGCGGCTAGGGTATGAGGTGGTAAAAGGTTGCAGCGATTAGGGTATGAGGTGGTGGGGGGTTGCAGCGGCTAGGGTATGAGTGGTGGAGAGTTGCTGCGGCTAGGGTATGAGTGGTGGAGGGTTGCTGCGGCTAGGGTATGAGTGGTGGAGGGTTGCTGCGGCTAGGGTATGAGGTGGAAAAAGGTTGCAGCGATTAGGGTATGAGGTGGTGGGGGGTTGCAGCGGCTAGGGTATGAGTGGTGGAGAGTTGCTGCGGCTAGGGTATGAGTGGTGGAGGGTTGCTGCGGCTAGGGTATGAGTGGTGGAGGGTTGCTGCGGCTAGGGTATGAGTGGTGGAGGGTTGCTGCGGCTAGGGTATGAGGTGGTAAAAGGTTGCAGCGATTAGGGTATGAGGTGGTGGGGGGTTGCAGCGGCTAGGGTATGAGTGGTGGAGAGTTGCTGCGGCTAGGGTATGAGTGGTGGAGGGTTGCTGCGGCTAGGGTATGAGGTGTAAAAGGTTGCAGCGATTAGGGTATGAGGTGGTTGGGGGTTGCAGCGGCTAGGGTATGAGATGGTTGGGGGTTGCAGCGATTAGGGTATGAGATGGTGGTGGTTGCAGCGGCAAGGGTATGAGGTGGTGGAGAGTTACTGCGGCTAAAGTATGTGGTGGTGGGGGGTTGAAGCGGTTAGGGTATGAGATGGTGGGGGGTTGCAGCGGCTAGGGTATGAAGTGGTGGGGGGTTGCAGAGGCTAGGGTATAAATGATGGGGGTTGACCGGCTATGGTATGAGATGGTGGGTGCTGCTGCGATAGGGTATGAGGTGGTGGGTTTGCAGCTGGAGTATGAGGTGGTGGTGGTTGCTACGACTAGGGTAAGAGGTGGTGAAGGTTGCTGCGGCTAGGGTATGAGATGGTGGTGGTTGCAGCGGCTAGGGTATGAGATGGTGGTGGTTGCAGCGGCTAGGGTATGAGGTGGTGGAGAGTGACTGCGGCTAGGGTATGAGGTAATGAAGGTTGCAGCGGTTAGGTTAGGTCTGATCAAGATGTCTTACCACAGAGATATCTAGCGGAAACTGGGCAAATCCAACATCAGACTCTTTCGAAAGAACTGCACTTATCATAGCTCGCCATTTCTCTGTTGGATGAGGTGGCTCAGGTAAATATGATATATTGAAATTCATCACGTCCTTTATGAGGTTAAATATTCTCACCTCTAAACCGTCAAAATAGTCAGTAAAATTAGCACTGTTCCCTCCCCTGGGAAATATATACGGTTCATATGGAAAAGTACTAGCTTTAATAGCACGGTTATGTAAGTTGAGTAATTTATTGGGAAATAGATTTACGTTTTTAACAAAGTAGCCACTTTCACCATCTACCATCATCCAGCGATCAAGAACGACAGCCTTCTCAACCGGAGTCCTGTAGTGGCTTTCAGAAAATGGATACCAGGAGAAAACCACCAAACTTTCCGCTCCCTCTTTACATAGAAACGGGGCAACTATGATTTCGTTTATAACAGAAGTTTCCCATAATTCCGTGATGATGTCTAGCAGTAATCCATTGTATTCCGGATCAGCCTGTGAGGAAATTGCGTTCATGTGTGGCACTAATACCAGGAACTTTGCTCTTGGATTCCACAAATGCTTCTTTAACTTAACCAATTGATGTTTAAAGTCATCCATAATTGTGTCCTCTCCATCTCCACACAGGATTATACGAGGGGTATTCCGAAAGTAAGTTTCGTCAATGTATGGCAGGAGCGGCGTGTTCATCAGGGGAACCAAACAAACGCCAGACGAATCCTCACCCGTGGCTCACCTCGCCAGCTGTCTCATCACCTTCAACTAGTGTATTCGCAATGTAACATCATAACCGTTTTCATTATTGCATTGTATAAGCTGCATCCGAAATAATTTATTTATCTACCAAACCAGCAAACTTGAGAAAATTCACACTGCCTCTGTCTAATAATGCAATGGCATCTCTGGTAGGGTAAAATTTCAATATCAAAATATTGGTAGGCTACACATATCCTGTCTCCTAACATTTGATAGAGAAATTTTGATTTTTCAAAGCAATTAATTTATAAAAATTAACGTAACTTTTAAAAACACCTGAAAATTAAAATAGTCCTTATTAAAGGTGTCCTCCTTTGACATAAAGCTAATCGAATTAGAACACTAGAATCGGCTTATCAAAACTTTTCTTTTCTCATTATTTTAGTTACATTCCTTTACCATTCATATTGTGACATGGCATTAAGTAAACCTTATCTACAGTTTTCATACATACAAAAACAGGGTTTTCATTACAGTATTTTCAATTTGTAATGTCTTCCTTTAATTTTGAATCCTGGGATAGCTTTAACTCGTGTTTCGGGAATCTTATCCTGAATCTGCTGACATCGCATTTGCAGATTAATCTAAGAAAATCAAAATCGTCAACAATATTGAAATATCGTTGTTTAATATAAATACCTAAACTTAATGCTTGATTTTCAAAATTAGAACAATTGGAGTAGGCCTACAGTTTAAAATTCGGATCCTACGCAGAAAAAAATATATGTTCCAGGTAAAAACCATACATCTGGTGATGTAAAGCATCTGAAACCCAAATTAGGTTCTCTGAGCAAAATTTTATTTGTCGTGCTTGTCGCTTTCATAATCAGCGTACTCACTTACTTACTTTCTTAATTACTTATTAACTTACTTACTTACTTACTTACTCAATGGCAATAGACAATTCCTAAGTAAGCTAAAGGAATATTATCTATTTTATGGAAGCTGAAGGTTCAACGCCATTCAACCCTAATCTGTGCTAACTCCATCCAACCATCCCTCGCAAATGCTACTCCTCATAAATCTATCCTAATATTGTCCTCCCACCTACGTCTAGGTCTTCCAAGTGGTCTTTTCCCTTCGGGTCTCACAGTCAATATTTCTGAGATATGTTTTTCCTCCCCATGCCGCAACATGTCCAGCCCATTTCATCCTCAGTGATTTAATTACCCTTACTATATCCGGTGACAAGTACAGGTTATGAAGCTCGTCGTTATGCAGTTTTCTCCAGTCCACATTTTCATCTCTCTTAGGCCCAAATATTTTCCTAAGCCCCCTGTTTTCGAATATTCTCAGATTATGTTCTTCCCGAAGAATGAGGGACCTGTCTCATATCCATATTATACCACCGGCAGCATAATATTGTCTTGTAAATTTTTAGTTTTAGATTTCTGGACAGAAGTCTAGAAGATAAGAGTTTCTGAACTGCATAAAAACAGGCATTTCCTAATGAGTCTACACTTAACTTCTAACTTAATATTATTTGTGTTTGTAATTATTGCTCCCAGTTATTTGAATATCTCCACTTGTTCGAACGATTTACCGGCTATTCTAATATCTTGTAGAGCAATATTTTGAAGTTTCATGATCATATACTTAGTTTTCTCTGTATTAATTTCCAATCTAACATTCGTGCAGGCATCGAAAAGACTTTCTGCATTTCTCTGGATTGCGTTTGTTATCGCCCAGCAGACAAACGTCATCTCCATAAGCTAAAACCGAGCGACTGTCATTTAATTCTAGGCCTACCTCGTTTTCCTGAACTTTCCTAATGGCATATTCCAAAGCGTATATATATATATATATATATATATATATATGTGTGTGTGTGTGTGTGTGTGTGTGCGCGCGCGCGCGCGTGTGTGAAAATGTGGTTTTATTGCTCTCTTGTAATTGTGTTATAGATTACAGGCGGAATACGCATTACTACTTTTATTAGAAAGTAGATGTGTTTTATTCATTTTCGTGGATTTAATAAATTATTCACTAGTTGCTTAGCTCTGTTAGCTTTCTCCAAATAGTCACAATGACTACTGAAAGCTGCTGATGATGAAAATATACCTTAAATTTAATTGAAATAAATATTTTTTGCACTCCTTAGCTAGTAAGTGTTACTTACGAAAGTTGTTTACATGGATCGTAACTTGACATTACCACACGCAATCTTGTTGCTAGGGGCGACGGGCGGAAAGTTACTTTACCGCCCGCAAATGCTTATTTGCGAGCAGAAATGACCAAGGCCTCCCCGCTTTATAAATATTCGGTTGCCATAAACAATACCAAATGCGAATCCCTTTCTGAAATAAGCACCACTCTTCAAGACTGTATATACATAATATTTTCAGGTAATATCACAATTAATATAATTAAATTAATATGCAAACCGTAACCGTCGTGCAAAAAATAGCATGCAACACACGGACCGTAAAGGCATTTACGGGTCTCGAAAACTTAAAAACCCGAGGCTCGGGTTTTCAATCTGTTTCCTCGACCCGTAAACGTGCCTTTCCGCCCTTGTGTTCGCAATATACTATTACAGTACCGTATTAAACAAACAAAACATAGCCTATTGTATGAAGTCTTTATACAAGTATATTAAACAGTTTTGTTTGCAGCATGTGTTACTCGCATTCATTAGATAGGCCAACCAAACTTCTATTGTTCGTCTGCACTCATTCGGGTGTCTCCAATTTGAAGGAGTACGGGCCGGGAGAAGAGCTAGTTGTATGGCACAGTACATTTCCATTTCTTTCTGTAGAGCTCGAGCGTGTCTGGCGTCTTGAACAGACAAGTACTTCGGAGTTCCTTACTGATTTGTATTCCTAGTAAGACACGAGGAGTGCAAAATACTCTCTGCGAACACAAGCCATATTAAATTAATGATTTCCAATATGAACGACATTGCCTATATGTTCATCAGTCATCGCAGCCTATTAACTAACTGTAAATAATTATTTAAAATTCGGTGTGAAAGACAAAGCCAGTATCCGTAATACTTTTTAATATGTAATACGAGTATATCAGCAAAGCCTGTCACAAATCATTTTCGGCTCAAAATATTAAGTTACTATAAAATTATTAAATATTGTCACAACGTACAATTAGACTACGTAGAATAGAGCAATCATCTTAAGACCCATAAAAACCACGTAATGATAACGGTGAAGTTAATAAAAGTAGTAGTAATAATAAAAACTTGACAAAAACGATGTAATGAATTGAAAATAATAAGAAAATATGACTAGTGAAAGGACGATATGAATAAAGAAGAGAGAAAAAAAGAAAGGAAGAATGAAAAAGAAATATATAAATAAATAAATAATGGAAGACTAATGGAATGAATGAAAAGAAGAAAGAATGAATAGAATGAATTAAAGAATGAATACAATGATTTAAGAATGAATGAATAGCTCACAATGATTTAAGAATGAACGAATAGAATGAAAGAAATCAAAAGAAAATTTTAAAAAAAGGAAAGAAAATGAAACAAAAGAAGAAATAAAAAAGGAAGTCAAAGAAAGAAAAGAAAAAAGAAAAAAAAACGAAAAGAAACAAAGATGGTAAGGTTAGACGGAATTTGAATTCGGTTTTTGCTTATCACGTTCATTTGTTCCTTCTAGAGTTGATATGTAAGTTGGGACTATGTGTAGCCTATTCACAATTAATTGCATCTAAGGAGAACAATGAAATAGTATCCTATTCATCATATAACACTAGCCTATCCGTTACTCATTCATCATTGCTCTAAGTTCTTCTTTAAACACATAATCATATTAACATATCTGCATCCTAAGGACAGTAGAATCTGTAGCCTAATTGAAAGCCTTTAGTTTTCTTATATTATTGAAAACAGTAAATCCTACTGATTCCCAGATAGTGAGTCTAATGCAATAGGCAATAGCTGGGTATGACAGCTTGTAATTATTGCACAAAGATCTAATAAAATCTTATTTGATCAGGTTTCCGAAGTACGAAAAAATACAGTAACATCTAGAACAAATAGCAAAATTAATTATACGTCCTGACTTCGATGTTTAAATAATACCTCGTAGCTAATAACGCAAATGTCAATATCACAGAGCTAGCAACTAAGAGATTAGTCCTATTGCACCTGATGTACGAGGTACTACCCCTCTGAAGCACTCCCCTCAGCCAGTGCAGCAGACCTGGGAGATGAGGCAAAAGGGTTAGTTCCCCTATGATTTATACAAAGTTTATCAGCGTCTACCCTCCATGATGCTCCGGAATCAATACGAATCCCGACCCTCAAACGGGGAGAATTCAAACCTAAGTCAAGTTTTATGTTTAAAAAAGGAACGACAAATACACTCTCAACAAGGTTTGCCAAACGATGTAAGCATACTAGCTGACTCGGCAATGCTTCGCTATTGCTAGATTTGGATGTAATACAATATACAGAGCACGCCGCTTATTGTGGTCGCTTCGCTAATCTGATAATATTAACCGATTGATAACAGAAGCCGGAAGAATTAATTGAAGGTTATTAATTCATGTATAAGATAATACACTATAAAAACAGAATTAAAAACTATTTATTCATAAGATAATTCGTACTGTCAATAACACGTTATTAAACTGCAAGGAATTATTTTTTTAACCAGTAACAAAGATTTTGTTTTCATTTAGGAGTCCATTAACCAATATACTACATACTCAGTTACAAGTTATGTGTGTTTTTTGAAATCTATTGATCTGTGGTGAACACCGCGTAGCCAAACATTTACCGCCTGTCTGTTCAAGTCTTTCATTTTACACTAGCCATCACTGCATGTGAACACTAATATCTTCACAAATCAAAAGCTGCAACTTAATTGAGGGGTGAATCACGTTTAATTGCTTAAAAGAGAAAGTTAGGTGTAGCCACCACCTCAAACTGGTCATCGTGTGAACGGGGAACACCACTAAAACAACAAAATACAGTTCAGTTAGAAACGAAACCCTTAAAACGAAATTTTGAATGACATACAGTACTTGGAAATAAAGCCGTGAAAAATAAAATGTGATAACATGAAGGTGTAGATGCGAATATGCATCTGGCAAGTTTAGGTCCAATTTCAAATGCGTAAAAATGTACACTCGTGCATTCGCACTCGGAAGTGACATCGGTACTGTTTTAAATGGATTCCCAAGCCGAATGCAGGTGTGGATGCGAGTGCATTCCTAAATAGACTCGCTATTCAATAGATAGCAGCCATTTTGAAACTGACATGTTCTTGTGAGTGTGCACACAGAAAATTAACCATTCTGCAATGTTTTGGACTGTATTTATAGAGTAAATGTTTCTACAGTGCAGCAGGGAACTTTCTCCGCAGCAGCTATATGCTGGAGAGGGTGCTAGCAACAGCAGTTATGTTGGCAGCAGAATGCAGGCAGGCACTTTTATCAATGGGTGCTTTGCCTTGCACCCATCAGTGCATGGTACTAATCTGTGCATATTGCATTGTGAAAGCATTTAGACCGAATATTGTGTACACAATTGATGGCTTGTTTTCATGAAAATAAGTGCTGCCAACATAACCGCTGTTGCTAGCACCCTCTCCACCATGTAGGCAGAAATTCCCTGGTGCACTGTATAATGATTTTCATGAATTATACTATCGATATTTATGAATGGAAGTTCATAGGATGGGTGTTTTATGCATATGTCTGCTTATGAAGTTAAGACACAAAGCAAATGAGGATTTTCACACTTGCCTTAAATAATTTGCCTGTATGACAACCACCTGATATCATATGTATCTGCCAGATAGAGAACTTATCTGGAAGTTGGCCAAGAATTGCGTACTATGATCCCCTGACAAAATCTGTCTGGGAAGTCAACTCCCAGCTAAGCTATACTAGTTCCAACTAAAGAATAAAGTAGATGTAAACAAAACCACGTGACATGATGGGTTCTGATTGGCAGTTGGACGCACAACCTCTTCAGGCTCTTGCTTGTCGTCTTCTTCCGAGTATTAATGTAGTTTCTTCAAAACATAAAAAGTAAGTAATGTATTTGATGTAGGACTAAATTAAGCACGTTTCTCAAGTTTGTTGCAACACTTTCTATGTGATTTAAGCAATACCAATATTATTATTTGATATTATCGGTTGAGTGTAATGCGACGCGCATGCCTGAAGACAACAAAGGTATGAAAAAATAACAGTCACTTGTCATGTATTCCTCGAAGACAGATAACGTTTAATTCATACGGTGAAAACAAGCTTACTACAGCTATTATATAATAAAATACAGCAACAAAGTTCAATGGCTGAAGCTAATCAGGCCTCACCACCTCGTGTTGTCAAGCACAAGCGGAGAAAGCCGTTAAATAGTGGCGAAAAAACTGTGATCTTGAATGTTTTAAATACATTTTGCAGTAGGTAGATTTTTCATTATGACATTGAAATATTACAATGCATTAGCATTTTAAACGTAGGCATATGTAATATTTGTGAAATCCAGCTTTGTTTCTGTAGATGCTAGCTTACTTTCATCAATATTAACGAGTTCCTCTTGCACTGAAATTGCGTCGTCTGCAATGTGTCAACGAACACGTGGTCGCGGAGTAATACATATCAGTGTGTTTGTTTACATCTACTTTATTCTTTAGTTGGAAATAGTATAGCAGGATGGAGTGACTGATAAACTACCAACTGCCAGTCAGGGAAGCTTGGTTGAAACAAGATGGCAGCACTCCGAAGCTTTCTTCTTCTTCTTCTTCTTCTTCTTCTTCTTCAATCCCATTTGCCTTTTCAGGCGTCGGGTAACCTCGTTCAATCCATCTCCTCCATTTAGACCTATCTTCGCTTATCCTTTTCATTTCCATCACTGTCTTTCCATGTTTCTGCCCAATCCTTTCGATTCTGTCCTCCCAAGTAATACGGGGTCTGCCTCGTCCAGATCTTCCTCCCACTCGCATTTCAAAAACTTGTTTTGCTTTCCTTTCTTCTCCCATCCTTCTAACATGTCCATACCATTTTAGCTGACGTTCTTCTACTAAGCTAACAATTGTTTTCTTGTGTCCAACCTCATCTCTAATTCTTTCATTTCGCAATCTGTCTCTTCTAGTTTTCCCTGCTATTCTTCTCATACACTTCATTTCTATGGCCGTGATTTTGCTCAAATGTTTGTCCTGTAACGCCAAACTTTCCATTCCATATAAGGTGATTGGTACCATTATTGCGTTATATATCTGTAGTTTTGTTTTGTTGTTTATTTCTCTTTTTCCTATTATAGTCCTATTCATTTCATAATAGGCTGACGTAGCTTTTTTAACTCTATTTAGTACCTCATGTTCTATTCTCCCATCACTACTTATTATTGTGCCAAGGTATTGAAAAATTTCCATCTTCTCCAGTGTTTTTCCATCACATACAATATCAAGTTCTTCATAGGATCTATCTTGTTTTGAGACCCACATTACCTTACTTTTTTCTGTATTCACTACCATTCCTTTCCTTTTTAGTTCTTCGTACCATTCCACTACTGCCTGTTGAAGTCTTTCTGGTGTACCTGCCACCAATACAATATCATCTGCATATAACAGTGTTTGTAGGAATACTGGTCTCAACTTCCACATACCCATCTTATTTCTATGGGTTCTTCTTTTGCATATTTTGGTTATTTCATCTAGAAAAACATTAAACAACAAGGGACTCAAACTGTCCCCTTGTTTTATTCCTCTTTCCATCACGAATTCCCCTGACACTTCACCGTCTATACGTACCATTCCTACTGGTTGTTCATACACACTCTTAATTGCAGCACTCCGAAGCTTTCTGGCCACCTGAATTTCAAAGTTGATGTGGGAAGATTTATTTTACACAAAAATGTCATTTTAGGCACACTTATGAATAAAATAGAATTGCACAAATCGATTAACGCACTTAAAACGATATGTTCTCATGTAATTTAATTGTACAAATAAAAATTCGAGCTGCCAGCTTACCGAACTACAACAAACACACCTCTTTTCTCAACGAGCCAAGGATCATTTTACAAAATTTTACTCTGCCCTTCCCATTAGTAGTTCAGCGGTGGCATTACAAGACATCTTCCAGTTAAGCTATCTGGAAGTCACATATCGGGAGGAATTGTCGGCAGGTGGTAATACAGGCCCTTAGTCATTGAAGGGAATATACTTCCTAAACGCACTCGATGGCAGACATTTTGAAACTAACATATTCTTGTAGTTTGCACATACTGATCAATGTTAAAGTTTGCGACGATGTTTACGAGTAAGACTTTCTATAATTAGCCTACTATTTTAATGGATTAAATATCGATAGAGTGTCCATTGTGTTGAAAGTGGCATATTTTAACTTCTAAACCTGGTTACAGCTGTGACAGATAAGAATGCAATTTCATCAAGCAATATCTGTAGGCCAAAACAAGAAACACGCTTTAGGACTCAGGTGGAGGAGATGGGTACCAAGTGAGAGTGTGCGAGGGAGAATGCATCAGGAAAAGAGAAGGTTTACTATTCGTATAAGTTAAGTGAATACAGCCTCAGTCTCCTGTGACTAAAATTAAATGTTTGGAGGTAGTGCAGATTCACGATTCTCGAGAGAAAGGAAACAACAAACAATAATATTAAGGAAATTATATTAATATTCAAATAGCCAATTTCCCAAAACTGCATAAGCTTAGGGACAGAGGGCTGCGTTTTTGGCTAAAATCAGTAAAAATCCAATTCCCAAATGAACAAAGGCATTTTTGAATGGTGATAGCAATGCAGTCGTATAGAATGAATTTTTAAATGTAGTCTTCGCAAAACTAGGCTGTCACATATTCAAATAGTTCCATGCGCAGGAAATGTTTACAGCATTAATGAAACGCCTCAAACTTTTTATGAATAACCAATTTTATATATATATATTTGTGTGTGTATAAATACATATATGAAGTTGTATTGTTATATTATTGCTCTAAGATGTAAGATGTATATGCTACAGGGCATTAAAGTCATTACAATTTGGTGCTCATAAGTCAATAATTAAGCTAAATAGAATTAACATTTTCATTATATTGATTTCATGCCTTCTTAGTGACCGACAAAAACCTGATTCTTAATCATTCATCAACAGCTACTTCACAATTGAGTCTTTCCATAATCTGCAAAATTTACAGACTAATCACATGACTGGCTGCCACTGCATTAGTTTTTTATTCATAACTATAGCGTTAACAACGAAGTTCGTTTGTTTTACATTTTTTTTCAAATGTTAGAAGTCAGTGGCGGCCATGCCCTGAGGGATTTTATGCTGTAACATGAAAAATTGAATCCATAGAGAAAAATTTCCTAATACAAGTTGCTTGTCTATGTCCCCTCTATACACAGGTAAAATATTTCTGTGTTGTTCATTAACACCCTGTATATAAACATGATTGAACTGAGATCCAATGTTCCATATGAAATGTATAATACATGCACAGCTGAGTGCTCGGAAATGTTTCAATGCCTCTGGTGTCTTCCAGCGTTTTTTTTTTTTTCATTCATTTTTTTCATTCATTTATTTTTTTCATTCATTCATTCATTTGAAGTTGGCACTAAATCTCCTTATCATCTGTATTCTACACCATCACTGGGTGAGAAAATCTCTCATTGGTTTGAATTCAAGTCTGACCACACGCAATGGCGGAGCCTGTGGACAATGCTCAGGCCTGTAGCTTGACCATTCTAGGAATGAAACCTGAAGTAGACAAAAAATAGTAAGCCTGTCTTACTCTAGCACATTACTCCAATGACCTATGAATGAGACAGATATGCTGTTTTTTGTTTACTTCGGGGTTCTTTCTTAAAATGGTCAGACTATATGCGAGTGCTAAAATGAGGGTGGCATACGGAAACGTTACTTAAGTGGATAGAAGGGTGCGTTATAATGAATATCCACACTAGCTCCTGGACGAGTTCGACTCGTATTGGTTTCATGTCAAAAGTCAAACATTAACCTATGAACACGGGTCGGTTTCAGGTTCCGATGTGAAGGAGAGGATTAACCTCTGCTGCGTATCCGCCAATGCTAAATAAGGATATGCGCAGGGGTGGGGAATGAGTCTGGCCGAACCGGTTATGTATTCCCTTATCAACATAAATCACTGTGCATTACATCGGAAAGATTCCGTGCACTCGAGTGTACTGGGACAGAGTTTGCGTAAAAGTACTGCAGAGTGCAGACTGTGCTAACTTAGCCTCAAGTGAGCTAAACCAATCAGTCATGTTATCTGTCTGAAGAATCCTGCAAAGTATTCCCTTGAGGAGAGGCAACCAGTAACACGTAGTCCGAACACGTAGTCCGTTTGCTGGTAGTTGAACCTTCTGGTTTGCTGAAACCTTGTCCTCACACATAAGCTTGCACTGAAAACCAATTCTCTGGTGTCATAACAACTTGCTCTAACCAAGTGAACACTTTGAGAACTAAGCATGTAATGAATAATTAAAACAAAACAAAAAAACTAAAACTCATCGCTATTTGTGTCATTGTAGGCAAGAATGAGAATTCCGATGGTGAGACAATCGATACTTTAGCAATGGTCGCGCTGCGTTCGGTAATTACCAAATCTTCTTCATGGAAATCAGCAGATTTATATCAAACATGTGCACATAGGAAGAAATAACTCAACGTTATTAGTGTAGAAAACTCAAATAATGCAGGAAATAAATATAAAAGTATTCTTAATATTAACGAACCTAAGCTTCTAAGTGAGACGCTGCTATAATAGGCAATCCACTCCTGTGCAGGTCACATTCAGTTGAGAGTAATTTGAAGGATATACGGTCGGGTGCATTTAAAATTGCTCTTCGTTGCTGTTCTACGCGTCAATGTACTGCTTTACGTGATCATCTATTGTATATTAACGTGTTTAAGCTTTCGTTTAACATACCGCATACCTGCATGTTTGGCCCGAGTACCAATTCACAAATCATCCATTTATCAGAGCGGTTACCATTGCTGATTGCAAACAGGTAGATCCTAGGTTCGACTTCCGGCCATTCTATGAGATTCTTCTTCACTCATTCATTAATTCATGGTCTGGGCCCTATATGGATTTGATGTTTCCATATTCTTCCTTTTTTCTTAGACTTCTATGACAGGAAGGATCTCGTTCAACTCTACCCAAAATCTGTTAACAATATACCCTACCGAGATCATACCTCGTAATGAAAATGCTTTAACTAATCTTCGTTACGAAGCTTTCCATACGTGTGAATTCTAATTGCTTGTAGGATCAGTGCAGATAAAAAAGTAAACATATTTTAATTGCATGCGGGGATTTCTAAACGCACACTTCAATTGCATGCGGGGATTTATTATTATATTAACATAAAAACATATCTAAATTTATTTATTTCAGTCATTGTCAAAATACAAGAATCAAAATGTAAGAGTAAGACGACCAAGGGGCAATTACATGACAAAACTATGGTTTGAAACTGTATAACACGTTTATTGCTGAGTACCCCGAATATATAAATTAAAATCTCAAACATTTTAAGAGGAAAATAAAAAAAATTATTATATAATATAAATAGCACAACTTTAATTTTGTTTTATCTTTCAATGTTTCAACCCAATTTATTCTATTAAAAATTAATTTCTGTTTTTTGTAATTTCTATATAAACCACTGGTTAATGATGCAAAATTATTTTATATACATTGTACTCATACATTTATAATTTTCATTTGTAGTATACTGTGCATATATATAGATTTATATAAATCTATTACACCCCTAAACACGAGCTATGCTCATCTAGGGGCATACCTTACGTTTTAAATGCTAAATTAAAAATATGTATTTTCTGTTGGTTTTTGTTTTACTTGTACTAAATGTGAAATAATGTAAATAATGAAATGTAATAATGTATGTATATAACAATAAATATAAATAAAAATAAATGAAAACTTCTAAACACACACGTGAATTGCATGCTGGCGCGCTCTAGGACGCCTCTTAATAGTCGAGTAAGAACTAGGTTATGAAACACACATTGAAGGTCCATGAACAAGTCAACTACTAATAAATAGTGGTCTCTTCAGTATTGCAAGAGATTAAAGTTAGTGATACACTCTGCCTATAAGTACAGTAGCAATAACCATACGAAGTCCTTACACAGTGTACAAATTCATTTTTATAGTTTTTATTACTTGATGTAACTACAACTTAGCTTAGAACAGACATTTATATTAAAACAAAATGTATATTTATACATTATTGTTCTTCTGAACAAAACATGCCAAGTCATTATATTTAACATGGCAATCAGTATTACTTATTCGTTAAGTATCGTTTTCAAGAATTTACGAAAATAACATTTATTCTGACTTACAGTACCTAAAGAAACAAGCTGTATTTTTATGGATTCAACCGAAGGAACCAATTGTAGCCTCTATTCGTCATCGATGGTGTCAAATTTTATTTCAAAAGAAATCAAATAAGAAGAAGAAAAGATGGCTTTTTGAAAATTAAAGACAAGTACGTTTTAGTATAGAATAGTCTGACAAATGGAAAAATTTTGCATGTGTCTCAATATTTTGTTGGCACCCTACTCGGATACCTCCTAGATAGCCTCGGCACGCAATTAGGAAATTTTCTCCCTCTCCGCGTGCAATTTTTAAACGCTGTTCTATACAGGCGTTGAAGATATCATTACAAAAGTGGTGCAATACTTGTTTTGATGGAAATTACCTCAAAGAAAAAGAGGAAACAGTTGAATGAGAAGTAAGTAAATTTCATAGACGCAACCGGAAGTGAAATTAAATTGCAACTCTTAAAGCTCAATGTGTTAATATGCGTGCAGATCATCCTATGAGACATATCCAGTCTACTGAAACACGGAAGGCTAAGAGGAAACTTGAATTGAATAGCCCAACAAAGGGAGAATGAAAAAAAGTAGTTAGAATTTATAGAAAATTGAGAAAATAATAACTAATATTAGGGAAAAATATGAAGGTAGTATGAAAGAATGAATGGGACAAATAAAAACAAAAATTAGGAAAACAGATGAACAGATAGCACGCCTACAGACAGTCTACACAAGTCTACAGACAGAGCCATAGGCAGTAAGAAAGAAAGGAAGAATGAGTGAAAGAAATTAAAACGAAAGTAAGAACTAATAAAAGAAAAGCAAAATACCCTGGTGGTCAGCATGCCCATGGCTGTTAATGGTGGTTTCCATGACCGGAGCCGCTACTTCTCTATCAAGTAGCTCCTCAATTTGAATCACGAGGCTGCGTGCACCCCATTCCAGACTTCCCTAGATCGGAAAAATCCGAGGAGGTACCGGGATCGAACCCAGGCAGGCGGATCTGTAGTCAGCGACGCTAACCACAAGACCACGCCGGCAAAATTTACAGACTCATCACATGACTGGCCGCCACTGCATTAGTTTTTCATTCATAACTATAGTGTTAACAACGAAGTTCTTTTGTTTTACATTTTTTCAAATGTTAGAAGTCAGTGGCGTCCACGCCCTGGGGGATTTTATGCTGTAACATGAAAAATTGAATCCATAGAGAAAAATTTCCTAATACAAGTTGATTATCTATGTCCCCTGTATACACAGGTAAAATATTTCAGTGTTATTCATTAACACTCTGTATATAAACATAATTAAACTGAGATCCAATGTTAATATATCCACATCCAATAATATAAAATGACTCAATGTTACATATTAATTTTTACCTTATAGTTCAATAGAACAATGTATCTATATAGACATATTATCGTACCAAATAGTACAATTATGAAATTCCTGTAAGTACATTCAATGGCATATTACAAAAATGTTTTTTATACTTTCTTCTTTTGTAGGCCTATTGTTGTTTTAGTGTGGTAAAACTAGATAAAATTACATACAGTCAAATACATCTGTATCTGTATCTGGTACCCTATGATCCCCAGGTGGGGCGAAGGGGCCTCCAATGGAGGTTTCATTACCTATACTAATTTTGATGTGCTTATTTTCCGAGAGAGGGTAGAGGGACAGGTGGTAAGCTCATCGCCTCGCAACCCCCCTCTGGAAACTAAGTATTTCTTGGACGTGAAAAAGCCGAGAAATTTTGTCCAGAGGCTCTAATTTAGGCTTGGAGTTCTTTTACGTGCCGTAAATCTACGACACGGGACCCCCAGCTTAAAGTCCCTCCCGGAGGACTCCGTGCCCAGGAATTTTACGTCCTGAAAAATCCATCGACCGCGGCCGGGTTAGATCCCGCGCCCTGCGGATCTAGAGGCGGGCACGCTACCTCTAGACCACCGCGGCCGACAGTCAAATACATGTATACCATAATTATATGATATACGTTAATAAAAACAAAATTTGAAAGTATATGCATAAGCTTCAAATTTTCTTTCGAATCTCAGCATTTTGAAATGCTGTCAGTGACAATTACCCGAGGTAGGTATGTCAAAATTTCTCTCAGAGCTGGATTTAAATATTGATATAAGCAATCAAGTGAGATAGTCAATAGGTTCTTAGTTTATAAACAGTATGTTCCAGGAAATGCATTAAACTTTCATTAGAAGTTAGCATCTCTATCTTTTATTAAAATGGAGAATGCTGGGTTTGCTAATAGACCCCACATATGCATTTGGATTAGAAAATATTTTATATTAAAAAGTTATACGAATATACATCGCGTATATCAGTAATTATCACGTGTATCAATTAGTCTTTTACTGTCTGAACCCTAGAAGTATATTCTTCTAGTTATTTCGAATCGTACTCAATTGCGGAACTACTAGCACAGTATACAAATATGCACACTTTCGTAATATTTTGTATGTCGGGAAGAAATTAACGTCCTCAGCAGCAGGCATTTCTCACTTTATTTGTCAGGTAATTCTTTATTGAAGTGAAACTTCTTTAGGCGCGCTAGGAGTAAATCGAGAGCTAACCCAAAGTTGCGTTACGCTCTAGCGTTACGAACAAAATCGTCACGAAAGTAGTGGGGTAAGTAGCAAACATAGAGTTGTTAGGGCGGTATTCCACTATCCAATTCATTGGACAAGAACTTCACGAAGAACTTGTCAGGCGATATTTGAATCAAAGATGCGCTAGTATACACTACATCCAATAGCTTTGACCAAAACCAGTTTTCTCTGTATAGGGAAAGCTTCAATTTCGAAAATTAAATTATTAAAACATTCTTTATAATGGCATTAGTTTATTAGTTTTATATACATTTTTTGTAGCATAATTGCAGAAATATCTAAATGACAAGGAAGTCAGGCCGAATCGTCACTTTCTTTAAATTGAAGGTTATGTTAACGATGCCACGAGTTTAGGTTCGCTTGCAATGACAATATTTATATCTTCTGGTATGTCGCTTTCGAAATGTGGCTTAAATAGTATAAAATATGCTCTGCCATGAAAGTACTGTTTGAATGTTTGTGATTTATAATGCGGACATACATTGGGTCTGCTCAATACTAAGTAAAAAATGCAGGCTATATACAGAAGGCTTGATTTTCGATGGTGAATCGTAAAACAGTATAAATAATGGCATAAATTTATTAGTTTATAAATATTTTTGTAGCAGTGACCCCGCATTTGAGAAATATCTAAATGACAAAATCAGGCTGAATCATTGTTTACATTGGTTATGTGAGAAGAGTTTAGGTTAGCTTGCAGGACTTTTTAAAATATATTCCTATATTACTACTATAGCATGTTAGTAGTACCGGTACATAATTTTTGAAATGTGGATTAAATAATGAATAATCATTTATATAGGCCTACTTGAAGAAAATGTGGTATCAAACTATTTTGGTGCCGTTTATTTCTCAAAACAGTCGATGTTTAGCCGCCATTTTGGACCCCTATGCTATGAATGCCGGGAAATCTTTGATCCAATGTAACGACATGCAGAAAGTCTTCAAATGCTCGTCCAATACGGTTTCCTTGAAGCAACAGGCGGCCATTTTCTTTTTTCTAGACGATTTGATCAAATAAATTGGATAGTGGAATACCGGCCTTATCGAAAGAGTGGGGCCACGGGAGCGCGCGGGGGAAATGTATTATGCATTGAGTGGGAGGCTATTACTGCTTCGAGCTAGTGACGTGGTGAGCCCTTCACCATTATAGATGGCTCTACTCGTTGCGTGAGCATCGTTTACACGTCACTAACGTTCTCGGAAACTTAACCAAAGCGTCCCGTTCATGTAAACAAACACAGTGGCTACGATCAGTGACAGTTTGGGTATTAGTTCATCACAACTGTGTTATGGTTTTATGCGTATTCGATTTAAAATGCCGAAAAAGTGAATTTCATATTTTATTCAGATGATTTTCTTCTTCCATTCGATATAATTATATGTATTCCTCTATTTCACTCTCAACGTTGCCAAAGAAGTTTCACTTCTGTCGCGTGGCGTTCCATGCACCGTTTTTTGTTCTTTAATTAGCTAGCGCGTATCTTCACTTTAGCAATTTTTTGAGTTCTTTGACATAAAGACATTCTGGAAGTGTCCAGTATACAAAGAAATGTGCATAGTGGCTTCTTACCCGTTACAAAAATAGAAAAGTTCGAGCATACATTATTTCAATCAGGGAAGATGAAACGCCATTTGAAAGAGTGTTACGAGCAAACGACAACCGTAAAAAAACAAGAGACGAACTTCAAACGCATACCAGCTACAGCAGTGGAGACATCTGGTTGGTTCTGGTTCGTTACATTCCCATTGCAGGAATAGAAATGTTAAAGTTTTTATTTGTTTTAAATTTTAAAGTTTTATTTATTTAAAGAATTTATTTGAAAGTTAAGTGCGCCCAAATCAGTGGTCGATCCAGGGAGGGGGCCCTAGGAACCGCGGCTCACTTTTCCTCCTTAGTTTTTCTTTTACGTTGATTTTACTTTTTTAAAAAATCAAAAATAATTACCTAACAAAATAACATTAAAATTTAATTAAATGCAAAACAAAAATAAAAGCATATATGCATTCGTCCACCTGAGGACTGCAAAAAGAAAGTTGAAGAGTATTTATATTCTAGGCGCCTTGACCGCAATTCGAATTCCATCTGTAATTATTATTATTATAATAAGTGATCGATTGGTGTCTTGTGAAATATATCAGACCGGAACTTACTTAAAGCCAAATGAAAAAAGCTTGATATCGATTTGTGATTTTAATTTTTATGTAACAAACCAACAAATTTCTCAACAAAACTAACACTCTGGAGGAGAATAGTTTTTGTCTGCTGAGGAATTTGGAGGAATTGCCCAGAGGACCTAAAAACTCATCATTTTGAACTTTTTTTTTCCTGGGAGGACCCCTTGTTTTTTTTGAGGATATTCTACACCCCCCAGTAATTGCAAACTTTTCTTTGTGTCGGCCCCCGCGTTCAATAAGTTCTTGATCCGCCCCTAATTCAAATAAGCCATATTCCGTCAATTCTTCCCTTGCATAAAAACTTCAGATCTCAGTACAGATGTCCTCTATTTGCGCAACCGCGAAAGTCAATATTGGCAAGGGGAGCACCTCAGCCCATCATTCCATTCTCAAGTATTCGGGAAACGATGCAAACATAGACTTGCATGCGATTTCTTTTAATAGTTAGACCTATAAAGTATTCCATTAGCTCTGTGTAAGTCAATAAGCTAATACAGGCATAACAATCTTGTCTTTGAGCAGGATCCCCCAACTGACTGACTACTAGAGGTGTACATATTCTTATTTTACTTGCTTGCCCCTTTGAAATTCTGCAACCAGCCACAGCTTCTAACTTGCTTGACAAGAGAGCAAGCCAGATTGCTACGATACTGTCGCTATGAGTCACAAGCTCTTCATAACCTGGTGGGTTTCACGGGGCCTAAAGAAACTGCAAGGCCTGGCGGAAAGAATATGAAACTGGGTCTATCAGTGCACTGGTAAGTCGTGCAATTACGTAGTTGAGGAACTTCAGATGTGTTTAGAGTGCAAGTAAAAGGAGAATGGAGAATTTTACCCTGAAGGAAGCCGAGGAGAAATTAAAATGTGAAGAGTTTGAATTATCAATGAACAAAGGTAGGCCTACTAGTCGGGCAAGGGAAAAATTTTCAAACATTTTCGAGAAAACATCAAAACAATTAATAATAACAATAACAATAATAAAAAATAATAAATGTGATAAGACGCTAAAACGATTTTTAATACTTTATCCACTTTTTATTTATCTACATAATGAATTTCTTCTACCAGCATGTAGAGAAGCAAGAAAGTATTACCTACACTTAGCAACTACAGTTGTTTAGCTGATAGGAATGTCGCAAGCTTATTCAGGCTTGCATAAGTTGGGTTCAATCTAACCCATGCAAATCTAAAGAAACCTGCCTGCTTGCTAGCTGCGACGCTCACAACTTGCTTGCCTGGCGTTCAAGCGGGTATGGGCAAGCTAAAATCGAGATTTGTACACCTCTACTGACTACACCAGCGGGCGGATATGAAAATTAAAAACTCTCAAGCCCTGTTGTTCGGCGGGGGGCATGAGAAGCAGCAATTGCAATGGCGGAACCAGAAGTTCTATGCGTGGAGGCTGAAAGTTCCACGAGGATATGCTGTAAATAAATTTAGGATATTAACGGATGTAATCTATATTTTCAGTACCTATCACCCTACTTACAAAGGAAAGTGCTGTTTCTGATTGCAACATTGCAAAAAGTGAGACTGACATTCCAAATAGTGTTGCAAATATTTCAGTTCGCCGAACCAGTGGATTTTTCATGACTAACTAAAATTTTTCGGCACGATGTCCTCCGGGAAGGACATTTCACGCCAAATTATAAATTTTCCCATCGAGGCGATGGACTTACCACCTGCTACTCCGTCCTAACCGTAACAGATTGACTTCGGTGAATGTAACCTACATTTGTATACCCGAGACGAGCTAAGAAGGAAACCTCAAGTAAACAAAAACCAGTATTCTGTCTCACTCTTATGCCATACGAGTAATGCGCTAGAGTGAGACAGATGTACGTACTGGTTTTTGTTTACGTCAGGTTTCCACACTTATTTTTCACCCAATACGACTAATAACAATATAATTTTTCATCGGATCCGAAGTGAATTTTCCTTATTTCTCCTAACCAGCCTCCATTGACATGAAGGGACTCCTTTTCATGTTGCGTAATGTTAGAAAAGCGAAGATATTATAATGTTGTAAGACTGTGCAAGTTAAATTGATATATTCGGAGCAATATATTTGACAATTTCTCACTCTTTCAATGTTTCTCCAATAAATCTAACAATCATTTCATTCGATGGGCCAATTAAGCTATCAAGAACAATCGGAAATGATTTTGTTGACTTATTTATAAATGTGAGGAAAATAATAATAATAATAATAATAATAATAATAATAATAATGTTTTATTTTACCTGGCAGAGTTAAGGCCGTAAGGTCTTATCTTCCACTCAGCCAGGAAGGAAAAAAAAAAGAAATACAATATACAACTTACAAAATAATTGGAGATACAACAGGTGATCTTATAAATAATATTACACAAAAGAAATAAAAGAAGTTTTAATACACATTTGTAATTATTTACAGAAATAGACACCTTAGTAATAATTCTTACAGTATAATTACAAGGATATAAGGATATACAAATCGACATCACTACTGTAAAGTAAAGTAAAATAATTAAAAAATAAAACAAAAGGAAATATAATAACACAATAAAAATATAATAAAAAATAAAGGTAAACATTTGCAGGATTAGGCAAAGAATTTTGTAATTTAGATTTGAACGATGATCTAGTCCAACAGGCTCTGATATCTTGTGGGAGGCCATTCCATTGTCGAGAGGTGGTGATGGTGAAGGATAACGACTGCAGGGTTGTTCTGTGTTGAGGGAAAAGAAGAAGTGAACTAAGTTGTGAACGGGTGTCGAACGTGTGATGCTCTGATAATTTATGAGAGCGGGAAGGGAGATATGCTGGAGATGACTGTAATATTTGGAACATGAGACAGGGGGAATGCAGTTTTCTACGATCATTAAGCCGAATCCAAGGTAATTTTGAGAAAGAGGGCGAGTTATGATCAGCTCCTTTAATGTCACAAACATATTGAATACACATATTGTGAACATGTTTTTGAGAGAAGTTGACGCTGGGATCGCTTAGTAATTAAATCGCAGTAATCAAAATAGGGCATCACGAGATTTTGTATTAGGATTTTCTTCAGCGAAAAAGGAAGAAAAGAAAGGAAAAGTAACAAAAGAACCTGCAGGCAAGAGGAGCGACTGGTCCGTTTGGTGTACAATGAACAATATGAACTTCTGTGGTATGTGAGAGTGGTTTGTGCGTGAACCTTCTCATATTTGCATATATCCATAGGGTACACTCCCATGCATAGACCTATGTGTTTTGTTTCTACCTGACCTTGCTCAGAGATGCTCAGTAGTCTGGACGAGTCTTCTATCGAAACATTGTCATTTGAAGGGGAGATGTTTCATTTGTACGCCAGTCTTTCAAGAGAGTCACATCACGCTAACTAAACTATACGGCTATAGCTGTTATGACTGGCGGGAGAGGAAGATGGTTTGTCTCTCTGGATTCAACTCCAATCTATGAATGCTCTTCCCCTCACACGCGTTTTACCACTGTAAAGAATAAAACTTTACTGTAGGCTAAGGAGTCACTACAAAAAGCCTAGCAGTAAATAATGATAATAAATTGTGTTAAAATGAAAAAAAAAATGAGTGCTAAGGGGCTGTCTCCCCAAGTCCCCAGTATGTAAACTAAAATCTACCATGCAAGTCATATTTAAAACCACTTTTATGAATCAGAATGGTAAAAAGGACAAGAAATGTTAATTCCTATCCGGTATTCGCTTAAATTGATTGAGGGAAAAGCATGAAAAACTGGAATATTAGGCACCAAGGATCGAATCAAGTACAACTGTTTGTTCTGTAGCTTAATGAAGTTATGGGATTATTCCCTTGTTCTTCCTTCTGAGGAATAAACATACAAAGAGCCAAAGAGGTATATAACATGTTTCTTTTAATGAAAGATACGCTAATAAAAATGAACCTGTTAAAGGAAAGTTAGATTATTAAAATCCTTCTCAAGGGGAGTGTGAAAATCGTGCAATGCGTATAGATGTAGTTGGTTAATCCACCAATCAGAATCAAGCCGCACCCGGTGAATGGTACGAAATTTATAGCATGCGGCAAATTACAGAACCCCTCTCTTATCTACGTCCCTATGACAGCAGAGAGAAGAAGTCGGTAGAGGAACAAGCGATGAAATAAGAATTAGAGATGAATCATGTTTAACACACAGGTCCTAATAGAATACTTATGTGGAATGTGGATTCCCGGATTACATGTTGTAACCCCCTCCCCCACCTAATGGTCACCTCGACAATAATTACTACTTTCTTCTTCTCTTCAATCAGCTGGGCCACATCTTCTTGCTACCAGAGGCTCTGTAAAAATGACCAGGAGGAGGAAACAAAAACGAAGAGCTTGGAAGTCTTTCCAGCCTCTTCGCCTTAAAGAAGAACTATCTTTTAAAAAGTGGAAGCTAATCATGAAATGTATTCAAATCTTTCATACTACAAAATCAAAATAATTGCTGTTTCTTGACTAGACAATATCTGACAGTGAAAAAGGTGTGTACAAGATATAAAAACTGAAATAATACTGAAATTAGTACATTCATGACCTGATGACTGAAGTTCTAAACAATAAAAGACTTTAGGGTGAAGCCCTCTTCATATTTCAATTGGGGTGAAGCCCTGTTACATATTTACTAAAGAAATCCTGAAAAAGAAGCAAGTTAGTACATTTAAATATTCCCTTATAATTTAAATACAATGGATCTAGAAACATTTAGACAATTTAAATTAATAACCTAAACCAACTAGGATAAATACTTCAGGCGGCCAGATAATTACAAATGCAATGGCCTATGAATTTAAAACATCATGCACAATTTAAATATTCCTTCATCCTTCTACAAGGATATTACATGCATTTCATTTTCATAATCACATACCTTAATCATTCATGCGTATCACAATTTTAAATTCATAAACAAGATTACATAAAATACATGCCCTAAATTCATTATAATAACATACCTGTTAATACATGCATCTCAAACTCTGGCCAGAAACCAAACACCCATGCAGATTCACACATGCTCCACGCACAAGGCCTAAATAAAAACTACTTCCACCTAGGCTAATAGTGGAAATAGGCTCAGATGGCTAGAAGGTAATTCAAACAGGGAAGGCAAATACAAGAAAATAATAAATTTAGAAAAACTCCATGCTTCAGGTATGAGGAAGAAAAGGTAGGAACTGCAAGCCAAAATTAATTAAAGACCCCATCAAGAAATATCCCAGCATGCCCCAAATAAACAAACTAATTATATTTACATTTACATTTAACCGAATGGTGGCCACAAAATTATCTGTTTAAATCTCAAGCATCCTTCATGCTACATCCATTTATAAGATAATAATGAAAACGCAGAATGCCACCATTCCAAATCAAACTCACATACTACACATGCTTGGATAAAAAGAAAACACAAGAATATTACATTACACTATCATGCAGTTCCCACACCCTAATATTGATTTACATGAATATACAAAACCACTTCCACATACCTTAGCAATGAAGAACAAAAGGCCTAAATGCAACTCACATATTGCTGCTAAAAAAACATAACACTACGACACCATGACTAATTTTCCCCGGAGTCTTCCTAGGCCAAATGAGGCAGATAATAGGGTTACATCCCCTTATATAGGCTTTTGATCAATTACGTCACTGCGCATACTCCGTATTCAATAACTTCCAAAACTCCTATTATAATTTTTACAGAGCCAACCATCTTGAAGGCCATGCAACGAACAACTGAATGCAGTTGACCGCATCAGAAACAATTACGTTGTTGCCATTTGGTATGACTTTAGATATCTTTAGCGGGGAAGTAGAGAAAAGGGGGAAGGAGAAACAGTGAATGCCCTCCTAGCGCTCAGCTGTTCGCCTGCCTAGCGAGACAATATTTCTTTAATCTGCCAATGACGTAACCCATTATTGCGTCGACACTGTCAGCTCATGAATAATTCCATTATTGCGAAATAATGATTATTCTTATTAACTGTAGCAATTAAATGGTGATTGAAAATAATGAATTGCTACAAACTCCCACCCCATGAGTTGGAATATATGCTGGATATATTCCAACACCAAAGTCAAATTATAGATGAACTAAAGTAAAGTCAGAACTGAGTGACTGACCAAAGGTGTCCTTACACTGCTAAGGCATGCCGTCAAATCTTCCTGACCTGAAACGAGCACAATCTCACTGTCGTGTCATACCTGAGAGCAAGCGTCCCCTTAACTTGCATAACAGTGATCACGATTCACTAGTGTCCAGACTAGATGCTCCGCGACAGCCACTGAAGTATTTACAGAGACGAGACGTAGGGCGAGATACATCTGCAAGTCTCTTTCAGCAGGCAAGTCACTAGGTCAGGAACCAGACTCCGGCAGCAGCCCACAGTCAAGGCACCGTCAGTGACATCAGTATCTGCTTTAGCCAACAGTCCATCCTGTGAATAGAAACTTAGCGGCAGATCACAGAATTCAAAAGGAAAGAGACATGAAAATAAAAACCCTTTTCTAACTTCTCAGCTAAGACACTAATTCAAGATTAAAAATTTTTGAAATATGCTACTTAAGAGAAAAATCAGAGATTATTTATGCATCAAAATTAAAAAAAAACCAGACTGTATTTTAACTGATTCAAAAAGCCTATTCTTATTCCATTCACACATGCACACTTATAATAAAATACACAAAAACACTCTATGAAACATCCCACCAAACACTCTACCTAACATAACCTACAAATAAAACTTAACTTTACAATGGGTTTGTTTCCAAAAAAAAAACTTATTCTTAATTACACTCCAGGGTCATAGTTTACCTGGTATTATTATATACAAGTCGAATCCAAATCGGTAATTACTTTGGCCGAAGAGGAGCAGAAAAATTGCAGAAAGAAGCCCCCATAAGCCTCCTCCTACTAGAGCACTGCACGACTTACTCTGTACTGAAATGTCATCAAATACAATGGCCAAAGAAGATAAAAGACAATATCAGGGCTGTGGAGAAAGACAAAATAAAGATGATCATTTAAATCTAAAGCCGTAGCTTCCCTATGATTCGCAGAGGCATCACCAACAGCGACATGACTAGTGATAGTTCGCATCAGCATTCTCCTGGCTGTCGAACAAGTACCACAAACATCTCTAAGGACCTAACTACAAGATGCTAAAGATAAAACGATAAGAAACAATAGGACAAGTATACCTCTCGGTTCTGGGCAATACAAAGATCCTACAGTACGGTAGCATTTACGCTTTAAGCAGCAACAATATCTTAAGAACCATAGGTGGGCGTTGCCCTACACTAGGCATGATTGGAGAAAACCCAGATAGCCCCCCATAAGGCTACTGAGCAACAAGTCTCCCCTTAAGAACTGTTATAAGGCTGCGTTCAAGAAAGCCCCTTTCCGAGCCTTTTTGAACAGAAACAGTAGAAAAGAGTGCACCAAAGTCAAATGGCGGCCAACCATGACCCGACTGGAATCCTGCATCAGTCTAAGCCACTCAAATCTACAGTACAGTAACTTCAACTGCAACACATGCAGTTCTTCTGCATCCATCACTACTCCAGATGCAGGCAAAAAACATAACCTCTCCTGACTCCCCGATTAGTATCTACATAACCTCTCCTGACTCCCCAGAAAATATTACAAGCTTGAATAAACAGGAAACAGCTGACTTGTGTGTGCTCCACTTTGGAAAGCGCATTATAAGTCACACAGTCAGTCATAAGTCAGAAACGTCTGTCGATAGTCAATTCCTCAGTTTCACCACACAAAACAGAAGTAACCGGCCTAAACAAACTTCTAATATGAAAAATTCTTGTATAATTCTAGTCAAAACCGGTATTAAAATAGTCACTAAACAACTCCACTGGCAGAAAGATCTAGCCAGACACAGCAAGCCTAAAGCTTAGCTGCCCAAGAGCAAAGCCAATCATGAAAACTCAAGAAAAATGCACCAATAATAGCAGAATTTACTAAAGCACCGACAGGCAAAACTACAGAGGGTTCCTGTGGAACTTTCACAGTAACCGAAGCGGCCATAGAAAACATAGTTCTAACTGTACATGACCACCACAGGCAATCCCACCTACAAGGACCTATCAGATGTCTACTCTAACCTCAAATTTGCCATTTAAGGCTACCTAGAGTAAAATATAGAAAATCTAGTTCACTGGCACCTTGAGAACCCTTAGGCCTATTTATAATGATAAAATATTCCTCAATTTACTTGAAATACACTGAAACATCAGCGGAATGACTATCTAGGAGCTGGCACAAGACACATCTGCCACGACACTGCAGACTTACATTTAACACAGGGAAAGCAAGCAAAATGACCGATCTATCCTACACAGAATTAATTAAAAAAGAAATGAACTCACCAATAGGCTATTACAGCAGATTGACTACTTCCTACAGAGAGCCACATCACTTTAGAAACTTCATATTCCAGGACAAGACCTCACAAGCTGCTGAAAGCTTCATCCCTGAGCAGCTGCAGGCTACTGTCTACTGGTGCCTACTTTCAGCTCACCAGAATATCTTAGGAAAGCTTCACCAACTCCAATATGATACATGAAAAGTAATTTTCACAATATTAGACAAGTTCAAGGAAACAAACCCCACAACACAAGTATAAAAACCCTTTCATACAAATAAATAAAATCCCTGCCTAAAATTAAATTAAAATTTTTGAAATTTTACAGCAAGATGTACACAAAAAATCCACTGTCAAGACAACTAATTAAACAAAAGGGGCACAAGAAAGCAGCAAACGTGGAGAATCGAACAACCACGCTACTGTTTACCAATTTGTAACCCCCTCCCCCACCTAATGGTCACCTCGACAATAATTACTACTTTCTTCTTCTCTTCAATCAGCTGGGCCACATCTTCTTGCTACCAGAGGCTCTGTAAAAATGACCAGGAGGAGGAAACAAAAACGAAGAGCTTGGAAGTCTTTCCAGCCTCTTCGCCTTAAAGAAGAACTATCTTTTAAAAAGTGGAAGCTAATCATGAAATGTATTCAAATCTTTCATACTACAAAATCAAAATAATTGCTGTTTCTTGACTAGACAATATCTGACAGTGAAAAAGGTGTGTACAAGATATAAAAACTGAAATAATACTGAAATTAGTACATTCATGACCTGATGACTGAAGTTCTAAACAATAAAAGACTTTAGGGTGAAGCCCTCTTCATATTTCAATTGGGGTGAAGCCCTGTTACATATTTACTAAAGAAATCCTGAAAAAGAAGCAAGTTAGTACATTTAAATATTCCCTTATAATTTAAATACAATGGATCTAGAAACATTTAGACAATTTAAATTAATAACCTAAACCAACTAGGATAAATACTTCAGGCGGCCAGATAATTACAAATGCAATGGCCTATGAATTTAAAACATCATGCACAATTTAAATATTCCTTCATCCTTCTACAAGGATATTACATGCATTTCATTTTCATAATCACATACCTTAATCATTCATGCGTATCACAATTTTAAATTCATAAACAAGATTACATAAAATACATGCCCTAAATTCATTATAATAACATACCTGTTAATACATGCATCTCAAACTCTGGCCAGAAACCAAACACCCATGCAGATTCACACATGCTCCACGCACAAGGCCTAAATAAAAACTACTTCCACCTAGGCTAATAGTGGAAATAGGCTCAGATGGCTAGAAGGTAATTCAAACAGGGAAGGCAAATACAAGAAAATAATAAATTTAGAAAAACTCCATGCTTCAGGTATGAGGAAGAAAAGGTAGGAACTGCAAGCCAAAATTAATTAAAGACCCCATCAAGAAATATCCCAGCATGCCCCAAATAAACAAACTAATTATATTTACATTTACATTTAACCGAATGGTGGCCACAAAATTATCTGTTTAAATCTCAAGCATCCTTCATGCTACATCCATTTATAAGATAATAATGAAAACGCAGAATGCCACCATTCCAAATCAAACTCACATACTACACATGCTTGGATAAAAAGAAAACACAAGAATATTACATTACACTATCATGCAGTTCCCACACCCTAATATTGATTTACATGAATATACAAAACCACTTCCACATACCTTAGCAATGAAGAACAAAAGGCCTAAATGCAACTCACATATTGCTGCTAAAAAAACATAACACTACGACACCATGACTAATTTTCCCCGGAGTCTTCCTAGGCCAAATGAGGCAGATAATAGGGTTACATCCCCTTATATAGGCTTTTGATCAATTACGTCACTGCGCATACTCCGTATTCAATAACTTCCAAAACTCCTATTATAATTTTTACAGAGCCAACCATCTTGAAGGCCATGCAACGAACAACTGAATGCAGTTGACCGCATCAGAAACAATTACGTTGTTGCCATTTGGTATGACTTTAGATATCTTTAGCGGGGAAGTAGAGAAAAGGGGGAAGGAGAAACAGTGAATGCCCTCCTAGCGCTCAGCTGTTCGCCTGCCTAGCGAGACAATATTTCTTTAATCTGCCAATGACGTAACCCATTATTGCGTCGACACTGTCAGCTCATGAATAATTCCATTATTGCGAAATAATGATTATTCTTATTAACTGTAGCAATTAAATGGTGATTGAAAATAATGAATTGCTACAATGTCCGGGATTCAAATCCCATGTCTGATTCTCAGGTAAGAACTCTCTTTAATTTTAAACAAGTCCCATTGATTCGGTTCTTACAACAACAGAAATTCACTCTATCAGATCTATGCGAAGATAACAAACATGAAGACTTGCCATCGAATCCTAAGGGTGGTATTCCACTATCAAAGTCATTGGAGAAGAACTTCAGCAATAACTTATCAGGCAATATTTGAATCAAAGATGAGTTATTACACTACATGCAATACCTTTGACCAAGAACAATTGTCTGTATAGAAGGCTATAGGGAAAGCTTGAGTTTCAAAGGTCAAATCATAAAAATAGTCTATACAGAGTGCTTCAGAAAAATGTAGCCACTTTGAAGTGTCATAGAAAATCTATTTTCCGTTCTACAAGGTTAAATTTATGGAAATGGAAAGCTTAAAGTCCAATTTGAAAAATAAATTACTTTCTGATGAAAGTGTGATTAATTTTCAAATGTTCAGATGTTCAAAACGGTAGCCATCAGCGTCAATACATTTCTGAGTAAGAGTCACCACTGACTCCGTACGTCGTACCAAAGTGTCCAAAGAGATTTCTGCGCACACCGCTTGAATCGCATTCCAAAGTGTGTCTAGGTTACGTGGTTTACATTTGTACAAATCTTTTACTGTGCCCCATAAGAAGAAATCCAGCGGCGTTAGGTCTGGAGAGCGTACAGGAAACTCTATTGACTCCCTGCATCCTATCCACTATCTTGGCAAATTTCGGTCCAGGTACGCTCGTACGTCCTTATGACAGTGCGGCGGAGCACCATCTTGTTGGTAATAAAACCGTATAATGCACGAATGACAGGGAATATGGATTTAGCAAGCATTGTTTGGTACTTTTCATTGTTGGATGATTATGGCACGTTTGTTGGATGATTGTTGAATCTATTCTGCTGCCATCTGTTGAAGACATATAACATTAGGCCTACTTTCTCCCAGAAATTTAACCTTGTAGAACGGGAAATAAATTTTCTATAACAGTTCAAAGTGTTCAGTTATGTTTGATACCTTGAGCCTTTATAGAGTTTTTATTATCATGTCTAGCCTTAATAATCCTATAATATTTTATTCTTGTCTTCTTGCGGCTTTGGTAATATTTTTATTCAATGCTAATTTCTATCACTGCCGCCTAGTAATTATTATTTTTATTGTCAAAAACAATTGATCTTCAAATTCTTTCTTATAGATGTCAAATTAACCTTTATTTTCAACTATATATTTATTATTTTCTAGCAGTCATTAACTATAATTATATTTTATTCGTTCTGTTTTTATTGTTTATGATTGCTTCACAATCTTCATCTCTTATTAATATAATCGCACAATTGCTCGTAATCTTCGTCTAATGGGATTGCTTTTACTAATATTATTACGTAGCATTATTATTCAAATTTATTCATTCCTTCTTCGTCTTGTATCATCATCACTAGCATAATCCTTCTAGTGGATTTATAATCCTTTTTCGACTCAGTCAGCAGTGGCTATTCAGCTTTAATTACATTATTTCGTCCTCAGCGATACAAGGATTCGTCTTGAGTGATTTTTACTGCACAGAAGCAGACTTCTATATATTATTTCATCGCTAAATGGTGAATTTTTTCTTCTTGCTGCTAGGTTTTATTGTACCCTGTTTCAACTTCAGGATTATTCCTTTATATGATATTCACCTCGAAAAGGATTCATTATAACATGTGAGTGTTTAAAGGTTAATATTACCTTGATTTATTAGCACGCAAGCAATTGAATGACATTTTATTAGCAATAATTTTTTAACTCAGTCTCAATTTGGCTTCTGTCCTGGTAAATCAACAACGGAAGCAATTAATTGCCTATTGTCAAGTGTTTATAATGTATTCGAGGCCAGTGCTTTTGCCCATGCTTTATTCTATGACTCGAGTAAAGCTTTCGACATTATATCTCATGATCTGTTGCTGATGAAATTGCAGTACTATGGAATTCATGGTAATGAGTATAAGCTTTTGAATCATTCTTAAGTGGTAGGAAGCATGTTGTTGAAGTTAACGGAGTTCGATCTAGTCCTGCGGATGTAAAATTTGGAGTACCCCAAGGATCTGTTTTAGGGCCTTTTCTCTTTTTAATAACGATTAATGACTTTCCTGATAATGTATCAGCTAAGGCTGTACTTTATGCCGATGATTCAACATTTTTAATCACTCATGATGATATTACTGAACTAATTCTTCATAGTAGCAACGTTCAAAGAGAAATTAATGTCTGGTTTTCGACTAACGGGTTTTTAGTTAATCATGACAAAACTCAGACCCTAACTTTTAGCTTGAAGAATGTAGAAAATGAACTACACTGTAGTCATGTAAAACTTTTAGGTATATATCTGGACCAAAAAGTAAGCTGGCTTGCTCATACTGACTATGTCTGCCGTAGACTATCCAGAGTAGTCTACCTATTAAGGAACCTAGTTAATAAATTACCCAGACACTATCTGAGGCAAGCCTATTTCGCTTTTTTCGAGAGTGTCATGAGATATGGTTTATTGATCTATGGATGTAGCTCTGGGTTGAAAGATGTACTGCTGATACAGAAGAAGGCAATTAGACTAATAACTGGGTCGTCATTATCATCACATTGTAGACCACTCTTTATACAAGAAGGGATTCTTACTGTATATAGCTTGTATGTTTTTGAACTTTTAATGTTTTTAAAGAAGAATGTCTCTAATTATGAACTTAGGAGTGGTATTCATGGATACAACACTAGACATAATAATGCCATTCAAACGCCATTTTCTAGGCTAAGCAAAGTTAATTCAAATCATGTGTTTAATGCTGTAAAGGTTTTTAACAAGCTTCCGGACACCATAAAGAACCTAAATGGGAGTCAATTCAAAACCAAAATAAAAATTTGGTTGCAGAACAATCCATAGGCGTACCGAGGGGGGGTTTGGGGGTTTGGACCCCCCCCCCATTGATTAAAAAAAGGAAAATTGTATAATTTTTTTAAGACTGTTCATAAATTACTTAATACAAGTATAAAGCGTGGGAAGCTTAAAACTCGTTATTTTGAGTCTTAATTTTTAAAATCTTCCAGGGGAGGACCCCCGGAAGCTTAAAACTCGTTATTTTGCATCTTAATTTTTAAAATGTTCCGGGGGAGGACCCCCGGACCCCCCTCTCACTGGGGGGTATTCCATACCCCCAAGCCCCGCGGATGTTATAAACCCCCCCCCCCATATGGACGACCTGGTTACGCCTATGGAACAATCCATTTTATAATATGCATGAATGTTTTAACAATGACTTCAAGTTTTAATCTTTTACAGTAGACTTAAATTATTAACCTTTTGTTATTTATTGGAGCCAGTAATTAATTTTTGGCTTGTTTTATGTAATCTGCCTTGGCCAATTGTACATTTTACTTAAAGGCTTAAATAAATTATTATTATTATTAGTATTATTATTGTTATTGCGCCTTGTGAATTGTGAATGTAAGCTTCACAAGATTAACTTTAAATTACAATCACATCATACAGTTGCTGCTTCTATATGTTTTTAACTAATATTCACATTAGTCTTCGACGCTATTAAAGTCGAATGGTCCTCGGGATTTGTTAATAAAGCTGTGTTAAAACCCAACAAGCTCTTTATTTACGGCGGAATTGTTCATCGCTCCATTCAAAAGCAAGACATCAGTCCAGCGTCATCGAGTGTCAGTGATTCTTCAAGAAAATTAGTGTCAGTGCTATTTCAAGGGTTTATTATATATAATTTCCCATTATCGTTCATTCCCTCGGGATGTGATGTGCTTACGCTTAATTTTAGCGCCTATTTAATTATTACCAGGATATACAGTCCGCTGAGCACGTCACATAAAGTGTGTATACATTTTTCTGAAACACTCTGTATAATGGCATTAGTTTATTAATTTTATATACATGTTTTTGTATCATTATTGGAGAAGTATCTAAATGATAAGGAAACTAGGCGAAATCTTTTTTTTTTCATTCATTTGACACGAGTTGCTTGCAATGTCTCTTTATATAATAATTAAGGAATCGCGCACAATGTGCATTATCTTAACCTAAGACTAACCTACTGACAAACACCCAGTCCTGAACCCGCGAAAGGGATTTTTCACTACCAATGTCTCTTTATAATATATGCCAATATTTATATCTTGTGGTATGTCGCTTTCGAAATGTGGCTTAAATAAATGGTTTGCTTTGAAAGTACTGTATTAATGTTTGTGATTTGTAATGCGGTAAATACATTGGGTCTACTCAGAATTAAGTAGAAAATGCAGGCAATATGGATGGCTTGAGTTTCGAAGGTAAATCACAACAACAAAAAGTATACATAATGGCATAAATTTATTAGTTTATAATTTTTTTTTTAGCTGGGAAATATCTAAATGACAAGAAAATCAGACTGAGGGCCTGTATGACGACCAGCTGATATCATATTTATCTGCCAGATAGAGAACCTATCTGGAAGTTGGCCAAGAATTGCGTATTGTGATCTCCTGACAAAATCTGTCTGACAAGACAATTTCCAGATAAGCTAGCAGGAGGATGGAGCGGCTGACAAGCTTCCAACTGCTAGTTAGGAATCTTGGTTGAAACAAGATGGCAGTGCCCCGAAGTTTTCTGGCCAGCTGAATTTTAGAACTGATGTCGGAAGATTTAATTTACATAAAATTATCATTTTATGCTCACATATGAGTGAAATAGAATTGAACAAATAGATTAACGCACTTAAAACGACATGTTATGTAATTTAATTGTACAAATACAAATCCGAGCTGCCGCACCTAGCGGAGGACTACCGAACTACAACAAACACACCTCTCTGCTCAGCAAGGTAAGGACCATTTTACAAATTTTTACTGCGTTCTTGCCGGTAGCAGTTCAGCGGTGGTATTACAAGGCATCTTCCAGTTAAGCTATCTGGGAGTCTCGTATCTGGAGGATTTGTCGGCAGGTGGTAATACAGGCCCTGAATCATTTTTTATATTGAAGGTTATGTGAGACGAGTTTAGATTAGCTTACATGGCTTGTTTTGAAATATATCCCAATATCACTATTGTAGCATGTAGTATGCCATTTTCGAAATGTGGATTAAATACTGAATATCCATATATATATAGGACTACTTGAAGAAAATGTAGTATCAAACCAACTATTTTGGCGCCGTTTACTTCTCAAAACAGTTTACGTTTAGCCGCCATTTTGGCCCCCTATGCTATGCATGCCGGGAAATCTTTGATCCAATGTAACGACATGTGCAGAAAGTCTTCAAATGATCAACCAATACAGTTTGTTTGAAGCAACGGGCGACCATTTTCTTTTTGCACTCTGATTGAACAAATAACTTAGTGGATAGTGGAATACCGGTCTAACAAAACGAGTTTCAAATTTCCTTTACCTATTAGAAGTTGCCCTCCTCCTTCCTATGCATCAAGATTTTGTAAAACCTATTTCGTTGCAACGTCATTCCCAGTTGTAGTCCGAGTATTTTCCCCCCCACAGTTTGTTTTCTAATTTGCCAGAGTCGTAGCAAAACTCTCAGTTGTAAAATATTTCTCAATCTCACAGTGAGTATTGTCTGCACTCCAATAAGAATGGTTATTCTTGCTGGAATAATAAATTATCTACAACAATGTGCGGATTTTAATTTATTAAAACAGCTGTGTGTAGGGCCTACAACATCATTGCAACAGTATGGTTTCAAACATTTAGATTTTAGTGTACTTGTAAAACGCTTGATGTAAGTCTGGAATAATTACGAGAGTATATCCGACATACTTTTAGCCTACCTGTACAGTTGAGTTCTTGAGTAGTCTTATTTATTTCCGGTTTGTATTATTTGAGTCTCAAATATTAATTTAACCCAGATATAACATTTTCCTTCTCATTTTAAATTTTGCCTGAATAGTTTATTAAGTTTTTGTTCAAAAATGAGTTTTGAAAGAAAAACTGCCTCAAATAACAAACAAGTATTCTACAAGGAAATAAATGGTGTAGAATACTTTGCACAACACAGTTCGTATAATTTTCTTATGACTTAGTTAACAGACGTATCTCTTTTTTTTTCAGCTGGTAGGCAAAGCAACGACGGGGTATATTGCAACGGCTTGTGAGCGTTACCGGTGAGAGGGAGCCCTGGGAGACATGGGCTTGTCGTATTTATGCACACATGAATACCATCTACTTGGGCCTGGATTGAACCCGCGACCTTCGGCACAAAAGGACTCCATACAGACTGCACCCGGGCCGACCGAAGAAATTGAAGTTAAATTAATATGGGATTGCTTTAAATATTTTCCTGAAAATATGACATGGAGATTTCACTTAAAGCAACGTGTAGTTTCTGTTTCAAGTGACTTACTTTGTATACAAATATAACGGATGTTAAGAATTACATCTCCTTTAATGTTATATTTCCCTGAGATCCCAAAATAATGTTATTCATATGCTGAGAAATTACATTCTGGATAGACGAGTGGTGACTATGGTGGTAATGTTGTGGTGGTGCTGTGATGATTTGTGTGGTGGTGACTTTGTTGGTGATAATGGTGTTATGGTGTTCTTCGTGGTGGTGATTTTAGTGGTAGTAGGGGTGATGTAGTGGTGATTTTGGTGGTAGTAGTGGTGGTGATGATTTTCCTTGTGGCAATGGTGATAGTAGTAATGATGGTGGTGCTAGAAACAACAATAATGAGTTATTTTACGATGTAATGTGAAAGAGTAAATAAAGTAGGGTAACTATAAAATGTGAGCTGTACACTTTGCTTATCTCAGACGTTAACTACTTTACAATCAGTTGACTGAAAAAAAAAGCTGCGACAATGGTACAGATAAAATGAAGGACACCTAGACTTACGCTTGCATGAGCAGTCATCCAGAAGACATCATTGCGAACAATGTTTATAAGAAAATGATTCATCTCTTATCATCTTATTAACATTTTAAACAAAACTACTGTCTTGCCATTTTAAGAAATAATTTTTATGCCACACATCCTTCTTAGCCTATGGAATCATTGTAAGTATTTATATTTTGTTGAAGTTCGTGTTAAAAAGTTTTTTTTTTTTTCAAATACTGTTACAGGTAATTATGCTAAAATGTGTGATTTACAATGTTTGGTATACTTAGTTGTACATGCTACCCCTAAGTTGGGGAAGTTATAGAAATATGTTCTATTATTATAATATTCACAAGTATTATTTCTTAACAAAATTCATAACCAGGGACAGATCCTTGCCATAGCTTTGCAAAGATGGAGAAAATACGATAATGCAATTAGACGCATACGTATATACTATAATATTAACACATAACCAAGAGACGCCTTGTCAGATGATGACATATTCGAACTAAGTAAATTAATAGCATACAGAAAAATTTGATGTTCTATAAACTATTTTAAGTCGTGTAAAATTTTAGCAATTGTAAGAAAAAATGGGAAGCAAAAATAGAGGGTTAAAAGACCCTATAAACTTATGTGGTTCATCTATAATTATTTCTTATGTTCGCAGATTTGAAAATTGCCTTTTCCAGTATGCAAAAAGAAACGCAAATGAACAAGATTTTTTTTAAGTTAGATAAATTTTGGTTGAAACCACAGATGTAAGTTTCAATAACGTAAAGACTACAATTTACACTGTACAAAGTTACGTTATGTTTGCATATGTCCATCCGAAGAAAGAAATGCAACGAAGAGACAATTCTGCATGTAAATATATGAATTAATATAATCAACGAATAGCTACAAGTATTTCAGTTGGCAGCTGGTATTAAAAAATTATTCTTAGAAAGTATACTCAATTTAATAATTCAAGAACTATAAACTATGATGAAACTATTATACTATTCTTTTTACGTTTAAAATTACGGTAATTTTAAATTCACTATTTTCAAATGCATAAGATTCCTGATCGTTGTGCTATGAAAAAAATTGTCTAACGTTAAAACAATGGTTTTTGTAAGGAATAGATGGACAACTATTTTGAAATAGCCCACAGGTTTAAACCGTGCCTGCTGCTCAGTGTTTATGCTGTTTTATCTTGTACTTCATACAATAGAAAAGTTTATAATAAAAATCCTTGGTAGATGATTAGTGCCACCGCTCACAACGATGGCCCCATCGATCATCAAGGAAATGAAAATATATTAATTGGACCTAAATAGATCGAGGAATTTATTTACTATTCCAGAGACTTTAATTTAATCTTAGTAAATATATACGACACGGGACCTAGGTTTATAGTTTATGATATCTGAAAAATCCATTGAAATGGCCAGGTTTGAACTGGATCCAGAGATGGACACGCTATCATAGGATCACCGCGGCCGATGGATAGTCCTAATTCACAAGTACTCGCCCTCAAGCTGAAAAGATAGACGACGTCACAGACAGAGGTGGCGGGAATTCGAATGCAAGCGAAACGTGCTGAGATGAAAACATTGACCGTATCACGCTAGCATTCACGTGGTTAAATAAAGCGCGCGGAGCCGTGGTCTGTATTTTCATGGTGGACTTTAGCACTGTCCACCGCTGTGGCGTAAGGGATGCGTTAGCTCCTCTCACGCAGCGGGCCCGGGTTCGAATCCTGGTTGGGACAAGTTACCTAGGTGGGTTTTTTCCGGGGTTTTTCCTCACCTGTGAGACAAATGTCGGGTAATTTACGGCCCTTGTGGTCCCCGGATATCATCTGGCCGTCAATATCATCTTCATCCCCTCCTCGCCTTGTTCAGAGTGGCCCCGGTATTGAGCTGATCACTCATCTGAGGCCTTCCATGTCCTTGTCTGGTCAAAAAGGTATGTATATGATCCATAGATAATTCCTCTCCTAACAGGTCGCGACCCTGTAAGGCCCGGGCGGTGTGGGTCGCTTAAAATGTCCCTAAAAGGGAGAGGTAAAACTAAGGTAAAAATAGATAGATAGATAGACTTTAGCACTCCACGCATGCGCACTGCCAACGACATGTTCAAATGTTAACGGTCGCGAAGCTCTTAGATTCCAGGCGATCTCTGTACTTCTAAAAAAAAAAAATACGTATGCTACATCCTATAGCTGTGAAGATGGTAGTGCTTAACAGAGCTGGGAGAACTAACTAGATACAGTTAACTGTACGGGAGATAAAACAGTTAATCGTTATTTGAACACATCTTTTATTTCTAGTTACCTAGATTTTTATGTCGATTAACTAAAGAGGTTAATTAATCCTAGTTACTTCTACTCTCTCATTCAGGGCCCACCGTCAAATTCTTAGGCGTCTATCTCGATAGTCTACTTAACTGGAAACCAGAAATACAGTTTTTGGCCAAAATGTTGAATGCTGCTGGCTTTGCAATTTTACAATTAAGGTATATCCTGAATAAGGATGTTTTAATTTCTATTTACTATTGTTTGGTATATCCATATTTATTGTATGCAGTTTTTCTTTGGGGCAATTCTATATGTTGGTCAAAAAAGAGTTATACCAGTAATCTTTGGACTTCAAGGGCAAGACTCATGTAAACAGTTTTTTAAGGATAATTACAATACCCTTCCATGTATAGGCTATACATTTTTAAATGTCTTTTATTGTTCAAAAAGAATGAAAACTATTTCTGTAAACATCAGCAGGTACATACTGATAACACACGCTTCGCCTATTTATACTTTACTGATCGCCATAGATTTAAAAAGTTTTGAGAAATCACCCTGCCTTGTTGGAATGAAACTTTTTAATGAATTGCCTAAACATATTCAAGATCTGCCATTGCCTGTTCTTAAAAAAAATCAATAAAGAAATTATTACTTAACAAATGTTACTATCCTGTGTACGAATTTTTCAGTGATAAACTTTAAGTTGTTGTATGATTACTGCGTATGGCGTAGGCCTACGACTTTCTTAGATTTTACTATTCAATTTTGTGACTTCTATACTTATATATATCAGCGTTTTATTTTTTAGCTTAATTTAAATACATGTTTGACGTGTCAATCTGTTATTATGACAAATAAATCTGAATCTGAATAAAAAAAATTCACCAATGTAATTATATCTTCAAATCAATTAGCAATTCCTAAAACGTCTGGAACTATACGCAAACGTTCACTTCCATGGTGGAACGATGCCTGTACACTGGCCATTAAAAAATGAAAAATCCTTTAGAACATTTAAGAAGTACAAAATTGCGGAATATGGCATTGCATGCAAAAAAGCAAGGGCAAAAGCAAGCCTCATGCTGAAGTCTAAAATGATTCAAACCTTTAAAGATTGTATTTCATCTATTACCAGTCAAACTTCGCCCTCAGACCTTTGGTCCAAGTATAAATCCATCTTTGGATCAAAAACTTTTTTCACTCCAAGATATTTGGACGATGAGAACGCAATGAGGATCCCAGTTCCATTAGTACCCTACTCGCCAACTGCTTCTCCAATAACTCAAGTAACAATAACTATGATCCATATTTTTTTAAAGCTGATCTCATGTAATGATTCCTGGAACGAAGATACTCAATTTCAAATTAAGTGTAATGAAGATAAATTCAACCAACCTTTTCTTAAGGAAGAACTCCTTCAGGTGTTACACAAAACTAAAACCTCTGCTCCGGAGCCAGATGAAATACATAGCACTTTCCTTAAGAATCTCCCAGATAAAAGAGTAGATTATCTTCTACAACTCTACAATTTTACATGGGAAACTCAATCCTTTCCCAACCAATGGAGGGAAGCTATAGTTATTCCAATTCCAAAACCTAACAAGGATCACTGTCAGGCTGCAAATTTTTGTCCAGTCTCCTTAACCAGTTGTTTATGTAAGCTTTTGGAAAAAATTGTTTGCTTTCGCCTGAAATGGATTTTGGAAACTAATAACTTACTGTCACCTTTTCAAAGTGGCTTCCGACCATTTCGTTCCACAAGCGATCATCTAGTCAACATAGACACTGAAATATATGATGCACTAGTTTTAAATCATGTAATTTCAATTTATCTGGACATTGAAAAAGCTTATGAAATGATTTTCAAACCGAGACTAATACAAATTATTTCAGAGGGAATACTTAGCTTTCATCATCAACTTCTTAGCTCACAGACATCTAAGAGTGAGAATTCAAGATAACTGTCTCCTCCTACAGAAATGGTGAATGGTCTGCCTCAAGGGTCAGTATTAAGTGTGCTTCTATTCCTCATTGCTATTAATGAAGTCAGCAGTTTGATTGAGAATGCCAAACTCAAATGTCTTAAATCATCATGGCTATTGTGATTATGGTAAATTGGAAATCTCATAGGGTCAAACGTAACTAAAAAGAAGTTGTAGGTCTACATCCTGGCCTATCGGTTACTTTAACACATTAAGAAAGGTTCGCTTGCCTCTTCAATGCCTCCATTAGCTATACAGAGGATTTTATTTCAACACTATACAAAGGTATTAAAATATGAAAGAACGTAGCTCTCACCGAGGACAATTAAAATTCCTCTGTAGCTATTTTTTTTTTTTTTTTGTATTGGTGTAAGAGGAAGGGGGTACTGAACAAAAAAGTTGCTAACCCCAACTGTCTGTAGTATTAGAAACGGCAACACTGCACAAATAAGAAGGGGATGCCGACGTCCCGTACGAGCGTAGTTGCAAAACTTGTGTGTAATTCAAGGGGCGGGAAGGTTTATGGCGTCGGGACGCCTTGCACTATGTGGCAATGCCGCACCAGACATTTTGCCTGGCGTCCTCCCTTCCCTGCAGTGTCGATCGATAAGCAGAACCACACCAGGTCTCCTGCCACTGCTCGCGAGGGTTGGAGGGAGGGGTCGTCGCGACGCGTCTCTGCCACCCCTCCCTAGCGCTCGCTTCCGTATTTGCCTACACGCTCCTGCAATTCACAATTGCAAAACTTTGCAGAGTCTACTGGCCTCTACGCTCGATACTCCCCTGCAGTAATTCAACAAATACGATAATCATAATACAGACACTCTATTCTTCCAATGCAATTAAGTCGAAAACTAGTGATATTTCTTTAAAGTGCGTCTCATTATCTTAAATCATTCACCCATAGGTCCAGGTACCAACTGTATGTACATAGTATCGAGTCCATCTATAACTAGCAAGTACGAGGCCTTCCTTGGTTAGACTCTATATATGTTAAAGGTATGGCCCAGCAAGAGTAAAATGCAGTTTTTCAGGGTAAGACTTGCGTTATCCAAAAGATTAGGCAAAACTAGTTGTTTTTATAACTTTACCCGGGCAATAAGCGGAGAACTAAGCTCCTTTTCGTTAAAGTAAATATTTTACATTCGTCATACTCGTCATACATTTGTCATATTAGTCATACTAAAGTTTGTAAATTTTTGTGGATACGACACTAAATGTTTCCTCAAGGTCTAATTTACTCTTAAAATTTTTTCTTTTTTCAATTTTTGTCAGAAAGGATGAAAGTGCTTTTATTAAACCCCTACAACTTTTATTTAAACCTTTTCTAGAAATTCCCCAACGAAGTGGTTGAAGATAAACTACCTTTCTCAAGTACCCAAGGCTGGTATCTAGCCTTGTAAAAAGTTTAACTATCAGATTGGTATGGCTAGTTAAATAATTGGTTATTAAAATTCGGCAGTAGCCTACAGTACATTACATTCGAATATGATGAACATAATCATCTGAATGAGATTTTGTATGTTGGATAGCTCTTAATATACAAGCGAGAAGGTTTAAAGGTTTAAGACCAGTCATTTTTTACATCAAAACTTAAATGCGAGAAGTTTCAGAAAAACTAAATTTCATACGATATAAGTTATAGGCCTAAGGATATTATACGAAGTTTCAGAAAAAGTAAATTTCATACGACGAAGGTTATAAGGATGTTATACGAAACTTTCTGTTATACCTGTTTTCACGACTGACATTTTCTGTCTGCTTAAACTTTAAATATTTAGTGCAAATATAAATCCTTATAGCGTTGTTTGCACATTTCGTTCAAAACCTTTGAAAAGAATTAACCAGAATTCTGAAGACATAACAAATATCTTGGACGCTGGGTAACATTTTATTAATATACCAGTAATTATGAGGAGTGTTGATTACAGGCAGAAATGACTGAGTTCATTTCAGATTTTCTCATCAGAGTATCGCAAACTCGTAGAAATATGTACGGTAACATTATTTTGCTCCTTCATTTTCATCTGGCATTTATCACATTCTCCTTCCGCGAACTAATTTCCTCTTTACGTCGCTTTTGACAAGCTATACGCCTATGAAGAAACGCTCGTTCCAAAACGAGTTAGAGTCGTACTTTATTTTCTGTTAAGTATTTACTTACATTATCAAAGAGACAGCGTTCTTAGTAAACAGTACCCATCCATGAGTCAAAGTGTTACTACGAATTTTCAAGTTTCAATAACCTTTGAAAAATAAAAAAATGATTTTAAAACATAGTTTTGAAATATTTGCTTGTTATTAAGTAGTTTTATTCTGTAAAATCATTTTCAAGTAAGCATTATCATTCAACAGTAGGCCCATTTGTAAAATTGAGACCGGCACATGGCATTTTAAGTCACATGTTGGCACTTAGGGCGCAGGGCAGCTTTCCTTAAATTTTCATTTTATTTCAATTCATTTTAAAATTAAAAGTCCTGAAAACTAAAGATAAAAGAAACCATAAAGAATGCTGGAACTCTACATGTGGCGAAGAGCGGAATTCTTAATTAGCGGTACATGCTCAAAATTACAAATAAGTTATTTTTTGGGTTAATTTTATAGGCTTTTTCAACAGTTAATATGATCCTTACCGTGCATTTTTTTTTACTAGTCTCCGAATTATATTATGTCAATCAAAATTTGCTATTCAGATCTATGTTTTGTTCCACTGAACTTGTAAATGCACAAGTGTGCTTAAGAATATTTCATAAACTCAGCATTATTGGCATGTACTGCCCACCACTGACTCCTACAGAAGAAGTAGTGGATACCATTATGCAAGCTGTCAGTAAAACAGACGACAAGGAAGCCCTGATTGTGGCGGGTAGTGATGAGCGAGACCAGTCTTGGTCTTGCAGTCTTGGTCTTGGTCTTGCAGAAAATGCAAGACCAAGACCAAGACCAAGACCGCATCTGCGTTAGCAAGACCAAGACCAAGACCGAGTGTGCAAGACCAAGACCAAGACCGAGACCAAGTCTGCAAGACTCGGGCAAGACCAAGACCGAACTGCAAGACTCTTGCAGTCTTGCTATATTGAAAATGTTTTAAATGCTCGATTGTGTACGCAGCAAGCCAGCAACCACTACTGAAAGGTACCGTTACCGTTACCGGTAGAGGTGGGAAAATAAGCTGTTTCTAGATAAAGGTTGTAGCCGAAACTGTTACGCGCACATAACAGTTTTATGAAACGGTTGCAAAAGACCGGTTTCACTTGCATTTTTGTTGGAACTGTTTCGGCTAGGCTGGCAAGGACGAGAGGGGGAGCAGCCGAGACTAAAGACTTGGGGCCCCGGCCCGGCCGACCAGGTTTTATTTTTTACTTTCTAATTTACTCTAAAATTAAATGTTTTATAAGTCAACAAACAGCTTAAGCTATGTTTTATGTGTTTATTTTTTATCTGCATTGTCCTGTCGCATAACGGTGACACGGAATTAATCAGGTAATCTGAAACGGATTATTCTTGGAGAAAAATTATTTTTTTAAAAGTAGAAGCAGAAATCCTTTTGGACTCAACAGTAGGCCTCACTAACGGGCATTTAAAATAATAATTTTCAAATGATTAATTTTGATACATAGAATACATATAAAATTGGTACATATCTCTGCAAAATTATCCCCGGGATTCCTAGGAAATTCATTACCTCTTATAGCATTGACGTTTTTGGAGATATCTTTGCCAGACAACTGAATTATAATAGTATTATTGATACTTTTGCAAAGTAAAAAGCTAGGAAAGCTATTTTTTAAGACGGTGGATTCTTAAGACATTCTTTTAATAATTACTTTGTAGTATAGCCTATTACATGTCTCAGTAACAATAACATTTTTGTTTTTGAATACTTTATTAGCTCAACCTTTGTCTGATATCGGCATAAGATAGACTGTGCCATAATATAATAAAAAATCAGGTAAACTGATACAAAAAAGTGCCAGATGTAGTTAATTGGTCTTTTTTTCAGAAACTATATAGTTTTAGACCGAACTCTTGAGAAAGTTCGTTAAACACATGTGAAGGAATAAGTGGGATAACAACAGAACGAATACCTCACATCTAAAGCAAAATGTGATATAATAAATTTACAAACATCTGACTGCATTGTGGTGAAGGCCCTCAGTGATTAGCTAAGCGGCTTTGTAGTATAGTGATGATTTGCCATTTAATAAGCATGTGACCGTTAATTAGTCGTTACTCCGGTACCGGTCAAGCGATTTGGTACAAAATAATAGGCTTCTTTCTATGGACGTTATAAATATGTATATCAAATTTCATGAAAATCCGATAAAGCGTATTTGAGTTAATGCGCATACAGGCACACGGACAGACTGACGGACAGACACGGACGGACAGCCATTTTCCCGTCCCCCACATGATCTCAGAAAGTACCATTCTGGTACTTAATAAGAGTTCTTATGTCATTGTGTCAAGTTTTATTGTCAATCGTATATGTTTATCTTATCTTCAGTTTATGTTGTTCAAAACAAGCAAATTTTTCATAGTGATTAAACATAGTTGGGTACCGATATATAATTTAAATGTTGTTATTTATAGTTGAAAAGTAAGACACTAGTTGTACAGTGATTAGTTTTTATGATTATTGATAGCATTTTGCCAAAACACGTATTATTACCTCTGTGTGCACAACTGAAAAGCTTTTAAACTTACATGGTTTTATTTTTTGTAAAATATGACTAACTTTTTAGTGATTAACAAAAATATCATATGTCTTCAAGTAATAGGATACTTACATACCATTACATACATTATATAATAATTATGTAATATTTTTATACAATCTTTTTGCTGCATACTTTGGGTTTCAGTGGTGAAATTAATATTTGACGGGGCCCGGGAAATTTTTTACTGAGGTCCTTTGCTTTCTCTCCACGGCCCTGCAGAGGACTTGTTTTAAACTACTTCTTGGGGTAGGAACAATACATTCCTCCCTCATAGTAAGAAATAGCAAAGAGGAAAATTGTCTCCAAGGACAATTGTAAATCACATACCTTCATTTGAAAGATATGCTACGCCGACCCTTGAGAAATTTATGACATGGTGTAATGCCGACACTAAAGTCTGTTTGTTGTAAAAAGGCACGGATCAGAAAATTGAGACAGAAGATGTTCGGCAGAAGTCAGTAATTGAACAGAAAGAGATAGAAACATACTATTGTGAAAGGTTACTCACTCCACGAATTTGTATAATCAGGACTTAACATAGGGAAACACCATTTACAGTAAGAAGCCGCCACGTCTCTTTCCTAAACGACAATATGACTGCTTAAACACATCTGGCGATTACTTAAACCTCGAAATTCTGGTTTTCCCCCATTTTTTCTATACACCCTACTCCACCCAGTGGGATAGTGGAGTGAGTAACTAACTTTTGGCTACCTGCTGAATAGTGGCAGGGTAGTTTTATGACTTCAGTGCCAACATAACCCACACAGCCCATAGTCCTTTGCGGTCTTTCTAATTACCTTAACTTGGAAAAACTGTTACAATGTTTTCTCACATTGATACAAGCATAATAATGAACCTTCTTGATTAGTACTTTAAATGAAATTACTTAATAAAAAAGTGAAATACATTGAAATTCTTAACCAATACCTAAATTAATGTTTACATGTAACAGAAAAAGAACAAGTCACTATAAGAAAATAAAATGCAAAGTAAAAGTCCAACACGTTTTAAATGCATTCGGTACTGTTCATACCTTTTTAAGTTTTACCCAAAAAATATATATTACGTTTCAAATGACTTTGTACTTAATTTTTTGGACATAACTTGTTATTGTTAATATTTATATATAAGAAATAAAGACACCGGTCGACGGATAGTTTTAATGCTTGTATAAAATCAACTGCTCCACCTATTCCCAATTAAACATTTTTTAAATTCTAAAATATGCATATCAATGGCAATAAAACAGCAAAATAATTTGATAGGTATAGACCAACAATTTTTTATGAATTTAAAATAGACAAGAGGCAAGGCAATAGACAGGAGGCAAGGACGTGGGTCCGGACCGCACCCCCCCCCAAATATGAGATTTTTAAAGTATTAGTTTAAAAAAATATTTTTTGTATTACTTAGGAAGAGAAGATGTCAGTAATTTCTGGTTCATCAGTTTAGGACCCCCGGGAAACTGATTTCTAAATATGTACTTGACCGGGACATTAAATGGGCCTTGCTGTGTGGGTGGCTTAATCCTACTATACTGTAGCCTGAACTCTTCAAATTTTAAAATAAGAACGGGACACAAACCATTTTAATGGTATATCCATTTACAGTCATTTTATAAAATTGATCTCTTACATGTAAAGTAACGCCACACAGACCTTGTTTTGTTACGGTTACTCGTTTTTGTTTCATGTTGAAACACTACGTTACAACAATCAACAACACAACGAAACGATAGCTGTTTCTACTTTCTAAGGAATGAAAACGTGTAACTCGTCTGTGCGACTGCTTGCAAGTTGAAAGGAAGGTATTTTGCTAATCACTTGCAGGGGTTGCAGCCAGTAGAAACGCAACAGCGAAAATAAATAGACTTCTTCCTATGGATGTTGTAAGTGCGTATACCAAGTTTCATGAAAATCCAATAAAGCGCATTTGAGTTATCGCGAGTACAGACACATGGACAGACAGACAGACGGACAGACATTTTCCCGTCCCCCACACAAATTTCATAAAGTACCATTCTGTCACTTAATAACTAATGGCTAAAGATGAAATAGCTTTCAGTTGTTTTGTTACTGTTTTCACGGTTCAAGCAACTAAAAGCAATTAGCTTTCGTTACTTTCGCAAGCAATAACACACATGTAATCGGTGTAACTGTAAATCACGTAAACGCCATCAATCACAGTAAGATGCGTAAAAGAAAAATGCAAGACTCTTGCAACAAGACCAAGACCGAGTATGCAAGACCGAGACCAAGACCAAGACCGAGTATGCAAGACCAAGACCAAGACCAAGACCAGGGTTACCGATGCGAGACCAAGACCAAGACTGAGTGTGCGAGACCAAGACCAAGACCAAGACCGCCTTAGTCTTGGTCTTGGTCTTGCATTTGCTCATCACTAGTGGCGGGGGACTTCAATTGCCGAATAGACACAAGCAATAGAAGAGGAGCCGCCATCAAGGAAGCAATGGAAGAAGAAGGATTCCAGCTTCTAAACAATGCAGAAAATAAGACCTACTATGCGCCAAATGGGTCAAGCACCATAGACCTGATATTCTTCAGGGGCACGAATATAAATATGAAGATGCTCAAATTAAGAGAGAGGAGCAGCACACCTATCAGGAAGCATCTCCCTGTATGCTCCGAGATAAACCTTTCACCAACTAGAAAAACTCCGTCAACAGTAGCAGTGAAGCTGACACGGAAACTGGACACAGAAGCTCTCAGGAAAGATCTGGACACTCAAATAGTAAAGGTAAATCAACTTATAGAAGAACAAGATCTGGAAGCTGCCCACCAGGAAATTCACTCTATCATCAGTGGGGCAGCTATCCCACAATCTCAGCGGAAAGCCCAAAGATGGTTTGATCATGTATGCTACGAGAAAAGGAAAATAGTTCTCCGATCCCTTCACCAAGCGAGAAAGACAAACAACCAACAGGACATCGAGAATTACCACACCCTCAGAAAGGAATACAAAGATATGCTTCAAAAGAAAAGGAAAGAATACATCGAGCTAGAGGCCTCCAAAATGATAGAGGACTTAAGCGCTTGCTCATTCGGGTGGTATTGATTTGTATAAATAAATGTTGTTTAAAAAAAAAAAAAGAATCCGTACGTAGCGCTAAAACCGAGGATGATCGCAACCTGTGGGAAAATAGACATGGAAGAATCGGAAGAACATTTCACTCATATACTGAACGCAGGAAGCAGAATCATGGCATTTGAGCACAAAGATACAAGCTCTAGCAACGAACCCCCTGTGCTATTCTCGACGGAAGAAGTGCGCAAAGCCATATTGGCATCGAAGAACAACAAAGCTGCAGGACCAGACGGGGTCTTCAACGAGCACATCAAAATAGCCACGAATTGTCTTATCACTGTCCTCACCGCCTTGATGAACCTGTGCTTACAGACAGGAAACATACCTGCAGCCTGGAGACACTCCACAATAAAGGTTCTGCACAAAGGGAAAGGCGACCCACAAGACCCGAATTCATACAGGGGCATAGCATTGGAAAATAATCTAATGAAAATCCTAACCAAGCTCCTCACAGCAAGACTCACACGTGAAGTGGAGAACAGAATACCGGAAGAACAGTTCGGTTTTAGAGCTGGAAGAAACACGCTCCAGGCTGTCAACAACCTAATGGAGGACATAGACAACGCACTAAGTCACCCGGGTGGAAAACTATATGCCGTCTTTGTGGACTTTGCCAAAGCCTTTGACAACCTAGTCAGAAGCATACTGGACAAGAAACTCAAAGCACTGATAGGCACTAACAACCCATTGGGCACTCTGATTCACAATATTTTGGCATTCAACACAGTGCACATAAACGACAACGTCGATGTCTCCAGGGGAATAACTCAAACCAAAGGCGTTTTACAAGGAGATCCAATCAGCCTCCTACTATTTAACATAGCCACACACGAGGTAGTAGACTCCTTAAAACATGAGACAAGAGACATATCAGTTTACATTTACGCAGACGACATGGTTGTAGCATCACGCGACAAGAGTGAACTACAAAAGGCAATAAATGCACTCGAAACATGGGCCGACGTAAACAAACTGCAAATCAACACGAGGAAAACAATTCTAATGATCTTTCGCAAGGGAGGAAGAGAAGCTGCAGAAGACCGCATCTTCTACAAGAATGAGCCTCTTCTCACAGCCAACGCTTACAAGTACCTTGGTATTACCCTACAAACAACACTGAAATCGTTCCGGATCCATACACAGGAAAGGGCAATAGCAGCAATAAAAGCCATTTACGACGTAAAGTTTCTGACAAAAATCTCCCTAAAAACAGCAATGATACTCTTCAAGGTAAAAATTCTACCAATACTAACGTATGGACTGCAGTTAGTATGGGACAAACTCTCGGCAAAAGATCTGCGAACTATAGAGAAGGTAAAGGCCCGCTTTCTGAAAGCAGCCCTAGGTCTATCAAAATTCTCACCGTCGAGACTGTCTGAGGCTAAGGAACCCTTTCTGATGGAGGACCTTCGCATCAAATTTCAACTTCCTTTCACCGCCAACTGGCTGATAGTGATGGAAGAAAGAAGACAGAAGAAGAACGAAATCTGGCCAGAGTTCTACTCCATGGAGGCCATGTTGAATAGAACATGGACAGATACAAACTACGAGCAACGTCACCTAGTGACGTCTCTAGCGGTGCATGGTTACCACCACAAGCTATGAAAAAACAAGACTTACCATTCGCCAACGCCAGCATGCATCTGTGAACTCTGTGAACAACAGTGTGGAAGATACCATATTCTAGAATGTAACGAACGACGACAATCAATAACAGATCTATGTTCAGCGAAATAGTGAAGTGAACCATAGTACTATCCATTTTGCACAACCTGTGCGCATTTTCTTATTATTATAAACTTTATTCCAGTAAAAAAAAATTAAACAACATCCTTCCTTTTTATAATTATTTTTAGCTAACTTGTTTGGCGGGAAAATTAACACTCTAACATTTCATGGAAAAATAATCAAAAGTTTTCAGAAAACACTAAAATGTATTTTTTTTAATTATAACTCTGAAACAGCTTCACTTATAATCACCAAAGTTCATATAAATACTTCTTTAAACACTCGGACTGCCTAAATATATTAATGAAACATCCCAATCTTTTTTATACATAATTTGATGGAAAGATAAGGTGAAATTATTTTTTTAACTTTTTTTATCATGAAGTTATTTACATGATATTCTGTCCACTTACATCTCATACAGGTATAAATAAATTACATGAATATCAATATCTTTAAATACTTTCAGTTGACAATATTATTAATTATTTTTTATTCGATAACAAAATATTTATTTATTCATCTATTTATTTAACTGGGGGAGTTAGGACCATAAGGCTTTCTCTACCACTCAACCAGCCAGCCAAATATGGTAATTTGTTTTGAGTTTCTTACACAAGGCAGCAGATGACATCATCTACAAAACTTGCTATTTTCTTCCCTTAGTCCCTTATTTCCCTTACTTTGTTTAAAAATATATGTATTTTATACATCCTTCTGAAAACAAAAGTTCTAAAGAAAATTAACATAAATTCGATTTTTTCTTCAATGTATGAAGTCATGCCGCCACTAATATAGTACGTTAAGTAATAGTAATAATAACAATAGTTTTTTTTTTAACCTGGAGAAAGTTAAAAAAGTAAGGTCTTTTCTTCCACTTCACCAGGGACTAATAGTACATTAGTTGTTCCAATATAACACAATATACAACACAAAATACATTAAATGACACAACATAACACATTAAATTACTTAAGAAACATTAAATGACACACTAAATGATATGAAAAAAATTAAGTGGTACAAATTCCCTCACATGTAAACTTTCTCTTTCCCTCTCTTTGATTTCTGATTTGTGTATACGTGCTGTTAACAGCGATTTGAAGGTTCACAGTGACCGGCAGTCCTTGTTGTGAGGTGGTAAAGAGTTCCACGTTCGGATGACTGAAGTAGTAAAAGATGATGAGTAAAGAGATGTATGATGTTTAGGTATTGCGAGAATATGATCGTGCCAGATCGGGTGTTATAATGAGATGAAAGAGTTTGAAAGCGTGATGACAGATAGCAAGGAGAGGAAGTGTGAAGAATTCGATAGCGGAGGCAGAGAGGGTGCAGTTTTCTTCTGTCGTAGACTTGTTTTTTATGTAAATCCACAGAGATTGAACAGTGAAGCATCTTTATATCTGGTAGCTTCTTCGATGGAAGCAATAAATCAACACAGTGATTGATTTGCACATTAGCAAAAGGAAATATGAAAGTAATGTACATTCTTATCTGTGGTGAAGCATAATAAATCTCGTATAAAAATAAATACAAACCAGAATGCTTTTTTATTCAGTAATAATTGCAATTATGATAGGCCCATGCAGAAAAGAAGTTATTTTTTTAATAGATCTCAGAGTTAAACACCAGATCGATTCATTAAGCAGGGCTTGCGGAAGAACAAAGGTCCAAAGTTTGATTCTTAACCTTAATTCGAGTGCATGTAATCTGCGCCACTGTTGACACCTAATTTGAAATCGAATAAAAATGAGATATGTAAACTGCGGCACACAGATATGTAAACTGCGCCACGGAAATATGTAGGTCATTTCACGCAAAATATAATTCGATGTTCTACCACGCTTCTCCCAACATCTTCCTTGTATTAGATGCACTTCTCCAGTTCCAAACAAGTGCCTTCATAAAACTGAGAAATATTGAATAAGGGATACCTTTAAGAAAAACAGCTAAAATAAACGACAAGTATTCTCGTCTACTCAAGAGGAGAGAACAATATATAAACAATGAAATATCCCGTTTTGATTTTATTAAGAAGGTGTCAAAGTGCTCATGTAAAAAAATTAGGGTAGTGTTTTTAACAATTTTATAAGTGACGAAGCGTCCATGCAAAAGAAATAAGGGTATTGTTTTTAACATTTTTAAAAATGACAAAGCTACTAAGCCTAACATTTTTAACCACATCTATGCAATTTCATAGCCAATCCTAAGTCTGGAGAAGTGGAAAGGAAAATGTTAGTGCGTTAGTATGACGGTGACGCCATTTAAATGTCGGTGGCGCAGATTACATATGTCGGTGGCGCAGTTTACATCGTGTAGGTTGGGAAAAGGTAGAAGTGGCGCAGATTACCCTTTCCCCTTAATTCATATTCGTATACACTGATATAATAAATTCTTTAAAAAAGTCAACATTTTACAAAATGCACTGGCAATAATATGAATTATGTGTTAGGCCTACGATTCGCTGACATTTTTGTTTAAGTTTAAAGCAGCCGTACAAGTTATGAATGAATACAAAGTCAATATGAAATCTATCTGTCAGGAATTACATTAGGTATATTGCTGCACAGAAGCGAATAAGAAAAATACTCACATTAAAATATAATGTAGATTTCGGTAGTCATACATATCGATAGAATGAACAATATTATATCAATATTCTACGGCTAGCTGTGATTTAAATCTTTTATTTACGTTTATTTACACTGACACTCGTTATGAAGAAATGAATGAATCAAGGCGAGCTAACAATATCAATAAACGGTTTCTTTTTATTTTTTCTGTTCTTTCTTTTTTATATTTTTTTCTCTAGGTTTTGATTTAAAATTAATCATATTTTGTTTTATTTATTTGTATTCAATTGTGTATTTTATTGTGTACTAGGTATTGTAAATAACTGAACTCTGCCCGAGCACGAGCGTTGCTCATTCGGGTAGTCTTATGTTGTACAAAATATATATATAAATAAATAAATATACATAAATATACATTAATAAATAAAACCGCAAAAAATTTGTTACGTTATGTTTAATATACCGTATTGTGGGCCATGCAATAATATTGTAGCTCTTATATCCATTATAAAATTACTATTTATATTAAATTGGAAATGAAAGCATGCTCTTTAATAAGTAATTTCGCCTATTACTTCTACTTACAGAAACTGATACATCTGAACGTGTCTTGTTTACATTAGTTACGGGAGCTCGGACGATGATTGGCTGTCCGCGAGCCAATCAAAATGCTTCGGATTGTTAGAGAACGAAGATTATATAATAATAGATGTTACTGTTAATTACTCGTTATTTCGGTACTGTTCAACCGATTTGGTCAAAATTCCATAGGCTTCTTTCCATGGACGTCATAAATGCATATACCAAGTTTCATGAAAATGCGATAAAGCGTATTTGAGCATCGCGCTTTCTAATATATTACCATAAAAACAGGCAGTAAATTGGACATTACTCCGGTACCGGTCAACCGATTTGGTCCAATATCAATAGGCTTCTTCCCATGGACGTTATAAATGCATATACCAAGTTTCATGAAAATCCAATAGAGCGCTATTTGAGTTATCGCACATACAGACACACGGACAGACAGACGGACAGACATTTTCCCGTCCCCCACACTATCTCATCAAGTACCATACTGGCACTTAATAACGCAAGATATTAGTACTACCAGAGATTTAATCTAAAAATAAAAACAGGTTATTTTAACGGAAAGTGTTGGTAATAACTAGAGAGAGGCAAAATATGAAATGTCAACTTCTAAAAAATGGCTGCTAACACTGTGGAAAGTAGGATATTTACGAATCATGAAGTTTAGATGGTAATGCACGCAAGAAAAAAGTTCATATTTCATAATATTTTAGTAAAATTTTCATACTTCGTGAAAATCTTCATATTGCTTCACATTTTGTAAGATTTACAGATTTTCCGCTCCGTTAACCCTTCTATTAGCAATACGTATTCTATGGATGCACTTTTCCAGGAATCGCATCTGAAATCCCTAAGTCACTCATTCTAACAGTTAAGCAATCTGGCAACACTTTCTAACGGTAAGATTACAAAATTTCTCTCAATTAATACTTCCAAAAGCAATGAACACTGTTTTCCATGCATTCTGTGGATGCATTCCAACAGCTAAGCAATCTGGCAACACCTTAACTGTAAAGTGGAAAAGCAGTTTCTACAAAATTTTCTTTACAGTACTCTTTTTAAGATTAGTAAGGTACTTGACGGTAAGAACAGTGAAATACCAGCAAATATTTATTAAGCTGTCAAATATATCGCGATGCAAGTATGCTCCCATTACATCTTGTGGTATGGAGCGAGCTTTCCCGTCCTACAAAACAATTCTTACTGACAGAAGATGCAACCTTCTGCCTGAAAATCCTGAAAAGCTGCTTGCATCATATTGAAATTGACATGTCACTAAATGCTGGATAGAATATTCAGGGTGCTCCATTTTCCCCTGCATATACAGAGTGTTTCAAAAATACTTTTACAAACTTCGGGCATGGGTTCCTTACACCAAAAGAAGGAAAAAGTTCATATGAATTATTGTCCCGTAATCCTTGTTTTTTCGTTAGGAACTGTTCAACACATTGGTACACTCATAACATGTCATCACACAAAACTCATGAGTTCATGACAAATGCTCAAAACGTCCTCCTCCTGCTTCTAGACATGCATGAACTCATCGAATCATGGACTGCTGCGCCCTTTCAAATACTCCGGGTTGGTGTCGAATGGTTTAGCAGGCTTCCATGACACGTCGAAGTTTGTAAAAGTATTTTTGAAACACCCTGTATAATTTCACCAGAACTCCATTCTTCGTACTATTGGTTGCAATAAAGGAGTTATTAAAGCTGAAAATCAGGCACGGAATTCCGTGCGATCCTACCTACTGTATGGTAGGGGTAGAGGAAATAAAATTTAATGCGATACACTCACACGGCTTTCTAAACTTAAAACAAAATCACAAAGTGACAATTACAAGTGACAATCACAAGTCAGAATCTCACGTATATAACACGCGAAGGAATCAATTTAATTTATTACTTGAACCAAAAAATTTTACAACTGCTGGAGCTAAGCACTGTTCAAGTTTTGGCCCAAGACTATTCAATTCATTTATTACCAACCATCCTGATCTAAATAGCTTAAACAACAAACAATTTAGGTCTAAAATTAGAAATTTTATATAATTATTACTTCTGTTATCTACTATTACTGCTATAACATTTTTCATATTAAACTTTAAAATTTGGATAGAACTTAATTTCTTTGTTTTTTACTAAAATTTGAACAAATAAATTGTTATGTATTATTATTGTATTACCTCGTACCTATGTATTGTAAATAGAACACGTTCTAACCTTTTATACATAATATTTTGTCATACTTCTCCAAATTATGTATTGTTTTAAGTATTTGTTTAGTATAAGTTTTTCTAATTTATTGAACTGAACCACCCCCGAACACAAGCTCTGCTTCTTCGGGTGGTGTATCAACTTTTGTATGTATTTTTCGTGTAATTTGGAACAATAAATTGTAATTGTAATTGTAATAGTTATGTGGCTACATTGCTGGATTGTCTCAGCCTCATCCAAAGCCGTGGTGTACGTAAAGAATAACTTTTTGTTTGGCATCTCCTGTACAGAAGAGGTGTGCGCAAGAACTTTTCACTGCTCGTTACAAATTGGCTTTGGACTTGTTAGGAAATGTGCCACAAAAACATTCAACCTAATAAACGTTATTCATATCTTGAACTTCGATCCCGTAATAGGACTTAATGCAGGAAAATAAATTTGATTTTTATTATATTACTTAACAAAAACATTAAATTCGGGCCAGTTGTAACTTATGGTCGAAATCTACGGTCGACAAACGACGATTTTTGTCAACTTTGCCAACACATTCAATATAGTGACTTTCGATCGCCTGTAACATGAGAACGGCTACTTGAATTTAAAAAATCCCTTTAGGCAGGCCTACAGGCTGAGGTAGGTTTCAAAGTGCTTTTGGTTTAATTTATTATCGCTGCGCAGTACTCTTCTTTTTTAGCCTTGGCATGGCAAACTTGCAGTAAAGAGGAAGAGCCTACAATCATTTGTTTTCACAACAAGAATAGAATATAATATTCTGGGAGGCCGTGCGCAAGATCAACAATGAATAAAATTAGCAAAGCCGCTAAACAAGACAAACTTATGATGTAATAATTCTTTTAAGTGTTATTATTTTCAAACATTAAAATCTCGCGTCATATGAGAGCTATCAAGAAACTATTTATTGATTTGTAGAGTACTCATCAAGAGCTTTTCAACGATACCCCACAAGACGTGGTTTCAAAAGTTTCGAATTTTCAACCCCCACCCCCACCCTCACCCCCACCCCCACCCCACCCTCACCCCCACCCCACCCTCACCCCCACCCCCACCCTCACTCGAACCCCCGAATCGTTGGTGTCACTGTAAACTCCGTAGCGAGTACTCTAATTTATTCAAACAAAGTTTCCCTCTATACTTCATAGGGGCAAGGATATACATTTTTAAAAATTTCAACCCCCTTCCCCGACCACCCCCTTGGGCCAATTTTGCTCATTAACGAACTTGTCCGAACTATTGGGCCTAGAAATAACATATTAAAATTTGGTTCAAGTATCTTCAAAATTACGGCCGCTATCGTGTAAAGATATATATATATATATAAATATCACAAAACTTTTTTTTGAACGGGCGGTGGTTTCGTACTTAGGGGAGCATGAAACGTAAAGATATGAAAGAATTTTTCGAAAATCATGACATGGTATCCATTGCAATAGGTAGATTTTTCTTCGAAATCTACCTAAAAATATATAGGAAAGTTGCAAAACATCAAATTCTACTTTGAGCGAGTAGTTAATATTTAAAATTATGCGGTCAACCCTCCCCATATTACATACTTCCAGTTGCAGTTGTGGCTGGGACGCGAGAAAGAGGAGGATGGAAAACAATTAATTAAGAATTAAGAATTAGCCCTCAAGCATCCCATAGCGGGCAAGGACCTCCTGGCATACCAGGGTAACTGACTCGTTGAAGGAACATTTCAGGCTAGCCTCACCTGAGAACGCTAAAATTTAAGTCTATAATTGACCCTAGTTTTAGTACTAATTGACAAGAGTTTTCCACTTCTTTCTGCCTCTGGCACTCCTAGACCACAACTTCCCTACAACACTCTTAAACTCGTCCTCCCATCGCGATTTCTCCCTTCCAACACTTCTTTTCCCAGTTCTGGGCTCCCACACTGTCATTGCATGTGTCCATCTCTCCGGGTTCATTCTCATGACATGCCCTGCCCACATCCATTTTAATCTGGAAGCAGTAACCATCACATCCTTTATAGATGTCGCCTTCCTAATGTCTTCATTTCTTAATCGATCTTTCAATGTGATGTTTAGCAGCTTCCTCTCCATCTTCCTCTGGCAGATCTGTAGCATGTTTATCTCTTTTTTTAGTTTAATGTCCATGTTTGGGATCCATAAGTCATAACTGGTAGAATGCAAGTATCCATCACATCTTTTTTTATCTTTATGCTTAAGGATTTGTCTAATAGGATGAATTTTAAGTTCCAAAATTTGTTCCATGCTAAAGAGATTCTTCTTGAAAATTCTTTTTGAATGTTATTGTCAAACGATAATATTTGACCTAGGTATACGTATTCTTTTACATATCCTATTGTGTCATCGTACACAAGCACTACAAATAACAGAAGAAACAAACTTGTACAATATATAGACAACCTAAAGAATGAAAACGAAGTAGTCTCCTCAATTTTACGGCCAGAAGTTGAAGCTGCACTACAAAGCCTGAAGCGAGGGAAATGACCAGGTGAGGACGGTATTACAAATGAGTATCTCAAAGTAGATTCAGAAGAACTACAAACATATCTGGTCCTTCTATTCAGTAAAATACTAACGACTGAACAACTTCCCAAACAGTGTATAACAAATACGATCATTCTTCTTCATAAAAAAGGACCTAAAGAAGACATAAATAATTATCGACCAATTTGTCTTATGGCAAATATATACAAACTCTTCTCAACAATACTCACCAAGAGAATAAGTGCAATAATAGAAGGCAATCAACCTAACGAACAAGCTGGCTTCCGACGAAGATTTTCAACAGTAGACCATCTACAGGTGCTGACCCAACTAATAGAGAAAGCAAATTAATTTAACTTGAAACTATACATAATATTTGTGGATTTAGCTAAAGCATCTGATTCCGTAGAACAGCTATCGATTCTTCAAGCACTTAATCGACAAGGAGTTCATGCAAAGTATATTAGACTACTGGGTAAGCTATATCTTGACAACAGAGCGAAAGTAAAAACAGACAGACCAGGAGAGGATATATTACTGCAGAGGGGAGTCAGACAAGGTGACCCCATCTCTCCAAAACTATTCATAGCTCTACTGGAAGAAGTTTTCTGCAGAATGCCGGACGAATACGGAATAAATATTAATGGGAAAAAACTCAATCTCAGATTTGCAGACGATATTGTACTCATAACAGACTCACACGAGGAAGCCAAAGTCATGCTAACAAATTTATGCAAATCCAGAAAAGAAGTCGGCCTTCGTATCAATGTCAAAAAAACAAAGTAATGACAAACTACACAGAAGAACCAATCAAAATTAACGATGACACAAACGATAACGATAACAATTAATTAGTATTTAGTAATAGGGACCCCCTCTCCCCGAAACTCTTCACTAGTTTACTGGAGCACCAATTCAGGAAACTAAATTGGGACAGCAAATATGGTATAAACATTATGGGACAGAAGTTAAATCACCTACGGTTTGCGGACGACATCGTTCTGGTTGCAAAATCGGCTTCGGAACTATCACGGATGATAAAAGAACTGGATAAAATAAGCAGAGAAGCCGGCCTGACCATGAACACCCAGAAAACGAAGCTCATGACAAACTCAGCAGAGGATCCAATCTATTTAAATAACACCCAACTAGAATATGTGGAAAACTATACATACCTCTGCCAAAACGTGTCATTCCATAAGAGTACAGAGAAGGAGATCAAGAGAAGAATAGGACTAGGATGGAAAACATTTTGGGCACTGAAATTCATACTAACGGGCAAATTTAAAAAAACTATCTACAAAGACAGAAACCCTTGAACAATGTGTCTTGCCGGTTCTGCTCTACGGCTGCGAAACCTGGTCCCTAAATATAGGGCACAAGCAGATGCTTCAGAGATGTCAGAGGAAGATGGAACGCATAATGCTGAAAATATCTTTGAAGGACAAAGTAAGGAATGAGGAGATCCGTCGCAGAACAGGCATGAAGGACGTCCTCAACACAGCAGAGGTACTCAAATGGAGGTGGGGAGGCTACGTCGAACGAGGATGGACCAAAAGAAATGGACGTACAGGTTAACAATGTGGGACCCAAGAATCGGCTGGAGGAGCATAGGACGACAAAGGACCCGATGCGCGGAATCCTTCAAATCCAGAGCGGGAGGGCAGTGGACTAGAAGAGCAAGGAACAGGCAAGAGTGGAAAGCACTTTAAAATCAGTGTTAACGACTTAGTGCAAGTAACAATAGTGACAACAATGGTGACAAATTTGGTACTGTTATTAGTTATAAGAATAGCAACAGATACTCGCTAGGACTGGCTCACCTAGCGAGACTACACGAGCCAAGTCCCTGCAGAGCAGGAGGCCATAGCCCTTATGGGATTTTAAGGCTAAAATCAATCAATCAATTATTATTACATTATGAAAACTAACTTATATGCGTCTTCCTTACGAATATCAAGAAAATGAAATATTAGTTTACTGACAATCTTCACATTCATAGGTAAGTCAAGTTATTATTACTAAATAACGCGGAATCTTAGCAGACTTATTAAGGGGGAAGTACAGTTTTCGTTGAAATTCATTGGTGAGAAATGGGTGAATTTCATTATTTTTTTCCTCAGCAATGAATTGCTCTACAATCTTGCAATCTCACACTCTTTATTGACTACTTTTACAATCGTATACTATTTTCAAAATTAATCAAACTGTTATAGTTACGGGTAATTATAGTTTCAAATTGGCAGCCACGTTTCGCGTACTAAAATGCCGTTTCCTTGATAACTTCCACAAATATCAATATTTCTGAATGATTCTTTTTTGCATATTTGTTAATATCATATTAAAAACACTATCTAGAATCATTCATTTAACATGTATTGCTTATTTCTTTAAAAAAAAAATATTTTAATGAAAAAATATATATATTTTTTAATTCTTGTGCTGTAGATATTCCAAAAACTTTAGACAATGTTGTTCACAAGATGTTTGCAACTAGATAAAAAAAATTATCACTCAAAAATATTGCCATTTGTGGAAACTATCACAGAAACGGCATTTTAGTGGACGAAACGTGACTGCCATTTTGTAACGATAATTACCCATAACTGTAACAGTTTTATTAATTTTGAAAATAGTACGGAATTGTAGAAGTAGTCAATAAAGAGTATGTCAGATTGCAAGATTGTAGAGCAATTCATTGGTGAGGGAAAATAATGAAATTCACCTATTTCTCATCTATGAATTTCAACGAAAGCTGTATGCCCCCTCTTAAATGCAAGTATTAACAGTGAAGTGAATACTTTTCTATTGCTTACTTCTATGTAAACTATTTAAGCTGTTGTATCCACTTCTACATTCATCATTCCAACTCGCTATAGTTCAGACAGTAAGACGCTGTAAGTTATACACCATTTTATATAATTATAATATAACAATGTTGTTTTAAAGTCTAGCTCTAGCTTTCCAACTCAGCCTACATAATTGGATTTGATAATTCTGTATGAATAAGGATTTAATATTCTCAAAAACATTTAATTTTTTGCATTTAAAATCAAAATTTTGCAAAATCCTTTCTTAGTGAGCACTTACATTATGAACGAAGGTACTGTCAAAATGACAGGTCTCTACCTATTATAGTTTAGGCTCTACGTTGATTCTCTGTCTTTAAGTCAGTCAGTTAGGACAAAGCCAGATTTATAATAGTGGCTGCTGAATTTGCTTTGGTTTTGTAAATCTTCATAAATTACTGTAACGATAATTGAATTTTTTTTTAATACGTGCCATTCTTACATCAGTGTCATAATAGGCTCTCTTGCTTGGGTATTTGTGTTTAAGCGCTGTATCCAAATTTTCATCTCCGTTTGAGTTACGTGTATCTTAATATTTAAGAAATTAACTATTGTAAAATTGAAATTAGATTTTATTTATTGTATACACAAAAAAATTATATTTTAAATTCTACTCTTATCGTAACAAATACCAGGTTTCAACCCGATTTCATAAAATTGAAAATAGATTTTTGAAAATTTTCAGGTAGGCATACTAGTTTCCAATTTTTCGTAAAAATAATGACATGGGAAAATGCTAACATTTAACCAGATAGTCTGGAAAAAAGTTTTAAAACTACAATTCTTAACTTATTCTAGGGCTGAAGTATTAAAGGTGACGTTTCGAAACTACAGGTTACTACAGAGACTGTTATTTTACATTATAATATTAATTTAAGTACCGGTAAGTAAAATCATGCTTGGAAAATCGGTGGAAAAAGAATGTCAGCACTACATTAATGTTAACGAAAGGCTGCTTAGAGTCGAACTTAACACAGATAACATTCACACGACCCACAAATCCCAAGGCACAATTTTTGTGTGTTATCGAAACAATACGTAATGAGTATGACTATTACAACATAATTTCAGGAGATTTAAATGCCCGAATTAGCATCGAACCTTAAAAAAATACATTTTCTAGTAGAATTATGTGCATATAATACCTAATTCCAAGCATTGATTCCATGTATCAGTCACAGCTTAAAATATAGATATACCTGGTCAAAAATCTATGATAGATCAAAATAACAAGTAGAATTTATATTCCAACACAAACCTGGACATAAGGATACTGAACTTCGTTAATATAGGAAGTTAATTTCGCTATTGTTAAGGAAAATAATATTTCGCTACAAATTTAAAGGAGAAAAAGAAGTTAATTGTATAGAGAGGTGTAAAATAGAAACTCAGGAGAATGAGAGGACAAGATAATTTTAAGGAAACCGACTCAACAAAGTTGTAAAAGTGCATTCAGTTGAAACGGCATGGAGAGGAAAATAAAACTGAATATAGAAAACGTAGCTGAGGAAGGAGTGGGGGCAAAAGAAAAGCAAAACCACAATCATTGTTTACAAATAAAACATCATTGCACACAACAAGAAAAAATCTTATGTAAAATTCACATAACTTCCTCTGTCCAAATAAAAGTTAGCCTCTCAGTTTATAATACCTAGATATAGTTATTATGTATGACATTCTCTTCATGTAAATTGGTTGTAAAAATGAAAAGAATGTCGTTGACACATCACATCGCATTCTCGAAGGATACATAACACAAATAAAATCTTATTAATGTCCTCTCGCAGCCTAACTTTCTTTACTTCAGCGCGTATTCAGAGTGGGTGCCTTATAACAACCATTCAGGGATTTTTTTTTTTTTCGAAAAAAATGTTTCAAATAAAAGTTTTATTTCTTGGTATAAGCAACCCAAATTTTAAAGAAAATCGCAAGAGCCGTTTCCGAGAAAAACGCAAAGAACGAAAATGTCTTAATGTAAAGTCCCCTTAAAAATAAGAGAAACTTGTCACGAATTTTCGCCTCACATCCTCAGAAGGTCCCTGAGCCAGATACAACATTTTGGAGCCTGGCTGTTCACGGACACACACATAGCCCTACATGTGTCCGAAAATAGTATGTTTGGATTCAGGGAACCTCAAAATATGTATTTATGTTAAAAACTCAACTTCGAATTTGGGGGTCGAAAACAATTCTTCCTCTACCTATAGCACCTAGGTATGGGCAGAGGAAGTAATAACTTGCAGAAAGAAAACGAAAACTTGCTCTCATTTTAAGACAAAATCCCACTTACAGAGAACCTACGTGAGAATAATAAATAAAACTACAGTAATAACGAAATAAGACAATATTGCAAGATTATTAAGAGAAATTCATGAAAGATGTAGAAAGATACACATATGAACAGGGATATCCCGTCAATTTTCGGGGTCTGTGGGTAGAAGTAAATTGTTGGAATTCCATAATCATCACGAATAAATTATTTCGCGCAATTTGACGTCTTCATATTGATAATGATAGTGGCAACTCATTCGTTAAACATGATAAATAATAATAATTATAATAATAATAATAATAATAATAATAATAATAATAATAATAATAATAATAATAACGATAATAATAATAAAATCAGGTAAAATGAACAAAATGTCAGAATACTTTTGTTTAATCGTTGATAATTGCAATTATGATATTATGCAGAAAATAAGTTATGTTTGTAATTGATCTCCGAGTTAAGCTCCAGATCGATTCATTTAGGAGGGCTTACGGAAGAACGAAGGTATAAAGTTTGATACTTAACCTTAATTCAAACTTGTACACACTGATATAAGAAATTCTTGAAACTATGTAAACATTTCACAAAATGCACTGACAAATAACTCTGCTCAATGTAGGTACGTAAAAAAAAAAGTAAAGTAAAGTAAAGTGATCCCTATACAGGCCATGGAGGCCCAGAGGGTTAAAGGAGGTTGAGGCTCCCAGATTTTGGACATTCGGCACGTGAAGGTGGTAAGGTTGTCAGCCTTACGCACCGGCCGCCTTTACCCCCAGGATTGCTCCTGGTACTCATTTCTGTTAGAGGCTGAGTCGACCCCAGGGTCATTGTGCCACCAGAAGGATTAGGTCAATTGAAAAACTCCAATGACCTCATCGGGAATCGAACCCGCGACCTTCCGTTTTGTAGCGCAACGCCTCAACCACTGCGCTACGGCGTACCCCAATATAGGTACGTAGGCCTAATTATTTCACAGTAATATACCTTCTGTACATAACATTTGTCATGTAGTTCTCATTTCAACTTGATCAACGAAATAAATAAACACCTGACTAGTTTGATAATCATATGTGAAGAAATGTCATGGCTAACTGTATTGCAACTTCCAAAGTCGTATATGAACAGTGTAAAACAATATGTTGTCATGATAACTAATTTGCATTTGATAAATTCTTTCTAATGTATTACCAAAAAATAGACACTAAATTGGGCATTACCGGGCGGTACCGGTCAACCGATTTGGTGCAACATCAATTGGCTTCTTCCCATGGCCGTTATAAATGCGTATAATAATCTGATAAAGAGTATTTGAGTTATCGCGGGTATAGACATAGGGAAGGATGGACAGATGGACAGAATTTTCCTGTCCCTCACACTATCTTATAAAGTACCATTTGGCACATAATAATAATAATAATAATAATAATAATAATAATAATAATAATAATAATAATAATAATAATAATAATAATAATAGACAGTTTACATCTTAATATACAATAAGTAGAGAACTTGGTAATGAGTTAACCTGATACCCTGAGTTTTATTTTGCTGAATATGTTTTGTTGACCAGGTTTCAAATTTCAAATTCTTAAATCTTATTCTTTCAATCCGTATCTGTTTCACGTGAATTTTATAACCAATAGGATATTTACCAACATAGTTTCCAGCCATAGGTGACTTTTTTCCGCGCATAAGCCCATGTAGGACTACGCAAAGTACTTAGAGGCGTTTCTGTGTTTTCCTTTGGCTTCATATTGCTTTCATCCTTTGGCTGTGAGCTTCCTTCCTCTCGTTTGTCCATGTCGTTCGGCTCGTTTCAGTTTTTTTCTTCGGTCTGGCCTCTTGGTCAACTTCCCACTTATGCACCTTAATTCAAAAGCTATCTCTCTTCAAAATATCTTCTGGAGTAATTTCTGCCAGTTTTAATTCATTTTTACTTCACCAATCCATTTCACAGCATCTACTTTTGTTTTGCTTTACTTTTGCTTTCATAGAATTCCAATATTTGTTTTGTGAGCCTATTTGAATTCATTCGTTTAATATGTCCATAAAATTTTAACCTTCGTTTTCTGTTATCACTATGAATGTCTGTATATGTTTTTATTTCCTTTTTACTCCTGAGTCTGTATTCTTCACCTACGCTCCGTGGACCTAAAATTTTTCTGATAATTTTGCACTCTTTTTTTTTTTTTTATTATATTTTCTACATCTGTTTTTCTGTTCAAAATTAGAGTTTCGGCTCCATAAAGGCACTCGGGTTTAATTACAGTGTTATTATTATTGTTATTATTATTATTATTATTATTATTATTATTATTATTATTATTATTATTATTATTATTGTTATTTTAATATTATTATTATTATTATTATTATTATTATTCTCCAATACTTAGGAACCCTATTTCACTAAGTGTAGGTATGCTCGGGCTATAGGCCTATGTTGTATATTAGTTTCATAGTTTGTGATACGTAATAATGAAAAGTACATGTACGTTACAGTTTCAAGTCAAGGAGTTTTGTGAAGGATAAAGCTTAGGAAAGAAAAACGTGCAACATTTCCGTCAAAATATTCCATTTAGTGGTGCGACGTAATGAAGCCCACAGAAATCTAGATCGGAGATCAATAAGAAACATGGAATTTACAAACATACCAACAAGCATTTTAACATACCGGTATTGAAAGTAATAATAACTTCCTAAAAGTTTTCGAGGAAATACCTTGATTCTTTCAGAAGGTACGGATAAAATCAAGCAAAAAGTTCACACCTGATTGGAACTAGAAACAAAGCACAGTATCTGATCAGCTTGTATAACAACGCTAGTAAACATAATACACAAATAACAAAACATGGATTTGACACTCAATCAGGAAATTAGTATTTGTAAATACTGTCTTATTCTCCGTGTTGATATCGATATGTAGGAATTCCTATTTAGAATTCCATATACTTTAAAATATCGTAAACTGTAAGAGAATCGTGTTGCTTCTTGCATTCCAATACTAGCAAGACAATATTGGATGTTTCAGAGCAGTGCAATTCTTACGATCAAATGACGGTGCGAGTTGTAAATGACCTCGCGGAAGTAACTTTCTTGACGCACTATTGGAACTTTTTAAAATGTTTTTTATAGTTGGAAGTTATGACTCAGTTGGCCCCTGAATTAGGGAGTTGCGCGTTCAGACCTGACCAAGGCGATCATGGATGTCCGCAGAAATGTTGTCAAATGAACAAATTACCACCACCACCATCACTATGCTACTATTACAACCACTTTATTTTTATTATTATTATTATTATTATTATTATTATTGATATTATTATTACTACAATTATTATTACTATTATTACATTCCTCATAATTGATTTACTTGTAACGACGCAAATAGCGACGTGCATAATCAACGATAGGAGACCATTCCTAAACAAAGGAAGGGTTGGGGGACCGCAACTAATCGATATTGAACATTTTTATGATTATCGATACTGCCCTGAATTTTATTTGAATTACAGAAAAGGAGAGGTGCGCATGCGTCGACGGTGAATCGACGAGGCAGACGTGCGGAACCTAAAAGACGGTTAGTAGTACGTGCCTGACCACGAGAGAGAGAAGTTGAAAAGGCAGAAGGGAGAAGACGAGATTGGGATGTGTGACAGCGGTAGAGGCGTTCTGACATAATGGTGTGTCAGACTTTCATCTAAAGGAAATTCTGGTTGTGAACTTCCTTGACACGGCTATATGGAGATAGTCATTAATCAGAAGAATACACCAAGTCGGCCAGTACGAGACACCGCTACAGCGAACACCAGCTGTGAGAGTGAGTCGTGACTGCTCGCTCTGAATAAGAGCAGATATGGACATCAGGAAGTAATGGAAGACAACTCAGGATCGGAGGATAAGTTGGACATCACTGGTTGAGTATAAGCGTCTAGACTTTTTTTCTTATTGTTTGGGGAGTGAGAAAATTGAGATATCCTTTTTTTTTAAGGATGGTTTCTAAGTCATGTATGGCGATTAGACACCGTATGGAATAATAGAATAGAATAGAAACATAGAAGTGAGAATTCTAGAAGTAAAGTGATGAAATCCAGTAATCCAACTATTTTCTATTTCTGGTCTAAATTAATTATAAAAGAGCAGTCTAGAGCCTAACAACTGAATGCCACAGATATATCTCTTCACTTTAAGTTTTTTTGGGTGATTGTCCCACGAATGAATACATAGCTAGGGGCAATTGGTGATGCTCATATAAACTTTGTTATTTTTGAGACAGGACGCGAGGGGAGTAAGGAAGAAAAGTAATTAAGGGGCATGCTTAGTACTTCTTACGAGGGCCCCTCCCTCTTGGGTTTCTTTCAGGTGACGGGTGACTATCTATAAATAGATTTCATGCTGGCCTGTAATGTTAAGTTATGTTTTTTTATAGAGATTTATCTACAAGCGAAGGTGTATGGAATATGGTAGAGGGGGATAAGAAGTGGAAAGATTGAAGGGCAAAAGAAGGCCTACGAGTGGTAGTGCATTAGGTGTGTACCATTGGAAAATTTACATGTTAGGGTAGAAGTAGAAGTCACTAAAGGGGTTATAGAGAAGCTTACTAATCTGGGCGTGAATTAGTTTCAGTTAGAATTCTAGGGAATTTAGAGACAAAAGAAGATTGGGTGCCCATGCTAAAGAGTAGTAACGTAAGAAGTAGGAAAACTAGAATAACCACCGAGTGAATTAAATCAATGGTATAAGCTGAAGGGAACTCTACTTAAAGAAAGAAAGGGGTTAAAAGATAACAGCTGATGACTGGTCAGGTTAGAAAGAGGAGAGTGAGTTGAAAGATAACAACAAATGATTGGTTAGGTTAGAAAGAGGAGAATAGGAAATTGCGAGTAGTGTACTGATGATAAGTAGTTTATTAGCAAGTACTAGAGATTGTAAGGGTGAGGTGAGGGAACGCCGGAAGTATCCCGAATCAAACAAATAAAATCTGGTAGTAGACAAGGCCTATACCAGTAACATATAAAGAAAAGAAATTTATGAGAGATTGTGAAAGCCATCGATGTTGGAGGCGAACAACGGCCCCACGTGCCTCTAGGAGAGAGTGTCAGGGACCTCTGACATCGATTTACAAAATTTTATTTTTGTTTGCGGCCCATTAATATTTTCCCGGTTGCAGGAGAGGAGTCAGATTGTTTGTAACTCAAGATCTAGACGTCGCTCCTGTATCGGTGGTCTATCGCCACAGTCACTCTGTGGGTATAGGCCTAAACTTCTATTTCTTTCTTCGTGAGACTGTCTTTTCTATCTATCTTTAAATACAATTCTTCATGGACTAAGCTGACAAATAGACTAATATAGGAGACATAGGTGGGATTATTGAGTGTAATCTGTAGAGTAAGGACTGGATTATGAATTGAAAACCTTTATTTATTCAAGAAAAAAACACCCAGTATAATATATATATTGAGCTATCCTGAAGTTACAAATGTAAATGACTGCACAAGTCAGTAGTAAATTAGAAGAATAGTACAAAACGTTCTAGTAGATACCTGAAAAACAAAGAAAGAAAATTAAAGTAATTAATTAAGGATTTGTTATTGTGGAACAGAGAACGTACTTATATAGTTAAAATTGGGTATACTAACCTTGAATAATCAAATATTATCCTACCAATAAAAGTGTTGAATGGTTAATGTAGTGTAAATGTAATTTATTGTATATAAGATTGTTATTGTTGAAAAAAAGAAAAAAAATAATATATTAAATAAATTATGGTTATTGTTATGCAAAGTAAATTAACGTGAAGTTCAGATTTTTGACCCTTATCCTTATAATGGTCTGAGAGTAGCTGGTTTTTGTGCTAAGTTACATACTTTGGTAGTGAGTATTAAAAAAAGGAGAAAAAGAAGAAGCAAAATAATAAAAGAAAGATAAATCCGAACCCAACTCCCGTCTCCACTGTTATTTAAAAGCTAGTCGAGGGGCATGTAGGTACATAGCCTGTGTATCTATAATTTAATTTGTGTCTGGGCTGATATATAACAAAAAGAAAAGAGGAAGCGTATTGATGATGGCGCCCGTTAATATAAATTTTCATCAATATTATCAAGACTGGGTAAATTGTTAAAAGAGAGAGAAAGTAGACTGAGAGTAGGAAGTTTGCAATCACCCGGTGTCAAAGGTAGTTGTACTGAACGTTGGAATGTGGACTATGCAGGCAGTGTTATGATGACACGACAGGTGCATGAGTGACCTTGTTTTGTAGGAGTTCAGTAAACTTATATACTACGATTAAGAATAATCACATATTAGTCGTCACAGAATTTTGGCGAAGATTTAATCCAAGAAGTTAAGGAACTTTATAGCATAAAGTAAGAAAAGCCCGTCACATATTTTGGCGCCCAACGTGGGGCGATAGTTTGTTAATTTGTAACGTGTGGGGCGATAGTTTGTTAATTTATGACCAAAATATCGTGAAGTTCAGTCTTCACAAATTTTGGTCGCCCATAACGTGGGGGTGAGTAGTGTTAAAACAAAACAGTATTGCTAATTGTTGCAACTTAATTTAGTTAAAATTGTTAAGTGAAAAAAAAAAAAAAGAAACCTTTATTCAGTTGAAGTTCCATATTATGATAGCCCATAGCGTGAGGCAGTGATAGTTTGATATCCTAACGTGAGGCGAGATAGGGTTAAAAGAATTTTGGGGGTTAGGTTAGTATAACTGAAATTTATTCTCAAAAAAAAATAATAATAATAATAACATATTTTTGGGAAAAGAATAATGACTATTGACAAGTAAGGACTTCTATAGATGACTAAGACAGACGACTGAACTATTGTGTTCTAATCTTTTTTTCCAGTGGTATTGTTAATATATAAATATGGCTACTTATGTTGATCCGTATGCACAAATAAGAGCAGCTGAGCTAACCCAAGCTATTAGGAAGTTGAGGAAGGCGGATTTAGAGGCAGAATGTGATAGAGTAAAGTTACCGACCACAGGTACGAGGGATGAGTTAAGACAACGCTTGTTAGATTATGCCCGTAAGAACCCTCAGTCATTTCAAGTGTTAATTACGGCTTTTGCTCTGAGTCAGGAAGTTTTGGAAGAAGATTTGGTTGAACATAATATAACGGTTCCACAAGATTCATATGGAGATGTAGTGTATACATGGGTTAAGTTAATGCGTAGGAAGGCCATGGCGGTAGCTGATTCGGAAGAAGCTGTACCAGTAATACCATCGTTTACAATTCAGTTAGAGCCGCATAAACCAAATACTTTGGATCTGGTTCGTAAATGGAACATTAAATTCAAACCTGGGGATAGTATTTACTTATTTTTGGAGAGATTGGAAGATTTAAAACAAAGTTCTAAGTTAGCCGTACTTATGACTATGGATATAAAGAAAAACATCAGTTATAGTATACTCACATGACTTTTTCTACCCCTTACAATTTCACAGGTACTATTAATATTAAATGCGGTACTTCCATTGTCTTATTTTCATTACAGTAAAATGTTTGGCTAGAAATGATTTCAACTTTAGCGGAAGTGATTATTCCTACATGCTCAAATCTAAGTTACCGAACACTTACAACTCATTTTTGCCAAAACAACTTCAACTACAGTATGTGGAAACTTCAGCCTAATTTCACATTAGTTGCTTTTAGTAATTTAGTTTAGAGATTTATGTATTTAAAAAATTCTGTTTATTGTGATCAAAGATTCGGTTTATGTTATTACATTTTCCTTTTTGCGGCTTTATTTCCAAGTACAGTATGTCATTCAAAATTTCGTTTTTAAGGGTTTCGTTTCTAACTCAACTGTATTGTGTTGTACTGGAGGTAGTAACACTGTTCCCAGCTCACAGGATGACCAGTTCGAGGGGGTTTTAAGCAATAACACATGTTTCACCCCACAGTTAAGCTGCAGATTTTGATTTATAACAGTGTTGACATACAGTGATAGCTAGTGTAAAATGAAAATACTTGGAACAGACAGTCGTTAAATGTTTTGCTACGCGGTGTTCACCACAGATCGGTATCGACTTTCAAAAACACTCGTAACTCGTAACTGACTATGGAGTATTGGTTAATGGACTCCTAAAAAAAATAAAAACAGTTGTTTGCAGTCTATTACTGTATTAGCCTATGAGTGGTTCAATGATTCACAGTTACGTAGGCCTATTAGTTTACGAATAAATATTTTAAATTCTGTTTTGTAGTGTATTATCTTATTTATGAATAAATATCCTTCATTTAATTCCTTCGCCTATTGTTATCAATCGGTTAATATTATCAGATTAGTTGCGTCCCGAAGTGGTCACAATAAGCGGTGTGCACTGTATTTCAAAGTGAAACATGTCACAATTTTTCAGTAAAATGTCTGATTTGTTTAATAGGACCAATAACATATTTTTAAAAATGTCAAGCATTAGTTTTGCTGTATCTTTACTACAAATTGATGAAAAAAAAATATTTAATGAGAGTCTCAAATGTAAGAAAAAATTCATGGTCACCACGCATTTTTTATATTTTATTTGAAAACTACTTTCGTAATCAAAATACCCGCGCCCACGCGCTTTGTCGTTGGTCATATTTTGTAGAATATACATTTAAAATTTCAGAGTAAATTTTCAACACTTAACGAGCTTAGCCTTTCTAATATGGCGTATTAGGGAAACTTCGAAGTGCCTCAGGGCATTGAAACTTAGGCAATATAGGCCTATACTAGGGGTGTTCCATATTGATTTAGACTTTTTTTTACATTCACTAAGAACCTCTATGCCTTGGCAGATACAACCACTTTCTCAGCAAAGTCTTCATTGAGCTGTACATACTTGTGCCACCCAAGTGGGACTTCTCTAGGCCCTCTGAGAACCAATATTTTTCAGTCTGTCATACCCACCTCAGGACATTTCCTGGAAGTCAGCGAAATAATGTCTGTGCAGAAGTGAGAATACAGTGGATGTGACAGCACCGGATACCCCATCCTAGTCGTGCTGTTAATGTTGGTCCCTGGTTCCAGCCAGTCAATATGGATGATTCCATCCTTGTTCCAAAAGATTGTAGCCTTGCGTTTGCCTGCTGAGAGCGCTGTACAGAACTTCTTCGGCAGGGAGCTCCATTGATTGGGCTTTGGTTCTGATTACAACCTATTCAGAGCTATGAAAAAACCTCTGTGCGGACATCATTTTGTCAACTTCCATGCATTGTCCTGAGGTAGGTGCGACAGACTCTGAAACAGTGGTTCTAGGAGGGCCTAGAGAACTTCCACTTCGGTGGCGCAAGTGTGTACAGCTTAAAGGAGACTATATTGAGAAAGTGGATATATCTGCTGAGACATAGAGATTCTTAGAGAGTGTAATGAAAATAAAGTGTAAATGAATATGGAACGCCCCTCGTACATTAAGATACATAATATGTTACTACAAAAAACAAATAATGCTAATTTTGACAAGAATTTTATTGTGAATATTTCACCCATTACCCCTCTTAAAGAGAAGGTACGTCCTTGGAAATAGAGAGCCTCACTCTCTGTATCTGTAGTCAGGTGACGGTTGTTACTCGTGGATTCTGACACAGCATGAGATAAAAGTTTATTCATAAAAAAAGTTTGAGAAACGACAATATGTCGAGTTAAATCCGCATTCTTCCGAACCCTTTTCATCGTCCCCGTGGGGTCTGCGGACCTTAGGTTGGAAGCCTCTGGTGTAAAGGTTGTAGTCGAGCTAATGGTATAAAATAATGAAATAAGTATGATGGTAATGATAATGACGATTGTGCTGATGATGATCTCAGAGGGCGGGAGAGTGAAAGGTGCATACGACAGCCCGCATGCGACCAGCACAGCGCCACCTGTCTTCTCGACCTCTTGCTCAGTTTTTGTTTTTGTTTGCTGTTGTTACAGAATTACCACTCTCCTTTCCCACTAATAATATTCTGATAACATGTCGTATGATTAGAGCCCGGAAGTTTATGAAAAAACGTGTTTCTAATAATAGGGCAAGGCCATAAAACAGTGAGAAAAAGAATAAAAAGTACACTTAAGACCTAAAAATAGTGAAAAATGACTTTTTTTGTTAAATGACCAATAAATTTCCCGTCATTACTTATATTTAGTTATTTAAAGTAATGATTTGCTAAAGACAATTTAACGGATGACAGTTATATATTAATTTACAATATAAAACACACTTATTTTATTACTAAAGTAGTAAGTATCTATATTACTTGGACACCCTTAACAAACAAACAAATTCTTTCTGAACTGGCATACCCATCAAATTGCCCCTAGCAAATAAGTGCCATTTAAAAAGAAAGACAAATTAATTCTTTATTGCTACAAGACAAACTGCTATGGTGTTTACAATAAATCTGAATTAAAATTAACCATGAAACTTGGCGGAGATTCTCAAATAAATTGTCTGAAAGTAATTTGTACATGGAAAAGCTCCTCTCTACCTTCACTGAAATATGCCGAAAAAGTCCTAAAAACGCCGAAAATCACCTAAAAATGCAGAAAATTACCTAAAAATTGAAAAATGACGAAAAATGCAAAAACAAATTGCACTCATTTAAGCAATTATTTCACGTTAAACATTTGTATATATTCGAGCTATATTTTAACCTTCATTTAAAAAAGATGCAAAATCATCAAATGCCTTGCCCTACAGTAATACCTAGGGTTCGGATGTAAGACATGTCATATTTATATCCTGACCTTCATTCTAGCCGCAAACACAAATTAAAAAGAAATTGCACTTTTTTTTATCCTAATCGGACCGTTTTTATTTTGCATATAAAGTCATATTTTGGTTATGTTCATGGTCTTCGTCACATTTCGGTCATATTTATAATTTAATGTCATATTTCAATTACAAATTCTGTAAAAGAGCACAATTATGCAGTATGTGTACTCCAAAAATTCCTATAACCTAATGTTAATGTTCCTTTTATACATTCCAAGAAAATATTTTTGATAGGCCAAATTCTAGAGTGCAGTGTACATTGATTTAATTATTTTTATAATAGGCCTACACCGGGGGACCTCCCCGGAAAATTTTAAAAATTAAGATGCACAATAACGAGTTTTAAGTTTCCGGGGGTCCTTCCCCGGAAAATTTTAACAATTAAGATGCAGAATAACGAGTTTTAAGCTTCCCACGCTTTATACTCGTATTAAGTAATTTATAAGCAGACTTAAAAAAATTATACAGTTTTCCTTTTTTTTAATCAATGGGGGGGTTTCAAACCCCCAACCCCCCCACCCCTCGTTACGCCTCTGTCAGAATATAATAACTTTTAAACAATTATGGTGATTTACAGTTTTACTTGTAATAAACTTCAATTTTTAAAGAACTTCCTCCTGTTTGCTCGCTTAATCAGCTCCAAATACTCGTAATGTTTTGTAGACCTTGCGTGTTCCTATGAAATATGGACAGTTCCATTAATTTTAAAATTTTAGTTACTATTAATTTGGCATAAACATTAAATTAATGAAGTAAATTTCAAATTTAACTCGGCCATGTAGTACATACACTATATAATTAATTGTGCTCCTTTACAAAATTGATAACTGAACAATGATATTAAAGGACAATTATGGCCAAAATATGACGAAGTCCACAAAAATTACCAAAATATGACTTTATATGCAAAATAAAAACGGTCCGATTGGGATAACAAGCGTACAATTCGTGTTTAATTTGTTTTTGCTGCGAGAACGGAGGTTGGATAAAAATATGACATGTCATAAACATCCGAAACCTAGTTATATGTATATAACTGAATATTATGTAGTACACTTTGTAGCAAAGTGAACTTCTGTGTTCTGGATATTTGAGGTATTAGGTAGATATCTCATTACAATATTGTATCAGCACACCACAAACATAATGAAATTTATCAACAGTCTCCCCTTTAACCATACAGACAAAATGCTTCTATTTCATATAAGACTAAACAGTTATAAGTACATTAAAATATAATTCAAAATTAAATTTAAAAAACTAGACCAATATCTTTTCGAAACGTTGTCATGAGGGTACCTGTACGTTAAAAATTTTGCCAGATGTAGGGGGCTCAATCTATAAATAGTAGGAGATCCTTTTGAACAGTAATAGAGAGTAGACCTATTGTTTATCAGTACGATGATTAACATATCGATTACTTCCTCTACCGTAGTGTAAGCAAGACGTATTGTTCGCGAAGTAGGTTTCAAAAGCGTGAGTTTGTGGAAGAGCTTATAGCTACCCTTCAAAAAATGTCTGAGAAATTATTTCAAATATAAGTTTTGGGCCTTTTTATATTATAAACTAAACTAAACTCCGTGGCGCTACATCCCTGAAGGGACTAGGCCTACCACCCGACCGTTGCGTCATCTACCATAGGCAGATGGCAGGATTAGGGGCATGTGGTCAGCATGCAGACACCCACGGCCGTTAATGGTGGTTTCCATGATTTCTCTATCAAGTAGCTCCTCAATTTGATTCATGAGGCTGAGTGCACCTCGTTCCAGACCTCCCTACCTCAGAAAAACCTTAGGAGGTACCGGGATTTGACCGACAGATCTGTAGTCAGCGATGCTAACCACAAGACCACGCCGGCGGTCCTTTTTATATTCAGTTAGTATAAAATATTTTTAAAAGTCGTTGAAACCATTTTCGGGAGAATAAAAAATAAAAAAAATAAAAAAAAGTTCTGCGTAAGATGAAAGTAAGAGTAAACTAAAACCGTCGACGTGCTTTGTGACCATCGAGAGACACTCAAGTAATACCAGATGTAGACGAGCAAACCCACACACATTTCCGGAAATTACGTTTTAGGGGTTCAGGGGACTTCAAAACATGTAAGTACAGAATAAATGTTGGAAAGTCATTATCCATTTCAGTTGGTTGGTTTGTTTATGGTTTTTAACGACGGTGATGTGCTGCAAATTAGGCCAGTAACAGTGGCCGGTGTTGCGGGAGCTTAACAGCTTCCTCTAACCTACCTACAGTAGCCTATGTATGTCATGGATAAAGAAAGCGACAATTATTAGAAGAAGAATGTTATTGACTATGACTATTGTAATTTCAATTTAGTAATTAGTTATTTATAATCGTCTTTTTTGCTATTATCACTGTCATGATATGGGTTCGTACCGTACTCGTCATTCTCACGCACATGTCTGTCTGAATGTACGTTATTATCCAATTGGAAAACTGTATTCTTACGTTGTATAGCCTTTTGTAGGTTTTTGCAGGAATATAACGCGTGTCCTTGAAGATTAATGTGGGCACCTGGAGACGATGTAGGGCCACCTGGCGTAACACAACTATAGCACAAGGAAGAGGGCTTTGTGAACATTGTCTATGAGCTAAGCTTCACAATTCGGTGACTCCATATTGTGCTTTAATCCATTTGTTAGGACCCCTCTTTTTTCCGTGAAGATTATTATTTCTTCGTCTTTCGTCCTGTAGGATGTGACCTAATATATCAGCTGTTCAAACTCTTCGAGGAGTGAAGAAAATAGGAAATGGTAGAGAGGACTCCAAAGCTGCGTGCGAAATTCTTCAACAACTTGGCGATGTTAAGAGAATGCGAACAAGACAATGAGAATACTGAAAATAACAACGAGAACACGAAGAGGACGATTATATGATGATGATGATGATGATGATGACGATGAAAATCACTAAGAAAGGGCTGAATTTAACGAGTGTGAAAAATTTCACTTGCTCTGGAGTATTTTCCCTCACGCCCCTACATTTAAAGCGTGATTCTGGTTTTGGCCTATAGATAGGCTATCGCATGGTGGAATTGCAATAGAATCATATGTTCAGCTGTAGCCAGGTTTGCTTTCAACATTACTACACATACTCTGGACTTCTATGAATAACTACCAAGATTTTAATTGATTAAAATAGTTCGAAGGCGGTTGGTTCCATGCACACTGGATAAATATCTCCATTCAAAATGGCTGCCATTAAGTGTGATTACCAAGGCAAGGCATTTAATGATTTTGCATTTTTTATATGGACATTAAAAGATAGGTCGAATATATATGTGTGTGTGTATCATGAAATAATAATGATTAAATAAGGGCAATTTGTATTTGCATTTTTTTTGTTTTATTTTGCATTTTTCATCATTTTCAAGAGATAGATCTTTTTTTGGCAATTTTAGGACATTTTTGACATTCTTAGGTCATGTTTCAGTGAGGGTAAAGAGGAGCTTTTCCTTGTTACTTTCATACAACAAACAATCGTTTTTATTTGAAAATCTCCGCCAAGGATTCATGGTTCATTTTAATTCAGATTCATTGTAAATACCATAGCAGTTTGTCTTGTAGCAATATAGAATGATTATTTTTTCTTTCTTTTTAAACGGCACATATTTACTAGGGGCAATTCGTTGGGCATGCCAGTTCAGAAACAAGTTCTTTTTCGCTAACGGTGTCCAAGTAGTATAAATTTACTTAATTCTTTAGTAACAAAATAAGTATGTATTATATCCTAAATTCATACATAACGCACTGCCATCCATTAAATTGCTTTTAGCAATTCATTACTTTAAAAAAGAACTTTACCCTTAGCAACCAGGGAAGGCGGTTGAGGCCAGGTAGGTTCCTTCACCCGCTAGCAGCCTCACATTTACAAGCAGAGGGAATTAGGACCAACCGTAATATCCTCCCCATGAGTCACCTAGTCTACTTCAATCAGTCAATCTTAGATTTTTTTAATAAGTCATTTTATCTTAAAATGTTTGTTATATATCAATTCTACACATAATTACAAGAAAAATGACACCAAACAATGCATAATTTACTTTAATAGGAACATAGAACTTGAAAGCAGTTTTCTCGTAACTTTTATTTATGTATTTGTTATAAATGTTCCTATTGAAGCAAATTATACATTGTTTGGTGTCATTTTTCTTGTAATTATGTGTAAAATTGATATATAACTAACATTTTAAGATAAAATGATATATTAAAAAAATCTAAGATTGATTGAAGTAGACTATGTGACTCATGGGGAGGAAATTACGGTTGGTCCTAATTCCCTCTGCTTGTAAATGTGAGGGTGCTAGCGGGTGAAGGAACCTACCTGGCCTCAACCGCCTTCCCTGGTTGCTAAGGGTATATAATAATGGAAAATTTATTCGTAATTTTTTTCAATGTAGTGTAATTTTTTCACTATTTTATCGCCTTGCCCTAGTTATTGCGATTAGCAAGTGTACTTCCATCCAAACTCGCCATATGCATCTACATCTCTGCTAAGAGTCGTGTGGAACCGCACTCTCTGACATTAATTTCCGAATGGAAATGGGCTAGCTAACATTTTAACGTGTATGAAAGTCAGTCAGAGTAAGACTGCGTCATCGATCACAATGATGAAGGCATATTTATCCAACCTTTCCTTATTCCTTATTCAATAAATCTCAAATGAATTTAAGAGCACTTCGTTACTCAGGCTACGATTAAATTATTCTGTGCCTATTTTCTCGATACTGTAATTACAGAATAACGCCTACACGTTTAGATTTCAAACTAAACTGCAGCGTTAGAACAGGCCTGTCCAACTTTAGAGGAACTGGGGGCCAAATTTTTTTACAGAAGTCATCCTAAGGCCCACACTGAAATTACTTTTGATTCGTAGACCTATTATAATAACTAACCAGTTGGCGTAACACTTAGAGATCACTTGAAGATTATCATAGGTAAGTTACGAGTTTCATTTATAATAATTATTTAACTAATAATAATTATTTTCTTTTTTCTTTCTTTGCCTAAGTTTTACCTATCCCTTTTAGGATCTAAACCACCCAAGCCGCCCGGGCCTTACAGGGCCGCGACCTGTCAGGAGAGGGATTATCTATGGACAACATACATACTTTTTTGACCAGGCAAGGACATGGAGGGCCTCCCCGGATGAGTGATCAGCCCAATGCCGGGGCCACCTCCGAGACAACACGAACACATAGCACGAAACACACCATTCACACACACACACACACACACACTCCCTCCAAACAAGGCGAGGATGGGATGAAGATGATAATGACGGCCAGATGATATCTGGGGACAACAAGGGCCTAAAGTTACCCGACATTTGTCTCACATGTGAGGAAACCGCCAGAAAAAAAACCCACCTAGGTAACTTGTCCCAACCAGGATTCGAACCCAGGCCCGCTGCGTGAGAGGAGCGAACGCATCCCCTACGTCACAGCGGTGGACTAATAATAATTATATAATATATGATTAATAAAATGTATCAATTTTGAATTATTTGAATAGCAATAAATCGACACTGTAGTATAAGAAGGCATTCATGATATATAATCAATGTGGCTGTTTTCTGTTACAAAACGCTACCAGTTAATAAACAAATATTTATTTAAGTATTGAAAGTAAGGCGGTTTAGGCAGCCCAGTAAAATATTCAAAACTATAGTTAGCATAATTGTTAATTAATATAATTTCAGTTGCATTCAATGACACATAATAATGATTAAGAATTTATATCTGGTGTTTGGTATCAAAAGATTCGTCTTAACATAAAAATTACAGTAAAGGTAATCATTTTATTGATAATAGTTTTTAGTTGAGAATAAATTAACTGTGGGTTAATTTATAATGTTTGGAGATAGCAAGAAGTGAAAGTATGTCGCTTAAGGAGTTGGGAATTCCAGATCATAGATAACAATATGCAAGCAGGTAGAGGCTCTGGGCCCACTTAACATATAAACTGGTGCACTGCCCTATTCTAGGAATGAGCTTTTGTTCTTAAAGTTCATTCCTAGAAGCTTTACCGTTATGTTGGCAAGCAGGAGATTTTATATACTGATAGGAATGACGAATTTGTACTCTGGGAAAATCCAGGATGGTAAGAGATTTTTATAGGTAATATATTTCGCAGGTTGGGAAATAATATCGCGAACTTTAATGTTAGTTAAATGTCAATCCACCAATGGTAATTAGGGGTGGGGATGATAATAATTTGCCACCGAGGCTAGGTGTAGGCTTGAAAGAATATGGGAGTAACAGAGTGCTGTGACACCCGGCGGTGCACTCACCTATATTTTAGTATAGCAACGGGATCGTCTCATCACTTCGGCTCTTGGGCTGAGTATAATTTCTGGACTTAGAAATTTTTCAACGACGGCAATTAATTGCACTTAGAAATTTTACTAGCCGTGATAATTTCTTATACTTATAAAATTCACCAACAGAATTTTATCGTATTAAATATTTCTCTCAATAACCAGAGTACATCAGTTCAGTTATACAACAATTTTGGTTTTTAGATACCAAGTATTTTACTCAAGATTAATCTTCTGGAAATAAAGTTCCATAGTACAACTTGCGAGCCAACAAAACTATTAAGCAAATCTATCAGAGTTTAGCTGCCAATAAATAACATTGTACTATTCACTGTATTGTTAAACTTTACCACGGCATTTCAGATAACTGAAATAAATTGCTACTACAACTGATTCTGTTGGTATTATTTAAAAATAACTAAATAATACCTAAGCTGTCTTTACTCTCAGCCCCTGAGAACTAGTCGACTGTTCGCACCCGATAGGCCTAGCCGGAGCAGATTTCGAATTCTTCACTTAAATATAAATTTAGCACGAACCATCCGGTTTGTGCAAGGCGCCCAACATTTACTGAGGAAGGAGGAACTGCATTATATGGCGCCCAACGTGGGGCACGAGGAAAGCTGAACTTCAAAGAAGTCACCTTTAAAAATCATCGCCCTGATCGAGAGGAAGGCAGCGCAGAAAATCAGCGAACTTCAACCGTAGAGGCAACGGTGGACCTCAAGAATACGTGGTACATCAATCCTGGGACTCGTCGCAGAAGACATCGCAGAAGGCATCAGAAATTCATCAAAACACAGATAAGAAATTAATATAGAGTTTCAGAAAATTAATAATTTTTTTGAACAAATTAAAACCCTGTTGTTTTTTATTTGGTTGAAATAAAAAACTGGATCTTGCAATTAAGATTAAGATTGAATGATTTAAATCACATCTGAAACTCAGTAAAATTAACTTCAACAATTAATAAATAATTAATTTAGAAGTCAATCAGGTATAAATATAAATTCAAATTGTAAAGGGTATTTGTGTGATGTAATACATGTTGAGCGACGTAAAACACAAGGTAAGATAGATCATAGACAGTGTACCAGTGCTTTGACTATTTGTATATGTGTCCTAGAAATAGGAGGGATATTGTCGCTATGCATAAATATGTAACTAGAGAGGGGCACCACTTGCTCAGAAAGGAAAAAGTAGATATTACAGCCGACAATGAAGTTAGTGTGGCAACTATCGTTAGGCATATGCTAATTATTAAACTAGTACAGGCAATTTACTTTTGCGTAACTAGATTTTATATGCAAATCAGGAATAGAACCTATAGGCCTACGGCTGAGATTAATACGTACGAGAATGGAGAGGGGCACGATCCGCTTACTGGGGAGGAATTAAATAGCAATAAAATGGAAAATGAGGATATTATGATAGTTCATGAGAGGTCTATAGTTCATACAGAAAATGAAAGTCAGGAGGATAGCCTGTTAGAAAACCATCAGAACGAAAGTAATAAAGTAGGCGAAGATAGGCCTTGCGAGTCTAATCAGACCAACGATTTTAATACGGCTTTGTTGATGGCCATGATAAAAGAACTAGGAAATGAAATTAGGGAAGGTAGGGAGGAAACTAAAGAACTAGGAAATAGGATAGATAAGTCTTATCAGGAGAACAAACTAAGTAGTAACAAATTGGAGGAAGAAATAAATTCAATGAAAGAAGCCCAAGCTAACATAATTGATCAGATGAGGGGGGAAATTTGTTGGCAAATTAGGGATAGTGAGAGAGCAATGAGTAAAGAAATTTCTGAAAGTCAAGGGGAATTTCGGTCAGAGATAAATGACCAAATAGGAGCTCTTGCTGAAATAATAGATATTCAAACTAAGAAACACGAGGAGCAATTGGCTCATGAGATAAAAGCAGTAGGAAATAACATACTAGAAATAGAAACTGGGTTGAAAGAAAATATAAAATCTCAAGTGAACAATGTTAGGATAGGGGTAGAAAATATGATATTGGTAACTACGGACAGGATGGAAAGCCTTGGCAAAATCACTAGTGAACTGTACAACAGAGCTACAGAATCCAACAAGGCTAATATGGAAATGAGGGATAAGGTAGATTGTCTAGAACAGATGCTAGATAGAAAAATAGAAGAATTGGACGCAGAAAGGAGCAGGCTAGCTGAAAAAGTTAGAGAGAGTAGGCCTATAGCTAATAAGTCTGCAGTAAATGGTTTTAGTAATATAAATGGTATCGACAATTCACATGGGACACTCAGTATGAGAACTGAGACTAGCGTTAATCCAGGCGAGACGATAACCCCTAGTATTTCTGTAGCTGGCGAAAATAAAGTAGATATTTGTAATTTGTTAGGAATCGAAGTTACGCTTCCTAATTATAGTGAAGGAAATGTTAGCCCACAAAGCTTCCTAAAAGAATTAGATGAATATTTTGAATTAAGACAAGTTCCGGATCAGTATAAGATGCTAATAATCGATAGAACTCTAAATGGGGATGTTAAAGAATGGTTTGATGTCATTATACACCAGGATTGTAGTTATGAGGAATTCAAACAAAGGTTCCTAACAAGATATTGGGGCGAAGCAGAAAGAAACCGAGCAAGAAATGAATTATACAACGGGAAATTTCCATCAGGGGGAAATATAACCCTATCAGAACAATTTTTAAAAGTAATAGGCCTGGCGAAACAACTGAACCCAATGATGCCACAGCCGGACGCCATCCAGATTGCCAGGAGACATTTCGCCCCGAACATCTGTAATTTGCTTGTTGTAGCAAGACCTCAAACTTACAACGAAGCCCTTGAACTATTATATAGTTTTGAGATAGGATTAAAAAGGGAACAGAGTGCAGGAGGGGATAGGCCTTTCAGAAATAAGATGCATAGGAGGAACCAAAGAAAAGCAAATGGGAATACAGGTTCGAGCTGGGGACCCCGGAACAGTAATAATTACCGAGGAGATGGTGATTTAAGAAAGGGAGGAGATTATAGCAATAGAGAAAGATGTAATCAGGAAAATTCTAATAGAAACCCAGATTCACATAGGGTACCTCAACAGTATCATAATCAGAGGAGAGCAGGAGATCGAAATTGGAGGAATGCTGAGCAGATAAATAGGCCTCACGGCAGACAGCTTAGTTACGTAAAATCTCGCGGAGAATGGCCACTGCAAAATTCTAGTACTGGAGATAGAAGGATGTTTCCGAGAAACAGTAACGGCGATGACATTGGAAATAGCAGTAACTGGGGCAGTACACCAGGAAATACCTACACGCGCCTGCCACGCGACAACGGAGAATACCGTTATGAGCACGCGAGTCTTAATTACCGCGAGCGATATCCAGCTCGGGACGGGCATTTAAACTATTAAATTGCTAGACATGGGACAGCGTAGCAAAGATGATTGTAAAAATCAGGTATCCCTAAGCAGAAATCCACCAGAATAAAATAAATGAAAGAATGGTAGAATTATTTATTAATATTGGAAATAACAGAAATATTATCTCGGGAATTAGAGCTCAAAAATTGAGGGTAACAGGCCTATATGAACAGAGCATTATTATTAACTCTAAAAAAAAAGGGGTAAATCGCAGACATACTGACGTGGCGATAAGAAGAAAAGGGAATTATATAGAAGATGCGAGATCAAAAATGAAGACGTAAGATTACGTGAAATTTTATCGTGGAGTATGCGATATTGCCAGAATGCAAATGGAATTAAAGATAGGCCTATAAAAGAAAATGGCTATAAATATATTACTGTCGAAGATGAAGAAGACAGTGATCTGTGCATGAGATACCCGTATGAGGTAGAGTAAAAAGTTACTGCGAGCAGGTATACAGTAATTAAGAGAAATCAGCCAAAATAGGCCTACTAAGGTTGAAAGCCTAAACATCGAAAATAATCAATGGTTCTGTGGAAATATTATTAGTGGACCGGATTTAATGTATACCTACGAGTTCTTTAGTAAAGGAGGAATATCAAGAATACTACGCTTAACCCATATCTAAAGATGTAAAATAATACCATATTTCATTTATAAAACCATATAATAGAGCAGAGTAAAAAGCAGTATACTGAGTTGGAACCGCGTAGGCATAGTAATTTTGTTATAAAATGTCATTAATCGCGAGAAAATAGCTACAGTGATGCTGGGTTATAAATTCCACATGTAGGGTAGAAAGATAGAATGATGTGTGATAAAAGGGTTAATTATATGTGTGAGACGTTTGACATCTATCAGTGTATTAGCATTATTGCTATTAGTATAACGAACTGAGCCGGTCTATGTTCCGCGGTCGTTACTTTTGCTGTATGCTGAATTTGTATTTTATGTTTTATTGTATTTTTTTTAAAGAACTGAGTCGGTCTACGTTCCGCGGTCTTGATATAGTGCGTTGTAATCGCATTCCATGTTTTTGTGTTATTGTTCAATATAGTGTTAACATCTTCAGTGAAAATAATGGGGTGAAAATGCAAATTTTAGGTGTGGAAAATTCGTCATACATCACATATGACACTTCAAGAAGTATGGGCTATGAATGTGGATAGGATATTTATTCTGTAAATGTGGAATCAAATTTAAGGTGAAGTCTCAGGCCAGAAGGTAAAATGAAAGAAAACTAAATATTAAGAAGTGCTAGACCATAAGCTGGTATGTTACACTTTTTGGAGAGATTCAATATATTTTGCCCATAAGTCTATCATATGTTATGAGGATTATAGTCAAAATCTAATGGGGCATGTAAGGCGGTTTAGGCAGCCCAGTAAAATATTCAAAACTATAGTTAGCATAATTGTTAATTAATATAATTTCAGTTGCATTCAATGACACATAATAATGATTAAGAATTTATATCTGGTGTTTGGTATCAAAAGATTCGTCTTAACATAAAAATTACAGTAAAGGTAATCATTTTATTGATAATAGTTTTTAGTTGAGAATAAATTAACTGTGGGTTAATTTATAATGTTTGGAGATAGCAAGAAGTGAAAGTATGTCGCTTAAGGAGTTGGGAATTCCAGATCATAGATAACAATATGCAAGCAGGTAGAGGCTCTGGGCCCACTTAACATATAAACTGGTGCACTGCCCTATTCTAGGAATGAGCTTTTGTTCTTAAAGTTCATTCCTAGAAGCTTTACCGTTATGTTGGCAAGCAGGAGATTTTATATACTGATAGGAATGACGAATTTGTACTCTGGGAAAATCCAGGATGGTAAGAGATTTTTATAGGTAATATATTTCGCAGGTTGGGAAATAATATCGCGAACTTTAATGTTAGTTAAATGTCAATCCACCAATGGTAATTAGGGGTGGGGATGATAATAATTTGCCACCGAGGCTAGGTGTAGGCTTGAAAGAATATGGGAGTAACAGAGTGCTGTGACACCCGGCGGTGCACTCACCTATATTTTAGTATAGCAACGGGATCGTCTCATCACTTCGGCTCTTGGGCTGAGTATAATTTCTGGACTTAGAAATTTTTCAACGACGGCAATTAATTGCACTTAGAAATTTTACTAGCCGTGATAATTTCTTATACTTATAAAATTCACCAACAGAATTTTATCGTATTAAATATTTCTCTCAATAACCAGAGTACATCAGTTCAGTTATACAACAATTTTGGTTTTTAGATACCAAGTATTTTACTCAAGATTAATCTTCTGGAAATAAAGTTCCATAGTACAACTTGCGAGCCAACAAAACTATTAAGCAAATCTATCAGAGTTTAGCTGCCAATAAATAACATTGTACTATTCACTGTATTGTTAAACTTTACCACGGCATTTCAGATAACTGAAATAAATTGCTACTACAACTGATTCTGTTGGTATTATTTAAAAATAACTAAATAATACCTAAGCTGTCTTTACTCTCAGCCCCTGAGAACTAGTCGACTGTTCGCACCCGATAGGCCTAGCCGGAGCAGATTTCGAATTCTTCACTTAAATATAAATTTAGCACGAACCATCCGGTTTGTGCAAGGCGCCCAACATTTACTGAGGAAGGAGGAACTGCATTAAAAGTACCTTGCGTAAAAGTATTATGTTATTGTTTTAGTTTCTAGCGATCCATACTGTACTATTTTTTTAAAAGATTTCAAGCTCGTAGGATCAGATGTAATATGCTCAACTGCGGGGAAGTTTACTATGTCAAAAGGTAGGGGAATTATAGCTCCCACCTCCCACCTCTGAACTTTCACTCGCGTTTGACCAGTGCATATTCATGCTGTTGATGTTATGTTTATTTCTAAGATTCAGCAATGTTGATAATGATGATGATAATAATAATAATAATTTTAATAATAACAATAATAATAATAATAATAATAATAATAATAATAATAATAACTGCTGGTTATATTGTTCAAAATAGGGATCAATCACACTCTTGAGTTTCTCTTATTTTTCAAATGCCCAGGGACCAATCCTGCCATTAATAAGAGATACCTAGGAATATCATAATTATATTCTCTTTTAACCGAAAAGTCCTCCTCTTTATATATTTGTGCGGGATATGTACTCTTTTTACAGTAATTTGTATAGGCAATTTTGAATTTAAAAATGTTACAGCTACGTGTACAAATCAGAGGAGGCAATCCATGTGAGTATTTTAAAAAATCCTACATTTAATCGTGCTTTACTACATAAGTAAAATCCGTACTGTTCTAAACGTTTCTTCACATCAGCACGAGTGAAGAATAAGGAATCAATTTTCCCTTTGCGGTTAAAAAAAAAAAAAAACTTGGCAGTTTTCGTTCAAATCAAATGTCTTACGCGTACTGTGTTTGTTTATTACGAGTGACAGAGGTCATTGCCACCCGTAAGAAGCTATCTGGCAGTGCGCTGTTGCCGTTTTGCAAACATTCGACTTAATTAACTCATTGCGCACAAAAATAGTCACAGAACACAACATAGGTTTTACATTCATTTCATAATTATCTACTGATATTAATATAAGAATATAAGGAAAACAAGTCAAATTGTAATAATTTCAGTTATTTTCTAGTGTGTTGTTGATTGTGTTACATTCATTCATTCATGGTACTTCTGCCTTACGGCAGGTCTACACTCCCATGTAAAATTCCATTTTCCAGCTCCTTCTATTTTCTGCTGCATCCTTTAACTCTCCATAATTTCTTTTCTTCTTGATGTCATCCAGTATCCAGTATCTGTGTTACATTAATGGCCTGATATTAGGATTGCATGATAAGTAGACTATTATCATCATTGCTATTAGGTCTATTATTTAAATGGGCAATTACGGTAGAGTTTTGTGTAGTATTAGATTACAAACATGAAATTTTCTTTTTCTTTAGTAATCTATTTTGCCCTCACTTTCATCTGAACCGGTATTCGTCTCGTCGCCGTAGGAGTAACGTATGTTGCATTGTGCACCTTCACTATGCAATCTTATACCCTTAGCAACCAGGGAAGGCGGTTGAGGCCAGGTAGATTTCTTCACCCACAGGCACCCTCACATTTACAAGGGCAGGAGATTTAGGACCAACCGTAATTTCCTCCCCGTGAGTCACCTAGTCTACTTCAATCACTCAATTTTGGATTTTTTTAATATGTCATTTTATCTTAAAATGTTTGTTATATATCAATTCTACACACAATTACAAGAAAAATGACACCAAACAATGTATAATTTACTTTAACAGGAACATCTATAACAAATACATAAATAAAAGTTACGAGAAAACTGCTTTCAAGTCCTATGTTCCTATTAAAGTAAATTATACATTGTTTGGTGTCATTTTTCTTGTAATTATGTGTAGAATTGATATATAACAAACCTTTTAAGATAAAATGACATATTAAAAAAATCTACGATTGATTGATTGAAGTAGACTAGGTGACTCACGGGGAGGAAATTACGGTTGGTCCTAAATCTCCTGCCCTTGTAAATGTGAGGGTGCCTGTGGGTGAAGGAATCTACCTGGCCTCAACCGCCTTCCCTGGTTGCTAAGGGTATAGCTTCCACAGTACCATCCTTTATCTAGGTCTAATTTTGCATTTCTTACACAGAAAGGATAGAAGTAATCTTCAAGTGGATACCGCATATCGAGCTCTGATAAATTATTTATCGCTACTTTTAAGTTATATATAAATGCATGTATAAATAATATATACAGTGTGATCCGTTTGAGATGTCAGAAAAGTAAAACGTTATAATTAAGAGGTTAGTGTATATAGCTCTGTGCAATTTGCTGTAATGTAAGTGGAAAGGATGGGAGTTAACAATCAGTGATGTTTCAGACTTCTGCCACATGGCTTGGCGGCGCTATTGTGCATAGAAGACAAAATGGTGGTCACGCCACAACTGCGCGCTCAGTGTTTAGTATGGTATTTATGCGAAGTTTTCTACTGTAATACAAACACAGCGGGCTTTCCGATGTCAATACAACTGCCCCTTTGCATCGAGACTTTGTTAACTGGTATCACATGTTCTTCGAAGATGGTCTCAAAATGCCTCATACAGGCGGAAGGTTACGTGATAGGACTTGACTCCTCCAGATTTTTTTGTGTGGGGGTACATCAAGTCAACTGTGTACACACAAAGACCACAGAATGTGGCTGGCCTACGACGGATGATTACAGCGGCCTTACAGCAAATCACTCCAGAAATGCTCTGCGCCACGTGGCGAAACCTGTCCGCGAGGTATGATCTGTACCGCATTCGCAATGGCGGTCATGTTTGAGTGTTAATGTGCTGGAATACAAAACTTACAGGTTTCCTACACCTGTTTGTACCATTAACAATTAATAAATTTAAATAGTTTCTTGTACACAATGCTTTACTTTTATGACATCTCTAACGGATCACCCTGTATAATATATACAATATAGGCTATATAATATGCAGTAGAGTCCATTTATCTAAACTCCAACCATCCGCTTTGACGCTTCTAGTGGTTTTTGCAGCAGCGAGCATTGGAAAACCCTTTTTCAGGTCGATTATTTGCAAAAACGCTAAATTTTTAGCGATATATCGACAGTTTGCCAGCAAAACAACAGACTCTGACCGATATGTTCAAGATAAGACACTATGTAAGTACAGTACTGTAAAATTTAGTTTTTTTTTTAATTTTTTAAAAGAAATTACCTTTTTTCATGATGTATCCATTCATCCGGATATTTGATCATCCGGATCAGGTCCGGTCCCAATTAATCCGGATGATTGTAGTTATACTGTATTCAATATATAATATATACTATATATGTATATAGGCATGCTGACCAACTGCCTCCGATAGATCACGCAGCGGTGGGGTGGTAGGCCAAGTCCCTCCAGGGATGTAGCGCCACGGAGTTTAGTTTTAGTTTTATATATGTATATAATGTGCACACTTCGGCATAATGTAACAAAACATACTGCAACAATATGTAATATGTTATGAGTTTTATTTATTTTTTAACGGTTGACCACCACTGGTGCAAGTCTGCGTTTTATGTGCTTAATTGGGGGGTAATTCACTAAAAATCTCCACATCGATTTCCGACTTAGAACCTCTGATGTCTTCGCTTGAGGACTGCTTATATATATATACATAAGACCTATATATAAATATTTCTCATTTGTTTGGTAATAAATATCTAAAAGGGGGCGAAAAAGAGATTTAAAAGTTTGTATTGGATTTTTTCCTCGAAATTTAGCATAAATGCGCTACAAAACGGAAATAAGGAAACACATATTTCAGCATTCCAGGAAATTCTACCCCTAAGGAGATTATAAATGAAAAAGGGTCATAAGGGGATTCAGAGGTTATACGGAGAAACAAGATTCTCACATTTTCTCAATAAGAACATTAATTAGTAATTTTACAAAATTAGTAAAAAAATAAGAAGTGGAGGACCAAGTTACGAAACCCACGCGAACGCTGCGGGCAATAGCTAGAAATCTAAATATCGTTATGATAAATACGTTATAAATAATATTACAATTATTTCGAACCAGACATCGCAACCTGCTCTCTCTTTTCTTGTATCTGAGACTGCATAACAAGTTCTAAATACAAGTGTGTTAAGACTCTATTGTTCAATCCCGTTTCTTTGTGTGGATTGGCCTCTATCAGGTCATACACATATTCGTTCGTTTTCAGCATTGCAGCTTAGACATAACCGACAAAACTTGCTGCAAGAGTTGCAACTGTTTACCATTACACAGAACCCGACCTATTTGCTTTGTTGCTGTAGCCTACTATGCTGCTAAAATCTTGCATGAAATAAAAGTAGATTATTTTGAAGACATAAAAGAAGGCAGGAAGGAAGAGTATTGTGAGGTCTCATTGTGTGGGTCCTCTACCTGGCAGATTCCGGTACAGCAGCGGCACAAGAATGTAAGAAGAAAGCCCCAGGCCTCTTCCCACTAAATACTTAACCAACGCAGACGTCGCGCCGGGCGCGAACAACAAACCTGTTCCTTTTCCAGAAGTAACCAGAATTTTTCCTAAGAAGTCTTCCGTAGTCTATTTTTAAGAAAACAAGTGAATCACTAAATTCGATAGTTCCGTTAAAGTTTGAACCAGGGTCACTATAGCTCCATATGTGCTCTTTTTGAAAGACGTGGACCGACAACAGAATACGGGGCTGCTTGTTGGGATGCATATAGAGTGGGGCAAAGTTAGGAATTATTTAAGATTCGAAACTGGGCTTAAAGTATTCCGGGATGGAAGGGGGACAAATTAATGTCGATGCAATGTTAGATTATAATTATGCAATGCATAATTGCATAAGGTGACCAAATTATACAGAAAAAAATGATGACATGCTCAAATTTCGGGAAACTCAGCAAAGAACGAATTTGGGCAAATACTGTTTCGTAAATAAAAAAATTTACAATTGCAAGAGTGAAAGAAACTCTTCCTCCTCCAAGTGTTAAAGGCTTTCGCAACAGCTTGAACTGTGCGTTGAATAACTACAAATTTCAGTTTTTTTCGGTCGATTATATTACGGTAAGTCTTTTGGTTAAGAATTATTTATATATCGTAATAAACGGGGTATGGCGTAGCGTAGTGGTTGAGGCGCTGCGCTACAAACCGGAAGATCGAGGGTTCGATTCCCGATGAGGTCGTTGGAGTTTTTCAATTGGCCTAATCCTTCTGGTGGCACTATGGTCCTGGGGTTGACTCAACCTCTAACAGAAATGAGTACCAGGAGCAATCCTGGGGGTAAAAATGGCCGGTGGGTAAGGCTGACAACCTTACCACCTTCGTGTGCCGAATGTCCAAAATATGGGAGCCTCAATCTCCTTACAACCCTCTGGCCCTCCATGGCCTGTATAGGGAACACTTTACTTTTATTGATCTTATAGAGTATTGTGAATTACTTTAAATTCACAAATGAGTATTAATAAACAATCTTGTAAAATTTCAATCTAATTGTACCGTATGAATATTAGTACTCCAGTCGATGTGCCTATGACACGTTATTGGACCGGGCACCAGCCATAATCACCTATAGACGTGGCCTCCCAGCTAATTTATGACATCTTACACAGCAGGCCGAGCTCAGAGAAGATAATGTTCATGATGTAACTTAGTGGAAGAAGAGTATTGTTATTGGACCAAATCGGTTGACCGGTACCGAAGTAACGCCCAATTTAGTGCCTATTTTATGGTAATATAATTATTGGAAAGAATTTATTAAATGCAAATCTGTTCTCATGAAAACATATTGATTTACAGTGTTCATATACGGATTTGGAAGTTGCAATACAGGAAGCTTTGACAAATAACACTACCCACATATTGCTTCACATATGTTTATCAAACTAGACCTTTGTTCTTCCGTAAGCTCAGCTTAATGAATCGATCTGGGACTTAATTCGGAAATAGATTTTAAAAATTACTTATTTTCTGCAAATCATAATTGCAATTTTCGTTGATTAAACAAAAGAATTCTGTTACATTCTTTGTTACATCAGTTTATAACTCGATCGGTAAGACTTGAGCCAAACAAACGGTTGCGCAGTAGTCTACGATGACGTAATCTAGACCTGCCTGACCTTCATAGCGCATTTTATTTGAGAATCTGCGCAAGTGTCCGTAGTTCATTTTAATTCAGGTTTATTGTGTACATCACAGCAGTTTGTCGTATAGCAATAAAGAATGTTTTTCTTTTAAATGGCACATATTTGCTAGGGGAAATGTGATGGTCATGCCAGTTCAGGACTTTTTTTTTCGCTAAGGGTGTCCAAGTATTATAAATTTACTTACTTTTTTCGTAACAAAATAAGTGTGTTTTATATTGTAAATTCATACATAACGCACTGTCATAAATATTTTTAGCAATTCATTACTATAAAAAACTAATTATAGCCTAAGTAATAATGGTAAATTTATTGTTCATTTCTTTTAAAATTTGGGTTATTTTGTCACTATTTTTAGGTCATAAATGCATTTTTTATTTTGCATTTTTTCACTATTTTATGGTCATTAAATGCCCTGTCTTAGTTATAATAGTGTATTTTGTTCAAGTCCCTCTCTCACCCACCATTTTGAAAAATTTATATTATCAAAAGCGATATTATCGAAGAGCAATATTGATATCACGATATTTTCTTAATTGAAACATCGATGTCAAAATATCGGATATCGTAAACAAAATATCGATAATGATTCCCATCCCTTACCCATGTAAACTAGCATGAAAGCAAAGCCGGTAATTTTATGTCAAATTATTTGAAATCATCACGTTATAATGAAACACATGTCGACCTGGGTGAAGCTGATGTTAACACGGCCAGTATGTTGCTGGTATTTCCTTTATTGCTCACCTGCTATGTTGAACGGTTAGGCTACATAAAAATGTGCTTCCTCAAGAGCCATGTGTGGCGCGTGCTTTGTAACAGACACAAAGGAAGTCGAGCATCTCCAGGATGGAGCTCACAACTTTCAAATTTCAAATTTGAATTACTTTAAAAGGGGAACAGGTATATTGATTATGAACACGATGATCGTGGTAACGTAGGCTATATCAAAATAAATTCTAGTAATGTTGCTAAAGGAGCAATTGGTTCTTACTTTTTAATTATAAAATCGAAACTTTTCGTTGATAGAAAACGTCTGAAAACATTGGGTGGGCTCAAAAACTTTCTTTTTAAATTTTGGGTTTCAGGTAGCTAAAACAAATAAAACAAAATAAACCATACATGGACTCACCATTATGTATCATGACGTTTGCAAATACGTATTACTCTTGACTGGAGTTTTCCTTATAAATTCGCCATAAGCATCATCACTTTCTTCTTATTTTCTTAGATCAGTCTCTCCAATCGCACCAACTTTTTCGTGGACAACCCGAGCTCCTTCATGTCTCTGGTTTATAAATTATCCATTACTGATTTAACCGATCTTTCTTAATTCACTCTTTTCTACATGCTTGTTCCACTCTGGCTTTCTACTTTTTTACCAGTCACACAACTAAATCTTCTGTGATTTTTCTTAATCACAAGATTCAGCTATATGTTAAATCTGACTTTTTCGCGTTCTTCCGATGTATACTGAGAACAGCAATGTGATTAAGTGAATTTCTGAACGCAAAAATGTCTTTAGTCTTTCGAAGCATAAAAATACTCGTATATTTCAGCAGTGTCTGTGGAAACTGCACGGACAGAGTAAGAGGTAACAATTTGTATGAAATGAGGAACGATTTCAAACGATCGTGAGTGAATTGGAACAAGGGGAAATCGTACTATTAATGTCAACAATAGCCTGATTTTAGTTTTACAGCGATTCGACAACGAAAACGATAATTTTGTTAATAAAATACGGCAAATTATTGGGTGGGATTGAGCCCCACGGGTCCATATAAGTTGGCGCCACTGAATACGAAGAAAAAAGAAAGAAAGAAAGAAAGAAATAAAGAAAGAAAGAAAGAAAGAAAGAAAGAAAAAGAAAAATTCTACCTAGATGTAGGCTACAGCTATGAAACAAATCATTCTATTCTATATTGTTCAAAGTAAATGGCACGTCATTCTGTATTTCAGGTTACCTTTCAGCCACACGACCCATTAACAAATCGTTTGTTTCTGGTTAAACTGTAACACGTATTAACGAATGGCTTATATGAAGTACTGGTGGATTTTACAGGTGTTTGAAACAAAACGCTCACTTAACACCTAAATAAGCTATAGTAATAATATCTTTGCAAAGCGTATACGAATTATAGGAGGTTTATTGTTTATCTACGTTAACTTAACGAGCTCTGTTATATATTTCCAATGAAATTTAAAGTAAGCACACTCCGAGATAGTAATCTCTTTCTTATCCAGGGAAATTAGAACCTTACTGTTAGTAAAACAATACACAACATTTTACTGTAGTTTTTACATAATATAGCTTAAGCTTCCATCCCCAGTCTGGGGAAATCAGTTCCTCTCCCACTGACGAACTTCAAATATTAACAGTTTGACACCTTCCTTAAGTTTGATACGTGACATGTCAACCCCAGCTGGCTTAAAACTACAGTTACAGTATATTCTTTCCTTGGGACCGTCTACAGAAACAAAACACAATTTCGTGGACATATATATTCCAATACAGCTGAGTACACCTCAGCTATTATTCAACATATTTGCCACCGGAATTGAAGCATTTGTCATACCGTGGAACAAACTTTTGAATACCTGTGCCGTAGAAGTTTGCCGCCAGGGATTTGAACCACTGTGTGACAAACATCTCCTCCTCTCTGTCATTCTCTGTCATTCCCTGTCACTTCTTGAAGTGTAGGAAAAGTTGGAAGTCACTGGGAGCGAGGTCCGGTGTTTAAACACCTCCCAGTCAAACTTCTGCAGTTGACTTGCTAGGAGATGTTTAAACATCCTCCCTACAGCCCGGATATCACTCCCAGTGATTCCCATCTTTTCCTACACCTCAAGGAATTACAGGGAATGAAAGAGAATGGCAGAGAGGAGGAGATGTTTGTCACACAGTGGTTCAAATCCCTGGCAGCAAAGTCTACGACACAGGTATTCAAAAGTTGGTTCCACGGTATGATAAATGTTTCAATTCCGGTGGCAAATATGTTGAATAATAGCTGAATACTTGCTGTATCTATTGGAAAATATATATATATATATATATCCACGAAATTGTGTTTTATTTTTGTAGACGGCCCCAGGGAAACTTACTTTATGAACGCGCCTCGTATTTTGTTGATTGATTCTACTTCATTGGGAAGTAACATTTTGCCTAGGCTATTCCATTCATAGGCCGCGTATTCGACATTGCCCTATAACGATTAGCATTGCCTCGGATTTCGACCAATCTTGGTCGTTTATCTTACAATATTCTTGCAAGAATCGGGAGAAGTGATTTTATCTAATAAAACTTGCGCCTAAGAGAGATGGAGAGAGGGGACTAGGGAGAACTGCATAACGACGAGCTTCATTACCTGTACTCGTCAACGGATATAGTAAGGGTAATTAAATCACGGAGGATGAAATGTGCTGGACATGTTGCGCGCATGGGGGAGGAAAGATATATCTCAAAAATATTGACTGGGAGACCCGAAGAGAATAGACCACTTGGAAGACCTAGACGTAGTGGGAGGACAATATAAGAACATATTTAAGAGAAGTAGGATTTGCGAGGGATGGCTTGTTGGAGTTATCACAGAATGGGGTTGAATGGCGGGCTCAGGTAAGCGCAGCAATGAACTCCCGGGTTCCATAAAATAGATAATATCCCTTTATCTTGCTTAGGAATTGTCTATTGCCAATGAGTCAGTAAGTCTAGCAACAACAAAAAAACTTGTTACAAAACTTTTAAAACTTGTTAAGAATGAAATTATGAAATTTAATCGATATAATGTTGTAATTATTTTTCTGTTAAAGAAATGATTTCATCTAGCGGTTGAATTAATAAACGAGACCTAAGCTACAGGCATCTTCTGGTTTATAATTTTATTAAGGCCTGATTCTTAGGTTTTAAACTACTGTAATTAGTTCCTTGGTAGCGAACTGTGATATTTTAACATAAGTATCCGTTTCATTGTCATGGGAGTGACATAGTCCAATCTTATAAATCCTGAAAATGGCTAAATATGGTAAAACTGTTTGAATTGAAATAAGGCAAAATACTTAAACTAAAAATTCCTTCATCTTCCTACACTTTGCAACTTGATCATTGTTACCAGTAGGCTACATTTCTAAGAGAAAAAATAACATATTTTATAATTTTGTTATTTTGTAACCCCAAAGGGTCCACCTATGTGGCGTAGGGATGCGTTCGCTCCTCTCTCACAGCGGGCCCTAGTTCGAATCCTGGTCGGGACAAGTTACCTAGGTGGGGTTTTTCTGGGTTTTTTCCTCACCTGTGAGACAAATGTCGGGTAACTTAAGGCCCTTGTGGTCCCCGAAAATCATCTGGCCGTCATTATCATCTTCATCCCATCCTCGCCTTGTTTGGAATGAGTGTATGTGTGAATGGTGTGTCGCGTCCTATGTGTTCGTGTTGTCTCGGAGGTGGCCCCGGCATTGGGCTGATCACTCATCCGGGGAAGCCCTCCATGTCCTTGTCTGGTCAAAAAAGTATGTATGTGATCCATAGATAATCCCTCTCCCGACAGGTCGCGGCCCTATAAGGCCCGGGCGGCTTGGGTAGCTTAAATGTCCCTAAAAGGGAGAGGCAAAACAGAGTTAAAGAAAAAAGTAACCCCAAAGGAAATAGTTAGTGAATCAAAATCCCCTGTTTTTTAGAAGCAAGTTGAAGATGTTTAAAGATGTTTAATTAATGTTTATTGTATGTATTAAAGTGAAACTTTGAAAAACCTTCTCTGAAAATGGTTTGATACAGGGTTTATAAAATCCTAAAAATCCGGTTACAGAATTTCAGAAATACTCAATGCGATACCTCTTCTACAATGTCATCTACAGGATAAAATTCATTATTGACTTCAGCGAGATATGCAGTTGTTTATTGTGAGCGGTATTAATGATTTATTAAGTGCCAGATTGGTACTTTATGAGATTGTGTGGGGGACGGGAAAACGTCTGTCCCACTGTCTGTCTGTCTGTCGGTGTGTCTGTACGCGCGATAACTCAAATACGTCTTATGGGATTTTCATGAAACTTTGAATACGCATTTATAACGTCCATGGGAAGAACCCTATTGATGTTGGACCAAATCGGTTGACCGGTATCGGAGTAATGCCCAATTTAGTGCCTATTTTATGATGTTATATTAGAAAGAATTAATTTAACAAATGTAAATCGGTTATCCTGACTTCTTATTGTTTTACAATGATCATATATGACTTTGAAATTTGCAATACAGTTAGCCATGACATATTCCTTTGCATTTGAATATCAGACTATCAGATGTTGTTTATTTCGTTGATCGAGTTGAATACTGTTTATAAGGTATATTACTATGAAATAATTAGGTCTACGTACATTAAGCCAGTGTATTTTGTAAAATGTTGACATATTTTAAGAATTTCTTATTTCTTAAGTTTGAATTAAGGTTAAATATGATCCTCCACAATCCCTGCTTAAGGAATCGATCTGGAGCGTAAGTCGGAGACAGATTACAAAAATAACTTATTTTCTGGTTATCATAATTGCAATTATCACTGATTAAACAAAAGCATTCTGGCACTTTGTTATACCAGTTTACCTGATTTTATTTTTAAATGTATTAGTGTATGTATATGTGTGTGTGTGTGTGTGTGTGTGTGTGTGTGTGTGTGTGAAATGGAGAATTATGAACTGCAGCATCAAGCAAAATTACTCACTTAAAAAAAAATAATAGCTATTCGAAATAACTAAATAACAGAAAAGTATTAGCATTTCTTAGCTCATACTCAACGAGATCACTTTTGACAGAAGAATGACTATGATTAACACGATTATGAACAATCGTTATGAAAAGCAGGAAACTGAGAAGATCAACTGTTCTTTTTATATGCACAATAAAATTGTAGAGCCAACCATCCATGAACTCTGTTATTCGTTGGTTAAATGTAAATATGGAAGTGGACCTTGGTTGATAAAAACATACCAGGTGCGAGGCAGGGCGATGGGTGCGTGCCATCGCGAGTATCACCTGGCCTTCAAGCATGTGCACCTTTCCAGACAACAGCCGTACACTCTACCCTAAATAACGTTCGCTTTACAATACAAGAACCCCTAGAAGAATGGAAAGACGAAGAAAGAATGAGTGTAAAGAATAAATTGAACAAGAACTGAGACGAAACTCTCAGGTCAGGGACAATGCGTAAGAAACGGAAGAAGAGCAGACTGTACTGGAATTTATAGAACAGCATGTACAGCTGAGGACAGCAAGTTATGCATCTTCTTTATTTGTTTGAATTTTCAAATTCGAAATGTACAGAGCACTTAGGATTAGGATTACAGTGTTCAGATTTTTCCACGAGATCTCTGCCACGTTAAATTGATCAACTTGGATGCACTTCCTAGAGGAAGTTTTTTCTTTTTCTAATTTTAACCTTTTCATTGCTACTAACGTATAAATGCGATGCTTCAAAAATTATGTAAAAGCAAAAAAATTAAGGTTAATAGTAAAAAGCATTATGTAAAAAATAACGATTTCAATCCACGTGTTAGGAGTTACATTCAAGAAAACCAGTTCTTTTACTGATATTTTCCTCACAGAATTCAAACTTAGAGCCCATTGATTACTTCACTTCACGATTACTTAAATCATTAGATAAATTCAACTCTGAAAGGGCTTTATTAACATCAAATTTTTTTTAGATTGCAAAATCCAAAAATAAGTTTGAAAAGTTTCATGCATCTGGCTATTAATTCCCGCAAAAACGCATTTATTAATATATTCCTATCCAAACGATTAATTATATTATCCGAGTTGTCCTTTAATCTAGGGATGAGCATCGATGGTTAAAACATCGATGTTTTCCATCGATGTTAAAATCGGCGGTAATCATCGATGTGACGATAATATCGACCTCAAAACATCGATGTATTTTGACGGAAAACATCGATGTATGTTGAAAAAGTCATGGTTTCATAAAATTAGGAAAATGCATAAATAAACTGAAATATTTTCATCAAATCTATAGATGAAAAAATCGGTGTTTTCGGAAATACGTTCTCAATGTCCGACTCAGTCTATCAATTCACCATTAATTTATCAAAATTAATGCATAAAACTTTCAATATTAAAAAATATCGATGTCAGGGAGAATCATCGATTTAGCAAAAACATAGGTTTTTTTTAATATATATTTTGACCGATCAGTAAACACTATACAGGCCATTGTTAAACTCTATAGCATCACATAATAATAACCTGTTGAGGTACGCCTTAGTCAGCTCCTCTAGCTAAAACACAAATTGATATCAAAAGTTGCGTTTGTGCACATACTGTTTTCTGATATTTAACAGTTAAGATAGTAGGCTTATTTACACAGGATTAAAAAAAAACATAGGTTGTTTTCCATCGATATAGAAAATATCGATCATCGACATGAAAACATCATCGATGCTCAAGTTTACTTTAATCTGCAAGTTTCAATTTTGCTTTTTGTCTTCTGTCATTTCAACTAACTAATAAAATTACTGTTAGTTATTTTTCTTGTTCGTATCGATTTTGCCCAAAAGTAGAACTGTGTTGTGTGATTGAAAAGGCTTTTGGGCAAAACCTAAACATTATTCCTAATTCGTTTCATCACGAAGATCTGTAAAATTATTATTTATTAAAATTCAGTATACATTAATGAGAGCGCTATGGACGCTCGTGGGAAATAAGTTCACACCAAAAGTCAATTTCCGAAGATGCTGATATTTTTAATAAGTCCTCAAGATGACATCGGCAAGTCTGATTCGTTGTGAAGATTTAACAGCTTTCATAATAGAGAATGTGGATTCAACCGACAGACGATAATGGATGGGTATAGGAAATCGCTGTTGGCATACCTTCAACCCGCTTGTTTACAAAATGTATCAAGGTCAATTTTGCATAAAAGGGATGGTGTGTGTAAGGTAGTTTAGATTTTATATTTAAAGCTCTATCCACAATGCGCAGTCTGCAGTTGTTAGTCGGTAGACGGTAGTTTGTAGTCGAAGTATAACGTGTGGTGATCAATGGACGCCATTCACAATGTGCAGTTGCAGACGACAGCAGACAATCGTCAGTTGGTAGACAGTAGTCGGCAGACGAGAAATTCATCTCTGTCTACGAACTGAACGACTGCAAGTAACATATTACGCGAATGAAAATTATGTACTAGTGCAAATACACAGATTAGCATACTACGAGAAAGCAAGATGTGTTTATAACATATATTATCCAATTATAAAGCGATTCCTCCACCTTTTTTATTCTGTAAAATGTTTCCCTAACCTCAATGTCGACAGCATATTGTAGACGACTCGAGTGGTGCTCCCAAGCGGCCAATTGCAACAGCAAACTTCCGACTACTGACTAGCAACTGACGACTGCGCATTGTAGATAGAGCTTAACTGTTATTCTTCACAAAATAATGTAGTTTGGAATATAGAAGGGTCGCGGCCAAAATTTCTCCAAATATAACACTATACTTACTTACTTACTTACTTACTTACTTACTCAATGACAATAGACAATTCCTCAGCAAGCTAAAGGAATAATATCTATTTTATGGAACCCGAAGGTTCATTGCCGCGTTTACCTGAGCCCGCCATTCAACCGTATTCTGTGCTAACTCCATCCAATCATCCCTCTCAAATCCTACTTCTCTTAAATCTATCCTAATATTGTCCTCTCGCCTACGTCTAGGTCTTCCATGTGGTCTTTTCCCTTCAGATCTCCCATTCAATACTTCTGAGATATGTCTTTCCGCCCCCATGCTTGCAGTATGTCCAGCCCATTTCATCCTCCGTTATTTAATTACCCTTATAAAACTATACTTTTTTTAATTTTATTAATTGGCTTTGTCACGGTCCGCACAGAATTAGGTCCGCGGGGCGCCAGTTGGTCATCCCTGAATTAAAGTATAATAATAATAATAATAATAATTTATTTAAGCCTTTTAGTAAAATGTATAAATGGCCAAGTCAATTCGGAATTTACCTTAAAATGCTACGGAGCTTGAATTATATTTATTGTGACAATTTAATGAATACTTAAGGAATTAAGCATTTAAAATAAATTTAAAACCAAGAAAATGAATAGAAACTCATCGCTATTTGTGTCAACAGCTGGTTTATATAAAACAAGTGCACATAGGTGCAATAAAAATAAAATTATAAAAAATAATGATGATAGACACTTGCGTTTGGATGAAGTTCCACATATTTAGTCCGTTTTCATGCAGGATTCAGATCGATCTGAGTCCGATTCCCGTGTTGAAAACGTCATGTGAACGCAGACTCAGTCCGGAATGAATTTACGATCCGATTCTCTGCAAAGGGATCTGATTCAAGTCGTATTCAATTCCATGTAAACGATAGCGAACTCAATCCTGGTGCGCGCGCTAACACTCGCATGGCGTTCGTCATTTTGTTCTGTCAGCTGATCGTCAATTTAATTTTAAAAAACACTCACCCACACTATAATACTGTATTAATATTATTGTTACTCTTTTAGGTCATAATTTATGATGACTAGAAATTATTATACACTTTTTTATATTTTTAATCATGGAATAAACATGGCAATTGTTTAAACAGGTTAGCCACAACAATAGCCATAGATAACCAAGTTAGCCAATAGTACAACAAATCTCAATCCACTCCTAGAACTTACCATGTAAATAGGGAACGTTTTGAGTTGGGATCGGATTCAGATAGATTTCAATCCCGCATGTAAACGTGGTAATTCTTATTCTGGGTTGGTCATTGACTCATGAGCTAAATAGACAAAGTAAAATGTTCAGCTTGTGTTTAAATTGAGTGATGTTTCAGTCATTGGCTAAGTTAAAGAGATAAGGTATACAAACCCGTACAGCAGTCGCTGCAGAAAGGAGAAACGCCACGCTCTGAGTAGAACCCTCATTCAGTATAACCTAACCTGCACATTTTCACAGAGAAACTTCAAAACGTAATAAAAATGAACAAATATATATTTTTTTTTTAAATCTCACAAATTATTGGGTACAGATAGAATCAGACTACATTGTGTAGTCGTATCAAACTACGGTGCATTCTGGGTTAGTGTGATTTCTTTTAGAGGAATTATTATTATTATTATTATTATTATTATTATTATTATTATTATTATTATTATAAGTCCCAGTATGGTGCTTTATGAGATTTGTGTCGGACGGGAAAATGTCTCACCGTCTATCCGTGTGTCTTTAAGCGCAATAACTCAAATACGCTTTATCGGATTCTCATGAAACTTGGTAACTTATACGCATTTATAATCACCATGGCAAGAGCCAATTTATTTTGGACCAAATTGGTTGACCGGTACCGGAGTAACGACTAATTAAAGTTCGCATGCTTTTTAAACGGGAAATCATGACTATACTACAATACCGCGATTCTAATCATTGAGGGCCTTGATCAAGTTGAAATGAGTTCTACATGAATATTGTTATAGGCCTATACAGAAGGTACAGTACTGTGAAATAATTAGGCCTACGTTCATTAAGCGAAGTTCTCTTCCAGTGCATTTTGTAAAATATTCACATATTTTAAGAATCTCTTATATCAGTGTATATGAGTATGAATTAAGGTTAAGTATCTTTAGACCTTAGTTAAGACCTCGTTAAGTTAACTTTAGACCTTTGTTCTTCCGTAAGCCCTGCGTAATGCATCAATCTGGAGCTTAACTCGGAAATCGATTACAAAAATAACTTCTTTTGCAAATCGCAATTGCAATTATCACTAACGACACAAAAGCATTCTGGTACTTTGTTTACTGTTAACCTGATTTTATTTTTATTATTATTATTATTATTATTATTATTATTGTTCGAGCCGCGTTCAGCAACATTAAAAAAGTTGTTATTGTATAGCCGGATAGAAGGAAGGAAGACGAATGACTGCACTCCACAGAGCATTGTTAGTGTTTAGTTTCTCTAACAAAATAAGTAAATAACAGCACATTCATTTTATGTACTCAGTAAATTATCGTTTTCTGAGCAGCATCTGTCTACGTCTATACTACTTCACGAAATATCACAATCATTAAACTTTAGTAACAAATAAAATCAGGTAAACTGATGTAAAAAAGTGCCAGTATGTTTTTGTTTAATCAGTTATGACTGCAATTATGATATGCAGAATATGTTTTTTTTTTAAATTGATTTCCAAGTTAAGCTCCAGATTTATTCATTTAGCAGGGCTTACGGAAGAAGAAAGGTCTACCATCTCGGCCACCTGGGTCATTTTAACGGTCTAGTTGGATAAGCGCATGTAAAACAATAGTGTTTTCATAGCTACCTGTATTTTAATTTCCAAGGCCTTATAAGATCACAGTAAAACAATAAGCTATGTTGTCAAGATAACTGATTTTCATTTTTTTTTTATAAATTCTTTCGAATACGTATATTGCCATAAAATAGGCACTAAATTGAGCATTACTCCGAAACAGATCAACCGATTTTATCCATTATGAATAGACGACTTCCCACGGACATTGTAAATGTGTATACCAAGTTTCATAAAAATCCGGTAAAGCGTATTTGAGTTACCGCGTCTTTAAAATATACACTAAATTGGGTTTTACTCCGGTACCGGTCAACAGATTAGGTTCAAATTCAATAGGGCACTTCTCATGGACGTCATAAATGGGTATACCAAGTTTCATGGAAATCCGTTACAGCGTATTTGAGTGATGGCGCCTTTCTATGAGAGGCACTAAATTGGGCATTACTCCGGTACCGGTGAACCGATTTGGTTCAATATCAATAGGGTTCTTCCCATCGACATTATGAATGTTTATACCAAGTTTCATGAAAATCCGAAAAAGCGTACTTGAGTTATGGTGCGTACAGACGCACGGACAGACAGACAGACAGACAGACGGACAGACATTTTTTCGTCCCCCACACAATCTCATAAAGTACCATACTGGCACTTAATAAACAGATGCACATCAATATTTCACGGCCTCCTGGTAAACCCGAAGCGCTTTCTTTTTCTTGTCACACACTTTTTCTTTCTTATGGTAGTTATCACACTCAGGATGACCTCAGTGAGCATCATAGTATCTTCTTTGATATTAAAAGTAACTTAAGCATGAATATATATATATTTTTTAAATTTGCATTATAAATTTTAAAGATACTTTCATCTTCAAGTTATTCATTTTAAATTACATCTTAAACATTGTGGTCCACCCTTTGGAATATGAGTTCAGAATTAACTGAAACAATATTGAAATTGGCATAACTTCCCCTCTTCCTCTCTACCGTTCTTGAATGGGCGGTATTTTTTTTGTAATAATTATGAATGCAAAATACTATATTAAAATATGTGATGCATACAAATTAAAGCTATTCTCGTGTACAAACAGTGTGCAAACTTTTATAAAAATCTGTATAGCTACAGTCAAATTATGCAAGGTTTTATAAAAATGGCAAAATGTAAACTACTTCTTCTATATAAATAAGAGGCTTTGTCCTGACTGACTGATTGAAAGAGAATCAACGTAGAGCCTAAACTGTAATAGGTAGAGACTTGGAATTTAGACAGAAAAATTTTGTTTTTAAATGCCAAAAATCAAATGTTTTTGAGGATACTTAGTACCTTTTACACAAATTATCAAATCTAAATCAAATTCCTTGTACAGTTCTCATGACAACAGTTGGCAGTGTTCACGGGTAGCTTTGGAAATAAATGATACGGGACTTCGAAAAATTAGAGAAGCTATCGATAGAATTCATATGTATAAATAAATATTGAAGAATGAAATCCACGACAATAATGCACAATTTGATGCAGTCACATAACTTTCTCTGCCCTGGACATAGCGAATGCCATTTTCTCACTTCACATTTTGATGTAAAATAAGATGTCGTATTGCGGGGACAGCTTAATCCAGCTGTCACAGTCTGAGTGCGTGTCAACGAGTAAGTTATGGCATATCACAAGTCGGTAAAAAAAAATCCATCCACTGATACGTTATTCATAGCTGTAGGCTTTGTTTCTTTAGTTGAGAAATATGAATGTTTATCATAGACCCTAAGCATGTAAAAGGAGACGAAATAGGATGGAACATTTTTAGTTCTTTGCGCGCAGTATATTATTATGTCCCAGGTTTTGGGGAGGAAAGTATGAAAGTGGTATTGAATTTCTTTTTTATTTCAGCCCCGAGACGGTTGTATGGTAACATGAGAGTGAGAAATAAAATATTCCGTAAAGACAATACAATTTTATGTTATCGGAAATTTTGTTTCTTCTTATTTGAACCCCTACCAGGCAAGGTGTGTAAAAATAATGGGGTGCAAAATTCTACATCCTCTATGAGCCATAGCGTTTTCTGAGGGAATAGTTTAAGTGCGATAAGTCGTTCTTCCTCATTTCAAATTCTACATAGGCTACCTATTTTAAGGACCTATACCCTTAGCAAACAGGGATGGCGGTTGAGGCCAGGTAGGTTCCTTCACCCCCAAGCACCCTCACATTTACAAGCCAAGAGATTAGGACCAATCGTAATTTCCTCCCCATGAATCACATAGTCTACTTCAATCGGTCAATCTTAGATTTTTTTAATATGTAATTTTATCTTAAAATGTTTTTTATATATCAATTCTACACATAATTACAAGAAAAATGACACCAAACAATGTATAATTTAATTTAATAGAAACATTTACGAGTCGTCTTAGTGACTTACTTCATCCCTCGTTAGAAATGTTCCTATTAAAGTAAATTATACATTGTTTGGTGTCATTTTTCTTGTAATTATGTGTAGAATTTATATGTAACAAAAATTTTAAGATAAAATTTCATATTAAAAAATCTAAGATTGACTGATTGAAGTAGACTGGGTGACTCATGGGGATGAAATTACGGTTGGTCCTTATCCCCTACGCTTGTAAATTTGAGGGTGCTTACTGGTGAAGGAACCTACCTGGACCCACGCGCCATCCCTATTTGCTAAGGGTATAGAGTTTGAAAATCGAAAGTCCTTCACAAGTTAATTTCCGGGCCCTTTAAGCTAGTTTTGCAAAGCCCTCCAAAGTAGACATTCTGAGTGGACTCTTTCATATTCTCCACAGGTTGGGAGGTATCGTTAGATCTAGCCAATCAAAGACAACGACAAAATTCTAACCAACAAACGCAACCAAAAATCCAAATTCAGCAGCCCAGTAGCTCCCCTGTTTGCGTTCAGGGTTATCATACAAGTTGAATTCTGATTATCAACGGTAGCCGTACTTGGAACAGCTGCGCGTGAGCTTGCCGCGGTAGTGACGTCATGGACTCCATTCGGCATATCGAGGTAGTACCACTTGGCCAATTATCTCAGTCTGAGTTTTTCAGGGTTTTCCGTACTCACAAAGGGGAATGACGAATTTTGAGTTTACTTACCAGAAACGTCTGATATCTTTCGTCTGTGCAAGTTAGGCTGATTTCACAATGGTCTACTCATGTAGGCCTACTTCTAAATGTATGTTGGCCATCAATTTGATTCCTCCCATACGGATATTGCGTGCAAGATCCACAGAATGAGAGATAAAGTAAAGAAGAAGTAGAAGAAAATTGAAAATCCGCCCTGACTGGAATTCTAGCACTGAAAAACCGGGCACATGGCAACCCGAGGCTTTATCTTTTATTCTTACTGAATATAAATTACAAGAAAGATTCCCTGAAGATGGTTGAACGTAACCGAAAGGCCTAGGAAAGAAAATAAAAGAGGTTGAGAAGAAAGGTATTATATTAGTATTTTATAGAAGAAGGACATTGGTAGTAGGTTGAGACGGGAAAAAAAAGCGAATTGTATAATCACAATATCTTTCTTTACGTTCCAAGAAAATCTTGACCGTAAGCTTATAATTAGCTTCCCCAGGTGGAATTCGAACCCAGGATTATAATCTGGATCGCAAGTCCTATCCTATAGACTTTAGCTTCGGGATGCCTGAATCTGGCTACTTTCGTATCCCACACGGTAGACACAGAACACATAGATATTTCTGTTTAATACTCCTTTTCATGTGAAATGATTTCACTTCTAACTTCGAACTGTGTAAAATCGCTACAACTAACAACTGCTGAGACAATCGAGTCGTGGATTCGAATCTTGTGCCTACCAATCTGTGTAGAAATTTTGGGGTTTTCCCCATAGCAGAGGAGAAATTTTGATTGGAATTTATATTGAATCTACAATATAAATTTATAAAGAATACAAGTAAGTCTGAATGACCTGTAGTTTTTAAATAAGTAAACCCTTTTAATGTCACATGACCATCATAATGGCCCCCGCTGATCACTTTTGTGGTTACAAAGTTTAGAGCCCAATATCTTGCGAGCCCAAATCATCATTTTTTTTTTTTTTTTTTTTTTTTTTTTGTTAGTTTCAAAAGAATTTCTTCATTTATTTTGCAGACTGTATTTATTGCGATAAATAAGTGATTTCTTTTGTCCTTTGTTTGAAAATCATGCTCAGAAATTGAATCTACATAGTGCAATGGAAAATAGACGCCACTCCCAGGAAATAACCAGGGTTCGGATTTTTATGACCTAAAAAAGTTGAAAATATGACTGCAAATATGACCTCAAAATGACTAAATATGACCCAAAAATCCTAAATATGTCATCATTAAAGAACTTATTAATCACATTCATTTAATCAGATAGACTCTAATCACTTTTTAACAGTTTTACAGATGATTTGCAGTTTTACTTGTAAAAAACTTTTAATCTGTTAACCACTGCAAATGTGAACTGAAAACGTTTAAAACATGTACCGGTATATTGGAAGTTGTTAACAACAAGGAGGAAAAGGTAATTGTGATATTACTTGTTATTGTCCCTTCTTATTTCAGTTACAGTAAAACCAAAATATTCGTGAGTCGCGACTCTTTCTCGGAAAAAAACGTGCAATTTGGTGCACACACTGCATAATTGTGCTATTAAGGAATTTATAACTGAAATATGACGTTAAATTACAAATATTACAATTATGACGAAGATCATGAAAATGACCAAAATAAATACGGTCCGATTAGGATGACAAATGTGCAATTCATGTTTAATTTGTGTTTGCGGCGAGAATGGAGGTCAGGATAATAATACACGTCATATACATCTGAACCCTATTTATTCTCAGAGAAGTTCTCTGTATGATAGAAATACTTCTTCTTGATAAAAAAAAGATAATATTTACTTGTGAAAATTGGTTCAAAAACATTTTAGTTTGAAAAATTCTGCCATTTTTATTAGACTATCCTCAAAGATTGGACAAACAACCTTTCTTTCTTCTTTCATTATCGTAGTTTTACCTCTCCCTTTTAGGATTTAAGAGACCCAAGCCGCCCGGGCCTTACAGGGCAGCGACCTGTCGGAAGAGAGATTAGCTTTGGATCAAATACATACTTTTTGACCAGACAAGAACACGGAGGGCCTCCCCGGATGAGTGATCAGCCCAATGCGGGGGCTACCTCCGAGACAACACAAACACATAGGACGAGACACACCATTCATACATACACTCATTCCAAACAAGGCGAGGATGGGATGAAGATGATAATGACGGCCAGATGAAATCCGGGGACCACAAGGGCCTAAAGTTACCTGACATTTGTCTCACAGGTGAGGGAAAACCCCGGAAACACCCCCACCTAGGTAACATGTCCCGACCAGGAATCCAACCCGGGCCCGCTGCGTGAGAGGAGCGAACGCATCCCCTGAGCCCCAGCGGTGGACACAAACAATCTACCAACAAATATATTTAAATTATCCTTGTATTTCTCCATGTGTGTGATTTTTTCTATACTTGACAACTTAAAATATGAGTGTTAGATTTTTTCTTTTTGTTATTAATTTTAGCATTATTAAACTGGCATTTAGCTTATGCTTAAGCTTCTTTAAGATCTGGGCACTAAAAGGGTAATAAAAGTAACTAGACCATTTTACTGCTGCATTATGCCTAACATCTTACTAATTCATACCTTCTTTGTTCTAGGATGGCATGAACAACGATGATCTGCTCAACATTTAATATGGAATTCTAAAAAAGAAGAACCCCACTAAAAAAAAAGTGGATTCCTTCCCCAGTCCCTGAAGCGCGGCGGCACACGAACTGTCAATCCTTATGAAATTAATTGTTGTGTAATTGGAGTTGAAGCGCGGGACAGATAACTGGAAAACAAAGAAAAGGTGGTCGGCTGGCCATTAGGTAAAGAGCAGGTGCCGCTGCGGAGAGAAGGCTGTCTGTCCTTCCGCTCCTGACCTCGAAAAGTACGATGCTCCATTATCCATCGGGCAATGTGAAATGTAAAAAAAGAATTCTACCTTAATTCACATGGATGAGTTACTTTCTCTTATTTCTGAATAATATTCACTACTCTCGTCAGCCCCCGTTTCTTCCCGAAAACTTTTCAGAATGGATTAATTTATTGTACTAAGATTATCCGATGTATGACATTGTTTCGTGGTTGAACAGTTTTGTCTAACAGTGGATGAATTCAATTGATTATTACTAGGGAAGGCATCTAATAACCATAAAATAGTGAAAAAATTATAAATAAACAATGTATTTTAACCTTAAAATAGTGAAAAAATGACACAACATTTTGAAAAAGTGACCAATAAATTTATCATTATTACTTATAATTAGTTTTTAAGTAATGAATCGTTAAAAACAATTCAATGGGTGACAGTGCATTATATATGAATTTACGATATAAAACCCACTTATTTTGTTACTAAAGAAATAAGTAAGTTTATAGTAGCCTACTTGGACACCCTTAGCGAAAAAAAAATTCAGAACTGGCATGCCCATGAAATTACCCCTAGCAAATACGTGTCATTTAAAAAGAAAGACAAAATTCTTTATTTCTACAAGACAGACTGCTTTGGCGTTTACAATAAACCCGATTTAAAATTAACTAAGAACGCTTGGCGGAAATTCTCAAATAAAAACGATTGTCTGTTGTCTGAAAGAAACAATTTGTACATGGAAAAGCTCCTCTTTACCTCCACTGAAGCATGGCCTAAAAATGCCGAAAATTACCTAAAAATGCCGAAAATGATCTATCTCTTGATAATGACAGAAAGTGCAGAATAGAGAAATAAAAAGGAAAAGGAAATTTCCCTTATTTAATCAATTATTTCATGATACAAATTTATATACATGTATATTCGAGCTCTCTTTTAACCTTCATGTAAAAAGATGCAAAATCACCAAATGCCTTGCCCTAATTATTACCAAAACAAACCACATTCGACTTTTTTAAAATTATGTTTTACCTTTTAATAGATTATATCTTACTATACCTTATTCTTTATTATGTTCCACATAAAAGTTCATCTCATAATGAAATTTAAACACCGGTATCCTAAATATCTATGCGGTCAAGTGCGCTAACACGGAGAGGACTGTCTGCTGAGTCAATGTTAAAAGCAGAGCCCCTGACCCAATTTCAAAAATAGGCTTAAATGGCGTCCTGAGTAGAATAGTCTGTACGGCACTCACTTTGTGTTCTCAGGTTCAATCCTGGCCCAGGTCCGATGACATAGTACATGTCTGTAAAGTTGCAGGTAGGTAAAAGAAATTAATTCTTAAAAAGAGCCCTTCCGGCACATTGGCGACAGTTACAGGCCCAAGATGAACACAATACATGTCTTACTCAATTATTACATACGAAGGATGCAGCATAAGTCATGGCAACTTTTTAGGTAGATTCTTCGAAGGTAGATTTCGAAGAAAAATCTACCTATTGCAATCGATACCATGTCATGACTTTCGAAAAATTATTTCATATATTTACGTTTCATGCCCCCCTAAGTACGAAACCATCGCCCGTTCAAAAATACATATATATATCTTTACATGCTAGCGGCCGTAATTTTGAAGATATTTGAACCAAATTGTATTATGTTATTTCTAGGTCCAATAGTTCGGACAAGTTCGTTAATGAGCAAAACTGGCCCAAGTGGGGGTCGGGGGAGGGGGTTGAAATTTTGAAAAATTTATATCTCGGCCCCTATGAAGTATAGAAGGAAACTTTGTTTGAATAAATTAGAGTACACCCTATGGAGTTCATAGTGACACCAACGATTCGGCGGTTTTGGGGGTACAAGTGGGGGTGGGGGGATGGAAATTCGAAATTTTTGAAACCACGTCTTGTGGGGTATCGTTAAAAAGCTCTTGATGCGCGACGATAAATTAAACCAAAAGCACTTCGAAATCTACCTCAGCCTGTGGGCCTGCCTAATGGATTTTTTTTTTTTCTTAAAGTAAGGCGATGGTACCATGAGATGTTTTGTGTTATCATTTGGTAGCAATGTGATGTACGATTATACAAACAGATGCGATGGTAATTTAGTTGTGAATCATCCGCCGTGCAGAATGGATGTGACAAGATGTGTACAGCATTCTTAAGTTAGAATGTACACTATCCGAGGGAAAAATGCCAGAGAATACCACAATGGAAGTTTTGGGGAGTAATGCTAATCCATACACTTTCCCCTTTGTAATGATTTATATGCTCTTCCTTCCTTTTTCTGAATGGTACTAGTATCACTATATTTTATTGTATTTTTAGTTTAAATTGATTGTATTGTACCTGTATTCATTACATGTTTTTTGTATTTTGTATTTGTATTTTTATTTTTATCTTTAACTGATGTAATTTAAAAGGAACTGACCCCAAACACGAGCTTTGCTCCTTTGGGGTAACTTTTGTAACTCTTTCTGTACTAATTTAAAAGAGTAAATAAAATAAATAAATAAATAAATACCGAACTTTAAGGGATCGTGGAGTGAGTATGTGTGTTGTAATGCTTCCAATTACCGCAATACATTAGAGTAGCACGATGCAGTCGCGTATGGAATTTTATGGGTTTCTCTTCACTTCATTATCCTCCATCTAGTAGGCCTACCCATAATCTGCATTCATACATTGCATACTCTCCCTTGCATTTGTATATTTCAAAATTTTAAAATGGTCCCACATTAAAAAATATTTAGTTGCTACGACTTATGCCCCATCCCGTGTATATACATATACACACACAATGCATGCACAGATTATAAACTTTACATGCATGCATTACCTACGTACATTACGTACATACATTACAGAGAAGCATGCTTTGCCATACATCGCGTTACGTTGCGTAGCATACCTAAGTATCCTAACAGAAAGAAAGAGAAGGGGTGAGAGAGAAAGAAGGAAAAGAGAGTGACATACGTTCTGAAAAATGTCGAAATCCATTTTTTCTTTCTATTTCAGAGACATTTAATTCCAATTTAATACTCAACCATGGGCGTCGGCATGGGGGGGGGCAAGGGGGGGCAACTGCCCCCCCTGGATTGCCTTATGGATTCATTTATTTGTGGTACTCTTTGTCAACCTACAGTCTTAGCATGGAGAATAAAAAAATAGAATTAATTTATAATGAGTTTAGCAAGTATTAACTAATTATAACTATAATATGTATTTATAATAATATCTCACCAAGGCCATTGCTCAAAAGAGCGTATTCTGTTAACTTAAAAAGCTTTGTAGCCTCGTCGAATTCAGCTTTGGTTCAAAATAACGATCCGGTTAACTAAGTGAATATTAATGTGTTTAGCCTAATCATTTGAAATTGAGGTCCGAAATTGATTTTGCCCCCCCTTAATAAAATTCCTCGCGACGCTGCTGTACTCATCTGGAAATTACATTCCTGTCACAAGGTTTCTTACATACTGGTGCCAAGAAAAAAGTTAATATATGTATGTATAGGATATATACATTATTTTATTTTTTTATTATGGGGTAGGCCTACTCTCGCTTTCGACTTGACGGAACATTGTCAAACTCACCCATACAATATTAAAAATGAAAGTGGAATCGCACACAATATGGATAAGGTTACATGACTTGAAGAACTCTGAGGTGGACTCAGTTCGTACACATCAGTGCTACCTCTAAGCTGCAAATTAGTCCATGATACACTCATAGGGTTTCTTGCGCCTTTCACAAACACATAAGGGAATGCAACTTATAGTCCTTTATATTTGGAGCCAGTTCATCTCTATATATATAAAAGGCTTTGTCCTGACTGACTGAATGAATGACTGACTGACTGATTGACTGAATGACAGGAATCAACGTACAGCCTAAACTATAACAGGTAGAGACTTGGAATTTTGACAGTACCTTCGTTTCATAATGTAGGTGCTCACTAAGAAAGGATTTTGAAAAATTCTGATTCTAAATGCCAAAAATTAAATGTTTTTGAAAATACTTAATCCCTTTTTACATAGAATTATCAATTCCAAATCACAGAATATATTGTTGCCAAATGGTATCAGGTGGGCTTGGAAAAAACAATTGAAATGCACTTTTGACAAATAAGAGAAGTTATCAAAATAATTCATGTTATAAATAAATATTACAGAATGAAATCCACTAAAATAATGGAATCACATAACTTTCTCTACCCTGGACATAGAGAAAACAAAACGAGGTATGGTAATGTGTATATTATTATATTATATCGCAGGTTTTTGGAGAGAAAAGTATGAAAGTGATAATGCTTTCTGTTTAATTTCATCTCCAAAACGGCTTTATGGTAACGTAAGAGTGGGAAATTTCCCGCCTCGATATTACAATTTTATGTTACAGGAATTTCTGTTTCTTCTTATTTAAACCTCTACCAGGCTTGCTGTGCACTGTACAAGCGATGGGATGCAAAATTCTAGATCCTCTATGAGCCATAAAAAAACTATATCAAGCGTTTTCTGAGGGAATAGTTTGAGTGTAATAAATCGTTCTTCCTATTTCAAATTATAAATGCCTATATAAGGACCTAGAATTTAAAATTGAAAATCCTTCATAAGCTAATTTCCAATTACAAAATACAAAACCCGGGCGACGCCGGGTCTTTTAAGCTAGTACAATATATAAGGGTACAAAATATTACAGCTGATCATCTGACATATAAAGCGGAGTCATTTTCACAAGTGCACATATAATTTAACACATGAAATACTCTTGCAGAATAGCCAGATACAAATTGACATGTGCAGCAACATTAATGAAAATAAATGCAATTTCAATCCAAGCGAGAAAGAATAGAACAAACTCTTGAGCACGTGCTAATGTTGAATCAGTAACATTGGCATAAATGGCATCAGTGACAATCTCAGGCCCCACCTCTCGAAAATCATGGTATAGATAACAACTGTAACAGTAAAAATAGCTACTTTAATGCAATCGATGTGCATAATCACTTTCGTTATTTTGTTTGGCATAAATTTATCCAGATTTTAAGTTCTGGAAATTATTGTTTTTCTCCTATAATAATGAAATATTTTAAGGGGTATGCGTACCCTCGCGTACCCTCAGAAAAAAAGCACTGCATGTACGTATGTACGTACGTACGTATGTATGTATGTATGTATGTATGTATGTATGTATGTATGTATGTATGCATGTACGTATGTACGTATGAATACTCTGCAAAGCCCCACATCGACTCACTTGTAAACCATTATTTGCTGATTTAGGTGTATTAACTTTATATTCCCTTTATGTATTACATTTACTCTGTTTTGTCCATGGTCATTTTGAACATTTTCAAACCAATGCAGATATTCACTTACATGACACTAGAAATAAAAACTCTATAAGGATACAACAATAGTTGTAGTTCACAAAAAAACTGGTTTTATGTATCAACTAAGTTGTACAATACAGTACCTACCAAAATCAAATCTTTGTCACACACCAATTTTAAATGCAAAATCAAGCGTATATTGATTAAAGAATGTTTGTATAACGTTAATGATTTTTTTAGCATTAACTGGGAAATTTATTTGTAATTTATGTGATTTAAATCAACAGTTAATATGTTGTAGGTGTTTTAATTAACAATTGGATATATATTATGTTGAATACTTGCAATGTTATAAAGGATATAAGTAGGCTATAACCATGACGACTGTCTATGCATGTATGTATGTACGTACGTATGCATGTATGTATGTATGTATGTACGTATGCATGTATGTATGTATGTATGTATGTACGTATATGTTTATGACAATAAAGATTCTATTTCTTATTCTTATTTTTATTCTTATTCTGTATGTATGTATGTATGTATGTACGTATGCATGTATGTATGTATGTATGTACGTATGCATGTATGTATGTATGTATGTATGTATGTATGTATGTATGTATGTATGTACGTATGCATGTATGTATGTATGTACGTATGCATGTATGTATGTATTTATTTATTTATGTATGTATGAATGTATACTGTTCGTGCCATTTTAAGAAGACCTCGTCCCAAACAATCGCCTATCTACGAAAGAAAATAATAGCATTGTTCCCCAAACTGAAAATCTGCAAGTCACCAATACCGACAAAGAACAGGTGCTCTTGTAATCGCGTGGGTTTCACTAGTGTTGCCGCAATCATTTACCACTTTTCAAGTGAAGCAAACGTGCTGTGCTATGTATTTGGCAACATTGGAATGGGCTGCAAACAAGTGTGAATAAGCCTAATTACCTTTCTATTCATTGATTGACAGATCGAAGAGGATTAGGGTGGCTGCAAGTAGAGGTAGTTCTTGGAAAAAGTCTATAATAAGTGGTACCCATAAAAAATATATACATACATACATACATTACATATTTGTATGTATATGTGTGTTTCAATTGTTTATGTTGACTTTCTTACTTGAGTCTCATTTTGTCCCGGATATATCATAAACATAGGTTTTTTTTAACATACCAGAATTTCTTACCCTATTATGAATTTCTTGAAATTCTTCGAAGAAAGATTAAGACAATAGGCCTACTTATAAATGTCAAGTATTGTACAATACTTTGATAGTATAAGTCTGTTGTACTGAACTGAAAGAAAAAAAATCCTCCTTGGCTTTGTAACGCAAAAGAATTACCTTTTGTTTTACTGAATGGTGAGGTTGATTTTGGCTTTGTTTGCGGAATGAGGTACAGCCGCAGCCACCAGACATGGTATGTCGCACAGGAAGACACAGACAGCATTGACCTTCATGGATGACCATGGGAATCCACGCAGACTCATAATAAAATTACGCCTTCACAAGAACTGGGCCAATACAGGATCTTCCATGGTTTAGTCTTACTAGTTATATTACTAATCAGCCTTCTTAGAAAGACTATGAGCTCTTACTCCTTCAGTGTAGATAAAATACCGGCAATTATTATGAGCTAGCAATACCTGTCATCATATTGTTGTCTATTACAAGCTCGCATTACGTATAAAGTAACACGTGATAAGGAAGATTTGTATATTATATGCAATAAGACTATATTGGCTTTATTATGAAACGAACATTGCGAGTTGCATACTACTGTTTTTGTTCGACCATAATTAGTAATTAGTAGTTCGCTCCTCTCACGCAGCGGGCCCGGGTTCGATTCCTGGTCGGGACAAGTTACCTGGGTGGGGTTTCTTCTGGAGTTTTTCCTCACCTGTGAGACAAATGTCGGGTAACTTTAGGCCCTTCTGGTCCCCAGATATCATGTGGCCGTCATTATCATCTTCATCCCATCCTCGCCTTGTTTGGAGTGAGTGTGTGTGTGATTGTTGTGTGTCGTCCTATGTGTTCATGTTGTCTCGGAGGTGGCCCCGGCATTGGGCTGATCACTCATCCGGGAGGCCCTCCATGTCCTTGTCTGGTCAAAAAAGTATGTATGTGATCCAAAGATAATCCCTCTCCCGACAGGTCGCGGCCTTGTTAGGCCCGGGCGGCTTGGGTCGCTTAAATCCTAAAAGGGAGAGGTAAAGCTAAGATAAAGAAAGAAAGAAAGAAAGAAAAAAGAAAGAAAGAAAGAAAGAAAGAAAGAAAAAAAGAAAGAAAGAAAGAAAGAAAGAAAGAATGAATGAATGAAGAAGAAAGATTTTAGATTCATTTAAACAAACAGCAATGTGCCCGCCATGACCTTAGCATCAGATGACTGTCGTAGTTCCTATCCCCTACGAGAGATGGCAGCTTACAACATCGAAGCTCCCTTTTGCTAGTTTTGTTGAAACCAACGAATTTTTGCAACACGAAATGAGTTCGTTCTAGTATGATACTAAAATTAGCACGGATAAAATTGATTTTATTTAAAATACAGGCTATTTATTACACAGTATTCAGCTGATACTTTTAAGGTCTCAAGATCGTTCAGTGTTCGATAATAATCGATACCACACCAATGTTATAATAGAAGTCTGTTTCGAAATGAAGGGTTTTTTTCCCGGGATTTTTCCTCACCTGTGAGAGAAATGTCGTGTAACTTTAGGTCCTTCTGGTCCTCGGTATCCTTTGGCCGTCATTATCATCTTCATCCCACCCTCGCCTTGTATGGAATGAGTGTGTGTGAATGGTGTCTCTCGTCCTATGTGTTCGTGTTATCTCGGAGGTGGCCCCGGCATTGGGCTGATCACTCACCCGGGGAGGCCCTCCATGTCCTTGTCTGATCAAAAAAGTATGTATGTGATCCAAAAATAATCCCTCCCCCGACAGGTCGTGGCCCTGTAAGGCCCGGGCGGCTTGGGTCGCTTAAATGTCCCTAAAAAAGAAAGGTGAAACTCAGGTAAAGATAGACAAGTTTAATAATTTTCTTTAATTTTTCATCAGCCTCACTGAAAGGGAGAATAGAGGGAAGGTGTACCTATATAGGCCTACCGTAGTTCAACGTCCTTCCCACGATACAAAGAAAGTTCGCTAAATTATTACCTCTTGTAGCTATTCCTCCGGCACTGGGACTTGAACCCAGGAACTTTGGCTATTCGCGCCAATGCTCTACCAACTGAGCTAAGCCGGAGCTCAATTCACAGCGCCAGATGGAACCTCTCTCCTATGACTGAATGCCCTAATGGTCTACCTCACAGACAGACAAGTTATGTCATATGCAAGAGCCCAGTTCCCGAACTTGAACATTTGTTGCTTCTAAAAGCAAACCTGACAATAGGCAGATTTACAGGTAAATTAATTAATCAGTTAATCACCTATAAGCGAAATATTGTCTTTCAACTAATAACTTCCGGAGGAACCCCTATTCCTGATTCAATATTAGTAAAATATCTTGGCCTAACCTTGGATTCTAAACTCACATTAACTCAGTTAATAAATGCAGATACAGGATATATCATTTGAAACACATGATTTCATCAAAATCACCGATGGCATTGCAATACAAATGTCATGGGGCTCTGCCTCCTACAGTCAAATCAAAAGAATCCAAACCATACAAAACAGATATTTGCGATTTGGATCACCGTGGTCTATACGCAATGCAACACTGCATGATGACATGGGACTTCCGGAGGTGACTACATATCTCCGAGTTAACTGCAACGAACATTCATCCAACATAAAAATTCTCTGATTCAACAAATTCCTCCCAATCATCCTCCTGATCCACCGCTTAGAGGATTGAAACGGAAACGCCACTCTGATCTGCGTATAAAGAATTCCAACACCAATACCATGTCAGGCTTGTCAATGGACAACTAGGCCTACCTGAGAACATGTTTCATGTTATTTTAATCGCAATTATTGCTTGTACAACTGCATTGTATTGATTTATTACAATATACTTATCATTAGGGACCGGATTTTTAGGTTTTTAAAAACACTGTTTTAGGTTTTCCATTAGGTGAAATAGTTTTTTTTAGGTTTTTTGTCTCCAAAATATCGTTTTCGAGTAGAATAATTGGTGTAATGAATTTAAATGTGCTACATAGGATTCAATACATAATACTTGTGAAGTTTAAGTTAACAAAACTGACGTAATTAGTGTATACTTGCTTTAGGACAATATTATACAATTGAGAGAAAGCATAAACAATCAAAAGAAGCAGTGAAAATAAGATTGCCTCTCATTTCCTGGTTACAGTATATCACTAAATATCTTTCAAGATTCTCAACTGTGAAGTTCTTCCTGTTATCTCTTAGTTAATAGTTAATACTGTATCTAGACACTGCCCTTCTCAGGATTCGAATCCGATGCTTCTAGTTTAGTGAGTAAAATACTTTATGGTTGGATGTGGTTAATGTGAAACTGATTATTTTCCTTTCTTCGGTTGTTACGCATGCTAACAGATCAACTAGGGACGAAAACTTCCCCCTTTTCTAGAAAGGTAAATAATACTTACGTGTTTCTGGCAACCTTGACAAAATATTACTTTGCCATCTGTAGTGAAATTCAGGTCGTCGCCAATCCACTGCCGTAATAAACTCGATTTCATTTGTTTCGGCATAATTAACATGTCTTCTTAAAACTCACAGTGTGACCACTAAGTATGAATAACAGGGAAGTAATAAAGGCAAACAAGGGCTTTAAAACACAGAAATCTATATCCTTGTTCATACACGGCAACAATGGTTGTTCGTACGAATATTTTAAAAGGAATACGCCGGTACTCTTACACTTCCTCTCCAGATACTGTCCATCCTAGACAACAATGGGTTGAACGAAACGCTGGTGGTATTAATGTCAACCCGACAAAAATTATTGTCTCTCCGCAAAATATCGATTTCTCAACTGACAAACAAAAAAGAGAAAAAAAAGTAACCTAAATTAGATATTTTAGGTTTTATATCCCGTTTAGGTGTATTTAGGTTTTTATGCCCCATTTAGGTATTTTTAGGTGCCATAGAATTAATGTGGGTGAATCCTATGGACATGATTCGAAAAAGTGTATGAGCGCTTTTTGTTTTGGAAGGGAAAAAATAGGTAAAAACCTAAGAATCCGGTCCCTACTTATCATATTATTATTTTCAAAAAAATATTTAAATTGAATCATTTGAATAACCTTTTCGATTGACACGGTACAGTTTAAAGGCATTCATGACATAATTAATGTGGTTGTTTTCTGTGAACAAAACAGGATCAGTTAATAAACATCTATTTATTTAGGTATTGTTCGCAGAAATTTAATATTGAAGATATCTTGGGTAAAACATAATTATATTATTGGTAGAGCTACTAGCGATCCATACTGATAAATACTATTTCTTTAAAGATTTTAAACTCGTAGGATCAGATGTAAGATGTTAAGCTGCGGAAGAGTTTACTATGTCAAAAGGTAGGGTAATTATAGTTCCCACCTCCCACCTCTGAACTGTCACTCGCGTTTGACCAGTGTACATTCATGCTGTTGAGGTTATGCTTTTATGATGTGATTACAGTTATTAAATGCCGACGTTGCTTAACTGTGGAATACATCTCTCGTAAAATATTATAATACTGATTCCAGAACAGATGTGTTATATTCACTTTATTTCCGGAATAAATGTTAACGTACTCTGACTATGGTAACGTATGAATAGTCTACGGTGTCTCCTAACTGATTAGAATATAAAGAAAAGAGGGCCTGTATATCACTTTTGTAGGAGGCGATAAAGAAAATTATATAAATAATGAGTGAATCAGACCTGTGATTGGCTTATTTCAGACTCATTCTTAAATGTTATTGGACCAAATCGAAAAAAAAGACATACGAGCTAAATACTGTATACAATGTAGCGACGAACCATTGTGAGCGTGATGCTTATTTTATTATAAGCAGATGCCTGCGGCTTCGCCCGAGATTACTTACTCAACTGCTTAAATCATTTAACAGAAAAATAATTTTTAAAAAATTATGAACATTTACATTTTTACATAAATTGCATGAATTATATAACTTTAATCTTGATTAGTCCTATATTGTTTTCCGTAACAAATATAAAGATTCGAAATTGAACGATTAAACTGTACCACAGTCTCATGAACCTTACCCAAACCATGTATACAAACCATGCATTGACAATTAAAACAACTGATGATTATTAAAATACTAGAAATCTCGGTTTTGGTGTACATTTCACGATTAAAGCGCGTTTATGTTTATTTTTATATATAATACTAGCTGACACATCAATGCTTCCCATTGTTAGATTTATGTATATATAGGTTAAGTGAACACAATTTAAAGTCGATTAGATGTATCCTACTTCTATAAATCATCAGCCGTCCAGCCAACGCGGTGGACGTATTTATATTCCACATAGCCTACTCCTTCACCCGTAGTTTACTCTCATTATGTCTTAAAAAATTTAATCGTTCTGTTTAAATTTTGGGAAACATACAGTAAAAAGCTGGGCGATGGGGATGCGTGAGCGGGCTCCGATTCGAATACTGGTCGGGACAAGTTACCTAGGTAGGGTTTTTTCCTCACCCGTGAGACAAATGTCTGGTAACTTAAGGCCCTAGTGGTCCCCGGATATCATCTGGCAGTCATTATCATCCTCATCCATCCTCGCCTTGTTCAGAGTGAGTGTGTGAATGGTGTATCTCGTCCTATGTGTTTGTGTTGTATCGAAGGTGGCCCCGGCATTGAACTGAACACTCCTCCGGGAGGTCCTCCATGTCCTTGTCTGGTCAAGAAAGTATGTATGTGATCCATAGATAATCCCTCTCCCGACAGGTCGCGTCCCTGTAAGGCCCGGACAACGTGGGCCGCTTAAATGACCCCAAAAGGGAGAGGTAAAAACTAAGGTAAAGATAGAGAGATAATATGGCAAATAGAAATTAATCAGAAAATTATAGGCTATCTATTGATAGTATATGAACTATATTTCTCAATACAGTCCTAGGCTAACTATAAGAAAAGAGTTCAACTCTTAAGAATAGAACCCAGGACCTCCTAAATTTACTTCGTGTCACAAAATAGTTGATAATCATTTATAGGAATTCTATTGATAGCCTTTCTCATAATTTTATATCTATTAGATCTACATGAAATCACAGTGTCATGCCAAGCCACCTGTGTAGTTAAAAAAATATTATGTTGTCATGGGGTTTGTGTACATGCAGTATGAATTCCTTTTGGTGAATTTCATAACTTTACAACACTATTTTTGCCCTTAGAGGCCAGATATTTTGAAATCCTTTCTTAGTGCGCATCCAGAGCCTAGGAGTAATATGTGTACCAAGTTTCACGTTCCTAGGCTGTATGGTTTTTGAGAAACTGTGATCAGTCAGTCAGTGAGTCAGTGGGTTTTGGCTTTTATATATAGAGATGTTGTTTATCTCTATATATATAAAAGGCTTTGTCCTGACTGACTGAATGAATGACTGACTGACTGATTGACTGAATGACAGGAATCAACGTACAGCCTAAAGTATAACAGGTAGAGACTTGGAATTTTGACAGTACCTTCGTTTCATAATGTAGGTGCTCACTAAGAAAGGATTTTGAAAAATTCTGATTCTAAATGCCAAAAATTAAATGTTTTTGAAAATACTTAATCCCTTTTTACATAGAATTATCAATTCCAAATCACAGAATATATTGTTGCCAAATGGTATCAGGTGGGCTTGGAAAAAACACATGAAATGCACTTTTGACAAATAAGAGAAGTTATCAAAATAATTCATGTTATAAATAAATATTACAGAATGAAATCCACTAAAATAATGGAATCACATAACTTTCTCTACCCTGGACATAGAGAAAACAAAACGAGGTATGGTAATGTGTATATTATTATATTATATCGCAGGTTTTTGGAGAGAAAAGTATGAAAGTGATAATGCTTTCTGTTTAATTTCATCTCCAAAACGGCTTTATGGTAACATAAGAGTGGGAAATTTCCCGCCTCGATATTACAATTTTATGTTACAGGAATTTCTGTTTCTTCTTATTTAAACCTCTACCAGGCTTGCTGTGCACTGTACAAGCGATGGGATGCAAAATTCTAGATCCTCTATGAGCCATAAAAAACTATATCAAGCGTTTTCTGAGGGAATAGTTTGAGTGTAATAAGTCGTTCTTCCTATTTCAAATTATAAATGCCTATATAAGGACCTAGAATTTAAAATTGAAAATCCTTCATAAGCTAATTTCCAATTACAAAATACAAAACCCGGGCGACGCCAGGTCTTTTAAGCTAGTCATATATAATAGAAATTATATTCAAATGTATATATATATATATATATATATATATATATATATATATATATATATATATATAATATTATATTATATAGGTAAATTTTTCGATGTTATTCATTAACACCCTGTATATACACACACTGCTATTAGTTAAAGACAGATGAATTCTTTTAATATGACTGAGTACGACCTTGGAAAGTCTAGTGGCCGCGGGGTCAAACTACTGCGCTGAATACCGGGTTCGGTTCCTGAAATTTAATATTAATAAATAATTTTACTTCAGACAAAGAGTGGGTAGTGCCGAGAAGCTCAAAATGTAATGGATGAGTGCATGTGGATGCAATGTGCAAGGAAAATTCCATATAGGGTGCGTATACATTTGCGCTCTGTACGCGTGTCGACACGCGTACAGAGCGCAGATTGGGACGGCATTTGAGGTGTTCGCCTGGTTACACACATGGCGTTTTTTTTCCGTCGCGGAGAATTTGCCGTCGCCGCCCAAAGAAATGAAACGTTTACACACGGGGCGGAAAAATTTCCGTCGCCGTCGTATGATCATGCTGGTTTATGCAGTATAGTTTCAACTTCAGATCAATTCACATCAGTTTAACTGTGTTATTCAAATTGTTGATTGCAGTGTAGTTTGAAATGAACAGGGAGCAGCTTCTAGCGTTATTGATATTCCGTCGTGAAATGATACCCGTTAATTTAATTCTGAGAAACATATATACTTCAGTGAAACCTCGATATAGGGTAAGGTGGTACATTTTCGAACACTTAACAAATATTCTTATTTTATGAACACAATAAACATAAGAAAAATTCAATTGTATTGTAATCACAAAGTTGGAAATGTAGTCGACCCTTCACAAAAATATGAGCTGTAAACAGCTGTAAAATTTGTCAGGGCAATCAATCTTTCCAGAATAACGTTTGAAAATGTGATACAATTCTAAACACCAGTGGGTACTATTTCGAACAGTGACATTTTCAACGAACGATCTGCTTTCTTCCAAATATTATTTTATTTATTATTATTTACCAATAATATGAGCGTAACAATGAAGTGTCACATTTTGAATAGCCAGATCGCAGGATTGGGGCATGTGGTCAGCATGCCGACTCCTACGGCAGTTATTGGGGGATATTCTAAAAAAAAGAGTATGAAGTTCTTACTGGCAGATTTCAAATTTGCACTTGCAGTCGTATGCATAAAAAGCCTGGGGACTCCCCCACCCACTGCTCCCACGTGACATGGCGCTCTTTGTACTCTGTCGCTTAGTGCCCGCTTCAATTCCGCATGCAGTAAGACTGAACGGCGGGAGTATTAAGTAGGAGATTTGTGAGCTACCAAAACAGCACACTCACTTCTCTCACAGCATGCTATTAGGATGATTCGCGTGGAATATATGGACATTCCAGAAAGAATGAAAACTACAAATTTTTAGTTTTAATCCGTCTGTCAGTACTAGGTACTAGGGGTTTAAAAATTGTGTTTAAATTTTGTAATTGAGGTGCTTATGCTAAGAGCTAAACTTTTATTTGAAATATTTTTTTCGAAAAAATATTTCTGGCGGGTAGTTACAAGGCAGGCATCGTTCACAGAAACTCAATCTTATCTGGTGAACGGTAAAGCTTTGCATCAGGCTAATACAACTGAATACCTATACTCTGCAACACGGCCTCTTATTCTATATTAGAATTTGAAGAAAGGTGTACTGCCACGCCTAGGTTATACAAAAGTATTCGAGTGCATTTATTAAGATTTTATTTGGATTGTGTATCCTTAAGGGATGCGGCACGAGGTACGGCAACGACTTTCTTTTCATTTTTACAAGCACTTTATTTGACGAAAATTTAATTTTTCTTAATTTTCTCGAAATAGTTTTAACAATTTTATAGGCTTATTATGTAGGCCTACTATAATATATTGTAATAAGTACTATTTGAAAAACTTCTCCCAAGAAATTCTCTGAAGGCTAGTTATAAGCCATTCATTTTATACAATATAGACTTGGATTTTTTGATCTTGCCTCGCGAATAATGCGACTTGGAAACGAGGCAGATACAAGTGAATGCGCACTACTGCAATACAGCCGTGTACTCTACACTAGAATAGGCTATATTAAGAGTAGAGTTATATGAATGTTTCATATCACATTTTAAAAATACTAATTATATTAAATGTTGCAATTATGTTATAATGAATTTTCATTAATGTTTTGGATTATGTGATCCTGTACTTCTTCCATTGCGGTATCTGATATGATGATGTAAATGACCATTCTATGCAGTCCCTTCAGAGAGAGCAGAAATAATTAATTGTCTTCCTCTTCATAATGCTGATCTGGCATCTCCCACTGCGAGAAGACGCTTGTTTATTTTGGTAAGTTTGTTTATGCAGGTGCATGTTTCAAAGCGACGGCAAAATTTCCGTCGGGCTCCAGTGGCACCAGGCGGCTGCAAAACTGCCGCCGACGGAAATTTTAACGATCGTTTTTTTTCCGCCTCGTGTGCAAGCTCTAATTCACTTCAATGTACTACTGTCTTTGGGCGGCGACGGCAAATTCTCCGCGACGGAAAAAAAACGCCATGTGTGTAACCAGGCTTAGTGTGACGACACGCGTGTCGACACGCAGACAGTTCGCCGCGATCCGTCTCCTGTCGGTTTTTTCGACGAACACAAAGGATTTCTGATTTCATATTGGGACGTGTTTTTGGTAGTTGCGCTCCGTCCGCGTGTCATTTTCCTCCTGCTCTCTGCTCAAGCATGTTGTTTTGATTTCGAACACCAGCAACAATAACATCCGGCAGCTGTGCACACAATGTTTATACAAAGTTCAATATTAATATCATTAGTGCACGGATTTTTATGTGCTTAAAAACTTACAAATATTTATTTTTATGTGCTAAAAATGTTACAAATATATGGTAAAATTTTAAAAATATGTGCTAAAACTATATATATTTTTTCTGAAAAAGGAATAAAAACACCAGAATGTTCGTAACTTACTAGAACAAATTATATTGAAAATCACCAATTGCAGCTAAATATCATATGTAAAATGCTGACTGGAGTTGCAGTGCACAACAAATGTCATCTCCAGATTATGGATCACAAATCCTTGCCTATTATCCAAGAATAATGCCTTATATTGAGAAAAGGAACGTTCTACATCACACGATGTTAACCTTGCATATTTCAAGAGGTGTACTGTATATCACTAACACACACACACGATCAAGTTCACTTATGTTTTGACCTTCCAAAACTTGAGCGACTTTGCAGAGGGTTGGTAGCCACCATTTTTCTCAAACATGCCTTTAAATTTTGTTCTTAGAACTTCAATTTTCGAACCTGAGATAGTGTTAAGTTGCCTTTCAACATATTGCATTTCTTTAACTGAATTACGCAATGTTGAGATTGAGTTCTGTTCTTCCCCGACAAGCAAGTGCAAGTGAATCACTTTCACCTCATTGCAATTTCTGTTGAATTCTTTCGAGATAGATATTTGTGTTGTAAAATGTTAAAAGAGATTGAGGAAAAGTACTAAAATATTTATTTGTGGAGAATATAGCGAAAATATTTATTCACATAACTTTTTTTGTAAATCATGTGTTTTTATGTAAAATAAAATTTGGAATTTGCGGTTGTCGGACCTTGACAAGAGCATCAGGCAAAAAAAAATTACATAAAAATCCGAAAAAGTAGGCTACTAAAATATATATTTATGGAGAAAATATCGAAAATATTTATTCACATAACTTTTTTTGTAAAATATGTGTTTTTATGCGAAATAAAATTTGTAATTTGCGTTTGTCGGACCTCGATTTGGATATTAAACTTTGTTTTAGGAATGTACGCATCAGGAAAAAAAACCTTTTATTACATACAAATCCGAGCCCTAATCATTATTATTATTGTTATTAATTTCATTATTATTATTAAGTTAAATCCCTATAATATAAAGCCACATGGCTGGCTGACTCACTCACTCACTCACTCACTGACATTAATGTTTGCCCACTTCCAGATGAGCTAGAAACTTGAAATTTGGTATACATATAGCTTTTAGGCTGTAAACCGCAGAAAATTCCAAAAAGTTTATTTTTTTATTTTTAGCCCTAAAAACCCCCGAAAAAGGGCTCACTCACCGACATTAATGTTTTCCCACTTCCAGATGAGCTAGAAACTTGAAATTTGGTACACATATAGCTTTTAGGCTGTAAACCACAGGAAAATTCCAAAAAAGGTTTTTTTTTATTTTTAGCCCTAAAACTCCCGAAAAAGGGCTTGGTTTCCACGGGAACGGTTTTATCAAACTGTGTTCACGTAGGGCTCTGACAGATTAAATACACGCACTCTATCTCCCATAGATCTTTTAAAAAACCTCTTCCGAGAACCTCAGTGGGGGTTTGGGGGCTCCGCCCCCCAGCGAAGCTAGTTTTAATATAAAGATGTTGTGGGCCCTATATTAGGGTTATTGGGCTGTGATATGATTTTTATCACAATAATAATAATAATAATAATAATAATTATTATTATTATTATTATTACAAAATGTTCTAGTTATTACAAATTACAAAAATACAAATTATTACAAATACAAATATAAATAACACAATAATAATAATGATGCTGGTGGTTCGCAATATGTTCGTCGCTTTCCTATGGATAATTTCAACGAACTGTTCGCGTGTCGATACGCGTGTCGACACGCGGACAGAGCGGAACGCGAGAGGAGCGCAAATGTATACGCACCCTAAGCAGAGGGATGTAATGTTGCGTAAGCGGAAACGTATGCTGGCGAGTTCAAATTATGTGTTGATCGCAGCACTTCGCGCCTTCTAGAGATCTGTTGTTCTCCAACAACCCACTGATGTTAAATCACAACCTGACAATAATGTTCATAACTATTATTTCATTACTGAGAGCAGTCAGAAATATGTTACGTAGGAAAGGAATATATTGAACTGTAAACTCCAACATTACCAATTGAGACGACTGACTATTTTACTCATACGCTGGGTGTTTGATATTGACCAATAACGTTTAGCAATTCATCGGATATAGACCAATCACGATCGTCTATCTTATAATATCTTTCCTCGGATCGCAAGGATACAATTTTTTCTGAAAAAACGTCAGCTCGTTACTGGACACGTAAGGTATCAACGTGCGGTGATTAATACGTCACATGCTACCATTCAGAAGAATTAAAACACACTATTTTATACAACATAACTTGTTTGGAAATTGAAATAATATAAATGTAACCTTCTTCTTCTTCTTCTTCTTCGGCATTTTCCCCTTATGAGTTTGCCGTTTTAACCCTCCACCACTCTCTTTCTTCCCAATCACCCACTTTGAGTCCTCTATCAATCATCGCATTTCCTATATATGTATTCCATCTTAAAGCCGGTCTTCCTTTCCGTCTTTTCCCTGGGGGTTCCCATTCTAGTATATATTCTGGCATTCTTTGGACATGTCCATACCGTTGCAACGCTCTATTTTCCAATTTTTTTGTTATAGAGCTTTCTATTTCCATCCGATCCCATATTTCTTCCGTTCTCATTCTATCTTCTCTGGTAATTCGTAGACATCTTCTCATAAAATCTAACTCAACTGTTCTTATTTTATTTCTTCTATTTGTTGTTACTGGCCATACTTCTGCTTCATACAAGATGATATTTAATATGTATTAGGCCTATACTTTGGAAGATTCTTTTTAGGTAGATTTCGAAGAAAAATCTACCATGTCATGATTTTCGAAAAATTCTTTCATATCTTTACGTTTCATGCTTCCCTAAGTACGAAACCACCGCCCGTTCCAAAAAAAAATTGTGGTACTTATATATATATATATATCTTTCCACGCTAGCGGCCGTAATTTTGAAGATATTTGAACCAAATTTTATTATGTCATTTCTAGGTCCAATAGTTCGGACAAATTCGTTAATGAGCAAAATTGGCCCAAGGGGATGGTCGGGGGAGGGGGTTGAAATTTTAAAAAATGTATATCTCGGCCCCTATGAAGTATAGAGGGAAACTTTGTTTGAATAAATTAGAGTACTCCCTATGGAGTTCACAGTGACACCAACGATTCGGGGGTTCGAGTGAGGGTGGGGGGATGGAAATTCGAAACTTTTGAAACCACGTCTTGTGGGGTATCGTTGAAAAGCTCTTGGTGAGTACTCTACAAATCAATGACTAGTTTCTCGATAGCTCTCATATGGCGCGAGATTTTAATGTTTGAAAATAATAACACTTAAAAGAATTATTATAATAGCATAACTTTGTCTTGTTTAGCGGCTTTGCTAATTTTATTCATTGTTGATCTTGCGCACGGCCTCCCAGAATATTATATCCTATTCTTGTTGTCAAAACAAATGATTGTAGGCTCTTCCTCTTTACCGAATTCAGTTCTTATTACTGCGGGTTTGCCATGCCAAGGCTAAAAAAGAAGAGTGCTGCTCAGCGATAATAAATTAAACCAAAAGCACTTTGAAATCTACCTCAGCCTGTAGCCCTGCCTAAAGGGATTTTTTTATTTTCCTTGGTAAGAGTGTTGTTCCATATCAATCCATGAAGTGCTTTTGTAGCCTGCTTTCCTCGTGCTATTTTTTTCTTCTATATCTCTTATACAAGTACCATCTCGATGTATTATTGATCCCAGATACTTAAAAGCCTGGCAACTTCTAATAGTCTCTTCTGAACTTAAATTTAAATCTGCAACCTCCGATCCAATAGACAGGTATTCAGTCTTACACATATTTATTTTTAATCCCCATGATTCATATTCTTCTTTTAGTTTTTTTTACCATATATTCCATATCCTATTTTTCCTGTGCAAAAATAACTTGGTCATCTGCAAAAAGTAATGAGTGTAATATGTTTCCTTGTATTGGTATACCCATCGTTCCACATTTTCTATACCATTTCCTTAAAGCCTGTTCTATTGAATAATGTAGGTGATAATCCACATCCTTGTTTGAGACCTTTTGTTATACTAATTGTTTTTGTTAATGTATTACCTATCTTTATTTGTGCTCTTGTTTCCTTATATAATCTTTGTGTTATATTAATCCATTTTTCTCTAATGTTCATCCTTCTCATTGCTCCCCATAGCTGTTTCCTGGGCACGGTATCATAGGCTTTTTCTAAATCGATGAATGTCATATGTGTTTCAATATTTTTTCTTTATTTTTTCTATGACCTGCCTCATCACGACTATATTATCCAGGCATGATCTGGCCTTACGAAATCCAGATTGTTCTTCACTATAATCCTCCATTTCTTGTTCTATTTTTTCTTTTATTACCGCAGAAAAAATCCTCGCAATTGATGGCATTACACTAATCCCTCTATAATTATTAATGGTTCATGGTATGTAATTCAGCATTTGTCTTTACGACTAGGGAAACCTTAAAAAATCATTGCCAAATTGGCTGGCCCCGGGATTTGAACCTGAGACTTGCTGAATGCAAGTCCAAGACGTTACCATCTGCTTTGTTTATTTAGATGTCTCATAAAGACTGAACAAAAAATATTATCAGCTATCTATGAACTATACAGATCATATGGTATCCTACTTTAAAATGTTAAAGAAAAAATCATATTTCAGTTAGGCTATATATTATTTATGAAAAATCATTTTTTCAGTACTGACACAGAGTATGTGTCTAGAAACTGTAAAAAAAAATAAGTAGATTTTTAGAAATGGTACATTGTATTAAAACATTGCAAAGATAGGCTATTTCGTTTCTCCTTAAAGACTAATAATAATCCTAGGAATCGATTATTAGAACTATCGACAGGAGGAAGTAGGCGGAGATAACAAGTTTATGTACCATTATAAAATATCATAGACCAATCACTTTGTCGCAATCATGAGAGCAATTTTATTCTATTTCAGATTAAAGTTGAAAAGACATTAAGCTTTTTCTTTACTCCTTCACATCTCCCCATGTTGTTAATTTAAGGGTTCGTACAATAATTAATGAAGATATAAAAACATGTTTAATTCATTATTTTCGTTTTAATTTTTTTTCATATTGACCTGGGCGCCACGTAGTTTAGCTGAAGTCTACAGTAAAAAAAAGTACCTTCTACTTATGAGTACTGCTAATAACCTTGTGGTACAACGCCGTGATTGTGGGTGTCATATTCTCATCTAGTGGGAGCACTGCTTCATCTGCTGGAAAGCTTTTGCCATAAGCCAATTTGTTCAGAAACATAATACAGCTATATCTCTGAGAGAATTATTAATATTTTTAGAAAAATTTAATTATTTTATCTTTTACATAAGCAAAATGGGCGGTATTGAATTATAAAGTCACTATTCCGACAGTTTTCAATGATGAAGACGTACAGATAAGAGATCTGAAGAGTTTTAATTAAATAATAAGTAAAATGTGAATAATTAAAGTTTTTCAAATATTATGAACATTTATGGTTTTAATTTAACATGGATTTTCATAATATTATATCTAACGTTTTATTATGTTAAATAATAAACGATTTTTTTTTCGAATAATTTGTTAGGGCCTACTTCCTTAGTTTTGCAAACTTGCAAGTTTTCACGTGAAGTTTAACGAATTGAAACTGCTTCGGCTTACAAATGCCATACGTTGGCCTCCTGTTCCCAAGCTCGGGAGTCGATCCCTGCCCGGTTGAACGCAAACTAGATACAATGATATTATTTACAAGAATTTTCCTGAAAAGAGACTTCACCTTCTGTAAAATCTATTAAGCTCAACTTGGATAGGATCATATGAATGACATTTTTCCACGTTATCACGTCATATTATAATCGGCCTATGTCTTGAGTCGTATAAAACCTTTTTTGCACTCCTTAGCTAATTAGTGGTACTTACGAACGTTGTTGCCATGGATCGTAAGTTGACATTCCCAAACGAAATCTTGTTGCTAGGGGCGATAAGCGTTTCCCGACACACTTCATTATACAAGCCTTTATGGACAAGGCCCCCCTCATCACAAAAATTCGGTTGCCATAAACAATAACAAATGCGAATCACTTTCTGAAATAAACATCAATCTTCAAGAATGTATATACATAATATTTTCAGGTAATATCACAATTAATATAATTAAATTGATATAAGTAATCAACGTGCAAAAAATAGCATGCAATACACGGGCCGTAAAGGCATTACGGATCTCGGAAAATTGAAAACACGAGGCGCTCGCGCTCGCGCCTCGTGTTTTCAAACTATTTTCCTCGATCCGTAATCGTGCCTTACGGCCCTTGTATCGCAATATACTATAGTGTAGAAAATTTATTTAAAGCAAGCGTATTACCCTTTTTTCACACATATTATTAATAACTTACTTGAAAAAAATATTAGGCTACATGCATTTATAAAATCCTAACTCTAAAACGACAAAAATACAACAAAAAACTCTTTCTTTTGACAAAATTCATGTTATGATCCTCACTGTAACCCCCAATTTACTGCCACAGCTGTTCCATTATTAATATTTGATCAACATAAAGATCAGACTTAACACCTGTGATAATAAGCAGCAAGTTCATCAGTACCCTACTAGATATAATTACTTTCTCCCTAAACCCATTATTAGATTAACCAAGAGCATCATATTTAGTTTCATCTTTATTTACAGACGCGTTAACTACAGATACATATTACGAGGCCGCATTGGCGCATGAGTACCCAAAACCTTTCGGACGCAGTTTCTTTTTGAATTCTTAATTATGATACTTTAGAGTATGAAAAAACGCAGGTTGCCACCAAATATTGTGGTCGGGCTTATCTTGAGCCGTCATTAAAGATGGCGGATGAGCCTCATGTTGACGTCATTACCTCCATGATCCCTGGTACAATCTTTTTATTTATTTCTTTTATGAAGGGCAATTAAAAGTACTAAGAAAGAGTATAGGCACTTTTCTTGATATCCTTCCCCCTTTTCAATTAATAGTGTAAAGTATGAAAATTAAAACTAATATAATGTTATATTTCCCCCACAATGGTATCTCCATCTTGTAGTGATGTGGGGGCTTGTGAGCCCAAGAGATCCTGAGAGCTATGCCGGCGGGAGCGTAAACTCCTGGTAGGGCCACCCAAGCCGGACAGGTCAAAGGTGATGGGCCAGACGAAGAGGGATACCCTGGTCCTCCAGGTTGGGGGTTGGGCGTTGGATTGACAATCCAACCTCGTAAAAAATTAACCGTTGAGAAGCCCAAAGATATTCAAGCCGGACGGATCAAACCATGGCGACCAATGGCAAAGAAAAAGGATAACGATTTGAGATTATGTACTTGGAATGTATTGTCCCTCTATAAGCCAAGAGCTTTAAAATTGTTAATTGACCAGCTAATTAAATACAAAGCAGACATTACAGCATTACAAGAGATTAGATGGACTGGCAAAGGTGTAATTGAAAAAAAAAAAGAATATACAATTTATTATAGCTGTGGAGATAAACATGTGTTAGGCACAGGATTTGCTGTCAATACAAAAGCTAAACACTCAGTAATAGACTTCAAACCAGTAAATTAACGACTATCAGTTCTAAGGATTAAGGGTAAATTTTTCAACTATAGCATAATCAACGTACACCTGCCAACAGAAGAGAAACCAGAAGAGGAGAAAACTATAGCATATAACCATCTTGAGAAAGCCTATGATGCATGCCCAGGAAGAGATATAAAAATAGTCATAGGAGACATGAATGCACAGATTGGGAAAGAGGAGATGTATTATACAACCATAAATAAACATAGTTTACACAGTATCTGTAACGAAAATGGAGTGAAACTGATTGATTTCGCTATATCAAGAGGACTTATTATAGGTAGTACAGCATTCCCTCACAAAAAAATACATAAAGGAACTTGGAAATCTCCTGACAGCCATACAATAAATCAAATTGACCACTTCTTGATAGAGAAGAGGCATAAATCAATGTTGATGGACTGTCGAACTTTCAGAGGTGCGAACATTGACTCTGACCACTTCCTAGTTGGGGCAACAATCAGAGCTAAAATAAGTAATTATAGAAAAATAAATATGAATGGAAATGCAACCACAACTAAAAGGAAGCGATATGACCTAGACTCCTTAAAAGAACTAAATAAACTAACACAATATCAGACTAAATTAAATGAAGAAATTGATAAAATAAGACAAAACGGAATTGATGCTATAACTAATGTTGATGACCACTGGGACATTATTAAAGAGTCATTGATTACCACAGCTGATAATGTCATAGGGACACAAGAGAGAATAAAAAATAATGATTGGTTTGATGAGGAATGTGAGAGGGCAACATTAGAGAAAAACGAAGCATACCAACGAACACTACAAAAAAATTGTACCCGGCACTCAACGGAAGAATATAAAAATAAATGAAGAGAAGAAAAAAAATCCATAGGAGAAAAAAGAGACAACATGAAAATAGAAAGATGGAAGAAATTCAGGAAAGTAATAATGTAAACAATGCAAAGAAATTTTATCAAATGATTAATGAAGGTAGGCAAGGTTTCTTTCTTTCTTTTCTTTCTTTCTCGTAGTTTAACCTCTCCCTTTTAGGATTTAAGCGACCCAAGCCGCCCGGGCCTGACAGGGCCACGACCTGTCGGGAGAGGGATTATCTTTAGATCACATACATACTTTTTTGACCAGACAAGGACATGGAGGGCCTCCCCGGATGAGTGATCAGCCCAATGCCGGGGACACCTCCGAGACAACACGAACACATAGGACGAGACACACCATTCACACACACACTCACTCCAAACAAGGCGAGGATGGGATGAAGATGATAATGACGGCCAGATGATATCTGGGGACCACAAGGGCCTAAAGTTACCCGACATTTGTCTCAAAGGTGAGGAAAAACCCCAGAAAAAACCCCACCTAGGTAACTTGTCCCGACCAGGAATCGAACCCGGGCCCGCTGCGTGAGAGGATTGAACGCATCCCCTGAGCCACAGCGGTGGACAGGCAAAGTTTTAAACTAAAAACTACAATTTGTAAAGATAACCTTGGTAATATCCTAACAAGGAAAGAAGATATTTTACATCAGTGGTGTAAATATTTTAAAGAACATTTTAATAAAGTTTCTGATGATGAGGATAATAGACTAGAAAGAAATTTTATAGAGGATGTCACAGATTTTACGAATGACCCTATAGATAATTTTGATGATCTTAATGATTTTAAAGATTTTAATGGAAGTCATCCACCAACAATACAAGAAATTAATGAAGTCGTTAAAGAGCTCAGAAATAAAAAAGCACCAGGTATTGATAATATCCCCCCCAGAAGCCCTAAAATATGGAGGACGAGAACTCATAATGGCACTATATAAAATGTTCGAGCTAATATGGAATAAAGAAGAAACACCTATGGAATGGAAAACCGGACTGATATGTCCAATTTATAAAAAAGGGGACCCCATGCTTTGCAAGAACTACAGAGCAATACCATTACTAACAACAACCTACAAAATATTCTCTAAAATTCTGTATTTAAGAATACTACCCTATGCTGAGAAAATAATAGGGAACTATCAGTGTGGATTTCGACAAGGGAAGGGCACAACAGACCAAATATTTGTGCTGAGACAAATCCTGGAGAAAACAAGAGAATATGGAATTGAAACCCACCATCTGTTCGTAGATTTTAGATCAGCCTACGACAGTATTAATAGAAAGGAGTTATACATAGCAATGAAGGAATTTAAAATACCCAATAAACTAATAAGATTGACAACCGGCAACTATGGAAAATAGTCAAAACTTAATCCAAATTCAAACAGATACATCAGATCCATTCCGAACAACTAATGGACTACGACAGGGCGACTCACTTTCATGTGTACTTTTCAATCTGGCATTGGAAAAAGTTATTAGGGATGCAGGCATCCAAACAAGAGGAACAATATTCCAACGATCAACACAGATATTAGCGTATGCTGATGACCTTGACATTATTGGCAGAACAGAAAATGATGTTACGAGAGTATTTAAAGCTTTAAATAAAGCAATAAGTAAAATGGGCCTCCAAGTAAACGAATAAAAAACAAAATATATGATTATCAATGAAAACAATAAGTATAGGCCTAACAGAAATGAACAATGCATTAGTATAGAAAATTTTAAATTTGAAAAAGTGGACAGTTTTGTGTACCTAGGCTCCCAGATTAACAAATCAAATGACATCAAACAAGAGATAAATAGGAGAATTAAAAATGCCAATAATTGCTACTATGGTATGGTGAAACACTTCAAATCTAAACTCCTCACTCGTGCAACAAAAGTTAGGTTGTACAAAACATTGACAAAGCCAGTGTTGACTTATGGAAGTGAAACCTGGGTCCTAACAGAAGATACTGCCAACCAACTTGGCATTTTTGAAAGAAAGATCCTCAGGAGGATATATGGACCCATCCAGGATGCAGGAGAATGGCGGGTACGATACAACAAGGAACTGTATAACCTTTACAGGACGCCGGATGTCGTTACTGACATCAAAGTGGCTAGACTGAGATGGGCAGGACATGTTCAAAGAATGAGCAACAATGAAATGGCTAAGAGAGTGATCGAAAATAAACCAGAAGGAAGAAGGAAAGTTGGAAGACCTAAATCCAGGTGGATGGACGGTGTGCTGGAAGATATAAAAAGACTAAAAGTTAAAAATTCGTGGATGGTCGCCAGGAACAGAGAAGCCTGGAAGAAAATTTTAAGGGAGGCCTTGACCCGACCTGGGTTGTTAAGCCAGACATGATGATGATGATGATGATGATGATAATGTTATATTTATACATTTTCATAACACTTAATTAGTTTGAACTTTTTTACTAAGAAGTTAATGCAAACCTTTTTCTAAGCGACAGAACAAATTATTTTAAAAGTTTGTGACGTGGTCACTGCACTGGCGCTATGTCAATGTAGACCTTCGCGCTCCGCCTAACATCAACACGATGCGCATTGCTTACATCTTTGTCCATTGTCAGTCGTTGTCGCCATTTGCACTTTGTTCAAAATCATCGGCAGTTATTCAGATGTGGGTGCTTGCGAATGTTGTGATAGGCCTAGTGTACATTAATGTCTATTGTAGTTGTGCCAGTGAAGCGCAAACACACGCAAAATGAAAATGTGTATGTGTGTGTGTTTTGCAATGAAACGAAGAACTTAATACTTAAGTCAGTGGCGGCTCGCGTATAGGCACTGTGGAACTGCAGCTCCCTCTATTTCCACTTGATATTTTCGATGCGCTTCACAGTTCCAGCGGCGTGGTGTTGGACTGTTGTGCGCATGCGCACATAGGAAGCTCCACACGAGGCAGAGAGAGAGAGAGAGAGAGAGAGAGAGAGAGTAGAAATAATGGGCGAATTTACTTATTAAAGATCATGCTTTCATTTCCAGAAGATCTATCCAGCTGGTACTTTACATAAATCTTATTATTTGCCCATTTGACAACATACAGACCCAATATTAATTTTAGTGTGTAAAACGCTACGACAATATTGTATGGACCACAATAACCTAAACATAAAGTATCATACATCGATCGCTTATCTAGGCGTTGATATAATATTGTGCATTCTATCGAAATGTAGGCCACCAGTATCTACATCATATTTTAATATATTTTTCTTAGGCGCACCTGTGCAAGCAATAGACCTAATGTAATTCCTGACAGATTGATTTCAGATTGATTTTTAATTAATTCATAATCTATACGGCTGCTTCAAACCAGAAACGAACATGTCAGCAAATCGCAAGCCTACACTTATATCATTAATATTATTGCCAGTGCATTTTGTGAAATGTTGACATGTTTTAAGAATTTCTTATTTCAATGTATAGAGGCGCTGCTCTACAAACTGGAAGGTCGCGGGTTCGATCCCCGATGAGGTCGTCGGAGTTTTTCAATTGGCCTAATCCTTTTGGTGGTACTTTGGCCCTGGGGTCGACTCAGCCTCTAACAGAAATGAGTACCAGGAACAATCCTGGGGGTAATGGCGGCCGGTGCGTAAGGCTGACAACCTTACCACCTTCATATGCCGAATATCCAAAATCTGGGAACATCAACCTCCTGGAACCCTCTGGACCGCCATGGCCTTTATAGGGAACACTTTACCTTTATATTAGTGTATACGAGTATGAATTAAGGTTAAGAATCAAACATTAGAACAGCCCTGCTTCATGAATCAATGAGGAGCTTAACTCTGAGATTTATTTAAAAAACAACTTCTTTTCTGCATGGGCCTATCATAATTGCAATTATCACTGATTTAAAAAAAACACTCAGGCCCTTTGTTATATCAGTTTACTTACTCAATGGGAATAGACAATTCCTAAGCAAGTTAAAGGAATATTATCTATTTTATGGAACCCGAAGGTTCATTGCCGCGCTTACCCGAGCCCACCATTTAACCCTATTCTGTGCTAACTCTATCCAGTCATCCCTCGAAAATCCTATTCTCTTAAATCTATCCTAATATTGTCCTCCCACCTACGTCTAAGTCTTCCAAGTGGTATTTTTTCCTTCAGGTCTCCAAGTAAATATTTTTTAGATATGTCTTTCCTCCCCCATGCGCACAACATGTCTAGCCCATTTCATCCTCCGTGATTTAATTACCCTTACTATATCCGGTGACAAATACAGGTTATGAAGTTCGTTGTCATGGAGTTTTCTCCAGTCCCCATTTTCATCTCTCTTAGGCGCAAATATTTTCCTAAGCACCCTGTTTTCGAACACTCTCAGATTATGTTCTTCCCGATGAGTAAGCGATCATGTCACGCATCCATATAATACAACCTTCTTCTTCTTCTTCTTCTTCTTCTTCTTCTTCTACTTCACGGTTTGGGCTTCAACCCGTTCCGGCTCCAAATTGCTGGTACCATCGTTTCTTTGGTCTTCCTGGTTTTCTTTTTCCTTGTGGTTTATAATTTAAAACTTCTTTGGGTATCCTATTATTCGTCATTCTATCTACGTGTAACTTCCAATTTTCTTTATGTGTCTTAATTATTTCATTTAATTCTTCTACTTTTAATTCTTCTCGAATAGTTGTATTGGTCTTTCTGTCTAGTTTTGTATATCCTGCTATAGATCTCAGGAATCTCATTTCTGCTGTTTGTATTTTTTGCAAATGTTGGTTTGTATTGGTCCATGTTTCGGATCCATATGTGACAATGGGTATTGCCATTGATTTGTACAATTTAACTATCGATTCTGGTCTTGCCTTATTTTTTAGTGTCCGTCTTAGTGTCCCAGTAATGTAACTAAATTTATTTATTTTCCCATGTATATCTAATTCATTAATGAAGGAAATTTTACACCCAAGAAAATTGAATGTTGACTCTTGTTCTACCCAGGGTATTATCTTATTCTCCAAAACTATCTTTGAGCAAACTGGATATACACCCTTAAATGCCATTGTTTTTGTTTTTTCTGTTGATATTTTCATATTGAAATCCTTTGCAATTGTATTCAATGTGTATGCCATCCTTTGTAACTCATCTTCCGTTTTTGCCAGCAAGATCTGATCGTCTGCAAATATAATGGTTTTCAAAATTATCTTCCCTATTCTAATTCCTCCTGTGGTCTGGTTTTTCCATAATCTAATTATGTTGTCCATATATATGTTAAAAAGTGCGGTTGATAAAGGACAACCTTGTCGTACTCCACCTGTAATTGATACTGGCTCTCGCTTGTTTAATTTGATCTGCGTTCCTATTAAATGTAATGGTATCCCTTTTTTCATCAGGACATTCCATAGTTTTGTTCTCGATACCTTGTCAAACTCTTTGTTGTAATCAACAAATAGTAGGTGTGTTTCCAAATTATATTCTCTACGTTTTTCTATTATTTGTTTTATAGTAAATATGTTGTCTATACAGCTTCTTCCTTTCCTAAAACCTGACTGCTCCTCCAGGATTATTGCGTCCATTATTTTATTTAATCGAAAACTTACAATCTTCGCATAGATCTTGTATGGTGCACAGAGCAAGCTTACACCTCTATAATTATTTGGGTCATTTCTGTCTCCTCTTTTAAATATTGCTGTTACTTTCCCACTTTCCATTCCTTGGGGATGTCTTTTTTCCTCCAACACATATTGTACAAACGTAACAAACGTTCCTGAAAATTTCTCGGTGCAAATTTAATTAGCTCTGTATTTATATTGTCTATTCCGGGAGCTTTAAAGCTCTTGGCTTCCTTTAACTCATCTATTTCTATATTATCTATATCTATTACATTTTCGTCGCTTGTATTTCCTTCGATTTCTTCATTAGTTCATAAATCTCTGAAATATTTCTCAATTTCTCATCAGGAATTACCTGCAACTTTGCTTTGTCCTTCTCTTCTGAGTTTAAATTCTTTATGAATTTATATACCTTATCTTGTTGTCCATGTAGATTGTGTTCCATTTCTGCTATATATTGCTCCCAATGACTTCTATTTAACTGTCGTGTTAATACAACCGGCAGGATAATTGTCTTATAAATTTTCATTTTTAGATTTCTGGACAGAGGACGACAAGATAAAAGTTTCTGGAGTGCATAAAAACAAGCATTTCCTTATTTGAGTCTATACTTAACTTCTGCCTTAATATTATTTGTGTCTGTAATTATTGCTTCCAGATATTTGAATTTCTCCACTTGTTCGAATGATTTACCGGCTATTCTAATATTTTGTACCGCATTATTTTGACATTTCATGATCATATACTTAGTTTTTTCGTATTAATGTCATTGCCCAAGAAGCAAACGTCATCTGCAGTTTACCCGAGTTTATTTCATTTCCATTTACATCTGAAAATATTCACACAATCGATTTGTTTAGTAGGCCTTTAATAGTACATTATGCAACGAGCATATAATGGCATTTATAAAGACATAAGTAATTTATGTTTACGTAAATATCACAGTGAGCGTCTTAATTACCATTACAGTCAAGTTGTACACGACCATAATTAAATGTCAAAGCTTGTTTTTCTGGGCTTTTATAACGCCTCTAATTGTTGAAGCAAACTACTCTCGACGATGAGCTGTTAGTAAGTGTAGTCTTTTGCGATAGATGGCCTTGCGACAAGGCATGCAAGCTGCAAGGATTCTCTTGACGTTTTAAACTAAAACAACGCACATTAAAATCACGAAATAAACTGAATTTAGTATAATATTAAAATTAACTTGAATAGAATTGGTTTTATTTTAAATATTTGAATTTTTGCTTTCAATGCTTGAATACTGTTCTGTGTACGATATTAATCGACAGTTGGACAACAGTCCTATAATGAAATGCTGTACTTTAATGGATACTATTATGATACTGTTACGTTAATAAATGTATTACAGAATGATTGAACAAAAAAAAAAAGATTTAGTAGTTTTTTCTAGTCGTATTATGAAATCATACTGATTTGTTGCATTATTTCATTTCTTCTACAAGAAGGAAAAATCACGAAGAAAATATTGTGATTTTCTTAAGATCCTATCGGAAAGAGAGACGTAAGAGGTATAGGCCTATTTATTTTAAAAATGTGTAATATTAATCAATTGAAGATATCAGGATGTGTAATTTTTGTATGACCATACTAAAGTACGCCTATACGTGTGACGTAACGGATCATAATGACACTCATTTCGACAATGTTTCTTATTTCGACATCCGTGTGGTATCGATTCATATCGGACACGGAACTACCTTGAGACCTTGAGAGTAACAGCTGAAATCTGCGTAATAAATAGCATGTATTTAAAGTAAAATTAATTCTGTCCGTGTTAATTTTAATATCATACTAAAATTAATTCATTTTGTGCTGTAAAAATCCGTTGTTTAAACAAAACAGCGAAAGGAAGCTTCTATTTGACTGACGCAGTAAGCTGCCATCTGTCGTGAAAGACATGAATACCGTCAACCATTTCATACGAAGGCCATGGCGGGCTCGTCGTCTGTTTGGGTGAGTCTAATACCTCAAAATTTAAACATTCAGACTAATTATGGTCGAACAAAAACAGTCGCATGCAACTTACTTATAATTTGGGCTGTACCGATTAATCGGTTCGATTAATCGATTAAACATTTAATCGTTGATCAATTACATTTTCCGATTAATCGGTTTAGTCGAATTCTGAAAACGTTTTTCGAGAAATGGGTCAATCTCCTTTCTCTCGCTTCTACGGCCTTGGCACATCATGTGTCATTCAACCTATTAATATTGTGTCCAAACAATTCCCGTAATTCAGAAACCTGAAGTGTAGTTTAGTCAACAAGCTCGTGTGTCTCGTCTTGGCTGAAAAAGTAACCGGAAATGTAAGTTTTGTATATATTTTTTCACTAGTTAACTAATAATGGTATTAATTAATTCAGGATTTCTTCTGATTATCTGTAGTGTAGTAGTTATTAAACGCGTAAAACAATATTAAATGTACACTTTGGCTTCGTTTAAAGTACCAACGTGTTTGTCGATTAATCAGTCGATTAATCGATTAAAGTCAAGCGTTAACTCGATTAGAAATTTTAATCGATTTTCAGCCCTACTTATAATGGTAATTTAGTTACTCGTATGAAAATTATGAAGCTCGCGTTACTCGTTTCATGAACATACCCGTATCTTAATAAATGCCATTATAGGCTCATTGCATAATGTACTATTCTGTTACAGTCAATGACTCCACGATATCAATGTTCATATAAAAAAGTAGGCCTACTGAATACTGACTTATTTTCTTTATCAGGATATGTTAAGTTATTTTCAAGTTAGAGCTACAAACGAAATTATAACATAAATAGTAAGACAGCAAAACTTTTGAATCTTAATAACAATATAAATTGTAATCATAGGCGTACCGAGGGGGGGGGGGTTTGGGGGTTTGAACCCCCCCCCCATTGATTAAAAAAAGGAAAATTGTATAATTTTTTTAAGTCTGCCCATAAATTACTTAATACAAGTATAAAGCGTGGGAAGCTTAAAACTCGTTATTTTGCATCTTCATTTTTAAAATTTTCCGGGGGAGGACCCCCGGGCCCCTCTCTCCCTGAGGGGTATTCCATACTTCCCAGACCTCGCGGATGTTATAACCCCCCCCCCATATGGTCGGCCTGGTTACGCCTATGATTGTAATAACAATAACAATAATAAATAAAAATCATTAAATTATTGAAAGCAAAGAACGCACTATCATAAGGAAAATTTTGGGGCCGAAACTCAGTGGCAACCAATATAAACTTAGATGCAAAAAGGAATTATAATTCATTAACATTCGGAGGGTTTTCAGAAAACTTCGATTAAAATTTTACATTTACATCAAGAGATAGACTCACTCACAAAACAGAATGGTCGAATTTTAGGAAGACATGAGTAAAACTGAAACGGACATACCATGGATCAACGAAATTTAATATAATTATATATATGGCAAGAATCACTTAAAAGGATATCCAAAACAAGAACATCTGAAGATAAGAAAATTCTCAAGTGGAGAATTGATCAAGAAGAAAAACTTAAAGGAAAGACGGGAAAATTTTTGACTGAGGAAAGAGGAAAGAAGGTCACAGCATTAGGATGAAAGAAAAATATCCATATTTGTACTTTGCGTAATATTTTACGGGCTTTTACGCGACACAAACATAACATTAATAATAATAGTAATACCAACAAAAACAATCTGTGTATCAAGGGGGACTCGTACCTCTTGGAATTAGCAGTTTAAAATGTAACTGTCACAATAGAACAGGAGCCAGAGGATTGACCTTACTCATATTCATGCTAATTATCAGCATCCTTTCACAAAAAGACTTTGATTTTTTCCCACACTCTTCTTATAAACATCTACGTTATTTTCACGGGAACCGGTCAGGACGTCTGTGTATTTCCAACACCTTTGCTGCATGTGTCTGGATTCTGGCTGTACCCTTGCAAGGAAGGAAACCACCTCTTTTGTGTGGAGCTCATCTTGTTTGGCACTGACCTGGCAGATGGTTTGGGTAGGCACTCCTCAAGGGAGAATGGCTGGTCTTCTATTTATAATATTACTATAGGCCTACCCCTATGCGTATTAAAGAAGTTGATCTTGAGCGTGTGAAAAAGTAACCGTCAACTTGATGAGCATTGATACTGTTTGTTATTATGAGAACCTTCGACCACGCACAGTTTCACGGATTCTATGGAACTCTTACAAAATGTTCTGTAACAAGTTACAGTTTAGTCCTATAAAGAATAGGAATTTATAAATTAATTGCTAACAGAAAGAATTTCAAATTTGTAAGTGCACTCTAAAAAAGGATTTTGCAATATTTTTGCCATAATAAAGTGTTTTCGATGATGCGATAGTACCTATGGTACGGGCAGAAGAAGTAAAAACCTAAGCAGAAAATAAGAGGGCCGTCCATAAAGTAAGTTTCCCTGAGGCCATCTACAGAAATAAAACACAATTTCATGGAAATGTTTATTGCAACAGACACCGCAAGTTTTTAGCTGTTTTTCAACACATTCGCGACCGGAATTGAGACCTTTTGCATTCCGTGGGACCAACGTTTGAATACCTATGTCGGAGAAGTCTGCCGCCTGGGATTTGAACCACTGTGGGGCAATCATGTCCATTTCCATTGTCCATTTGTCATTCTCTGCCATTTCTTGAGGTGTAGGAAAAGATGAAAGTGAGGTCCGGGCTGTAGGGTGAATGTTTAAACACCTCCCAGTCGAACTTCTGCAGGAGACCTAATCAGAAAATATACCTTCTATAGCCTATAACTTATTGAAAACTGGATGTAATCAATGAAGCTCAAGTTATACGAGTACAAGCAGACTCAGAAACAAACATTATGTTATTTATATATAATAATAATTTATATATAATTAGACCTAATTTACACCAGAAAAATCATCACTACTGGACGGTAGCAAATATCTTTGAATTCATGTTGTTGTTATTATTATTATTATTATTATTATTATTATTATTATTATTATTATTATTATTATTATTATTATTATTATTATTATTACTAGGGTTCGGATGTTCACATGTCATATTTTTATCCTGACCTCCGTTCTCGCCTGCAAACACAAATTAAATATGAATTGCACGCTTGTTATCCTAATCGGAGTGTTTTTACTGTGAATATAAAGTCATATTTTGGTCATTTTCATGGTGTTGGTCATATTTGTATTATAATGTCATATTTCACTTACAAACTCGGTAAACGAGCACAACTATAAAGTAAATGCGCTAAATAGTCGAGTTAAATTTGAAAGTTATGTCATTATTAATTAATGTTTATACCCATTTAATATGCAACTTAAATTTAAAGTTAATACATTTGTTCATATTTTATAGGGACACGCTTGATATACAAAATATTTTGAACTGATATTCTACATGGATTTGCATTTGCAAACTGAAGCAAATTCTTTAAAATTGGCATTACATTTGAGGTAAAATCGTTAAATTGTTAAAAAGTGATTATCTGGTTGAATTAATGCGATGTAACAATTTAGTGTTACTAAACGTTTTAAATTGGGATATTTATTTTTAGAAAATATGATCTTTTATGTGGTCATATTTAGGTCTTTCGGGTCATATTTAATCATTTTAAGGTCATATTTGCAGTCATATTTTTCACTTTCTTAGGTCATAAACATCCGAACCCTAATTATTACTATAATTTTAATGTAGGTGTGTTTTGAGGGCTTCTTTTTTGCAATAATTCCTGGGTCAATTTTTATCCCCAGTCTGTTCCTGGCCCTTTAATTAAATGCTGAGTTTTGAAAAAAAATTGTAATATATGTTTCATTTTAAAAAATTGTGACTGATGTTTTTGAACTGTATATGCATCTAAGCACCAAACTGTCAAAATACAGAAATTGCCTATGGTACTATCCATAGGTGAGAAGTATTGTGTTTCTAAATCCTTTTACACTTGATTATTGTAATATCTTCTTTCTTTCTTTATCTTAGTTTTACCTATCCCTTTTAGGATTTAAGCGACCCAAGCCGCCCGGGCCTTACAGGGCCACGACCTGTCGGCAGAGGGATTATCTTTGGATCACATACATATTTTTTTGACCAGACAAAGACATGGAAGAAATCCCCGGATGAGTAAACAGCCCAATGCCGGGGACACCTCCGAGACAACACGAACACATAGGACGAGACACACTATCCACACACACACTCCAAACAATGCGAGGATGGGATGAAGATGATAATGACGGCCAGATGATATCTGGGGACCACAAGGGCCTAAAGTAACCCGACATTTGTCTCACAGGTGAGGAAAAACCCCAGAAAAGACCACCTAGGTAACTTGTCCCGACCAGGAATCGAACCCGGGCCCGTTGAGTGAGAGGAGCGAACGTATCCGTTGCGCCACAGCGGTAGACGATAATTGTAATATATGACATTTAAATACCCAGAAAGTGAAGTGTAAAATATTGGAAAATATTATCTAACCAAAGGTCTTATGTGGAATGGAAGACTATTGAACGATCATGTAGGAATTATTTTATGCTTGAGTAATATAATTCGTCGCGCATTGACATCATGCTGAACCCTGCAACCTGCACTGTTCTTTAGATATTGGAATTTTCCAAAACGCGGTAATTTACTTATCGCCTCTGTCTTTAATTTCATTATCTAAATTAGAAGACCAGGCCAGACTGTCGTATCATGCAAGAAAGAGGGTTTCCTTCTTGCCAGGTCAGTCTGGGTTCCATATGGTGTTGAACGGATGTAACACAAGCTCATTTGCCCTTGAAGCTATTCTTTCCTATAGGCCTACAAGCACAGAACTTTCCATCTCACGAACCATTATTTTCTGACGACTCAAAAAAGTGAACGGATCTACTTTACGGATAAATATTAATATGATTATTAGGGCAAGGCATTTGATGATTTTGCATCTTTTTTATATCAAGGTTAGAAGATAGCTCGAATATATATAAATGTGTGTCATAAAATAATTGATTAAATAAGGGCAATTTGTTTTTGCTTTTTCGCTTTATTTTGCATTTTTCGTCATTTTCAAGAGATAGGTCTTTTTTTGGCAATTTTTAGGTCATTTTTGGCATTTTTAAGTCATTTTCAGCATCTTTACGCTTTTTTAGGCATTTTAGGTCATGTTTCAGTGGAGATAAACAGGAGCTTTTCCATGTACAAGTCATTACTTTCAGACAACAGACAATCGTTTTTATTTGAGAATCTAATTTTAATTCAGGTTTGTTGTAAAGACCATAGCAGTTTTTCTTGCAGCAATAAATAATTATTTTATCTTTCTTTTTAAATGACACATATTTGCTAGGGGCAATTTGATGGGCATGCCAGTTGAGAAAGAATATTTTTCGGTAAGGGTATCCAAGTAGTGTAAATTTACTTACCGGTAGGCCTACTTCTTTATTAATAAAATAAGTGTGTTTTATATAGTAAATTGATATATAACACAAAGTCATCCATTAAATTGCCTTGAGCAATTCATTACTTAAAAAAGCTGAATATAAGTAATAACGGTAAATTTATTGGTAATTTTTTTAAGTTTTGTGTCATTTTTCCATTATTTTTAGGTCATAAATGCATTTTTTATTTTGCATTTTTTCACTATTTTATGGTCATTAAATGCCTTGCCCTAATGATTATAATAAAGTAAGTCAGAGGGTTTCAGTAATAATGCTATGCTAAGCTATGCATGGTATTTTAGGGTTACACTTCAAACTTTTTTTAAATTAACTCATAGGCCTAATTAAAATATTTTGCTTAGATAACTACATTCATAAGTTCTTTAAAATGTAATAAATAAAATTATAAAACTCTAGCTAACAATCTTTGTATGGATATGAGATGTCGTCGCTTACTCTTTGGGAAGAGCATAATCTGAGTGTTGAAAACAGGGTGCTTAGGAAAATATTTGGGCCTAAGAGAGATGAAAATGGGGACTGGAAAAAACTGCATAACGACGAGCTTCATAACCTGTACTCTTCACCAGATATAGTAAGAATAATTAAATCACGGAGGATGAAATGGGCTGGACATGTTGGGCGCATGGGGGAGGAAAGATATCTAAAAAATATTGACGTGGAAACCCGAAGAAAAAGGCCACTTGGAAGACCCAGACGTAGGTGGGAGGGCAATAGTAGAGTAGATTTAAGGGAAGTAGGATTTGCGAGGGTTGGTTGGATGGAGTTAGCACAGAATAGAATTGAATGGCGAGCTCAGGTAAAAGCAGCAATGAACCTCCGGGTTCCATAAAATAGACAATATTCCTTTAGCTTGCTTAGGAATTGTCTATTGCCATTGAGTAAGTAAATAACAAGCTTTTTGAAATATCGTACCTTTAAAAATAGTATGGCATAGGCTATGGAATATTACACGAGTCTATGTCCAATCAACTGTTTGTCTTCTCATTTCGAAAAGTGTACATATTGTTGTTAATCATAAAGACACAGGACACCATTTTCCTTGCACAAATTGAATCTTTGAAAATAAACACCAAATTTACCATGTGCTGATAAAAAGTGCGTTAAAATGAAATCAGGTTGAATATTATTACTTTCAAAACTATTATAATCAATCCCTTGTTAGCAGTGCTGACCACGTAGAAAGATATTTTACCGCACATGCGCTCTTGGTACCGTGGTGCAATGCAACGCAACGGTAGATTTCCCTTCCACTCACTCTCCCCCTCACCGGGGTTTGTATGTTTTCCTATTGGGATTTTGGACCACTCTCTACTGACTCTTTAGTACTACACATGAAGTGATATTTTTGCTGGGTAATAAAATATAAACTTAGTACAAAATATAATAAAGGTACGCCTTGGCGTAGTGGTTGAGGCACTGCGCTACAAACCGGAAGGTCGCGGGTTCGATTCCCGATGAGGTCATTGAGATTTTCAATTGGCCTAATCCTTCTGGTGGCACTATGGCCCTGGGGTCGACTCAGCCTCTAACAGAAATAAGTATTAGGAGTATTCAAAGGGGTAAAACAACGGCCAGTGACCTCCATGTGCCGTATGTCACAATCTGGGAACCTTAACCTCCTGGAAACCTTACGGTTCTCCATGGCTCATACAGGGATCACTTTACTTTACTTACAAAATATAATAAAACAGCGATAGGGCATGACACAATCTATTATACACAGCTTATTAATTATGCTGTATTTAAAATAACTAAAACTAAAATTCAACTAAACTCCGAGCTGCAAATCCCATGGCGGACAGGGCTTATCATTCGATAGCTTTACAATCTTATTCATTTAATTTGGTAGTGGATAAATTGGGAGTACGGTACGTCCCGACTCTTACGACCGTTATTAATGGTATTCTTGACTGGATTCACACACTTTGATTAGAGAAACAATAAATCATTTGATCTGTATTAAAGTGACCTTAAAGATCCAGAAGTCAAATTTATTATTTAAAAAAATACAGTTAGAGTGTATAGAGTTTTTAGGGTGATATTAATTACTGACATTATAAACGAAATCGTAAAATTTGGGAAGAGTTTTCCCAAACATTAAGGTCGTTATATTCTAAACTGTAATTAAAAGTCGATTTACATATTTTTAAACATAAATACACGTTTTGAGGTCCCTGAATCTAAAAATACTATTTTCAGAAACATGTCTGTGTGTCGTGTGTGTGTCTGTGTGGATGTGTTCCTTGAACAACCTAGCTCTAGAAAATCGTACTAAAACAACATTTTGTATTTGGGTCAGGTACCTTTTAAGAATGTGACATGAAGATTGGCGACAAGTTTCTCTTATTTTTAAGGGGACTTTACATGAAGAAATGTTTGTTTTTCGTGATTTTCTGGAAAACGGCTCTCACGAGTTTCTTTAAATTTTGCACATGAGTTGCTTACATCAAGAGCTAAAACTTTTATTTGAAACATTTTTCTAAAAATATTATTTGAAGGGTAGTTATAAGCCATTCACTCTGAATACGCACTCTTTGCAATACGGCTTCTTGAAACGGAAAATCATATGAAAAAAATTGTATTTTGGTTAGATACCTTCTGAGGATGTGACACGAAAATTGGAGACTACTATCTCTTATTTTAAGGGGACTTTAGATGAAGAAAATTTCGTGTTTCGCGATTATCTCGAAAACAGCTCTTACGATTATATTTTAATTTTTCACATGGTGTACTTATAATAAGAGCTAAAACTTTTATTTGAAACTTTTTTTTTAATTATCTGAAGGTTAAGTTATACGCACAGCCCGGATTCTAATGAAATGTCATGTTTAGGTAGATTTCGAAGAAAAATCTACCTATTGCAATGGATACCACTTCATGATTTTCGAAAAATTCTTTCATATCTTTACGTTTCATGCTCCCCTAAGTACGAAACCACCGCCCGTTCAAAAAAAAATTTTGTGATATATATATATATATCTTTACACGATAGTGGCCGTAATTTTGAAGATATTTGAACCAAATTTTAATATGTTATTTCTAGGCCCAATAGTTCGGACAAGTTCGTTAATGAGCAAAATTGGCCCAAGGGGGTGATCGGGGGAGGGGGTTGAAATTTTTAAAAATGTATATTTCGGCCCCTATGAAGTATAGAGGGAAACTTTGTTTGAATAAATTAGAGTACACGCTACGGAGTTCACAGTGACACCAACGATTCGGGGGTTCGAGTGAAGGTGGGGGTGGGGGTGGGGTGGGGGATGAAAATTCGAAACTTTTGAAACCACGTCTTGTGGGGTATCGTTGAAAAGCTCTTGATGAGTACTCTACAAATCAATAAATAGTTTCTTTATAGCTCTCATATGACGCGAGATTTTAATGTTTGAAAATAATAACACTTAAAAGAATTATTATAATATCATAATTTTGTCTTGTTTAGCGGCTTTGCTAATTTTATTCATTGTTGATCTTGCGCACGGCCTCCCAGAATATTATATCCTATTCTTGTTGTCAAAACAAATGATTGTAGGCTCTTCCTCTTTACTGCAGGTTTGCCATGCCAAGGCTAAAAAAGAAGAGTGTTGCGCAGCGATAATAAATTAAACCAAAAGAACTTTGAAATCTACCTCAGCCTGTAGGCCTGCCTAAAGGGATTTTTTTTATTGATGCTGCATAGACATTGCCAACTTGTGGATAAATCCTAATCATGGCCTTTAGACTATAGAAATCATTCTTATTGAATCATTTTTTGTCCTTTTATGCAATTTTATATTTTTAGGGCATTTATTTCAATTTTAGGTCATTATTTTGTCATTTTCTTGTCATTTGGTTACTTATTTAGTCATTTTCATGTATTTACATTGAGTGTATTAACATTTTTTCGTCGCTAGTGGTGCTGTCTTTCAACTGTTGTTTGTTTAATGGAAGAAGAAAAAATTCGGCGTTAAAGTGTTGTCATGTCTCAGGCGGAAGTGAGAATCAAAGAAACTCCAAAATTTTGTATTATATTAGTATTGTTATTACTTATTAGATTGAGTTGGCACCAGAGTCTGCCACCTGCTTGGATTTGACAGTGCAAACTACTGTTTACCCTCAATAAATAACAATATAATCCGGCAGACCACAAAAGGAAATGCCGAATTTTGATTCGCCAGTGCCTCAGTGCCAGTATAAATTTCCGAGAGAAAAAAACATTCACACCATTACAGTTATTTACAGTTTTTACAATTACGTACAAACTAGTCTATAACTTTGTGTGTACAATTTTATTTTTTTATAAATAAAATACAAGTTTTTACGTAATTTTTTTATAATCATTAAGTTATTTTCTTTAAAATTTAGGGTCATTTTACAGGTCATTTTTCAAACAATTTTAGGTCATCAGAATCCGGGCCCTGGTTATAAGCCATCCACTCCGAATACGTGCTCTTTGCAATAGTCTATGACCTCTTGTTCTATATCGGAATGTGAAGTGAGAAAAATGTATTGGTCATGCATAAAGTAAAGAAAGTTACGAGAGTATATTAATCAGATTTTATTTGGATTGTGTATCCTTCGGGGATGCGATGTGATGTGGCAACGACATTCTCTTCATCTCTACAGCCAATTTATACGAAGACAATGTCATACATAATAATTATATTATACTAGAAGGGTAACTTTTATTTGGGCAGAGGAAGTTATCTGTATGTATTTTTATGACAAGTGTCTCATTGACAGTTATTGAAATTAACACTAGCCCATTAAACTTTCTACAGTATGTAATGTAGTTTGGAAGCATAACTTTCATTAAATACTTTTAATGAAAATGTTATGATTAGGCTTAAGAAATGAGAATGTAGAGCGAAGTAATGGTGCTTTTCTATACTTTCAAATAAATTTAGCTTTTTAATTTTAAAATGTCACATACAGTGACATTTACACCAGGCCCATAGCCACTACAGTATGATCATTAGGCAGGACACCTATGATATAGGATGGGGGAGCAAATAAAGTACCTCCTAAAAATCAATTATTTTTATATCCACTTAACAACCTACACTTTAAAAGAATATATGCTTCCTTGAAACCAAAATAATAACAACCTACCATTTTATTTTATTCCTAATTTCTTCGTAACGTCGTCATACTCTAAACACTGTATTCACTGTTTCTCAAAGGTTAAAAATTCTCACGTAAGTGGTATAAACTAAAAATCCCATAGAATTACTATCTAAAAAAATTTAAAGGGAACATGGACTTATAAAATATTTAAAAAATTATTTTGTTGTTGTATTATATTCTCGTAAGTTTTCTCTTATCAACGGCATATTCCCTACTATTCCCTACTGAATAATTCAGAATATTGTTTTCTTGTTCGGTTTGTACTGAAAAATCAAATTATTTTGTTTGTTAATGTACAGTCAAAAATAAATGTTACAAAACATCAATACTTATTCAGTGCTTTTTTTATCTAAACAAGATTTAAGGGGTGTTATTGCTTTTGACTTGAAGGAATATTGCCAGACTTACCCATAACCTATATTTAGAATGAAAGTGGAATCACACAATTTGCATAAGGGAGCTGGAGTCATTGTACACATTAATTCTACCCGTAAGTTGCAATTTAGTCTATGATATGCTCACAGAGTTTCTTACACCTTTCACCAGAAGATGCTAAATTTAAAATGAAAAGCAATGAAACCTCTTTTATCGACAGTAGAGGCCTGAAAGATTTGCGACAAACCTCGGAACTACTGCGGGATATTGTTGATCATCCGACATGTAGCCTATATAAGCAGAGTCATTCTCATAAGAGTAGGCCTACATAGCCTATAATTAGAACGTGAAAAACAACTGCATAATAGCCAGATACAAACGACATATGCAGCAACATTGGCTTAAACCAAATATAAGGTGCCAAATAGGCTCCGCCCACTCGATGTTCGCATTTTGTTTCTCAGCGAACAGGGTGACCAAACTATCCTTGTATATTGTCGCCGACACTCCCGACCATACCAAATATTAAAAATGCGAGTGTGCCCCTTGTACCAAATATTAAAACTGCGAGAGTAGCCCTTGTACCTAATATTACAAATTCGAGAGTGCCCCTTGTACCAAATATTAAAAATTCGAGAGTACCCACAGGTTTGCCTTGTACCCAATGGTTGGTCAGCCTGCTTATCCTTGAAGAATTCGCTAGATCATGGTATAAAAGAAAGTGCTTCGCTCGGGGTGGGTCAGGGTGGGATATATCTCATGCGACGCTGCACCTTATATTTGGTTTTTCCCGCAACATTAATGCAAATAAATGCAATTTGAAGCCAAGAGGAAAGGAATAGGCTACAACAAACTCTAATGTTGAATCAGTAACATCGGGAACATAGTCTTGGTTACCAGTGGCGCAAACTTATATGTGCCCATGGGGCTCAGGACCACCCAATAATTTGCCGTGTTTTATTATCATAATTATTTTTTGATATTACTCAAAATTCAGTTTATTTGTTGAATCAGTCTAAAGCGAAAATCACCCTATTGTGGACTAATTTAGTACGATCTTCTCTTGTTCCAATTCCCTCACGATAATTTGAAATCGTTCCAATTCATTACATTTTTACGTCTGTCAGTGCAGTTTCCACAGCCACCGCTGTTCTAAAGACTGTATACTTAGGGAGAGCGCAGAAAAGTTAGATTTAGAAAAAAAATATGATGCTTGTGAGAAAAAAAATCACAGGAAGGTCAATAATGAACAAGTCAAAAAATTGTGATATAAGACAAAAATGTGAAAATTGAGTGAATAAAACGTGTAGAAAGAATGAATTAAAAATGTCAACAAGGGACAATAAATCACGAATAAGATAGTGTGATTGGGGAGAATAGGCTCCTGGTCTAAGGAAAGACGAAGAAGATAATTTACTCCAGTAAGAAGAAACACATTTTGGAACACTCCGCCCTATATAATTATTTTATTTTAGTAGGTGCCTAAACCAAAATGTTTATAATATAACATTAGTTTTAAAGGAATTCCGTTAACTAGGCTACACAATTATTTTCTGGTGGTTGAATTATGTTGATTGTTATTAATTATTACAATCAAAGATATCGTTTCTTACAGAATTCTACATTTATCCGAATAATCATATAGGTCCATTTTATGAATCAAACTAGCGTGTGCCCGCGGCTTCGCACGCGATAATTATTTCAAAAATTAAAAATTAAGAGCATAATAGTTAAATCATTATATTTATTAACACCAAAATCACGTGGACTACATACCACGATTAGATAGCGTCGCCTGGTAAAAGCGACCTCAGATTCGAGTTCCCTGGCCCAGAAAACCCCTGCATAGTGAGTTTCGTCCAAGTCGAACAATGTTTTACCATATTTAGGCCTATATTGAATATCCCTCTTCCGTGTAGGTTGAAAATTTCATACGTCTGTGGGACTTGATATTCTAAACAAATGAATCGTCTAGGATGGACCTACAAAATCAAGCGATCGCCCGAGATAATTATTTCAGAAATTAAAAATTAAGAGCATAATAGTTAAATCATTATATTTATTAACACCTAAATCACGTGAATTACATACCACGATTAGATAGCGTCGCCTGGTAAAAGCGACCTCAGATTCGAGGTACTTGGCCCAGAAAACCCCTGTATAGTGAGTTTCGTCCAAATCGAACAACGTTTGACCCCATTTAGGCGTCGCGTGGTAAAAGCGACCTCAGATTCGAGGTACTTGGCCCAGAAAACCCCTGTATAGTGAGTTTCATCCAAATCGAACAACGTTTGACCATATTTAGGCCTATATTGATTATCCCTCTTATAATAATAATAATAATAATAAAATCAGGTAAACTGATATAACAAAGTGCCAGTATGTTTTGTTTAATCAGTTATGATTGCAGTTATGATATGCAGAATATAAAAAAAAGTCAAATTGGCCGGTTTCGGGATTTGAGCCATGGAACTCCAGAATGTGACGCCAAGACGTTACCATCTCAGCCACCTGGGTCAGTTATGGGATAAGCGCATTTAAAGCAATAGTGTTGTCATAGCTAACTTTATTTTAATTGCCAAAGCCTTAGAAATCACAGTAAAACAAAAGGTTATGTTGTCAAGATAACTGATTTTCATTTTTTTAAATAAATTCTTTCGAATACGTATATTACCATAAAATATTCACTAAATTGAGCATAACTCCGAAACAGGTCAACCGATTTTATCCAGTATCAATAGACGTCTTCCCATGGACATTATAAATGTGTATACCAAGTTTCATAAAAATCCGGTAAAGTGTATTTGAGTTACCGCGTCTTTAAAATAGACACTAAATTGGGTTTTACTACGGTACCGGTCTACCGATTTGGTCCAGTATCAGTAGACTTCTTCCCATGTACATTATAAATGGGTATACACAGTTTCAAGAAAATCCAATAAAGCATATTTGAGTTATCGCGACTTCTTATATATTAACATAAAATGCACTAAATTGGGCATTATTCTGGTACTGGCCAACCGATTTGGTCGAATATCAATAGACGTCTTTCCATGGATATTATAAATGCGTGTACGAAGTTTCATAAAAATCCGAAAAGCGTATTCGAATTATTGCGCCTTTAAAATATACACTAAATTGGGGTTTACTCCGGTACCGGTCAACAGATTAGGTTCAAATTCAATAGGGCACTTTTCATGGGCGTCATAAATGGGTATACCAAGTTTCGTGGCAATCGGATACAGCGTATTTGAGCTATGGCGCCTTTCTAATATAATCTATTAAAATAGGCACTAAATTGGGCATTACTCCGGTACCGGTGAACAGATTTGGTTCAATATCAATAGGGTTCTTCCCATGGACATTATAAATGTGTTTTCAAAGTTTCATGAAAATCCAAAAAAGCATATTTGAGTTATGGTGCGTACAGACACACGGACAGACAGACAGACAGACAGACGGACAGACAGACGGACAGACAGACGGACAGACATTTTTTCGTCCACCACACAATCTCATAAAGTACCATACTGGCACTTAATAATAATCCTCTTCGGTGTTGGTTGAAAATTTCATATATCTGCGTGCCTTGACATGATAAACAAATGAGTCGACCAGCGTGAGCTACAACATTCAAGCGATCGTAATGGTTTTATGACAAAAATAGCCAAAGCCTACTGTAATTGATTTGACATTGAAATGTGTAACTGAAAATTGATGCTTCGAAAACGCTAAAATACACGTTTTCTGCCCGTTTTTCACTCATAACTCAATAACGAAAGCAAAAACTAAAAATGTAATATGCCGAAAACCTTCCCGGGAATGTACTCAACAACTTCCCAAAGTTTCATGGCGATCGGATGAATGGTGTAGTAATGCATAAAGGACACACACACAGACACACAGACACACAGACACACATACATTCATTTTTATATATATAGATAAGGGGCGGGAGTGTGAAAATTTGAGCCCACCCAATGTTTTTCAAAAGTTGGCGCCACTGTTGGTTACCATAGCAGCGATGCTCTAGCGATCACTTCTTGTTTTCCTGAATGCAGTGCTAATGTCAGGCCCCACCTCTCGAAAATCACGAGATAGATAACGAGCGTAACACTAAAAATAGCTGTTTTAATGCAAACGTCGTTATTTTGTTTCGCACAAATTTCTTCACATTTCAAAATTTCTCCTATATGAAACTGGAAAAATCTTTAAGGGTAAGCGTGTCTCCGAGTACCCCAGAAAAAAAAGGACTGCGTTATTCCTTAATTTATGTCAATATGCCGTAACAGATGAAAATGGACACGAATAATTTTTACAGAAAAACGAATAGGCCTATAGCCATTATTATAGTCATATAAAGAACTTATGATATTTACATTTTTATTATCGTTAGAGCTATTCTTTGAAAAATTATAATTTTGAAAATATTCATCCAAAATCCCTTTAATATTTTCAGTTATAGAAGTCAATTTCTAGGAATGCCATAAGTCGAACAAAGCCCACAATAAAAATTTTAAAAATGGGATCACTACGGCAAGACATTGATGATTTTGCATCTTTTTTATATGAAGGTTAAAAGATAGTTCGAATATACATACATGTGTGTGTGTGTGTGTGTGTGTGTGTGTGTGTGTGTGTGTGTGTGTGTGTGTACGCGTGCGTGCTTGTATCATGAAATAATTGATTAAATAAGAGAAATTTGTTTTTGCATTTTTCGTCATTTCCAAGAGAATAGATCATTATTTGGAAACTTTTAGGTAATTTTCGGCATTTCTAGATCATGTTTCAGTGGAGGTAGAGGAGATTTTCCATGTACAAATCGCTACTTTCAAATAACAGACAATAGTTAGAATCTCCGCGAAGAGTTCTTAGTTCATTTGTATTCAGGATTTTTTGTAAACACCATAGCAGTTTGTCTTGTAGCAACAAATAATTATTATTTGTCCTTTTATTTTTAAATGACACATATTTGATAGGGGCAATTTGATGAGCATGACAGTCCGGAAGGAATTTTTTTATCATTAAGGGTGTCCAAGTAGTAAGTTATAGGCTACATTTACTTACTTCTTTAGTAATAAAGTAAGTGTGTTTTATATTCATATATAAAACGCAATGTCGTTCATTAAGTTTCTTTTGGCAATTCATTACTTTAAAAAAGTAATTATAAGTAATAATGGTAAATTTATTGGTCTTTTTTAAAATTTGTGTCTTTTTTCACTATTTTTAGTTCATAAATGCATTTTTATTTAGCATTTTTTCACTATTTTACAATCATTAAATGCCTTGCCTTAGTAATCGCAATGAACAACGGGTCTGCACAGACAAACAGACGTCATTTCAAACACGCTTTCTTTTTCATCGTCTAGGCATCGTGAAACATGTTTTCTTATGTTATCTCGATTTTTATTTTTGTCATGATCACAATACTTTATCTACTAAACTATGTACATGCGAAAAATTTAAAATCTAAAAATAAAAGAACAAAGCTACAAAGTACAGGACAGCAGGGTTGTGATATCAGATGTCGCTGTATCCAGCAGAACGAAAATCGAACAGTGGGGCTGGTAGGCTGGGAGGACGGTTGCTAGGGATAGGATAGGATCAGGCAGGTCCATAATAATGGAGTTTCCCAGACATCCTGTCGTACAGCATATCACGTGACACAGAATAAGGGAGAGACCTTTTTTCGAACAGGAAAAACACTATATCAAGTTGCGGTGCATAATATTAAAAACCAATTCGCTCTCATGAACAGTTAAATCAGTTAGGCCTACCCTTGAAACCAGTAATAAATACGCACACCGGGCTCTTCGCATATTTACCTATGTACCTGGGAATGATTCGTATAGGAATTATTCAGTCCCCTAGGCAATCTGTAGTGTCTTATAAATATATAATACAGGATGTTCAGAAAGTCGCTTTGCACTTATACTGCTGTTTATCAACTGACAATTGAACAAACGAACAAACAAAAAAGAGTGAAACATAAACAATAATAGAAAAAATTAAATGACAATGGAACATATGAATTTGTAAAGTCTTAAACGAATGAGAGATCTTAATAAAATTCAAACGATGTTATCGTTAAATCTATCCTTGAATTAAGTTTACAATCGCATATAATGTTCATGCAAGCTTTTATAAAGATTTCAAATGCATTTATAGACATATTTAAAATTATAAAATCGAATACCTAGGCCTATGCGTTATTAAGTGCCAGTATGGTACTTTATGAGATTGTGTGGGGGACGAAAAAATGTCTGTCCGTCTGTCTGTCTGTCTGTCCGTCCGTCTGTCCGTGCGTCTGTACGCACCATAACTCAAGTACGCTTTTTCGGATTTTCATGAAACTTGGTATAAACATTCATAATGTCAATGGGAAGAACCTTATTGATATTGAACCAAATCGGTTCACCGGTACCGGAGTAATGCCCAATTTAGTGCCTATTTTAATAGGCACTCAAATACGCTGTAACGGATTTCCATGAAACTTGGTGTACCCATTTATGACGTCCATGAGAAGTGCCCTATTGAATTTGAACCTAATCTGTTGACCGGTACCGGAGTAAAACCCAATTTAGTGTATATTTTAAAGACGCGGTAACTCAAATACGCTTTACCGGATTTTTATGAAACTTGGTATACACATTTATAATGTCCATGGGAAAACGTCTATTCATAATGGATAAAATCGGTTGATCTGTTTCGGAGTAATGCTCAATTTAGAGCCTATTTTATGGTAATATACGTATTCGAAAGAATTTATAAAAAAAATGAAAATCAGTTATCTTGACAACATAGCCTATTGTTTTACTGTGATCTTATAAGGCCTTGGAAATTAAAATACAGGTAGCTATGACAAACACACTATTGTTTTACATGCGCTTATCCAACTAGACCGTTAAAATGACCCAGGTGGCCGAGATGGTAGACCTTTCTTCTTCCGTAAGCCCTGCTTAATGAATAAATCTGGAGCTTAACTTGGAAATCAATTTAAAAAAAAAAAAAAAACATATTCTGCATATCATAATTGCAGTCATAACTGATTAAACAAAAACATACTGGCACTTTTTTACATCAGTTTACCTGATTTTATTTTTATTTAATTCTGTTCGGCCCCGAAATGACAACTGACTGATATGACGTTGGATAAAAAAAAAAGTAAAATTTAGCATTTTAATAGTAACGAATCAGATAATAATTCATGAAAAACATTGGACAAACTTCTGCAGGCCATTTTGACATAGTTTTTTTTCCCCACAGTGTCCCCAGTCGTAAAGTCAAAAGCCGAATTCGTTAATTACTTACCATGACTCACCTCGCTATTTTCATCCTGTGCCATATTGCATATAAATTAATATCAGTTGAAATTTACTGACGTAGAATACACCAACAATAGAAAATAGTTGACAATCAACAGTTGCATGGTCTACATAGAGTCTGAACTCCTGATATGGCCTCGATGCTCAAAGGAGTATAAACAAAGCTGAGTTAAAAAAAAAAAAAGTTATTACATGTTGAGTGGACTGAATTCATTAAGTGAAACTTCACTGACATGCTTCCTACTTCAGTAATTTTCAACTCACTGGTGTATATCCATAATTTTACATTTAGTGAATATTCAGTGATTATATAAATATAATACTGGCACCATTATCAATAACAGGCCTATTTAGGCTAACTAGCTATGTTATTGCATTATAAATAGGCTCAGTCTTATTATCGAGATCACAATATTGATGTATTACTGTACTATATCCTTAAAGAGTTCGTAGTTCTAACCTAACTTCAGATACTTATTGTTATATAGTGTAATATTTTGTACATTAAATAATATTACGTAATCAATAAAAAATGGTCTACTGAATAATGGGATTTTCTCTTATAATATTATTATATATATCTACTAGGTACTCTACACTTATATATTTAGTCGTCGCATCTTTGTTGTTGTTTAATTACTGAGGGCATAAGTCTAATATCAAATAATTTTGTTTAATTTTCCCTCGTATACAACATGAAATTCATTAATAAATCTTACATGTTGATACAGAATAAGAGACTGTAGTGCAGGATGCTTATTAAACTGTCTCAGCCTCAAGAAAAATTCACCATGGAATTATTAAAGCCTGATTTTGTGCAAACAATGTGTGGCTTATATGTTATAATTAACTTTCAGATAATGCCTGGCAAAACATGTTTAAAGCAAAAGTTTTAACCATCTCTTAATAGCCAGAAAGTGCTCTTATACAAAATTTAAAGAAATTCGTTAGAACAGTTTTCGAGAAAATCACACAAAAATGGCTTTTATTTTCGTCTAAAGTGGTACTAAATATAAAATACAAACGTTGCATACCCAGACGATATACAGGATGTTAAAAAATGTAATGTCCAAACTCCTAGGGATGAAAAAGAGGGCTAAAATAAACACGTTTTCTTATAAAATTTTGGGTAGGAAACTCATACTGAGTCTGTGTCTAATAAGTCTATACCGGCTCCGCAATGAAGTTCATGGTGGTCATTTTGATTATTTATCAAGTGCCAGAATGGTACATTGTGAAATTATATGGTGGATGGGAAAAATGTCTGTCCGTCAGTCTGTCTGTCCGTGTATCTGTACGCGTGATAATTTGAATACGTTTTATTGGATTTTCATGAAACTTGGTATACGCATTTATAACATCCATGGGACTCAGCCTATTATTTTGGACCAAATTGGTTGATTGGTACCAGAGTAATGTCCAATTTAGCGCCTATTATGTGATAGTATATTAGACTGAATTTATCAAATGGGAGTTACTTCTCATGACAACATATTGATTTACAGTGTTCATATACGGATTTGGATGTTGGAAAACAGTTAACTTTGACAAATCACACTATTGATATTCACATATTCCTTCATGCTTATCAAACTTTAAACCTTTGTTCTTCCGTAAGACCTGCTCAATGAATCGATCTGGAGCTTAACTCTGAAATCGATTACAAAAAAAAAATCTGATGTGAAAGTCACATAACTTCCTCTGCCCAAATAAAAGTTAGCAGTATTCACATATCCTTGTACAGAATCGCAAGACACAATTTTGCGCTAATTATGCTGTAAATACCTTATAGCCCCTCATTTGAATGTTGCGACTAAAAACACAGGCTATGGACAAACTAAAAAAAAAAAAAAAAAAAAAAAAAAAAAAAAAAAAAAAAAAAAAAAGTGACTGCAAACGTTTATTGAACTTTCCGCCATTCAGAATAATTTCCGAAATTTATTGAATATTCCCCTCAGATATTTATTTACTGTAAGCATGGCCAACAATACATCTTTCTCACTTCATGTACTTATATAGAATAAGAGGCCGGGAATGTCCGCGTATTGAGTTGTTCACCAGGCAAGACAGAGTATCTACAAACAATGGGTAGTTTACAACCACCCTTCAGAGAATTTTTTTTTTTTAAGTTTCAAATAAAAGTTTTAGCTCTTGGTATAAGCACTCCATGAACAAAATTTAAAGGAAATCGTTAGAGCCGTTTTGAGAATATCGTGGCAAACGAAAATTTATTCGTGTAAAGTCCCCTTAAAAGTAAGGGAAAGTTGTCACCACTCTTCGTGTCACAGCCTCAGAAGGTACCTAACCCAAATACAAAATTTTGTTTTCGTGCGACTTTCCGTTACATGAGGCCGTATTGCAAAGAGCGTGTATTCACAGTGGGTGGCTTATAACTACCCTCCAGAGAATTTGTTCGAAAAAAGTTTCAAATAAAAGTTTTAGCTCTTAGTATAAGCAACCCAAGTGCAAAATTTAAAGAAAATCGTTAGAGCCGTTTTCGAGAAAATCGCGAAAAACGAAAAATTCTTAATGTAAAGTCCCCTTAAAAATAAGAGAAACTTGTCGCCAATCTTCATCTCACATCTTCAGAAAGTACCTGACCCAAATACGAAATTTTGTTTTCATGCGATTTTCCGTTTTCGAGCTAGCCTGATCACAGATATTCCACACAGACACACTGACATACAGACATGTTTCCAAAAATAGTATTTTTGGATCCAGGGGGCCTTGAAACGTGTATATATGCTAAAAACTCAACTTCGAATTTTGGGGTCGAAAACAATACTTCCTCTACCTATAGTACCTATGGTACGGGCAGAGGAAGTAAAAACTTATTTTCTGCATACCATATTTGCAATTATGACTGATTAAACAAAAGGTTTCTGACACTTTGTTATATCAGTTTACCTGATTTTATTAAGTGCCAGTATGGTACTTTATGGGATTGTGTGGTGGACGAAAAAATGTCTGTCCATCTGTCTGTCCGTCTGTCCGTCTGTCTGTCCGTGTGTCTGTCCGTGTGTCCGTGTGTCTGTACGCACCATAACTCAAATACGCTTTTTCGGATTTTCATGAAACTTGGAAAACACATTTATAATGTCCATGGGAAGAACCCTATTGATATTGAACCAAATCGGTTCACCGGTACCGGAGTAATGCCCAATTTAGTGCCTATTTTAATAGATTATGGCGCCTTTCTAATAGAAAGGCGCCATAACTCAAATACGTTGTATCGGATTTCCATGGAACTTGGTATACGCATTTATGACGTCCATGAGAAGTGCCCTATTGAATTTGAACCTAGTATGTTGACCGGTACCGGAGTAAAACCCAATTTAGTGTTTAATTTAAAGGCGCAATAACTCAAATACGCTTTATCGGATATTTATGAAACTTCGTATACGCATTTATAATGTCCATGGAAAGACGTCTATTGATATTCAACCAAATCGGTTGGCTAGTACCGGAATAATGCCCAATTGAATGCCTTTTATGTTAATATATGAGAAGTCGCGATAACTCAAATATGCTTTATTGGATTTTCCTGAAACTTTGTATACCCATTTATAATGTACATGGGAAGACGTCTACCGATATTGGACCAAGTCGGTAGACCGGTACCGGAGTAAAACCCAATTTAGTGTCTATTTTAAAGACGCGGTAACTCAAATACGCTTTACCGGATTTTTATGAAACTTGGTATACACATTTATAATGTTCATGTGAAGACATCTATTGATATTAGATAATATCGGTTTACTTTTTCGGAGTAATGCTCAATTTAGTGCCTATTTTATGATAATATACGTATTCGAAAGAATTTATAAAAAAAAAAAGCAAATCAGTTATCTTGACAACACAGTCAATTGTTTTACTGTGATTTTATAAGATTTTGGAAATTAAAATACAGTTAGCTAAGACCAAAAACACTATTGTTTTACATGCGCTTATCCAACTAGACCGTTCAACTGACCCAGGTGGCTGATATGGTAACGTCTTGGTCTCACATTCTGAAGTTCCATGATTCAAATCCCGAAACCGGCCAATTTCACTTTTTTTTTTGGTATTTTTATGTGAGCGTGCGATTGTCAAGATATCACAAATCTTTACAGTTCAGCTGATGCTGGAAGATTTTAATGTGATTATAAAAAAAAACTAGACCATTGTTCTTCCGTAAGCCCTGCTTAATGAATAAATCTGGAGCTTAACTTGGAAATCAATTAAAACAAAAACATTCTGCATATCATAATTGCAATGATAACTGATTAAACAAAAACATACTGGCACTTTTTTACATCAGTTTACCTGATTTTATTGTAATTGAACATTGATTTTTACAATAAAATAATGAAAAACATGTCACATGGCTTTATTCTCATGTCACACCCGATAACTTCCTCTCATCTTATATTACTTGTAAATGTTCAGTTTTCAATCGATGTGAGGTCACAACCAATGGTTCTCCTCTATCATCCCTAGCAATTTGGACATCGATTTTTTGAACACTCTGTATAACTTACTCAAATATAACAATTCCGTTTAGCTACTATTTTTCTATCTCGAACTATGTTTCTCACACAAACACAGATTGATACACATTCATGTTTATGAAAATCGTATTTTTATATTCAGGCAACCTCAAAACATCTAGTAATGTCAAAAAATCAACACCTTATTACAGGGTCGAACACAATACTTCCTCTAATATGGTAATTACCGTACGGGTAGAGATAGTAAAAATACATTACTCTTATTTCCATAACATGTCCGAGACTTGAGCATTAAAGATAGGCTGTTTTATTTCTATCTTATGACTAGGGACCGGATTCTTAGGTTTTTACCTATTTTTTTCCTTACTTCCAAAACAAAAAGCGCTCATGCACTTTTTCGAATCATGTCCATAGGATTCACCCATATTAATTCTGTGGCACCTAAAAATACCTAAATGGGGTATAAAAACCTAAATATACCTAAACGGGATATAAAACATAAAATATCTAATTTAGGCTCCTTTTTTGTATTTTTTCTTTGTCAGTTGAGAAATTGATATTTTGCGGAGAGAGAATAATTTTTGTCGTGTAGAAATTAATACCACCAGCGGTTCATTCAACCCATTGTCGTCTAGGATGGACAGTATCAAGAGAGGAAAAGAGTACCGGCGTATACCTTTTAAAATATTCGTACGAACAACCATTGTTGCCGTGTACGAACAAGGATAATATTTCTGTGTTTTGTTTGCCTTTATTACTTCCTTGTTATTCATACTGAGTGGTCACGCTGTGAGTTTTAAGAAGACGTGTTAATTATGTCGAAACAAATGAAATCGAGTTTATTACGGCAGTGGATTGGCGACGATCTGAATTTCACTACAGATGGTAAAGTAATATTTTGTCAAGCCTGCCAGAAACACGTATTATTTACCTTTCTAGAAAAGGAAGAACTTCACAGTTGAGAATCTTGAAAGATATTTAGTGATATACTGCCACCAGGAAATGTGAGGCAATCTTATTTTCACTGCTTGTGATTGTTTATGCTTTCTTTCTACAATTGAATAATGTCTTAAAGCAAGTTTACACAAATTTAAGTCAATTTTGTTAAGTTAAACTTTACAAGTATTATGTACTCAATCCTATGTAGCACATTCAAATTCATTAAACCAATTATTCTACCCGAAAACGGTATTTTGGAGAAAAAACCTAAAAAAAAACTATTTCACCTAATGGAAAACCTAAAACAGTGTTTTTGAAACCCTAAAAATCCGGTCCCTACTTATGACTGTTAATGTGCTGTTAATGTACATTGTAATTATTGCTTCTACAGCGTAGGCCATACATGGGCATTTACTGGTTCGCGAACCACAAGCGGTTCTTGACCTTCCAACATAAGACACAAGATGGCATTGCGGAATTCAATGCATGTGGTGGAAATATTCCCAATGCATGAGTCATAACCTCCTTACAAGCAGTGACGGGTTGCGATTGGAAAGGCATTATAGCACATTCTAAGCCTTTGTATATTGAAATAATTGCACACGTAAAAGAATAATTAAAAACACAATATTGTTTGTATATTTGTTTACTGTAGTGTAAATTATAAAGTGAAATTAATGTTTCCCAAAGAATGAGCAACCGCCACTGCACATATTGTCTGTTTGTGTCTCCATCTACCTGTTCTTTTCGAACTATATGTAGTTTACTAACTTTGCGGGTTGCGTGTCAGTGGATAGGGGTTTGCCCATGGCTGGCGTAGGCCTTCGTCACCATAATCGAGATATCCGATATCATTGTAGATGCATATGGTTGGAAGACAGACTTGAAAAACAAGAGTTTTTACAAACCTAGTATGGCAAAAAGAATGAAGAAATTCTATCAAGTTTGAGGGAACAATTTCAGAAATGAGAATATATAGGAGAAAAATTCCTCTGACGCTGGGATTCAAACCCAGGACCTTCGGCTATCCGCTGCTCTACCAACTGAGTTAAGCCAGAGTTCGCTTCACAGCGCCAGATGGAACCTCTCTCCTATGACTGATTGTCCTTAATGGTCTACCTCACTGACAGACAAATTATGTCTTATGCAGTACTGTGAAGCACACTAATTAGATATTTTTGTGACCGGGCTTCCACTGCCATTGTACAGTGCCATTCAAGATGGATATATATTCATTCATGAACAACAGATTATTGTCTCTGTTGGACATTGCATGAGAATATTATAGGAGAAAAATTCCTCTGACACTGCGATTTGAACCCAGGACCTTTGGATATCCGTACCACTGCTCTACCAATGGAGCTAAGCCAGTTAACTTCACAGCGCCAGGCAGGATACATGGAAATTATAACTTTTCAAAGTGACCTGCCATCGATGTCTGTCTCAAGATTAAAATTTCATTCTTAGCTTGTTACAACGAAAAGTAGACCTATCCTGCTATGTTTCGTGTTGCTCTTCGATTGATGGCTTGTTCAGCTCTACCTATATAGGCCTATTGTGTTGAATCGAAAATCACTCATGTTGATTATTAAGAAAATGTATTCCCCACAGTACAAATTCCTTTTGTCTTTGTTAAAGAGAATGATTTTATTCATTTAAAGGGGAATGAGAAAATTTAATTAATTTTAATCATGCAACATTTGTATTCGATTAGGCCTTACTTACTTACTCAATGGCAATAGACAATTCCTCAGCAAGCTAAAGGAATATTATCTATTTTATGGAACCCGGAGGTTCATTGCCGCGCTTACCTGAGCCCGCCATTCAACCCTATTCTGTACTAACTCCATCCAATCATCCCTCGAAAAAATGGCACTGTACATTCCTACTTCCTTTAAACCTATCCTAATATTGTCCTCTCACCTACGTTTAGGTCTTCCATTATTTTTGTTCGGATCATTCTAGTGAATTCAGTCTTCCAAAGAGTGATCTGGTCTTCAAAAGATTTTATGTTATTTCTAATTAATCACTCGGGTCGAGAAGCGGTACAATGTGTGATCCTCATTGTCGCATATGGAGTTGATAAAAAAAAAGTTCTAAAACAGACTTACTAATGAACTTGTGACAACTGCTTTCGAATGGCTGATCGCCCAATATTAAAGAAATTGTAATTAACTAATTGAGAGTTCCCACATTTGTGTCACTACAAGCAATAGCACAAAGCACTGCTGAAAGTGAAATGTATTCTAATAAACAATTTTAGTCATATTAAAATATATAATCTCTACTTGAAATGTGTCTTTTTTTTAAGTCTTTGACCTTGGTGGCTCGTCACATAGGCTATGTCGGGTTTATACAGTTGGCGAGTTTGGTGATCCCTGCTTTATTCTTTGACTAGCATGTGCCCGCGGCTTCGCCCGCGATAATTATTTCAAAAATTAAAAATTAAAGAGCATAATAGTTAAAACATTATATTTATTAACACCTAAATCACGTGGACTACATACCACGATTAGATAGCGTCGCCTGGTAAAAGCGACCTCAGATTAGAGTTCCTTGGCCCAGAATACTCCTGTACAGTGAGTTTCGTCCAAATCGAACGATGTTTGACCATATTTAGGCCTATATTGAATATCCCTCTTCCGTGTAGGTTGAAAATTTCATGTCTTCGGGCCTTGATATTCTAAACAAATGAATCGTCCAGGATGGACTTACAAAATCAAGCGATCGCCCGCGATAATTATTTCAAGAATTAAAAATTAAGAGCATAATAGTTAAATCATTATATTTATTAACACCTAAATCACGTGAATTACATACCACGATTAGATAGCGTCGCCTGGCAAAAGCAATCTCAGATTCGAGTTCCTTGGCCCAGAAAATCCCTGTATAGTGAGTTTCGTCCAAATTGAACGATGTTTAACCATATTTAGGCCTATATTGATTATCCCTCTTCCGTGTAGGTTGAAAATTTCATATGTCTTCGGGCCTTGATATTCTAAACCAATGAATCGTCCAGGATGGACTTACAAAATCAAGCGATCGCCCGCGATAATTATTTCAAGAATTAAAAATTAAGAGCATAATAGTTAAATCATTATATTTATTAACACCTAAATCACGTAAATTACATACCACGATTAGATAGCGTCGCCTGGTAAAAGCGATCTCAGATTCGAGTTCCTTGGCCCAGAAAAGCCCTGTATAGTGAGTTTCGTCCAAATCGAACGATGTTTAACCATATTTAGGTCTATGTTGATTATCCCTCTTACGTGTAGGTTGAAAATTTCATATGTCTTCGGGCCTTGATATTCTAAACCAATGAATCGTCCAGGATGGACTTACAAAATCAAGCGATCGCCCGCGGTAATTATTTCAAGAATTAAAAATTAAGAGCATAATAGTTAAATCATTAGATTTATTAACACCTAAATCACGTGAATTACATACCACGATTAGATAGCGTCGCCTGGTAAAAGCGATCTCAGATTCGAGTTCCTTGGCCCAGAAAATCCCTGTATAGTGAGTTTCGTCCAAATCGAACGATGTTTAACCATATTTAGGCATATATTGATTATCCCTCTTCCGTGTAGGTTGAAAATTTCATATGTCTTCGGGCCTTGATATTCTAAACCAATGAATCGTCCAGGATGGACTTACAAAATCAAGCGATCGCCCGCGATAATTATTTCAAGAATTAAAAATTAAGAGCATAATAGTTAAATCATTATATTTATTAACACCTAAATCACGTAAATTACATACCACGATTAGATAGCGTCGCCTGGTAAAAGCGATCTCAGATTCGAGTTCCTTGGCCCAGAAAATCCCTGTATAGTGAGTTTCGTCCAAATCGAACGATGTTTAACCATATTTAGGTCTATGTTGATTATCCCTCTTCCGTGTAGGTTGAAAATTTCATATGTCTTCGGGCCTTGATATTCTAAACCAATGTATCGTCCAGGATGGACTTACAAAATCAAGCGATCGCCCGCGATAATTATTTCAAGAATTAAAAATTAAGAGCATAATAGTTAAATCATTATATTTATTAACACCTAAATCACGTGAATTACATACCACGATTAGATAGCGTCGCCTGGTAAAAGCGATCTCAGATTCGAGTTCCTTGGCCCAGAAAATCCCTGTATAGTGAGTTTCGTCCAAATCGAACGATGTTTAACCATATTTAGGTCTATGTTGATTATCCCTCTTCCGTGTAGGTTGAAAATTTCATGTCTACGGGCCTTGACATTCTAAACAATTGAATCGACCAGCGTGGGCTTACAACATTCAAGTGATCGCGATGCTTTTATTTCCACTGTATGACAAAAATAGCCAAAGCCAACTGCAATTGATTTGACATTGAAATGTATTACTGAAATCTGATGCTTCGACAGCGCTAAAATCACGTTTTCTGCCAGTTTTTCACTCACAACTCGCGAACGAAAGCTAAAATTAAAAATCCGGCTTCGATGCGCATTCGCCCACCTTTCAGCCCATCTATGTTTAAAATTTCAGATCTCTGCGTTCAGTAGATTTCGCTGGGCATCGTGGACAGACAGACAAACACGTCTTTTTATTATTTTAAGATAGCATGTGCCCGCGGCTTCGCCCGCGATAATTATTTCAAAAATTAAAAATTAAGAGCATAATAGTTAAATCATTATATTAACACCTAAATCATGTGGACTACATATCACGATTAGATAGCGTCACCTGGTAAAAGCGACCTCAGATTCGAGTTCCTTGGCCCAGAAAACCTCTGTATAGTGAGTTTCGTCCAAATCGAACAACGTTTGACCATATTTAGGCTAATATTGATTATCCCAATAATAATAATAATAATAATAATAATAATAATAATAATAATAATAATAATAATAATAATAATAATCCTCTTCGGTGTTGTCGGTTATGTCGAAGGTATGACCAAAATAGCCAAAGTCTAGTGTAATTGATTTGTATTACTGAAAACTCATGCTTCGAAAACGCAATAAATACACGTTTTCTGCCTGTTTTTCACTCATAACTCACGAATGAAAGCGAAAATTAAAATTCCGGCTTCGAGGTGCACATTCCGACCCTTTAGTCCGCCTATGTATAAAATTTCAGATCTCTGCGTTGAGTAGATTTCGCTGGGCATCGCGGACAGACGGAGGACAGACAGACAGACTGAGGACAGACACTTCCTTTTATTAATATAGATTAGTAAAATAACAATTAGGCTATTCTTTCCAAGAGATATCATTGTTAAACTGACCCATTGGACGTCCCCCTTGTGCAAGGACCTAGGGTTTTGGCCATATTTACAGTAAAGAGTAAGGAAAAAAGTAAAGTGTTCCCTATACAGGCCATTGAGGACCAGAGGGTTCCAGAAGGTTGAGGCTCCCAGATTTTAGACATTCTGCACGTGAAGATGGTAAGGTTGTCAGCCATACTCATCGGCCGCCTTTACCCCCAGGATTGCTCCTGGTACTCATTTCTGTTAGAGGCTGAGTCGACCCCAGGGCCATAGTACCACCAGAAGGATTAGGCCAATTGAAAATCGAACCCGCGACCTTCCGGTTTGTAGCGCAGCGCCTCAACCACTACGCCACAGCGTACCCCTAACGGGTAAGAATGGTTATATTTCTGGATTTGATTAAAAAAATATTGCTATATAAATGGTTATTTCGTAGTTCTCTTCCATGCACATTATATAATTAAAAATTCAAAGACCAGTAATTATATGAAGGTAACTTTCCGATGAAAATGTTATTTTCCAACTTCTTTCACTTGTGAATTATTTAAATAAATGACTACGTTCAAAAAGCATACAAACTAGGAATAAAACCTTGATTTTAGTTTCAGGACCACCGGTTCGTTACCCACATTATGAAAACAATAGAAATGTAGATGCGGATGCAATATGTAATAACTTCTACATTCTTTCAAATAGAAACTAGTATTCGGGCTTAAAGTTTATGAACTCCCTTAATATTCTTACTAGCTTAATAGACCCAGCGTCACCCGGGTTTTGTATTCTGCTTGTAATTCGAAATTACCCTATGGAGGATTTTCAAAATTTAGGTTCTTATGTAAGTATCTAGAGTTTGAAGAGAAGAGGATTTATTTATAAGTTAACACTGAAAAAAATTCCATTCCCTCAGAAAATGCTAGGCCTTGGAAGTTTGCAACCCATTGCTTCTACGCTTTATGCCTGGTTGGGTTTGAAATAAGAAGAAACAGAAATTCCGGAAACAGAACATTGTACTGTCTATAGTTCCATGTTACCATTCAACCAATTCGGGGCTAAAATCAAAAGAAAATCAATATAACTTTCACACTTTCGTCCCAAACACCTGGGACATAAAATGTACTGCGAACAAACTATAGGCCTAAATGTTCCATCGTATTTTCTCTTTTAACATACTTCGCTCACAATAAACACCCTTACTTCTCAAATACGAGGGTGAATCGAAAAGTAACGCACAATAATTTTTTTACAAAAAGTTTAATATGTACAATTACAAACAAATGCACACACGAAGAGATATCTTTTGTCTATTTTTCTATGTAGTCGCCAAGTTTCTCACGCATTTATCCCATCGTGATACCAGTTTCAAAATACTATGTTCATAGAAGTCCGTTCGGTTGAAGTATAGCCATCTGCGGACTGCTGTTCTCACTTCTGCATCTGATGCAAAGCGTTTACCGGCCAGGAATTTCTTCATGGGACCAAACAAATGAAAATCCGACGGTGCTAGGTCTGGACTGTGACATTCTGCGTGGTTGCAGCTGTTGCCGGCCGTCCGGAATGTGGCGCATCACGAAGGTTATCAAGGCCATCTTCGAAGAATGCACACCACCTGGAAACATTGCTACGTTCCACACAGTCGTCCCCATACACGCCACGTAAGTCTCTGAGAATTTCACTCGGGTTATTCCCTTTAGTCCATAAAAATCGCACTACACCTCGCTGCTCTTCACAAGTGGACGATAGTAACATGCGCGCCATCTTTGTTGCATAGTTCACACTTCTCTCGCGTCCGTAGTGGAAGCTTCCAACTCCATCTTGGTGAAAGTTCAACATCCCAGCCGCAATACTAACGCCGAAAAAATTTATTGTGCATTACTTTTCGATCCATACAAAGCATGCAGCGATGAATAACGTATCAGTGGACACAATATTTAGCAACATCTGACATAGCACACTCACTACACAACGTTGGCACAAACTCAGGCTGAGACAACTAATAATGTACTCTCTCTGCAATACGACCTCTTATTCTATACAAAAATGTGAAGTGAGAAAATAATATCGTCTAAGTTCAAGATAGAGAAAGTTATGTGATGCATCACATCCGATATTTATTTACGTGGATTTAATTCTTCATTGTGGATTGACAGAAATGACTTCTATCGCTAGTCTCTTTGATTGTTAGTCAAAGCCCAGTATCATACAACTTCCAAACCCACCTGAGAACACTGGAAACAATTATGTTCTCATTGGGATTGCACACGCAGTTGTTTTTATTTTATGAATTGCATTTGGCGAATTTAGTATAATATTCCCAAAAATTATATAATTTTAGAATGGAAGGGGTGGTTTGTCTGGATTTTAATGTTACCTAAGTTTGTTTTCTGGTTGTGTGCAAAATTTCCTGAAAATTGCTCCAAGCATGTAGATTTATATATGGAACAAACATAGGCTACCTACATACATATAAACATTCACTTTCATATTATACAAGTTAAAAATCACCGATTTTGAACAATTTTTTCTGCGAATAAACATAGCGTGTAATCATGGAAACCACCCCCGAATTTTCGAAAAGTTGAACATAATATTTCATTGCTTTGAAGTCATGAAACAGATTGTCTTCGAACTCCGTTTTTAATTTACCTAAATTAGCTTCCACGACATTGTTGAGAGACTGTAGGCAAGGAAAATGGTAGAACTGTTTTTCAAGAAGATTTCTGGCTTGCAACGTCGTATCGGCTCAGTATGAGTAGGCCTAGAGGAGGGAGGGTTGCCCCTGACGGTAGTAGTAGCCTACGACACATCATCAGCCGGTATAGTTTTGCCGCACTCGGTAAAAAATAGTTTTATGCTGCACCCTAGGCTCCTCTCTAATGAGGCCCGCCTGGGAAGGTGGGGTTTAGGGTTTCGTCACAGAAGAAATTCAATGTGAGACATAATAAACCTCATGCTATTCAGTATATTGCTCCTAAACTAACATAAACGCTCCTAACCTAACAAAACAGCGGAGCTTGGCTGGGTTGCAGCATAAATCTATCTTTTGCCCCGCACTCTGCTGTAGTGTATATTATGCTATTTTTATCTGCATGACAGAACTTTTGGAATAGCTGTAGTAGTATCGTTATGTGACCTTAAAAGATTGTGGCTAGTGACATCTGAGCACGTCCACCACTGCAAGCCCAAGCAAGCAGGCACACAGCTTGGTTCAGGTCGGAATCCTGAGTTCCTCGTCCATGCATTAGGTAGACATGAAAACTTCATTGCAAAAGAAAGAAACATCAACAGACCTACGTTCATTTCCTATCATACTAGTATGAAATACTTTCTCTATATTGTATCAGACACTGTACGTTGTGTTCGCTTACCTCGGTCATCTGAAGCGTAATCTGTCCCAGTAAAATAGTCCGTCCACTGACTCATCCACTCAAACTTTAACACACGACAACACAGAATACGTAACATGGGCACACAGTCTGTATTTCTAACAAGTTAAAAACCTTTCCAACATTTCACTGACACACTCCCGACGTAAGCCATTACGTTAAAAGACGAATATGTTCTCTAATCGATCTGCGGATGCGGATCGATTGCAAGGATTACGGACATCGGCATTGATCAGTGTCACCATGAGCATCGTAGCCAAGTAAATTAATGTCCCATCATCTTCTAAGTCAGCGTGGTCCACATGCGACCCTCGTACTTATTTCTGTGGCCTTCTTCTACAGTTTTCATTAATTAATAATTAATACATTATGAACCAATGGCATAATTTAACATTGTGAGTGATTTATAGCAATTTTTTTTCTTAAGTTTTGTCGTTTCCAGTAAAATGTCAGATGTCAGTACACAATAATAATAGTATACTTCGCACACGTGTGATGGCAGCACTTTCTAATAGTTTCGGCTGTTTTCACCAAAGAAGTTTAGTTACGAAGTCTTGTCATTATTTTAAACGGTTCTCTCAACTCTGTATCGTGTTGGCCTTATCTAGCAGACCTTTGGCCATGTTTTTAAGTTAGTTCAAAATGTCGGCAAGAAAGAAATGACGCAATGCAGATGAGAAACGAAAGTTTCAATCCAAGTGGCAAGAAATATACTTATAGTCGAACATAACGAAAAACCACAATGCGTTATTTGTTCCTCACCCAAAACAAGTGACATTCCCGAAGATTTCTGGACACTGTTAACAAAAGACCGTTTTTCTAAACTACATAAATTTGCAATTGAAACACTGTCATTATTTGGTAGTAATATGTGTGAAACGGCTTTTTCTGCTTTAAAAACCACTAGCTTTAAAGGCTCGGCGTCGCCCGGGTTTTGTATTCTGTAATACGAAATTAACTTTTGAAGGACGTTCGACACTGGGTCCTTACAAAGGTATTTTAGGAATTTTAAATGAGGAAGAACGACTTATCACACTCAAACTCCCTCAGAAAACGCCTGATATACATTTTTATGGCTCATAGAGTACTTATAATGTACACCCTGTTGCTTCTATCCATCATGCCTGGGAGGGATTGAAAAAAAGAAAAATTCTGGTAAGATAAAATTATGCTGTCTTTTACGGAGTACTTTATTTGGGTCGTACCCTTTTGCGTCCCAAAGCGAGTGGTCTCCTCATCAAAACAACCCTCGTGCGTCCGGTGCAATTTGACTTAAACAACGATCTAGCGAAAAGCAGCATGAATTACGCCATATTTCTCTCTCTCTATGGTGAAGAAACTAGTGATTGGACATTAGAGGTGTAACGTCACATCAGCAGAGCACCTAGAATTCCGGGTAAACAGGTTAAAAACACGACAAACCTCGCGGGAGATGTAATGTGGCATATTTACGAAACGGGAGGATTCAAAATGCCCTAGTAAATTAACATCACTGTTGCCGGCGCGGTGGCTCATGCTGTAGCGCTTGAGCCTGGCATGCTAGCGGTCCTGAGTTCAAATCTCGGGGCCGGCGGGTGTGTCATTCGTGGTGGACGAAGCCGTGCCTTGGGGTTTTTTCTCGGGGTTCTCCCGTTTCCCTTCTCATTCCACCAACACTCTCCACTTCATCTCACCTTTCCCCCTTTTCATCATCATCCCGTTTCCACTTCTGGTATCGGGTATGCTTTGGCAGTCAGCGCCCTCTGGGGGCCTCTCCCGTTCTCCCCGCTGCTTGTGGTCAAGAGGTTGTTGGTGGTGTTGTGTCGCGGACCTGTCGGGGCTCCGGTTGGAGGGACCGAAGGGGGTGGCGCATACGTGGCTTGCTGGATGTAGGGGAGCTCCGTGGGGGCCTGCGGGGGGATCTGCAGTCCTGGGCGGCCTATGGGCACGCAACTCATTCCATCCCGGAGGTAGGTACAATAAGCCTGAGGCTTCGGTGCTTAGGGGCGTTCCCACCCCGCCTCCCGCCTTAAGGGTATATGTACGTGAACTACCACAAAAATATAAAAAATACAGGTTCTAAAATATTAAAATATTACAAGAAAATGAACTCAAAAGTGGACTAAAATTACAGGATCCTATAAGAAGGCTTACTAGAACATAACTAGCTGATAAAAGTATAAAAAATTGACCAAGTTATTTTTAAATTACATGTTTTATAGGAGCATGAAAAAAATTCAGATGCACTTATCACTTCCAGTAGAGATAGCATTTTCTGGTTTCTCTGACACCTTTTATTTTTTAATGCATAATGAACATATTTTGCTACAAAGTAGACTACTTTTATACAGCTAAAGTTAGTATTTTTAATGCAATTAATTGTTATATAGGCCCTATCGCATATAAAATACATTGAAATTTGATCAATATTTCATTACACATTTTCTTTAATTTTATACATATGGGCATCATTGTAGTCTACTTTATGCATATATGCATGTAAAATTAGTGTAAAAAATTTCAGCCTTCTATCTCTAATGGCTGTGGAGCTATCTAACAATATGCGTGAAAAATGAGAGTTACCGGGAAATTCAATTTTAAGTTCATAGTGAATAGTAGCTCAGAGCACGTAACATATTTAAATGTCCATTTAAATGGCACCAATAATTTCTAAACCTATATAAACTATATACCAATGGATGCAGAAAATTCAGCACAATTTTTTAGTGCTATAAACAAAAAAACATAAATTTCAAAATAATTCACGTACATATACCCTTAAGGTACCTATTCAATTCAATTCAATTCAATTCAATTCAATTCAACATCACTGTTCATAACCTAACAGAACCTGTCACTAACACTAATATTACCGTTCCTAACCTAACTGCCACTAAACTAGAATTTCAGGATAATTCAGAATGCCTTACTAAATTAATATCACTGTTCATAACCTAACAGAACCCGTCACCAACACTAGATATTGCCTGTATTCCATAGGACGCAATTTTGGTCATTGCTCTAGAGAGACCCGGACGCAAATGGGTCATTGGATCTGAGGATCTATGGACGCAAAAGTCCTAGTTTAGACGCAAAAGTCTAGACCCCCTTTATTTCTTACTCTCATGTTACCATACAATCGTTTCGGGACTGAAATCAAAAAGAAATTCAATATCGCTTTCATATTTTCCTTCTCAAAAACCTGGAACATAAGTGTTCCATCCTATTTTGACTCCTTTTATATGCTTAGGGCCTATGATATTTCTCAACTAGTATAAAGCCTACAGCTATGAACAACGTATTAGTGGATATAATTTTTTACCGACTTCTGATATAACATAGTCATTGGCATACACTCAGGTTGAGACAACTTGATTAAGCTGGCCCTGCAATACGACCTCTTATTCTACATCAAAATGTGAAGTGAGAAAATGATATTCTCCGTGTCCAGTGTAGAGAAAGCTATATGATTGCAGCACATTGTGCATTATTTTCGTCAGAATTTGAGAAAGTCCAGTATTTTTTTTTTTTTTTTTTTTTGTTATTTGTGGTCGACCAGCAATAAGTTACTACTTTACAGACCATGGATAAACTGAATAACATAACCCTTAAACAAGCACGCCGAGGTTGGCCAATTCGGCTCCTCTAATAGAAATTGATTTAGATTTTGAAAAATTATTGATGTGACACTAAAAATGAGAAGTATTATAACATTATGTTATTTTTATTGATTAATAGGTTTTTTAAACAGTTTATTCCGAATCTTGTGAACAATCATCACTGTGGTAATCTTCTTTTAAACCTGAATTGCTAGCATTCCAGAATTATATAGACCCCAAAGCCCAATGTGCACTCTGTAAACAATACAGTTTAATCATGAGAACTGAATTGCATTTGATAAATATTCAGTATAATATTTTCAGAAATTACATAATTTTTCAAGGGAAGGAGTAGTTTCTTTGAATTTTAATGTTGATCGCGTTACTTTCCAGGCTGAACTGGGTATATGTGCAAAATTTCGTGCAAATTGCTCAAAGGGTTTAGGGAACATACATACCCACATACACACTTTCGATTTTACGTATTAGATTTTTTTATAATTTTTAACTTCCTAAATTACATAAACATTCCATACATATATATCCTTAAAAAATAATCTTTTGTAGAGTAATGCGAATATTAAAAATTCATTTGTCAGATCTCTTTATTAGAATATCCTGAAGAATCTCTGAAAATGTTATGCAATTAGATTCAATAATGTCTAAGTTAGTACACACTGAAAACTGAAAAATGTGAAAATCACAGTATTCGGCAAAGAAAAAAGGGATTTAAATTTGTTGCGACATTATTAGTTATCTGCAATAAAGGTGTTTAATACAAGTTCATGAAAAATGGACATGAGTAAACTACTCCCTAACTAATTTTCACAGAAAAATAAATATAGTTAATTTATTAGTCATAGCGAGGTGCGTTTTCTTAAATAAATCTACAATGATCAATTGATTTTTGAGATGGAAAATAAAAATTCCATATTTGGTCTATTTTTCACAACTCTCATCTCTCTCTTAAAGAAGCATTCATTAATACAGGAAAATTCGCCTATCTATTGTGAACAGATCTATGAAAAAGTTATCTTTGTATCTGCAATATGGCAAATAGTCAACATGTTCGAGAATTACTTAAATAATAATTCTCTTGCTAGAGCTAAGCATAAAATCAATGTGCGGAAGTCCGTGTTTCCAATGAGGTACAATTTCTCCCCTATCTCAAAGGGCGGTCTTCCCTCTTGCAATCGATAAATGTGAGTACGCTCCCTTGCTGTATTAATGACTTTTCCTCAAGGCATCTCCCGCAAGCAACGCTAAACGTTATTCGCTGTAAAGTATCTCACCCTCAGGATATAAACACGCTTGCCATGAAATTAGCATACTTTCATAGTGAATAATTAATTGTCAAATAAATAATTAAATAAATAAATATTTACATAAATAAATAAATAAAATCAGGTAAAGTGATATAACAAAGTGTCAGAATGCTTTTGTTTAATCAGAGATAATTGCAATTATGATATGCAGAAAATAAGTTATTTTTGTTACATATTTCCTAGTTAAGATCCAGATCGATTCATTAAGCAGGGCTTACGGAAGAACAAAGGTCTAGTTTGATAAGCATATGTGACGGAATATGTGAGTAGTGTTATTTGTCAAAGCTACCTGTATTGCAACTTTCAAAGCCGTATACGGACACTGTAAAAAAAATAGTTGTCATGAGAACTGATTTGCATGTTATAAATTCTGTCTAATATACCGTATTAGCATAAAATAGGCACAAAATTGGGCATTCTTCCGGTACCAGTCAACCGATTTGATCTAAGATCAATAGGCTTCGTCCCATGGACGTTATACCAAGATTCATGAAAATCCGATAAAGCGTATTCGAGTTATCGCGTTTACAGACACACGGACGGACGGACGGACATTACAAAATCGGAAATCGATTACAAAAATAACTTATTTTCTGCATATCATAATTGCAATTATCACTGATTAAACAAAAGCATTCTGGCACTTTGTTACATCAGTTAGCCTGATTTCATTAACGATTCTAATGGAGTATTTCAATGCAAAAATGGCTATTTACATAAGAACCTGAACGGCCAGGTTATATTCTGGGAAGAATTTGTGTTCGAATCCAGAGATCATGCCTCGAGCTGGAATCAAAAGTTCAAAGATCTTTAAATTACGACAGCTATTTTTTTTCAACCTCCGATGGGGCATAAAATGAAAATCACAGTGAAAATCAAAACTGTTTTATTTGGAACATTTAGGTACACCTTCTAACTACTTCTGTACGAACCTATAGTCGCGCTCCGATTGAGACATTTGTCGAAGCGTGGTACAAACTTTCAAATACCCTCTTCATAGAAGCTTGCCATCAGCGTATTGAGAAGGATCGTCACGATACTTTGAAGTGTTTTGAAATTCTTCGTTGGTGTGGAAGCCCTGTCCTCCCAGATCTTTCTTCAGCTGCCGAAAAAGATGAAAGTCATTCGGCACGGGAACGAGTTTTTTAAATCCATCGTGACAGGGGATGAAACGTGGATTCATTACGACAATCCAGAATCAAAAGAAGAATTCAAACAATGGATTCACACAAATTTCCCGATCAAACCCAAAATCTGGCTTCCACACCAACGAAGAATTTCAGAACACTTCAAAATGCCATGAAGACCCTTCTCAATATGCTGGTGGCAAACTTCTATGAAGAGGGTATTAATTGAAAGTTGCACCACGCTTCGACAAAAGTCTCAATCGGAGCGCGACTATGTAAAGAAGTAGCTAGAAGGTGTACCTAAATGTTCCAAATAAAACAGTTTTGATTTTCACTGTGATTTTCATTTTATGCCCCATTGGAGGTTGAAAAAAAAAACAGCCCTCGTACTATGAATATTGTATTTAGTGAAAATAAATAGCAGACATGGTTAATAAATTTATATCTTTTCAGCATCAACTTAAGCTACTGTTGTTACAAGTCGAATGGTGGGATCACCAAGTTGAAAGTTGTTTTTGTCGAACGACTGCAATTATGACTGGCAATTTTTTTTCAGAGAGAAATGTAACTTCTGCATAACTTTTCCAAACAGTAGTTTTTCTGTGAAGAATTGCAATCACGGTAGACGGTACAGATGTTATGTCTGGTATTCTGTAATGGTTTACTTTTGCACGTTAATGCACTCTTCCTCTCATTCAAATTGTGTTAAGAACCAATTTTCAGTTACGTTTCTTCTTTTGACAACCTTCTATTCGTAATATATTCCCTCAAGTGTTCATCTTCTAATGTAGCCTAAGAGTAGGGTTTTTTTCTCAATATTTTCGAAATATCTCTTCATAGTGTGTCCGAAGCAAATGTACCTTCTGAGAAAATAATGGGCAATGTGAAAACCAAAAGATCTTGATTTCCGTCGATAAGTTTTATCTTCGGTTGTGAAAATAGTTATACTGATGTTATATATGCATAATTTATTATATTAGTTAATTTGATGAAGAATTACTTCAACTTACTCAGATTATAGTAAATATACACGTCAAGATGTCATCACTTTTGCCAACTCGTAACTTGGAACAAATTTACAACAGATTACTCGTGAAAGCTGAAAAAAATTATTTTGTTAGCACGACTGACTCTAGACCCTGACGTATCGGGTTCGTTCCTTTGCATTCCCCATACTTTTTTAGGAGTGCGTCAGAAATCTGTTGACCCAGCCTCTTGAATCAATTTGAGTGTGTTCTTAAAATATTTTTCAAGTAATCAATCCACGGATGTAGTTTCCTCGGGTTCTCATGCACTTGCTGAGATACCGTGGATTTTCAGGCTCTAGGAACCCGGGAGCTGGAGTCTGGCTCGGGACTTTCATTGTGAAGAAGTCTAGCAGGATTTTCAATGTGAAGAAGTCTAGCAAGATAAATCTAAGCACGATTGCGTTAATCATTTTAGACTTTTCAAGTAAAAGGGGAAAAACTTAAAAACAGACTTGTCACTAAATTAGCAAGTTAGAAACGTAGACTGGGGGACGACATCCGGTAGCTAACCTCCTCATAGCGACTTCAGGCTAAGAAGCTTACAATATATGCAAACCTGCATTGAATCCCGACGCAATAATTACGTTTTATGTGATTTTATTGTGCAATCATGCTTCAGCATGTTTACCTGTGTTACGACTGATTCTGCCTACTCAAAATTGCTGTACTCTTCAGATAACTTTTAGGAAAATGTTAAAATATAAAATAGTTTCATATAAGCAGTTAGTAGTTTAAAACCTACTAGTACAATAGCATAATATTAAAGAAAGATACATTTTGTAATTAAGTTTTTTTTCATAGGTTATGAGAGAGAAAAAAACTGTAAAGATATCCCTTTCCACCCACATACTAGTAGTCTTTAGTTATTAAACTTTTAGAAGAGCGAATGATATATTTTTGTCTCTCAGCACACAGACTGGCACATGATGTAATACAATATGATATAAAACCAAGTGACAGAATATACGTTGAGTTGCATAGAGTACTTTGAGAATGACTGGTGCAGAAACTTGAAGGGGAAATTTCCTCTGTAACGAACCCCTGGAACGTTTCTCTTTTGCAGAACGTCTGATACCTTCAGGAACGGAGAGAACAGAGAATGAGATGAAAACCTGTAGGGAGTTTCCATGGATACTGAGGGAAGCAGACTGTGTGTGTGAGCAAATAGTTGATGATTAAAGCACAAAAACTTTCCTGTACACCGACATCAATAAATCCAAGTGTGTTTTGTGAACAACTAGAGCATTTCAAATTTTCAAATGCATACTCTTAGATCAATAAATTGTGTAGATTATCTACCTGTATCTAATTTATATCTTGAATAAGATACGCCATTATGTTCTAACATAGAATTCTCAAAAAATATATAAGATTTGAGCAAGATTGAGGAATCGTAAAACAATTAGGCACAAGAACAGTTCACTTTCAGCGCAAAGTTAATATCTGCGCAAATGTTCGATTAATGAGAGACATTATTGTAAAACTCTTGAACTTTTAGCTTAGTTTTGCTTTCGCTTACTTTCTTGCATATAGGCCTACGTAGTAATAGAGGAATCATAGTGATCGTGACCAAAATAGGAATCGAGAATAACATCGGGAAAACATATTTCACGATCCCTAGAAACCGAAAAAAGTGTTTTGGGAATGTCTATCTGTCCATCCTTGCAGGCATTGTATTTAGTTATATTTTTTAATTATGCACTTCTTTGTGACTGGCTCTGATTTATAAATGGCCAGGCTGGGTATTAACCTAGGGCGGCAAACCTAAAGAGTGCGGAATATTTTTGAGGGGGATTTTTTTTTTTTAAACAGCGCAACAGTCCTCCGATGCAAATAGAAAGTCTAGGGGAAAATGTGCAAATTAAACTTATTGGCAATTGAATTTAAAATAATTAAACTTAAAACAATGAAAAAAATGCTAGAATGAGTTTCAAATTCTCATTGTAAAGTAAAAATAAGGCAATACATTTATTTTCATTCTAAAAATATTGGTTTTGATATACCGGTACCTATAACATATTTTTATGGATATAATTAAATATAAATTAGCATATATTTTTTTAATTACCAAATATATTAAAAACTCCGTGGTACTACATCCCTGAAGGGACTAGGCCTACCACCCGGCCGCTGCGTCATCTACCATAGGCAGATGGCAGGATTGGGGGCATGTAGTCAGCATGCCGACACCCACGGCCGTTAATGGTGGTTTCCATGACCTGAGCCGCTACTTCTCTATCAAGTAGCTCCTCAATTTGAATCACGACGCTGAGTGCACCCCGTTCCAGACCTCCCTACCTCAGAAAAATCCGAGGGGGTACCGGAGATCGAACCCGGGCCGACAGATCTGTAGTCAGCGACGCTAACCACAAGACCAACCAAGTTATAATAGCAAACAAGCTTTTTTCGCCAAAACGTATTTACAGTAGGCCTACTTTTATTTGAGAAAAATGTGTATAACTTTTGCTGTGTAGCCTAGGTAGTGATTGGATTATTCGCAATAACAAAATGCTATCGGAATATATTGGTTGATAGTTTGGAAAAGATACCACTAAAAGAATAGCTTCGGGGTTGGGGGTAGAAGAAAAAATGAAATGGGTGGTTATACAATGCTTTGCCCACACTGCAAAGTGCCTGAAATCGGAGCCTTCTTTGTGCATGTTTCCACTCACTAGAATTTATATTCCATAAAGGAAAGTATAGGCCTACATGAAGTCTTTTTTCAAAACTTTGATTTAAAAAAAATGGTTGATAAAATATTAAATTTTGAAACTTCAAACTTTGCGAGATAAAACAACTATTTTGTTTCTCTTTCAAAATTACTTGGGATAGTTTTACTCATGTCGATTTTCGATTTTTTTGGGTATCTCGACTAGGTAGAAGACAGTTCTTTAGTTGGAGGAAGCGGGAGGACTGCGTTTTAAGTTTAAAAAACTTAAAGTAATTTTCAAACACTATTTTGCCAGAAGTCTTATAAACTACATATTTATGTCGTCACCCTAGTCAGAATCGCGCTGGCTTTCTGTGCCCAATGATGCGGGTTCGATCCCGGCATAAATGTGGCATGCCCATGTCTGTAGATTTACAGGCTTGTAAAAGAACTCTTTACAAAATTAAACCCAGGGTTAGGCTAGTACTCGACTGAGCCCTTCAGTCACTGTGTCTTGAGCCCACTGTACTCCTGTGCTCACTTGAGAGGAGGCCGGACGAATTTAGTGATTTAACAAATTTACCATTGTTAATGGACAGGTAACGGATTCATTTTACTTTCTCACATATACGTAGTATAGAGATCGTGGAAAAAAATCGAAATCGAGATAACACCGGAAATACGTGTTTCACGATACCTAAAAACCGAAAAATGTGTTTTTGCACGACGTAACTAATTAGTGGTACTTACGAATATTGTTGTCGTGGATCGCAACTTGACATTCCCGCACGCAATCTGGTTGCTATGAAAACAAAAGAAATATCCGTGCGGTAAAAATTACAAAAACGCACAAGTGCCGTAAGTAAAATCATCATAATACAATTCTTTATGGGAGACCGGAACCAAGCCCCCCCCCCCCCAATTTATGGCGACTTTAACAAGACAAATATTCGGTCCCCATAACAACCAACACATGAGAATCACTTTCTAAAATATAACATCCATCTTCAGTAGTGTATATACATAATATTTTCAGCTAATATCTCAATTAATATAAATAAATTGATATAAATATTCATCGTGCAAAAAATAGCATGCAATACTCGTGCCGTAAGCGCATAACGGATCTCGGAAATTGAAAAAACTCGGCGCAAGCGCCTCTTTTTATCAAACTCTTTCCTCGATCCGTGTGCACCTCTTAGGGCCCTTGTATCGCAATATACTATTTTGGAATGACGTTCATTGTATTTACTTCATTTTTTTAATTAAAGACTTTTTCAAAATTCTATCGAACCGCCCAGAATTTGAGTTTTATAACTGAAATATTAAGCGAAAGTATTTTTTTAAATTTTGATTTTTGAGAAATTGGCTCTAACGATTTTAATAAAAATTTAAAATTGGAAACTTTCATCTAAAGAGTGTCCCAAAATTAACGCAAGATTTGAATAAAATAGAAAACACAGTTTTAGTCTTTAGATTGTTATTTTTTATTGAATCATAAAGTACATAGGATAGGGTTATTTATGGAATAACACATCGGGCAAATGGTCTACGGCTTTGCTGGCACATACGCACTCTTTTATCGAACTTTTCCATGACCATTCTGCATAAATGTGGCTGAATTTCGTTGATGCAGCGTTTGATTTCCTCCTGTAATGCACGGGTGGTTGTTGACATAGACCTTTCACTTCAAATAACCCCATAAGAAAGAAATCTAATGGTTGTATCATGTAACGCTCCATTTTTACTAACCCTAAACTCTCAGCTGTCAAATTGGTTTTTTTCAAGGTTGCCAACAATTTACTGCACAAATGGCGGCAAATTAAAATCTTGCGTTAATTTTGGGACACCCATTATGACTAGTAAAATGGCTATATCTGTTTTCTGCAAAACGACTTAGGGGGTACTTAGGCTACTAGTATCGTTTTTCTATTTTTCTAGATTATCACCATTACCGTAGGAGACCCATGAAAATCTACCACAGTAAAGTTGTAGAGAAAATTAAAGTGAACATTTTCTGTTAAACACATTTCTTTATACAATTAATAGATATGAAGATAAAAACGAAATAAGTACAGTTTAAATGCAAATTTCAGAACATACGTGTTAATAAAATACGAATGATATTTGGTTTTCCATAGTAATAAGAAAACTATAATCTACTTATTTTTGTGAAATGCAATCAGTCGTAATGAACACACCAAAACCAATTACAGCGAGGTGGTATAGGCTAATAGGGAAGAGGTCCTGGGTTCAAATCAAACCTCATGGCCGCCCAAATTGACTTGGGTTTTTCATGGTTTCCTCATTCGCAAAGGTAAACGCCGGATTTGTAGGACTTGTTATTTTCCATAACTCATCGCCGCTATATCACTGGATAGTGTAACCGTTTACACTGAATATCAGAAAAGAAGATATCACTGAACAATAGAAAGAGATGCACGCGGATGAGTTGTTACCATGGACTACTGGTTCAAGCAAGCATTCTAAACACGTGATATCACCTATAAGCAGTTAAAGCGTACAATGTAACCTAAATAGTAATAGTAATAGTAATAATAATAATAATAATAATAATAATAATAATAATAATAATAATAATAATAATAATAATAATAAGAGTAACAACAATAAAAATACTGTTCCAATTGCTGCTACGTGAGGTTATGCGGTCTGTCGGTTGTCTACGAACGATCGTACGATGCTGCCAACACCATTACTTGTTCGCTATGCCAGCAATGCAGCTCACTGTTATACTGAACTGTTATATTGATTGCGGCTTGTACCACAATGAGAGATGTTACGTTAAAATTAATTCTATAACTCACTTTCTTAAGTAACAAATTTTGTACATATATCGAAATAATGCATATAATACTATCCACATAGTTAAGCAAGCGAAGCGGAAGGGGGAGCCGTAGCGGAGCGTTGTAGAACAATGTTGACGTCTAAATGAACTCAAGTCACACAATATGACCATCTAATTCTATCACCACTGGATACAAAATATAAAAGAAAATATAACGATAAAACGCAAGTTTCTATACTTTAAGAAAAGTTGGCGATCTTGGTCATGTCAGATGATTTCCCAGTAGCTTATCTATTTCAGAGATATTTATCGTGGAATGTTAAGGTTCTCAGAATATTTAATCTTTTCTTGTGTTACATTCTTTCGTTATGCGCAGGAATAAATTTTGTCAATTGTATGATTTACTTAGACAAAGAAAATTTATTTACTGATGTGTACACCCACCCAAAATATCTACCCTCCGTCACTTATTATTATTATTATTATTATTATTATTATTATTATTATTATTATTATTATTATTTCACGGAAAAACATTGTAAATAAAAATCGGCCCTGATGCCTTCCGTTCTATGTATTTGTTAGTATTATAAAAAATTATTAAAAAAAATTAAATGTCTGTATAATTTACTTTTTCTATGCTAGCTTTTAACACGTGTATGCGAGAAAGTTTGTGCATCATATTTGCACTATTTATGAATTTTCGTTTCATAGCATCATAGCATTATAGTTTTCACCGACATAATCTACATCTATATAATATAATCATGTTTATCTTTTTATTATTATTATTATTATTATTATTATTATTATTATTATTATTATTATTATTATTATTATTATCATTATTATTATTTTTCTTTATTCTTAATTAGATTATTTGGTAAGGTTTGAATGTATCCACCTCTGGTTAGTGGAAGAGAAGGCCTTAAGGCCTTAACTACACCAGCGGGAAATATAAATAAATAAATTATAGAGTACATTTAAATGTAAGATGTTTAAATCTTTAAAGCTCCAAAGAGGAGTGAATTTACACATAAAATTATGCAGTTTAAGTAGTTTGATTGTTCTATTAAGGCAAAAAGTATAATTTGAACAATACATATTTTAACTAGCTTATTTATATAATCTTTTTTCTAATTTAATACTCATCAAAGTCATCGTCTTCATCCAGTGTTGGTAAGTCAATGTTATCTGTATTCTCTTGGCATTCAGTGTCAACATTTCCTTTATCGCACAATCAGAGACAGAAGGCTGTATGGAAGGCTGACATCTGAGCACGAACATACTTCTGGTTTGCATACTTTGCATACTTTGCATTTGCCTTAAGATCATTTAAAAACTTCTTCAGGTGCTCGCCGACTGGGAAACCAAATAGATTAATAGAAATCTGCCCAGGTTCGAGAGGTATTGGAGTTATTTGACGACTTGTTAAGAGATTTCCACCATATTGCAGCCTGGGTATTTGCTCTGCTTAAATGGAGGCGCAATGTTGATCTAAAAGGAGGGCAGAACTCAGGGATGACACCGCCTCCTTTCGAACAGCTTATTGTTTTCAGTTTGTTTTCAAACTCGAAAAGCTTGCATATTAGTCCTTACCATCCATTCTTTCCCAAGGGTTTTTAACGATTAAAAGTAGTGTGGTGCAGCATTAATTAGTTTCCTTTGCCGTAAAAGGCTGAATTCCGGGGTGCGCGGGCAATGAGAGTTAATTCCACTTTCTTGTTACTGAGAATTAGAGTGACTTAAAACACTATACCAGCCCAACATAGCTTTAGAGATGGATAAACCCACGAGGCACACATCTGTAACTACCGTACAATTTTGATTATGACTTACTGGACTTAACACAAATGTAGAGATCATTTTTATCTATAACTCTTTGGACATATCTAAATTTTTTAGGATGGTGGACTTAACTCTCTTTGCCCGCGCACCCCGGAATTGCTGTCACACCCGATGAAGTTATGGAACCCCAAATGTGCTTTCATGAAGTGGACGCTTTTGCACCCATTTGGCAGTTTAGTGGTTAGATTGGCAACAACACTGCTGAGGGCAACGATCTGATCTTTTCTTACCCATTCGTACACTCCAGTGAAGGCTAGTAGAATAAAGGAGGACATCAGTGTCATCTGCATGAACAACTGGAAGGATGTTGTTCTTGTCAACCTGAGAACTTGATAAGCATTCAGGATTAGTCTTGTGTCAGCCTTTTCGTGGCAGCTACCTAGTTCCAAACATTCTGTTACTTGAGGTAATTTTATTTTCTATTATTTAACGTCATAGGCAACAAAAAAACGCATTAAGTGTCTCAAAATATTTTATCGAATCAATTTTGTATATATTGAAAACTTCGAATCTGTTTCCAGGAGTCTTAATTAGCCTTTGAAAGACAGCTCGCGATTTCGTTAAATTCCCTGGGAGCTTTATTTTCCTACGACCCACAATCATCCATTCTATCATAGCACTTATATAGGCCTACATTTATCAATATATTATTCTCTTAATCTTTGAAATTTTGAGGTTGATGGTCCATTAAATAGTCCAATACGTTCAGGAAGATATCTTCCTCGAGATCCAAAGTTATCGGGTGTCGTGCACATTGGCACAGGTGCACATTGGCCCAGTCGCATTTTCGTGCACATTGGCATAGTATTTTTATCTTGTAATATTATCGTGCTCATCGCCACACAACCCGTTGGGGCTAGGGGTGGACATAGAGACTCAAACCTACAGCCTCCTTCACCACAGCTCCAAGGCAGCACCCCTTAGCTACCGCGGCTAAGGAAACCGATTGTAGATATCGTAGATAGGTTGTCAGGTTAGGTTAGGTTAGGTTAGGTTAGGTTAGGTTAGGTTAATTCAAAGTCTCATTCAATCGCAGGCAGATACTTTATGAATGATTTCTAAACAATTCAATTATAATATTAATGTACACAGTATGTATCTATAATAACTCCAATGCATTCAATACGATAATGTAATTCCAACTTTGTCTCTATGTCCACCCCTACGAAGGGTGTGTGGCGATGAGCACGATGATATTGCAAGATAAAAATAATATGCCAATGTGCACGAAAATGCGATTGTGCCGATGTGCACGCAACCAGTTATCGAGGCCTCAAGCAAATTACCAGTCAGAACTGGTTAAGGTTCACCATCGTCATCCTCATCACCATCAGCAACTGGCGTCTTCATATTATTGCAGAAATTCCAACATTGATGGCACAAGATTAAATAAAATAAAACCAGGTAAACTGATAAACTGATATAACAAAGTGCCAGATGGAGATAAAGGCCATATTTCAGAAACTGTTAAGCCTTGAGAAAATTTGATCAGCATATGTGAAGAAATAAATGAGATAACTAGAACATTAACAGAACGAATTCACAACAAAATCCTCACGTCAACAATATTCCTTTATTTTTGTAAAAAACATATGAAGGCATACAAATACGCACTCAAAACCATTCAAAATTTTCTTTTGAAGGGTACAATTTAAAAATTTTGAACTTTTTTGGAATTTTACCATCGGTTATAGGATAAAAACTATGTTTACCAAATTTCAAGATTCTGGCTCATGTGGTAGTGGGTAAACATCTATGTTAATAAGTGGATGATCTAAATTGTCGTAGTTGTGAAAGACGTCACGGATATTCAATCAGTTTTTTCATACTTATGGGACAGTTAAGACATTGTTGAGGAAGCACTGAAGGAATTAAAGGAAATGTTTGAATCAGGAATAAAAATTCATGGAGAAAATGTAAAAATGCTGAGATTTGCTGATGATATTGTTCTGCTAACTGAAGATGAGGAAGACCTAAGTGAATTATTGAATGGTATGAATGGACTGTTAGAAAATAATTTTGGACTGAAAATTAATAAAAACAAAACAAAAGTGATGAGATGCAGCAAGAATGCCATAAGCAACATGAAGAACATTAAACTCGGAAATGACAAAATACAGGAGGTGAATGAATTCTGCTACTTGGGAAGCAAAATTACTAAAGATGGACGAAGCAAAGATGATGTGAAAAGCAGGATATTACAAGCAAAAAGGGCTTTCTTTAACAAGAAAAGTCTATTGGTGTCAAATATTGACCTAAAAGTCAGAAAAAATTTCTAAAGTTATATGTTTGGAGCATAGCACTCTATGGCAGTGAGACGTGGACTTTAGGAAAAAGTGAAAGGCATAAAATAGAAGCTTTTGAAATGTGGTGCTATAGACGAATGTTGAAAATCAGATGGACTGACAGAATATCTAACGAAGAGGTCTTAGAAAGAATAGAGGAGCAAAGAAGTCTATGAACGACACTCATTAGAAGAAGGGCCAGACTAGTGGGGCACATTATGAGGCATCCAGGCTTGGTCAACACTATATTAGAAGGAACAATAGAGGGGAAAAATTGTAAGGGAAGACCACGATTAGAATATGCAAAACAGATTATTGGCGATTTTGGATGTAAAAAATATGAAGACATGAAGAGACTGGCTCAAGATAGGAAGAACTGGAGAATTGCATCAAACCAGTTGTAAAACTGATGACTACAGAGAGAGAGAAGACATTCGAAATTTTGTACGATTATGGCAGTTGGGTGTGCCAATATATACTGCCTAATTTTATGATTCTATCTATCCTATAAGTATGTCAAAAATTACACAGTGTGAACAAAATATAAAACATTTACTTAAAATTAAACATCGAACTCTCAGCTAGAACCGTACGACAAAAAGTCCTAGACCAAACTTGTAGATGTGGAAAATTCTTTTACTGCTAGTGCAGTTGGTTTCTTGATAGATGAACCGTTTAGCTACTAAAACCTCAAAAGAAGGTCTTTACAGACCTTAAAATTGCGTCCGCCTTTTTGAACGTTTTTTTCGGGGGGTAAAAAATTTTAAAATTTGGAATATTTCCGTCGGTCTATAAACTGTAAGTATGCCAAATTTGGAGGTTCTGGCTCAACTGGAAGTGGACAAACAATTGTCAGTTAGTCAGTCAGTTAGCCACGCGGCTTTGTAGTATAGTGATGATTAGGTCCCAAATTCTTAGGTTTTAAACTATTTTGTTCCTTATTTAGCGGTGGTACGCCGTAGCGTAGTGGTTGAGGCGCTGTGCTACAAACCGGAAGGTCGCGGGTTCGATTCCCGATGAGGTCATTGGAGTTTTTCAATTGGCCTAATGCTTCTGGTGGCACTATGGCCCTGGGGTCGACTCAGCCTCTAACAGATACGGCCGGTGCGTAAGGCTGACAACCTTACCACCTTCACGCGCCGAATGTCCAAAATCTGGGAGCCACAACCTCCTGGAAACCTCTGGGCCTGTATAGGGATCACTTTACTTTTTTGTTCCTTGTTAGCTAACTGTGATATTTTAACATAATTATCCATTTCGTAGTCATGGCAGTCACATAGTCCAATCTTATAAAACCTAAAAATGGCTAAATAAGACGTTAAAAACTAAAAATGGCTAAAACTGCTTTTCAAGTAAAATACGATAAGGTAATAATAATCATTCAGTATGCAATACTAACCTATTATCACTGTTCATAACCTAACAAACCTAACCTAACATATCCAACCTAACCTAACTTCCACTAAAGTAGAATCTACCTGCCACTACTCACCTTAATGGAAGAACAGTTGATCATCCTGCTTCGTAGTTGGTCTTTCTTCTTCGCTCAGAGCTGGCGTGTTATAAGAGTAATAAAAATAAGTTGATTGAAATGGGTAAAAATAAGATAAAGTTCTAAAAACGACTAATTTCACCCCATAATCAGTTCCTTGAACAAAAGTAAGTATATTTAACGATGTTTCCAGTTCCAGGAGGGAAAATTAGGAACTCCTTCAGAATAGCCGTAGCCAGCCATGCTCTGTCATTAGCGACCGTGCCCCTCCGAGCCGCGGGGAACAAAAGAGAAACGATCGGTGCAAGGGTAATATTTTCCTTTGCAGAAAAGATTCAATGTGAGACATAATAAACCCCGCGCTATTCAGTAAATTGCTCCTAAACTAATGCAAATGTTCCTAACCTAACATAACCTGTCACTGGCCTAGAATTTGGCTGTCACTACTTCTAGAAGCCTTATTACCCTTCACGCCTTTCGTAAAACATCGTTACATGGTACGAACTGCTGCTAAACTAACATGACTGTTCCTAATGTAACATAACCTGTCACGGACCTAGAATTCTTAATGTATAAGCTTTTTAACCCTTTCACATCTTTCATAAAACATCGCTACAACAGTAGTTTATCTGACGAATTCAATCGGCATGTAATCATGTTCGTAATATTGGCTACATTGTAGACTTGGTCCCACTCGGTCACCTTATTCTAGAGTTTAGCGGAAAATTATAATGCTAAGGAGATAGTGCTCTACCCAAAATTAAAACTGTAATGCTAAGGAGATAGGGGTGGACCCATGTAGTCTTTCATATAGTTTTTGAGAATTTCCTGGAACACATTAACACGCTGGGTCTAGCTTCGATCACGCGCACTACATACCTTTCCACATACAGAAATTTGATTGCAAGACCTGGTTTCCCGCGTATGCTTCTCGGCTGTGAAGATGCGTCTATAATAGAACAATCTCCGAGAATTATTCATAGGTACTTATTTCATTGTTATAAAAATTACTGAGACTTTTTGCTATGATAACCCTACGTTAGTTTAAGTTACGTATTATGAGTTTATTAGAAATAAGTAATTTCTAAAGATAACCCTAGGTTTGCCAAAAGCTCATAACCCTCGCTTTCCAGCAGCCATCTTGTTGCTCACAGAATGTCATTTATAGGTTAGAAATGAGACATTTTTTCTCATTTTAGCAATTTTTTCGGACAATTGACACAAAAAGTAAATTCATATATGGTTTCTTTGGTTATAAAAAAAATCACAAGCTAAAAATTATTGATTTTCAACCTTCTTTATGTGATACTAAACCAATACATTTCAAATTTGCATATAAAATCTAAGCTACAGTGAATATTGCTTGTGCAAAAGTAGCCCAATTGCTAAGAATGCAAAATCACCTCATCAGACTGCTGCATATTAAATCATGATTAAGTAAATAAACCTCAATGATGCACACAGTGAAGTCTGCGGAATAAATTCTCTGTAAATTAGGAATGCTAACGTGACAATTTGGTTATTTCCTACAATGACCCAATGTCACATATGACATCATAGGGCCATACATATCAAATATAAAGCACCATTAGTCTATTATTATGTATTTAATCCTGTACATTTTACTCACCTATTGTTGTAGACACTGTTGTTGTAATCTGGTCACTCCATATCCTGCATACACTCTATAAAATGTCTTCTAACCTATGAAGTGGTAGCCTATATAAGAGTCGCATAAAAATCAGCAGTAAACTTTGTGGTATAACTTAATTTCGAAGACTCGAACCACGTGTTTTGAAACTGATGTTTACTGCACTTCAGTCGCACGTATGTGAGTGTGCTTGAATATTTCGCTCACGTTATTGTACACAGTCTTTACTATCTTGAGATGGCAGTATTTTGATTTCAATTTCATAATCAGTTCTACTGTTCACTTTATTCAGTTGTGAGATCAACTGAATTAAATTAATTACTCGGCTTTTACCTTCTTCCTTCCGTTTCCATCCTTTAGAATGACTCAAATCAGACTGAAGGTTCTTTTCTAGTCATTGCATTCAGGAAACGCTTGGTGGCGCTAGTAATATCGATTATATATTCCATAATTTCGATCGAGTATATTCAAATTATAAATGTTTAGACGTGTTTATTGTAACTGACTAGTGGTCTAACAGTGATCTTGAATATTAGATTTTCATTCAAAAGTTCCGGCATCGATTCCCAGCATTTCTGGGTATGTGTAATATAAATAAATTAGTGAATGTAGATTTAAGGACTATGATAAAAGAAGGAGAGGGGAAAAGAGAAGGAACAAGGTAGAAAGACTATGAAAAAGTTTTCGTAAGTACTGTATGTTTTACGCAGTTATCATCGTCGTCATTTCAATTCAATTTTATTTATTCAATTTTATTTATTTGCCTTTAGAAACATAACTGTCATAGACATTGTCAAATTATTAAACTAATTAAAACTAAAGATAAAAACAAGAACAAAATTAAAACAAAACCATGATCTTGCAGCATTATGTAACCTTAAAAAACTAAGATATTAAAGTTCGCTTCCTCCACTTTCTCCATGTTGTAGAAGCATTTTTGCAAAAGCCACCTTTTCAGCACTGTCTTAAATTTTATATTTGAAACAGCTCTAGCTTGCACTGGCAATCTGTTAATCAACCTGACCCCCGTTGCCAGAAAGCTGTTTTTAGTCTTGCTTATTCTTACGAAATTCGCTCAATCATGGATTTCGTTCTGGTATTATGAATGTGACAGTCCCCTCTTAGACTAAGTTGATCAAATTTTTCTTTAACCATAAGGAGTGTACCCAAAGTGTACAGACCAGGTAGTGTCATTACTTTCAGATTTACAAAATGAGGTTTGCATGTTTCCATCTGTAAGGATCATCTAGGAAATTACCTACAATAGTATAACCGGGAAGACGAGACAAGAATTATGGTTTGAAGACGCGGTAGCAATACGAGTTTGTGGAGTGCCTTCAAGGCAGCAGTCCCTCGCATGTATTATCTCATCAATTATACAGCATATAATTGTACTGAGAGAGAATTGCGAGAACTGCAATTGGACGTTTCTTTTGACCAAGCTTAGGCGTCGACGTCTAATATTTGCCACAGCCCGGAATCCGGTTTTGGTCTTTTATGTAACCACCAAAATTAGGTTTTTTCAATTTGAAATCGTCCTCAATCAGATACATTCTCATCGCGCTAACCTAACCTAACCCAACCTAACTTAACTTGGAAAATTAACCTAAACATTTTGCTTTACGAAAGGTATTTAGTGTTTATAAAATTTCAAAATAATGTCATCATCATGACGATGCTTGTTCTTTCCAAAGCAAGTTCAGATCCGAAACGAAACCTTGGGATGATTACCACGACTCGTCCAAGGCTCTTTCAGAAACAGCTGATACCGCGGAGATTTATTGCCTCTCTCGGGATAGATATGAAGGAACACCACACAGTCCTGAACCCAGAAAATTTCCATTACTCAAAAATCTCCAACCCTCCTGGGAATCAAACCCGGGTCATCAGGGCGGAAGCCAGTCATGCTACTAACTCGTCCACGGTGGACAGTATTGCCATGACATTATTAAAATAACAATTTGGTTATGTCTTTCAAAACATATCAGTATGATAGCGGTGCTAACATTGGGCGTTCTATTTGCACAGACCTAGGCGTGGCCATATTTACACGTCTAAATTATACCTAAGTTTTGTTTACCTAACGAAAGAAAACATAAATAGTTGAATCCACACTTACATGAAGAAGTGCATGACAAGAACTAGCAGGCTGCCTATCTGACAGAACTCAATCCTCAAGCAGCACCGAACTAAAACTGTTTACTGTACAACCATAAATCTAAGGACCAGGGCCCGGATTCTGATGACCTAAAATTGTTTGAAAAATGACCTATAAAATGACCCTAAATTTTAAAGAAAATTACTTAATAATTATAAAAAATGACCTATAAAAAAATCATTATTTTACATCCGTTTGTGGTCTGCCGGATTATATTGCTGTTTATTGAGGGTAAACAGTAGTTTGCACTCTCAAATCCAAGCAGCTGTCAGACTCTGGTGTCAAGTCAATCTAATAACAATAGTAATATAATACAAAATTTTGGCGTTTCTTTGATTATCATTTCCGACTGAGACATGTCAACATTCTAACTCCGATTTTTTCCTTCTTGCATTAAACAAACAACACTTCAAAGACAGCACCGCTAGAGACGAAAAAAAGTTAATACACTCGTTGTAAATACATGAAAATCACTAAATAAGGAAGCGAAATACACGAAAATGACAAAATAATTACCTAAAATTGAAATAAATGCCTTAAAAATATAAAATTGCATAAAATGACAAAAAAGACCTAATAAAAACGCATTTCTATAATCTAGAGGTCATGATTAGGATTTATCCACACGTTGGCAATGTCTATGCAGCATCAATAAAAAGATGACATGTCATTAGAATCTGGGCCCTGCTAATAAGGCACAACAATTGTTTCATATGTTCACAGCACTGAATTGTATTTCAAACTCTATAAGCTACATTGATTATTTGTTAACATTGGAAGGTATTTGAGGGGTCTATTAGCAAACCCGGCAATCTCTATTTCGATAAAAGCTAGAGATGCTAACTTCTAATGAAAGTTTAATGCACTTCCAAGTACATATTTAGGTTATGTATTGTAAATCTGAGTTCTTCCCTTATGTGGGAAGTCGGATTTGTAATACATACACTAAATATGTAGCAGGAAATGTGCTAAACTTTCATTAGAAGTTAGGATCTCTCCCTTATATCTAAATGGAGATTGCCGGGTTTGCTAATACACCCCTCATTTGCACTGACAGGAGGTCTCAAGTTGAATTTAACCGACTTGAGTGTATTAATAATTACTCGTTATAATGAATAAATGATTCATGGAATCCAGAAAAAAACAAACTTGAAATGGCCTTTCAACTAACAAAAGATACATACAACAAGAAATCCCTTTCATGGGGGTCAAAAATTAAACATTACAGATCAGTAATTAAACCAGAAGCACTGTACGCGGCAGAAATGCTAAACATGAATTTCAAAGGTCAGATGGAGAAACTTGAACTAAAGGAAAGGAAGATTTTAAGAAAAATCATAGGACCTAAATTTCAGGATAATAAGATGATATACATCAAGAATGAAACCCTCTACAAGAAAATTGAAAAACTTTCAGACACTATGCGAAAAAGGAGGATAAATTTCTATGGTCATCTTCTTAGAATGGACTCTGTTAGATTAACCAAACAAATCTTTGACTTCTTCCGCAACCGCAAAACAAAACCCAACTGGTTTAAAGAAACTGAAAAAGACCTAGTCGAGTTAAAAATTACAGAAAATTCACTATTAGATCGAACGGCTAAAATAATAACTAAAGACGAAAATACAAGGTTCCAAGACAGGTCGTCACTGAAGTCCAAACCTATTGTCTCTGAAGAAGAGAGGAAGAGAAGATCAGAAAGAATGAAGAAATACTGGGCACTTAGGAAGGAACAACACACAAAGAAATGACTGGTTCAACGTACCCCAAAGAGGGTGAAACGAAAGAAGAAGAAAGAATAAATGATTATAAATCGTCTTTGAATGTCTGTTGGAAAAGTCTTAAGAAGGCAAGAAACTTCTACTACGTAGAAACGTAAGAGACAAATATGATGATCTTAGTACAGTCAGGACATGGGAAATTAAGATCTTACTAAAACAGGTTTGGATTTGCTGACAACTCGTTATGCGTCCGCAAAGAAGAACAAACGGTTGAACACCTTACTGTATATCATTGCAGAAATCTTAATCAGGAGAGGAAACGGCTAACAAGAGACGTCAGACGCAATGGAGAAGATGAACCCACAACCAGAGACAAACTTATTAGTAAACACCTTAACTTCAATAGACTTTTCAAAACTAGTGTATTAATGTAAATATCGAATGTATATATTTGGCATGGGTCCTGTCACATTTCAATGTGCTGCTATCTACTTCGGCCGGGCAAAGGAAGCAAATGCCATAGGCCTACTAACTGTACTATCCAGGCATACCGGACAAAATTACTGATGATCAGATGCTGCAATACGAACAATTATGTGAATGGTCTAGTATTAACCTTAACGTTATTTTGAATCGTAAACATCGTTTAACAGAACTCTCTCGTCTATGTAAAGTTTCATTTTGTGTTACGGTAAAATGTAGGTGCTAGCCCGTTATACAGATTATTATAGGGGATATCACCAGATGGCACTATCGTTCTCTTCCCTTTCGTACAAATTAATAATTATCCATTTTGACCACTACAACTGCTACTATTCCTACTACAAGCCTACTATTTATCGTGTACCTATTAATCATTTACAATTAAAAATAACATAAATAACTATTTCGGCAATAAAAAATTTGGTCCATTTTAGACTGGATGCAATCGTAAGCCAACGCAATCCAATGATAATATCGCTCAAAACATTACTTACGACCTACATTTCTCCCCCATTCATTCATAGTCTACAATTCCGTATCAGAGGGAAGGATTTTTCCAGATTATATATGAAGGGGCTAGTTCCATAAGGGCGTAAGGCACAACAGCAAAGTTGTGAGAAATCTTAATGTTTCTAAGCAATGTTACCACTTACAAGCACAGGTCTTTTCTTATGACTGAGCAGAGGTTTAAGGCACAAGTATAAATTGTTCACTGGGTATTTAAGATATATGCGGAGAAGGCATAAATGTTAAAAGCTCAGAATTCAATATGTGCCTTACGCCCTTATGGAACTAGCCCCTTCATATATAAGGCAATGTTAGTAAATGTGTCCTTGATAGACTAAAAAACTACTGGACCGATTTACGTGCGGTCTTTTGCAAAATATTCCGCGTAGTCCGGAGAAAGGTTTACTATTGAAATCCTCGAAGCGACCAATAGAAAGAAAGGGGTGTATTTAATCTGCACCACGGCTGACACCGAATTTGAAATAGAATAAAAATGAGATATGTAAACTGCGCCACGGAGATATGTAGAAGCACTTCTCCAGTTCCAAACAAGTGCCTACATAAAACTGAGAAGTATTGAACAAGGGATACCTGCAAGAAAAACAGCTAAAATAAATTACAAGTATCGTCTACTCAAGTGGCAAATATCGTATGGCAAGTATCGTCTACTCAAGTGGAGAGAACAATATCTATATATATATAAAAGGCTTTGTCCTGACTGACTGAATGAATGACTGACTGACTGATTGACTGAATGACAGGAATCAACGTACAGCCTAAACTATAACAGGTAGAGACTTGGAATTTTGACAGTACCTTCGTTGCATAATGTAGGTGCTCACTAAGAAAGGATTTTGAAAAATTCTGATTCTAAATGCCAAAAATTAAATGTTTTTGAAAATACTTAATCCCTTTTTACATGTAATTATCAATTCCAAATCACAGAATATATTGTTGCCAAATGGTATCAGGTGGGCTTGGAAAAAACAAATGAAATGCACTTTTGACAAACAAGAGAAGTTATCAAAATAATTCATGTTATAAATAAATATTACAGAATGAAATCCACTAAAATAATGGAATCACATAACTTTCTCTACCCTGGACATAGAGAAAACAAAACGAGGTATGGTAATGTGTATATTATTATATTATGTCGCAGGTTTTTGGAGAGAAAAGTATGAAAGAGATATTGCTTCCTGTTTAATTTCATCTCCAAAACGGTTTTATGGTAACATAAGAGTAGGAAATTTCCCGCCTCGATATTACAATTTTATGTTACTGGAATTTCTGTTTCTTCTTATTTAAACCTCTACCAGGCTTGCTGTGCACTGTACAAGCGATGGGATGCAAAATTCTAGATCCTCTATGAGCCATAAAAAACTATATCAAGCGTTTTCTGAGGGAATAGTTTGAGTGTAATAAGTCGTTCTTCCTATTTCAAATTATAAATGCCTATATAAGGACCTAGAATTTAAAATTGAAAATCCTTCATAAGTTAATTTCCAATTACAAAATACAAAACCCGGGCGACGCCGGGTCTTTTAAGCTAGTACAGTATAAACAATGAAATATCCCGTTTTGATTTTATTAAGAAGGCGTCATATGAGAACAAAGTGCTCATGCAAAAAAAAAAAATTGGGTAGTGTTTTTAACAATTTTATAAGTGACGAAGCGTTCATGCAAAAGAAATTAAGGTATTGTTTTTAACATTTTTTAAAATGAGAAAGCTACTAAGCCTAACATTTTTAACCACACCTATGCAATTTCATAGCCAGTCCTAAGTCTGGAGAAATGGGAAGGAAAATGTTAGTGCGTTAGTATGACGGTAACGCCACTTAAATGTCGGTGGCGCAGTTTTGATATGTCATTGGCGCAGTTTACATATGTCGGTGACGCAGTTTACATCGTGTAGGTTGGGGGAAAAGGTAGAAGTTGCGCAGATTACCTCTTCCCAAATAAAGTTTCTGGCCTAAATTATTTATTTAAATATTAAATTAAATTCACCAAATGCAATTCAGTTCTCATTACAATAATACTGTTTGCAGTGTTCACATAGGGCTTTGGCAGTTGCATTTTACTGGGCTTTGACAAATAATTATAATTAGAGAGGCCGTCGATATAATTCGTTTTTGTAAAATAGGAAATTCGTAGAACCTAGGGGGTTAAAAGCATGAGGGGATTTCTAAGGGACAGTGTTTGACCCATAATTAAGATAATATGTAAGATTGATGCATGTAACTATGTATGTAAATGTTTAATAAATATTCTTTTTTTTTTCAGCTGCGTTTATACTCCCTTTAGCTCCGAGGCTATATCAGGAGTTCGGTATCGGTGTCTGTACAGTAGGGTAGGCCATGGAACTACTACTCGTCAATTGTTTCTATTGTCTGTGTATTTAATGGAGTAAATTTCAACTGATACTAATTTAAATGGATATGATACAGGATGAAATGGTGAGGGTGATTCACGGTATGGAAATATCCAATTCGGCATTTGCCTTTACGACTGGGGAAACCATAAAAAAAAAAACCCAAGTCAAATTGGCCGGCCCCGGGATGTGAACCTGGGACCTCACGAATGAGAGTCCAAGACGTTACGATCTCGGCCACCATCTTTCTTACGAGAGTTGAAACTCTTTACATTGAGAACAGTATTTGGAGGGGGGGGGGAAGAAAAGAAAGAAAAGAAAAAAAAAGTGATACGCCTCAAGAGCTTATACATCCAAAAAAAAATTAAAATGCAATATTTTGATTCTTCAGAGGCTAAAACATTCTATGAGGTTGTGTTCAGTGTTTGAAGGTTGAATTATACTGTTTGTGGGTCTCTGAATTAAGGTTTGGTGTATCAGTAACTTGATTTTGTGTAAAGAAGAATATAAAATAAAAACACTAAATTGTCTCAAACAAAATCGTGTTTTTAAAACAAATCTGGGCAAATGTTACATGCCTTACTTTGAATATTTGCCTGGCAAGAACAGATTAGAGAGAGGATACTGGAGTACAGCTTTTAATACTTACCTTCTTTTCTCGTTGTCTTACACCACCAGGAGCACTTCTCAATCTTCACTGTATTCTTCTTTGTAAAAAAAAAAAAATCAATACTTGCTCTTCACTCCCCTTGGATATGTCACTTGCTAAAGAATCAGTTGAATAGGTTTGAAGGCTCTCTTCAGTGTTTGGTAGAATTGCTATTTAGGTACTGCATAGACGAAAAAATCCCACTTCTTAAAAATCCTTATGTTTCTAGGGAAGTTATACATGGGAATGTTAAATTCTCAAATTTCAGCAAACAAGATAATGCTATAAACATGTCCCGTCATTTTCCACATTATTACCTAGTGTTAAAAACTTTTCATTTTGATTTTATTCATGGGGTTTAGGGAGGAGCAATGAATTTTAACTTTTGTGGAGTTGGTAATTTTGGAACCTCAACTTCCACACGGAAACTTTGTACCTTCCTTACAGGAATTTAGAACACAAAAGATTTTCCACTTATACATATAAGAGATTTTAGAAATATTGAACAGATTATGATTTCTAATTCTTTTTACCCCATGCAATAAAAATAATCAGAAGGATTGTGGAAGTGTCCTGGAAAAAATTATATATAAAAGTTAGTTTACAGTTTAATATTTTCATCGCCTACGAGTAATCCTCTCAAATTATAGGTAATAATACAATTAAATGTCATCTGCTGGATTCATCTTGTGATATTGAACCAAAGGATCCATGAAATGACGTTTTTATTTGAATCACTTATTTGTTGTGAAGGGGAGAGAGCGGATATAAGTGGTAAAAGAAATCTTCACAATTCAAGTAGCCTATATTAAGAAAAAAAAAAAAAAAATCCAGACCAATGCCACATTCTGAATTTTTGACAGTTCATGTAAAATGTTAAATGTCGTTTAGTAGGCCTACTAGATTAGGGTGTCCATTCATCCCTTTTTTTTTTGACAAAAGTCCCACTTTTTGTGTGTGATTGGCCAGTGTGTTTCATGTCACATTAATAAAAGTTACAACAGTGAAGATCTTGCACATTGTCAAAACATACTTTAATGGAGTAATATATGCAGACTTTTATTATATATTATAAAAAAAATGCACATCTTGATAGAATACATAAAAGTGCAATGTACAGTGACAATGAGGCATCTATTTCTGTGGAATAAATTATCTACACCAGTCTGCAGAAGAAATTTAAGAAATCATTTGTCCACACGAGACAAAGGTAAATTGTAAATATTCCCTAAATTTTGTGAATTAAATTTTTTCCTTAATTGTAGGCCCACCAGATTTTTTACAAAAAAAATATAAAAATAAAATACCCCTTTTTATATAAACATTATAGATAATTTTGGCTATGTGCTGAACAAGCTTACCGATGTAATACAGGGTCGAACTAAAATCCTTAGATACTACTGTACTTTTGTTCAGTAGTCTTACATAATTCCCAATAAAAATACCAGACACTTTCTAAATAGATTCACAACACAAAGAAACAAATTTTTTCTACAGCTCTTCCACAATCCTTGAAATTGTAAGAATATGATTATTTCAGACATGTGGTATTCCGTCTTGTGAAAAAGAAGGTAAATGATTAAAGGATCAGAGATTGTATCTTCAGGATTGTAATTAAAAGAAGTATTTTTCAGTTACAAATACAATTTATTTTCTAGAGAATCATTCCTAGTGAATCATTTATTCACAAGTCTGAAAAATAAAATATCAGCAAACATGAAAAAATTAACATACATTATTTTAAGTACTCTTTTACCCAAAAAGGAGGTAATATGTTGAACTTCAAAATACATTTGTTCAAAGATTATCTTACGCACATTAAAACATGTATAATAAAAATATATGTGAAGAATTTTGCATGGAACTATCTAGATATTTAGGCTGAGTATATTATTATTCTCTTTGGGTATAAACACATCTCCAAATAAACAAACCTATTTATGATTTATTAAACATTTTTCATTAAATACGTAAACTTTTGTAAAATATTTAAAACACACACACACAACCCTGATAGTTCTGGATTTGAGTTTTAAAAGGGCAAATACTTTATTATACTGAGCATATGAAGGGAATAATAACTCTTAATGTGGAAATTTAATAGATATATGAAAGAGTAATGTTAATCTATATGTGTATGAGAGTAAATATATGTTACTTATACCATGAAGACATATTCACTCTTTACCAGACTCACAACAATTTTGAAGCTGCACACATCCCTGCTCCATGATCCAGTGCAAGTGGGAGCTGACCCAGAATTTCTCGCACCCCGATTCAACTGTATTAACAGCATGAGAGTATTGCATATTGGAATGATGGAGGAAACGAGGGGCATTGAGCAAATGCTATTGGTTCTAGGGTCAAAGGGACTTGCAAGGTGTCAAATTCCTGACTAGGAGCAGTTTTGAGTGCAACTTTCAGATCATAGACTACAAAATTCAGAGATGAACAACGTTGCCAGGCTTGGGACTTATCTTAAGTTTTGGCACCCGATTCATTTTAGAATCTGCAGATCAGAATTACTATGAAGGTATTGGATTTGCTTTTCTTCAAATGTGCACATTCAATTACATACACACCCAAACTAGCATTTCCAAACAAGTTCTTTAAAAAAAAAAAAAGGAAAAAAATCAGACCATCCCAAACCTAACACTAGTACTGTTTCTCCAAAGTTTTATATATTTATATATATTTATAAAAATCAAGAATAAAAAACATTATACTATTTCCTACACAAAACATCTCTCCAGTTTCATAATTATATTAAATCTGAATAAGCAAACTTGCTTTCACAACAATGCACCTGAAAAAACACATAAGCCATTGCTTTAAACTCGTACTCTGCTCTAAGTTATACTATCGTCTACAATTACCATGATCAGAATCATACATCATGAAGTGGGAAAAATACACTACAAGGAGAGCAGAGGCAGATCAGGACAGACAAGAGTTCAGTCAAATGCTATTTGTAGCAGTTACTTTTCTAAGATTCCAAATTATTGCATAGTACAGTTCATGGAATCTGGGCACCTCTATGGTCCACAAAATGACCTCTTCCCTCCATTATCTGATATAAAATACAACTGCTGTATCAGCATTGGAAACTGTGGAGTTAAAGAGTTCATGTTAGACAAAGAAATGTGCCCATCTGTGTACAAGTAAGTGCAATGATATTAAACTCTCTAACTTTAATATCTGATAGAGTTATATAGGTACCAAATGTTGCATCCAATGAATTCTTGGTTTTAAAAATAATCTAAATCCTTACTTGCCTAAGTTATTAACGAGTGTTTCTCTACAAATAGGTATCATTTCTTGGTCATGCACGACTCTAAAAGACTTCATTAATGTAATACTATTATTTTGTCAAAACTGGAACAGTACAAATACAACTATTACTGATATAAATATAAAATGTTACGGTATTTCAATGGCCATTAAAGCAGAAAAGAATTGACCCGTCTTTGCTGTTGGCAGACTTTTTTATTCATTTTTTATTTTTTATAATGTAGGACTTTTAAATGTACTTTACATAATTGCAAAATGAGGCTTCTGTTTCCTAACGTAGTAATTTAAATAACCACTTAGAATCGTCCCATCAAATCCCTCGTTTCACAATCATTAGCAATTTTTCCCATTTTTATTTTTTTCAATCTTTGTTTCTTTTTTCAAAAAAACACATAATCAGTCTTTCAAATCACAGTAAAGCTTTGATATGGGTGTGTGTGTGTGTGTATTTGTTCCTGTGCTAAATGTGAAGGAATAATAATAATAATAATAATAATTAATAAGCAAATAATCTTCTAAAAATAGGGAAATATGCAATAGAATTTTAAGAGCAAACAAACAATTTAATATAACATTTCAAATGCATTTACACCACTCTGCAATAAACAGGGAAGGAAACAATCTTACATGGATGTTGACACGTGTGTTCACCAACATGAAAATCAAGAAGACACGTGAAATAAAACTGCTTTCTCGGTGGGTTTACTGTGATCGATAAGCTATGTAACGCAAGATGTGATTCCTGACTTTCCAGTTCAATATTTATTCATTTATAACACTTCAGTATTCAACAAACAGATAAAATTGGGTATCTTGGTACTCATCTATTCTGATATTCCAACCATACAGTCATAATATGGATCATACACGTCTATTTTTTCAAGCCAACAGCAAAAAGGTCTTCAAATTTCCTGTCCCCTGTTGTAAGGCAGCATTACAATACAAAACACTTGGCATAATTCTTGTTGATCTTGTGTTTTGAAAACTAGGCTCGGTGCATAACCAATACATGTCACAAGAAACCCATTGCTGCCATCTTCAACTTCTGATCTTCAGAATTCTTTCTTTTTGACAGTTTGTGCGCTGATGTTAAAGTGACACTGTCAAACATCTTTCGCTTGAGAATAATTTTATACTTTTAGGCTGTAATACTTTATTGTAAAAATCTTTACTGTAAATTAACTAGATCATACAACATGACTTTCAGCCCAGGTTTTTAAACACAAGACCTACACTATGATACTTTGTAACAGTCTACACGTTCACACACACAACAAACATACTAAATAGAAGTATTTGTTTATATTCATATTCATGTTATTATAATGGTGAGCAGGTTCTTTTTCTGTTTCCTTGATACCAGTTGCTAAAACACCAACCTGCTGCTAAATCAACTATATAATTATTGCTTTCAGAGTTAGAAAAAGTTGTTTTTTAATATTAATTTTGCAAGGCAGATCGTGGTTATGGTGGTTCACTTAAAAAGCCGTAACCGCTGATACTTAATAACTGCAGCAGATTGGTCCTCAGCTTCCAGTAAGGAGTCAACAAAATCAGACGTCTAAGATTTATTATTTATATTATTATATATTATAAATAAATGTTATGTATATTTTGTGCCTCCAGGTTGGAAACACTACGTAACGTTTCAAATTACTTTTTTTAAATATATTATAATATTTAATTAGGCCTGAACCTTTTTACACATTAAGAATGATAACAATGCTAAATGTTGACACCTCTTCAGTCAAAAGCTAGTTGCATTTACATTTTACTTCCTTCTACAACCCACTCCATCAGTATTATCTGCATAATCATAGTGGAGTTTAAGAGCCATCTAATCCACGACAAAGTCCATTCAAGTCGACAAAATCCTCGGATCCGGTTTGTTGACAGATCAAAACAAAAAGAAGAAAAATTAAAGGATCAACACTAAGAAACTTGACTGAACCACCAACAATTCTTTAAACATCTATCATTTATTAAAGTAAAATTATTTGCATACAGAGATCCTGCATTTTAATTATTGCATGTAAACTAGTTTCACACTTTGATTTGACTGTAGCAGTACTACATGGGTCTAACCAGTATGCCTCCAGTCTCCAATCAATTGTAGCCTTTAAATCAGCATGAAATCATTTTTTATTAGATTTTCAAAATTTTGTCACCCAGAAATGCAATGTATCCCTAACTTAAACACCTGATGCTCCCATGATTACTTACAACTAAACGACAACATAGTGGCACTCAAATTACTCAATCCAAAAAATGCATGGAGGCTTTCTTCTATCTGACCCCTAGGAAGACAAAACGAGAGCTTTTCAAAACTCAAATCGAATCCAAGATGGCCACTGCAGTCTCAAATGAAAAAGTTCACTCTGGGCCTGTCACATTTTGAGCAGACTAACATAAAAAATAACTTCTCCAGTGTCACTAATATTTCTTTATAGCTACATCATATATAATATATAGTATAATATATATATATAGGATCATAATAAAATAGAAAAACACTAAACTACTATTCTGAATGTTTCATAAATATTGTGCAAACTCATCAAGGGGAGAAAGAATTTGCCACAGTATACCATTTGCAATTGTTCCTATAGTTGAAATTTATCTAGAAAAATGCAAAAATTGTCTATCATGCTAAGCTTTATTCTAGGGGCTGGCTATAAATTTTGCAACTTTTTAAATTTCTACAATCAAAAATGTTAATGCTTAATCCATGCATAGGGAGTGACTTGTCTGCACAGAGCAGAATCAATATTCAAAAGCAACACGCTGAACTGACGTTCAGGTGTCTTATTCTTAGCTGCAACATTTAAAACCAACCCCACAACTAATTTACATGTACTGAATACTACAGTAATAATTATCATGAAAAATGTAAAAAAATAAAATGTTTAAATTACCACAAAAGAAAACAAAAAGATATTGTACATTTACTATGGTGAACTTCCTTTCTCCTTTGTTGCCACTTTAAAAATAAATCTTACAAGGTTACAGCTACACACATGCCAAAAAATTAATACAAAATCAATTTCTTAAACATCGATATAATTAATTATAATAATAAAAACAAATACTGAAACTTTTGTGAGGCACGCCACATCTCAGGCAGGCAGAGGACAAGGGTGGCATTTACTTTATTTATTATGTTATTAAAAACAGATCAGGATAGAGAACAATTACAACATTAGTACGCAAAATCTTCTCGCCGCCTCTTTGGGATGCGGAGAGTATATATCCATTTAGATCAAGGGAGTCATCCATAAGTAATTGAGCAGTTATTTTGTAAAAAATTAGCTTATTTTAAATAAAGTGCATGCCATGTATGTAGCCAATATCTGTCAGTCAGCTATATTGGATGTTAAATTACCTTACATGGATAAGACATAATACCTTGGCAGGTGATGTGCAATACCTACTACATACAGCAATGCCAGTTTCTTATGAGAATAAGGATACTCTAGATAAATTATTTCATAATATTAATACTCTTTCAATAACTTATGGCTATATCACATGAAAAAACAGAACAAGCAACATTGCTAACAAGGGATATGTCTCTTTATAAATATCCAGGCAATAACAAGGAATGACTCCTTCAATGTGACTTTCTACCTCCAATGCTATATAGATATCAAATTGGAGACTATGGAAATAATGTAGATGATGATGAATGAAGTTGATAAACTATAAATGAAGGTGAGTTATGAACATGATAACATGGAAAGGTATTAATAATAATAGTAATAATACATAATATTAATGATAATAAATCACCAAGTTTTCTGCCCCCTTTGGATACTGAACGGTTATAAGAGCCGCCTCTATAAAAATGGAGGAAGCAACGCAATATTAGCATTGCTAATGGCAGTTATAAGAATCACAGCCAGAGCTAGTGGAATCCTGTCCTCTGTCTGACCGAGTGCTGTATTTTTATAATTTTTATATATTAGTTTTATTATCATATAAATAATGAGAATTGGCTACTAGTTAACTGGAATATCCTACAGAAAAAATATAAGAAATAAAAGAAAATCTCCCATGAGATATTTCTAGTCAACATGTCTTTTAAGAATTTTTTTCTCAGTAAAATCTACAGCCACATTCACACATACACATAATACAAAAATCTAAATCTCGTTAAAATATTTTATAATACTCTTAAAATGTGTGATATTATTAATATTAATATAATATGCACTCTTTATTTGGATGAATATTCCCACACGTTATTAATGTGTTGGGTTTGGGGTGGGGGGCGGTGGCATGCATTATTATTATTATTATTATTATTTTAATTATTAATAAGATTGAGACTTGTTTTCCACAGAATGTATCCATATATTGTGTTGGGGCAAGGGAAAAAATCACACTCCATACACTCAGAAATTAAACATTCAAACAAAAATATTTAACATAAAATATAGATTTAAATAATTTACTTAATTTACTCTTTCGTTGTATAAAATTTTTTTCCTTTTATCCAGACCCCGCTGGCATTGATACATTCTGTCGAACAACAGCCTCTAAATCATCTGTTCTTAACCCTACGTGCTGCCAATGAAGTGTGCAGTGAATCAAGTCTGGATTCTCTGAGCAAATAGCGTTAAGAACAACCTTACAAATGGAAATCAAATGCTAGTGAACTGTTTTAGGAAAAGATTCTAATAGCCTGTGCAACGGGCAATTGGCATACAGGGCAGATGGGTGCAGGATCTGTATCGCACAGCCGATTTGCGCAGTCCAAGCAGAATAAATTATGTCCACAAGGGACAAGTGCAGCATCCACTTCCTTCTCTCCACATATGAGGCAGTCTCGACGACCACCGCTCCCAGCTGGACCATTGCTACCTACTAGTCCTCCTAAACTCCCCAGACTTGTCAAGGAGTCAGTAGGGGAAACAGACGCAGCAGGCGATGGTCGTGTCGCAGTGACTGAAGAGGCACCTGATGGGAACGACCAGATGCTGGAAGGTGCCGTGGCAGTTTCAAATGGTGGCGATTCTCCCAGTCCTTCATCACGATCTAAACTGCCATTCCAGATGGAAACCAGATCTCCTAATCGGCTTCCTTGGCCAGCAGAACCTGATGAACTTGAAGATGAGCTGCATGATCCCGATGATGAAAATGCCCCCGTGCTACCTGTTGAAGATGTCATGGTTGGAAAGGTAAGGGGTACACTGGCATCCGTTAGCCCTGCTGCTGTTGTGGGTGCAGCGGGAGCCAAACTATTGTCCAAATAGCTGAACAATGAGCCAAGACCAGACTTGTAAAGAGAAGCCAACAGATCTGGAGAATCATCTATGAGGCCAGAGCTCCCCAGCAGTGTTCCAGCCAAACCTGCAGCATTACCCAAACTCCCAGCCAATGTACCATTTCCAGTTCTCATGGCAATGTGAGCCTCTATCTCTCGTCTCGCTGTCTCCACGCTCTCTGGCATACCAGTGACTTCAAAAACTGGCTCCTTATCACGTGACGGAGTCACGATGTAGGTGTGTGTCTGGTGTTGTATGCGCTTAATGGTTGCGCCTTTCGGACCAACCACCAGTCCAACTACACGATAAGGAACACGAACTTGGATTGTGACATGTCCAGGAACATTTGCTGGTGGCCCAGGAGGAGCTGTTGAACTGCCCCCTACACCACCAAGACCTCCTCCTCCTAAGTTGTTTTTTCGTGATGCCCTGATTTGAGAAAAATGTTCTGCTGCTGAAAGAATTTCTCTTTTTGCTTTTGCCACATCTTCTTTGCGTCCAGTAACAACAAAAACAGGCTCCTCGCCCCTAACAGGAGTCTTGATGTATGTATTAGTCTTGGCTCGCAAAGCTTTGATCTTGCAACCTGAAACAAAGAAATAGAACTTATTAGTATATTTCACACGATAGTGAAATGTTTTTAATGTGATTTTGACAAAGTGCACACTTGTAACTGTGTAACAGAATAAAAGTAGTGTAACAGTGCACATTTTAACAGCTTGTTCTTTCCGTAGAAACAAACAAAAAAGTCAATACAATTTTTGTCAGAAGTTTCCTTTAAAAAAAGTATTTCTAAATTCTAAACAGGCTTTACTTGGTAACTGTTATTCATACTGATCATTTATATCGGCAGAGGAAAGAATAAGCAATAAATCTTTCCTTTGTAGTTCTTTTAAAATCAAGTTGGTAGTTTTCGAGCAAATTAAATATCGTACTAAGATTATGTGGACCACATATTCCATGCAGTTTGGTAACATCAATGCAAGTGCCTTCAATCACCTAATGTGTGTGTTCTGTATGAGTGACAGAAAAGCTCACTGCTTTCACACTGGCACTGTGCTATTACAATTTTGTGGATGAACAACCAATTTTTATTTTATTTTTTATATATATATATTTTTTTCATATAACCATGACATTAATGTTATCTACTGCCTCCTTTAATCTGCACAGTTATATTATTTCCACCCTTTATACTATACAATATGTCATCTTTCACCTTCAAATTTAAGTTCACATTTGTGGTGTTAATTTATAAAATGGGTTAGTTATTTCCATTGAAAAAACAAGACTAATAATAATACACCTAACATTTAGCTACGGTATGTAATTAAAATCATTCATACAATAATATTCTATAAGTTACATAAGAAATGCTTGTACAGTAGAACCGCGGTTATCCGAGCCCCGACTAACCGAGTTAACCGAGGTAGTCAACAAACAAACAAAAAAAGTTCAGAAGTTCGTTTTGCTGTAGATGCGTTAAAGTAACCGCGCAAAGTTTATATTTTATTTTCATTTGTACGTTAGTTTTTCATTTGATGATACAGTAGATGCCTTTTTCACATCTTTGATCACGTTTTCGTTCATTTCACCAGTTTACCATACGTTTCTCTCTCGATTTTTTACAGAGTCCGTGTTATCCGAGTTTTCGCTTATCCGAGGTACCCTAGGTTCACATTACTTCGGATAATCGAGGCTCTACTGTACTTCCAATTAAAATGTCTGTATATAATTCACTGACATTTTTTAGAGTGGCTGTAGCAGTTAGGAATGGAGTATAGTGAAACCACCTCCAAACTGAAAACAATTCGTCAGGGAACACTTCAATATTTCCACATAAATAAGCAATGAGGCTCAAGTACGAGGCTTGTCCAGAAACGAAACACAATTTCATGAAATATTTATTGGAACAGATAGAGCAAGTGTTCAGCTATTTTTCAACATATTCGATACCGGAACTAACACATTTATCGTACTCTGGGACAGACTTCTGAAAACCTGTCACAGAAGTCTGCCACCTGGGATTTGAACCATTATGTAACAACCATCCCTGCTCTCTGTCATTCTGTCTTTTCTTGAGGTGTAGGAAAAGATGGAAATCACTGCGAGCGAGGTCTGGACTATAGGGTGGATGTTTAAACACCTCCCAGCTGAACTTCTGCAGGAGAATTGTTGGGAGATGTTTCAACATCCACCCTCGCTCCCACGAATTTCCATCTTTTCCTACACCTCAAGAAATGAGAATGACAAAGAGGTGGAGAGTGTTGTCACATGCTCTTTCAAATCCCAGGTGGCAGATTGTAGAACACTAGGAGGTGCCCGTGGCTTCGCCACGATAATTCTTTTAAAAATTAAAAATTAAGAGTATAATAATTATTAAAGCATTATATTTATTAACACTTGCACACGAATCATTCATAAACTAAGCCATTAATAATTAATGAAACAGCTAAAATTCCTGCTTTAGAGTACATTCTACGACATGAAAGCGCCCCCTGGGAAAACTATATCAGAATCGATTATGCAGTTCCAAAGAACCTGTGAACACATAATACGTATTGTTTCTCAGCTGTTTATTGACATGAATATGACGTGAATTTAATTTTATCAATTCAGTGTAATTTTCAGAAATTATATAATGTTTCAAGGGAAGGAATGGTTTGTTTGGATTATTATTATCAGCGATATTTCAAGAGATAAAACCATCAATATTTTACAGCTGTTGCCCCCGGCTTCGCCCGCCAATATTCATTGACTCCAGGACTTTTAAGAAAATTACACTGGTAGATTATTAAAAATGTTTGTGGTTCAGAGCTATGAAAATTGTAAGTAAAAATAAAATTAGAATATTTGTTCATTGTGTTCATTTCACTTAGGCCTTATATAATAAAGAAACGGTTTTCCTTCCTAATTTTGTAATCGTCATGAAAGTTTAGACTGCGAGAGACGAACATCGCCGAGTATACCCGATGTCTCACGAAGCGGGCGAGCAAGCACGCTATTTAGGGCCGTTGAATTGTATAAGAGTAGATGCAGGTATTCAAAAGTTGGTCCCACAGTGGTGAATAAGTTGAAAATAGCTGAACATTTGCTGTAGGCCTACCTGTTGCAATTAGTATTTCCATTAAATTTTATTTTGTTTCTACAAATGGCCCCAGGGAAACTTACTTTATGGACAGGCCTCATATGTACAAGTTTTATGTAGAAAAAATTAATGCGCCGAAACTAACATTTGTTTTAATTGCTATGAATTGCCCTGTACCCCTACGGGGGGAGCTTGGTATATCAAATTGAGATGTTGTAAGGAAACTGCCCATTTGACTAAAGATAAAATTTTAACTAAACCACTTAGAGAGAAATAACTGAATATCTTCACATATTGTAATTAATTATGTGACTTTCTATAAATATATGTAATTTAAATCCTCTTAAAATGCCTTTCTAAAGCTCAAGATTTCCCTTGAAAAATATAATTTGTTGAAGTAGGAAAATTTCACGCATGTAAAATGTTATTTCTTTTGCCAGAAACATGCAACACTTCAAGAACTGATACAACTTTGGCTTATATGAAATTCCCTTTTTATTACATTTAAAATTTTCTGGAATTTCCTATTGTCATAGCAGGCAAACTTTTACTTTTGGACTGTAAAACTTTAAGTTCCCGAAATTAGAAACAATGAATGAAGGTATTTATATATAGACACTTGGAACAGGTGCAATGAAACAATTAACCCTCTTGTGCCAACCTCTGAGGGAAGGTCCAAGCTACTCTTGTTGAAACTGCTAACTCCAAGAAAAGAAGCAGTGACACCAGCAGAATTCAAATACACCATATTTCTAACTTAATCTTTGAAAGTAAAATTGAAATTATCAGGATTTTTACAACTAAAAATATCTTGCAAACTAGTTTTAAAAATTAATTAGTTTTGAACATTAAGTACCCTGTCATGCTGAGAATTTTGGAGAATAAGCCAAGTATGATGATTGATTAATAGCTTATTATGATTATAGGCCTCTATTTCACTGGGATGTATTTTTTTCATGGCACTATGCAAAATCAATTTTTGATCAACAATATCAAATAATTTTAAAAAAATATTGTTAAAATATATTAGCCTATTCTGCTAGATACAGAAAGAAATATAATGCTTTGCAAGGGTATTTTAAACAATTCATTCTGACTTTTGAAATGAAGGACATTGGAGACTCTGAATTTGGTGGCTAGTGGCATTTTCTCAAGAGCAGTCGAAGGCCATTAGGTTAGAATAGTCACATAGCACTAAAAGGCTTAAACTAATGACTAGTCAGAATTTCAAGTTCACATAACAAGAACGCTAGAAAAACACTACTGTGACAGACCTATGTCTCAGCCTCACTCCTTTAGCTTCTGGAAGAATGGAAACCTAAAAATTGTTTTAGTTTGCCAATACGCTTATTATGTGTGAAGTAATAGTATCAGAATGATACTCATTTTGAAACAAATTTTCATTATGACATCGGTGTGGTATCGATTATTATCAAACACAGAACAATCTTGAAACCTTCGAGAGTAGCAGCTGAAAACTGACAGCCTTACTAATAAAAGCTGCTTACACCTGCATTGAACGGTTGTTTGGTTGTTCACCGTGCAAGTTCTGCATAAGCCGCATTACCAATAATCGGTGTGTAACTGCCGAGTTTACACCAGGTTTGTACGTCCAACGTCATCAAATACGTCACTCTAGTTGTGCCGTTACTAGCCCCAGGCTATGAAGGGACTGCTGAACGCCATCTATCAGTGTAGCGGGCAAACAACGATGGATCGTCTGCACACTAATTCTAGTTTCAGTATTTCATTATATTGTTTTCAGAAAGCTGTAATCATGGGTACAAGTATGGAAATATGTCCCGCAAACAAGGAACAATGTTTATAATTCCGCAAAAGCAGCTCAGAATATGCGTAGCCTCAAAATTCAATCTCAGACATCTACGAAACGACTGGCTGTTACGGATATCGGCCATCTTGATTATTTACGTCAAGTTTATACAAGGGGGCCAGGCTGTGTAAAGGTTGCACACATTCAGCCTTATGCAAGGATTATTAGTACACTTTTTATCCTCAGCTGTGTATATTCCTGGTATAAATGTTACAACTGGATTATTAGTAAGACTGTGAATAAATAGCATGTATTTAAAATAAAATCAACTGTTAGTGTTAATTTTAATATCATACTGAATTAATTCACTTTGTGTTGTCAAAATCCATTGGTTTCAAGAAAATGACCAAAAGGAAGCTTTGATTTCACCGATGCTATGAGCTGCCATCTGTCATAGAATACAAGAATTACGACAACCAGCTGATACGAAGGACAATGTGGGCATTTGTATGAGTGAATCTAAAATCTCGAAACTTAAACATTAAGGTTGAACAAAAACTGTCTTATGAAACTTACTTATAATGGTAATTAAGATATTTGCTTTGCTAGTTTCATAAAAATACTCATCTTAATAAATGCCACTACAGGCTTGTTGTATGATGTATCATTAATTGTATATAAAATTACACAGCATTATGTAGCCTACTACTTGGTTACAAAAGGACAGTAAGTATGGCCGTCCGGAAGGGGGGGCAGGGTAGGGCCGTTGCCCCCCCCCCCTCTGGAAATTTTGTTTACACATAATTTGATAAACTAAATGATTATAAGCAAGTAATATGAAGTGAGGCTTAAGTTTCCACGTACTATAGTTGGAATTGTTTAAAAAAAAGAAAGAATTATAACAGCTGAGTACCTTAGACATGAGTATGTAGGAATAATTCACTGAAATCTTTTTGTAATTTAGATAAGGCAATGAAAGTGTCGCATTTTATATGAAAAGTACCTGTAAAATCGTAAGGGATATATAGGAAATCAAGGATGTGGATGATGATGATAATGATTATAATGATTATGCTGATGACGATGATAATGATAATAATAATTTTAAAATATTAAAGTAATTGTAGTAGTAGCAGCATAGTAATGGTAAAGGTGGCAGTAACATGTTCATTGGCCCCCCCTTGACAAAATTTCTGCGCACGCCCAAGACAGAAGGAAAGCAAAATAAATAAATTCTCAAGTGATATATTTCCATATCATATTAAAAAAAATAATAATAATACAGGCCTAAATTGCAGTTGACAGTAAATTTCCCCACCCATGATCTTTCCTATAAACAGTAAACATTCTCATTTTGCACACTAAAATTCGTAACTTTCATGTCATGAAAGTTTAATTTTAAAACATGGCTAAACCTACTTCTAATCTCCCCACAATGTTTGGTGATCCTACACCAGAGTTGTTGCCTTGAAAATGCATTAAGTTTTAGAGGAATATCTTCATCTGAAAAGTTTCATTAAATTGAATTGTCATTTTCTGCAAAGGTAGACTGGGGTTAAAAACTGGCCTGGGACTCTTATTAAAAAAAAAGTGGGTCAAAATGATTAAGATGATAGTAATAATAGTAAATTTAATATTTGAAATATTGATTTTGCTAACACTCGTTAAATGAAGGAAAGGAAAAAAAAAGTCCATTTATTTACCTTTTTTTTTATAGCTATTATAAATTGAGAATTGCCTACATTTACTTTCTTTTATATTTATAAAGGCACATTCTCTGGCCATGTGGCAATTAAGTCTGGGGGATTCATAGTGTCTGTATTAATTGCAACAAGTCAACAAAAACAAACTACAAACAGTACACCTTAGCATAAGTTATCTACATCAATAGAAATATTAGCAATGCAATAAGTGCTATACGAGTATTTGTTGGGAATGAAAATTAATTTTTTAAAAAAATTGGAAATTTTCTTACACTTGAAGCCATTGTATGTTTTGCATTTAGTAGCAGCAGGGTTCACTGTATTTTTTATACCAGTAGCCAAACTACTGAATCAAAAGTATTGGCTGAAATCTAAAGAAAGAAGGAAAAAACAGCGAATGGTTCATTTGAAATGACAACCTATGGGTAATACATGAGCTTTACAGAGCACACTCTTATCTGTAAGTAGTATGTAATCACTTTGTTATAGTGATAGTATAAGCAAAAAAGGGAGGAGAAAATCAGCCCCCTATAGCATCACCCACCAGGAAACATCCCGATAGTCCCAAAGAGCCAATCCGGTCATAATCTTCTGGCATAACATCCTGCACTGTTTAATGTTTTTATGCTTGAGTTCGAACCGCTTCAGAATCAGTGGTTCTAGACACAATCCATGGCCCTCCCATTGATCGGCACGGAAAAGGATTATTGTATCAAGTAGAAAAATGGTATCTTTGTCCGATATGCCACTTAATTTCTGTAACTTCTTGTTAAAGATATTGTATAAAATTAATTTAGACACAAACTGGATTCAATTTCTAGACCTTTATAAAATTGTATTGCAATCGTTTGACATAAATATAAAAGGAAAGATGAGAGTTGCTTTTAACTTATTTCACTCTACCTTTCCAGGCCAGACCATGTGGTAAGGGAAACATGCTTTGTATACCCTGTATTCCCCCTGGTGTCACAGGATGTCATTCTCCTTCATTAATCAACTGTACCGGTACCCCATAAACCACAAAACCCTTCCATCGTTTGTAGGACTTCATACAGGGAAGTTGCACTAATATGATGAATGAGGGACTAGCAAAGGGGGAACAGTTCTACCTTTACTGATCTGGTGTAACTGGCAGTAACAACTAATTATTTAGGACAAAAATATGGGCCACGTTGCATGACAACATCACACAACTTTAAAACTCAGCTTATTTTGTTTTCATGTAATGAACATTTACTGAATTTTGTTTAATAATAGTCTGCTTGTTGTAGTTGATTACTGGTAGCTGCATTAATTTAAACACTACGGTATATTCATTATTCAAGTATTGTACTCATTCTGTAGACTTTACTTCATTCTCATGAAACATTTCTAGCCTGATTTAAATAAAGGCACAGTAGGTTTTAAAAGATTTATTGCTAGGTATGATCATGGTAACAGTTTCATGTTAAATTACTGCAAGAAGACGTTGCATTGCTTGACTAATATATAAACACTTAGCTTCCTGCTTACTTAATACAAACAATCTGATGTCAAATACTTGTGGCTTTCTCTACCCTTCATGTTCCAATGTAAGAATAAACTATAGAAAGGGCTATTTTGGCAGATAAGTACAATGGATTTAGAATCTATGTTTTAAACCTCATTCAAAGCAGCATTATTCATGATGCAAGCTCAAATCTGTGAATAAGATAACTTGTCTTTAGAGAATTTATTAGAATTTACGAAGTTTCAAGGTTTAGATCTCAGCACCTGTAGTTTTTGTACAAAATTTAAACAAACTCGTTAAAGCAGTCTTTTAGAAAATTTCAAAAAATGTAAAAAAACTTGTTTTTTTGAATCTGTGTAAAAATAAGGAAAGTTGCCATCCTACTTCGGACCACATTCCCGTGAGAATCTTGAGAGGAATATACAATTTCATTTTTATATGATAGCCTATTTTGAATTTGAACTCTCCCATTCAAACACACACACATGGTAATTTTAGACTAATTATGCTTAAGGAACCTCAAAACTAGTATTAAAGCTGAAAATTTTACATAGAATTTCAGGGTCAAACACAATTCTTTATCTACCTATAATAACCAATCTACATTAATAGAAAGGGTTAAATATAAATATAGTTCCCCATGGAAAAATGTAACATTGGATATAGTTTAATACAGTTTCTGCTTTAAACAATGTCAAAGTGCTATTGTGCAAATTATTACTACTTTTATAAAAGCAGTGCTGATTAAGTTATTGCAATCAACCTCTAAACAAAATAAATGTTTCTTGATTAGGAGAAACATATGTAGCATACCTTATTAGGAAAAACATATGTAGCATAGTGTCCCCCTTAAAACACAGGCAGCCGAAAAACAAATCCCCTTAAGAACACTTAGGGAAGACTGTATGAACATGAATGGAAATCAATTATGATCTAAATTCAGAAAATGATCAGAGTTCAGATCGGAATCGTGTTGTATAACACTGATCTAAGATCAGCTAATCAAAGTTGAATCTTGATCTCAGTTCCTATATGAGCGCTTGGCAACATCTCAGAAATAGCTGGGTATTGCGAGGCGAGAGCATTGTTACTCTGTTTTTCTTCGTATTCAGAAATGTGTTGTGCAAAAGAAAGGGAAAATATGTCCGAAATTAAGCAGAAAAAGGATTGTTCTTCTAAGGAGGACAAGGAAGTCCTGATTGAAATTGTAAAAAATTTATTGGTAAAATATAAAGGTGTTATAAAATCCAAAAAAGATGCGATAACATCTGTGCAAAAGCAGAATGCATGGAAAAATGTTCTGGCAATATAAATCGGCTTAAAATTGTCACTGCTACTAACATATAAATGCTTTGTCTCAAGAATAATATTATAAAAGCAGAGGTGTAAGATTAATAGAGGAATGTTTTACGTAAAATTGTGAGGATTTTTGTTCATCTGTTTTGTCATTCATGGAAAACAGGTATTCCACTGAAATTTTCCTAATCAATTTTAAATTAAAGAGGCCACTGATGTTTTTACCTGAAGACTGCCTTACTCCAATATAAAATTTCAGCTCTGAAAGGATTAATCAGTCACATAAAAAAGAGAAAGCATTTGCTCTAGACAAGGTAAAATACACAAGGATCAGATTAATCAGACATGCCTAAAACTGGAATGAGATAAGAATAACATAAACAATTTATAGAGGTTATGTTGTAGAGTTATGTTACACTGCATTATAAGGAGCCTAACATAGCCTATATACGCACTGTTAGGGTACAGCTAGAAATGTATGAAATTTCTGTCTATTTTCTCTTGCCATATGTTTGTAATGAGCTGATCTTGTATCTCAAATAAGAAAACAACTCCTTGAACCGAGATTAATGGGTCTGATGAAATTTCTCCAGTCAAAATTGATCTTAGTTTAGTGTGTTTATCAGGGTGTCCACCAAGTAATGCTGAAGAAATTCCCGGCTTATTCCCTGATTTTCATTGATCATTTCAGAAATTCCCGACCAAAATATGAAGCACTTTCTAATAGCTGTGTAAGAAAAATTATAGGATTATACATACTTTAAATAAGAAAAACTTTTAGTAACAAAAGTAATTGCAAACAATAATTATTTAGGCTATAACAGATACAAAAAGTAGGAACAATAAAATAAATTAAATATACTTTCATACAGGCCTGTTATTGTCTAGAAGCCTTTTTGATCCCACTTCGCAATTTTTCGAATTTTCCCGGATATTTTAACAAATTCATAGACTTTTCCCGACCAGTGGACACCCTGATGTATACAATGAAAATGTCCTAGTTCAGCGTAAACAGAGATCAGTTTCGGCTCTGATCTCAGATCAATCTGTTTATACAATCAGCCTTCAAGAATTTGTGATAGCTTACTACTAGTTTTATAGTTTGTGTACTCAACACAGTATTATAAATAATTATTTACATTTTATGAAGTATTATGCATATTTTAAAAAAGTGTGATGGAACTCTTACAGAGAAGTATAACAACATTTATGGAATAATGTGAATCGACTAACACACTTAAGTACTCCACTTACCAAATTTTTTGGTAGAACATGTTATGCATGACTTTGGAGGATGCATGTGAAAAATATTCTACCAAAAAATTTGGCAAGTGGAGCACTTAAGTGTGTTAATCAATTCACAGTATTTAAAAAAAATATTAATATTAGTAAGACTTTTCTGCGAACAATTAAACCTAATATTTTCACAAAGGAAACCATTTCAGAAGAAGTGTCTTGTTCAGTTACTGTATGTTATACAACTGGTAATAATTCAAGTCAGTTGCAAACTACTGTAAGCAGTGCTTAAGTTGGAAAAAAATATTTGGGGGAGCTCACCAAAATACATAGTATATTTGCATGGATCTATCTAGAAACTGACCACCGCCACCACCGCTATTCATGTCTTGGAAAATATGAAATCTCCAATTAATTTAAAAAAAAAAAAAAAAAAAAAAAAAAAAAAAAATAGAAATAAGGAACATTGAGCAAAATATTTCCCGGAGCCTGCTCCGGTGAGCTCCGGCCCAACTAAAGCACTGACTGTAAGTAACATTTTGTAATTCTTTTTTCTACAATCTCTTAGCTTGGTAGATAGAGCATTGGACCAGCAATCCGAAGATTCATGGATCAAATCTTGACCTATGCAAGGTAAGTTTAATTTTTAAAAAAAAGTTGAAACTGTGTAATATGTATACTGCGGTAAAAATAAAGTGAAACGAGAAGAGGAGACAGTTAAGACTTCAAGTGCAAGACTATTTGAAGTAAATTACGTGATCCTTTAGTGATGAAATTACCCATATTAGGTACCAGTATATTACATTATCAAGTGTCAGTGAAACTATTCAATAGACATGAATAATGAAATATATGCCATAAAAACATTGGTTCCATAATCTTATTAAGAGTAGCACTTTTACAGGCTTTTATTAGCCTACACACCGTACCTGAAAAAATAAAACTGGTGTACGCCAACAGTACATTAAGCAACAAGCCTATAATGGCATTTATTAAGAAACGGGTATGTTTATGAAACGAGCAAATGAGATATCTGTATCGTTATTGATATCATTATGAAACCATTACATCACACGTAATAAGTTTATTATAGAAAGGTCAAACAAAAACATTCGTGTGGCAGAGCTATGAATGTCTACAGGGTGTTCGGAAATTCATATTACAAACTTCTAGGGCTAGTATAGGGGACTTAGTAGATAATATTTTGAATAGGAACCCATGTCAGCCATTACAATGTGTCGGTGTTGTTTTGCAACCAGAGAGGCAGTACATGACGTCAGAAGAGCACCATGTGCAATGAGGTGTGACGTAAGGTACAGAAGTAAATGTACCGGAACATGATTTATCAGTACAATATGTGCAATGACAGTGGTCGTCACATCGAGCTTCTGTTGTAGTGAGCAGTTTCGTATGGGACACATCCAGTAGAGAATAGGGTCTACAGAAACAAATTTGTTTTTTCCACTGTTGACACAGGTGTTTTTGTGATCAACTAAAGTTTTTTTTGTTACTTTGGTATTGTTACGAAAAAAAAATTGACTTTCGTCTGTAATGAGTCAAACGTCATTTACTTCTGTACCTTATGTCACACCTCATTTCACAAGGTGCTCTTCTGATGTCACGTACTGCCTCTCTGGTTGCAAAACAACACCAGCAAATCCAACAAATTGTAATGGCTGTAGCGAAATGAGCTGCTCGGGGGAACAAAATGGTAAGTGCCAAATGAAGTGTGTTGAAAAAGAGAACAAATATATTTCTCATTAACCTAGATATCTGAATAATTTTATTTTCAGCTCAATTTTGTACTCAATACGTTTGAACATATAGAGATCAATAGCTATCACCTACCATTCTGTTACACCAAATAAGCTGGAAAGTAAAAAATTACTTGTTTCATGGCAGTGGCAGTTACCATTTTGTTCCCCCGAGCCGTTCAAATATTGTCTACTAAGTTCCCTCTACTAGCCCTAGAAGTTTGTAATATGAATTTCCGAACACCCTGTATGTGGAAACCTTTCTTATTTTGAGGCTTCTAGTACTAAATGTGACAGAATACATAGAAAAGTCTCTGCAAGACAAGTTTTTTCCCCCTCTCTAGTTACAGTACTTTACAACCCAAACTATTATCGCTAGGATCTTTCATATTCACCAAACGAACACATTAAGTTATAGGCCTATAATTAAGCTTGAATTTATTTAATTAGTCTAAAATCTGAGCCATGGGACCAATGGTTTGCAGACCCTCAAATGAATAGTGAAAGGAAAATCTTTTACCGCCAATACAGTAGAGTTTAGAAAAATGTGACACTGGAGCAGTGAAAAGCTCAAACTGAGCCAACAATGAAGGAATTTATTTTCTATGTGAAAAGTAGCCTATAGTAAAAATTAATAAATGCCTTAAGAAAAGATATCTTCAAACTCAAACATATATTGTCATTTTGATGACAAATAATTAAAGCACTGTGTAAATGAAAAACTTTGCTACCTGTTTCACTGAGATGAACTCAATTAAAGAGGCTTCAATAGCATACCAGAACTACTAGTTTTAGCAAAAATACCAATCAAATTATCTTATGAACAAACCTGAATCAACAAAAACCAGTACCTTAGTCTCACTCCAGCACATTACTTGTATGCCGTAAGACTGAGATAGCTTGACTAGTTTTGTTTATTTCAGATTTGTTGTTAGGGCTGACATAATAGCTATAGGTTAACTACAGTGAGACAGAGAGGGTACATATCCCACAAGAATTGAACTTTGAGGGACATATAATCATCATACTTATCAGTAAAAATGTAGCGAAACTCGGTCTCTGTCGAAAAATGGGTCTCAACTCTAGATTAAAACATGAAAGGAATTTTCTTTTAAGTCCACATCTCACTATTCTTCACAACTTTGTGAATTAGCCTATTATGACAAATATCCAATATGAGAGCTCTTGGATGTTGATACAGGCAGTTTTTCCAGGAGATGAATCAACAGTTTTGGCACTACAGTGCATGCCAATGGTGATTACTTCAGGATGCAGCTGATCTGATACTATTAACCGACTGATAACAGTAACCGAACGAATTAAATGAACTAATTTATTCATAATAATACAATACACTACAAAACAAATTAAAAGAAATTAAAAATATTTATTCATAAAACAACACATAACTGTGAATCATTGAACCACTCATAGGCCAATACAGTAATAGACCTCAAGCAACTATTTTTCCAACCAGTAACAAAGTTTTTAATTGTTTTTACTTTCCTTTAGGAGTCCATTAACCAATACGTCATAATCAGTTACAAGCTACGAGTGTTTATGGAAGTCTATACTGATCTGTAGTGAACAGCGCATAGCAAAACATCTAACGCCTGTCTGTGCAAGTCTTTTCATTTTTGGTTTGTGTTTCACTGTATGGCAGTAAATCATGATGAAATTTCTGAACTGAGCATTTGAATGAAGAGTTACAAATCAAGTCAGTCTTAGTCCGATACAGACTCGAGTGAAGAGTCCTTGGATCCTTGCTTTCATCTGAGAGCTTTTTCATATAAATGATCACTCAATTCTTTATATTACTCGAGAACATGCACTCTTTCTTAAAATCATTCGATTCTGCCCATCACTAGTTTTGGTTCCCCATGTTTTAGCTAACTGTTGCTTTAGATCCTCTGGTAACAAACAATTTAGTTCTTGTGTTTGGCTGGTTTTTGAACACCGGCATAGTCTTGTGCTAGACAAGTAGCGGCTCCGGTCATGGAAATCACCATTAATGGCCATGGGTGTTGGCATGGCATGCTGACCACATGCCCCCCAATCCTGCCATCCGCCTATGGTAGATGAAGCAATGGTCGGGTGGTAGACCTAGTCCCTTCAGGGATGTAGTGCCACGGAGTTTAGTTTTTTTGTTAGTTTGGCTGGTTTGTTACAGCCGCTAAAGCTTAGTCAGTTGATAATATTTAGTGTGTTTTAACAATTTTTTACAAATCAACTGGCGACTGTAAAGAATACAAATTAGTGTTTACTGATTAGTATTTTTAAATAGGGCAGTTTTGTGGGAGTGTGTATACTTATTTACTCATTTAATTTTTCATATTTAAAAGAGACATGGGCTGTAATATTAATTAATTGGCTATGTAAAAAACGAAACGGTGAGGTTGTAATGCTATACCATACGTACTCTTAACAATAATGGTGACTAAAAGTATTGGTTTGGCTACTGCCTTCAGACTTGAAACTTCATGCACTGGGCTAGGGGACTTCAGTCCGTCCATTCTAGGAACAAACTCTAAAATAAATAAAAACCAATATGCCTGTCTCACTTTTAGGTAATACGAGTAATGTGCTAAGAGTGAGACAGATTTACTGATTTTTGTTTACTTTAGGTTTGCTCAGAGCGAACGGAACTTAGCTACTACACCCTTAAGTGTTCATGCGAGAACTCACATTTCAACACAATAGAAAATCAGTAAATAAGACGGTAGATAGAAACATAACTCCAGGTTTCAAAAGTACAAGATTGAATACGTAGGATGCTGATAAATGAACGACAATTTCCGGTGAGTCTAGTGACATGGGCTAGATGGGACTACCAGGCTAAGAAATATAATGCATTTTTCCCCTATAGGTATACCACAATGGCATCGAAAATTCACGAACAAAGAAAACAAAGTAGTTTTAAAGAAAGAAGTTTTGTTAGTTCGGCTGCCTTTCTTTCCCTGGATTGTTTCGCGTCCTTTCCGTCCTTCAAAAGTAAGTAAACCAACCACGCTGAGCCGGGTTGCCGTCACCTTGGCTGCGGACTTTCAACTCCTCCAGTCGCGCTGCTCGGCCGCAGCGGACTGCATGCTGGATCTTTGTTACAGAAGCGCTCCTTCCTCTCCCACAACCGTAGCACAACATACTTGACAGTCAAGGCCAATGTTGGTCCATGCCCTCCTTGTCTATGACATCACATTAGGCGAAGATGGATATTGTTATGACGAAGCTTTTGTTCTTACACTGTATTGCCGTCCTCATTTCCGACAAAACATCCCAAGAATGGAAACAAAATAGGTGAGGTAAGAGATATCACAAAACCTAAACTAAACTCCGTGGCGCTACATCCCTGGAGGGACTTGGCCTACCACCCGACCGCTGCGTCATCTCCCGTAGGCAGATGGCAGGATTGGGGGGCATGTGGTCAGCATGCCGACACCCACGGCCGTTAATGGTGGTTTTCTTGACCGGAGCCGCTACTTCTCTATCAAGTAGCTCCTCAATTTGAATCACGAGGCTGAGTGCACCCCTACCATAAAAATCCGAGGAGGTACCGGGAATCGAACCCGGGCCGACGGATCTGTAGTCAGCAACGCTAACCACAATACCACGCCGGCGGACTTCACAAAACCTTTACTGTTCCTAATAAGCACATGGCTTTTCCCACAGCATAGGGTGTCCATATAAAGTTTATATAAAAACGGGACATTTTTAGCATTTTTTTCATAAAAAAACCTGGGACAATTAGGTGACAAAAATTTGTCCACAAAATTTAGTGATACCTTTGTCTCGTGAACACAAATTACCCCAAATGACGTCTTAAATTTATTTTGCAGGGAGACTGGTGTAGATAATTTATTCCGCAGAAGTAAATGCCTCATTATCACTGTACTTTTCACTACCTTTATGTATTTTATCAATAAGTGAATTTTCTTCTGAAACTGTCATGAAAGTCAGCACCTGATACCCCATTACAGTGTGTTTTGTGTGTTCTGACAGTGAGTAAGGCCTTCACTTTGCAAGTTTCATTAAATTAGCGTAAAATACACTGGCCAATCGGAATCACAATAAAGCGGGACATTTGACAGTCCCCAATAAAACGTTAGAGACAGTGGGACACTTTGCCAAAAAACGGGACAGTCCTAGGAAAACCGAAACGAACGGACACCCTACAGTAGCACGAAAGAGCGATCCTCATTTATGTGGCCAGAATTTCAAGTACCGTACTTAAAAATCCTATAGTTATCCCGAAAATAAAGTACTGTAGAAAGCTAGACAAACTTAAAAGTTATGCTAAGATTACTTTATGGTTATTTAACGAAGGGGGTGTACGGTTACTCATACATGTGACCGTTGATAGTGTGCCGGAAGTTTGTCCTACAGTTCTTTTACATGCTTGTAAATCTATAGAGATGGGCCTATCACATTCATGCACACAAAAATGTCATCGATCTGGACTGGGATCGAACTAGCTACCTTGGGTAAAGGAATAGGCGGGGATGTTTGTTTGTATGTTGAACTTCTCCTTAGTCGTCCGCACCTAAGGCCGTACTAAACAATTTATTACAGTACTACACTTACATAATAAATACAGTACAGATTTTTCTGGTCATCCAAATTCGGTTATGTTACTGTATTACAGCAATTCAAACTCATGTCAAGGAATGTCTTTAATGACTAGAAACGTTAAGTGTAAAAATAAAATCAGATTCACGATGGAACTATGAGTTACTGAAACCTAACGATATATTTTTCACATACTAGAAAGTAAATTCATTTCTGGGTTGGAATCGACCGCAGGTTTTCAGCTTAGTAGATGACGTCAAAACCTCTCGGCTTCCACAGTCTCATTCTAAATACAGTACACTACTAGACCATTCCATATAATAATATAAAATTAATATAATAATATACTGTACTCTCTCCATACAGATATTAATCCTGGTTAGTTATTGAACTACGGTCGACAACTGTGTAATAGGCCCACAACCGACGGCGGTGCTTATGAATTCTGTCCCGCAATTCTTTGAAATGCTAGTAAATCTAAGGACATGCCTATTAGGCAGATTGATATACCCAAAATATATCAACTTCGCCGATCGTACCCGCGAACTCGGGAACAGAAACTCAATAGCGCGTTTAAACTGCTCCATCCAGGCTGACTATATTTTATAGCGTACCGGTAGTCAATTGTAAGCATGAACCATCAACATGTACAAGACATTTGGCATACATTCTACTTTTAGGCTGATTTCGAAGTCACTTTAAAATATAGATATTTTGATAAGTGATAAACTTAATAACAACGCAAATCATTTTTCAAGTGTATAACCTTCTCGGTCACCGCTTTTCTGTAAGTCTACTCCACTACGTGGCGCTACATCCCTGAAGGGACTAGGCCTACCACTCAACCACTGCGTCATCTACCATAGGCAGATGGCCGGATTGGGGGGGGGAGAGCATGTGGTCACGATGCAGACACCCACGGCCGTTAATGATGGTTTCCGTGACCGGAGCCGCTACTTCTCTATCAAGTTTGAATAACGAAACTGAGTGTACCCCGTTCCAGACCTCCCAAAATCAGAAAAATCCGAGGAATTGCCGGGGATCGAACTCAAGCCGACGGATCTGTAGCCAGCAATGCTAACCACGAGACCACGCAGGCGGTCTTCTGTAGGCCTACCCAATCGATAACGGGTCCTATTACAGATTCCCGAGCTTGCTGATGTAGGCAAAGACGCCCGTGTCGGCAGTACAAAACCCAGGCACGTTGTCAGGTGCTCCAATCACAGTAATGGATTCTGATCTGATGACGGCCAACACATTAGCAAAAACATTATACTCTATTCCAGCAGGCTGAGGGATTAACAATTGCTGGTCCACTGTATAGCCGAATTTTGAAAAACGTTATATCCGCAAACAGTACTATTTTTCATTGGTGTTTAGTTCGCCGACTTAAACACCGAAGTTTTTATGGAGACCTTATTTACTGTGACCTTCACAGAAGAATACCGTATCAAATTCTGCATCCTCATTATGTTTCGCGGTGTGGTAATTCAGCCCTCGTGTCGCACAGTCCAACTTCCCAGACTAAATTTATCTCACTGACGTTAGTTGACAATATTTAGGCGTTGGGGTTTAAATTGTAATATATTTTAAGAAACAGCACAGATTAACAAGTAGCCTTGGCCCCATGTATCGATCCCGAGTTTGAATCTCCATGTAATATCCCGTTCCCCTGGCAATGAGTTTCACACGTGAGTTTGACGTTCTTAGACACGCTTTATATACCATGCATCATCTGCTCGCTTCTATCATACAGAAGAGTTCGCAGAACATTTTTCTAAGAGTTGTCTACCTCGAGATTAAGCACAAGTGCACTAATGGGGCATACGACACAAATGCCTTTCTTTACGGACCAGACTTCTAATTTTACATAGCTGCGTGACACACTTGCTTTCCGAAAATAGAACACGAGTACGATTTTTTCTTCCTTGAGAGCATCAAGGTTTAGGCATACATAAAGAAACCTGCTTTGCTACTTGTCAATTTGTTAAGTGAACGAACGCCACACTCTGTAAGGCTATGTTTTATATTTCATTGATATTAAACTCGTGTGTAACGTAACATCCGGTTTACACCAGTCATGCGCATTAAGCAGTTCTTTTTCAACCAAGAAAGCTTACTTCCTCTCTTCGTCTACAATACCTTAATTTTACAGTTTTGATTCCTGACTCCCAAGCTTTATAGAACTTACCTAAAACATAGAATTTTCGGCACAGAACGATAGGTTGGATTATTAACTATATAACACTTCCTCTGTGATCAATTCGGAACCCTTCTATACACGATAAATTTAGGGACACCTAAAAACGAATGTTTTCTCTCTGCGATGAACTAAGCCACATGGGGAAAATCTGGCTTAGCATACAGACTGATAGCCAGGGCTCGGTCTAGAGTATCAAGTCAAGAAAGTTAAGAACGCCCGGACCAATGCTTTTTGAAGGTTGAGGCGAAGTGGAGATTGAGTGTGGCGTTACTCGTCATGTAAACATTCAGTCATAGTAGGGCACAAAATAATTGTTATATAATTGTCATTAATAGGCATATATGCATTAATGTCATTATATGCATTAATTGTCATTAATATATGCATGAGTTGACACTGTGTATGAAAATGGGGAGGCGGCTCCTTGAAACGCGTCATACTAAAATATGGTAAGTGAAGCATTAAAGTGTGTTTATGTCAACTCATACAGTAAATTAAATTTATTATAGTTTCTTCACTGTGTAAAGTTCCACAAAGTCTTTATTACATTTGTAGTTTAGAAATGATTATGTTTCAATTTAGGTTACAATCTACATCTTTTAACAGCCTGAAATAATTTTTGGCTCCTGAGAAGAAAAGGAAATATAATATACAACCCGTATGTTCTAGTCTTGCAGCATTTTCCTATTCTGATTCAGCGATTGTCATAAGGTAATAGGATTTTTTTCTTAGGGTCGATTCCTGAGAAACGTTTTACTCATATGCTTTTCAAGAAACCCTTTACAATATTTACTTTAGACCTTGTTGAATGTGGTGTTGCTATGTACCAACATTATACGTAAATGTCGAAAACGTTCTGTTTGATCTTCGATGTCTGATTTTGATATTGAGGGAATGCCTTGAGTGTGTAATTTAATATTTCCCATCTGTTTTTGGTTATCACAGAGTTTTTCAAACAATCGATGTGTACCTATCCATATATATTTTGTGTTCAATTTGCAAAATGCAGTGTTGTTTCCTTTCACATCCAGATATTCCGTTCCGAATCTTCTCAGTTCCTTCTGAAGAGAACGCGTCGTGCTCTCAATTTTTCGGCATGTTCCTCTGCACTGTAAATTCCGAAATAGCAAAATTAACACTAACATGAATCCTGAAATAATTAATTAAATAAAATAAATAGGATACAATGGATTCTTTACTTACAGGATCGCAAGCCAAGCAGCAACGGGGAAGTAATTATTAACTTTGTTATGAAACATACTGCACGCTGTCACCCCACGAGTCATGACGTCATTTATACTCCGTGTATTCCAAACTTAATTCTCATAACTTTGTGACCCTAGACAGAGCCCTACTGACCAGCAGCAAGAATATGAGCCCTATGAGGTCTACACTTGAAGCAAACAACCCTCTCAACCATTAAAGTTTTAAATGATCCTAAAGAACGATAAACCTAACAAAAGCATAAAAACCTGTTGATTTACTGAAGGTGAGTTAAAAAATATCTAATATTAACATCCGAAAGCGTACAAATTTCGCCCAAGTCAAGGTTAGGGCTGACACGTGGAAGCCTAAACAAGTTCATGTCGATCTTGGGAAGAAAACACAGAAGTACAGTTTTGCTTCTATGGTATAGGTGTCATCAAACTATTTGGCCTCTGGAGTTTTCAAATAGTAAAGCTAAGAGCGAGTCACTCACCATGTGCTGTTGTTTTCAATCCACCTTCCTCCTGGATTATCTGCTCTCCAGAAGTACATTCGCTGTCCGCAGAAAATTGAGCCGCTCCCTCGAAAATTAATTTTTTCTTTCAATACCGGTAGTAATATGGAGATGGTGGGAGGTGTTTTGTGCCAAATCTAAAATTCATGAATAGTACGCCGAATAACGCACTTATCAAAATCGTCAATGCCGGTAACACGTTTAGTTCCTTTTCGGTTTTACCGGGCGTGCTGAATGATGTTTCTTCACCATTATGTTTTTTTTTTTTTTTTTTTTCATCTACCAAAAACCTTCGAATTGTTCGGCGGAATATACCAGTTGCTTTTTCCACTTTTCCTGAATCCTTAACAATTCCTTTCTGTACTCCTCCGGTACTCTAGCCTTAGCTTCATCTGCTTTTTGCTTCATATACTTGTATATACTTAAAATAATCTCCCTGGTTTGTCCCCTTTTTGTGCAGTGTTTGAACAGATACTACTGATGGCATTGCTAAAACTCGCAAACACAAATCCTAAACACACACTCGTACAAAAATCTTCTCTTCCATAAAAACAAAAAAAAAGTGTGCATGGAACGCCACGCGACAGAAGTGAAACTTGTTTTAATTTTAATTTTTCCAATTTTCGATTATTGCATTTTTTCAATTTTGCATTATTGGACTTTTCCACATTGGGTTTTTGGACTTTTTAAATTTTGGATTTTTAAATTTTGGATCTTTGAATTTTTTAATTTTGGATTTATTAAATTTTCAATCTTTGAATTTTTATTTTTTGGATTTTTTAATTTTGGAATATTGGATTATAAATGTTTGGATTGTATTTTTTTTTTATTTTGGATTTTTAAATTTTTAATGTTATGTTTTTTAAATTACAAAATTATGATTTTTTTAATTTTGGATTTTTCATTTTTAAAATTTTTTATTTTTGAATTTTTAAAATTTTGTATCTTTAAATTTTTTAATTTTGGATCTATAAATTTTTTATTTTTTGGATATTTTAATTTTGGATTATTGAATTTTTAATTTTGGATTTTTATATTTTAAATTTTGGATTTGCAATGATTTTAATTTTTAATTTTTTAAATTTTGGATCTTTATATTTTAAATTTTGATTCTTCGAATATTTAATTTTTTGGATTTTTTAAATTTTGTATTTTCGTTTTTTATTTTTTATTTTTAGATTTTTCAATTTTGGATTTTTGAATTTTTCTTTTTGGAATTTTTGAATTTTGTATTTTGAATTTTGCATTTCTCATATTTAAATTTTAGATTTTTGAATTTTGAATTTTTGGATATTTCGATTTTTTAGTTTTGGATTTTTTATTTTTTAAATGTTGGATTTAGGGATTTTTAATTTTGGATCTTTGATTTTTTAACTTTGAAATTTTGGATCTTTGATTTTTTTTTTTTATTGATTGGAATTTTTTTTTTCACTTTTAAGCGCGGTAAGGAACCTCCGGGTTCCATAAAATTCCTTTAGCTTGCTTAGTCTATTGCCATTGAGCAAGTAAGTATTATTATTGTTATTGTTATTATTATTATTATTACTATTATTATTATTACTATTATTATTATTATTATTATTATTATTATTATTATTATTACTAGTACTACTACTACTTCTATTCCCATTTGCAGGTCCTCGTACTAGGTCTGAAAAATTTCCTTTCCATCACTTTCTATCAGTTTCCCCTTTGAATATTTTATTTTGTCCTTTAAATTGTATAGCAGTTGAGTCCTAATCATTGAATTGATTGTTTTTTGTGCAGTCCGTTCCGTCACATCTCACTAATTTCGTTACGGTTTTGAGTGTGGCAATAATTTCGTGACAATTTTGGGGCGTTACACAGCTCTGGATTTACCCCTACCGGGCTAAAGAAGATTCACTTCAAAACAAACTCCCGTAAAAACAAGTGCTACTTTCGTAGTTTCAAATACGTAACGGAGTATCCTCAGGGACTGACTGGGATCGCTTATGTTTTGTTTCCGGTGGTTGTGGAGTTAGGGTAGGGGGAGTGAGGTCCTATACACTTTCAGCGGCATGATTTACAACCTCTACCGACAAGGGTTCGTCTGCTAGCTTACACAAATTTTTCAGAGGCCAAATAGTTTGACGGCACCTATACATTGACTGATAATTCGTTAATCTCTTGATGAAAACCTTTGGCCCCACGAGTTTTGGTGTTTCGTTACTGTGTGCAAAGAATGGCCCCCGCTCTCGAAACTCAATCTTTCCTGTATCAAACCCTTGTTAAACCGAAGGGATGATGCGTAAAATTCATGGAGAAAGAGCAATTTCTGTAATGCTGTATTGCATTATGAATAGGGGCCGTATTTTTTGGTAACAACGATAAGCGCGAAATTTTATAAAACAACCTCCCTTAGCTATATTTAGCTTTTATATGCTAAAAATACCAGTATGAACCAAATTGAATCCACGAAATATTGCGAAATTTACTCGATTCCGCGAAATGTGTCTATAAGCGCGAAATATGCCCCTTCTGTCCGTAAAGTGAGAAATGAGCATGAAAATTTGCCTTAAAATCACAATATTGTGTTATGGTGTAACGTATTTTTTATTTCTCAGCAGCATGCTTTTTTTTCTGCTGTTCCTATGGCAGTCGAAAATTTACCGATATATCAATATTTGTGATCGATTACAAAGATTGCAGAATTTACGCAAAGATTGTCTGTGACCTGGTTTGTACTGTTGAGTACATTCCTCTCCTGCTGTATTCAACAGATTTCGTCTTTTATCCACAGTGGTATGGTTGGCACTTGTGTTTGCAAATGGCTATCTGATGGTGTTTAGTAGAAATTACGATAATATTTCTCGTCATTATATTTGAACATTAACTATAATCATGCCTAAATCGAAAGTGGCTTCAGTTCATACAAGGGCAGAAGAATATAGAAATGGGGGGGGGTGTTAGTTCATGTAAATAAAGAAGCAAAGTTTATCATTGCGCAATGTTCCCAAAGTAGTACAAGTAATTTATTTCACGGAAATACCCACCGAAATAGAAGGAAGTTAACACCGAAAAAAGCCATTTTATTTCACCAATAAATCAGGGCCCTAATTATGAAGTAAAAAGCAGCAGCACAGAATGTAGACTAGAGTACGAGTGATTTGTACTTCCATTTCAGTACCGCAATAAACGGGAAAAATATGGGAAGGAAATTATTTTAAATTACAAAAATTAGGAAATATAAACCATTTTAATAAAAATGATTAGACCGAAAGTGATAGCCTATTTACAAAGGGGATTGATTTAAATGCATGTACTCCGCAAGAACACGAAACAATAACTAACGAATAACAATGTAATAAATACCCTGCAATTAAATACGTAAAGGTAACATGGTCATACACTTATAAGAGAATCTTAAGGGACCTGTTTCATATAGCCTCGATAACGTATCCAAGTACTATCTCAATTTATAAGCCCATTCATAACTTCTTGTAAACTGAGGGTTCACCGTATCACTTCTTTTTACAAATAAATACATAAATCAGTTCAAAATAATAAAGTAAATAGGCATGTGTTTTCCCACCCATGAGCGAGAAAAGGAGGGTAGGGTTGGAAGGAGAAGACTTTTATCGACTTGTACAGATCTGTTTCAAACCCCTTGTGAAAAAAAAGAAAAGAAAGAAGGAAAAAAGTACTTTACACGCGTGGTCGCTGGTCGGCCAAAAATGAACTCATCATGCAAAAATCTATTCAAATAACAGCCCAGATATGAAATAAATTACTACAGAATAAACTGCTACTACAGTATAATTAAACCATCAACACCTATTCAGATATTGTCACAAAATAATTTATAATGGATGTGTACAGGTAGGGAAAAAATAGCAGACCGACTAAAATATCTAAGTTGCCGATATGAGCCACTGCGCATGCCTAGCGGCATTCACAGGATAGCAGGGAATGTATTGAAATTTCTTCTAGTGTCGACTGTTGACTTAGCCCATTTCGAAATCCATTAGAAAATAAGCTAGTAAAATTAATTTTCCGGGAATAATCCGTTAATTAAGTAGTTAAATATTGCGGGAATTGAAAAGTAGTGGGAAAACAATATGCATTAAGGAAACAAAAAACTCCCTTCCTTGGCAGGATTCGAACCGAGAACGTGTTACCAGTCGAGCGCGCTGTCATTGTGCTACGCAATCGCTTCACAACCATGTTCCTTGCTTGAATTGAGAAATAATTTCACGTAATATGCACTGCTTGTGAAAACAAACGTTTCCGTTACATCTCTTACGTTTATTTACGTATCACGTATGTCCAACTACACAGGTCTAAGGAATATGCATGGACACTGGTGTCACCAAAGCTCTGAAATCAGCTACAAGAGTCGGTCCGCTTTTTCCCCCTACCTGTACATCCCTTTACGCTATGGACGGCGAAAATAAGAATCGTGGTAAATCTGTTGACAAGATTATGTGTCACTTCCTCCACCTACGCATTTCAGAGTTTAAAGTAAGAAACAAAAGATGCTAAATGAATTCCTATTTTATAATATGGATAGTGTGTCTTTCTACCGTTCGAGCAATTAATACACGATTACAAAGAGGCAAAAGAAGTCAGAACTATTTTTTCTAAGCCTATGTGAAAAAATTAATTTCTTAGAACTTGTAACCCAATCGAAACGTTCACTACGGCGAATGACAATTGATGTTTTAGTGATTTTGTACCTTTAGGGATATCAATATAGAATTACCCCTTGAGTATTCATGCTGGTGGATGTTACTCGGTTACTTACGCAATAGAGAAGATCCCCCAGATCTGGTATAGCGAAGGTTAATTACCGCTGAAACTGAAATTGGGAACTTCAGTAGAATCCGAACGTACTGGTGTTAAAATACTTCACATGTTATTGAGAAATGGATCATGGATTTGGTAGCCTGAAAAATCCTCACCACGACTGGCCATAGGATGGCCCATAGCATTGCTCTACATCAAGCCCTAGAGTCTAGGCTTCTAGGGCCTAGGACCAGTGGCGGACGCAGAATTTTTTTTCGGGGGGGGGGATTTGAATACTATAAAAATTAATTAACTTACATATTATACAATTAGTTTATAAACTGGCCACTTAGAGTGCATATATAGCCTTTTTTTTTCAAATCTATCTATCCCCCAATCCCCCCCTCTGCGTCCGCCACTGCCTAGGACCTAGACCATCGAAACTTAATTACAACGTGATGTTAGAAGCAAGGCCTCGAATATCCAGACTATGGAATGACACGTGCTCTGTTATACAGTACATCCATCCCCCAGAAGAAAGCAAAATCAATAAATGCAGCAGTACCGTATGGCCGCACTATGACGACGCAGTCTGGTCTGGCTTGTGATCTCCAAGCCACGAGACCAATATCCGAAGTAAAATAATAAACATACCACAGACAGAACGTAGACGCAGTAGAGCTACATTTCAATAAATCAGTGCTGCACTTATTTTTAAACCGTACATTTGACTACAAATGGAAAACTAATTTTTATGGCCCAGTATTTCCACAACAGAATAAAATCTCGTTTTTACACGGTCCGATCGATTAGACAGAACTTTTTTTAAGGACTTATTTTACTCACAGACCTACGCCATTCTTTCGATTTGGGCCAATATTTAATGTTTATCTGAAATCAACCAATAATAGCTTTCTTTATTCCGATAAAAAGCACGATCCTTGTAGTCATATCTTCCCGAGAAGACTACTGTTGAGTAAGGCAAACACACAATACAGAAACTAAAGCGAAATACGCACTTTACAGCACTTTCATAATTACAATAATATTCACTGACAAATTAATTACTTATTTACTCCATTTTAGTCGTGAAATAGTATTTAAAAATGAAAATGAGGCTCCTACAGAGAAAAAAATTCATGCATTTATTGGGGATTTCAGAAATAAGAGTATAATAGGATAATATCTATTAGCTAACTTATTACAGTGGTGAATCTAGAACTGATTTGTCCATCGCCACTATTTCGTTGTGAGGGAGGATGAGTGATTTTTTCCCCCCCATATTCTTACTGTCCTTACACATATCCTATTTGAAATAGTAATATGATTATGAACTCATAATTCTAACAATACTTTTCAGAGCCATAATTGGATTTTTATTAATGAGCACAGTTTTAAAAATATCTGCTGCTACAAAATTTCTGCATTTTTTGCAGTAATATGTTTTGAAAAAAAATATATAGATTTTTTGAATGCAAATTGTATAAATTAATGTTTAGTTTTTTTAAACTACCGGTATTCATTTTATTTACAAAGTGATACTACATTTTGTTAACTACATTGTTATCAAGTCCCCTACAATAACAAAAAATGCATACAAATAGCATGAAAATTATTTTATTGTACAAGCCTATCCAGTTTAAACTTTCAAAAATATTCTGAAAATAAAGTGCGAGAGAATGACTTGAAGTCTATGGACAACAGAATATTTTTATCGATGTCAAAAGCCCTGCATCCATTCAACAGTGTGTTCTGTACTTAGAAATACCATACTTAAATCAGGTGTAAGTTACAAATTACCTGAGATGACATAGCCTACCTGTGTTGTTATAGTTTGAACAAGTGATTAGTAAAATTTCTGTACAGGCTATCTGCTGATAAAGGCACCACACACATTTTGAAAACAGAAACCGTTACTGATACAAACAAACAAACAAAAACAAAAAAACTTATGCCATATTAACTTCCATTAACAAATCGCCAAAAAAAAAAATCTTATGACATGTTAACTTCTATGTATTAACAAATAAAAAAAAAAAAATACAATGCTTTCACTTCAGTGCTCACCTAATTCATTACGATCCCCTTCTGTAATCAAGACGGCATACAAGCATTCATACCTTCTGTGATAAAGTAGGAGCACAAGTGTTCATTATCTTTTTAAAAATGGTGGCCTCCATCATAGGATTTCACCAACAGAAATATAAGTAAATCGGACGAATGACATTTTAAGTACTTCAATTTTCAATAAGTTTCCAAGAACAATTACGACACCAAATTTAAAGCAGAATTCATTACAGTATATAGAAAACAGGTACTTGGAAAAATAGAAGGTTCAAGAAATGTTTTAAAAGGGCAATTTTGAGAAAAATGACACTTAAGACAGAAAAGTGCTCGTTTTATCCCAACATAATGATTTAAGAACTTTCAGAATTTCAGAACTACAAGTTTTCAACTCAAACTGACAGACTACAATAAAGCATGCAAGATAACACCACTACCTATAGAGAGTAAAATCTGTAACAAAGATAGTCTAAAAGGCAGATTCATGTCCCATTTGATTGTCTAGTGAAAAATAAGTTTTTATGGATTCGGAATTATTATAGGCTAAGTTAGATTGAAATAAGGTATATTTGATCCCATAAACGTTTTAAATAAAAGTTACAATTTTCTATATTTTAGAGCACAGTATGTGAGATTTCACCTCAGTGTCCTGTCGCCATGACCGACTTGAAATTTTCATTCTTTCATAATTCAGCAGACTTTAATTTGCATCCCATTTTAGTGTTAAAACATGAATGAACAAAGAGATAACACTGTAGTCTTTCTAGCTTCATTGGACTCTAACTTTTGGCAGCCTTCTTATTTATATAAAGCCAAGCTGTCCATGTGCTTTTCTGTGTTTTTTTGTTCGTGTGAAAGAGCTAAGTGCAGATTTGGTAATTGGACATGCTCACCTATGAAACCTACACCCAAAGGTAAGTTGTATATGTAGGCCTATTATTTAATTTTCCTATAAATTATAATAATAAGAAATGCAGGGTTAAACTCTAAAACCGAGATTTTCTAACCTCAAATGTTCTCAAGTTGTTTAACAAATTAGAGAAAAATCTCACCTCCATCACTGTTACTCTTGAGTGCTATCCACACAGGTGAAAACAAGTACCAGTAATGGAGTTTAGAATGCAATAGTCTGCTTTTATAACACTGTGCTACCTAATATTCTTAATACAAAAACTCAATTAGTGATCTGCATAATGAAACTGCATTAGGTTAAATGTTTGTTTGATTTTCCACGGATGCTTAATAAAATGTTCCACAAATAACTGGTTCCCTAAATATAGGCTTTATTTTTTAAAGTAATTATAAAAGGTAATGGAAAAGAAAAGAAAAGAGGTACTCTCCTCCAAAAATAAAAACTTCAAATGAAACAAAATAGAAACAATGTGAAGCAATAAGGAACAATCCAATTAGATACAGGTATGAGATATCCAAGAAAAATTAAAGAGAGCAATACCATGCTTGTAAAGAAGTGCGCAGGAAAATAAAACTGACTCATGACATGACTCAACGAGAACAAAAGAGTAGAAAAGACTCATGAGAAAGAAGCAAGAAGTGTTATGATATTTAAAAAAAGGATGAGAAAAATGACCCCAACCTGGTCCAAGTGGAAATAATGTACCTAGTCAAAGACTAGAAATGATGAAAAACAGAGCTCTCCTGGAAAATAAAATGAAAAAACTAGAAAATAAACTAAAAGCATGTGAGAAAAAAGTCCAGATGTACACATATTGCAAGAAGTAAAGAAAGATATACCTGCAATAAGTCTGACAGACCTTATGGACTTATCACCTGAAGTGAAAAAGAAATTGCTCTTCGTTGAAGCTATAGTAAAGTAGTTGAAAGACAATTTCAAAATTCCAGCAAGATCTAGACATGTTGTATAATCTACAAGTAATATAGCTGGTAAGGTACAGTAACTTAGTTGAGGAGTATAAATACCAGTCTCAGATTATTAATATGTTAGCAATGGTTGTCAACAGTACACATGAAATTTATGGGGAATTACCTGATAAATTCTTCCCAGATATTGACAACATAATATAGGCCTATATATAGTAGTTATAGTAATTTTAACAATAATTTAATGACTTTTCCTTGCTGGTACTCAACAAGAATTATCAATTTCAACATGTAAACAAAATATTTAATATTCAATATTCTTTCTATGGCTGAGAAAACTAATATCATAACAGGAATGTTTCGATATTCATCCTTACAAATAAAATTGTTTGATAGCTTGTGCCATTATGGATGAGATCGCAGTATACACCTTAAGCTAAGAGTAAAAAAAAAAAATACATTTATACCGAGTTGTTAATGAAAACTCAAGGAAAAACACCAATTAGACAAATAAATTAGCTATTTCAGGTGAGTTGCATTTAAGAAAAATTAAAAACTAATCTATCGTATAGTAGGCCCTACTGAAGTTATTTTATTAGGTAGGGTTCAAGAAGGGGGAAATTTTCCTCAATAGGAAAAACATTGCTTTTGTTAGCTAGAGTTATCATTACCAATCTAGTAATTTCTCATTCATTCGACCATACATATATTCTAGGACTCTATGAAACACTACCACTAATTATCTGGTTAAACCACTATAACCACTATTATCAGCAGGAAACAAAACGCTAAAACATTGCAGTTCCATGATTAATTAACTATCAAGTTATTCCACAAACACCTTGGCAGCAAAAATGCTTGTAAGTGCATTGTCAACATTCGGTTTAAGCATAACTGATTTTCTCTTATAGAGTGTAGTACCACAGGTCACAATAACACGTTTGTGGGTTCAAATCCAGTTTCTTTCGAGAAAACAAAACTCAGTTTGATTTCCTACAGAAGGGAAGTAAAGCCTTTGGTCTCGTGTAGATTTCTGGAAGGCTTAAGTGAAATACTAAATCCTTCATGAATACCAGTAAAAGTGCATAAGTTAACTGTTCCTTTCTCTCCCCCTGCCAGAGCCTTTCCTGAGGTGACAGAACGCCAGGAAGATGCAGCCTAGGTAATGTATTTTCAAAAGCTCTGGCTGGTTTGTTTGCTACCTTTTCCCACTCTCCACAAAAATTTGCCTCGCAACTTTCAAAAACAGCAATGAATTCCTTTAAACTACAAATAATAATGGCAGGACTAAGATATTAGCGGTGCAAGAAATAATCAATTCTATTTGTATTAGGTTTTATTATGATTCCACTGAGGTGCAATCAAGTTTTCAAGAATCACTATTTAAGAGGGAAAGGAAAATAACTTACTCTAAACATTATAATCTTAAAATGACCAGGAAATATCCTCAGGTTTTCTATAAAAAAAAAAAATAATAATAAATAAAAGTAGCAGGCTTTAACATGTTAAAACCATGGCAATTAACTTCAATCTAATAAATGAATCTGTTCGGGTCATCTCAAGACGGTTCTTTTACATGCTTGTAAATCTGCAGACATGTGATTCACATTCACGAACATAATATGTTATTAAGTGCCAGTATGGTACTTTATGAGATTGTGTGTGGGGGACGAAAAATGTCTGTCCGTCCCTCTGTCTGTCTGTCCGTGTGTCTGTACGCGCCATAATTCAAATAGCTTTATCAGAATTTCATGAAACTTGGTATACGCATTTATAATGTCCATGGGAAGAACCCTATTGTTATTGAACCAAATCGGTTCACCGGTACCAGCGTCAAACCCAATTTTGTGTTTTTATTTAAAAGCGCCATAACTCAAATAGACTTTATCGGATTTTCATGAAACTTGGTATACGGTACACATTTATAATGTACTTGGGAAGACGTCTGTTGATATTGGACCAAATCGGTTGGCCGATACCGGAATAATGCCCAATTTAGTGCATTTTTATGGTATTATATAACAAAAGGCCCCATAACTCAAATATGCTTTATCGGATTTTCATGAAACTTGGTATACGCATTTATAACGTCCATGGCAAGAAGCCTATTAATTTTGGACCTAATCGGTTGACCGGTACCAGAGTAACGACTAATTAAAGGTCACATGTTTTTTTTAATTTTTGTCAACCGGTATAATTTGACAGTTAACACTATTCCTTCACTTATGCTTATCAAACGACACTGACTGAGTTGGCCAAATGGTAACGCCTTGGATTCGTATTCTGGAGGTCCCTAGATCAAATCCCGGAGCCGGCCGATTTGACATGGATTTTATTTTTTTATTTTTATGTGAGTGCGTGATTGTCAAGGTATCACAAATCTGTAGTTCTGCTGACGTTGGTCGATTTTAATGTGATTAGAAAAACTTATTTTCTGCATATCATAATTGCAATTATAATTGATTCAACAAAAACATACTGGCATTTTGTTATATCAGTTTACCTGATTTTATTTCTATTATAAATGTCATCGACCTAGACACAGGCCGAACCCGCGAACAGATAGCCAGTGCCTGACAAGACTAAAAGGTATATCAGTATCGTATTACTTAAAGCTTGCCGAACAGGGGGGGGGGGTGCTCCTATTTATTATATATAAATGTAAGGAACCTGCTGTGAAAGACGAGTGCAGTGACTCTCCCGTCAGTATCAGACATTATAATTGCAATTAAATTAAGGATGGAGACTCTGGAAGATGCAAAGCCCGTAATAGCCCCTTCTCTCTCCAAAGCTGCAGCAAGCCCCCTATCCAGGCCGAACCCGGCGAGGGTTTCGTTGGTTGGTCGACCGGGCAAGCTGTGTGTGTGTAGACCGTACTTTAGTAGCGTTCCTCCCTCCGCATGAAACCCGGGGGTTGCTATAGCAACGGATGCTGCAGCAACCATATAGTCATACAAACGGCATACAGTACCCTTAAAGGTTTGCTATCTCGTGGGAATAAAATATATGTTAAGAACTAAAATGGTATTGCTCTCATTTGTCCGAACTCAAGTCATGTCCACAAGTAGACGTCTCGTATCATTTTCCGAATATAAAACTATTTTTTTACGTATTTTTACACTATCTCACCGCAAACACTTGGACCCTTCCACCCTGGATCGAATCCAGCTCAATAAGTACGGAATTTGTGATTCTCAAGGTACTCCCGTTTCTCCTGTCCTTATCACTTCCCCTGACCCACTGAAGTTGTTTACTACACTGCCCAACCGACAGACACACCTAAAAGGTGTACCCCCTAGCGTACCTCTCTCTCTCTCTTCATCTTAGTTTCACCTCTCCCTTTTAGGGATATGCGTACCTCTCTATTATTTATTTATTTATTTGATTAATTATAAGTACCTTACGGCTAATATATTACATCAATCATATTATATGTTTTTTTTTTTAAACCTCGTGTTCCATAATGTACTTCTAAGATCAAACCTGCGTTGTTAGGCGTGTTGATTTTAGTTACGGAGGTTCACGAGATCGATGCCAGTTAAGTCTACATAAGAGGGGCTTTGAACTTAAACCTTATAAACAATCCAACACACCAAACCATGACAACTCTCTAGGAAAACAAAAAACTAAACTCGCACACCATATTTACGAATTTACCACACTACCGGGTGTTTAATATGGAAGGCATGTGACGGGGAGGAATTGCTACAATTAGCCTTCCCCTAACGTTATCTACGGGAGCTACCATACGGCACAGAGCAATGAACTAATCCTGTGTTGCCAAATATCTCACCCAAACACACCCACTGTTCAATTATCTAAGTACTGTGATGTTAAATCATTATGCGATAACAAAGTGCACTCGCTACACGTAACAATCTCAAGGTTGCGTGCATATTACTCAACTTAGCTACCCACTCCTAACACATGCATAACTGCAATTATCCATAGCTTAATTGTCATTTGTATTTCTGTTAAAATCCTCTGCTATGGATCATAATTTCATTATCAGTTAATCATCCCTTTCTTTAATGTCTGATCGAATGTTTTATGGTTATTTAACGACGGTAGTGTACTCCTATACAGGCATGTAACCATCGACACAGTTCTTAAGCTACTTAGTCTTCTTTTTTATAGGGCCTTTGCCTGTTTATTTCAACCACATTACGTACAGACTACGGTATTCCATGAGCCTTTATCATGATTGCTTGCGGGAGTGGTAGTAAGCCAGTCCTCTGGATCTCTTGTATGCTGCACTTTGAATGCCATCCTAAAGATATTTTTGCTTTACATGGCCATAAATTTAGACAATAACCATGACATTTAAACTCACAAAAATGCCATCGACCCGGACGAAGATCGAACTTTTAAACTTGGGAACAGAAAATCAGTGCCTCTAATTGATATTAAGGTAGGAAGTTTCAATAAAATACACAGGAGTAGGCCTAAATCGTTGTATACTTTTTGTCGCCATTTCAAATTAAAATACTGTTGATACTCTGAAACGCCCCTACAGTAGTAACTAGAATAGCTGAGAGGGGCCATAAGCCATGCCACTTAAAAATAGTCCTGAGCACGTGTGTAGACTAAACTATAAACACAACACAGCTGGAAAATGATGAGGACAAACTGACTGCATTATACTGTAGAATTTGGGCATGGTATCTATATTGGCAAATCGGGATGACAGAATCAATCCCCCAAGAGATGTTCTTTAATAATCTCTGATTCACAGTATACCTTCTCAATGTGAAGGACCAATTAAAATCTTCCCAATACCCGTACCCATTCATCTGTTTTAGACTCGTGCAAAAATATATAGGCCTACTGTTCGCCAAACTAGCCTTAAATTCTTAGTCCCCATGCTTCTTTATAGACCCAACTGATCTTTAGAGATTTTTCCGAAAAAATGTTTTCAAATAGCAGTATTATCTTTTAGTATAAGCATTTTCTATACAAAGTTATAAAAACTCGAAAGAGCAGTTTTCAAGAAAATCTCCAAATTTGCTTGAACATGCAAAGTGAAGACAAATTCGTCCCTAATCTTCTTGTCAAATCCCCAGAAGATTTAAACCAAATACAAAACAGTGTGTTAATTTTACTATCTTTAGATCTCTATCTCTACTGATCACATCATAGCCTTACATATTTTTCTGAAAATATTTTTGGATGCTCTCTCTCTCTCTCTCTTGGTCGTAGTTTTACCTCTCCCTTTTTAGGATTTAAGCGACCCAAGCCGCCCGGGCCTTACAGGGCCGCGACCTGTCGGGAGAGGGATTATCTTTGGATCACATACATACTTTTTTGACCAGACAAGGACATGGAGGGCCTCCCCGGATGAGTGATCAGCCCAACGCGGGACCACCTCCGAGACAACACGAACACATAGGACGATACACACCCTTCACACACACACACACACACACACTCACTCACTCACTCAGAACAGGGCGAGGATGGGATGAAGATGATAATGACGGCCAGATGATATCCGGGGACCACAAGGGCCTAAAGTTACCTGACATTTGTCTCACAGGTGAGGGAAAACCCCGGAAAAAGCCTCACCTAGGTAACTTGTCCCGACCAGGAATCGAACCCGGGCCCGCTGCGTGAGAGGATTGAACGCATCCCCTGAGCCACAGCAGTGGACAATTATGGATGCAGGGATCTAAAAACATGCATTTCTGCTGCAAACTCAACACTGAACAAAATACTCTATCTACAGTAGGTATATATTACCTAGGGGTAGAGAACGTACTCATGGTCCTAATAAAAATAAAAGTAATAATAATACTGGTAAATAGTGTCAAGTCCCAGGTCTATCAATGTGAATTATAATTATTATTGATCTATCATCGCCTATTACAGAATCCTACACTTAACAGGCCTACTAGAGTTAAATACATATTGCAAGATTAATTGCATTACTTATGCAATGTGTTCAGACTAGAAAAAAAAACGAAGGAGCAAAATCCTTCCTAAAAATGTTGAATCCATTTTTCTAAATATTTTGAATTCTAGAAAATATTTTAAAAACTAATGACAACTTGCTGAACAGTACGTATAACATGAAACAGATTTTCGGCGCAAGTACGTAGACGAGAAGATAAAAACAATAACAAATACAGCACAGCAATAGTTTCCTCGCAGTGAAAGCATTACTTGAGTCGGTAATGTCTGCCGCTCAAGACCACGTGGAGATAAGGCAGTCCGTTTCATTCACTCGGACCTACTTCCACGCCGGTATCACAATAGATAACTCCTCAAACACCGGAAATGTTTACTCAGCTTTTCTCTTTATTAAGTAAAATATATACGAGCTTGAAATTCAATACTACTGGTTAAATAAGCAGAAGAAATATACAGAAGATGATGAGATTTGCTTATGTCTTGTTAGAGAGGCTTCATGACTCGTCACGGTTTTTGTTCTGTTGCCTCGACCTTGATGGCATGAGACTGGTTTTATGGTTCAACGTTCCAAAGAAAGGGAAATCGTGCAAGCGAGATCGAAGAAGCAAAGAAGGAACATGACCTACGATAAAATAATGGAATGTTACATACCCTTATGTATAGTCACAATGTGACAATCTATATTTTAAGATTTACATTAAAAACATTACCAGTAAAATCCATTTAAGCTTCGCATGGGACATCATCAACAACACAGATTTAATTACCGTATTAACACAGAATTTACAATAAAATTGTCAAGAGGCAAGATACCGTGATTTGACATAACATGCCTATGTATTTAGAGAACTTAGTCTCTGAATACAGAAATCTCAAGTTATAAAAATACAGGTCATAAAACAGGATGAAACAGCAACACGGTAACCAATGACCATTGTAACGAAGTAATTCGCCTAACTAATCAAAACTTAATGCCAAATCATGAAACCTAAACTTGACATCCGCAAAACTGCACGTGTACACACTTCACGGCTGTTATATTTTATTTATGTAATGTAAATCCATGGTTTTAGAAAATTTGGCAGAGGCAAACCAATGTTTAACAACTTAAGGAATGCATATAGGCCTAGAGCAGGCCCATAACCAAAATCCGCAAAACACGTGCTCGAAAATAAATCTATGAAAAACAAGCTTGCAACAATGCATTAAATATTATAACGCAACAAAGCACATGAAGGGCCACTAGATGTTACGGGGGAAAAAAGAGAACACAACAGAGACACGGTAACATCTGCTCCATTGGCCCTTTGTTCTGAGTTTCCTTTCCTTCGTGCACGGGCCTGGCTCCTCAACCCAGCCCAAGGGGTCTTCCGGCCAGCTGCTGTTTTCAGCTCGATACCAACCAAGTATTCTTTGTTTCCTAAACTTGTTTAGTCCATTGTATTATTTTCTCTGAAAGTAGCATTTCTTCCAAATTTACTTGATTTTAAACTTACTCGCCTATAGCAAGTCCAACGTATGAAAAAAAAACTAGATTTATGGAAGTCTGAACTACACAAAAATACACAGCAACAATAATTAGTCAAACAAAAAACACAAAAATCCAGGTTGCACCAGATGAAATAAATCACACAGATCTATCATCTAACCTACGCCACAAAGTTAGGGTACAGGGATTATTTTGTAAAAATGTGAATGAACCACGTGCTCCTAATGAGGAGACACTGCTGCCTACTAAATAAGAAAACGTTGGTCTAGGAATAATACGAACATTTTGACCCATTAATTGAACTGGTTGAATAAGCAGTAGGGAATTAACAAATATCAACATAGACCATAATCGATCACATGGCCCACATGCACTATGAACTAAATTCGACTTACCTTGTCTTCCCACGATTTCAGCTACATGCTCGGAACTTGGCACAGGCACACACTCCGTCATGTTTTGGCTCTTCTTGCCTCTGTTCTCATCGGGGAAGGAAGGAGTGAGTGTTTCGCCGGGTGATGGCTCAGTCGTTGTAGGTGAGGAATCATTGAATCCTAGCATTGATAACTCGAACGCTAGTTGTAGGGCTCTTTGGTCTTCAAGACCGCTATTATTTCGATCCATATCGGAAAACAGACTAGCAGGCATCACAGGATATACAGGAATTATTACAACATACAATAAAAAGAACACTGTACAAAAATAAAACTCTACTCTTTAACGCCGCTGTTACGACAATGCTCGGCTTGTATGCCGACGCAGTGAGGCCGGCAATGCGACTGGACTGCGATGCCTGTTTAGGATAAAGGCATGTGCTCAGACGAAACGTCGCAGACCTTTGGCGCAGTTTCTTGGCGCGGTAAAATTGAATCCTGCGCTTTCAATGGTGGATCCTGCCCACGTGACTCTACGGAGCTCCCGCGGTGTAGATTCCAATTGGGTGGAATTCTTCCCCCTCGCAATGCTATAGCTGGGGAGGAGGGAGACATGGACGATGCTAAAATTACCAACTGGCGAGGGTCGAGGCGCGGAGCTAGACAAAGGAAGCGGAGAACACGTGTTCTCTATGGCTGTTCTTCTGCAAGCCGGTACATTTCACATTTCAAAAGAAATATTTTCTCCCAATATATTACGTCATATTCACATAACGTAATTAATTTTTAATAACTTATGATCCTCCCAATACTTGACATACCGTCAAGTTTACAATGTTTTTGCGTCAGATTTAAATAACTTTCTCCGCAAGACATAATTATTAGATAAATACTAATGTCTTCTTCTGTGTTAAGATGTATTAACAGTGGCGGACGCAGAGGGGGGGATAGGGGGGTTACATCCCCCCCCCCGAAATTTGAAAAAAGGCTATATATGTACTCTAAGTGGCCAGTTTTTTTAACTAATTTTATATGGAAGTTGAAAGTCAAATCCCCCCCCCCCGAAAAAAAATTTCTGCGTCCGCCACTGTGTATTAACATGCTATTTGTTAATCTTGTTGCTTACCTGTACCGGTTTCTGCATTTCAGGTTCCTTGCTTTTTACTTTTTGTCGCTTTTTTCAATGCATTTTAACCAATTGCAAGTTCTTCATAGTTGCCAAAATGGTAAAGGACATGCCATGAGTGCGCAGGGATGGGGCCCGAGGAGCCCGGGCCTCCTCCAAATTTAAAAAAAAATACAATTTTAATTTTTGAAAAGTAAAAATTATGGTAAGCATTTGTTTAAAAAAAACTATTGTTTATAACTGAAAAAAGACGTTCAAATGAAATTTTTAGGTTTAAATTTTGCAATAAAATTCGGGGAGTGGGCCTACCCCCAGGGACATCGGTTGGCCCCTCCCGAACCAAAATCTCGGTAGGTCTCTGGCCTGTAACGTTTAAATGCAGATATATTATCATTTCTTTTCACTAGACATTGGAATTTTAGGCAAATGCCTATTTGGTTCCTTTAAGAAAATGTAGAAAATAATTGTAGATGTTTGCAAGTTATAGAAAATTATTGGGAGCAGTTTTATAGTGCCTATGATGACCTAAAATGGGGGTCTTCCTTCCTGCGCCTAAATTTGCCTAAACAAATGATTTTTAAGGGTTTTAAAAGAATTTCAAGAACTATTTATATTAATATTACAGTTTAGTTAAAAATGAATTTATTTTATTTTTGTCTCAAGCACGGAATGACACCACATTGTCATGCGAAGACTAACAAAAATTATATAATAATATAATATAATAATAATGTTGTTGTTGTTATTATTATTAATAAATAACATATTGTGATGCTTATAGTCATACACATAAAAAACTTATATAAATACAGATTAAAAACATACATGAACTTACAGATTCCACATTACTTTTTTTTTTTGTGTGCCCACCCTTGCCCCCGGAGTGCCAAGCAATTAAGCCTAAACCTCCGGTCAAGCCAAATTTTGGTAACCATATGTGATGTGTGTATTGTATACCTATTGTGCCCTTATGTACATCCGTAGGGGATGTTGATGGTGTGACGTGTTTGGGCTGTGTACTTTTGTCTTTGTATTTTGGCGTAGGATAGACCTACGTGCGGATAGGTCTTATGTGCAATATTTCCCGAGTGTTTAGATTCCACATTACTAACCAATGAATTCTTAACTGGAAAAGTCGATTGGTTAATGGTTAGTTAACGACCTAGAAATAAGTAACTTAGGCCTGAGATCTTCCCCGGTGTGACCGAAATTTATCCCGGAGGATAAATTAATCTATTGATCTGGGTCTGTCACATTGCATAGATCAGCGTTTCTCAACCTTTTTGAACCCGAGGACCTCTAAAATGTCTAAAAAAATTTATGAACCCCTAATTTTACATCCCATTTTTAAAGAAGGCCTACATTCTTAATATTTGGGACATTAATTATAGGTCATTATAACGAAATATGTGAAAAAAGTTTACTTCTTTATTTTCCACTAACTTTTAACTTTATGATATTTTTAAATTAAGTCTAAGGACCATCTGCATCATCTTTGCGGACCACTGGTGGACCATAGGTTGAGAAACGCTGGCATAGATAAATGCCATCAACCTGGGCCGGATTCAAACTATCGAACCCGCTACATTAAGCATAGAAAACCAGCGCCATATTCATTGCGCTACCCAGGCCGACTTCAATGCAACGTTAACAGTGTTAATGATATTATATGAAACGATGTTAAAAAATACAATATTAATATAAAATATTTTTATTATTAAATATTATTATTAATTAAAATATTATTATATTAAAATAAAATAAATATTATCATACAAATATTATACAAATTATACACGGTCACAATATTTCAGGTTGTAATTATTATAGACGACGATCGGTGAGCCATCTTTTAACTCGATATTTTGTGTCCATGTTAATGCCTTCAATTCTAAAAATTATTGCTCCCATGATATAAGGTATATTTCCTGTAAATTAGTAAATTTTAAGTCTTCCTTAACTATTTATTTATTTTATAAGTAAATTTACACAACACAAGACCACTCGAATGAGCAAGCGCGCGTGCTCGGGCACAGTTCAGCCATTTACATTACAAAATACAAATACATAAAGAAAATATAACTAATTTGAAATCAATACCTATAAAAATATTTATTTATTTATTTAATATACAATTTATTTTAGCCCTATTTCACCATAAGGTACATCAGGGCTGTAGTTTTATGTCAATCTCTATATATATATAAGGCTTTGTCCTGACTGACAGGAATCAACGTACAGCCTAAACTATAACAGGTAGAGACTTGGAATTTTGACAGTACCTTCGTTTCATAATGTAGGTGCTCACTAAGAAAGGATTTTGAAAAATTCTGATTTTAAATGCCAAAAATCAAATGTTTTTGAGAATACTTAATCCCTTTTTACATAGAATTATCGAATCCGAATCACATTTGACATTAAAACATATTGTTGCCAGTGGGTTTCAGATGGGTTTGGAATTAAATTAAATGGAAGTTTGACAATTACAGTTGGCTTTGTCTATTTTTGTCATACCTTGGAAATGAAACTTTCGCGTTCGCTTGAATGTTGTAAGCCCTAAAATGGTCAAACATTGTTTTATTTGGACGAAACTCACTATACAGGGGTTTTCTGGACCAAGGAACTCGAATCTAAGGTCGCTTTTACCAGACGACGCTATCTAATCGTGGTATGTAGTTCACGTGATTTAGGTGTTAATAAATATAATGATTTAACTATTATGCTCTTAATTTTTAATTTATGAAATAATTATCGCGGGCGAAGCCGCGGGCATATGCTAGTAATGTATAATGTACCTGTTTTCTTGTATACTAGAGTAGCCTGTTATGCTAAAGTTTAAATAAAATTATTGTAAACTCTTAAATATATAACATATGAATAGTGGAATTCTCTACTAACTTACAACAATCCTTGCGAAAAATTTTTAAGAGTGGTTTATCATATTTTACACCACAATAGTTTAAGTGTCCTATTAACGAAAATCTTTTCCTTGCAAAGAGTGGGCTCTCAAAAAGTAGATGTTCTACGGTCTGTTTTTATTTACAAATACATAAATATCCATTCTCCCTTATAATTTTAAACCTTTCAAAATAAGAGCCAAAATTTCCATGACCTGACAAGAATTGAGTTAATATAAATTCCGGTTCAATTTTACTTTGAAGTCGGGTTTCAATATTTGGAAAAAAATAAGTCTTTTGTAATTGTTCCTTTAGCACTAGGTAGCCACTTATTGTTCCACCTAGTTTTAAAAATAATAAAAAAAAAATAATAATAATAATAATAATAATAATAATAATAAAAAGAAAGAACAGAAAAAAAAAGAAAAGTGGGAAGAACAAAATTGAAATCCTGAGTTATAACAAATAAAATTACAGAGTGAAGTAAGTTTTAAACTAATGTGTCGATTAAAGGGATCGGTTTATAAATTGAATTTATTATGCGGTTTATTATTGATTAATTGGAAATAAGATTTTTGATAAGGATATTGAATTTTTTGCTGTTCATATGTACTATTTCTGGATGTCGCCTAATTATAGACTTATAGAGTCTTGGACCATAATAATTGCCATGCTTAGAGCCAGAAGAGGTGAAGTATTTTGGTTCTATTAAAGGCAATGTTTTATTTCTTCTAGTGTTGTAGTTATGAGGATCAGATACATGTACGTTACAAAAGTGTGAGCTTATAAATTTGTTCTACAGTCATAACATTAAATTCAGGAAATATCAATTCTGTTGGATATTCTATAGCCTTTTTTAAACAAATTTTTATAATACTCTTCTGTATTAGATTCAAAGGAGTCAATACAGAAGTACCACTTCCTCCCCAGCCAATGATACTGTATTGGAGGACAGACTGTATTAGAGCTAAGTAGACTATCCCTAAGACTTCAGTCGGTAAATATTGTTTTCGACTGACAAATTTGTATAATGTTTTTCTTAGTCTGGTACATAAATATGTTATGTGTTTGTCGAATTTCAGATGACGATCTATAATAATACCAAGGTATTTGTCCTGATTTGTCACCTTCACAGCCTGGCAGGTGCATGAGTCTAATAAAAATTGTTTGAAATACATTGCATAGATGGTTAATGCATTAAAATATTGAAGAAATAAACGTGTAGGCTACATCAGGTTCATGGGCTAAATGTTGCTCTGATTCTCAATGCCCTCTTTTGTAATATAGGAACCCTTTAAAGACTTTTATTGCATGCTGCCCCCCCCCACAGTGAAATAGTTAGGCCTAATAAGGATATACGACTCCGAAGTAATACTTCTGAAACTTTATAATACCCTTATTGCTGAGCATCCTAAATTCAAAAATATTAGTGTCGACCAAGTTAAGATAAAATTAAAAGAACTATTTAATATTTGTAATCGAATGTTGTAAATGTTTTGCCTTTCATTTGTTTTGTCTTAATTTCTTCTACCTACTTCTATTTATAAATATAAACATATTTTGTAAAATTGAATTCTACTTTTGTCATTTTGAATTCCCTACTTTAATTTTTTTTTAACATTGTTAACGTTGAGTTTAGTTTAGGTATTTAATTTGTGTGTAATGGCTATTTGTAAATTTCCATGTCTCTCTTATTTAATATAAAATTGTAATTGGGCCTAGCTTTGCTCATCTAGAGGCTTATGATGATTTTATTTGTTTGTAAAGTATGTTTAAAATTTCTGATTTAAACAATTTCAGTTTCAATTTTAAACATCTTACGTCACATGCTGCCAGTGAGCAGAATAAAACTACATTATTTTATACATTCTTAAAGATACTAGGCTATATTAAGATAAGGAGCTGTACTTCTTAACATAAACATGCTGGAAGTCAGCTTTTTTTACGAACATGATCGATTTGAAGTCTGCAGAGTATTCATTATTATTATTATTATTATTATTATTATTATTATTATTATTATTATTATTATTCTTTATTGCTATCATCAACACCACTATGGTGTTATGGATAGAAGTCAATTACAAATGTTTAACACTCTTAGTGAGTCTAACAGAAGGCTTGACAATAAAATAATTGAATCTAGTGGAGTGACTATGTACAACTTGCCTAGTGGTAAACTTATTCAGATTCATCTTTATCATGCTCAGACAGTTCAAAATGTATTGATTTAAATTATGTAACCATACGAAGTTCTGAATACTTGCAAACTTACTGTGCTTATGTAGGAACTTTTCATTTTAAACATAGAAAGAATATGCTGGATCCGTATTTATGTGCAGACAGTACGTATTTATAATTATTAAGAACATATTCATTATTAAGATTGTCATATTTTGAAGAGCAAACAAGACACCTAATGAACTCTAATTCGCGAAGTTGCAGGGTCGAAGCTCCTGGTCGGACAACCTGAGTTGGGTTTTTTGAGATTTCTCTCACTCAGATAGGTACCAGTATATGGCGGATTGGAATGTAGTTAACACCTACCTAAAACGTTCCCTGTCCGTTGTCTGTGCAAAATACATATTATTACGAAGGTGAAATTTTATAAATAAATTTTATGAATTATCTAATAATCTACTCTTGTTCTATACAGCCAAAAGTGACATGAATGGTGTTGTTGATATTTTTACATGATATAACTTATAATTTCCGAAATCTATAGAATTCTCATTTTTACCGTATCTCAGCTATATTTAATTTAAGATATTTTAGCATGTGTTATATGGAAGTAGGGTGACCAGATGTCCTCTTTTTCGTGGACATGCCCTCAGTTTTATCTCTCGGTCCTCTGTCCACGAACAAATTTTTAGTCTTCCAAAATGTCCTTTCTTTTTTGTAATACTGTAGTTGACGTCTTCGTCGTTTGTAATGAGTGCCATAACACTAGCCCAACCTCGGCGGTTTTCGGTACATGCATTCAGTAATCGAGGGTACGCCGTAGCGTAGTGGTTGAGGCGCTGCGCTACAAACCGGAAGGTCGCGGGTTTGATCCCCGATGAGGTCGTTGGAGTTTTTCAATTGGCCTATTCCTTCTGGTGGCACTATGGCCCTGGGGTCCACTCAGCCTCTTACAGAAATGAATACTAGGAGCAATCCTGGGGGTAAAGGTGGCCGGTGTGTAAGGCTGACAACCTTACCACCCTGTGTGCCGAATGTCCAAAATATGGGAGCCTCAATCTCCTGGAACCCTCTAGGCCTCCATGGCCTGTATAGGGAACCTTTTACCTTTAAAGTCAGTAATCGTTATTTTCATTCTGCAAAGCGTAAAACACGCCAAGCAGAGTTGTTAAAATTGCTGAATTTTGTTTGTATCCCAGGCCAAAACGCTAATGTTGACAGAATTTTTTCATTAATTGCATGTCAGTGGATAGATAACAGTTGACAACTGAATCTGTTAAGATCTAATGTTAGTGCAGTATAACTGTCACGTAAATCTTGAGGAAACTCCTGCAAGGAAAGCCATCTTCAGGGGAAATGATATGAGTGCACTTTGCACTTTGGTTTTTATGATTTGCAGTTTAATAAATTGTAAGAAAAAGTGTTTAATTTCATGTTTATTAACATGATTATTGATGTTTCTAAACTCCACAAGGGGGTTATATACATTTCTTCACGGCTTCCATTAGGCTTGTCCTAATTTTTTCTCCAATGTCCTCATTTTCCCACCCTACTGCTCTCTTTTTCATGTAGGTAGATGGTCTCCCATGGAAAGCCCATTGGTCTCATTTGATTCTCCCGTTAGTTTTATACCTGTTTTCCATTTCCATACTCGGCCTACATGGTTCAGGAGTACAGATATGATGGGATACAACATGAGGAATAATAGATGGGATTGTCTATTTCTCAATCAGTTTTTCTGTTAAAATAGGAATACAATTTTTCCACCCTCTTAATGGATAGTGAACCTAATTGGACACAGTTTCATTACAAAATAACTACCGATTCCAGTGACTGATCTCTTTCAGTAAACATTCCAATTTTACTATCAAATAGGCTATGAAGACATGGTTATTAAAAGGTTTTGTTGTGCATTTTATCAGCTGAATCACATTTTTGTGGCTACTGTTGAGTAATAGTATATTGCGATACAAGTGCCGTAAGGCACGTTTACGGGTCGAGGAAACAGATTGAAAACCCGAGGTGCAGCCGAGGGTTTTTAAGTTTTCGAGACCCGTAAATGCCTTTACGGCCCGTGTGTTGCATGCAATTTTTTGCACGATGATTATTTATATCAATTTAATTATATTAATTGTGATATTACCTGAAAATATTATGTAAATACATTCTTGAAAATAGATGTTTATTTCAGAAAGTGATTCGCATGTGTTTGTTGTTATGGGAACCGAATATTTGTCCTGGGGGCCGTGCCCATAAAGGCTTGTATTATGAAGTGTATCGTAATGAATTATGACGTAGCGCTTGGACCGTAAGTAATTTAACCTCATCGCAACCGGCCTTAGCAACAAGACTGTGTGGGAATGTCAACTTACGAGCCATGTAAACAACGTTCGTAAGTACCACTTACTAGCTAAGGAGTGCAAAAAAATTCATTTTTAAATCAGGCACCGTCTACACAGCCTCGATACTTACAGTAAAGGGGTGAAATTGTACACCTAAATTGTAAACTTCCTGGTTTGAATATTTATTTAATGAATACATCAATTGTGGTAATGAATCTACTATATTTACATTATTTTGCTGCAGTACTAAGTTAAGGCGTTCACAGAGAAAGTAATAAAGGTTATTATCAGGGCCAGGATTTTGATGACATGTCATCTTTTAACTGAAACATCATAGACGTTGCCCACTAGTGCAAATATTCTGATCATGACTACTAGATTTTTTAAATTGTAATTTTTAGGGTAATGATTTGGTCATTTCCCCCGTTTTTTATTTTTAGGTAATTTTTAGAGATAAATGTCAATTTTTGGTCATTTTACAGTATTTTTTCAACATTTCACATTTTTAGGTAAATTTTTTAAATATAACGTCATTATTTTCTTATTTTGTGTTGTTTCTTGCATTATATAGAGTCTTCATTGAGTATTATCGGAACTCTAAATAAGCATAAATAAATACATCTTGTTATAATTTTAATTTGTATGTAGAAAGGCGGTGTTTACTGTTTGCATTTATCGTATGTAATTATCTAATTACAAGCACAAATCTGATGAATAAACTAATATTTTCATACATTTTTTTTTGTTTTTTGTTGTTGTATTTTTGCAGTCATTTTATAGCTAATTATTAAAGTATTTTAGGTCTTTAAATTCCGGGGCCTGGTTATTATGTTAAAATCTTAGTGGTTTTATAATATAGGCCTACCGTCTTTTGTGCAGTTAACGATGAAATTGCAATCGGGCCAGACAATATATATATTTTTTTTTTCATAATAGACTACTCTTGTTACTGATTATAACCGTAGACATATTCACCAGTTAAATAGTTAATACAAATGCAGTACTATTTTGTAATACAGTATGCAGTAATATTGTACAATTCAATATAAACTGTTATCCATAAAATTAACTTCCCAATCTAATTCAACGTAAAATATTTAGAACCATAATATCAGCTATTTCCTTAAGGAAAGCTATGTCTGAACATTTCATTTTCAGAGGATAAGCATTTCAGAGGTGTTTCCAACAATAGATCATAATAAAATCAGGTAAACTGATGTAACAAAGTGCCAGTATGTTTTTGTTTAATCAGTTATGAATGAAATTATGATATGCAGAATAGAAAAAAAAAAGTCAAATTGGTATGTTTCGGGATTTGAACGATAGGACTCCAGAATGTGAGGCCAAGACGTTACGTTCTCGTCCACCTGGGTCAGTTTAACGGTCTAGTTGGATAAGCGCATGTAAAACAATAGTGTTTTTGTCATAGCTAACTGTATTTTAATTTCCAATATAAGATCACAGTAAAACAATAGGCTATGTTGTCAAGATAACTGATTTGCATTTTTTTTATAAATTATTTCGAATACGTATCTTCTAATATATAAAGTCGAATGTGTGTTTGTGGATATGTGGGTATGTATGTATGTATGTACGTTTGTTCCTTATACAAATCTACATTTCGTTACCAATTTACACGAAATTTTGCATACATACCCAGTTAAGCCCGGGAAGTAACGCGGTCAACATTAAAATTGAAACAAAACAGTCCTTCCCTTGAAAATTATATAATTTCTGAGAATATTATACTGAAAAAATGAAATGCTGTTCAGTTGTCAAGACAACAGTGTATTGTTTACACAGTTCACATGGGGCTCTGGACAGTACATAATATTGGACTTTAACGAATTCTGATGCTAACGATTTGTAAAAATAATTCTTGAAGAATAAAATCCACGAAAATAAAGCACATTGTAGAAGTTCCAAGTAACTATAGAGGAATAAGTGTCATGGCTTCAGTTAGTAGGGTATTCAGTAGTATAGTGAAGAATAGATTGGAAAAGGTAGCATGCGAGGTAGTATCCCAGGAGCAGGTGGGTTTCACAGCCGGGAAAAGTTGTGTGGATAACATCTTTTGTTTACGACAGATGTGCCAGAAAATGGTGGCGAAAAATCAAGATCTCCATTTGGTGTTTGTTGATATAGAAAAGGCGTACGATTCGGTGCCAAGAAAGATGCTATGGAAGGCACTGGAAAAGGTGGGTGTGGATGGTGCAACAATAGAGTTGATGAAAAGAATGTACTACGGTTGCAAGGCAGCTGTAAAGGTTGGTAATAGAATATCTGATATGTTTGAAACAAGCAAAGGACTAAGACAAGGATGCTCTATGTCACCGACAGTATTTAAATTATATTTAGAAGTTGTTCTTGGCTATTGGAACAGACAGTGCAGGAGTTTGGGTGTGCCAGTACAGCATCAACATTTGCATTCACTGTTGTTTGCTGATAATCAAGTGCTTTTGGCCCTGGATAGAGACGATGTTACGTATCAGTGAGAAAGTTAATGGATGCGTATAAGCAGTGGGGATTAGCAATTAATATGAAGAAGACAGAGTATCTGGTGGTTGGAAAGGAGCAAGGAGAAGACTTGATTTTTTAGTTTGGTCGGATAAGCAGCGTGGATGTGTTTAAATACCTGGGCTCATTAATTGATAAGACTGGTCAATGTGATGTGGATATATCCCATAGGATAAGTCAAGCGAGAGTGGCAATTAGATCTCTGAATGGGATATTCTGGAGTAGTCGTATATCCAGAAGAACAAAGAGAATGATATTGCGTGTTGTTGTTGAAAGCATTTTGACATATGCTTCGGAATGTTGGACATTGGACGAGAGGCAAAGGTGTAAGATTGATGCGGTGGAAATGGATGGGCTGCGACGGAGTATGAGAGCTACTCGTTTGGACCGACTAAGAAATGAGTATATCAGAATGGAGATGGATGCGGTGGAACCCGTTTCGGACAGGATTGATGCTCGGGCATTGAGATGGTATGGACATGTTCGGCGGATGGAGGAGCAACGTTGGCCACAATGCCTGCTCAATTGGTCACCATCGGGGAGAAGATGGCGAGGGAGGCCAAGAGCAACCTGGAGAGGGACAATAGCTAAAGCTATGGGAAGGAGAGCCCTAACTGAGGAAGACTGGCAGGATAGAAAAAGATGGAATCTGAGAACAGGCAACTGCTAAAAGTGGAAATGCCTGCAAAAGTAAAAAAGTAAGTGTAATGCAGTCACATAACTTTCTCTACCCTCGACACAAGAAATATTTTCTCACTTCACATTTTGATGTAGAATAAGAGGTTTTATTGCAGGGACGACTTAAGTATGTGAGTATGCTATATCAGAAGTCTGTAAATAATCCGTTCCGCTTATACGTTATCCATAGCTGTAGGCTTTGTATTATTTGAGAAATAGGGATGTTTATCATAGCCCCTAAGCATGGGATGGAACATTTTGGGTCCTATGCTGCAGTATATTATGTCCCGGATTTTAGGGGAGGAAAGTATGAAAGTGATATTGCATTTCTCTTTTATTTCAGCCCCGAAACGGTTTTATGGTAACATGAGAATGAGAAATAAAAATTTCCGTCAAGTCAATACAATATTATGTAATTTATGTTTCTTCTTATTTCTTATTTCAAGCAACAGAATGCAGCATTCGACATCCTCTTTGAGCCATAAAAAGCTATATCTAGCGTTTTCTGGTGGAATAGTTTGAGTGTGATAAATCTTTTTCTTCATTTCAAGTTCTACATACATATTATATAAGGACCTAGAGTTTCAAAATCGAAAGTCCTCCATAAGTTAATTTCAAATTAAAAAATACAAAGCCCGGGCGACGCCGGGCCTTTTCAGCTAGTATTACCATAAAATAGGCACTAAATTGAGCATTACTCCGAAACAGGTCAACCGATTTTATCCAATATTAATAGACGTCTTCCCATGGACATTATAAATGTGTATACCAAGTTTCATAAATATCCGGTAAAGCGTATTTGAGTTACCGCGTCTTTAAAATATACACTAAATTGAGTTTTACTCCGGTACCGGTCGACCGATTTAGTCCAATATCAGTAGACGTCTTCCCATGTACATTATAAACGAGTATACAGAGTTTCAGGAAAATCCAATAAAGCATATTTGAGTTATAGAGACTTCTTATATAAGGCACTAAATTGGGCATTATTCCAGTACTGGCCAACCGATTTGGTGGAATATCAATAGACGTTTTCCCATGGACATTATAAATGCGTATACGAAGTTTCATAAAAATCCGATAAAGCGTATTTGAGTTATTGCGCCTTTAAAATAGACACTAAATTGCGTTTTACTCCGGTACTGGTCAACAGATTAGGTTCAAATTCAATAGGGTACTTTTCATGGGCGTCATAAATACGTATACCAAGTTTGATGGAAATCCGATACAGCGTATTTGAGGTATGGCGCCTTTCTAATATAATCTATTAAAATAGGCACTAAATTGGGCATTTCTCCGGTACCGGTGAACCGATTTGGTTCAATATCAATAGGGTTCTTCCCATGGACATTATAAATATGTTTTCCAAGTTTCATGAAAATCCGAAAAAGCGTATTTGAGTTATGGTGCGTACAGACACACGGACAGACAGACGGACGGACAGATAGACAGACAGACAGACGGACATACATTTTTTCGTCCCCCACACAATCTCATAAAGTACCATACTGGCACTTAATAAGAACTGATGAAATAATACAAACTTACATGAAATGAAGGAAAATTCCATGCAAGTCATTGTAGAGTAGCATGGCTTAAAAGCAGAGTAGAGTAAAATTTTGGCAAGTAAGTTCATAAAAGAACTTGTTTTGTTTTCGAAGAAAAAATAGCAATCCTGATTCATATGTGTTGCTTGTGTAATGTTTGAACATTATTTTCTTTCCACCGGCAAGATTTAGATAGATTTCCATGGTGCGACTTCCGGAAAATTCCTACGTAGCTTATGTGTTCTGTGGTTTTACATTCAATAGCCCATCCATCTTAAACCCGTCATCAACTCAAAATTCAGATAGATTTCAATCCTGCATGTAAACGTGGTAATAGGCTCCTAATCTTGAGTGTTGGTTCTCGAACGAGTTTAATTGTGCTGCTTTGATTTTTAGTTGTTTGGGTCAATCAGCCAAATAACATTATTCCTGCACGAGCTTCGTTTGCATTACAACTGAAATAATTATGTCCGAAATCGTATAGGTCAGCTCATTCAGAATGGCAATAGCAATGCAAGGCTTGAAACTCTCTTCCTATATTCCTCAGATTATAATTTGCACTAACCGTTTCAATACAAAGATAAAAAATACATGGATATAAAAAATTAGGTGGAGACACTTTTATTAGCTGAAATCATTTTTGCTATTCAGGCCCTATTAAGTTTTTAATTTTGTGCACTACCAGTATACAGTACTTCCTTTTAGAAGCAGTTTTTGAATAAGATGAGTAGCTTATAAATGATAACTATCCTTCAAAGGATTTACTGAAAAAATGTTTTTAATATAACTTGTAGCTTATAGTAGCCTATAAGCAGTTTGTATACAACATTTAAACAACATTATTAGAATATTACAAAGAACTAAAATTGCTTCACGTAAAATAGTGTTATAAGTAAGAGAAGGTGCATCTATGGTTTGTGTCACGTCACAGAAGATACTAAGCCAATTTCGTTTCTTTAAAACTAAAACTAAATTTCATTTTATACGATTTTTTTATATTCGAGCTACGCTTTTCACAGAAAGACGGACACACACACACACATAAGCGAAAATCGAAAATGAAATCATAAGCACGAAGATTAAACTGCCACCCGGCAATAGATATGACACAACTGCATTATCAAGGAATTTTCACAATTTGTAATTTCAGTAGATTTTGATTCTTTATATATATATATATATATATGTATATATATATATGTGTGTGTGTGTATATATATATATATACATACACACACCGGAAAAGCGTATATATATATATATATATATATAACTTATAACTTAGCCTATACAGGGTGTTAATGAATAACACCGAAATATTTTACCTGTGTATAGAGGGGACATAGACAAGCAACTTTTATCAGGAGATTTTTGCTCTATGGATTCAAATTTCCCTGTTACAGCATAAAATCTCCCAGGAAATGGCCGTCACTGACTTCTAACATTAGAAAAAAATGCAAAACAAAGGAACATCGCTGTTAACACTGTAGTCACTAGTTATGAATAAAAAAAAGACTAATGCAGTGGCGACCAGTCATGTAATTAGTCTCTAAATTTTGCAGATTATGGAAACACTAAATTATGTTATAGCTGTTGACAAATGATAAAGAGTCAGGTTTTTATCGATCACTAGGAAGGCATGAAGTCAATTTAATGAACATTTTAACAATATTTCGCGTAATTATTGATTTATGAGCATCAAATTATAATTACTTCAATGCCCTGTAGAATACACATTTTACGTCATAGAGCAAAAATCTCCAAATAAAAGTTGCTTGTCTATGTCCCCTCTATACACAGGTAAAATATTTCGGTGTTATTTATTAACACCCTGTATATGTAATATCGTGACTAATTAGATTAGACAAGTTAGATGTGTAAGGCTACATAAAAATAAATAGGTTATAAACGAATCATGTAGATGAAAATTTCAATGACCAGTTGTTCAACTATATCATATAATTATTTTCTCTTCACTTACATAATATGAATAGTCACCAGTTTACGAGCTTTACCGGCTGATAATGTAAACGTAATGTGATAATAAACTACTCTATTCTACGAGGAAAACCATGTTAGGCTAATGTAAGTTATACTCCGTATAAATAATTAAGTTATATTCTAACCAATAAGACAAACAAATACTGCATATAGCCTTCTATTATAATTGTATATTAACTGAACAGTAAATGTAATTAACTTGGTAGGAGAATGGATCCATCTGGCGCTGTGAAACGAACACTGACTGGCTTAGTTGGTAGAGAAGCGGCACGGATAGCCGAAGGTCTTGGATTCCAAACCCAATGTCAGAGGAATTTTTTCTATGATGTTCTCATGTATATTGTAGCTTTAATATAAAGCCAACCAATTTAGAGCTAAAGAAAATGCATGGTGACATTCCGGTATATAAAATTTAACTGCTATTCAAAATACATTTGCAAATTTAGAACCTTCGGAACTCTGGTACGCAAAGCTGCACAGGTCTAGGTGGCAAAATTAAATTGTTTCTTTCGAGTTGAAATAAAGAACAGCAGAATAGGAGTGGAGTACCATCACACTCACAACTGTATTTTCTATTATGATATGGAGCCTTTCGAAATAACTGCCAAATTTTCCATGTCTGGATAAAAAATGACGTGGTTATAAATTCCAGTGTGAGCAGGCTGCTTCTCAGATGGATAATGCTGCTTTGCCAATGTAGGGTCCAGGTGTTTATCATTTGCGTTTTCAGTTTCTTTTTATGTAAGAAATTGGGCAGATGTTATAGAAAGGTGCTGAATGCAGCACCTGCAACAAGTTCACTCTCGAGTCAAGTAACGCTTGTTTGCTCGGAGACTCAGTAAAACATCAACAACAACAACATAATAATAATAATAATAATAATAATAATAATAATAATAATAATAATAATAATAATAATAATAATAATAATAATAATAATAATAATAATGTATTTGAACTGTAAAATATGTTATAGAAATAGTCAATTACATAGTGTTATTTAAGTAAAATGGAACATGATGTTATTAAAGGAAACTAAAAAAGAACACACGTACGCAGACAGACACATTTTCGAAATGTTTTTGAATTCAGGGGATCTCAAGTCGTATATTAATGCTGAAGACTCGACATCGATATTCAGGGTTCAACATAATACTTCCTCCACCTATAACTTGAAATGTCACTAACAATTTTAATGTTGTGAATAATAGTAATAGATATAATTATTATTAACTGTTACTATGTGTCCCACAGTCCAGAAAAGAAAATACAGAAACAAACTTCCGAAGCAGAAATGTAGCTACAGCTTTCCTCCATAAAGATAGTCTGCAGTTTTAACAAAACTAACATATTCTTCCCACTGATTGAACGGAATAATATCGAAATATGAATTCCACAGGTCTTGTAAAAATATTTCTAATGTGGCAAATTCTGTATCCTTCCAATTTTAAAAAGCTCTTATAAAATCTATTGAACTGATTTTGTAGCAAATCTGTACCTCGAATAAGTTCAATCAAAATGTTCATTATTAATAATTTTGAGTTATAATAAATGTTTAATTAAATGCATAGTGACGATAAACAAAACAAAGAAAATGGTGACACATATTTAAGGGTTCTTTGGTTTTACTGTGGATTAAAAGGGGTTCCGCGCACGAAAGAAGGTTGAGAAACGACGAACAGAAAAATACTGTCATTCGTTACCATGTTAGAAAATTACCATGAAAAGTCTTAATAGTAAGGGGACTCATACACTGGAAAATATTTCAAAAAGTGATTAATTTTTAGACAAATATTTCATTTAATAGTGGTATCATTCAATCATTTTCTAAAGCTGTGCATGTTCATGTACTGTACATGTATAACTTAGACACAATAGTTTCAATTTTCATTAGGCCTACTAAAAAAAAGTAATTTCTCAAGAACCGTTTGTCTGATTTCATTGAAATTTTGCAAAGTTTTCCTTTATATTAATCCACAAAGGGTGGGCATCAATGGTTAAGATTCGGTGAAAAATAATTAACTGGAAAATAAAAAATATTTTTGAAAATAAAATCTAGATTTAGCCTAAGATTTGCATTACAATTTTTATTTTATTTTTAAATGTGTTTTTATTTTCCACCCTTCGGAAAACAATTTTACGTTAAAAGGAAAAAAATAAAATAAAATTGACCATAACTAACTTGCTCTAGATTAGTGATCTTCAACCTTTTTTAGCTAATGGCCATTTTGTTTTTCGTAAAGGAAAAGAGGGCCGCATTTATTTATTGAGTATTAGTAAAATGATACTTACGTAACACAAATATATCAATTACAATACAATAACTGTAGGGGATACTTAACAATAAGTTACACATACAGTGAGTCCCACACAAGAGTTGGCCAATCATGCGGGTTTCTGCGACGCGGCGGCCCCTGCTCTAACTCCCGAGCGATCGGGTGAAATATCTACGCAAATAAAGCCGCTGACGGTATAATAGTTCAGGTTCTCACATTTACAGTTGGAATTACAATGAAAATAATCACATACCTCATCACAAGAGATGTTGGAAATGTCCTCCTCTTGCATTCACACAACACTGGCACATTTCTAGGAAATTTTCTTTCACGCGCGTAAGTTCAGCTTCCGAGATAGAGTTAATTTCTCTCGTGATATTGTCTTTAAGATCTTCTAATGTATGGGAAATTGACCTAAACACTTTATTTGTCAAGTTTCCCCATAAATAGCAGTCACATACTGTTAAAAGATCTTAAAGACAATATCTCAAGAGAAATTAACTCTATCTCGGAAGCTGAACTTATGTGCGTGAAAGAAAAATTCCTGAAAAGATACCAGTGTTGTTTGGATGCAAGAGAAGGGCATTTCCAACATCTGTTGTGATGAGGTACCTGGTTATTTGCATTGTAATTCCAACTGTAAATGTGAGAACGTGAACTATTACACCGTCAGCGGCTTTATTTGTGTCCATATTTCACCCGATCGCTCGAGAGTTAGAGCAGGAGCCGCCGCGACGCAGAAACCCGCATGATTGGCCAACTCCTGTGTGGGACTCACTGTACATGTGTTTTATATTTTGTCTTCCATGTTAATGAATAGCATCAAGCAAAGCAGCATTCTTGAATATAATGTGAGACCTGACACTGTTTCTTTGTTACTAAATTGACAAAATTGGCATTGTAGTTCAAATTAGTATTTGTTTGCGGGCCGCCAAAAATGAAGTCTGTATGCCAAATTAAATCTAAACTCCTGTAGAATAATTACAAAATTGTATGAATATTTGTCCAGACAAGGTTAAATTATTCAAGATTATGTAAAAAGAGAGTGTGTTGCTTTAAAGCTCCCTTAGGCGCTTTTTTAGAAAACTGAACTGTTTGTAATATTACACTGTTTTCAGTAATTCCTTTCCATAAAATTGCATGGTACCACAAGACAGTCTTTCCTATAGCGAATTACTTCTCAAAACCTATAAGCTAAGATTATTCGTACAAAATATCTATGAAACAAGCTTCACGTCTCATTTAAGAAATATTACCTATTATAAAGAATTGTTCATGTCATGAAGACTTATTTTCCTAGAAATGCTACTTACGCTATTTTACTCACTCCCCTTAGACCTGTAAATTAATTAGTTGTAAATAGGCAGATCCTAACTTCCTCAGTCCCAGGAAACATTTGCCCTGTTCCAGCTACAGTACAAATAAGCTGGTCGACTTGTGGACCCGACACAAATGTAGAATGACTCCGGCTGTGGTAGTGATTAGTATTATCCACAGTAAATACTTCAATTCAGAAATCGCAAAGAAAAGAAACAGCCTCACTATTATGAGACCGCAAATAGGATGCTCCAAAACCTGTACTTAATCAGTATATATTTTCGGAATAGGGAACAATGCTATTGTATTCTTTTGTTGAAAAACGATGGTATGAAAAGAAGTTGTTTTAACAAGGAATCTACTTTCTTTCTTTCTTTCTTTCTTTCTTTAACTTAGTTTAACCTCATCCTTGTAGGATTTAAGCGAACCAAGCCGCCTGGGCCTTACAGGGCAGAGACCTGTCGAGAGATATGGATCACATACATATACAAGGACATGGAGGGCCTCCCCGGATGAGTGACTAGTCTAATGCCGGGGCCACCTCCGAGACAAAACGAACACATAGGACGAGACACACCATTCACATACTCACTCCAAACAAGACGAAGATGGGATGAAGATGATAATGACGGCCAGATGATATCTGGGGACCACAAGGGCCTAAAGTTACCCGACATTTGTCTCACAGGTGAGGAAAACCCGCAGAAAAAAACCCACCTAGGTAACTTGTCCCGACCAGGAATCGAGCCCGGGCCCGCTGCGTGAGAGGAGCGAACGCATCCCCTACGTCACAGAGGTGGTGGGTGGACGCAGGGGCGTATTCAGAGGGGGGCTGAGGGGGCTGCAGCCCCCCCGAAACGTTAACTAATGCTAGTATGTTGCACATAAGGGCACTTTAATTTCACAGATAGTAGACAATTTAATTGCACGTCTTGACTCATAAAAGGTTCGGCATTTTATTCTCTACTAACCATTTTTTAGGAAAATTTCATTTTTCGTTGCATTTTTACCTATTTTGTTTCAGAATGAACTTTTTCAACATTACAAAGCAATCTAGTAATTCCTTAGCTATGAGACATTCATTAATAAATGTAGTAAACATAACAATAATAGAAAACATAATATTACAGTAGTTATATAAAATACTTTTTATTTGTTATTATACTACTGTATATTCCTTTTTTTTTAAATATGTATTTAGAAATATTAAGTTATATTTTCAATTTTTAATGTCATATTTTCATAAATTTAAGGTCATTTTCAGGCACTTTTAGATAAACAACTTCTGAGTCCTAGTGATGAAAGTGTTAGGCTTATCACAACCCCTCCCGAAAAGAAATCTTGGATACGCCCCTGGGTGGACGAATCTACTTTATAGATAAAAATAATTATTAGACATAAAATGAAAGATCTTCGGCATCGAGGGGTGTAACATGAATCGCTACGGCTTCGGAACTAAACTTTTCCGCTCATTTACTCTTATCTTAATACTTTACCATCTTAACCTGATACTGAATAATAACGCTAAATTATTTGTATTACTGTTAGTGACTTAGAGCAATCTTAATATATACATTATGTGGCTGTATAGTTGAGTGTGAAAGTTTACACTATGTGTTGTAGATTTATATTCAGAATTCCCTATATTAGGCTATAAGATCGGTAGCGGGAAAAGAAAATGTAAGGCATTCAAGGAATGTTCTGAAAAATACATTCGAAGAATAAGAAAAAATTAATCTTACAGATACTGACTGAGTGAGTCCGGCGTTGTTTTCTTTTGATTTGTGGAAATTGTAATTAGGGTTCAACGGATTTGTACTATGAAGTACCAATTGTTAAAAGTCTAAGAAATGTGAAAATGACTTTGATAAGAAATTTTGACAAAAAAGATACAAGAATGTCCCTGTTTAAACTGTTATGATTGATTTATTAGGTCCCAGAGTATCTTATACCTATCTTTGTGAATGAACAAAAATTACATTCGGTATTTCGATTCACATTCACTTTAGTTAAAAAATTTGTGTTTAATATAATAAAAATATACCCAGGTACTACTATACCAATATTACTCCTGATATGTGCAACATAGCTCAAACCAAGCCCCATAAAATATCTACCAAAACTCTCCGTCTATGGAGTAAAATATGTTTTTTATATAACGTTAAACTGTACTCAAAGCCATGAGAAGATGTAGGCGGAGATCGGTTTCTATTCAATATTTAAATGCAATTGTATGGGATTTCCTCGATAAGCTCGGAAGGTGTCTTTTTTGGGGGGGGCATTCAACAGTATAGGCATAGGCCATCAAATTATTAACACATCAATTTAAACGCCTTTGAACGATAACTAGTTATCAAGACGCGAGCGAGTGGGATTGTAAGTGCATGTCTTTTCTCTAACCTAATCTACATGTTCTGATCAATTTTTGCCAAATTTAAACCAGCCAAATTTGTCAGAAAAATTAAAATGTGAACAAAAAAAACCTTACTCCATATATCCTTAAGTCTATCGTTTAAAAGTAGTGGTTTTGGTATACTACTGATTTTGGATAAGGAAACGGGAAACTACCCAGAGTAGCCTTTCTTGTACAGGCACACATGTGTATGATGCTTTAATCCATAAAATCAACAGATTTGGAGAAAAACATTAACAATCAGTAATAGAGGAACTAGATGCCATTTCGATCATCCAACGGATTTCCCCTTCTGGGTCTATTCAGGTTATCTTGCTTTCAGATCTTGTTCCTGAAGAGAGTACCGTACTCAGTGTAGGTATAAAGATAACTGGACAGTAAATCATACAAAGAGATAAAGGCGCCCTATCGGCTCAAAATATTTCTCGATGGAATAGATAACCGTACAAGTTAACAAGGGTGTAAACATAAATACATCCAATGTCAATGGAATGTTACATGTATCTATGCAGTAGCAATACATGAAATATTTATCTACTAACATATTTCTAGTTTTGAAAACGACATCCTTAGGCAGTGTGCTAATTAATGGGGGTGGCGTTTTCCGGCTCATTAATTATTTTCGTTAGATGTTTATGCTTCTCAAGGAAAATTGCTTTCACCCTCTAAAATAACTACTATTAAGATATTTTATAATGCGTTATTTTGTTTTTATTTTTAAAATATATGAATGTAATTATGAAAAGACTCGTCCACCTAACCACAAACCACAATGGACCAAAAGCACAGCATCAGTATATATATTTTTAATGGTTAGGTTTTTAATTGGATACATATAGCATATTGCTATCTAAAAGTAAGTGTATATTATTTGATTACATAATTTTATATCCAAACATATATTTTATGACAATAGTGAAACATCAGAACCAACAAGATATTGAACACTTTCTAAGAATGTATAAAGGCATGTAGGAGGGCGTTATATAGGAGTGTATATGTGCATAAATCCAGTTAATATTACAATATTATAGGGCTTAGTGACGTTGCATCCATTGAACTTTTGGTCCATTGTGGTTTGTGGTTAGGTGGACGAGTCTTTTCATAATAACAATTATTACCACAAACGGAAAGAAAAAATGAAATTTATCAACTCTAATATGAATGTAAGTTAATGAATACATTCACAACCATATTATATTAAAATAGCGTAACAAATTGCCAGTCGTTTATTGATATTGTTAGCCTGCCTTGATTGATTCGTTTCTTCTTAACGATGTCAGTGTAAATAATAATGTAAATAAAAGATTTGAAACACAACTAGCCGTTGAATATTGATATTATATTGTGCATTCTATGGATATGTACACTACCACTGCCTTCTTTATTTATATAAGGCAGTGACACTACCGATATTTACATTAGGCTGTATTTTAATGTGAGTATTTTTCTTATTCATTCCTGTGCAGCAATATACCTAATGTAATTCCTGACAGATTTCAGATTGCCTTTTTATTCATCCACAACCTATAAGGCTGCTTTAAACTTCAAACAAACATGTCAGCGAATCGTAGGCCTATTGCATCATTAATATTATTGCCAGCGCATTTTGTTTTTGGAGTTTAAACTCGGAGATCTATTACAAAAATAACTTCTTTTCTGCATGTGCCTATCATAATTGCACTTATCGCTGATTAAAAAAAGCATTCTGGCACTTTGTTATATCAGTTTACCTGATTTTTATTAAGTGCCAGAATTGTGTGGGTGACGGGAAAATGTATGTCTGTCTGTGTGTCTGCACGCACGATAACTCAAATACGCATTATCGGATTTTCATGAAACTTGTTATACGCATTTATAACATCCATGGAAAGAAGCCTGTTGATATTGGACCAAATCGGTTGACCTGTACCGGAGTAATGCCCAATTTAGTGCTTATTTTATGGTAACATATTAGAAAGAATTTATCAAATGCAAATCAGTTCTTATGGCAACATATTGTTTTACAGTATTCATATAATACGGCTTTGGAAGTTGCAATACAGTTAGCTCTGACAAATAACACCACTCACATAAGTTATTCCTTCGCCAGACCTTTGTTCCGCAAGCCCTGCTTAATGAATCGATCTGGAGCTTAACTCGGAAATCGATTAAAAATAACTTATTTTCTGCATATCATTCATAACTACAATTATCACTGATTAAACAAAAGCATTCTAACACCTTGTTATATCAGTATATCTGATTTTATGTTATTTTGTAAATATTTTATGGAAAACATAAATATAACAGCATAAATTTATATTTTGTACTTACATTGTGAAATACAATGTACCGGTACCGTCTTGTTCTCGACATGGTTAAAATAATTGTGACTTTTTAAGAAATTAAACTGGACAATAACAACATTTAGCTAATGGTGGTCTTTGTGCAAGCTAACAAATAATTTAATTTCAGAGGAAGTAGATGTTTTGTTCTATTTCTGGTGATATAATGCAATCTGGAAGAACTAAGGAGACCAAGCAGTGGGCTCACACAACTAATTCGAACGTTCTCCCAAAATTGTTCAGTTTTATTTGGACTGTATGTTACTATACCAACTGATATAGGGTTCGATACACAATGTCAGTTGGAATCTTTCTTCTACCATTACCCTTACGTCATTGACAGATACAGATATACATATATATATATATATATATATGTATATCTGTATCTGTCAATGACGTAAACCGTTAAGGGTAATGGTAGGAGAAAGATACAAGTCCCAGTGTTAGGGGAATTTTTCTCCAAAAATATTCTCCTGTAGTGTTAACAGAAACAATAATCTGTAAAACATGGATATATCTGTCCCATAAACAGTGGAATATATATGGGACAGATAGGTGTAGAAATATATCCATGTTTTACAGATTATTGTTTCTACAGGAGAATATTTTTGGAGAAAAATTCCCCTAACACTGGAACTTGAATCCACGACCTAAGGCCGATGTTCTATGACCACGGCGCTCTCTCATAGCAGAATAAAACTGCCACCCCGGGTAGTCCTACTTCATCTTGAGTTATTTTTGGAGCTAATTCTCCTGATATTCGATAGTAATCGTCAAACAGATCTTCCAGGCCTATATATATTTTTTCCAAATAACTTTTATTCCTCCATTGCCATTGAGTAAGTAAACAAGTAAGTAACTTTTATTCAGTTTCTATAATAATTATGTTTCGATTTTTGTCTTAAGATTTACGATGTACATTATCTAATTACCCAACATTTATGTTTTGTGTGTGTAAATTTCGTGTGTTACTATTTTTCTTTAATTTCTATATTTCTTTTCACTCTTTGCCAATCCATTCTTCTTTTGTTGCTCGCATTTCCTTTTTAATTATTTAATTATATTCGATATATCATTTTTTGTGTATTCTTATTTTTCTTCCATTTTCCGTGCCATCCAATATTACATTGGTCAACCATTCATTTTATATTTATCGCCTCTTTATTAGAAATTGTTCCCTGTTGTGTTTATGTCAGTCCAAACTACATGAAAGTCATTTTGTTGAATATGATTATTGTGGTAAAGCATTGAAAGGTCTTCATTAATTTTCTGACTAATTTCTTTTATCATATCCTTTTCTTTCTTTTTTGCTCTTTCGTAGTTTTACCTCTCCCTTGTAGGGACCTTACCTGGCCACGACCTATGGATGAACTATGGATCACAACACAGACAGACATACTTTTTTGACCAGACAAGGACATGGAGGGTCTCCCCGGATGAGTGATCAGCCCAATGCCGGGGCCACCTCCGAATCGACACGAACACACAGGACGAGACACACCATTCACACACACACACTCACTCCGAACAAGGCGAGGATGAGATGAAGATGATAATGACGGTCAGATGATATCCGGGGACCACAAGGACCTAAAGTTACCTGACATTTGTCTCACAGTTGAGGAAAAACACCGGAAAAAACCTCACCCAGGTAACTTGTCCCGACCAGGAATCGAACCCGGGCCTGCTGCGTGAGAGGAGCGAACAGCGGTGGATTATCATATTCACGTGTTGTAATTTGTCTAAACCAAATCTTCTTGTGTTATGTTTTCGTTGTATCTTCTTCAATCGTAATTTATCATTTGTCTGATTTGACACCATCACTTACCCAATACTGTACGGCATAAGAAGGCGACACAAAATAAAGTTCGCATTGCTTGAACGACTCATTGCTCTGTGATGATGACGGAACCACTTCCACAGCATTCAGAATATCAATAATAATCTAGAACTGATCCAATTAATTGCAATATTCCTACACACGGGTCGTACCCTTTTGCGTCCCAAAGTGAGTGGTCGCTTCATTAAAACAACCCTCGTCTTGCGTCCCATCTTGAACAACCGTTGTCAATGCCAAGAAAAATGAAAAAGAGGCCTTCTTGGTAGAAAAAATTGGTTGAATATAGACAGTAGCGGCTCGTGGCTCAAAACGAAAGTGTGCTGCAAATACTATTTCATACAGCAAACTTAAAATATTTTTAAAAATTATTAGTAGGCCTATCTAAACTGCTCGTCTCTTAATCCATCTCTGGGAACTCTCACGCGATTTTCTCTGCCCTAATTATTTTTTTGCTAATTTCTCTCGTCTCGTCGAACGTTGTGTGAGTTGTGTGACGAGAGAAAATAGCAAAAATGAAGATAAAAAATAATAATAATAACAACAATAATAATAATAATAATAATGATAATATAAATAATAATAATAATAATAATAATAATAATTAGGGTAGGGAAAATCGCGTGAGAGTTCCCCGAAATGGAATAAGAGACGAGAAAATAGTATTTATAATGATCGAGGTAGAGGAAGTCACTTAGGGCCTGTATGACGACCTCCTGCTATCGTATTTATCTACCAGATAGAGAACCTATCTGGAAGTTGGCCAAGAATTGCGTATTATGGTCTCCTGACAAAATCTGTCTGGGAAGACAACTTCCAGATAAGCTAGCAGGAGGATGGAGTGGCTGACAAAGTACCAACTGCTAGTTAGGGATCTTGGTTGAAACAAGATGGCAGGACGAGGAACCTTTCTGGCCACCTTATTTTCAGAATTGATGCTGGAAGATTTAATTTACACAAAAATGTCATTTTATGCTCACAAGTGAATGAAATAAAAGTGCACAAATCGATTAATTCACTTAAAACGATGTGTTATTATGTAATTTAACTGTACAAATACAAATCCGAGCTGCCGCACCTAGCGGAGGACTACCGAACTACAACAAACACACCGCTTTGCTCAATCAGCTAAGGACCATTTTACAAATTTTTACTGCGTTCTTGCCGGTAGCAGTTCAGAGGTGGTATTACAAGGCATCTTCCAGTTAAGCTATCTGGAAGTCACGTATCGGGAGGAATTGTCGACAGGTGGTAATACAGGCCCTTAGTGTTCCCATTGCGACAGAATACTTAATCGGGGTTGTGGAATCCGGGTTTTTCTGAATTTAACACATTCGAATTTGGCGGTGAAGATGAAAAGCATTGCTTACTCGCTACATCATGGTCCCCTACCGTCAGATGGTGGAAGATCTTCTCACATAACTAACAGCTCGCCCGCCGGCGAGACGTGAACCTCCCTCAGAATCCCACTCGGCTGCCTGCTGCCGCAGCGCATTTTGCAGGTTAAAACTCCCATATACGCCAAGCAGCCAAGGTCGAGCATGACGTCACACCCTACGAACGCTGCGCTGTTCACAAACTGCATTCACGAGGCGGAAAAGATAATATTCACATTACCGACTCTTGACTCCCAAGCTACCAGCTAAGAAATTCTCGCGTGGACGCGCCAAGTTCAAAATCTACGCAAAAGAAAATATAATATTGCGTTTGAAAATAACATTATACGACGAGCAGAAAACAAGCTGTGTACTGCAGCACTGCAGCACATAGGAGAAACCGCCACTGAATATAGAACTGAAGCACTCAGCAGACTACGATGTAGGATATGTGCGAACAGTATCATTTAAGTTCCTACCACAAGAAAGAAAACTGGTAGCCAAAAGACAAAGAGTGACTTCATTCTCCGCTTCAATTTTATTTAATATTGGCAGTAATGCAAGGTTTAAAATTTTTGAGGTGTGTAGCAGTTCGCCTCCTCACGGTGCACCCTGGTTAATGCTAAACGAACTGTAATTATTAATTTTACCTGTATTCCATGGGATGCATTTTGGTCATTGCTCTAGAGCAGCGTTTCTCAACCTTTTTGAACTCGAGGCCCTCTAAAATGTCTAAAAAAATTTACGGACCCCTAATTTTACATCCCACTTTTAAAAGTAGGCTATACGTAGGCCTATATTCTGAATATTTGGAGTATTAATTATAGGTCATTGTAACGAAATAAATCTAAATACATTTTTTTTAAATTCAATGGAAACACAGTTATTGAATTGGAAGTAAACTATTGACAGTTTAATATTTATTACCAATTTGATAATATAATTAGGAATTATGTTATTAGTAATAACATTACTTTTAATGAGACGGTTGAGCATGTCACCTCTTGCAGAGTAGGCTACCTGGATATCTGGCTCAATATTAGTCAAATTTAGTCGAAGATCAGCAGATACATTAAGTCATCTTAATTATGTCTGCGGACCATCTGTACCATCGTCGCGGACCACCAGTGGTGCTCTAGAGAGACCCGGGACGCAAACGGGTCATTGGATCTATGGTTCTATGGACGCAAAAGTCCTAGTATAGTGGTTTTGGGACGCAGAAGTCCAGACCCCCTACACACTATAACAGCATTTATAATGTTTGTTTCATTACGAGTTTGATTACTGTAACTTATAAAAATATTGCAGAAGAAAATCAATATTAAAATAATGACATCAGTATGAGAGAGAGAAAATTACTGGGGGAGGTAGCCTACTATGCCCACCTGTGGACAAGAATAGAATTACCGGTACTTGAGATAGAGAATTCCTCCCCTCGTCAGTACGAAAGCATTACTTCGTCAGGTATTTCACAAGTTGTGTTATGATTAGGGTTCGGATGTTTATGATCTAATAAAGAGGAAAATATGACTGCAAATATGGCTTTAAAAATGACTAAATATCTCCCAAAAATCCTAAATATGACCTCATAAAAGAACATATTTTCTAAAAATGAATGTTCCAATTTAAAACATTTAATAATACTAAATTATTACATAACCTTAATTCAATCAGGTAATCACTTTTTAACAATTTTACATATGATTCACAGTTTGACTTGTAAAGAACTTCTAATCTGTTAAAGTTCCCAGATACCACTGCAAATGTGAATTGAAAGTATTTTTTAAAAACTTGTCTATTGGAAGTTGTTAACGATAAGGAGGAAGAGGTAATTGCGCTATTACGTGTTATTATCCCTTCACATTTCAGTTACAGTGAAACCAAAATATTCGTGACTCTTTTCGGAAAAAGAATTAAGTCGACAATATAGTGCACATACTGCATAATTGTGCTCTTTTACCGAATTTATAGCTGAAATATGACATTAAATTATAAATATGACAGAAATATGACCAAGATCGTGAAAATGAGCAAAATATGACTTTATATGCAAAATAAAAACGGACCGATTAGGACAGGTATGGGCAACCTTTGGAAAGATGCGGGCTAAACTTTACGATATGTATGAAGTCGCGGGCCGTAGATAATAGGGAGTTGAAAAAAATAATCATGATACGGTTTTTTGTATTTATAAAGTATAATACTAAAGTTACATGAATGAGAGCAATATAGAACTGATTAGGTATTTACTTACAATCAGCAGAAATTAATGAGAAGCTTGAGCTTGAACTTGAGAAACAAGATAATCAATGTTGACATCAATCCCACTAATACACAAGCGCAGAGTATTTTCAAAATTTTCATCTGTTAGTGCTGACCGGCAGGAACACCCTCGTAGTTCAGGCTTTTGTTTCCCCCCTCTCACTCTCTTGTTGGCGAGAACAGAAAATATTTACTTTTTCGAGCGCGATTTTAAAATGTTCCGAGGGCCAGATCAAAAGTCGGGGCGGGCCACATCCGGCCCGCGGGCCGGGCGTTGCCCATATATGGATTAGGATAACAAATGTGCAATTCATGTTTCATTTGGTTTGCGGCGAGAATGGATAAAAGGATAAAAATATGACATATCATAAACATCCGAACCCTAGTTACGACTTATGAGTAATTAAAGAAATGTAGGCCTACTTCTGAAAACAGAATTGTATTAATAATATAATATCATATTTCTTTATAAAGTAAAAGTATATTTTATTTACTAAGACTTGACGCTGTCTGGGAAAGACTGAAGATTAGTTCAGTGAATGGAAAATATGAGTTACACTTTCTACCCTAAAGAATCCACCACTGAGATGGAGTTGATAGCGTGGCTGTCTTCAACCTTGGCGGCCCGGTTCGATCCTCTGCCGCGTCGGATTTTTCAAGCATAGAAATTTACTTTCCCGGATTCAGGACAGGGTGGTTATATTGTCTCCTCACCCCCACCCGCGAGAAGCAATGGCAAATCTTTGCGGTATCACCCATGCCTGTAAGAGTCTTAGAAGAGAAGTGATCATCATCCCATGGCTTCGTTCGGGGTTTAGATCTGCGTTTCGGGCAGAGTACTCATCATCAAGCAAAGGCAATGCCATTCTCTCGCTGCACGTTTCCAAATAGGCATTGATGGATAAGCATTATTCAATTACCTTAACTTCACAAAAAAACTGTATTGGTAGGACCTGAGGTGACTATCATAGAAACTATCTTTCAGAGAATTTATAAAAGAAGAAAAAACAAATAAAATATTTGTCTTTATGTAGCATGCAGAAGGTAGGCTTATACTACATCTAAACAAAATCGCCGGAATCATTTTCGAGAAAACCGCGATAAAAGTTATAACAATAATAATAATAATAATAATAATAATAATAATAATAATCTTAATCTTTATTGGCAGAGTTAAGGCATTAAGGCCTTCTCTTAACTCAACCAGAGACAGAAAAAAAGGAATAAACAAATACACTAACATAGTTCTGTAAGTAATAAGAATACACTAGTTATATACATATAAAACTAAAAACTAAAACCAAACTCCGTGGCGCTACATCCCTGAAGGGACAAGGCCTACCACCGACCGCTGCATCATCTACCATAGGCAGATGATAGGATTGGGGGGGGGAGGCATGCGGTCAGCATGCCGACACCCATGGCCGTTAATGGTGGTTTCCAAGACCGGAGCCGCTACTTCTCTATCAAGTAGCTCCTCGATTAATTATATACATATACAGTAGTTAATTGAGTCTATGTTACTTCAAATTAAACTATTTTAGTAAAATGCGTTACACTAGGAAAAGAAGTAACTTAACTTAGACCTACAATATATAAGAAACAATAAAATGTAAATGTTTTATACCTAAAAATTTAGCGTTTTTTAAAATAGATATTCCTTTAGCCTAGTTTTAAATGTTCGCAGGGTTCAACAGACCCTGACAGTGGCGGCTCGTGGCCGGAAAATTAGGTGAAGAGAAAAAAATGACACATGCTTATGTTAATAACGGAATTCACCCAGTAGCGGCTCGTAGCTCAAAACGAGGGCGTGCTGCAAATACCATTTCATACAACAAACTTAAAATATTTTTAGAAATTTTGAGCAGGCCTATCTAAACTGCTCGTCTCTTAATCCATCTCTGGGAACTCTCACGTGATTTTCTCTGCCCTAATTATTTTTTTTGCTAATTTCTCTCGTCTCGTCGAACGTTGTGTGAGTTGTGTGACGAGAGAAAATAGCAAAATAATAATAATAATAATAATAATAATAGTATTAATAACAACAGCAATAATAATAATAATTAGGGCAGGGAAAATCGCGTGAGAGTTCCCCCGAAATGGAATAAGAGACGAGAAAATAGTATTTTTAATGATCGAGGTAGAGGAAGTCGCTTAGTGTTTCCAGTGCGACAGAATACTTAATCGGGGTTGTGTAATCAGGGTTTTTCTGAATTTAATACATTCGAATTTCGCGGCGTCAGACGGTGGAAGATCTGACGTGCCCACCTCTTTCTCCGAGCTGACAGTATGAGGTGCTGGCGAAGAATATGGCTGAGCAAGAGGGACGGCTTCGTGGATAGTCTGTTCGCGTCGGTATGGGGACGTGGGATAAGCGAGAAAACTGCTGCTTGCATATCCTCAGTTTTAGTTGACCAGACTACCCATGCAACGGATTAAGTGTCTCCTAGCTATGACACCAGGTGGTGGCGTGGCGGGCAATTCAAAAATACAGATACATTTATAGTAAAAACCAACATTCATGGTATGGAAATTAACTTTAAAAATACGTATTGTAAAGGAAAAATACTGGTGAAGTGCTACTTCACCTACTTCCCCTGAATAGCCGCCACTGGACCCTGATGCTGGAGGGAAGAACATTTCAGAAGTTATAGTTTATTCCAAAACATGAAAGCTTCACATGAAAGATTATTGAACTACAGGCTACCCTCATTAAAGGCCTACAATGAATACTGTCAAGTTTCCGTATTATCTGGAGATTGTTCAGTCCACCGTTATGTATCGTGTTGAATAGTTGCACCACCTGTGTTAGTGTATAATATGCCCTTTTTTTCGACACAGATGTGAAAATGGCCTACAGTGTAGGCAGAAGACAGTGTAGGCCTACTCTCTAAATTCACTGACTGGAATTAGTGAAGAACGAGCGACCCCCATTAGGCGGGACACAGTGTGGAGTAAGATGTATTAGAAAAATCTATATTCTTGATACAGTAAAGCAGAGAAAATGTTCGGCGTGTTTTGTGCCACATTCCGAAGTATAACTTACTTAACTCAAAAATAAAATTTCGCTTTGATGCGATTTTCCGTTTTCAAGCTATACTGTCACAGGAAACACACACACACACAAGTTTCTGAAGTCTGAACACGACACTCTTGGACTCGCCCGAAAATATTACTATTGATGAAAACTCGACACTGAATTTCAGGTCGTACTTTCTCTACTTATAGTATCTATAGTAGCAGTAGAGAAATTATAAAACGGAATTCATCTGACTGCAATGATAAATTTTATAGGCCTATTCAAACCATCGTAGTTATGAAAATATTCAATTACAGCATGGTTTTTAATGGATACGGAAGTGATAAAAATATTCTGATTACCGGTTTACTAAAAGCTGTAACTTACATGATAATATTATAGGAGAAAAATTCCTCTGACACTGGGACTTGAACCCAGGACCTTTGGCTATCCGTGCCAATGCTCTTACCAACTGAGTTGCGCCAGAGTTCAATTCACAGCGCCAGATAGAACCGTTCTCCTATGACTGACTGCCCTTAATGGTCTACCTCACTGACAGACAAGTTATGTCATATTCAGACTTGTGAGCAGGTCGAACTATTGCCGAAATTTTGCCCATACCGGGACCTTCTATGCAAATTAAACAAAAACATCTAGAGGCAAAAGAAGGAAAGCAAGGTCTGAAATATTGACGGCTACGCCTATGAAGAATAAACTTGAAGAGTGTGAGCGCTCCAAAACTATAAGCGTCTGTAGGCTTAAGAAAGGGATGTAAGAAAGCTGAGAAATCGAAATCGAAAATTTCCAACAAGGTACTATTTGAAAGTTCATCAGATGAAGATATTAATTTAAATGATCTGTGCAATGATTCAAATGACTCTGATATTGTAATGAATTATCAAGAGAACGATGAAGGAGACCTATGTTCAGTGTGTGGCGAGTTTGGATGTGATAACGAACTACGGTTTCGTTGTGTAAGATGTGCCCAATGGACACACGAACAATGTAGTGCAACAGACGCCGCGAAAGACTACATGTGTGATGACTATTTGAGAAAAAAATTAGGATAAATTAGTCGAGCGCAATTGCCCTACAGCTGCAGGCAATGCAGCTCAGTGTAGTGTTATTAATTTCGATTTTTTTTTCATTGTAATTTCAAAAACGTAGATCTCATTGTATTACATATAAGAAGGCAGATGATTAATAATGTAGTCTCCACTTATTTTGTATTACCATCTTAAAAACTAATACATTTATAATCATTTTTCGTTAGGTGAGCGCTATTGCCCTACCTTCCCCTAATCCCTTTTTACACAGAATTATCAAATCCAAATCACAGATCACATGACAACATATTGTTGGTAGTGGTCTCAGATGGGTTTGGAAATAAATGAAACGGAACTTAACAAATTAGAGATGCTATCAATATAGCCTAATTCATGCTATAAATAAATATTACAGAATGAAATCCACGAAAATAATGCAGTCACAAAACTTTCTCTACCCTGGACATAGAGAAAACAATTATATGCTAAGTTTTTGGGGAGGGAAGTATGAAAGTGATATTGCATTTCTGTTTAATTTCATCCCCAAGACGGTTTTATGGTGAGAAATAAATATTCCGCAAAGACAATACAATTTTATGTTACCGGAATTTCTGTTTCTTCTTAATTTGAACCCCTACCAGGCTTGCTGTGTACAAGCGATGGGATGCAAAATTCTACATCCTCTATGAGCCATAAAAAGCTTTAGCAAGCGATTTCTGAGGAAATAATTTGAGTGTGACAAGTCGTTCGGAAGTTCTTCCTATTTCAAGGACCTAGAATTTATAAATCGAAAGTCCTTCATAAGTTAAGGGGACCGACCTGTGAAAATTTTTAAAAACGGCTGAAAAAGTAAAAAATTTATTTTTGCATATAATTTAACTTAAAACATTGTTCTAACAACCAGTGCAACAATTTTTACCTTAGGCATAATTTAAAGGTGTCTAATGTGACTTTTAAAAGACCACGCCCACGTCTTAAATCCCTTTAAAACTCACTTTCACCATTCAATGACTTTTCTCAGTAGATATTTGAGTTACAGTTTAAAAATCCCGGTTCTTTCTAGTAAGACGTAAGAGGGGAAGTAAGAAGGGAATTTTATGCGTGTGCCAGCCTGTATAGTTGTTGGTAAGCTTGTCGTAAACAGTTAGAAGAGTTTGTTATTGTCTGTTTTGAGTAGAATTTTCTTGTTTTTTTACAGTGTTTAGCAGGAGTACGAAGTAAATGGTGGCTAGTTGTATATTTTTTGTATATATATAGTGTTTTCCTATTGGTTTATAAGGATTTAGCTTTAAAATAAGTGTTAGCATAGGTTAGTGAGTTGAGTGTAGGTTAGGTTATAGTAGGCTATTTGTACATATATATTCATCATGTCTAGTAGATTACATGATTGTAGGCGTGCTACGAAAAGAAAAATGCCTTGAAAGAAACAGTCAGCTGCCAGGAAATCAACAACATTTCTGAAGAAACATGAACACCAGAAAGATAGGCCTATGGATATTGACATGGAAATACCAGCATTAGCAGATCGCAAAGTTGTTCCATGTAGATCTGGTAACATAGAAAATAAGCCTACATCAAGTAAATCAAAACTGTCACTATTCAGTTCACCAGATGTAAAGTGTTCTTCACAAGATATATTGTGTGATACACAGAGTTCATCACCCCCCAGTTTGATTCCATGGACTACATGTTTGTACGCACTGGAATATGGAATGACATTTTCAAGGCCTTGAAGTGCAATGAATGTGGCACTCACACTTTACAACCAAGTGTTGAAAGGCATATGGGTTTTGCAGGAACACTTACTGTAAAATGCACAGAGTGCAATACTATTTGTGTAAAAACATCCACCAGCAACAGAATAAATACAGGTAACAGTGAATCTTCTTGATCGCCAATGGTCGAATCATTTATAGACATAGGTAAAGGCTATGGTTCCATAGAATAATTTTGTATTTCAATGGGTATGTATTGTATGAGCTCTTTTAATTTCAATTCTCACATGCAAACCACAGTAAAATGTGGTTGGAAGTGAAGTAAGTCCAGTATCCCTAAAGATTAGCCGTGCCAGAGGTCGACGACGCATAAGCGACAGTATAAGAAAGACGACAAAAAGTAGTAAACTAAGAAGGAAGAAGCTAAGATTCTCAAAAACAGCCAAGGAGGAGGCACTGAAGAGTGTGGAAGGGCCTACATATAGAGCAGGGCAGTTTTAAAGGTAAAAAATATGTATCCGATTTTAAAATTGATTTTTCTCAACTAATTTTTTCCAGCATTTTTCAATGTTAAAAATGCTCCTCGCGTAGCAGTTTAAGACCAATTACTTTGAAATCTTCAAGAAAGCATCTAAACACAACAGCAAATAAAACTTACTGAGTGAAATTTTTATAAATGGAGTGTTTACCTATTTATGCCCTTTGAAAGTTGTGTTTATATTAAAATTTAGGAAAAATTATCAAAACTGTGACTTAAATATTTTTTTTAAAAAAGAATACTCAATTTGAGTAAAAAGTAAAAAGTAAGTTTGTTTCTTTGAAGTATTAAGATATCAAATCTGCAAGTTTGTCCCAAAAAATTGAAAACTGCTACGCGAGGGCCTTTTGCCATAGAACGCTTAAAAAACCACGAAATAAATTTTTTTCTCTGGATCTACTTAATTCACAGTCCTGAAAATTTATGTATTAATTGCATTAGTTGTAACTAAAGAGAGGTAAAAAATTCAAGAAAATTGGTTAAGAAATGTAGATTTTTCAAATTTCACAGGTCGGTCCCCTTAATTTCTAATTACAAGGTAAAAAACCCGGGCGACGCCGGGTCTTTTAAGGTAGTACTATTATAAGCATAGGCGTAACCAGGCCGACCATATGGGGGGGGTATAACATCCGGGGGGTATGGAAGAGAGGGGGGCTCGGGGGTCCTCCCCCGGAAAATTAAAAAAATTAAGATGCACAGTAACGAGTTTTAAGCTTCCCACGCTTTATACTCGTATTAAGTAATTTATAAGCAGACTTAAAAAAATTGTACAATTTTCCTTTTTTTAATCAAACCCCCAACCCCCCCCCCCTCATTACGCCTCTGATTATAAGATACACAATACTGATCGATTTGGTCAATTGTTCCATTTTTTAGAAATGGTTGTAAGAACGATAAATTTTATATTCTGATGGTAATTTTCGGAATAAGGGAGAAATGCTGTTGTGCTTATTTTGGCAACACTGAAAATACCAAAACAATAATGGCGTCTTTCTGTTTTTAATATAACCTTACTTTATCTTTTCATTATTATATTAGAATTTCTAAAATAGTTTAAACGCAATAAGCAGTGTTTTGAGAAACTTTTGACCTACTAAACTAAATATATTTCATTTATTAGCTTTTCACGATAGTCCTGCAGGTGTAACTTAAGTTACTTTGTGTTTGACGTTTTCATGATATTGCACCTGTGCCAGAGCATAACTTACGTAAACATGATCAAAGTTCGTAACTTGTTCGAGATAAGATGCAACAACTTAAAATATGGCTCCTGTCTGATTGTTTCAGGGGTAAGGATTACATGTGCTACATATAATGAAACCATTTTTGTATTCTCGTGTATCAATCAGGCTTGACTGCTGCTGAAGTTCAGTACCAGTCCTGAACCGTTGCAGGGTATGTATTTTAGTTTTATATACAAGAAACATGAATCTGATTATGTTGCAGAAAATTATTACACGCCCAAAGACTGTCAGCCATATAAGGAGTTATTACAAGATGGAGTGCGAATTGCAAACAGTGAAACATGATGTTCGAAACATGTTTGATTCAGCTGTAAAAGCAGTTCAACCAAATTCGTTGATAAGAGGCAGCATAGCTATGAAGAATGATATTCTGAAAGTAGAGAATAAGCAATATGAATTAAAAAACAATTGTTACATCATTGGGTTTGGAAAGGCTGTTCTTGGTATGGCATATGAAACGGAGCGCATTGTTGGTAGTCACATTGTTTCTGGCATTGTGAGTGTACCAGAAGGTATACTAGAAACAATGAAGGGCAACCCTAACATTCAACCAGCACCAAACAGTATTTTGGAAATAGCCGAAGGAGCCCAGAGTAATTTGCCAGATAAATCTGCCAATGCAACTGCTTGCAAAATTAAAGACCTAGCAGATTCTTTAAATTGTAATGACCTCCTCATAATTTTAATATCAGGAGGAGGGTCAGCTTTATTACCTCTTCCAGTACCCCCTATAACCCTAGAAGAAAAAAGCAAAGTTATTAAACTGTTAGCTGAAGCTGGAGCAAGTATAACAGAATTAAACTGCATTAGGAAGAAAATGTCAGTCTTAAAAGGTGGCGGTCTTGCAAAAATTGCATATCCTGCTCAGATTGTTTCTTTAATTCTTTCCGATATTATTGGAAATCCATTAGATTTAATAGCTAGTGGTCCTACAGTTGTAAATACTGATGCACCAGACAAAGCCCTTAATATTGTGAAGAAATATTCCCTCCTAAACAAACTACCCGTTACTGTACAGGAATGTTTGAAATCACCCAGCAGTTTGGATGAACATGATACTTTACAGTTTCCCCATGTTCAGAATGTACTTATTGGCTCTAATGTAAATGCTGTATCAAGTGCAGCAGAAGCAGGTAGTAGTCTAGGATACAGCACAGTAATACTTTCATTAGCTATTGAAGGCAATGTTTCAGATGTGGGTCGCATGTACGCTACATTAGCTACAAGTTTATGTAAAACTCTGCACGATAACTGTCGTATTGATAAATTAAAAGATACACTTCAACTAATGAAGGAAAAGTTTGCTTTAAGTGCCAACATAGAGAAAAACATATCAGATGCTATTCAGAATGTAAATGGAAAGGGACTGTGTATTATAGCAGGAGGAGAAACTACTGTTGTTGTCAAAGGAAGCGGTGTAGGAGGCAGAAACCAAGAATTGGCCATGATATTCACAAGACTTATAAATGAGAGTTCAAAAACGGATTCCTTGTTAGATGATTTTCACACAATATTTTTAAGTGCTGGTACAGATGGTATTGATGGACCAACACCTGCAGCTGGTAGTTTTGGCTATAAGGAACAGCTCCAAGCAGCAATGGAAGAAGGTCTTGATCTATACGACTATGAGAAAAATAATGACTCATATAACTTTTATAGCAAACTGAAGAACGGTGAGGATTTGGTTGTTACAGGTCACACAGGAACAAATGTTATGGATATCCACATTCTAATTATCAAACCACGCAGTAAAGTCAGCTGAAAACAGAGTACCATTATTCTTTTTGGTAAATTAAATAATACATTACAGGGAGAGTTTACTTTAGGCTGTTTAATTTTTTTAGCATTATAGGTATCTTTATGTATCCAAACATTTGTGATTTTATTTAATATACGAGGATCATCTCAAAAGTACTGCACACTGCAAGATAGAATTGAAGAAAATAATTTATTTTACAAAACACTTTTACAGGTCTTCAATATAACCTTCATTCTTGCTTATGACAGCTTTCCAATGTTTTGGCAAATTCTGTACTCTGGATAGGGCACCTTTATTGTTGATCTGTCTAATTACTCAGGTCACCTCACTGGAAGCTTCTTCAATTGTAACAGACTTCAGTTCTTGCTTCTGAGGGAAATGCTCGACAAATATGGATGGGAAAGACTTCCCCACCCACCATACAGTCCTGATTTGAGCCCACCAGACTTTGAATTGTTTCCCAAATTGAAAAAACTACTCCATGGAAAATGTTTGATACAATTGATGATGCTTACAGTGAGGTGACCTGAGTAACCAGACATCTCATTAATGAAGGTGCCCTATCCGCAATACAGAAGTTGTCAAAACGTTGGGAAGCTGTCATAAGCAAGAATGAAGATGATATTGAAGGCCTGTAAAAGTATTTTGTAAAATAAATTATGTTCTTAAATTCTATCTTGCAGTGTGCAGAACTTTTTGAAATGACCTTCGTATTAACAGTATCAACAATATAAACTTGAAGGGTGCCATAAAGCTGTAAGCTGATGATACTGCTTTTCTAAAAGGTGGAACTGAAACCGAAATAATCATTGACATGCAACATGATTTTAAAACAAAATAATAGCATGGCTATATCGTAATACACTTTCAGTAAATGCAGTAAGAACTAAGGGTATGTTCTATCACTCTCACCTGTAATCTCCAATACTGCCTTACAGATTAAGTAAGGTTGAATTAGTTAAATCTTATAAATATGTAGGATGAAAGCTTGATTCACGTCTTAACTGGATCATGCATTGCTCACTCCTTTTAACAACATCATATCTCAAAAAAACATTTTTCATGAGAGCGATCTTAAAGTTTAAAAGTAGAATAAAATGTAGCCTATAAGTAAATATTAAGCTGCTTATTATTGAACTTTTTATTATATAGCAGATCTTTTTACACAAGATATGACTTTTTCTCTGTAATTATTAAAATATGCTCCATGTCATTTTCTTTGTGTAAATCTTTCTTTTATAATATATAAATTTTTTTCCTCCCTCCAAAACTATTATGGGCCTGTTATTTATGTTTTTCATTTGTTACCTTCATTGTGTAATATTTTTTTTTTTTTTAGTTGTAGTATTAGTTACAATATTTTTAGTATCACATTAAATATCTAAGTGTTGTAATATTAGTCTTAGTGTTGTTGTAATGCCATTTTGTAAAACTGGTTTAATTAGCGTAAGAGAATTTTGTAATTGGGCAATGAGCCTGTTATATTCTCACATAATAAATGAATAAATAAATATCAGAGGTGAAAAGTTTCAAATTAAATAAGTCTTCATAGGAAAGTTCATTTACAGAAAATGGTTCACCTGTTCTTTTTGCTGTTCTGATCAATGAAATGAGACCTTCTGGTGTATAAATTGGGCCACTTTGAAGAGCTTGTTTCATTTTCATTTCAATCAGAGAGTGAATGGAATCCCCTTAGATTTGGGTATGGCCTTTGATTAGAAATTTGTGAGTGATAAGGCCATATTTATGGAAAGCAAAGATACAGGATCTGTCCCAAAAGTTCCCGGAATGATTTTTTTGTAGTTGGCAACGCTGGCTGGCGGGGCAGAGCTTTGGGTGGAGAAGTTGGTGGGGGATCTAAGCTTTGAAACGATACCGGTGTCAGTCGCATGCGGGCAGTTGTTGAGGTAGGGTCACGCTCCGCACAGAGGTATCTACTGCACCCTCGTTGAACAAAGGACAAACAGTCAACAAGGAGTTTTACTGTAAAGTGCTCAAACGGTTGCGCAACATGGTTCGACGCATCCAAAAGGAAATTTGCAACAATTGGATTGTGCACCATGCAATGCGTCAAGCCACACCGTGCTCATTTAAAAAAAAACCTGAAAGGAACTCTGCATGGGACCCTGGAGGCAGTAAAAGCAGCTGTGACGACCGCACTGAAGGAGATTCCTGTTGACGACTTTCAGGGCACCTTCAGTGATTGGGTGAAGCGTTGGCAACGGTGCATCGAAGAAGGGGGAGAATACTTTGAAAAGTTCTGTAAAGATTGTAAACTGATATTGCATAAATGATTTAAAAAAAAAATCATTCCGTGAACTTTTGGGACAGACCCTGTACATGCGGCTACATGAACGATTCTTTTGGTGTCCGCTACAATTATCGGAATAGAATGTTACATCCTTGTATGTTAAAATGTTTTTCTCAGTATATTTTAAAACACATGAACCGATAAAGATGATCGGTAATTGTAATATAATTCAATTTACATGAATAGTAAAAAGCTGAGCAGTCGCCTTTTGGCAATTGCATGAGAGCTTATAAGTCATAAAGTGCTAATATGGCTTTACCCACTAATATCTGTTTGTCATTCTCCTTCCCTTTTCTTGATAGCTCTTTTTCAATGAAAAGCTGATCATGACTTGGTTTCAAATTCACTTTCTCTGTCTCTTATGCCTTCTCATAAGCGACACATGTTTTGCACTGATTTTTTTTTTTTTTTTGGCTGGAAAAACTTAAATTAAAGTCATTAGTGAAAATGTTATAGAAGTGATTAAGTTACTGAAAGTAACATTATCTCTCTTGCAGTTGTTCATGTAATCATTGTTGCAAATGTCAGTTATGGTTCTATCCCCTTCAATGTAGTGTTTCCTGGTGTTTTTGAACATATAATGAATCTCAATTTTAGGAATTCTGTTATGATCTGTAACTCTATTCCTAACAGCTTCGTTCATCTTGGGCTGATTTCTGTCCTTTCCTGTTTTATCTTTGGCCATCACGTCACTTACCAGTTTATCTTTCTCCTCACAGACAATGCAAATAGGGCGGTCATTGATATCTATGGTATTTCTGGGAAAGAACGAATGCATGTGTCACCAACATTAAAAAATAATGCAGCATTATGATCTTTGTGGTCTTGTCCAACTTCATGCTTGTAATGAGATATTTAGGTTTAATTTCTGTTGTGCAGTTATGAATAAACTCCCTCTTTTTGGTAATGTCCCCCAGGTTCCAATACGCATCAAAAACACTCTTCCTTTCATCTTCAGTTAATTTTTCAGAGCACTTTAATTGGCATTTATCTTTACAAGGTGGTGTAATTTTTCTTGCTTCTTTTACTCATTTTTCAGGTTTCTCTGAATGACTTTCATACACTTTCCCACTATTACTAGCTCCCTTCAACATGTTTCTTTTCCAGCTGGATTCATTTCTTTTTCATTTACCTTTTTTAACTTGACTCAGAATATCAACGGTAGTAACAACAGAGGTTTCAGCATTACTGGTTGAGGCAGGGGTACGAGCAACAGACTGTGGGTCAGAAGTATTTGGACCAGCATTGCTGTTTGAGGTAGTAATAGGTAGGTTAGGAATTTGGCTAACAGTGCCAGTTGATGGCACTGAATAAGTGACATATTCTGGAGTGCTGACAATTGCAGTTACCTTACTAACTTTACAAGCATCACTGATTGAAGGTGTTCAGGCTACGATAACAACATGGTCAATGTCTTTCTGGAATTCATCTTCACTGCAAATTTCTTCATCACATGAAGGGTTCCAGTGTTTGCATCAGTAAAGCTCCATCCACAATGTGCAGTTGGTAGTCAGTTGTCGGAAGTATAACGTGTGGTGAGTAATGGACGCCATTCACAATGTGCAGTTGGAGTCAACAGCAGGCAGTTGGTAGTCGGCAGTCAGGAAATTCATCACTGACTGCACGACTGCAAGTAACATATTACAAGATTGAAGATAAGATAAGATTTATTCACCATAAAATTTCAATAAAGAAATTATGGGCTTCGTCAGTAAACTAATCCTAGGCTTATTGGCTAGCAATTCTTACAACAATTAAAAGTAACACAAGAATGAAGAAATTTAAGGTGGATTCCATTACAGTGTAGAGTTCTTATTTAAAAGTTACATGTCAATTACGTTATAACTAAATAATAATATTATAATTAACATATATAATTAAGGATATAAACATATTTAATTTAGGAGTTCCAGGTTCAAGAATTCATCAACGGTGTATGGCATATGATGTAGGAGCATTTTTCTGACTGACTTTCTGAATAGGCTTGACTGATAAGCTTTTATGTGGTCAGGAATTTTGTTATATAGAATTATGCCCCTATGGAAAATACTTTTAAGGCTACTTGCAAATCTATGGGTAGATAAGTGGACGTGCTTAGATGTTCTTGTATGATATGAGTGGTAGTCAGAATTTAATTTGAAGCACTGACTGCAAGTAACATATTACAAGATTGAAGATAAGATAAGATTTATTCACCATAAAATTTCAATAAAGACATTATGGGCTTCGTCAGTAAACTAATCCTAGGCTTATTGGCTAGCAATTCTTACAACAATTAAAAGTAACACAAGAATGAAGAAATTTAAGGTGGATTCCATTACAGTGTAGAGTTCTTATTTAAAAGTTACATGTCAATTACGTTATAACTAAATAATAATATTATAATTAACATATATAATTAAGGATATAAACATATTTAATTTAGGAGTTCCAGGTTCAAGAATTCATCAACGGTGTATGGCATATGATGTAGGAGCATTTTTCTGACTGACTTTCTGAATAGGCTTGACTGATAAGCTTTTATGTGGTCAGGAATTTTGTTATATAGAATTATGCCCCTATGGAAAATACTTTTAAGGCTACTTGCAAATCTATGGGTAGATAAGTGGACGTGCTTAGATGTTCTTGTATGATATGGGTGGTAGTCAGAATTTAATTTGAAGCTTCCTATGTTTTTGTGAATGAAAGAGACCGTTTCTAAAATATAAACACATGGGAGTGGAATAATTTGTAATTCTTTAAAGATAATTTTGCTCTCGAATCTCAGGGGTACTTGTTTCATAATTTTTATAGCTTTCTTCTGTAGTCTAAACAATTCCAGAGATCTGCTAGACATACCCCATATAGACATACCATACTGAATTTAGGAGTGAATGTGGGAAAAATATATTGTTCTCAAGACTTCTATTGAGGTTATGTTTCTCAAGATTCTCAATGCATATAGATATCGATTTACTATAGCTACAACTTTTTCAATATGGACATTCCAGGATAGAGTAGAGTCGACCCAGATCCCAAGGAATTTTGTACACTTAACCTCAGTTACGTTTTGGTTATAGATCTGCAAGTGCATTGGAATTTCAGAATTTAAATGGCTAAAAATTATGTACTAATGAAAATAAACAGATTAGCATATTAGATGTGTTTATTACATATATTATGCAATTATAAAGCGATTCCTCCACATTTTTTATACTCTAAAATGTTTCCCTAACCTCAGTGTCGACTACAAATTGTGGCCAGCTCGAGTGCTGCTCCCAAGCAGCCGACTACAACTGCCAACTACCAACTGCTAACTGCACATTGTGGATAGAGCTTATCATCAACAACTTCAGAGTCGCTTCCATCACTTGAATCACTGGAACTGCTGGACTGCGATGAAGAAGAGGAAGAGCTTGATTCATCAGACCTGGATCCAAACAATGGATTCCTGCTGCAGACAGAACAATAAATAAAATTAAAGTTTATTTGGTTTGGATTTTATTTTTCTTAATTTACAAGTGTAATTAAAAGAATCTTTTTAATTGTTTCCTTTACTTTGTTGATTTTTTTTTGCTATTTTGTTTTCTACAAGTATTTCCAACAAACTATTTCTCACCTGTAACTTCATGAGTTTTTCCATCAGCTGCTTGGTTCTTCGTATCAGTTTTGTCCATGACACATAGTACAACCAATTGATTGGCTTTTTGCTCAGTAGTTGCACTTGTTAACTTCAATTTGGTTAATTAAAGCTTTAAAAAATCCCAAGCATTTTGAAGTACGGTATATTTAATAAAAGGTGGTTTTATCACAATACGAAAATCAGAGGTTTTTACTACTTTCTAATAATTTATAAATTAATTTTTAATTAATTAACTTTTATGTCTTTAGTAGGATCTGGACAGCTTATGTGTGAGGGATTTAAATCCAATGAAAATGAACTTATTTACTACATCACACAACCAATACAGAACCATTCCTCATAATTGCACATCAGAAAACACATTTTAATTTAACATAGGTACTATAACTGATAAAAGTAAAGTGTTCCCTATTACAGGCCATGGAGGCCCAGAGGGTTCCAGGAGGTTGAGGCTCCCAGATTTTTAGACATCGGCACATGAAGGTGGTAAGGTTGTCAGCCTTACGCACCGGCCGCCTTTACCCCCAGGATTGCTCCTGGTACTCATTTCTGTTAGAGGCTGAGTCGACCCCAGGGCCATAGTGCCACCAGAAGGATTAGGCCAATTGAAAAATTCCAACGACCTCATCGGGGATCGAACCCGCGACCTTCCGGTTTGTAGCGCAGCGCCTCAACCACTACGCTACGGCGTACCCCACTATAACTGATACTATACCAAAATTAAGATAAAAAAATATCTGCACCATTATGAACCTTTCACACTTTTTGTACCACATCTTCTTTGGAGAAGTCTTTTGAGCGTGTAGAACTGGACTCTACAGTCACTATACTAATCTTCTTAACGCTTCTTGAAGTTTCTTTCGTGCAACTGCAACCCTCTCTTCTTGCCTTTTGATATCTTCATCAGCAACAGAGACAGCCTATTAAACAAACATGTTCAATTGTTATGGCATAATCTAATAATTACCATACATTCTTGCTAAGCCAGGAAGTGAACACAGGACCTTCAAATTTTGTCTATATGCTTCACCAATGAGCCATACTGTATTTACTCAAATCTAATGCACACTTTTTTTTGTCCATTTGCTGCGTTCACAATTGGGGTGCGCTTTAGATTCGAGTAGTGTAAATCTTCACTTACCATATTTTAGTATGATGCGTTTCAAGGAGCCTCCTCCCCATTTTCAAACACTCTGAGTTGACAGTGTGTATGAAAATGGGGAGGAGGCTCCTTGAAACGCATCATACTAAAATACGGTAAGTGAAGCATTAAAGTGTGTTTATGTCAACTCATATACTAAATTAAATTTATTAAACACTGACCGGCAAAAAAAAAAAAAAAAAAAGACCACTTAAAGAAATTAAAATTAAGTTTAAATAAAAATTATGTAGTAAGACGAGTGCTTGAAATAAAATTACTGCAATTGTATACGTTTTTAAGATTAAAATTTAATGACACATTTCACACTTAATTCCCCATGTTGCCTCTTGCACCGTGGTGAATGGTGAACCTAAGGTTGCAGCGACATGACGGAGGCTGCGTCCATCATCAATTAGAGCAACAGCTTTGGCAACATCTTCGGGACTGGGAGGCATAATTTCAACTAAACTTACTGACAGAATCACTTCGATGCGAAGGGAGACAGTTTCCTTTCAGTTTGGAAGGAAATGACGCAATACAACAATGAAACACCTTGCAATGTGTATGACAAGCTAGTGCAGATAATCACATCGGAAACGGCCTATCACGATGTTTTTTGTTTTGTTTGATGATAAAGTGATGAGATATTAAGAAAGCGGATATGCTGTATCTATAGCTAATGGTCCAATAAAAATAATAATTCATCCTCACCAACAACAATGTATAAACATCCAACCAATTTATGTTTAATCTTAAAATTACAACAAATTTTACAGTGATCGGTTTTTTTTGCTGGTCAGTGTAGTTGCTTCACTGTGTAAGTTCCACAAAGTCTTTATCTTTATTAGTGCAAATCTGTTTCGTAGTTTGGTGGTAACTTTGATCACTCACATAACAATGCATTGCTGTAATTCTAAATTTCTTTCTCATTTAATGTTGGCCTATTGTTGGTATGTTGATATTGTTGGTATTGGGCTTAAGTTAATGTATTATTTTTACACTCAAGCTGAACACCAAACATGATGAAAGGTGGCAGGATTCAATGCGGAAGTATCTATTGTCCTGCACCCCCTCCTCTATCACACCTAAACTATTCTACTGACCTTTATTCATCGGCATTCACAAATCCATTTAGTACTAGCTTAAAAGGCCCGGCATCGCTCGGGTTTCGTATTTTGTAAATTCGAAAATAACTTATGAAGGACTTTCGATTTTCAAATTCTAGGTCTTTATATAGGTATTTAGAATTTGAAATGAGGAAGAACGACTTATCATACTCAAACTATTCCCTCAGAAAACGCTAGATATAGCTTTTTAGAGCTTATAACAGATCCCCGCGGTTTCGCCCACGATAATTAATCGGAAGATTAAAAATTATGAGCAAAATAATTAAAATATTATATTTATTATCAATTTGCATGCAAAACATTCATAGGACTAAACTAAACGGTTGATAGGCCTAATTAATGAAACAGCTATAAATCCACCTTTGAAGTGAATTCCACGACTATAAAGCGCAGCATGAGAAAAATAACCTCACATTTGAGTTCCCTGGCCCAGAAAACCCCTGCATAGTGAGTTTCTTCCAAATCGAACAATGTTTACCCATTTAGCCTATATTCGTTATCCTTCTGTCTAGGGTGAAAATTTCAGATGTCTGCATGCCTTGGCATTACAAACAAATGAATTGACTAGCGTGGGCTTACAACATTCAAGCGATTGCGATGCTTTTATTTACAAGGTATGACAAAAGTTGACAAAGCCACCTGTTCATTGATTTGACAATTGAAATGTATTACTGAAAACTGATGCTTCGAAAGCACAAGAAATGCAAGTTTTCTTCCCGTTTTTCACTCGTAACTCGCAAACAAAAACTAAAATTAAAAATGTACTATGCCAGAAACCTTCGCGGGAGTGTACTCAACAACTTCCCAAAGTTTCATGGTGATCGGATGAATGGTGTAGTAATGCATAAAGGATAGAAAGACATACCTTCATTTTTATATAGATAGAAGATAAACATTTGTTTTTATATAGATAGATAAAGATAAAATACCAAATAAAATATCCTATCATTCATGCGCAATACAAATTCTTTTTTATGATTTAAAGTTTCAAAATTGAGGTGTACATTAAGTTCGAGTAAATATGGTATTATCATTCAGAATACAGCAACACAAATGAAACACCACTGAGTTCTCCACCTAATCACGTCCACATGAATTCACTACAATGCTACCACCACTGACTAACATTTATCTGCTAGTTTAAACATTTATCCAGAAATAAGACTAAAAATGGCAGAGCACTTGGAGCTCCATGACCATCTGAGGTTGGAAGGTCTTATCTGCATAAATAATATTTTTTTATACTCATATATACTGTGGCTTGGTTCTAAAAGGGCCAATGTCATAAAACTTGCTTTTGAGATAACTGACTTTGAAGCCTTTATAGAAATAGCATTTTTTGCTGAAAACTTCCAACATTCGCCTATATAGACCATGGGCTACCAATATGAAACCCTCCCCCCCCCGTGGGAATTTCCGACACATATATTTTTTTGTTGGTATTGTCATCTAGTTTAAGATTTTAGTTGTTTGCCCCTTATCAATTACAGCATTTAGCCGAAAACCCCGGAAATTCGCAGAAAATGAATTTGTTTTAATTTTTCATTGTTCTTTGCTCCTAATATTCCCAGGGAATTTCTGACTCACACATTTTTGTTGGTATTGGCATCTAGTTTAATGTTCCAGTTGTTTGCCCCCTTACAAATTACAACATATCCCCAGAAAACCCGGAAAACCACGTATATACGGAGAAAATTACTATGTTTTATTTTTTAAATCTTTGTTCTTTGCACCTAATATTCAAAAGGAATTTCTGACTTACATGTTTTTTTGTTGGCATTACCATCTAGATTAAGGTTTCAGTTGTTTGCCCCTTATCAATTACAGTATATCCCCGGAAAACACCGAAAACCAAGGAAATCCGGAGAAAGGGACTTCGTTTTATTTTTAAAAAATCTTAGTTCTTTGCTCCTAGTATTCAAAGGGAATTGGTGAACCATATGTTTTTGTGTTGGTATTCCCATATAGATTAAGGTTCCAGTTGTTTGCCCCTTACCAATTACAGCATATCCCCAGAAACCCCGGAAAACCACGTATATACGGAGAAAATTACTATGTATTATTTTTTAAATCTGTGTTCTTTGCTCCTAATATTCAAAGGGAATTTCTGATTTGTATGTTTTTTTGTTGGTATTGCCATCTAGATTAAGGTTTCAGTTGTTTGCCCCTTATGAATTATAGCATATCTCCAGAAAACTCCAAAAACCACGGAAATCCGGAGGAATTGACTTTTTAAAAATTTCTTTAAAACCTTTGTTCTTTGCTCCTAATATTCCCAGGGAATTTCTGACTCATATGTTTTTTTGTTGGTATTGCCATCTAGTTTAAGGTTTAAGTTGTTTTCCCCTTATCAATTACAGCATATCCACGTAAACCCTGAAAACCACGATAATCTGCAGAAAATGAGATTGTTTTAATTTTTTTTAAATATTTGCTCTTTGATACTAATATTCCCAGGGAATTTCTGAATCACATAATTTTTGTTGCTATTGCCATATAGTTTAAGGTTTCAGTTGTTTTCCCCTTACCAATTACAGCATGACAAAGAATACTGAGAAAAATCCTGATGCTGAAGGAATGAAGGCGATTGGAAACCTGACAGAACACACTTCATATTCTAATTTGACATCTGTGAATGATAATTAATTTATCTTACCAAACCTTTCACAGTCACTACCAAACTTTCTTGACTGAAGTTAGAGAAGGGACATTCGGTAAAACAGCACAATTTTGGAATGGTAATATGGACAAAGTGTCATTGATTTTGAGATTTCAGCGAGCAACTAAAGAAAACAACTGAGACTTACACTTGGCAAGTTTAGAAGATATGATTCCCCTTTTCTTTGCATGTGACCATCACAATTATGGCAGATATCTCGTAGTCCATATACTCACCCTTTTGAACCTGCAAGGGACACACTTGAAGCAGAAGAATTACTTCGCAATAACGGTTTCAGTGACCGTAGATCACAAGTTCCGAGTTCTAGAAATTCTGTGGATTTCCGTGGTTTTCCGGGTTTTACGGGGATATGTTGTAATTGATAATGGGCAAACAGCTGAAACCTTAATCTAGATTACAATGCCAAAAAAAAAATGTAAGTCAGAAGTTCCCTGGGAATATTAGGATCAAAGAACGAAGGTTTCTAAAAAATTAAAACGAACTCATTTTCTTCGGATTTTTTTAGGTTTCCGGAGTTTTCCGGGGATATGCTGTAATTGATAAGGGGCAAACAACTGAAACCTTAATCTACATGGCAATACCAACACAAAACCATATGAGTCACCAATTCCCTTTGAATACTAGGAGCAAAGAACTAAGATTTAAAAAATTAAAACGAAGTCATTTTCTCCGAGCTTCCGTGGTTTTCGGAGTTTTCTGGGGATTTGCTGTAATTGATAAGGGGCAAACAACTGAAACCTTAATCTACATGGCAATACCAACACAAAACCATATTAGTCACTAATTCCCTTAGAATATTAGGAGCAAAGAACTAAGATTTAAAAAATTAAAACAAAGTCATTTTCTCCGGGCTTCCGTGGTTTTCAGAGTTTTCTGGGGATTTGCTGTAATTGATCAGGGGAAACAACTGAAACCTTAATCTACATGGCAATACCAACACAAAACCATATGAGTCACCAATTCCCTTTGAATACTAGAAGTAAAAAACTAAGATTTAAAAAATTAAAACAAAGTCATTTTCTCCGGGTTTCCGTGGTTTTCGGAGTTTTCTGGGGATTTGCTGTAATTGATAAGGGGCAAACAACTGAAACCTTAATCTGGATGGCAATACCAACAAAAGAACATATGATTCAGAAATTTCCTTTGAATATTAGAAGCAAAGAACAAAGATTAAAAAATAAAACATTGTCATTTTCTCCGTATAAAAGTGGTTTTTCGGGTTTTCCGGGGATATGTTGTAAGTTGTAAGGGGCAAACAACTGAAAACTTAAACTAGATGACAATACCAACAAAAAATATGTGAGTCAGAAATTCCCTGGGCATATTAGGAGCAAAGAACAAAGAAAAATTTAATCAAACTCATTTTCTCCAGATTTCCGTAGTTTTCCGGGTAAATGCTGTAATTGATAAGGGGCAAACAACTGAAGACTTAAACTAGATGGTAATACCAACAAAAAATATGTGAGCCAGAAATTCCCTGGGCATATTAGGAGCAAAGAACAAAGAAAAATTAAAACAAACTCATTTTCTCCGGATTTCCGGGGTTTCCGGGTAAATGCTGTAATTGATAAGGGGCAAACAACTGAAAACTGAAACTAGATGGGAATACCAACAAAAAAATATATGTGTCGGAAATTCCCACGGGGGGGGGGGATGGGGGGTATACAGTAGCCTACGCTCTAATAAGGTTTCTGTATAATGTCTATTAATAGCAGCAGACATTGGCACTTTTAGTATACGAAAGATAAAGACTAGCCGAGCTCAATAATGCATAAATATCATTTTTGCAAGAAATTGACATTGGCCCTTTTAGAACCAAGCCACAGTTTAATGAATGATATAGAATTGCACAATTGATTAATGTGCTTGAAATCATACGTTTTAATGTAATTCCATTGTACAAAATGAAAAGAAGAAAAAAATATGATCGAGCAGTAACATCTCGTAGCCACTCACACTAGAAGAAACATGCCATGCCACTTATGGTTCTACTATCCATATCATGAAATTTCATTGCACTCTTCTCGATAGCAATAACACAATGGTAGTATAAGAGATCTTTCGGAAAGGGTAACTGGAAGGTTTTCAAGAATTTTTATAGGCTTATGTCAAGTTTGACCCACTGTGCACTATTATGAACGGAGGAAGAAAAAGGAAAGGAAAGAAAGATGGGTACGATGGAAAGAATGAGAAGTAACACTTAATAACACAATATAACACTTAAAACAAACACACACATACATTCTGTACAATCTCAGTAAATTATTAATTCCCACTGGCTAAAAATTGATTAAATTATTAAAGGAGAAAACAGGACATAATGAAAGTTAAACAAACCTGTACTAAGGGCTGATCTGGATTAAGAAAGACTCCAGGGTTCTTTTCTAGGGCTGATCTTGAGCCTGTTTGGCCTGTGACAGGTTGGGCAGACACATGAAGAGCTGTTGCTACTGATTGCAGTAAAGTCTCTTCTCCTACATGGGGTCCAACTGCACGAAGTGCACGGGGCAATTCCATTGCATCAAATTCCAGTCCATCTAAATCACATGCTCTAAGGCCCTCCAATCTCTTTTCCCAAAAAAGCTGTTTATAAAAGAAATAAAACATAACATTATGTTAGGAACATATCATTCACCTAGAGCACAAAGGTATTTGAGAACTACTTATTATAATAATAAAAAACTGGAAAGAGAAGCAAATAGTAAAATATTAATTTCTTTTTACAATGGTTTTCTAATTTCTCAGTCATTGGTAGAGATGGGCAAACCATAAACAAGCCCTTTATAATGAATGAATCGTTGTACTGAGCAAACAAATCATGATTCAATTGTGGGACAATATTAATAGATAACTACACAGACCAACAGCCATTTTGGTGCCTTAGAATTTATACCTATTCTTGGGTATATTTAGGTCACTGATACCAAATGTGCCATTAGTTTTGCCCTATCAGCTTTAGTTTTGTGAGCTATGGTACTACCATTATGCATATTATCCTATTTTATGTTTGATATAAATAAAAACATTGCCTATTTTTAGCTTCTAAATCATGTGAAGAAAAAAGCAACACACTAACATTACAGAAACATTAAAATAACAATACAACATGGGTCTTTCAAAAAATTGGTAGTATCACATATTGTACGGTCATTTATTACTTATGAGCTGTCAATTTGAGGGCCAAAAAATAATCCAGCTTTTAGTTTTTCTTTACTTCGTACAGTTTTCGTCCTATGTGTACAACGTATGGTCAAGAATCTTCACTAGCTATCTTATCAAGCAAGATTTTGTTTCCCTAGACTAAGAGTTCACGAATAAAATCTATATAAAAGTAGAGCCAGGTAGAGAAAAACTGTTTTCATATTTGGAATAAGCACATTAAGTACAGCCAAAATCCGGTAAAATATCTGAGACACCAAACAAAAAGTTCTTTTTGTTGGGCTATGTTATCTTGAAGATATTATGTTTGTAGTAACTGTTAAAAAGTATTTACCTGTTTTGGTTTTTCCTGAGGACCCTGTTTGAAATCTGTTTTAACTTTGCCTTCTTGAGTCTTGTACACTGTAACTGGCTGTTTAAAGATTGAAGCTGTCTGCCTTATAGGTGGTACTAGAGAAGCATCATTTCTGACACCACGACTGAAAAAAATAAAGTACATTCCATTATACAGCAACTCTAGCATGAAAGTAACACTTTTGAATATGCAGTAGTAATTTGATGAACCAACAAGATACTAGTCCCCCCCCCCCCCGTAAATCCTGGTATTGTTTTCTTTCCACGGATCCAGGTCAGCAGAAACAGAATTACAGAATTGGAGTTGATTGTATCTTTATAAAATTTTCTCTAAGATGAAAACAATTTGGACTGCATTTTCAAAATATTACATAACTAATCTTTTAACTGCTGTAGGAGGACAATTTGCTTAAATGTGCCTGCATAGAGTGGACAAATATAAAATGCCAGCAGGTGCCCGTGGCTTCGCTCGCGATAATTATTTCAAAAGTTATAAATTAAGAGCATAATAGTTAAATCACTATATTTATTAAAACCTAAATCACGTAAACTACATACCACGATTAGATAGCGTCGCCTGGTAAAAGCGACCTCAGATTCGAGTTCCTTGGCCCAGAAAACCCCTGCATAGTTAGTTTCGTCCAAATTGAACAATGTTTGAACATATTTAGGCCTATATTGATTATCCCTCTTCCGTTTATGTTGAAAATTTCAGATATCTGCATGCCTTGACATTATAAACAAATGAATTGCCCTGCATGGGTTTTTATTTCCAAGGTATGACAAAAATAGCCTACTGTAATTGATTTGACCATTGACATTGATTTGACATTGAAATGCATTACTGACAACTGAAGCTTCGAAAACGCAAAAAAATACACATCTTCTGCCCGTTTTTCACTCATAACTCACGATCAAATCGAAAATTAAAATTCCGGTTTCAAGGTGCATTTTCCGACCCTTCAGTCTACCTATGTTTAAAATTTCAGATCTCTGCGTTCAGTAGATTTCGCTGGGCATCGCAGACAGACAGACACTTCCTTTTATTAATATAGATTAGTATACAGTAATACTTTATGTTAAAAAGTTCAATTCTTTATCCTTGAATTACAAATATTACTTGTAAAAAGTTTTTTTTAAGATTTTTCTGAGCGATTTAAAAATTACGTTCTACTGTCACAGTGTCGTCTAGAGAAGTTTCTATGGGAAACCATATTTACTGTATTAAAATATAAATAGGCTTGCCAGCTTTATATTGCAAGATGTACTATTTCTTGTTTCACCCAACTACAAAATGCTAAAATGAGATTGTTACTCTATGAATGAGGTACCAGTACACGAAATCTGAAACCATACAAACATATTACTTCAGTACTACAGTGGTTAATGGTCATAGATAGCAAGATTTTCATTATTTTTGCTAATGCCCCCCCCCCCAAAAAAAAATTAGACTCACAATTGAGTGCCTGGGTGCAACAAGAGCAGTGGTAAAATGCAATGTTGAGAAAAAGCACACAAAGTTTTGTAAGTGAAAAAATTCTACAAATACAAACTAAAAGACCTAAAAATATATTTATTAACTAGAAAGTTGACATGTTTATTGCTGTAAACCAACATCATGTAAAAATTAATCATTGAATAACAAATATAGCAGTTAAAAAAATGCTTTTATTGCATAGAAGGCATACTGTCCAGCCTTTATTGTACAATTTTTACATTTTTAGGCCTCAGATTCTGAGTCGATATTTGAAATTTCATTTATAACATTATTGTTCACACATTCTACATTCAGGCCATTGAGCATTTTTTTTTTTTTTTTTTTTTTTTTTTTTTAAATTTACACAATGACAATACATCTACTCTTTCAGCAGGTTTTACTTCTGGTGCTGGCACATCATCGCAACATTTCTTTCCCATAAATCAGGATTTCTTCTTTTATGTTATTTAGATTCTTTCTCAAAAGACCAGGGGTGCACAACCTTAATTAGACCAAGGGTCATTCTATTATAAAAAATCTGATGTGAAAGTCACATAACTTCCTCTGCCCAAATAAAAGTTAGCAGTATTCACATATCCTTGTACAGAATCGCAAGACACAATTTTACGCTAATTATGCTGTAAATACCTTATAGCCCCTCATTTGAATGTTGCGACTAAAAACACAGGCTATGGACAAACTAAAAAAAAGAAAGAAGAAAAAACAAGTGACTGCAAACATTTATTGAACTTTCCGCCATTCAGAATAATTTCAGAAATTTATCAAATATTCCCCTCAGATATTTCTTTACTGTAAGCATGGCCAACAATACATCTTTCTCACTTCACGTACTTATATAGAATAAGAGGCCGTGAATGTCCGCGTATTGAGCTGTTCACCAGGCAAGACAGAGTATCTACAAACAATGGGTAGTTTACAACTACCCTTCAGAGAATTTTTTTTTTTAAAAGTTTCAAATAAAAGTTTTAGCTCTTGGTATAAGCACTAAAACTAACTAAACTCCGTGGCGCTACATCCCTGGAGGGACTTGGCCTACCACCCGACCGCTGCATCATCTCCCGTAGACAGATGGTTGGTATAAGCACACCATGTACAAAATATAAAGGAAATCGTTAGAGCCGTTTTTGAGAAAATCGTGACAAACAAAAATTTATTCGTGTAAAGTTCACTTAAAAGTAAGGGAAAGTTGTCGCCACTCTTCGTGTCACAGCCTCAGAAGGTACCTAACCCAAATACAAAATTTTGTTTTCATACGACTTTCCGTTACATGAGGCCGTATTGCAAAGAGCGTGTATTCACAGTGGGTGGCTCATAACTACCCTTCAGAATATTTGTTCGAAAAAATGTTTCAAATAAAAGTTTTAGCTCTTAGTATAAGCAACCCAAGTGCAAAATTTAAAGAAAATCGTTAGAGCCGTTTTCGAGAAAATCGCGAAAAACGAAAATTTCTTCATGTAAAGTCCCCTTAAAAATAAGAGAAACTTGTCGACAATCTTCATCTCACATCTTCAGAAAGTACCTGACCCAAATACAAAATTTTGTTTTCATACGATTTTCCGTTTTCGAGCTAGCCTGTTAAGTAAAAATTCACACAGGGCCGCAGTGTACCATCATCCAATCCTCCATTGTAGGCCTGATTATACCTTACTTCTGAATGAGGACTTATCATTATTTAATGTAATAGTATAATATTCAATAAAACAACAATAGTAATAACATGCCTTTTACTGGCATGCCCACTAATTAATTATTAGTCATAACACAAATGTTATTCACCTTTTAATGAGAAACTTGACACTGCTTCAGTTTTGTCAACTTTTCAATATTAGGTCTAATGTTTGATATTGCAATACGCATACTCGCTTCCAAATGTTCATCTGTAAGTCTGGATCGTGTTTTGGATTTCAATTATTTCATAACCGAAAATGACTGTTCACAGACGTACGTGCTATCAAATAAAGTTGCCATTTTCAAAGCATGGCCATACAGATTGTGCATTTCTTTAGGTAAGTACAGCTTGTAGAAATCAAGGAGTGATATATCATCAAATTTTGCTTTCAATTCTGTGTTACTCTGGATATCAATTAATTCCATCTAAAATATTTCAGGGACTGTCTCAATATCAACTTGAATGGGGAGTGAAAATAATTCAAATGATTTTTCAAACTTCCGAACATACTGAAAAAGGGTGTTGAACTCTTCTGTGAGATTGTTCAAGAGGTCAACGTATTTCCCAAAATTAGATCTGTTCGTAGATTCTATCATTTTTCTCACTGTCGGAAAATTGACAAATACTCCACTTCTTAATTGTGTCTGCCAAACTTCAAGTTTTCTTTCAAAAGATTTGATTAAGTTAAACAGATGATGGATAATGTGGTTTTTGCCTTGCATTTTGGTATTCAGTTCATTAAGGTGCTGAACCATATCAACCAGAAATGCCAGATCAGAAATCCAGTCACTTCTGTCCAGTTTGTCCACCTTAAAGTTTTGATTTGTCAAAAACAAACAAATTTCTTCCCGAAGTTCATACACTCGTTTCAACATGTTACGTGATTTTGATAGTGACGTGTTTAGTGTGTTAAAGAACTAGTCCGTTAATGGATATTTTGAAACCAAATCATATTCAATATTAGTTAATCTTACATTTAACTTTAACGGGCCACAATATATATTCCGGGTGCCGCTTGTTGTGCACAACTGGTATAGACGATGTCTTCTTCTAAAGATGTAATATGCCCATCGGAGTCTTCCATTTTGCTCAAACAATATGGCTTCTAATGGTGTGTGGCATCCTCATCTTCTATTCTCACAGATACCGACTGTCGTATGTGCACAATGTAGTTTACAAGGATCTCCTACTATCTACAGACGAGACACAGAATTAATTTTTACAGAGCCTATATTCGAAGGTCTGAAGTGTACAATGCACACATTTATGCAAAAACAGCGATAGCTGGTTAACGCTAGAAATGCACCAAGGTACTCAATTAGACCTCAGAACTTATGCATGTAACTATTCACTTCAAATTGAATATTTTATTTGCTTCCACAATGTGAGCATTTATTTTTAGTTTACTAAATTTTCTGAAAATTCATCTTAACAGTTGAGAAAATGTCTTCGACAGGCACCTTAAAAATGTAGCCTCTTTTGGATCAAGTGGGATATGAACACATGCCCTGCTGTTCTCAAAAATGCAAATCAGGCATGCTACCACAAGGCCTCCACAAATTATGAGAAGGCATTATGAAATACAATGTATTAAGCATCTACATAGCTGTCAGTGTGCCATAACCAGCCTTTTAACATAGATGGACTGAAGGGTGCTTGAATGCAACTCGAAGCTGGATTTTAAATTTTAGCTTTTGTTTGTGAGTTATGAGAAAAAGAAAAGAAAGAAAAATATTAAAAAAAAGGCATAAATGTGATGTTTTATGGTACCGAAGTACAGTACCAGTTTTTGCTGTAAAATTAATATTGAGGGTGGGTTTCCTCTGCTGCCATATCAATCGGAAAAGAAAAGCTGTGCTTAAATTTTTCCAATATAACACAACATTTTACCTTCGATTTTGTTAGCCTGCTCTGCTTAATTCATTCATTTGTTTATAACATAACAGGATGCAGAGATCTGAATTTTTTTTACATAAGTGGATGGATGGGGAATCATGAATGAAAGCCTAAATGAGAAAACATTAAATGATTTAGTCAAAATTCATTATGCAAACTGTAATCATAAGAACCTGAATCATTACATCATTAAGGGCTTTATTTGCATAGATATTTAACCTGAATGCTCAGGAGTTAGAGATGTGGCCACTGAGACCTGCATGATTGGCCAACGCGTACAAGAAACACACTGTATAAACATACAGAAAAGTGATTTTTAGTTTACTGTTCACAGAAACATCGAATATATGCAATTAAATATGCAAAACAAATTAAACCATGCATTTATGGAAAATATTTCTAGAAAATATATGCAAAATAAGATTCATTTCAATCCAGTTGCTGTTGGTAATGGATTAATAAACTTTTTTTTTAAATATATAATACTTAAACACTAAACTAGGATTACCTTTGGTGATTCGGTGGCCATTTCACACTATTTTTGCACATCATTAGCGGTTTCCGAACTGCTACTGGGTGCCTGTGTTATGGACTTAGGTGGTGTGCGTGTTGTGTTGGTCTTGATGGGGTGGGAGTATTTGGTAGGGTTTGAATACCTGGTATTGTGTGTGTATGACAAAGTCTAGCTGGTCATTCAGTATAGATGTTGGGTGTTCTTTGTGTGCTTGTACATTTCCAGTTGTTCAGTTGTGTTTAGTTTGCGGCTTCTGTGGAGTGTGTGTAGAATTTCCATGTTGTGGTTTGTGTCAAGTAAATGTTCTGCGTAATTTGATTGCTTTTATGTGTTCTTGGAATTGTGTTTTGAAAGACCTGCCGGTTTAACCTATGTAGAAGCCTCAAACCAAACACAATTGAACAAATGGAAATATACAAACACACACAAAAAAAAAAAAACATCCAACATCTATACTGAATGACCAGCTACACTTTAAGTCATACACACTCTTTGACACAATACCAGACATTCAAACCCCACCAAATACTCCCACCCCTTCAAGACCAATACAACACCCATGCCACCTAAGCCCACAACACAGGCACCCAGTAGCAGTTCAACAAAGTTAATCCTAGTTTGCAACGTCAAGTGTTTAAGTATTATAAAAACTTTGTTAAAGCAATCAAGAATGGACACCCATACACACAGTTAATAAACCTTTCTTAAATATGCTCAATCTAATTAAGAAATTTCATTTTCTCCAGTTAAGGGTTATAATATTAAATATTTTAATAAAGTTACGCCTTAACCCTTAACATACAACTTATCTGGGTCCACTCACAAACAGCATTTATAAGACAGACACAAAATGTTGTCTGTCTTATAAATAACATTATAACATGCTTATAACAGCACTTATAAGACAGACACAAAATTGTGTCTATCTTATAAATGCTGTTTTTTAGTGGATCCAGATAAGTAGTATGTTAAGGCGGAACTTTTTAAAATATTTAATGCTCAATCTACTAAAACACAAGACTGCATCAAATTCGGTCTACAGATAATATAAGTGTCCACAAGAGCTGCAATAATATATTTATTTTGTGCTGAATATGATTTTACTTTTGGTGTGTCATATTATCATTTATTGATTGGATATAATTCACTGAATATAGGCCTATAACATGATTCTGGATGGAATTAACATTTCATTAGATAACATGATTTCTAAAACTCTCAATTATAACATTTCTTTATTAAAATAAATGTACCAATATTTAGAAAGCTGCTATTATACAGATTATTTGTATATTCGGGTGGTAAATGAACAACTCTGGAAGTCTAAAAGTATGCCTAGTGCAGTTAGTTGAGGCACAGAGCTATAATTAACTAACCACGTTCTAACCTGATTAAGGTCATCAGGATATTCAATTTGCCCAATCCTTCTGGTGGCACTATGGTCCTGGAATTGATTCCACATTTAGCAAAAAAGAGAATCGGTACCAGGAGCAAATTGGAGATAAACACAGCTTGTGTAGACCTAACAACCTTATTACCTCCATGTGCTGAGTGTGTAATATCTGAAAGCTTCAATGCCAAGACCTGCACAGCCAACAAACAGCACTTTTTAATGAAAGTCGCAAATACCATAAACTGTGCAAAGTGTTGTATAAGTGATGCCGAAATATGCAGGCTCCTGTATTTCGGTTTTAATTTTATTTGGACCAGACTACACTTCCCGCATAAATTTTACATTCTGATCAAGCAATTTTATAATTTTCTTATGGAACAAACAAATCTAAGCTATTGGTATTGTTTTTATATGTGTTCATCAGTGGCACAGTAAAGCTCTTGCAGTTTCTTTTATCCGAGAACTTACAGAATTTAAGTAAATTCTCAGAATTATAGCCATCACTCCTTTGCTCACAGTGAAGCCAGAAAAACAAGGTGAAGAGGATAAAGAAATTCCTTAAGAAAACCATGTCACAAGAATGTTTTACAGCTCTTGCAATACTTTCCATAGAGAAAAAAAATGGTTGCAAACATGTATGGATTCAACATGAAAGTCATTGATAACTTCTGCAGTAAAAAGAACATCGCATGGACTTCACTGTGAGGCATAGGAGTAACCAGGCCGACCATATGGGGGGGGGGGGGTTATAACATCCGCGGGGTCTGGGGTGTATGGAATACCCCCCAGGGAGAGGGGGGTCCGAAAATTTTAAAAATCAAGATGCAAAATAACGAGTTTTAAGCTTCTGGGGGTCCTCCGGAAAAATTTTAAAAATTAAGATGAAAAATAACGAGTTTTAAGCTTAATTTTAAAAATTAAGATGCAAAATAACGAGTTTTAAGCTTCCCACGCTTTATACTTGCATTAAGTAATTTATGGGCAGACTTAAAAAAATTATATAATTTTCCTTTTTTTAATCAATGGGGGGGGGGGGGGGTTCAAACCCCCAAAACCCCCCCCTCGGTACGCCTATGCTGTGAGGCAGTAATTACCTATCACTTTTTTAAAATTTTAAGTTGGCTACATGAAATGGTATTTGCAGCACACCCTCATATTAAGTCATGAGCCGCTACTGAACTCACAATGTTATATTTGAGAAAATAATTTAGAATCATCAGTGGCACAGTAAAGCTCTGGCGGTTTCTTCTATCCGAGAACTTACAGGAATCACTTTCAGAAGTTACGCATGGTTATCATCAAACAACTTCAAAAGAATGTTTCTAATGTTTCAAAAGAATAAAATCCTAAGTCAGAAATGAGATGGGAAAAAGAGACTGACTGCATTAGCTATGTTGTCCACTGAAAAGACTATGCTGAATGATACAATAGAATTTAATGAGAAGGTGACTGAAAAGCAACCTATAAGACAAGACACAAGGAAAGTAAGTTGTATTGTTAAGCCTATAACATAATTTTGCATACAGACTCCCTTTTTTGAACACCCACAAGCTGTCAATGAATTCGCATACAGTTCAGCCTAGTCAGATGTACTGGCAGCACATGGAATGTGAAGAATTGATTTAAGGTCGCATTCATTATCTACTGCGAAGTGTCTTATACTCAATTAAACCAACTCTACTTCTCAGAATTTTATGGAATTCATATAATTACTGGAAGTGCTCTCCATTTAATTTGTTTATGGAAAAAGTCGTTAATTTATTCTAAATGAAACATGATTTTCTAATGAAGTTTTAGATTATTTCCTTAAAACCTAACAAATTTTTCATAATAACATGAATTGTAGACTGTTTCTTCTAGATTAAGATGGTTTTTATTTGAAGTTGATATCTTAATAAACAAAATGGTTAACTTATCGTTAATCTCTGAAAACGTCAAAAGTGACAGATCCTTCTAAACAAAATGGTCGCTAGAAGCCAAAGTATCAAAAGTGATAAAAATGTGAAAAAAATAGTTTTGTACTCCCAGATACATATAGAAACAGAAAATGTATACATAAAGATAAAAAATATGTCTGTAACAAATTATTTTATTATTGATTTCATATGGACTGACCCTTAAATATGATCGCCGTATTAACAAGAAGAGCTCCCAGAAAATTTGTTTTTATAGTGGTCCTTATATTAAATAATCAAATTGAGAGTGTAAATACGGCATTCATTGCTAAGGCTACTACTTAGATAACAATGCAAATCCTACACATGTCTCAAAAAAGAATTGCTTTCAATCTTATCGAGAGCAACTTTGGTTCAAAATGGAGAAACTTGGTAATACAGTAGAACCCCGATAATTTGAGCTAATTGGGGCTGAGGCTACCTCGAATTACAAAAAACTCGGATTATATGGAAATATCACTAAATCAATGGGTAAATCATAAATAAATGTTTAATGTGCACAGTAATGGTTTAAAAAATACATAAGCAAACAATATAATAGGCCTACATAGGCCAACCTGTGTTACGCCTGTATGTATATTGGCGAACATTTAAAATAATTTCTGTGTATTATGAACGAAACCCTAAGTGGGACAGTTTTACCTGCATTTTTGTACATGGAAAAATTAAAAGAAAGCTCAAAATGTAACACATTCAGAAGTGCGTAAAGCTTACATGCGGACACCGTATAAAAACGGGATTTTAATATAGTTTTATCGAAAATTTTAATTCTCTTAAGACCAGCTCGAATTACACGGAACCTCGAAATACTGGGCTCTACTGTAGTACAACATCTGTAGGCTATGTAAAAGTGATATACCAGGATTTAGGCTTTAAAGTGAAACTGCAGGAAGGTAAGCTTTATAACTTTATTATGAATAAGATTGGCTTAAGACAGGATTGTAATTAAGCACGTTCTTATTTAACATTTATGTATTGAAAGAAATTACTACCAAAGCCCAGTGATTCAAGGAAAGAACATCCCCTGGTATGCAGTGGGATGAAGATCGTGCTATTGGATTTTTTCAATCATAGGTCTACAAAGAGCATTAAATGACACAGCAGTATATTGTAACAAGTGGAATTTAAAAATCAACACTAAGGAAACAAAAATATTAATGTGTAAAAAAGAGGTAGTTAAGACTAAGCATGAAACTTGGTTTTTAAAAAATGAAAGAACTGAAGTGGTAAATAAATATAAATATTTATGGGTAATGGTAAGTGGGAGTACAAATTGGAAAGATTACATAGATTTGGTTAAAAAACAAGGTAATACAGCCCTAAAAGCAACTGATAGAGGTTTATGCGAATTAGTGAACATAAAAATATCTCAGAATATGCACATTACCTTCTTTTAATTCCAGTGGATTTCTCCTCCCTCACAACATTTCAACATCTACCCCCAGGTCTTCATCACATGAATACTGAATAACATCAAGGCGCCATGTTGTATTAATGGGTTCCTTCCGCTGGTAGATGTGCTCCAGGTGTTGGTTCAATAACCCCCTTTTGTCGTGTTTAAAGGGATGGTCACCTTTGTTAAAAAGAAATGTGGTGTTGCTGTGGTGCTTGGATATCCATTCCTTAGGGATTTCATACGCAGACTGTTCTCCACTGTCCACGGGTAAAGGAAATTTAACAGGTTTCTTCCCCCTTGTCATTCTTCTAATCACCCCAACCACTCGTCACTTAAATCCCTGTCATAATTGTTAAAACACGTCTCTTTGTTGTGTATGATGTTACACGCCTCGCTCACCTTCATCATTACAGGGTCAAGTGTGAGCGAGGCATGTAACATCATACACAACAAAGAGACATGTTTTAACAATTATGACAGGGATTTAAGTGACGAGTGGTTGGGGGTGATCAGAAGAATGACAAGGGGGAAGAAACCTGTTAAATTTCCTTTACCCGTGGACAGTGAAGAACAGTCTGCATATGAAATCCCCAAGGAATGGATAACCAAGCACCACAGAAACACCACATTTCTTTTTAACAAAAGTGACCATCCCTTTAAAAATGACGATAGGGGTTTATTGAACCAACACCTGGAGCACAGCAGCGAGATCTACCAGCGGAAGGAACCCATAAATACAACACGGCGCCTTGATGTTATTCAGTAAGCACCTGATGAAGACCTGGTGGTACAGGTTGAAACGTTGTGAGGGAGGAGAAGTTTGATATAAACTGGATTTAAAAGAAGGTAATGCGCATATTTTGACATCATATGCAGTGGAAAGATTAGGACCTTATCTCCAACATATAAATATCTAGCTTAAATAAGATTTAATGTGCAATTGTTGAGTCTAAAGTATTATACGCAGTAGAAATATGGGGAGATGAAGCTTGCAAAAACGTGAACAGATAGCAAAAAAAGATTTTAGGAATCCCAAGAAATTCATCAAATTTGGCAGCCAGATTCAAAACGGGTTTGGAAGTAGCATGGGAGTTGTTTTAGTGAAAAAAAATTAAATATATAAGAAATATTATAGAAAATGACAAATTAATCATTGAGAAGGAATGTTTAAAGTTTCTACAGATGACAAATTTAGTAAATAATTGGTGGAATAACATTGAAGAAAATATCAATAAAATCGGTTTAGTATGGTTATGGCAGAGAATGGGTGAAATGAATCTAGCAATAATGTGCAAGATTATAACAAAACGTAATGAAATGAAAAGACATGATTTATATAGTGCATTAAGGAACTATAAGTCTTTAGAGAATTATTTACAAATGAAAACCATGTGGGGACTATACTAAACACAAATCAACTCTGAACATATGATAAGCCAATAGAATGTTACGCAACGTGTGGCGTTGACAAATCAGCAGGGTGCAGCTGTCTCTGTCTAACAGATAGAGAAGGGAGATGCATGTCTACTCACTAAGAGGAACAAGCAAGCATTGTTTTAAAGTATTTCATTGTTTTTAAATAAGCCGTTTTCTCCTCAACGGAGCGTCGTACAGATGTGGGATCTGGACAGTCGGCTTCCAAATAAATACAGCTTTCCAATGGTGATTTCAGAAAATACCTATATGTAATAGATTTTGAGCGCGCAAAGGAATAAGTGAAGTACATATCTTTAGCGAGGCAGCGCGGTCCTTTAACTGTACAACACTGCAACAACCTCATTCGCTTATCACTCATCACGTGATTCTGCCTGCTCCGCCTCAGGTTCAGAGTTGTTCTGTGTTTACTTTAGAAACCTATTTATTAAGAAATACCAAAGAAGAATGGGAGGGGTTATCATGGTGGAGATTGGGAATTTGGAAACTAACGAATAAGAGGGGGCATACAATGAAATATATTTGCTCGCTCTGTAATACTAGAGAGGACACTTTGCATATCGTATTAGAATGTACAGTAACAAACTTTTGGAGAGAAATCTTAATAACTGAGAAGAGATTATTGAAATTAAATAAATATGTTGCATATAAGAAATTGTGCAATTCAATAAATACAACAGTTCTGAAAAAATTAGGGAAGCTGTTTCATTGTCAAGGAAAAATGAGAAGTGAAAGTAGAAGAAATGAAAGCATGAATAGCATTGAAGTTTATGTTAATCATTCTTATTACAGCACAAAATAAAATTAAAATATAGGCCTATATACATATATATAGGCTCTCTAACTAATCTGGGAGATATCAGATCAGGGTAGTGCCGGATTACTGGAAGGTCGTTAACAAAACCACTTGAAATGCACAAAAGTTCTGTTTTATTACAAGTAAGAAGATGTGTTTGTCTGTTTAATGACTCGAATGCACAAGGTTTTCATTGCCTGGAAGTCACATAGACAAGACCAAACTGGCAGTTTCTTTTTCTTGAAAATACTTTTAAAAACTTTGATTAATTAAACTAAACATATGTACTTCAATTGAAATTATTTTACGAGGGTTGGTCAATAAGTAAGTTCTCCAACACTCTAGCCCAAGCTCACAACGTCGGACGAGAGATTTGGCACCACTGCCATGTCCCGCAATCTTCCCTCTTTCAAACGAGCCATTGCTGCAGCCGCTGAATCTTTTAGTGTCCGAGATAGAGCTGTTTGAAATGGATCTCCCGATTTCCGTCCCCGCCAAGTGCGCCTATGCAAAGACATACGGTTTCTTACTGCAAAAAAAGTTCCACCAATTGAAATTCACAGACAGATTTGCGAAGTTTATGGAGAGGGATGTATGGACATAAAAAAATGTGCGTAAATGGGTTCGTGAGTTTAAACAGGGCTGGACAAATATTCATGACGAAGAACGAAGTGGAGACCAACAACAGCCGTCACAGATGAGATGGTGGCAAAAGTCGATGAATTGGTGCGACAAGATCGACGCATCACTATCCGTGAACTTTGTTTATTGCTTCCTGACATTATTAAAGGTTCCATACAGACCATTTTGAGTGACAAATTGATGTTCCATAAGGTTTGTGCGAGGTGGGTTCGCGGAGGCTGCACTTTGCGGGGACAGAAATCGGGAGATCAATTTCAAACAGCTCTATCTCGGACAATAAAAGGTTCAGCGGCTGCAGCAAGGGCTCATTTGAAAGAGGGGAGATAACGGGACATGGCAGTGGCACCAACTCTCTCTCCGACGTTGTGAGCTTGGGCTAGAGTATTGGAGACCTTACTTATTACTTGGCGGAGACGGAAATCGGGAGATCCATTTCAAACAGCTCTATCTCGGACACTAAAAAATTCAGCAGCTGCAGCAATGGCTCGTTTGAAAGAGGGGAGATAGCGGGACATGGCAGTGGCGGCAAATCTCTCGTCCGATGTTATGCGCTTGGGCTAGAGTGTTGGAGACCTTACTTATTGACCAGCCCTCGTATATTCTGCAACAAAACATATTATGCCTTGTTACAAGAAGCAATTCATGCAAGAGGCTCAACTGAATTCATTCTATTCAACTGTCTTTAATGAAAGGCTTGTAAGAAAGGACAGTATAGGAATTTTTCCCTTTTCACTGATCTTGCTGACAAATCAGAATGTTATCAAACTCTCTCTTTTGCATATTCACATTTACATGAATTCCGAAACAATACTGATATTATAAAATAGTTATTAAATAACATGACTGTGCAGAAGGAGAGGATCAGTTTGAATAAGTTTAGTTTAACAGATTAAGGACAAATGTTAATGGAAATCAGAGGCTTTAAACAAATAACACGTGTATCTAAGTATCTAACACACTACGAGAAAGTCAGTGTTCTGTCATTTCAGTACTCAGTAATAATTTAATGTATATCAGAGATCTTAAGTTTTAAAGCAGAATGAAGAAAGCAGTTATCTTTTGTTGAATGTTGTGTACAAGGGCCATCCATAAAGAAAGTTTCCCTAGGGCCGTTTACAGAAAGAAAACACAATTTCATGGAAATGTTTATTGCAACAGATACAGCATGTGTTCAGCTGTTTTTAAAAATATTCGCTACCGGGATTGAGAAATTTTTCACACTGTGGGACCACCTTTGGAATACTGTGTCGTAGAACTCTGCCACCAGGGATTTACACCACTGTGTGACAACTATTTCCGCCTCTTTGTCATTTCTTGAGGTGTAGGAAAAGATGGAAATCACTGGTAGTGAGATCTGGGCTGTAAGGTGGATTTTTAAACACCTCCCAGAGCAAGTCTTCTGCGGAGGTTTGACTGGGAGGTGTTTAGTCATTCACCCTATAGCCCGGAACTCGATCCCAGTGATTTCCATCTTTTCCTACACCTCAAGAAATGACAAAGAATGACAAAGAGGTGGAGATGGTTGTCACACAGTGGTTCAAATCCCAGGTGGCAGAATTCTACGACACTGGTATTCAAAAGTTGGTCCCACAGTATGAGAAATGTCCCAACTCAGGTAGCAATTATTTTGATAAATAGCTGAACACTTGCAGTATCTGTTGCAATAAACATTTCCATGAAATTGTGATTTGTTTCTGTAAATGGCCCCAGGGAAACTTACTTTATGGAAGCGCCTCATATTTACTAAGCCGAACAAAAAACCTACAAAACATAAGAAATAATATTCTACTTCATTAGATTAGTTTTTCCTTTGTTTTCTCATTTTAAGTAGACAAAAATAAACATGAAATTAAGATGAAGACTATCTGCAGGTTACATTTCAGATCCAACAAACATCTAATTATTTTTTAAGACCGACAAGAGTACGTAGATTTACTATCTATACACATATACTAAAATATTGTATTAAGGCAACTCCCTTAAAAAGAATATAAACAAAAATGATACAATCCCTTATAATGATTATAAACAAAGAAGAAAATTGAACAGCCTAAATGATTTATATACATTATATAATTAAAAGTAAATAAAGACGCAAAATAATGCCAAGTAGGCTTCAAAATCAGCCTACCTGTAGTCAAACTGAGTCCCTCTCTGCTTCTTGTTTTTTCTTAGAAGAAGTGAATTTATTTTGCCTGAACGGAAATCAAATGTAGCAAGATCAAGTGCATCTCCCAGCGAGCTGAGGTAACGAGCGAGCTGAGGCTTGCTGCGAAACTTCTTCCCATTCGGGCTGCAACGGGAAAGCAACAATCTATGTATAAGCCCAATTTGTATAAGACAAGATTACACTATTTAATTTTAATTTCCTGTTTAGAAGGGCCTATACATTATGTTTAATTCTGAAGAGCACTGCAGAATAAAAATAAATAAAAGTATTACATGCGTAGAAAAGATTAAATATTCAGGCCTGATCTGTGGTCCTAACAATCTCCTAATAAATATAAATGATGTATTTGATAAAGTTTATGGAAACTACACACATCCTACTGATATCTTCGAATTATTAGTAGAAGAATGAGAAATGTGCATTGGAGTAGTTTCTAAACACAGTTGCAATAATAAGTGTCAAGAAAATATTGAAATAATTCCTCCTGTTACTTGTATCATGTTATGAGCACAGGAATACAAAATTCGATTAAGAGATCAGTATAAGCAGAAGATATGAAGAATTACAAGCATGCAGAACTGTATTCCTATATGCCTGAAGAACTTTGTGCCAGAAACAAGAAGTAATAATTATTATGAAAACATAAGTGAGTGGGGGTTTTATAAACAGAACTTCACTAAAACTACAAAACTGACCTGGATAATTGCTTTGAGAAATTCATTCTCAACCTCAGCATAGTAATTTCTTGCTATTCCTACCCTTTGCCCTTTCTTTACATAATTAAATAACTCTCTGAGAGACATTAAATTAGATGAGTTATGCACAAAAAAAGCTTACAAAATTGAATATGAAGCTTTACCGATAGAAGTGCTATGGATGCCACCCTGATTTGATTAGCATATTCCACTGATTTTTTTTTATTATTTTTTTACCACTTTCCAGACAGTCCAAGGAAGTTGCTTCAACAGTTACTTTTTGTTCACATCCTTATAGTCTACAATCTATGATGTCCGCGAATATGTTAACAATAATAAATGTCCACAATGGTAAGCTGTTGATATCCACAAACAGGTACATCCACCATCAAAACATTTATTAAAACTATATTGTACATGCATTATTCATTCATTATTTGGAAAATGTTACTATCATAGGTGTTGCTACAGGGTGTGCCTAGGTACACCCTGACAATCCTCTGAATCCCATTAATCGTATAACATCTAGGGCATTTTTAATTAATTATTTATACACCTGAGAAACACAAGGTGGATATGAGCGTTTCTGTATTACAATTTGTATGAAGCATCATGTGCTACTGCAGTATAAAGGAACCAGGAGAGATATGATTTCAACAACGGATGTAATGTTTATTATCAGAGACAGGCATCTCACGTGCACTTGTGGAGTTCAAGGGAGCACTGTGGACTGCAAGCTTAGTAGCTGCTTGCCGCAAAGTAAAAATGTTGCAGAGGTGGATTGTGGATCTGAATTACAAAATAATAAACATACACATTACATATTCACATCTTACTAAGTTTGTTTTATATGTTCTGTGTTATACTCGTACACTGCAATTAACCAAATTTCACTTACGGATACTACAAATATCTACATAAAACTAATGTGTTAACCCGAATTGACATTATCAAACTATAACTAACAAATGAATTCATGAGTAAAAACAAACATATTTTATTCTAATTAACCCCGCAAATAACAAAGCTCACACAAACAATCATAAGCATTGTTTAATTGTAGGCCTAGTGACAATTCTATCCTATATTCAGATTATTAGATAGGGTTGTGCAAATTAACTTGTACTGACAAACAAATATCCCGAAGCAATAATAGAAATACTATCTTATCAAGAAATCACATAACAAGAAACAAAACCAAGAAACTTTATCTAATTTTAGACTTAGACCTACTATAAATACCTGACCGAATATTTTTTACATTTTTTTGGAACAATAATTACAAAAGCTGCTTCAAAGTTGTTTCTTGGATTTTTCACATCTTTTATTTCTTGTGATCTTTTCTATGGAAGTAGTCACTTACTGGCTACTAAAAATCCTAAATGCAGACCATAAATTGAAATCCGTTACGGAAGTTTGTTTCTGAAACATAACTTAATCTGCTTGAGCTTGCACAAATGTATGGAACTGAACACTGACATGAGATGAGCTGCAAGTTTATGCAGTCTTGGGAAACATGACTAAGGAAAATTTTGATAAAACTGCATTAAACATTACTATCAGTGCAACACTGATTTGCCTCTCTTTCCCCCATCCACAGAATAACCGGTTTACGCTGCTCGTTCTGTCCTTTCGCACTGCACAGCAAGTGCGTCTTTCCACAATATTGGCAAGATGCCCGTTGATGGTTTATATTATGAATTTGAATTATGTGCAAGAAGGGATTCGTTTCAAATGTGGAATGATTTTAAAATTATAATTGACACTTTAAATATTTTGATGAGATATAGTGCCTGTACACTAAGAAGATTGATTCCTTTCTATTATTAATCTGAATTTTTAAAAAGTGCCTGCATACACAATGAAATTGTGCTGGATGACAAACAGTACAATGACAACAATGCAAACTTCAGTTTGTTTCATACTTTAATCAGTCGGGTCGGTGAACAATTGTCTTCTGCAAATATGCAATGTAGTTTTAGAAATATTATAACAGAAATCTGTACAGTTTGTGCTTAAAGTTTGACATAAATTTAATACTAATTGATACGACTGAAAGTGAAGACAGGGTTGTTATTTCCTAGAATACAAATAGGAAGGAAATATGGAATCCCATTCTTATGGCAATTTTTTTGTTATTGCTATTTTCTATATTCTTACACAAATTCTCTAAACGAATCACATTAACATTTACAGCCTGGTAGCTATGTTATTCCTTTTGGGTCAGTCCATATGAAATCAACCAATAATAAAACCAAAAATTCGTAAAAGGGTCAATCCATATCAAATCAATCAATGGGTGTTGCTGACCTATTTTATTTTATTTTTAAGTATATATTTTCTGTTTCTATGTGTATCTGGGAGTACAAAACAATTTTTTTCACATTTTTATCACTAACGCTTCGGCAACTAGTGGCCATTTTGCTTAAAAGGATCTGTCATTTCTTGAATTTTCAAAGGTTAGCGGTAAGTTAAAGAACTATTTTATTTATGAAGATATCAACTTGAAGTAAAAACCCTCTTAATCTACAAGAAACAGTCTACAATTCATGTTATGACCCAAAATTTATTAGGTCTTAAGGAAATAATCTAAAACTTTATTAGAAATTGTAGTTTCAATTATAAAAAATTAACAAATTTATAAAACTTTTTTTCATAGAAGGGATGAAAACGCATGTTTAATGTTTTCCCCCCACAAATATATAGTAGATCACTAGATGCTAGTAAAATTTGAGATCATTTATGTAAATCCTTTAGGTTTTATGAGTCTTCAAATAGCGAGATTTTGCAAAATTGTTGATTTTCAAATTAAAATATCTCAAATGGGACTGAACAGAAAAATCTTGAATTTTCTCAAAATATTCTTCTAGTGCCTAGTAATCAACATATAAAATTTCGTCACTGTGTTCTGACCAGAAGTATTTTATTTTTAATAAAGAAAATGCTAAAAAATAACTGTCAAATGAAGCGAATAAATACAACAATACAATAAAAATTGTCAGAAATAATATAACTATTTGTTGTTGCTAGTAAAATTAAATATGTCATAAAACTAACATATTAAATGTTCCATGATAGTAGTCATAGTGATCAATACTCCAGCAGAAGGAGATGATATTGCCACAATTGCTGAGCAAGCCAGGATATGCTGACTTGAAAAAGGCAAGTATCTACAGACTCCTCTGTAGCTCCTTTGTTCAGTAATCAGTAGCTGTGCTTGACTGAAGATATAAAAAAAGTTGCCCCTTGGCAACTTGGCAGATCCTTTTAAGCAAAATGGCCACTAGTTGCCAAAGCGTTAGTGATAAAAATGTGAAAAAAATTGTTTTGTACTCCCAGATACACATAGAAACAGAAAATATATACTTAAAAATAAAATAAAATAGGTCAGCAACACCCATTGGTTGATTTGATATGGATTGACCCTTTTACGAATTTTTTGTGTATAAAGTAGTGGGATTTAATACGTTAGGCAGGCCCGACGAGAGGGAGGGGCAGCCGGGGCTGGAGCCCCGGGGCCGCCGACCAGGTTTTATTTTTTACTTTGTAAATTTACTTGAAAATAAAATTGGTTATAAGTAAAAAAAGCTTAAGTTATGTTTTATGTGTTTATTTTATCTGCACTGTCCTGTCGTATAACGGTGACACGGAATTAATCAGTTAATCTGAAACGGATTATTTTTTAAGAAAAATTTCTATTTTTGAAAAGTAGAAGCAGAAATCCTTTTGGACTCAACAGTAGGCCTCACTAATGTTCGACATTTAAAATCATAATTTTCAAAAGATTAAACAGGTACTTACAGATGAAATTGTTCCTAATTAAAACATTTTAATGTATTTTTCCGTTTAGTGCCCAGTATCAGTTAACCGATTTGGTCCAAAATCAATAGGCTTCATCCCATGGGCGTTATAAATGGTATACCAAGCTTTATGAAAATCCGATAAAGCGTAATTGAGTTATCGCGCTTACAGACACACGGACAGACAGACAGTCCTGTCTACCTGACAATCTCATAAAGTACTGATACCATTCTGGCACTTAATATTTATGTAATATCATTACATAATCTTTTTGTTGCATACATTATAAAGGGCAAGTTGGGTAGAGTTTAATATTTGACGGGGGCCCGGGAAAATTTGTCCCTGGGGCCCTTGCTTTCTTTCCACGGCCCTGACGTTAGGCACACCCTAGCGTAAAGTCAACCTATGCCTATGGTTACAATGGCAGCAGTTCTCAATGATGAAAGGGTGAAGAATGCTGACTTAATTGATCATATCCTTGTGCTCTTGAAAGTTTCTGTATATTTTATCCAAGGCAATGTCCGGACTTGAGAACTGGCATTCTAAATCACTTTCTGCTTTCATTTCAACCCTTGCCTAATGCACACTTTCTAATAAGAGGATTTAGGAGTGGAATTTCAATATTTTTTAAAAATTATCAACTTTTCAACTTAACTTATAACTTTACTCTCAGATTATGATTTTGAATACTGAAGCTTCATAAACAAAAATAAATCAGAATGAAATATTTATTGCCTATTAGCGCTGGCTTATTTTATCTCATTAAACTAATTTTGTATGGATATATGAGTTACTAGATACATCAAGATATGCATTGATTAATACATCGTCTATATGTATTGTTGCCAATGAACAGAACAAAAGCATCTACTCTTATACAATTCAACGGCCCTAAATAGCGTGCTTGCTCGCTCGCCCGCTTCGTGAGACATCGGGTATACTCGGCGATGTTCATCTCTCGCAGTGTAAACTTTCATCATGACTACAAAATTAGGAAAACAGTTTCTTTATTATATAAGGCCTAAGAGAAATGAACACAATGAACAAATATTCTAATTTTATTTTTACTTACAATTTTCATAGCTCTGAACCACAAACATTTTTAATAATCTACCAGTGTAAATTTCTTTAAAATCCTGGAGTCAATGAATAATGGCGGGCGAAGCCGGGGGCAACAGCTGTAAAATATTGATGGTTTAACTCTTGAAATATCGCTGATAATAATAATCCAAACAAATCATTCCTTCCCTTGAAACATTATATAATTTCTGAAAATTACACTGAATTGATCAAATAAAATTCACATCATATTCATAACAATAAACAGTTGAGAAACAATACGTATTATGTGTTCATAGGTTCCTTTGGAACTGCATAATCGATTCTGATATAGTTTTCCCAGGGGGCGCTTTCATATCATGGAATGTACTCTAAAGCAGGAATTTTAGCTGTTTCATTAATTATTAATGGCTTAGTTTATGAATGATTGGCGTGCAAGTGTTAATAAATATAATGCTTTAATAGTTATTATCAGGGCTAGGATTTATATGTAATTACATATTTCTTAATATCACATATAGACACATTTTTTTCACTTATCTCCATCTATTATGTTGTCCTCTATTCAAATTAAACAAATTTATTTTACATATTTTTCCATATTTCTGATATTAGTACATATTTATATGTAAAATAAATATTTGTCCATATTTAGTGATTTTAATGCAACATTTGTACATATTTCATTCTTAAGAGTAAAACTATATAAAATTGTCGTTTTCAGTGACAGAAAATATGGCAGCACAGGATAAGTTTACAGTTATGTACAGAAATGAATGTGTAAAAAATGATTTGTGTTACAGTGAATCAAATTTTTGTAATATAACAAAAATAATTCAGAAACTACAAAATAATAATCTCACATTTCCTGGAAATATTGACAATGTGAAAAACATGATTCATGAACTCAAATGTATACGTGGAAATTTAGCCGATCTTATCAAATGTAAAGTGGACAATGTGTCATCAAGAAATCCAGGCTTTGAAGAAATGTGTAAAATCAGTGCAGTCTTAAGGGGCTCATCAAATGTAAAACTAGAATGAGTTAATTTTAAACACGCGCCAATCACTTCAGTAGAACGAAGCTTCAGCCAATACAAATCACTTTTGAAAATTTAAAACAACATTTTGTGGCATACTGTTATGGCAGCCGAAATAATCAATGAATGAATACAAATAAAGTGATCTGAAAAAAAAAATTGAATAATTTAATTTATGAATCCAGTATTTGTAAAGCATTTTAGTAACAAAATGTAGTGTCTAGTGGTTAAATTTGTTTTGATGTCCATATTTTACAAAATATATTTGCATATATATATATATATATATATATATATATATATATGTAGGTATTTTTACATTTTTAGTACATATATATGTACATATTTTGACATTTTATAGTACATATATATGTACATATTTTGACATTTTTTAGTACATATAAATCCTAGCCCTGGTTATTATACTCTTAATTTTTAATTACGGGCACCTGCTAGTTTTTTACAAACTTATTTAAATGTGCATTGTTTAAAGTATAATTTTGATTTGGTGTAAGAAGGGGAAAGGAGGACACGCGAGACTAAAAAGACAGGACAAAAGCAGGAGTCATTAAAATTATTCAACGGCTCTGTTTTCGTAGTCTACATATCTGGCAGTATTAATTTAATGCATCTGAGCCTGTATGTGCATTATTATCCATACTGCTAGCTTGAGATACATATTTATCTGATGACCTAATTTCATTCAATAGGCTTTCAGATAATCACAAAATTGAGAACATGTTAATTCTTTCAAATTTAATTTCACAGACATCAAGTGCTCCACAGTCAGCAACTGAGACATAGAAACAGCAGGCTTCATCAGAACAGTCCTTTTTGAAGCATGTGTATCTTATTTCCAACTCAGCAATAAACTTGCGTTCTCTTTTACCCGTTTATGAACTGAATGCATAAAATAAAACTCACAGCATAATACTTAATATTCTGAAATGTTCTGGTCATTTCTACCCACAGCAGAATCTCAATTTGAAGTTCCCTCTATCCTCCAAAGAGATTAATACCAATAATATTAAATACGAAATGGGCACTAGTGTGCAAAGAGATTACTATTTTAATACAAATTAGATCGTGATATGATGCTCAGACAATTTTTGGTAAAATCTGGAAACATATAAATTTGTAAATCTCCTTAACTGTATGGCCATTAACACTCTAAGGGTAGTTTATTTAGCCCCAGTCGAATCCGTTATTCAGTATGGTATTATTGGATGGGGAAGCATTAATGAAACTGTTCTTGCTCCATTAATTTTATTGTAAAACGCATAATCAAAATATGTTTAAAAAAACGGCTGGACTACCCAACTGAACTAAACTATTCCGATTTTAATGTATTTAGCATTGACCAAATCTACAGATACTCCTAATTAAAATTCTACCATAAAAATAAGACAAAATTTCTAGCTGTTCCACATGAACACAGCACTAGACGAAATGAAACTAGTACATTATAAATAAATAAATAAATAAAATTAGCCTAGACATCCCAAAGGGCAATGGCCTCCTGCGGATTGCAGGGCAAGCTCATATACTTCTCGTTAGGTGAGCTAATCCTAGCGAGAGTTAATTCTAGCGAGAGTTTTTGTGCATGGTTGCATTGCTTCTGTATTTCCACTAGTCAATAGAACCCAAATGTTTCACTTCTGCTGGTCTATCACATAGCTCTAGTTTCGGTCCTCGTCTGTACAAGTCTAAAATTACATTACAATTTTAGCTAAATGTAGTTACGGAGTCTTTAAATCTTAAAAATAAATAGATAAATTAAAAATTAAAAAAATAAAAACTCATATACTCTTAGATTTTCATCCCTTTAAAAATAGGTATCTTTTGGTACCTACTACTATCATGATAATTTATTTCCATTATTATAATTACTTTTATATCAATCGGGTCAGCTTTTGTCTTTTCCCCTAGTACTATTTCACAATATTTTGTCTATTTAGTTTCAAGGTAATTTTAGGTTAAGAATATAATTCAATAATGTAAAACATGTAAATATAAGCATATGGAACTGCCCCCGAGCATATGAGCACCCGCTCTTTCGGGGTTTCAAGACCTTATATATTACATATGTATTTATGTTCATTTTAAAATTTAAAAAAAAAAAAAATCCCCCTTTTCAATTATTAAAAAAAAAAAAAAAAAAAAAAAAAAAAACACTGCTTATACAAAAATAAGGATCCTATTAATTTCATCGTGAATATGCCAACCATAATATCAGTCTACTGTATGCAAACAGTGGATAAAAATAATGACACCGATTTTTCTACAGTTGTTTGAGACATCCTCTGTCAGCCTGGCTGTAAAGAGATACGCTATGTAGCCACATTTTTTCTTAAAAATACTTGTATGTTGACCTTATTTGTTCATTTTATGATATACTTATTTACTTTACTTTAACTTTAAATAAGTTGTAAAAGAGAGGCTTGCCTCCTGTTCATGCAGTAACCATAGCATTGTTTTTGCATAACAGGAGGCGAGGTAACATAGGTGGAGAAGTTTGAGAAGTAGGTCTATCCAGATTGGGCTACTTTGGTGAAAGTAAGCTCAGCTTTAAATGGCAAGAGCAAACAGGACCCTTATTTTGAGGCTGTGGAATCACCCTCTAGGAAATATCTGCTGTTTGTTCCTGCAATGTGGAAAGGTCCTTTATCCAGATACAAAAATGTTATATGTGACAGAAGAACGGAAATTACTTTAGAAAACCTGGAATAGTATTTAGTCATACTGCAATTTCAAGTACTGGTAAGTTTCTTTTCCATGGAGTCACTCGTCTCTCATTTTTCTCTTCTCCCAAGCATTTATTTGGTCTCGATAATCATATTAATAAAAAAGTGCTATTATTCCAAACTGATTAGTATATTATAAAGAACATAATTCCAGGGTGAGCGGGCAAAGAGAGTTAAGTCCACTTTCTTGTTACAGAGAGTTAAAGTGACTTAACACCCTATACCAGCCCAACAGAGCTTTAGAGATGGATAAACCCATGAGGCACACATCCATAACTACCATACAATTTTGAATATGACTTCAAGGACTTAAGACAAATGTAGAGAACATTTTTATCTATAACTCTATGGACATATCTCAATTTTTTTTAGGATGGTGGACTTAACTCTCTTTGCCCATGCACCCCGGAATTAATAAGCACAAAAATAGACTGTAAGGAGTGCAACAAGGGGCAGATCAGAAGGAACATAGATATCAGGGTGAATGAACATTTCAAGAGTATTTAGACTACAACAAATAGAAAAATCGGCAGTAGCTGCACATCACTGGGAGAGGAAGCATGAAATTAATAGGGATGCACAATTATTAAAGTCTATAAGAACACCTGAAGAACTCTGGATTTGGGAAAAGATTTACATGAAAAAATTCGAAAACAGACTCATGAATTTTGATATTCTGAAAGAGGACAACCTAATAGCTAAGTACATTAAACCGACACCAGGGGAACAGGGAGAACCTCCAAGCACCGAAGATCCCATAGTTAACATGTAGTATGACACAGGCGAATGGTCTGTGAAACGCGTCCTACCAAATGATCGGTAAGTGAAGTTCAAGTGTGTTAATCAACACATATTAATAAAATACTGATTAGTATAATTAATATTACCAAAACATATCTGCATTATTCAAGGCCAGCTGTCCATGTCCTCAGTAGCTCAGTGCCTGTGAAATGGACTGCGGTTTGGGAGGTTGAGGTTTAATCCATGGTTTTCTTTTGCTGTCATAATATTTTTAAAATGTACATACATAAGTATGAAAATTCACTACCTTAATATCTTTTTAATTCCTCTACCTGTACTATAGATATTATAGGTATCAGTAAAGAAAGTATACTGTTCGACTCTGAAATTTGATGTTGTGTACATGTTTTGAAATCCCCTAAATTGTTTCTTCTTATGTTTCTGTATTTAAGTTCACAACCCGTGGTCTATGGACCCCCATGGGGCTGCGAGAGACCAAAAAGAGTCCATAGAAACATTTTATTTTCATTAAACTTCATCGTATCATGCTGCTCACACCTGGAATACTTGCAGTGTACATTTCAGGCTCTAAAGGCCCATGGTTAAGTTTAATTAAAATTTAAGGTGTTATCGCTTCTGTATGTGAAGTAAAGGTGTATAACCTATACTTTGTACAGGGGTTTTCAAGTAGGTACCTTTTCTTCTGGCTGATCAATTGTATCTTAAATCCCTGTGTCAGGATGAACCGTTGTCTTTCTTACTCGTCTCCCCTACAAACCTATCCCTCTCTGTTTCAACAACCTGTGTTTCTTTAGTATTTTTTCAAATATTATACAATTTGTGAGTTTTCTACTTTCAATCAAATAACTGAGTTCAAATCCAAAATGTATATTTTTATAAGCATGTCTATGTGTGTCTGTGATCAGCATAAGCTCGAGAACAAAAAATTGTATAATTGTTAATTATTACTATTATATTATTATTATTATTATTATTATTTTTTTTTTATATTTATATTAGATATCTAAATATCTTCTGGTGATATGATACAGAGACTGACAGACTCTCTTAATTTTACTATCACATTACATGAAAAAATCCCATTTTTAGCAATTTTATTGAAAACTAGCTGGAAAGGCCCGGCGTTGCCCGGGCTTTGTATTTTTAAATTTGAAATTAACTTATGAAGGACTTTATGTATGTAGAACTTGAAATGAAGAAAAAGATTTATCACACTCAAACTATTCCATCAGAAAACGCTGGATATAGCATTTTATGGCTCATAGAGGATGTGGAATGCTGCATTCCGTTGCTTCTACGCATCATGCTTGGGAGCGGTTGATATAAGAAGAAACACAAATTACATAAGATTGTACTGACTTGACGGAAAATTTTATTTCTCATTCTCATGTTACTATACAATCGTTTCGGAGCTGAAATAAAAGAGAAATGCAGTATCACTTTCATACTTTCCTCCCCTAGAACCCGGGACATAATATACTGCGAGCATAGGACTCAAAATGTTCCATCCCATGCTTAGGGCCTATGATAAACATCCCTATTTCTCAACTAATACAAAGCCTACAGGTATGGATAGCTTATCAGCGGAAAGGATTATTTACAGACTTTTGATATAGCATACTCACACACTTAAGTTGTCCCTCTTATTCTACATCAAAATGTGAAGTGAGTAAATATTTCTTATGTCGAGGGTAGAGAAAGTTACGTGACTACATCACACTGTGCTTTATTTTCGTGGATTTCATTTTCAGTAATTATTTTCGCCAATATATTACATCGATGGAATCATAATTCGTTAAAGTCCAGCATTAGGCCAAGGCCCTATGTAATCATAGTAAACAATTCATGGTTGCCATGTGAACTAAACAGCAATTCATTTTTTCAGTATAAAATTCTCAGAAATTATATAATTTTCAAGGGAAGGAGTATTTTGTTTGAATTTTAATGTTGACCGCTATACTTCCCGGGCTTAACTGGGTATGTGTGCAAAATTCTGTGTAAATTGGTAAAGAAATGTAGATTTGTATAAGGAACAAACATACATACATACATACATACATACCCACAAACACACATTCGACTTTATATATTAGATGACTAACAGTTTTGTTTAAATTTTCTACAGTGTGTCCCAAGCAAGAGTTGGCCAATGACGCGGGTTCCTGCGGCGCGGCTGGCACAGCTCCAACTCCCGAGCGATCGGGTGAAATATCTACGCTAATAAAGCCGCGAGTGGTGTAATGATTCAGGTTCTCACATTTACAGTTAAGATTACAATGAAAATAAACACGTACCTCATCAGAAGAGATGTTGAAAATGTTCTCCTCTTGCATCCACACAATACTGGCACCTTTTTAGGAAATTTTCTTTCACGCGCATAAGTCCAGCTTCCGAGACAGAGTTCATTTCTCTTGTGATAGGGCTATGTGATATTGTCTTTAATTTCTTCTAACAGTATGTGAATATTATTTATGGGGAAACGCGAAAAATAAAGTGTATAGGTCAATTTCCCATACATTACAAAGGAAACGGTGTAATGGTTCAGGTTCTCGCAAAGAAAATCTCAAGTGATTTATCTGGCAACATTGGCACGCGTGTCGTTGAACTGCCACGACCTTGACTGTGTTGACAAAATACGTCAGTATCCCTTCTGATAGTGTCAAGTGTAGATGTGTTGTTACAATGCCATGACATAGGCCTACGTATACTATAGAACAAAGGATATTTATGTACGATTCGTATGTGATTACATCATCTTGCAAGGAGGCAAGACGTCGGTTTTTAGCCAAATTCCCAGGTGTACGTCCTCCAAGCAGAGAAGTCGTGCAAAAACTTGTAAGTAAACTTCGGGAAACGGGTTCGGTTCTCGACAGGAAACAAGAGACCAAGCGGCGCGTACTTACTGAAGAGAAATTGGATGATCTTGGAGAACGATTAGATCATTCCCCTCAAAAATCTCTGCGAAGGCTTGCACAGCAAAGCGAAATTTCAAAGACCTCAGCATGGCGAGCTACCAAAATGCTAAAGTTGAAGCCATATAAGATCTCTGTTGTCCATGAATTGCTACCACATGATAACGACAGTCGAGTGCAGTTCTGTACCTGGATGTTGAGGAATGTTGCTGATGGGGTAATTGATCCAAATTTAATAATATTCTCTGACGAAGCATGGTTCCATTTACACGGCTATGTTTCGACACAGAACAATCGGTATTGGAGCTCTGAGAAACCCGATATAGTGCAACAAACACCATTACATGACCAGAAAATCGGGGTCTGGTGTGCGGTAAATGCATACAGGATAATAGGCCCAATATTTTTTGCAGATAGTGTGACAGTAAATGCAGAGCATTATAGGAATAACATTCTTAAACCATTCTTTGAAGAACTGACCGATGTTGAATGTCGTAGTGCATATTCCCAGCAAGACTCTGCCACTGCCCATACAGCCGATGAGTCATTAAAGTTAATTCAATAAATTTTTGAAGATCGAGTTATTAGTAGGGGTTTGTGGCCCGCACGGTCCCCAGATCTAACAGTATGTGACTTTTATTTATGGGGGAACTTGAAGAATAAAGTGTACAGATCAAACCCTCATACATAGAAGAACTTAAAGACAATATCAAAAGAGAAATTAATTCTATCCCGGAAGCTGAACTTATGCGTGTTAAAGAAAATTTCCTGAAAAGATGCCAGTGTTGTGTGGATGCAAGAGAAGGACATTTCCAACATCTCTTATGATGAGGTACGTGGTTATTTTCATTGTAATTCCAACTGTAAATGTGAGAACCTGAATCATAACGCTATTAGCGGCTTTATTAGCGTAGATATTTCACCCGCTCGCTCGGGAGTTAGAGCTGTAGTCGGCGCGACGCAGAAACCCGCATGATTGGCCAACTCTTGCGTGGGACACACTGTACAAGAATAGCATAATATGCTTACTATAAGCTATAATATAACATGGTAAATTTTACGAAGATATATAGATATAGAATCCACAATAATTTTAAAGGTATTTTTTTTTTTTTTAAGAAAAAGAAAAAGTAAAGGAGCTGTGATCAATATTAGTCTTAGGAAATATAATGGAAATTGTTAATGTCTTTTGAAAAAAATATACTGTGTACTGTATATAAAGTAAATTAAGGAATTTTAGCCCTAGAATCAAAATAAATCCAAGTAAAGAGTCTGAAATTCCTCTTTTCCAAATGATACGAACATACTTCCAGAAAATTCAAATAAATAAGGTAACAAAAAGTCAGTAAATCCATTTCATTTCTCCTCTACAGCAGCGATTCTGCCCTGAATTAATTGATCAGCTCTTATCAATGCCTCATGAGAAAATCCCTGAATCATTTCTGAAGGATGCTGATAGGATGATTAAATGTTCCTTTAAAAATACTTTCTCTTCCCACTGACACTCCCGATTCCATCTCTCTACACCGAACAATTTAAAGGCCTTGGACTTTTTAGACCTAGTTGGAAAGCTGTTATATAGAAAATCTTACTGGAATCAATATCTTACTGAAGTTCAACAACGATCTTGTCATCCAAACTAGAAATCTGGAAAATGAGGCAAACAACTGTGTTAGGAAACTGAATATCTCCAACAATTTAGATGAGATTGAAAAATAATCACAACTTATTCGACCAAAAGAAAATAAGATGACGACTGAGCGGTGCAGAATTTGAGAACTGGAAAACAGGAAAAGGACTTTGTTTGTTCCACGTACCCTGTAGCCAACATATGGGTAAGACACATAGGCCTAGTGGGTTATGTACTTCTGAATGGAATTTATTTAATCTATTGCTCATGCTGATGAACAATTGTCACTAGCCTTCTGGCTTCTCAATACAGCTGTCCACATTCCACTTGTCCCAGTATTGCTGAAGAACAGAGCACATTCAAAGATGTCCTCAGTTTTGAATGGCATCTTCTTGACATAACATGCATTTCGGTGAGGAGAATATTTTTATTCAGTGCAGGTGTTCTGCAAGACAGCCATGTTGTGCTGCTATCCAGAAAGCTGCAACAGTTTCACTTTGAGGTAGTTCTGGTTTAGAGTTTCCATTGCTGAGGATGCTGGCCCATTTCTTTTCATTGCTCAGTATGGTGATGAATTCGGCTCTTTTAGTCCTGAAGGAACATTTTATTTTTAATTTTGCTGAATGTAAGGACTGAATGGAAAAAAGCCATGAAAACAACAGCTAATGTAGCCCCAGTGCGAGCCATACCAGGCAGAAGCTAGAACAACCGTTGGAGAAGATGAAGTGAGATTGCAATCTTACCTCATGTCCTAGGTTCTTGTCCATTCAGTGTGGCTCTCTGTAATATCAGGCACCACACTATAAGATCGTCACTTGCAAATGCTATTCATAGCAATGGGCTTTCAGACCACGAAGAAGTTCAAGATTGGCAACTAACGGCAGTTCTTGCAAGATTGATATGATTGTTACCAAACCCGGAGAACAAAGAAGTTACATATTAGACCCAACTGTAAGGTTTGAGTCTCACGAAGTCAACCAGTTGAGGTTGATGAAGAGAAGAAACACATACACATTCCAACTGTTCCTTTTTACAGAGAGAAGTATGACCTGGATGACATCAAAGTGAGAGGTATTTTAATAGGAGCTGTCAAGTTTTTATACCCCAGTGAAGCCTCTTAACAAAGAAATGGAGGAAGGGCCAATACAAAATCACAGAAAAGGATCCTGGGTCAATATATAGTTTCTGTAATAGATCGTATTGCAGAGAGCAGTGAATCCGAGTGAGCCAACTAGACCAAAATCACTTCTCTTACTAGCTTGAGGTTTCCTGCCATGCATGTTGACCACATGACCTCACATCCCACTCTCGGCCTGACAGTAGAGCATCGTCCAGCGCAGAGATGTCGTGAGCAAACAGCCTCTTTTTAAGTTGATTTTCTGTCCACTTCTTTGCGATTTTATATACATTAAAAATATTCTTACAAAAAAGAGTGCTTTGCCTATAGTATATGGAATCTAGCCTATAGGTTCTAAAGAACCATGTAAGGAGATAGTTTAGCACTGAGCTGGGTGTGATATTTTGGTTTTAAGAATATGAAAACTGGCAAAAATTTGATATTATATTATTCTGTAGAACTTAGGCCTATAGTTCCCATATATAAGCACCTTATATTTGTACAAAGATTCTAAATATACGTAAAGTCACTAAGAAATGGCCATAAAATTAACCTAAAATCGTGCAATGAATTGCTGTTAAAGCACATTCTCTGTGGGCTGGCTGATGTTCTATTGCTAGACTAGGAGTGGGCGATGGGTCACATGGAGAAAATTCAATGCTAGAAACAAAATGTTCAAAATTGGTGGTCTCGGTTGCTCAGTCACTATCAAGGTCGAGGTTTCTTCCAGCTTAAAACTTCATATCGGCCCCAGAGTCCCCCAATCCTACTCTCAATCCCTCCCCAAGCGGCGGCATTTGAACTACTAGCAGCGACGGTAGCGCCATCTCTTAATGAACTGATGAAACAGAAAAAATAATTTGTTTCTTCTTTAATTCTCTTCTTCTCTTCCTTTCCCGTCTCCTTCCTCTCACCTCCTCTTCACCCTACCTACCTATTTGAGACTTATATTCCTAATAGTACATTTAACATCGACCAGGATTCAAACTCGGGATCCCTAGCATTATAGCTAGGAATCTTGACCACTACGCTACGAGTGAATGTTGAGCACTGAAGGAAGCTTTCGGTATATTAGAGTTATGTTAGGGGGATTTCATGAGTTTTAACGCAAGAATCGGTTTTTATAATTTTGAGATAGGCTATTTTGTTAGTTATGGTACAAGGGAATTTTCCTGCATCAATTAAGCCATATTTAATGTTATAATACGGCGGTTTTTATAATTGTGAAATATTATGTATGGTGCAAGCGTATTTTTGTATTTATAATTATGAAATATTATGTGGAGGTGCAAGGGTATTTTTTTATTGCAAAATATTAGGTGACATGTCAATTGCAATCATGCATTACTGGCGTTGAGCAGCAGCTACCGGCATGGCGGCAGGGGCTGTGTTTATGCAGGGCAAGCAGCCAGGCGGGGAAGCGGGTGGAAAGGGGAGCAGGGTGAGTCGCAAAGTACCAACTTCCCGAATTTATCAAAACATTCAAGATTGGGGGTGATGAATTTATGCGATCCTGTCTTCAGAGTGGAACTACAAACAGTGGACTGCAGTGGCATGCAGTGTGACAGCTAGCGGCATAAGAGAAGATTAAGTCGCCCCCTTACGCTCCAAACAATGCGTTGCTGTTCGCTTGTTATCTCGGCACACCCGATCGTCCCTTCTCTCCAAACTCCCGATCGTACCAAATACAAGCTACCAACCCATACACCAAAATGACAACCCTCTAGCTTACTCGGCAATCCCAACCAGACCACAATCACCTCTTCACATAATCTAAATAATGCATAACACTATCCACTTAGTTAAGTGCGCGAGCGGAGGCGGCAGCCGAAGCGAAGCGCCCTTGCATTTTCGAATAATGTACGATACACTGTTTGTCGGTTTCGAAAATGTGGCATATTATATCTTCCACACGTTAGTAAGCCTGTCAACTTTTGTTCATCTTTTGTTTACCGGTATGACGTCACACTACCAACGTCCAATCACGAGTTTCTATGTAATATGAGGACAGAAGAAGTGGTATAAAAGAAAGTGCATCGCGAGGGAGCGGTGGGTGGGAACATTCATCCAAGGTGCGACTTAATATTATTTTTTCCCCAGCTAGCTTCATAGGCTCCAAGATTTCCCCCAAAGAATAAATGTTGGATATATATATATATATATATATGCTGGATTAACTTCTGAAGTAGCAATAACATTAATGCTACACCATTTTAGTTAGAAAATCTGAAAACATTCCAACATCCTAAATAGTACCTGTAGTAATAGACATCTACTTTCCCAGCAGAAAGTCCAGACTTCCTGATAACTTCTTCTCGTTGCCAACCCTTAGGTAACGCACTACATTCATATTTCTTCTTTTCCACTGCCGACATTTAGAAGAATAATCCGAAAATACAAGCAAAGCAGCCTAAAAACAATCCAACTTCTCACTTGCTTTGACGTTTTGACCACAGAACACCAATATGTTTTGACGCTGCTGAGTCATGGTCCCCAACATCACCCAAAGAAATTTCCCTCAATATCCCACTTTGTTACCAAACTTTCCGTAAGGTTAATTTGCTTTTACCGCTTTGAATGGTACGATAAACAAAACTGAAAATGCACCACAATGTAGCATTATGTGCTTAAGGTATTTAACTAACTAACTAACTAACTAACTAAAAAAAAAAAAAAAAAAAAAGCAAAGCCTATCCAGTGTCGAAGAAAGGGACGAGGGTTGGCACATGTTCACCGATCGCACAGTGTTGCGAAATTGTGTTCGGAAGGGCAAGGCGTACGCGTAGTAAGATGCGCGAAATTTGAAACCGTTGTAGTAAAAAAATTCAGTTTACGAGTACAATAGGCCTCTTCTGCTTCTCGTCTGCGCCTGGACTAGGCTGACCATACGTACCGTTCTGAATGGGACAGTGCCGTTATTTTCTTATGTTTTGGCTGTACCACCGTTTAAATGAAAATGTCAATTTTGTAAAATTTTTAATAAAAACTATTATACTTTAATATTAAGAAACTAAACCCCTGGGGGGACTAGGGCTACCATCTAACCGCTGTAATACCTACCATAGGCAGTACGGGCGTACGGTATGGGGGGTTAACCCCCCCCCCCCCCGAAATATCAGCAGTATTTTAAGATTAGGCCTATAATGTCGGTTACAAAATGGAGAAAAAAAAAAAAAACACTTGTTTGGTTGTTACACATTTTGCAATTTCGTACTTATCAAAGCATTATTTAAGATTTTTCGTAATTTATTTAAGATTCAAATTTCAAAACTATGTGGTATTGATAGTTCTTCAGCTTAATAATAATGATATGTTACTAGTAAATAAAACTCCCTTTGGAATCTCTCAAATGATTTGGTGGCCTGGTTATATCCATGTGGTGTGATCGTTTAGATGTCAGAATTTCATTGGATTTCAGCTTAATTCCTGCAAAGCTTAAGAAGCTTACATTTGCAGTTTGTTCACAGTGATTGCTCCAGCAAGACGCCGAAAGTAAAGTATTCTAAAAGTTGATTAACTGAAAAACGTTCTTGTTGAGTTTATAAGGTGGAGTTAGAAACGACAGAGGTAATTCTAAAATTAAGCAAAAATATTCTTATAGTTTTGTGGTTCAGAGCCATGAAAATTTAAGTAAAAATAAAATTAATTAATACATTTTTTCAACGTTTTTATTGTACTTTTTAGAGTGAAACTAAAAATCAGAAAACGATAAAAAAATTAAAACACTTTGAATCTGGTAATTGCGCAAAACACTAATAACTAAATGTAAACAAAACCTGACACCTCTAGCGGCTTTTGCATAAACTTCAACTACAAATATAGACAAGCGAACTTACATAGTTCTTCTGTCATTTCATGCCCTTTTTGTTTCCATATGTCATTTCAGTAAGGAATAAATGAGCTTTAGAATTAGGCAAAAATTGTTTGCCTGTTTAACAAAAACATCTCTTCTTGTATAATTTATTTGTCATAATTTTGAAGTGCCCTGTATATAAATTACCATTTATTCCTGACAGTATGCTTATACAATCTTTACATATTTTGTAAATGTATTGTCTTGGCATGAAAAAGAAATAAAATTATAAAATAAATAATATTTATGTAAAGAAAGGAGTAAATCATTTGTTTATCAAATATAGATAGTAGTATATAGAATAACTTATTTTAAGAAATATCCACCTAAATACAGGGAAGTTAACACCAAAATCAGTCGTTTTATTTCACACAAAAATTAGACTTCTAGTGACTATGCGATCTCCACATTATTCAGCCCAAAAAGCATGCTGTTATTATTAGAATCACAGTGCTCACAATGTAAGCTCTGTCCTTACAAAGTGATGATTGTACAGGGAAAAAAATGTGACTGAGCCAGCTGCAGCAAATTGTATGATGCTATCGTGCAGAATGTTCCAGCCAATGCTTTCTAATGGCAAGTGGCCAAGACCACTTTAACCATATCACTACTTCAGCCGTACATATGCATCAGTGCACATCACTGCTGTGTGATGTGTATTTACTGATAAATATTTACTGACACACCACTTTACATGTCAACAGACTAAAGAAATTCTCCATGAAAGCAATTCAAAGTGAGTCAGCACGTAGTGTCATCTGTTGTCTTCATCCTGCTGACTACAGTTCCTCATTCTCTGTATTTGCTGCCATCTATAGCTAAATTTTTCAGGTGATGTATTGCACCATCCATTAAAATGCATGATAACTTAGCTGTGTTATGATGACATGCAGGCATACCCAGGGTTGTGTAAATCAGTCTAAACTTCAAGAAATACAAGCTGTGCTCTTGTATCCCATGAAGCTAACAAAATTATTTGCAAATGGTTTGTCCATTTATGATTACAAAAGAAATTTTCAAATTAATACAGCTCAACCAGTTTGCACAGTGAATAATATGTTAGGAGTGAAAAGGTTAACTTGTCAGACTGTGTTAACAAGAAAACCTCTCCACAGAAAATGTACTTCTGTCTAATGAGCTGTTACCATAACTTCTCACAATTATCAGATACTACCGTTATGCTTATTTCTGAGGCTAAAGCACAATAACATGGTAATCTCAGGCTCACCAGATTTTCCAGGAGAAAAACCAGGATACTTTGGTTTATTATTCGTTACCTGTCTTGATGTTAAATTGTAATAATCATAATTTTTATGCAGCATCTGAAAAGAATGCCAATACGGTCTGAGTAATGGGAACAAATGTACCTTGCACAAAAGGTGGAAAATTATGAAGTCAATTACATTTTTTTGTACTTTTGACAGAATAAAATTACTACATTACTCGCACAATTCATCTGTCTTTCTTAACTGGAATATGATCCTAAAAGTAGGATTATCAGTATACTTATTAGATGAATGAATTAATTGTAGTAGTTAAAGGACATAATAACAAATTTTGAAAAAATTCAAATGAATTTTCCCTATAAGAAACCTTTACAGAACGTAGCTGCACTTGCTGCAGCAATCACAGCTTCATTCTGCACAAATTTCTTTCTAATTTGTAGTACTATAATAATAGTTTTCACTGTATTAATACTAGCTTTTATCATCAGAAATAAATTAATGAAACTGACTATTCCACTCATATACCGCATTTTTTATATTAACCAATTACATTTACCAATTCCTCGGATATAGACCAATCACAATCGTTTATCTTATAAAATGCTTGCTATTAATAATATCTAATAAAATGTCAGCTCATTACTGGACATGTAAGGCATGAACGTGCGGTGATTAATGCATCACAAGCTGCCATTAAGCAGCATGAAAACACATTATTTTATACAACATAACTTGTTTAGAATTTGAAATAATATAAATGTCAATTGATTAAAAACGCAATTTTCATTCAGTGCAAGCTAGTTTATGTGCTTTTATAGTTTTTTATTGTAAACAACTACCACGACACCCTCCATCTTAATGTGATGTTGGTAGCATTGGGAACTCTGATCGATTTATCGACAACAAAGTAAGAAAATAATTAGGCCTATTATTTACAAAATCTGTTACAGTTTATTCGTGGAATAGTCTTAATAAATCCTACTCGAAATTATGAGTTTCATCAGATAAATTTGCTCGCACTTCATTTTTGCAAATATATCGATAAACTTGTAATCTCTCATAGGATTACCTATGAAAAGTCTTTGAAGTAAGGAAATGATTTTTATAATATTGAGTTTATAAAGGTGGGCTAAAGCCGGCCATTCACAGTCATTCCAAATGGACTGGCATGGTGTCGCTTCGTCCCATTTGGAACGACCTAAAAAATAGGTGGTCATCCACGCCTGTGAAGATGGCTTCTGTGCGCAATAGTTCCAAACACTCTGACATATTCATATCTTTGCATAAAAATGAAACTGGTACTATACGGAATTGAAATATACGCATGGCTAACAATAGACAAAATAAGGGCGCGATTTGCCAAAGTTGTGCTCAACCTACCACAATCGGCTTCTAATGAGGCAGCTAGATGCGAATTAGGTTTGGACAGCACAAAAGGAGTTGTTATGAGTAGGATTATGAAATATTATGATTATATATGGAACAAAGAAGAGGGTAACTTACTCAAACTATGCCTTATGGAGCAAAGTGAAATGGGGAACAAACGCCTAAATTCAGGGAAAGCAAGAAAGGGCAGAATAGAGGACATAAAGTCCCAGCTTGAGAAATTAGGAATTGGCATGATTTGGGGAAAAATGCTAAGCCGGGAGCTAGATATAAAAACAATTAGCAACATTATACTGCGGCAAGCTAGGGACAGCAGAAGACAAGAATGCTTAGGGATAATGAAAGAGAAAATCTCGTTAGTTTTCTACGTGCAAATGAAAATGGAATGGGTACAAGAAAAGTATGTTAGTAGTTGCTCTCAAAACGAGATTGGGGGCTGGGCTTGGTTCAGGTTAGGCATATGGAAATTACGGTATACTAGGAGGAACTTTGAGAAGGGTAAGTGCCCACTATGTAAAGGGCTTGAGAGTCCCCAACATTTAATGCTAGAATGTATAGCAAATGAGAGATGGAGACAAAAGTACTTAGAGAAAGAGTTGAGGGATCTGCATCCAAATGTACTTTACAACAGAGTAATAAACAATAATAAGAAGATAGATGTAAGAAAGATGGGGAAACTATTATATCATATAAAAAATAACTGGGAACAGGCGATTGAAAGAAAGATGGTAGAAGAAGAACTAGGCCAAGAGTAACAGCTTGTAAGCTTCTGGGAGGGTAGGTGCATAGTGCTAGAAGCATACTAATTAAAAAAGAGTGGAATACATAAGAATAGAAAATACATAAGAACAAGTATATATGTTAGGAAAAAGTAAGGTATTACACATGAGCGATTTCAGAAGATAAACATAAACTTTGAACAGATTACAGCCTGCTCACTCAGCATGACCCACAAGAATGCACGGAGTCAGCAGAGGAGGAGAAACAAGATGAGAGCACGCGACAGAGTTCAAGCAGCAAATCGGAGGAATCAAATGACCAAAGCTCACAGAACACCGATGTCAGCAACAGATTTACTGAAAATAGGATTCCAGAACGGATAGCGAAAATTTGGAAAGAGAGAAAAGAAATACTAAAAGAATCTAGAATTGTTGAATTAACTAAAAAATTTCAACGTGAAAGATACGCGTTTTCTAGATTAACCGATAATAAGATACTTGAATTTATTATAAAATATTTAGCAGTGTTTTATGTTGGAAATTTTATACACATTGATGGGATGTCAAAGGCGTTCTGTGAACTTTGGCTAAAGAATGAAGGGCTGCCAACACGGGATAGCCTATTTGAATTATACGTGTGGTTTGGTAAAGAAAGAGGGATGGATAAGGATAAAATATTAGATGACCTAAGAACATTGGGGTATTATTTCCACAATATCAGAGAAGAAAGACTCTACAAGGAAAGAGTAAGAAGAAACTACAAGTTATGAAAGATAAGGATAAGCACTATTAATGTTAATGTTAATTGTAGTGGGACACTGGAGCAATACTTTGTAAGCAAAGGTGGCCCATTAGTTGATATATATGTTGTTTGTGAACTTCTGATTATTTAATAAATAGGCTATATTTTTGTTGAAACATTAAATGGAGGAATATGAAACACAGATTGAGAATTTCAATTATTTTCATTTTCCTGCTGAACTGTGTAATTTTATTTTATTAATATGCACTCCACCTATGCTCAGTATGTATTACAATTTTGAGACATCTAACCTATTTTAAAAAACATAATTTATCCATTCACATTTTACCTTGTTAAAAAGTAGTATAAACTACTGGTCTATAAATAAATAAAATACTTATGTATATATAATACAAAGTCAAAACCTGCTTAAAATTCTTAACTCATTTAAAAAATGTTTAAAGTCCTTAAAATTTTCCAAGTCTTGTATTAAAATGTAGATGTCTTCCTCTTACACGATGCGTTTCGACGTTAATTTCATCATCTTCAGGTATTTTGAGTAATTCGTGCAGACAACACAACTGCAGGTCACATGTCTATCCATGGGTTATTGCTCGTACACAAGCCGTACACAAGTGTACGAGCAACAATCCACGGATAGACATGTGACCTGCAGTTGTGTTGTCTGCACGAATTACTCAAAATACCTGAAGATGATGAAATTAACGTCGAAACGCATCGTGTAAGAGGAAGACATCTACATTTTAATACAAGACTTGGAAAATTTTAAGGACTTTAAACATTTTTTAAATGAGTTAAGAATTTTAAGCAGGTTTTGACTTTGTATTATATATACATAAGTATTTTATTTATTTATAGACCAGTAGTTTATACTACTTTTTAACAAGGTAAAATGTGAATGGATAAATTATGTTTTTTAAAATAGGTTAGATGTCTCAAAATTGTAATACATACTGAGCATAGGTGGAGTGCATATTAATAAAATAAAAATAGATTGAGAATAACAGAAAAATAATATTATTTCATCCAAGAACGCGCATCAACCCCCGACAATGGGTGAGACCATACGAATTCACAGTAATCTGATTACTGCAAACTAGATCAGATCTATTGTCAATGACAAACTGAAACAGAATATAAAGACAAGACTTTCACAGGAAATTTGTCCTGTGCAGGAATTGAACATGGGATTTCTCCTTAAGTCTGTAGATGTTGAGAACCTGAAACTAACCAGTTATATCCCCGTGATATAACAATTTTATCAATTTACTTATTAGTGTTTAAATTGTATACTGTGACTGACATTGTAAGTAGAAACAATTAGTAACATACGACACAAACAATTTAAGATAGAACATACAACGATAGAAACCATTTAAGTACACATTCACAAGTCAAATATATCTACTAGACTGAGGTACTTATCCTAAGCTGAGGATGAGTCAAGATGCAGGCTCGAAACATGTTCAGGCTAGTTCTTGAATTAAGTGAAGTTATGAATGTTGAATCTTCACCTCAAGTACTAATATATATATATGTACTAATCCATTTGGATGTACAGATTCACCATTGAAGAACATGCCATCGTTCCAATTGTCTTGATAGTTTTCCCATTCAAGGGGCTGTGGAGAGATGGCGTGATGGAGTGGAACAATGAAATTTCAAACAGTAGGATATCCGTTGCACCCACCGCTTTACTCCATTTAAGCCTAGACAAGTTTTCACATTCACGATACGTTTTTGGAGTGACGGCATTCCATTTGGCATGATGAAATGACCATGAATGGGAGCTTAGGGCAGTCAATAAACTTACTGACATCTTCCATCCATTTATTATTCATGGGAATGACCATGCAGAATTTCAGACAAAATCTCATGTTGATATAATTTTCTGAACAACATGAAGACGATACCAAAAACCAAATGGAAAAATATTGGCCTTTTGTATTTTGAAATAAAATGTTGCATAATATCTACCATTTAATAATTGAGGAGCGTTTTTTCAAAAGCCGATATCTACACGGATGGCTCAGTGCCAGAGGTGACTAAGTGCCATCAAGAAAAGTGCTAATATTTGTGTGTATTGACCAGCAAAGATCGTATTCTATCTAAGCCAAACATGACAAACAGCCTTGCTATATCAGTTACAGACACAGTAATGGCTACTAGTCATGTTTGGCGTAGATAAAATACGATCTTTGCTGGTCAATACACACAAATATTAGCACTTTTCTTGATGGCACTTAGTCACCTCTGGCACTGAGCCATCCAGTAGATATCGGCTTTTGAAAAAACGCTCTTCAATTGTTCTTAATTCGGAAGATATTTCTTCCCATTCTGTATAATTCTTCTGTGTTCTTTCTAGTGTTCAGAACAGTCTACTTTAGACTTTAGGCAAGTCTACTTTAGAAATTCTTGAAGTGATGTTGAAAGATAGGTCCATTAACAGTTTCTTTATTTAAGCCTACACAAGACTTGTCAACAGCCTGAGTCATTGGCGGTGGACCACAGCTAAAAACACCAACTTTCCGAACCTGCAATAAAAGAATTTCATGTAAAAAGTCTACACCATATCACTATACGCCAAGAAAGAACTTTTTAATGCAAAGTCCAGGACAAAACAAATGCTAAAGAGCTGATGTGTTTGATATCTAATATAGTGCATGCTGCTTATTGTGATCACTTTGGGATGCAGCTAATCTGATAATATTAACCGATTGATAACAGCAGCCGAAATAATTAATTGAATGTTATTTATTCATGTATAAGACAATACACTACAAAAACAGAATTAAAAACTATTTATTCATAAGATAATACATAACTGTGAATCATTGAACCACTCATAATACAGTAATAGAATGCAAGCATCTATTTTTTCAACCAGTATTAAAGTTTTAAATTGTTTTTATTTTCCTTTAGGAGTCCACTAACCAATACTCCATACTCAGTTACGAGTTACAAGGGTTTTGGAAGTCTACTGACATGGCCGTCTGAAAGGGGGGGGCAGGGTAGGGCTGCTGCCCCCCTGTAAATTCTGTTTACACATAAATACTAAATGACTATAATCAACTAATGTGAAATGAGGCTTATGTTTCCACATAAGTTGTTTAGACAAAAATGAGAAGTCACTACTCAGTAACTTAGATTTGAGAATGTAGGAATAATCAGTTCCTCTAAACTTGAAATCATTTCTAGCCAAACATCTTATTATAATAAAGGTAAGACAATGATGTTTCAGAAAAACATATTTCGGGCTTCAAATAAAATCCTTTTCATAATGTTCAAGAATACTTAGAATCCAATAAACAAATTAAATAAAGCAACTTAGTGTAAGTAATTACATGTGTAATCTGTAAGTATGAGGGTGGTTCGTAAAGTAAGTTCCGATACTTTTTTTTGCAGAAAACACTTTATTGTAGGGACTTTTATTACACACCAGTGAACAGTGCACCCTTTCAGCTATCTTCAACATAATTTCGTAAAGTAAGTTCCGATACTTTTTTTTGCAGAAAACACTTTATTGTAGGGACTTTTATTACACACCAGTGAACAGTGCACCCTTTCAGCTATCTTCAACATAATTTCCGCTAACATTCAAACATTTGTCATATCGCTTCACGAGCTTCGAAATTCCTTCTGCATAAAACTCTGCTGTTTGTGCATGTAGCCACCCGCTGAAGCTCTCCTTGAGCTCCTCATCCGTTTGAAACCGCTGCGATCCGACAGTCCAACAAATTTGTGGAAAATGCTCTGAGAGTGGAGACATGGTGAAACGGCGATTCTCTCTGACCACTTCATCCACTTTTGCAACAAGTTCATCATTCACAACAGACGGTCAGCCACTTTGTTCTTCATCATGGACGTTAGTGCGTCCATCACAAAATTCACGACACCAATGTTGAACCATAGTGTCACTCATAATGCTCCCGTACACTTCAGTAATCTCACGATGAATTGCTGCTGGTGCCATTTGTTTTGCCCACAGAAATCGCATTACTCCACGTAATACTCTTATCACTGCGCACATTACAAACGTCTGTATTGTTGAGATAAATGGCCAAAAACAATCTCACAGTTATACTGCCGTGAGCATAATGAACCAATCTACACAACGGGACACAGTTCGCGATGCTAGCACCACTCATTCGCATGTTGTGAGAGACCGGAACTTACTTTACGAACCGCCCTCGTATAATTTGTTCATTTAGCGTCACTTAGGTTATGGCATTAGTATATAACTTAGAATAATAATAATAATAATTTTGACTGATAATGAAAGACTGATGTAGTTAAGATTGTAAATACTCATAGCTTAGGTTGTTGAAGATATGTAGTTATGTAAATAGCTAACGTGGCCGAATGCAGTACTGCCTAAAGGTCTTATAAAAAAATATCATTTATCAAATATCAAAATGGAAGTATCACATATGATATGAAGTATCTGTGAAATTGTAAGAGGTAGAAAATTTCATGTGAGTGTACTACATCAGATGTTTCTCTTTGTATCCACAGTCATAAGTACAGATACAGTAAATCAATTATGTGAATTTTAATAATAATAATAATAATAATAATAATAATAATAATAATAATAATAATAAAGTGGTTGTAATAGTAACATAACGATGGTGGTGGTAAATTGTTCAATTGCTCCCCTTGACAAAATTTCTGCAGACGTTCTACTGATCTGTGGTGAACACTGCAAAGCAAAACTTCTAACGCCTGTCCGTCTTTTCATTTGACACTAGCCATCACTGCATGTCTACACTGTTATCTTCATAAATCAAAAGCTGCAGCTTAACTGAGGGGTGAAACATGTTTTACTGCTTAAAAGAGAAAGTTAGGTAATTCCACCACCTCGAACTGGTCATCGTGTGAGCTGGGAACAGTAGGCTACTGCTATTTCCAATGCAACACAATATAGTTCAGTTAGAAATGAAACCCTTAAAAATGAAATTTTGAATGATGTACAGTATTTGGAATTAAAGCCGTAAAAAGGAAAATATGATAAAATAAACCGAATCTTTGATCACAATAAACAGCATTTTTTTAATGTATGAGTATTAATCTGTACAAGACTTCGTAAAAATGATAACATTACCAGAGTGATAACATTATCTGCAAGTACATTAAGCAGTGTTCACTGTATTTAAAAATAACCATAGTACACTCCAATATCAAATGTTTATTATATATATATCACTTCTTAGGTTACAAATAGAAGATCAGAAAAATGAGACTAGGCCTATACAAGTAAAGATCTCTACAATATTCAAATATTGCTGAAGCAACACAATGACAATTTTAACAGATGCTTAACTATTAACTTCAGAAAATAATAAAAAGATTACACTAATAACATGCAGTTTAACTTTTTAGGCTCAATAGTTGTTAATATAGTATTAATTGCAGTAATAATCTCCCTTTTCAGGAGACAATTGAGTTATAGTAGTGGTAATGTTAAGGTCGCCACTTCCAAAACTTGAAAATAGAGGTTTAGACCACAACATATGTAAACAGACCCTAACTTAAGATAAAATTTGGCTTCCTTCACTTGAACATTTTTGTTGCTACTTAATCTTCAAGCTCAACCCTCAATTAAATTGCTTTAAATAGAACAGATTAGATTTATAAAATGATTATCCTGAAGGCAGGTATCAATTGCAAGAAGCTGCCATGAGCAGCAAACTGGTTCATTTTCTTATGTTCATGTACGAGGTGTGTCAAAAGAGTCTCCGCAGTGAGGTGAATGCACTAACTTGCTCACTCACCAGAGTTAGGTTGGCAACGGATCCCTCTAATTAAAGCCGGTCTCCGTAGCCGCGGTAGCTAAGGGACATATCGAATGTGGAAACCGTTCACAAAATTTAAGTTTTACGTTTTCCGTGAACTTATCACCCTCATGGAATACATGTTCAACTAAAAACACTCTTTCTTCGATGGTTAACATAATGATTTTAAAAGCACAACCGCAAGCATTTAACTAAACATGCGCTCAATTCTATGGTCCACACAAGCACTGCACTTCACTGCAAAAGCAAACAACCACACAGTTATCATCAGTTATCTTATCATAATACTACTGTTTCAAAGGGATGAGGACACTACCTGGTCCAAGGTCAATGTAGTCCCACTACCAACCTTACCACACCCGCATGCGTCTGAGTTCACTGCGGAGACTCTTTTGACACGTACTGTAGGTACATCAGTATCGAGTCAAACAACCATGCATGGCTGCTGATCGATGCTGTTCCTCAGTTCTTGTGAGATCATCATGAATAATGCACTTTTAGTGGTGGCCTTTATGTTGGTGTTCAGCATTATCAAAGAAAGTAAGAAACCGAAAAGAAAAGTGAATTGGTGGATGAAGGAATTCTATTGTTGATGAATGCAATGCAGATAAAGACTTACACAAGACATGATATGAGGGTTGGAAGTATAATAGTGGCAACACATCTATAAAAACAAGGTGAATTGCAGGAAAATCAAATCGTATTTGTTGGATGTTATTGGATATCCAGCATATTTCAGAGCAAATAGGAGCTTTCTGTCACTATGAATGCCTTCACAGTAACCAGAAGAAATTGAGCTGGGGCTCTATCAGACAGACTAAAATAAATTTTGGATCTGACAGAAAGCCAATGATTAAATATAATTCAATACCTTAAAATTATTCTTGATTCTGGCTATTGCCAGAAGATGTATTGTAGCTTCGAAGTTTTTGTGTCAATGATATAATAATAATATAATAATGTGATTTGACATTGTAATATTCTATACTGCTAGAGAAAATTTATCTCTTAGTGTAAATAGCAGCCAACTATGATAAGCTATAGATATGTTAGTAAAGATTTAGAATGTTCTAGAAGAGCCATGTATGTTTGTACATTTTTTGTAAATTAGATATCATTGTATTGTAATTTTTGTATCATATTGTATTGTAAACAGGTATCATATGTATAATTGCATGTATCATACATAACTTGTACCATTGCCATGTCCCAATGTGAGCATGATGCTCAGGGATTGTATCCATGGGCATATCAAATAAATAAATAAATAAAACTGGTGTATCATAGTTAGGGTTATGTAGCTGCTAGGATTGGCTCAGTCATTCAGTTTACTTTGGTTCCCTGTTGTTAGGGACTGATTAAGTAGAGTACTTCCTCAAGCCAGAAATAAAAATTTATAATTTCATCATAATTAGTCCATGTTAAAGTATTACAAACATGTTCATTATACAGTGCCATCAAAAACTCTCTCTGCAACTCTGGTCATGTTCGCAACCCATGCATAAGTTGGTATTTCTCCCTGTCTTCCTTTCAGACTCATAGCAGGTATACCAGAGTAGGTCATGTACATTAGTGATACACACCTGTTTTCTGTTGTTGATGATTTTGGCTTTCTATTAATTTCAACTTTGACTCAGCCTCTAACAGAAATGAGTACCAGGAGCAATCCTGGGGGTAAAGGCGGCCGGTGCGTAAGGCTGACAACCTTACCATCTTCATGTGCCGAATGTCCAAAATCTGGGAGCCTCAAACTCCTGGAACCCTCTGGGCCTCCATGGCCTGTATAGGGATTACTTTACCTTTTATTAATTTCAACTGACATTCAATTTTAATGGATGTGATACAGAATGAAATAGTGGTGATGAGTCATGGCATCGGAGACTTTGTGGAAAAGTGAAAGAAAGGTCTGTAGATTGAGATGATATACTTGGTTTCACTTACAAATAAAGATTTTATTGTTACTAAAGCAAGAAGAAAGTCAACTACCATTTACATTTCTCAAATCCAAGTCTCCATTTGGGTTCTGTTTACTTGCTACCTAACCTAAATATTCTAGGTTTCATTCTTGTAAATTACTTACCTTTGGGTTAAGCGATTGCACTGATTTAAAAAATTGAGTGAAATTTGGTTTTCCAAAATGTGTCACTGCTTTTAAACCAGTTAATAAGGAACGATCACATACTCGCTGAAAGTGACGTTCACAAATATACTGAAAAATAAATTAAATAAAAAATTAGTATCAGGACTTTTGTGAAGACAGTAATTTAACTTACAAAATTTATCTCTCTCTCTCTCTGTCCTATATCCCCAGTGTCGGGGCGAAGGGCCTCCAATTGGAGGTTTCTGATACCTGTGTGAATTTTGTTACGCTTATTTTACGAGAGAGGGCAGAGGGACAGGTGGTAAGCCCATCGCCTCACAACCCCCCAGGAAACTAAGGTATAACTTGGACGTGAAAGGCCGGGAAATTTTGTCCAGAGGCTCTAATTTAGGCTTGGAGTTCTTTAACGTGCCGTAAATCTATGACACGGGCCCCCCAGCTTAAAGTCCCTCCCGGAGGACTCCATGCCCGGATTTTTACGTCCGGAAAAATCCATCGACCGCGGCCGGGTTTGATCCCGCGACCTGCGGATCCAGAGGCGGGCACGCTACCCCTAGACCACCGCGGCCGACTACAAAATTTATGATATACAATAATTCTTATGTCTAGTTCTCATTTTATAGTTATTATTGTAGCTTGGGTGAAAGGGAAGTCTATAGAGAGGTGTTAGTATAGATCCTCTTACAATCTAAAACACAACACACACACCCAGGTGCTATGATACTGAAGCACATGTGCACCTTTACATCGGTTGCTGCCCCTGAGATTTTCTACTTTCATTAAATTACATTATAACTGCAAATTCTATTGGGATAAATGTAACATCTTTCCATAAATTATTTCTATGGTACTACAATTATACATTCATAAGATTTAAAAATTGTCATAATTGCATAAATACACCTAGCAACACCGAGTTAATGATATTTTGCTGTTCAAATGACCCATTTTATTTTATTGTTTAGTCCTGAGTGTGGTGATGACCGACTGTTATAGAATTTGTCAGATCCAAGGGAACTCAGGAGATTAATAGAATACAGTAAAGAAGTTAAAAATTGTTGCAATGAAATTCCAAATAAAAACAAGTGTGTGACCTATATTCTGAAGTACAGAACATGAACAGTTTGACTTTCCAGGACTTACTCTAAGCTTTACAAATTATACTGATCTGACCCATCACAACTGCATCTGCAGGAAGGACTTTTTCTGCATTGTAATGAGAGGGAGAAATGCTGGGATTTATTGAAACTCATTATCCGTGATCGACAGATTCATTGCTAGGTAATCTCGATGGCTCCAGTTCACCTTACAGAGAGAGTGTTTGTATAGATATGACTTGCATGATTGTTTATCATAATTTTGCATGTTATTAAGCAAGACTTCCTAGAATGAGAGTTGATGTCAGTAGCATTGTCCGGATATGGGCCACATACTTTCTAAATCTCATAATATATGGGCCCACCCAAATAATTAGTCTGGCTACACCACTGTTTTACATGCTAAACATGCTGCAGATTTGTCTACTTGTATGGGGGTCTACATTCCAGGAACGGATTGAGCAATGCATTTTTTAACTAAAATATTTCAATCACCTATTGACAAAATTTTAAAACAGTTTACACAAGAATGTACATAGATCCTCAATACAAGAGCAGAAATATTTTTTGTTCCACTAACTTAAATTTGAGGGGGTAAACTGATAGCAATTCACAAAAAAATCTCAGTTTAAGTCGGCAAACCACTTGCTCAGACTCCAGTTGATTACTTCTCTTTTCACTAAATATGCAAGGGCAGGAAATTTGCAAACAAGGCCTGCCTTCCATAAATCTTCCCCAACCCCCTTACAAAGAGACATTTCATAGAAAAATTACTACCCATGGGGAAAGGTTACAAACAAAAAAACATAAAAGTATAAAAAAGAAGGGGAACATATTGAAGTTCTGACTGCTAAGTGGCATTTTGTATTGATAACTGCTTCCAAGACTGTCCACACAATTGAAAACTTGCACATTTAAACAACAGCACTAATAGTTAAGTTACAAGGCAATATTTGTGTTATAGCCAGGGCCCGGATTCTAATGACAAGTCATCTTTTTTTTATTGATGCTGCATAGACATTGCCAACTTGTAGATAAATCCTAATCATGGCCTTTAGATTGCAGAAATGCATTTTTATTAGGTCATTTTTTGTCATTTTATGCAATTTTATATTTTTAAGGCATTTATTTCAATTTTACGTCATTATTTTGTTATTTTCGTGATATTTGGTTCCTTATTTACTCATTTTCATGCATTTACATTGAGTGTATTTACTTTTTTTCTTTTCTCATCCCCAGCGGTGCTGTCTTTGAAGTGTTGTTTGTTTAATGTGGTAGGGTTTACAAGATTTTTTCTTTAAAAACAATTTTCCTACTTTTCTTTTCAAATGCTCCAATCAAGAACAAAGAATAAAGTATTAGACCTACAATGTCCTTTCTGCAATTACCAATTTTACAATCATGTACAAATTAGACATGTAAGCTTTCATGAACCACAGATTATTGTCTCTGTTGGACATTACATGAGAATATTATAGGAGAAAAATTCCTCCGACACTGGGACTTGAACCCAGGACCTTTGGCTGTTCGCGCCAATGCTCTACCAACTGAGCTAAGCCGGAGTTCAATTCACAGCGCCAGATGGAACTTCTCTCCTATGACTAAAAGTTCCATCTGGCGCTGTGAATTGAACTCCGGCTTAGCTCAGTTGGTAGAGCATTGGCGCGAACAGCCAAAGGTCCTGGGTTCAAGTCCCAGTGTCGGAGGAATTTTTCTCCTATAATATTCTCATGTACAAATTAGTTTATAATTTGAATTTGAATTTGAATTTAGCCTATGACATCCCTTAACGGGCAAAGGCCTCCTGCTGATCGCAGGGAAGCTCAGGTGCACTCATTAGGGGAGCTACTCCTAAAGAGCGTTGTGCTACGTCCGTTTAGTCACTAGTTTTATTCACTGTCACATCAATATTTTCACTATGTTTGGTCTCATTCCTCTACTTGCAAAATTCCTTTTTCTAGATTTTCCACTGATTCCTGTTTCTGGCCTGCCGTGTCCATTGTTTTCCCGCTCGTTGTGTGAAGAGGTCTGCCCATCTTGTCCTCTGTCTCCCTACGTGTCTTCTTCCTATTCGTGGGTCCCACATAATGGTCCTGTAGGTCCATCTTGTTCCTTCCATTCTTGCTACATGGCCTCCCCACTTCCACTTGAGACGTTCTGCTGTTGAGACCACATCCCTCATGCCTGTTCGTCTTCTTATCACCTCGTTATGTATTCTGTCTTTTATTGTTACATGAAGTATCTTGCGTTCCATTCTCCTCTGGAAGGTTTGTAGCATCCGTTTCGTATTTCCATTGAGCGACCAGGTTTGACTGCCATACAATAGCACTGGCAGGACACAGGTCTCCAACACTTCTGCCTTTAGGCTTGTTCTTAGATTTGTATCAGTCAGGATGTGCTTTAAGCTCCAGAATTTCTTCCAGGCTTGGCCAATCCTTCTTTTAACTTCCTTTATTGTGTTTGTATGAAAGGCTAATTGCTGACCTATATATAGGCTATATATACTCTGTGACGTAATCTAATGATGTGCCAGTGACAGTGATTGCTTCTCTCGTGCCATTTGTCATGATCTTTGTCTTCGTAGGGTTCATCCTCAGTCCTACTTCAGTGCTCACTCTGTTTAAGTCTATGAGCATCCATTCCAGCTTGGTGCCGACTCTGCTATTAATACCAAGTCATCGGCAAACTGCTAATGGGTTAATCTGATCCCGTTTATGTTTGTGCCATACTCTTCATCCCAGTCTAGTCTGCGGAGTTGGTGCTCAAGAAGGCTCGTGAAGAGCTCCCTGTTTTACACCTCGTTCAATTAGAAAATATTTCCCTTCTCTTTCCGTTCTTATCCTTGCTTGGCTACCTTCATACAGTCTTGCTATTATCCTGATGTATTTTGGGTTATGTTTTGTTCTTCTAGGGAGTTCCAGACAAATTTGTGTTCCACTTAGTTTATAATAATTTTTTATAAATAAAATATCAGTTTTTAGGACATTCTTTATAATTATTAAGTCATTTTCTTTAAAATTTAGGGTCATTTTAAAGGTAATTTTTCCTACAATTTTAGGTCATCAGAATCCGGGCCCTGGTTATAATAGCTATGTGTGCCATTTAAATACTGGCAGAGGGTAAACTCACAGTTGGTTCTGCAGAATTTAAATGTACAGCATTTAAATGTAAGAATTTAAGAATTTAAATGTAAATGTTAATGCTTTAATGAAGAGTGTTTTCCCCTTGTAATATTCACCTTGTAATAAATCTTATAGAAAGTTGGTACATCCATTACATTATTTACAGCATACAGCATACAGCATACAGCATACAGCATACAGCATACAGTTGAACCTCTGTATAATGAAGAACGACACAACAGTAAACCCACATTAAGCAATATTTTTCTAAGGTCCTGGCAAATTTCCTATCTTATTTAACATTACATGTCACTAATTATTGCAATTAAGATATTTCATTGTCCTGCAGTCAGTAGTAGGAAGTAGATGAGTGTCCTTCCCAGCTAGTATAATGTCTTTATTCCCAGTCATCTGTTGTTATCTGCAAGGTGTAGACCTGTCAGCCACCTTTAGAAATTTGTCAGAAGAGGAAGGAAAACAAGATGAGTGACCATGGTAATTAACTAACCATTTCACTTGCTAGTTCAACACATGAAGAATGTGCACTTAAAATACAACACCGAGCAAATGATTTCAGTTTTGACTAAGATGCATGGTTTTTTCTTTCATCACTCTCTTTACTGCCTCTTTCCTTCCTTTACAAGACCAAACTTTCTATGATGTATGTTAGGTGATGTTAGACCAGTTATCAAAATTATTTCTCAGTAATTTTTCAGTGTGCAGGTGAAAAGTAGCTATGGCCTCTGTTCAATGAAAGTCAAAACACATCTTGGAACAAAATTAGGGGTGAAGAAAAGCAAAGAAATATTATTGTTGATATTTAAAATAAATAAACACAAGTGCGGTACAATTTATTTCAATGTTACTCCTAAAGGACAAAATCCGCAACACAGAAATCAGGAAAAGAACAGGTATGAAGGATGTGGCAAATACAGCGGAACAGTTGAAATGGAGGTGGGGAGGCCATGTGATGCGAATGAACCAACGAAAATGGGCACAAAAAGCTACAACATGGGACCCCAGAACAGGCTGGAGAAGTGTGGGGAGGCAAAAGACCAGATGGGAGGACGACTTCATCAAAACATCAGGAAGACTATGGTCTCGAGTGGCGAGGAATAGAAAAGAGTGGAAAAAAACGGGAGAAACCTCCACCTGAAGTGCCTAGTGGAAATACAGCAGCAATCCAACCATGCACAAGAACTCTCACTAGAATTAACTCTCGCTAGGATTGGCTCACCTAACGAGAAGTATATGAGCTCGCCCAGGAGGCCATTGCTCTTTGGGATGTCTAGGCTAATTTTATTATTATTATTATTATTTATTACTGTATAGCATGTTACAGATTATATTTCTCTGTGAAATAATTCTTCAGTTATGTAAGGACAATATCATTAGAATTTTTGCATGCAATTTTCTTAAGATGTCCCTCAGTATAAAAACAACCCTCATATAAAAATATGATTTGCTAGGGCCTGCAGATATCCCTATAAGGAGGTTTCACTGTACTACAAACTAAGAACAAGAGAGAGTAAGAATTATAATAAAATCAAATTACTTCTCAAATAACCCCCCCCCCCCCGCATTTATCCTTTTAGAATACATCAATGCTGCAAATAGTTAGGTAGATACAGATTAAAACATTGCTAGCCTTAATTACCAAGAGGATGGTCCTGAGATCAAACTTCTGGTAGAACTGTGTAATAAATATGTGAGTGGAAACAACCTTCCCCTTGTCAGCATTCTCCAGTTCTCGAATGATATCCACCAACCATTCAAAGTGTTTTTGAGTCCTTGTTACCCACAGAAAATAAACCTGCAAAATGAACAAGAATTAAATTAATATCATTAAATCGATGGTACAGTGAAGCAACTAAAATAAAGTAATTTTAATATGAGTTGAACTAAAATACTTATGCCTCACTTACCAACTTTCTGGTAGTACATGTTTCAAGGACCTTTGTCCCCTTCCTCGGCTATGTGTCAACTGATAATCATGCTTATTGAAATCCTGATGTGCACCTGGTTAAGGTTTAACAAGCTCCTTGATCAGGTTCTCATCTCAAAATTCATAGTCTACTTTCAAATTTCTTTATGTAAATCTTCTCCCAAATATGCAGATCTTTTGGCCTATTGACTGATTTTAACAATTTTGCTTTTTTCAAGATCATGTGGTCAATGTCCCAACTATGACAGCAGCGGTAGCAACTCATTCTTGGGACAATCCCCAAACCTCCATCAGGATTATCATAAACAGGATTTGCCAGTTGACAAGGGGCCAAGGATGGGGACAAAAGTTCTTGAAACATGTACAACCAGAAGTTGGTAAGTGAGGCATAAGTTTTAGTTCAACTCATGTTATAATTACTGTATTAAATTAATATTTTATTTACCGGTAATTTAAAATTAATATTAATATATTTTCCTCCAAATTGTAATTAGTATACTTATATTATGAAGTAACATAACTAAGTCAGATTAAATTAATCGGGAAAAGATTGTGAAGTGTCAATATTATACCTAGGTATATCAAACTTTATTTATTTATTATTGATTGATTGATTTATTTATTTACTTATTTAAATCCATCGATCATGCAAGATGAATAGGACCAACTGTAAATACACAGTGTCACAGTTTACTTGAATTCAAATATTTAAATCTCATTATACAAAACAATTACAGAATAACATCACCTATATGCCAGAACCAATAATGTGCAAAAATTGAGATTTTGAGTTAAGTGCATCGCTGGCATCTATTTACATTTATCTTTGTTCTGCAAGAACAGCAAATGTTGTATCTTTTTTCCTTGGCAAGTATTAGATAGTTCGATTTCCATGAAAGTACAAGTTCTGTTTTATTTGTTACTAGCATGTACCCGCGGCTTCGCCCGCGATAATTATTTCAAAAATTAAAAATTAAGAGCATAATAGTTAAATCATTATATTTATTAACACCTAAATCACGTGGACTACATACCACGATTAGATAGCATCGCCTGGTAAAAGCGACCTCAGATTCGAGTTCCTTGGCCCAGAATACCCCTGTACAGTGAGTTTCGTCCAAATCGAACAATGTTTGACCATATTTAGGCCTATATTGATTATCCCTCTTCCGTGTAGGTTGAAAATTTCATATGTCTTCGGGCCTAGATATTCTAAACAAATGAATCGTCCAGGATGGACTTACAAAATCAAGCGATCGCCCACGATAATTATTTCAAGAATTAAAAATTAAGGGCATAATAGTTAAATCATTATATTTATTAACACCTAAATCACGTGAATTACATACCACGATTAGATAGCATCGCCTGGTAAAAGCGATCTCAGATTCGAGTTCCTTGGCCCAGAAAATCCCTGTATAGTGAGTTTCGTCCAAATCGAATGATGTTTAACCATATTTAGGTCTATGTTGATTATCCCTCTTCCGTGTAGGTTGAAAATTTCATACGTCTACGGGCCTTGACATTCTAAACAAATGAATCGACCAGCGTGGGCTTACAACATTCAAGCGATCGCGATGCTTTTATTTCCACGGTATGACAAAAATAGCCAAAGCCAACTGCAATTGATTTGACATTGAAATGTATTACTGAAATCTGATGCTTCGACAGCGCTAAAATCACGTTTTCTGCCAGTTTTTCACTCATAACTTGCGAACGAAAGCTGAAATTAAAAATTCGGCTTCGAGGTGCATTCACCCACATTTCAGTCCATCTATCTTTAAAATTTCAGATCTCTGCGTTCAGTAGATTTCGATGGGCATCGTGGACAGACAGACAAACATGTCCTTTTATTATTATAAGATAGCATGTGCCCGCGGCTTCCCCCGCGATAATTATTTAAAAAATTAAAAACTAAAAATTAAGAGCATAATAGTTAAATCATTATATTTATTAACACCTAAATCACGTGGAGTGCATTCCACGATTAGGTAGCGTCCCCTGGTAAAAGTGACCTCAGATTTGAGTTCCTTGGCCCAGAAAACCCCTGTATAGTGAGTTTCGTTCAAATCGAACAATGTTTGACCATATTTAGGGTTGATTATCCTTCTTCTGTGTAGGTTGAAAATGTCATATGTCTGTGGACCTTGACACTCTAAACAAATGAATCGTCTAGGATGGACTAACAAAATTAAGTGATCGCGTTGCTTTTATTTCCAAGGTATGAGATATGATGACAAAAATAGCCAAAGCCAACTGTAAGTGATTTGATATTGAAATTTATTACTGAAACTGATGCTTCGAAAACGCAAAAAAATGCACGTTTTTTGCTCATTTTTCACTCATAACTCACGAACGAAAGCGAAAATAAAAAAAACTGCATTAATAATTTAGGTCATGTGGGTTGTCCTCAAGGCAGTGGCGATTATTCCATATAGGATGTGAGGCTCATCCTACACTTCTTAATTGATCAACATAAATGTTTACTAGCATTCATTGTCAAAATTAAAACAATAAATTGACAAAACAGCGTTATTGTAGAGCAATCGGGAAGGAAGTTAGCGGTTCCTTTTTGAGCAGGTTGGTATTTGCGAGGACGTCCTCAGTCACTCACTGTTGATGTTACGTAGTCCATGCCGTTGTTAAAGCTCTTTGGCATGTGAAGGGGGAGGTGGGAAGAGAAAAGGTAGTGAGAAGCCAGTTTCATATGGACGAAGTTGAGGACGTCTTACAGTCCTTCCTCACATGTGTTTTGTGTTCCTCACGTTCGACAGCTTGTTTTCTAAGAGGGGAGTGATCATATTTGTATTAATATTTATTTATTTCATTTCTTGGTATATATTATAGGCCTAGCTATTATTAAACTTTACAGTGCTGTTTATATTTCAATATAAGTATTCCTGGAGTAATATCAAGTTTGATATCAACTACGAAAATTATAGCGGAATAGCTGATTTCCGTAAACGACAGTTTTCATACGTGGTTAAATCTTTTCATATTTTAGGATAAAGCTTTATTGTATTAAATTTACATCTCAGCCTTTATGTATTTTTTACGGCGACGCATACTTTTAGTCCCTGGTGAAGTGGAAGAAAAGACCTTACGGTCTTAACTTCTCCAGGTTAAATAAACTATTATTATTATTATTATTATTATTATTATTATTATTATTATTATTATTATTATCATCATTATTATTATTATTATTATTATTATTATTATTATTATTATTATTATTATTATTATTATTATGTACGTCAATAGCAGTGAATGGGTTAATTCGCTCTCTCCACACCATCCTACACAACTAAAAAACCAGGAGTCGCCACTGCCTCAAGGATCTGCCACTTTTCTGGAACATTTTATATAACGATATGCTGGAACTACCACTCCCGGAAGGAAGTAAAATAATAGCCTATGCAGATGATGCATTACTGATGTGTACTGCCAAAACACTACAATTCAATCCTATCAAAACAACTGCAATGATAATTACAAGAAAACACAATTCGTAGATCCAAAGATCCAAATGAACAATGAAGATGTCAAATTAGTCAGCCACTTTTCATATTAGGTGTCATCTTGGATACTCACATGACATTTAGACTACATTTTGATCGTATAGCTGCTAAATGCAATAAATTCCTCGCTGGTTTGGCAATGGCATCGAGGCCAACTTGGGGGATGAACTCAGATGCATTATAAATTATCTATAGAGGGGCTGTAGTACCGCTAATACTGTACTGTGACCCTGTTTTTGTTAAATGCTTTAATAAGATCTGGTTTCAAAATAAACTAGCTCAAATACAAAGAGGTCTCGTTCTATGAATAATCAAGGCATACGGACTATATCAACGAATGCCGCACTCATTATTGCAGGTATTGAACCTTTGTTCCTTACTACAATAGCCAAAGCTGAACTTACTATAATAAGGAAAGGTCATAATCAGGATGGCAATTTTTTACAAATGCAAGTGGAAAAGCCTGTGCATTTCATTATGATTGGACACCCGGCCTATTATCAAGACTATGGTGTCAAAAATGTCTGCATTAAAGATCATGAAGTTGAAATTTATACTGATGGGTCAAAGATCGTTAAAGAAGATGGTATAAATCAGGTAGGATGTGCTTTTGTGGTTTTTTACAATGATGCTGAAAATTATAACCAGATGTTCAAACTATCACCTGAGTGCTCTATAGTGCAGGCCGAAGTACTGGGTATCAAAGGAGCACTGGCATGGGTAATGGCTAATAATCTGGAGAGTAGTATCCACAGGGACTCTCAGACAGCCCTCAAATCCATTAATAATAAATTTAATTTGAATCCATTAGCGGTGTCAATTAAAACAAGCCTGCGGATATACAAAAAGCATATTTTTTTAACCTGGGTTAAAGGACATAGTGGACAATATGGTAACGAGAGAGCTGATGAATTAGCAAAAACTGCTGCTGCCTCTGATTTAGATATCAGTTACAGATTGTGCCCCTTTTCACATGTTAAAAAGCGCATTAAATAGCACATTCTCGTTAAATGGAACAACAACTGGCCCAATACCACAAAAGGATTTGTTACTAGGGATACTTTCTTTCCAAGGTTGAAGTACGTCTTAGAAGTGTTGTTAAATCTGACTTTATAGTGACCTAATTTCTGTCTGGACAGGGGAATTTTGGCTCCTATTTCGAAAGATTCAAAGTGATAAGAGAAAATGGATATTTGTGTATATGTGGCGAACAACAAACTGTCGAACATCTTTTATTTAACTGTCCAGTGTTTGAAAGAGAAAGACAAGTTTCAAAAGGACATCTAGATTATTGTAAACTTCTTTACGCTAAACCATTATTTCATATATTTCTAAGAAAATGCTGTTCTAGACAATTTTATTATTTTCTTTCTTATGTACATAATCGATTATAGTTTAAAGTTACCAGGGTGATTGGGTGTAATGCTCAGCACAGCTAGTTATAGAACGGAATGGTATATCATAACCAAATAGAGAAAGATAAATATGTAAATTACAAATTAAATTTGTTAAAACTTTAACCCTAACGTACCTTCGGGTAAAATAGGGTTCATAAAACTGTATATTCAATAAATAAATAATTTCAGTCATGGGTTAAAAACCATTGTCACATCTATATATGTCTACATTTACTTGTGTGTTGATTTACTTATTTGTATTGAATTGTGTTACTTATCCAATATTATGTATATGATCCAAGGATTAATAAATAAATAAATAAATAAAATAAATCACTGGATAAAAAGTGAGTATTTGTCCTTGGATTCTTTACTCTCCTAAAATCCTTTTATTATTACATTCAATGCATTTATGGTTTGTAAACTTCACAACCTGTCACCAAAGTGTTTAAAAACTTCCTAGGAAATTCGATACATGTATGCTCTTTTTGCACTGTGCATTTCACAATGGAGAACGTTTTAAGTGGTGCCGTACTTGGATGAATTATAAGCCGATCTTTTGAGTGCACTATAAAATTTGTATTTCAGGGTCTAATTTTATTTATTCTGAAAAATTTACGATCATTTAAATAGAGCAGGAGGGTGGCATATTTAGAGGACAGATATACTACATGAGGGTGAATGTCCAATCTACAGAATTGACCAGTCCACAACAGCAGTCGGTTGCAATTCTGTGAAAAAAAATGCATTTGTTCAACTTGCTGTTATACCAAAACCATGAATGTGACAAAATCAAGCCATGGAAAGGATTGTAATCACATTTAAATGAAATTATAGTATGCATACTATTCTAACTGTCGGTATGACATATTCCAGTACAAATATTCACTTATTTTTTAATGATGTAATTTTACTTAAGCTATAAAGTTACAATTGTGATTTTCTCAAAACCAGTAAAATGCACATTTTTGGTTCTGGCAGATAGGTGACAATATGGTAAATGAATCACCATTTGTAAGGGTGAAGATTCAATTTTTTTTTTTTTACTTTGATGCCACTAAATATTATTTTTCTAAGAATTTTGAAAATAATAGAACTTATCAGAAATATGAAGAAGAATAAAAGAGTAAAGAACAGGAGGGGGAGAGGGAGGGGGGAGGAGGAGGAGGAGAAAGAAGAACAATAATAAAAAAGAGGGTGACTGCAACTTGAGTTGTCAATCGATTAACAAAAAGGGCAGATTGATAACTAGTTCAATTATGAAAGTTGTTTTATCGCTAAATATTGTTAATTTATAATCTCTGATAATGTGAAATATTTAGGATTTTAATTCTGATTTTGCATAGGTTTTCAGTTATTTAGTATAAAAACGTCTTTGTTTTCAGTAACTGAAATTGACATAAAAAAATCAATAATAATATAAACATTAGGAAAATGGCATGTGAAATAACGAGAAAGAAAATACCTTTTTGCAGGTAGACTGTTCTTTGATATTTCCTCTGAATACAATATCCTTCAGAATCGAAGCAAAAGGAGTAACACCAATCCCTCCTCCAACCAGAATAGCTACATCAAACTGATACCAGTCTTGGTGCCCTTCACCATACGGACCATCCAAATGAATCTGCAAGGAGAAATATTATTTGTAAGTGATCTGTATAACGGTGTTCCCTGACTTCGACTTTGACTCTGCACTTTATATCTGCATTTTACATGACAACTAGCTGGATTCATGCAATCTATTTGCACAATAATTCTTCAGTCTCTATTACATAGAATGGCCAATCAAGAGCATGTGATATGTTAAAAGTTATCATTAACATAGAAATATTCATTTTTGAATGGGGTTTATAAAATAAAAAATATTTTTTTTCATTTATGCTTTCCCTACCTGGGATTGCCGAAGAAACAAGGCATACTATACAAATAAGCACAAGTAATTGCACCACAAACTGTTTTAACATGTAAAATAAATAATTAAACATCTTCAAACAAAATATATAAATTATGAAATCAAATGGTTGTTTTTAATTTGCTTATAATTTTCAGCTTTGACATTGTTCAAAATGTTTGGCTTCCTGCTAGTTGTGCGCGTGCTCGGTTCAATTGTATATCGGGGACCTAGTAGCCGTGAGCTGCGAGTAGTGATCCGATAAAATAAGTCCCTTGAGTGGGAAACTGCCTGCATGCTGTGAGATATGCTGAGTGAGTAAGTCATGATACCTAATAAATAATGCTTATTTTTTGGGGGTAATCTCTTTATCAAATTAAAGTTGTGTTTTGGGAATTTCATTGTAATTTTTGCTTTCTCTTGAGTAAATTTATTTAAACATACTTCCATATTGAATTATAATAAAGTAAATTTACTACAGGGCTCATATCTATTGGTAATGTAGCGGTTTTAACTACTTTCTGATCTATTTGCTCAAGAATATATATTTCAGTGTAAAGGAACATAGAGGCAGTCCTATACATGAACACACGTATCAGAAACACAAAAAATATACAGTAAAACCTCGTTAACAAGAACTCGCTTACAACAAACACTCTGTTAACAAGAACAAAGATTTGGTCCCGGCAAAGATGTATTGTTTCTTATGAAAGTTTTATCGGTTAACACGGATTTCGGTTACCACGAACTGCGAACTGTTTTTCTGTCCCTTGAATCTTGAAATGTCATTTAACACAAACTTCCAAAGCTTTTCAAATTGTTATTTCCTGTTCTTCCTTTGCTAGGCTGGTGCAATCGCTCGACAATCGGGAGTTATTGTTATTGTTATCCTTTGCCAGTACTGCTGGTCTACAGGATTGCTAAATGAATAAATAAATAAAGCATTGTGCCGCCAACAATCGGGTTATAACGTTTCTTATTTTATTCAAACTTAACCAGTACGATTTCATTATACATTGAATTAAAACTTGTAACCCACCCGCCAGGAAGTGTTTGCTGCCGTAGCCACTTGAGAACGTTTTGCTGCAACATCCGAATCATACGCTGGGTTTACTGAAGCTGTGAATATAGTTGGCCGTGAAGTTTCCAGGCACTTTCGTTCCCATCAACGACAGCGCAACTTACTTGAATTTTTCAACAGGAAATGATCTTTTTTAAAAGGTAGGTCTAATTACATAGCCTACTTTTGCATGTAACAGTATTTTCTACGATGGTGTATAACGTAAATGGTTCATTAAAAAAATTAGTCCCCAGTTAGCACAAATTTTTTTAACACGAACCCCTCATTTTTTGGTCCCTGGGAATTCGTGTTAACGAAGTTTAACTGTATTATATTAATCATGAAATACTTCTCTAATGGTATTATCCTGAAAAGAAAAGTAATTAAATTACACATCCAATGGAGAGAATGGCTTTAACTGTGTTGCATGGCAGCAATGGAGAGAGAAATCCTGCAGATTCTGCAGAAATTTATGATGTTGCTAACAGCAATTGTTCCATCAACCTATTCAGTGTGTACAACAACGGTGAGCAATTATAATATTCATAATTGAGGCATCTAGGTGCAAACCCTGACATTTCCACTTTTTATTGGAAGTGTGTTTTGCACTTATACGAGGGGCATACTGAAAATCTTGAGCAACATTTTTTAACAACCTTACTCTTTATTTGTAAGTGAAAACAAGTACATCATCTCAATCTACAGACCTTATTTTCACTTTTCCACATAGTCTCTGTTTTTTTCCATCGTTCTGCAAGTTTGAAAATACCCTTGCAATAGAATTTCATTCCAGCTGCCTGTAGACACTGATGCACTGCTTGCCGAATATCCCCCAGTGTCTCGTAGCATTGACCTTGCACCTGTTCCTTCACAAAACCGAAAAGATGGTAGTCGGAGGGTGCCATGTTGGGGCTGTAGGGAGGATGTGGAAGTGTTTCCCACCCAAATCTCCTGATCTGCTACACACTGGCACGTGCAGTATGTAGATGCGCATTATCCTGTTGAAGGATGATCTTCTTTCCAGGATGTTTATCACGCAATGCATGACGGAGCTTCAAAAGTGTCTGGATGTATTGGAAGGGCATTAGCTGGAACAGAATTCTATCGCAAGGGTATTGTCAAACTTACAGAACGATGGTAAACATGTGTGCAAAAAAATGGAGACTATGTGGAAAAGTGAAAGAAATGTCTGTAGATTGAGATGATATGCTTGGTTTCACTTACAAATAAAGATTAAGGTTGTGAAAAAATGTTGCTCACAACTTTCAGTATGCCCTTCGTATATGAGGGAGAATCAAATGAAAACCACAATTATTTTTTTTGCACTATTTACTGCAGGAAGAATTTTTCCTTGTACATTATTTTTCTACATAGTCCCGTCCCAGTTCAATGCACTTACGCTATTTTATAGGAAGTGCTTCGATACCGCGTGAGAAAAATTCTTTTGGTTGATGCTGTAGCTACTTGTGCACCGCCGATTGGATATCTTCATCAGACTTGAACTTCTGCCCTCCAAGGTGCCCCTTTAATGGGCCAAAGATGGGGAAATCTGATGGTGCCAAATCTGGCGAATATGGTGGATGTGGGAGGCACTTGAAGTGTATGTTGTTGATGGTTTTCATGGTTGCACAAGCAGCATGAGGATGGGCATTATCTTGTTGAAGCAAAATACCTGCAATCAGCAATCCCCTTCGCTTTGTGCATATTGCTGGCTTCAAATGGTACTTGAGAAACTTGGAGTAGGTGGCACTAGTCACTGTGGTACGTGGGGGCATGCAGTGTTCCAGAATTGGACCATTCTTATCCCAAAATAAAGTCAACATGACTTTCCCTGCAGAGGGCTGCCTGCAAATCTTCTTTGGTTTCGGTGAAGAAGAATGTCGCCATTCTTTGCTTGCAAGTTTCGTCTCATATTGAAAATGGTGCACCCAACTTTCATCCCTGGTGACAATGTGAGCTAGAAAATCCTTTCCCTCCTCTTCATAATGCCTCATTAGCATTATGAAGTGTCGTAGCTGGCCTTGGCAAGAGGAATTTGGGGTCTTTCTTTAAAAGCACATTTTAACGGAATAAGATGAGTATTTCTCATAATATATGTTATAAAAGCTTGACATTGTTTTTAAGATCATGTGTGAATATTAGGAAAGTGATCTTTACAATCTGTGCTTCACAACTGAAATTATAAAACTCCAACTAGTTGACTTTTCAAGTTGTTTATTTTGCATGGATACCATTTAAACACCCATATTTTATGCTGTGTTTACATATTGGATACCACATAAGTAGTAACTCAGAGTGATCAGTAATCTTTTATAGACATTAAATAACTATTTCCTTCCACTATTTATGATTATGAAACCGGAACATAGTTATGGCCATTCCATCCAGCAAGCAGAGTTGACTATTCAACCCTTCATATTTGACATCTAAACATGGATTCACAGTCATCTGTAGATACCAAATCTTGTCCGCATTGTGGAAAAGAGTTTAAATCTATAAATATACACATAAGTAAAGCCCATCCAGAAATATATCGCAAAAAATTAGTATCTAAATACGAAAAAAGGAATGGAAATTCACAACAAATCGGAAATTCCAATACTGAATCACAAGATACGAATGGTAGCAATGATTGTACTACAATTAATAGTAGCAAAGAGAGTATCAATAATAATGTGAATAACGATACTTTAACAGCAGATAATGCTTTACCCAATGAAAATGACAAAGTAATCAAGCAATTTGAAAGTGCATTAGAAGAACTTGTAATAAATCCTAACCTTGAAGTACTTCAAGATGTATGTGTGGAGATTTCAGAGTTCTTATCTCATGCTATTCATTCACTTCCAGGACCAAAGCATCCTGCAGTTCGTTATTATAAGATGAGAAAGAACAGGCAAGGCAATCACAGTAATTCATATTCCACAAGTAATAACCCAGCTAGGTTAACCAAAAGGAAAAGACAAGCCAATAGGCAAAAATACCAATATGAGGTTGCTCAATACTTGTATTATAATCAACGTCGGAAAGTTGTGAGACAAGTCATGAATAAACATAATTCTCCTCAGTGTAAAGTATCAACTTCCACAATTACTCAGTACTATCAAAAGCTATTTGGAGAAGCTAATAATTTGACTAACATGCAAGAAGTTGATCCAATTTCTGAAGAGGATATAGAAATAACTCTTGATGAAATTAATTCTGCTATGAAAAGAATAAAAGTTGACACTTCACCTGGCCCAGACAATGTTCTTATTAGGGCATTAAAAGAGCTGCATACAACCAAAATGTTGTGTTTAATAGCCAATGCAATGCTATGCCTTAAGAAATGCCCAGAGATATTTAAAAGGGCTAGGACGATTCTAATATTTAAAGGCGGTGATGCTGAGCAATTATCCAATTGGAGACCGATTTCAATTTTTTCGGTGATACGACATGTAATTGAAAAAGCAATTGACTTGAGATTACGATCATATTTAGAATTTTCAGCACATCAAAGAGGATTTATCTCCCTTCCTGGTACTCACTTAAATACATCTATCATTAATGGTTGCCTTAAGGATGCCAAAATAAATAAGAAAGATTGTAGTGTAATATTCCTTGATATTACAAAGGCCTATGACAATGTGGGACACGATCATATTAAAAGGTGTTTAATGCATATTAGCATGCCAAATAACTTAAGAGAGTTAATTGCTGATCTAATTCAAGGAAATCACATTCAAAAAGAATGTAATAAAAACAAAACGTCGTACATTGAACTAAGAAAAGGAGTTGCACAAGGATCGCCTATTTCTCCAGCATTATTTAACTTAGCCATAGATGATACCATTAAAAACTTAACAGACCATGAAATTGAACAAAGCCACGGCTTCAAGATAAATCACTCTGCTAAAAATATATCAGCATTGGCATTTGCAGACGATATAGTTCTAGTTGCTAAGAATGAAACATCTGCCCAGTCACTACTGAATCTAGCAACAAGCCATTTGACTGAAATTGGATTCAGTCTTAATTCAACTAAATGTAAAATGATTAATATTAAAAATGGTAAACTTAGTCAAGATTCAACTGTTAAATTAGGAACTGCCAACCTAAATTGTTTAAAAAGAGATGAAACCGTAAAGTACCTAGGAGTTACATTTTATGATGAAATTGTTTTTGATCAGAATAAAATAATTAAAGATTTGGAAGATAATTTATCATATCTGTCAAATTCAAATCTTCTCAATCCAAACCAAAAAGCAAACATAATCAATCAGTATATTTGGCCATGTATTGTATACCCTATCCAAAGTACTCCATTAAATAAAATTCCAACCAAGTTCTTAGAAGATGTTGACAAACTCTTACGATCAACCATAAAAGAGATTATTAGCTTGCCAAATGATTGTCCAAATGACATGATTTATTCTCCGAGGAAATTCAGGGGACTGGGACTCGTTAATGCCGAATGGGAAGCTCACATTCAACAATTCAACATCGCTCAATGCCTTAGTAAAATATATGATGAACACCTTCCCTTTTGTAGAGATTTAGATAAAGAAAAGGAGGACATACTGTCACATTTCAGCATTCAGTGTGACGAAACAACACTAACCAAGTTAAGAAATGAAATGAGAAAAAGATCTTTTGAAAAATGGTGTGGACTCCCTCACAAAGGTAAAGGCGTTTCAGTCTATAGTGAAAATCCCAATACCAACTCATGGATATCCAATAGAAAAGGTCTCTCTTGTTCACAGTGGACTAATGCAATCAAGATGTGTTGTAATATCTCTGCGGTGAGGTCTGAACCTGGAAGGAGTCTAACTACATCACTCTGCCGGCATACAGGTTGCAATAATCCAGAAACCTTGGGCCATGTATTGGGTAGTTGTAAAATGGGCGAATATTGAGAAATTCTCGCCACCACCGTGTCCGTTCAGCGATTGCCACAGCCCTTCGGTGACAAAAAGACTGGGAAGTGTATGAAGAGGTGCATTGCATCGCGGAAGATGGCAGTAATCGAAGAGCCGACATAATAGCCATTAATAGAACTGTAAAACGAGGGTTAATTTTGGATCCTACAGTTCGCTTAGAAGAGGATAGAGAACAAGCTAAGCGTGTGAGTGCGGAAAAGGAGGCCATATACCAACCATGCATCCCTCGCCTTAGTGAGAGCTATAACTTACCTGTCAATGCATGGGAGGTGAAGGGTCTGCTTTTTGGAGCACGCGGTGCAAGTTTCACCTTTGTTAATTCATTTCTTCAGTCTCTCAATATTTCTAATGACACTGTTGTTAAAATATGTATTAGGGTTTTAGAAGATTCGCTATTTTTATTGCACAATCATTTATATGGTACTTAGAATTCTTATGTTCCGTTTCAATTCAGTTCATGTTACTATGTAATGTATGATTCTTTTTCTTTGTTTGTTCTGGATCTGTATGGTCACCTGGATTGCCAGGCAGATGACTTGAATAAAGTATTTCTCTCTCATGTGTCAGCTGTTGAGGAACCCACCTGGTGGACACTTTTCTGTAGAGGAGTTCATCATGCATTATGTACTGTACTGAACCTAAGCTCATATTCGGCAAGGAAGCCATTTCAGCCAGGGTGACATGCCAGTTTTCCTGAATAAGCCAATCTGCCTTGGCTATTGACTCCTCTGTCACAATTCGCTGAGTCCAGTGAATTATGGCCAGATTCTTGAATTACCATGGGAGTGGTGGACTCCTAGAGAATACAGTAGATCCCACTATTGTGGGTTGATGGCATCTAAAACTGTTATTACAATATTAAAGACTTAACTTACAGCTTAACGTGGAATTCGAACCATGGTGGGCCAACTGTTTGTTTCACTTAATATGAACTGTCACAGGGGAAAGCAGTGGTTATCCATCCTAGTTCTCACCAGAGAGAACAGAGCTTAACTTGGTGATCAAATTGGAAGGGTTATGATCACTAGCCCACAGGAGACACCTTTTATGTACCCCATTTATGTATCTAACAATTGATTAAACAATTTAATAAAAACCTTCATTGATAGGAATTGGAAGTACAAGAGTAAATCTATTCCTTCACAGAATTCAAAGATGCTTAAGACATGATCGGGTAAGATATGAAAGAATTAAAACTTACCTTTGGAAGTGGCTTTTCTCTTAGCACACTAGGGTCATATAAGCCACGTATATTTGTTGTCCAGGGTCCAACACCACGGATATGCACTGTAAGGTTCTTCTCATGAGGTGCTGAAGAGAGAGTGAATGGGTGATATTCACTAGTATTTAAAGCAGGGCAAGCAATACGCACCCACTGTCCGGATTTGTATTCAAAGTTGTTTGGTTTCTTGAACTCCAAAAATGTTACATCTGAAAATAACATGTTCATATTATTAATACTCAATGACAGCTAACAAACACTTCTGTTATTAAGTAATTAAAGTAATTTTGAATACTTTGCTTGTTAGTTTATACTCCCATTCTGTGCATGGGAGTATGGTACATAAAGCTTTGAAAAAAGACGGCATTATCATTTCTATTGTCAACATCCCTTTTCTCAATTAATACAAAGCCTACAGCTATGAATAAAGTACCAGTGGATAGAATTTTTTACCAGCTTCTGAAATAAGGTATTTTGGCACCTAAGCGAAAAATAATTTCTGCTACCCCCTAAATTTCCACCTCAATCAATCCATTTTTCCATTCGATTAAACGTGGAATTTTATGTTCTCTAGCTTGGTATTGGTGCGTGGTTAAATAAAGTTGATTTGAATTGGATAATTTGGGAAAGCTTGTATTTACGAAGATGATAAAATACATTAAGATGGTATGGGGATTAAATAAAAATATATATTTAATTGGAAATGTTATATACGTTTATAGTTAGGTCTACATTAAACAAACAAGAAATTACATCATAAGTAAGTTTTTTTTCCCAGGAGACAGGAGTTAAAAAGAGCTTTAAAATGGTAATGGTTTTTTCTTGCTTTAATTTGGGCAAGCTTCATGACAAGATCTTTTATGTCCATTTTCAATGGAAAAGGTAGCAAGACCTGAAAGTATTTCCTGGTTCTTTGAGCTATGCAGATATGTTTTAATTACTTTTGTTTCAAAAGACTTCTTTCTGTGCTTGGCACAGAGATTGTAGTGTCAAGAGAACCTGAAGAATTTTTTTTTCAATTTTAATATCATGGTTGTAAATTTCAGCTTTTCTTTTTTTAAATCTAAATGTTTTTAAAAATTCTGACCCCAGGAGGATGCCTAGTTCGCCTATGGAATTCAACTGCACAGTAATGAAGCTATTGTGCAGCCTCCATGACAACATTGTTTGGACTGTATGCAGCTGGCTTGCGAAATTGCATGATACTGGGATTTGATATAATTGATCAAATTAGAGAGGCTATTGATGGGATTCTTTCCTTAATCGATAATGGTGAAAAAATCCAGGTTAATAAAAATCTGTGGAGAACTCACATAACTTTCTTTATCCTGGGCGTGAACAGTATCACTTTCTCGCTTCACATTTGGTATAGAATAAGAGGCAGTATTGTGGGGAGTGCATATTCAGTATGCCAAATGCTATATTTACTCATGGGCAATTGATGTAGTTTTTCAATAATTTTCAATAATCAAACAAAAGACTAACCTCTGTATCTGTGAAGCCTTGCCAGGTAAGCAATCTCTGCTAGCTACCTGACAAATGATCTATAAAGGCCTGCCACGTCCCCAGCTTCACCTACAGGTATCACTTGAAGCAGACCTGTTCCTGATGGACCCTCCTCACTGCCCTGAACGCATTGTGTTTCCTATTATCTTTGCCGAAGGTGTTCTTAGCAGGAGGAGATTAACAGAAGATGTTCCATCTGGCCATCATAACATATCACTATTGCCAACTTTCACTTTGAATAATACAATGTAAAGTAAAGTGATCCCTATACAGGCCATGGAGGCCCAGAGGGTTCCAGGAGGTTGAGGCTCCCAGATTTTGGACATTCGGCACATGAAGGTGGTAAGGTTGTCAACCTTACGCACCGGCCGCCTTTACCCCCAGGATTGCTCCTGGTACTCATTTCTGTTAGAGGCTGAGTCGACCCCAGGGCCATAGTGCCACCAGAAGGATTAGGCCAATTGAAAAATCTCAACGACCTCATCGGGAATCGAACCCGCGACCTTCCAGTTTGTAGCGCAGCGCCTCAACCACTACGCTACAGCGTACCCCAATAATACAATGTACTTATGCTTATTACTATTAAGATAGTCACTTATAATAGTACTGGTAACACTAGAACATTTTGTTAAGAAGATGTTTAGTATTCCCCATAAATGTTTTTTAAAAAGTGCTAGTGAAGATTTATATTGACCTTTTCCCTATCTTATTGGTCACTATGATATAGCCAATTCAGCCTGTTGTCATGTATCCACATGGTTACCATATTGCTGCAAAATCCAGAATCTTTGCTGGCAGGGCTTTAAAGATACTGTAAGCAGCAGACTGTCCGCCGCGATGGGTGTATAGGTAGCATACTTGCCTTCTACCCTGGCGGTCCGGGTTCGATTCCCGGCCGGGTAGTGGATTTTTCAGCAACGAAAAATCCCCCGGGTTCAGGACTGGACATCACCCAGGAAAATTAAAGGCTATATTAAAAAGCCTAAATTAAAGTGTGGTGATGACTGCTAGAAAAAGAGTAGAGTAGGGTATTCACAATAGATCTATAAAGGTCGCAGTGTTGAGAAGCCGGCAAAAGGCTTATACTACCCCCTTGTAATCTAATCTAATCTAATCTAAGCAGCAGACTCGTAGGGGTCTGCCAGCTAGGTTCGGGTGTGCTGCTATACCTGGCTAGGGTGGCCATTTCTAAAATGTCAGAAAGGAGGACACACTTCTTCGGTAATCTAGCGTAACTTCGGGCATGGACAGCTGGACAGAAGATATTACATGGTATAACCCTGACTAATTTTACTTAATAACTGCATTTATATAAAACAAATTATTACACACTGCAAAAAGGGATTTTCATCTCTGTTTATATTTTTGTCCATTCTTTGCCATCCGCAGGAGGTTTTTGTTGGTCAGGAATTCCTTGGCCCACTCAGGATTAAAAGAAGTCTTTCGTTTGGCATTCTGGTAATTGAAGAAAAACATGGCAAACTGCAATGAATGCACAAGGCAAAGTCGGAATGTAGGGGGGCCCATCTCGCGATGTGCGCAGGTTTCTACGGACTGGTGATTTTTTTTTGTTTCTCAACGAGGCAAGTTGACCAACATGACGCTTCTTGTACATTACTTAATGAACAGTGATATTAATTTAGTAGGGCATTCTGAATTCTACAGAAGGCGAGGTTTGTTGTATTGGTGTACCTGTTTCCCAGAATTAAACGTGTTCTGCTGGTGTGTGGTCACACCTCTAACGTCCAATCACGAGTATCTTCATATAAAATATGGCAATATTCACACTACTTTTCGCTAGATCGTGTTATAAAAGAAAGTGTATCGTTTAGGGCGGGTGGGTTGGACCAAATCATTCGTGGAGGTAACATCTCCTCTCCAGAGAACTATCTATAGCAAAATACGTGTGATATTAAGTGTTTTATGAGAAGAAAGTTGGTTTTCAAAGTGGGCCCTCCCTAGTATCGACTAGCGTGCCAACCTTAGGATTGGCTGGAACATACGGGTAAATACAAATTTTATTAATATCCTTTACCGATCCATCAGGGTCTCGAAAAGGCTGACGAAACAACATCCGGCATAAAGCCGCGCCGGATGGAGGACTGCTTAACAAAAAGCCTTACAGTCCGGCCAAAAGCCGGACGTCTGGCCACCCTATACCTGGCAGATATTCATACGACCACCTTAAATCTTTTTGGGGGAAGGGAAGGTTAAATGTGCAAAATTCTTGCTGATTTAATTATAGGCTGTATTCACCAAAGCAGTAAATTTTGCTATTATATTACATTTTAAAAACTAGGATTATCTTGGATAATGCTCACTTTTGGTTTTCTGAAACTCTGCTTTCACTTAAAACTACACCTGTCCTTATTCTCATCTTGCAACCATAGCCTTAATTAGAAATATTTGTTAGGGTGTGCCAATATAAAGTATAATGAGCAGAGTAGGGGAAAAAAGAATTGCAGATTTCTTCCTTAGCTTTTATTACAACAGTAGTTAGCCTTTCCCAGTTTCACTATGTAGCAATCCTTGCAACATAATTATTAATTTAACTTCACTTTACAATACAGAACAGAAACCACTTCTTACTTTTTTGCACTCCTTAGCTAGTAAGTGGTACTTACGAACTTTGTTTACATGGATCGTAAGTTGACATTCCCACACAGTCTTGTTGCTAAGGCCGGTTGCGATGAGGTTAAAACACTTACGGTCCAAGCGCTACGTCATAATTCATTATGATACACTTCATAATACAAGCCTTTATGGCCACGGCCCCCAGGACAAATATTCGGTTCCCATAACAACAAACACATGCGAATCACTTTCTGAAATAAACATCTATTTTCAAGAATGTATTTACATAATATTTTCAGGTAATATCACAATTAATATAATTAAATTGATATAAATAATCATCGTGCAAAAAATAGCATGCAACACACGGGCCGTAAAGGCATTTACGGGTCTCGAAAACTTAAAAACCCTCGGCTGCGCCTCGGGTTTTCAATCTGTTTCCTCGACCCGTAAACGTGCCTTACGGCACTTGTATCGCAATATACTATTACAACAGTCTTGACATTAGAGATGGGTGAATCATGAATGAATCTTGTTGAGGGGAGGAGACAACGCTCTCTGGGGTGCTTGTTAACAAGGTTACCATTTTTAATAGAAAAAAAATTATTAATTACGATACCGGTATGTGAATGTTACATTTTGGAAGCTAAACTTAGGCTACTCTTTGAGCAAGAGAGCATCCTGCTAACCTGTGAGCTATGGAGATGATCTGTCACGCTCATTATCAACTTTTTTTATTTCTTTTATTTTTTATTTTATTTTATTTTTTTTTAAAAAAGCTGAGTGACTGCTTTATGGTTTAATTTTAAATTATTTTAGTAATTTTTGTTCAGAAAGGAGAATCATACATCTCATACTTCCACCTATGCTTGCAACAGTAGTTCTATAAGGCTCAAGAAAAAATGACTAATCAAAGACAAAAACAAATTCCAGTTGCTTCATTAATTAGCTTCTTAAATAATTGCTTCTTTACTATATACACATATTGAATCAGACAGGCTGAGATCCCAGGTAGGTCAATTTCATAACTTCCAAGATTATGATCCCCACCTGCTAATAAGGCCTTGGTATCTAGATTTGGCACAAATCTGAAAATCTCTCAGAAAAGTTTAAAAAATTTTAATCTGTTCTGGTGCTAACTCATAAAGTTAGATTGAAATTCCATGACACATTTAACATTCTATCTTCAAGTTTAAATTCATTATCCAAAACAGTCATGCGTTGTAAATCTATTTCAAATGGTTGTAATTCCAAGGCTCTGTTTTCTTACAACTGGTTCAATTCAGTGGAAAAATTTAACTTGTCTTTACCCAAGAAGGAAGAAATGGCCTGGTTTAACATTCTGATGAACAATCAGCAAGACAAGGGACCTGCATTTGTGGTCTGTCAGAACTGGAGAAAGAGAAAATACGAGGCATACCGTACCATAATTTCTACCTACATTTAGATGCCTTGCTGCTGGCTGATGTGTTCGAATTGTTTCAAACCAGTGCCATTAATGCATACAATATGGATCCCGCGTATTTTCCAGGGCACACCTTCATTCACATGGCACAATGCAACCATGCTAATAATGAATATTTTAGAATACCATTGGACATTGGAATTGAAACAAGCAAACATCAAGGGGTAATATCACATTGTGTGATGCAACATGTGATAACTGAAGGTCAGCCAGACCAACGCATTCGCTATCTTGATATTGTATAAACATCCACACACAACTGCACCGTGCCTAAGGTATTGCGTAGTTGGAAGCATGATGGTATCCACTTCACAATCCCTTATAAAGTTTGTTATTCCCCGAAGCTCCTTGTGGTATTCTCTGGCATTTCTCCCTCGCATAGTGACTATTTTGACATAAGAACGTGGTTCACATCTTGTCATATTCATTCTGCATGGTGGTAACTCACAACTAAACTACCATTACCTCTATTTGTATTACTGTACATCACAATGCTACCAAATGATGTGTCCATATACTAGAGATGCTACACTTTCCCATGACATACAACTTCTTCTGTTAACATTGCCTTGTTTTTAGAAAAAAAAATTGCCATGACTTATGCTCCATCCCTCATGTAATAATAATAATAATAATAATAATAATAATAATAACAACAACAACAACAACTATAACAACAACACTAATAATAATAATAATAATAATAATAATAATAATAATAATAATAATAATAATAATAATAATAATAATAATAATATGTCCTTACAGAGATAAAACATGCAGGCTGTTTCTGTATAATGAGATCCTTTTTTTGTGGATTACTCCTTATAAACATTATATTTACTTACTTGATGGCAACAGAAGAGCTCTTATAACAGGGATTTCCACTTTTTTCCTTGTTGAAGAAACCACTCGATCCAGCGTAAAGAGTATACATGGACCCAAGAAGAAGTAATAGAAGAATGGTGGCTGCAATTAATGAATAAGTATTAATTATGTAATATTGTAAGTCACAGTTTTCTTCTTGTTGAGCTATTTGCACAAATCAAGAAATCTATGTCTGTTTCAGAGATGCAGTTTCACGTAAATTTGAAAGAGAATTCAATTGGTGACTTCACTGGAAACATTTTTCATATAATATTATGCAAATCAAACTCTTAATAGCCTATTCTCGTTTTACAAATATTTGTCGGAGATATGTTCACAAAAAGAAAATGAAAGTTACACACTAAGTTTCAACCAAGAAATGGAAAGATTTGTTTTTTCTTGTAATAACAATGGTTTAATTATTTGAACTTTCATTCATGATTTTTCATCAGTTCAGATTGAGTTTATTGTGGTCAAAAGTTGTTCAAGAGATAAATATTATCTGAGTGACATGAATAACGACACTATTTCCATAAGATTTTGAAATGGGATGAAATATATTCTAAAATGTTGAAATACAATATCTCATAAGATTTTTCACTTGTTAGCTTATAAAATGTAACTTTTTTTTATTTAGTCCTACTGAGAAACTTCTGGGGGGAAAAATTGTTCTCCAAAAACAAAATCAGGGATTTTTTTCTTTTATTTTTTCTTTTTTTTATTTTTTTTTAGGACAGCAACTCAAAATCCTCAGAAATCAGGAACATCTGGTCAGTCCATTCTTTACTCTATGCAGAAAAGAGAAATATTACTAATAAATTATTTCAGTTCAACTAGCAATTAATATTTTTATCATATTTAAGTATGTGTGGCTTCATTGCAGTTTTGGAGATATTTCATAATATCCTAAAACGTTTAAGGACAAATTTCTGGAGGATAGCCTGTTCATTTATTTGAATGTGTACTAAAGTTGAATAGTGTCTTTACCCATTTTTAAGCTACAATTAGATATCAAAATTAAGATCGGTAATTAAATACATAATATGTTATATTACCTGTATTAAACGGCCTGCTCCATGCAAGAACATTAGAATGTAGAAAATTGGATAGAGAGAATGAGTAAACCAGAATGCATTGTAGAGACGAATTCTAGCAAACCGTGTTGCAAAAATGAAAATGACTGCCGTCAGGAGAGTTAGTAATATCCCAGTGACTCCTGTCACAGTTTGCCAGCACCAGTAATGAAACTTTGGGATTTCATGAGTACTGAAAAAAAAAAAAAAGTGAATACAGAAATAAATTATAGATTTAGGGTGATTCTGGGACGTTGTTACGACTGACAGGTATGATGGATGTGATTGGTATGAAAACTTTCTTACAGGAATCTATGACCAGAAAGAAAACTTTTCAAGAGTTACAGGCATTGTCTGCTAATAACTCCGTGGGGCTACATCCCTGGAGGGACTAGGCCTACCATCCAACCGCTGCATAATCTACCGTAAGCAGATGGCAGGATGAGGGGCATGTGGTCAGCATGCCAACACCCACAGGCGTTAATGATGGTTTCTGTGACCGCAGCTGCTACTTCTCAATCAAGTAGCTCCTCAGTTTGTTTCACGAGGCTGAGTACACCCCGTTCCAGACCTCCCTACTTCAGAAAAGTCCGAGGAGATACCGGGGATTGAACTCAGACCTGCTGATCCAGGCCTGCGACACTAACTAAGAGACCATGCAGGCAGTCATTGTCTGCTAATAGTCATAACTTTACCCCTGTGTATCATCCACTTTTTCTTCTGGCCTCATCTCACAGACCTTATTTATTATATGCTATTGAAAAGAGAAGCAAGTAGTAAAGATCATACATGCTTCTAGTTTGTTAAAAATTTATCAATAATGTTGCAATTGGTTTGACAATAATGATGCGATGGTGCGAGGTTAGTGGAAATAATTCAAAATGTTTTCTGTAAAAAAACTATATTATCTGATTTGCAAACAAATCTGGACAATCCTCCCTTTCTTAATTTATAGAACTGGTAGGATTTTGTGATGTCTTCATCCATCATATGCTGGAAGCCAAGTTCACAAGAGTCAACGTTGAAGTCTACTTCACAAGTGAAGATAAAACTGAAAGTAATAAAGGTACACAAACAGATACATAATTCACATACAAATAATCAGGAGTTCACTGTATGACAAAATTAATGTGCACTAATGATACTATCAATATTGCTCATGAAGTGTTTTGGTATATCATGTGTTAATCTACACGTGTCAGGTCAAGTTATTTTAATTATGCATGATTTAAGTGTTTTAGGCTATTTCAATTGGTAATACGAGAGATCCAAAATGTGTGCATATTTCTCGACTTTTTTTTTTTTTACTCCTTTTGCATGCAGCTAGCTGTAAAGGTTTTAGCACCTACTTTGACGGTTTTAGTGCCTATTTTACCTGCTTATTCTGCATTTTTAAGTGCCTTTTTGCTTGCCTATTTTGAACTTTTTAAGTGCCTAACGTCCAGTTTCTAAGAATTACTGTTGGTAAAAATGGGGTAAAGTGATTGAAAAAAGGTAGAGAACTCCTGCATTAATATTATTTGAAAAATCTCTCATTTATAATTTTTGTACAGAAAAAAAAAAAAAAAAACTATCTTCCACTGAAAGTTACCAAAACTTAGCAGTATACCCTGTGTACATTTTGGAATTATCTTTCACATTTATGCAAATCAAACTCTTAATAGCCTATTCCTGTTTTAAAAATACTTATCAGAGATATGTTCATAAAAAAGAATTACAGCTACACACTCAGTTCCAACCAAGAAATGAAAAGTTTGTTTTTACATGTACCAATGGTTTAATTATTTGACAATTAAGGTGGCAATCCTTACAGTTGAACTGTTAAATGCCCAGTGACAGATCTAGGTTGCCCGGCTCCTGGGACAAAATGGTAATTCAGCACCCCAATTAATAATGGCAGTAATTTTTTTATTTGATACTAATCATAACTATGTAAATAATGATACAAATTAATTAACTATGTAAATTAATACAAATAGAAGGTTCAATATGAAGTATAAAGCATGATATAAACAATTTATTGTGGTTCCATTACATTCTTTTATTAATGAACAGGTAGTGTACGACTTACATTAAGACAAAAGTTAATTATTTAAACAAAACACAAACACCTAACAAAAAAAGTTAACTTTAACACAGAATATTTTAAATAAATACAAAAAATAAACTATAGGCCTACTTGCAAAGATATGACTAAAAATAGAACACACAGATAAAATATTTAACAGGACATAATGTTTTTACACAAATATCAATGTTGATGAAAACACAACGGCTGTAAAAATAGACTTACACAATAATAAATAATAAATGATACAATGATAAAAAAAATTAGATTACATAATAAGAAATAAATGATAAAATTATAAAAATAAAAGCAACATTATTTTGTAATGTATAACTGTACTAACATTCCTCAGAGTTAAACATTATTTACAATTTATTATCAATGAGATAATCAAAACTTGACATAAATCCATATCAAAAGAGCAATGGAGAAACTTGTATTCTAAAACTTAAAGTTGAAAATATGAGCTTTTCTTTCCACAAAAGTCTTAATAATATCATCATCTGAGATCTTTGAAGCTAACTGATATTCAATGTTAAAAATACTGAGGTTTGTAAGGTGTTCTTGTGTCGTCACGTTTCTTAAGTATGTTTTTATTATTTTTAACTCACTAAACCTCCTTTCATTGGATGCAATTGAGACAGGCATTGTTATAAAAATCCTAAATGCTGTTGCCACATTTGGATATGCATCCTTTAGTTCATTGTGGCAAATTAAGATCAAGAGTTTTGCAGGAGTTGCTGTTTTCATTGTTGGTGTTAGGTCGAGAGCATGATATTTAAAACTGTTCACTTCTATTAAAACTGTTAGAATGAGTCATTCTTTTTGGTCACATCATTAGCTATCACGTACTCGTTAAAAATGGCTGCGGTATTTATGTATTTAAAAGGCTTCGGAACGGGTGGTACTAGAAATACAGATTAAAGTATTAATAATATCACAAAATTAGTTTATTTGTTTTTTACCTCCCTAAAATCACAACAATAAAAATAACACATTTGGCCATTTTGCATCCCCTTACATGTGCGCATGGGGCAGTTTGCCCCCCCTAGATCCATCACTGTAAATGCCTGAAATTTTGAGGGGGTGTACTTGATCAACATTTGAGGACTTGAGCATTTCTTCTAGACTGTTATCTGTTGATTGGGGCTGGGATTATATTGTTTGAAAATTTTTTAAATTTCCAGGTATAAACAAAACTCTCTCGTGGGAGGATAGTATTTCTCATCTAGAAGGTAAACTCGCTGCGATGTGCTATGCTATGTACATTTTATGAAATATCTCCAATATTGTAACTCTCAAGACACATCACTTCAGTTGCATTCAGTCAATACTAACTTAATGTATCATCTGCTGGCAAAACTCTCCAAAAATCATTGAGGTTTTCAAAATAAAATAAAATTAAAAAAATCATGGTCAAAGTTCTTATTAGAACCAATAGTAAGCCAATTTTTAAAAAGCTTAATATTATGCCTCTAGCGTTTATATATATTAAAAACTGTTTATTTCATTCATTGTAACCAACAACTTTTCCAGCATAACTCCGATTTTCATAGCCACAATACTAAGACATCAAGTGACTTACATCTCAATAATCATAATACAGTCAACCCTTGATATAATGCCCTTCTTTACAGTGCCACCCTCACACTGCGCAAATAAATGCAAGTGAACAAATCTTCTCCCATATAAAATATATAAAAAATCTCGTTACAGTGCCAGTGAATATAAGATAAGAATTTTACAAAATATAGCTTGAAGTCACTTTTTTTCAGTTTCAGAATTCTTTTGAAATTAGTGTAATTTTAGGAAATTTATATACGAAACATAATGTACTGTATTTCCAAGAAGTGAGTGTTCCCCTGCTACTAACTGTAAATGTAGTGCAGGGGAATGAGGAAGCTATGTTAAGAAGTCGGCCAGACAGCCTGCATGAGGGTAGAACAGGTAGAAATAACGCTTCATACATGGGAATGAGACATTGCAAACTTTCACTTTTAGTACAGTATCCATTCAGCTGATAAGCACTACACTACAGTTACTCAGTAACAGTTAATCACTTACATAGATCCTCATGATTTTCAACCCCGTTGTGTACGGTAGCACTGGACATCTACTGTAATAAATTGAGTTACTGTACAGTACAGTGTATTTTATTTTGTGCTGAAGTTCTCTCTTTGGTTTTTATTTAATTTTTCTTTCTTAATAGAGTAGAGTAAATTAACACAACACTGTATTATGCCATTTTTATTTTAAAAATCAGATTTTGTTTTAGTGTCACCCTCGCTTAGTGCCACTAAATGTTAGAGAACGGATAGTGGCATTATATCAAGGGTTGACTGTACCACTAAATTCATCAATTGCAAAGCAAATCAAGGCATTAAGTTACCGTACATAACAAACTATCCAACTCTTTTAAAATACTGAAGTCTAAGAAATTTAAATACAAAGTAAGCTCCCTTTTAAAGGTTTTTATGTTTTATAGTGTAAACAATTTCTTGCAAACCTCCTTTAATATTTCATAATTTTATATCTTTTCCTCTCTTACTCCCAGTTTTCTAATGAACTTAGTTTTCATAAATTTTATAATCCTTTAACTTTGTTACCTATAATATATTACTATAACTAGCATCATTTTTCACATAAGTTTTTTACATAAGTATGTATTAACTTATAGCATATGGAACAATTTATATTGGTAAATAAGTTGGTAATATTGGTAAATAAGTTGTTGGCTTATATTGGTAAATAACTGTGTTTGATAACTTGTATGTAAATACAAATACAGGTAATTTAACTAATGATAATTATTATGACAATTAGCATTTCTATCATATAACTGTAGGCCTATATATTATTTAAGATAACTATTGTACCTAGGCAGTGCTTTAGTTGGGCCGGTACGCACCGGTACTGCGTACCGGTATAAAATTATTTTCCTTCTACCATACTGGGAAAAATATGTGCTCCGGTACGTCGTACTGGCAGTACAGGAACGATATTGTCCTAAAATACTTATTAAATGTCCAATTCAATAAGAGAGTGTATTTGTTAATAATGACAAACACTATTAAATTCGCAATAGATATGCGTTCTAATCTTCACCTTCGTGCGCATTTCTACAATAATTACTTTCTCCTTAGATTACATGTTGGCTATCCTGATAAGGTGCTCGGTTTTTTAAAACTCTTTTGTATGAGCCGATATGGAAAATTTTGAAGTAAGGTGAGTACCCCCATAAAATATTTTCCAACTAAAGCACTGTACCTAGGTTAAGGTTTAGTTATATGTATGCGGATGAAACCATGTAAATGACTTTCTAGTAATTTAGGCCTACACAATTTTATGTGTTTTTAACCTGTTTTTAGGGAAGTTGTTTCTGTGATCTGTTTCTGTTTTTAATATTTTTCACTTTCTTTTTGATAGATTTTTGTTGAAACCATTGTGTTGCACAGTAGCTAATGTTTCTCTGAAATTCATTCCTGTATTAATTTTGGTCGAGTGGTAATTTCAACAATCTGTAAGCGAGGCTGTTCAACACTGCATGTTTATGATTGAAAGGGTTGAAACTGTAGGTTTTTAACTAATTATTCAAGTTTCTATTCTATCCCAAATTCTGGTCTGATGTCTTGTTTCATTATCTTTATGTCAAGGAAGAGGATTGGTTTTCTGATTGCAGTTCTAGAGTGAAATTAATTGATTGGTCATGGAGGTTCAATAGTTTTAGGGTATCCTGTTCCTATTTATCACTCATTATAGCAATATCTGTGCTACGATTTTTACCTGTGGGGGAAGTTTGAAGTAATATGTGTTCAAATGTAAATCATGTACGGGTCTGCTAGGAAGGGGGACAGCAGATTTCACCATGAAGTCCATAAGTGGGTGCACAGATTGCTCAGCCAGCAGTTGGAGTATGCTGAGGATGAGAATAAATTTCTGGAAACATTTGTCCACGTCAGTTTTACAATATTCTAGTAAAGTTTTGTGTATAAAATTTCCACTCACTTATGTTTTCATAATTTGTATAAAGTAAAATTACTTACGAGTGGAAGTAGTTTCTAAATAAACACGTCAAGTCATCAGATGTTTGAGTAGAAATACTGTAGAAATTAAATGCATGTCCTATGCAATGCATAACTGAAACAGAAGGAAAGAACATAAAAAACAACTATGAAGTTTTCTCTAGGTAACAAATACCCTGGCAATTAATCTACTTTCCCTGTACTAGTTACAGATATAGACTGTGTTGACCTCCATGAATTAGTTACAAATATAGAATACCTATGCAGGATATCATATTATTACGGAAAGGATTTCTAGCTCTGAAAATATTTTGTATTGTTTCGTTGTAAAACGAACAAGTAGAAAGAATGAATTAAGAAAGATTGGTTAATTCAGCAAAGGACAAAAAACCAGAAGGAAGAACGAAATAAGGGGCGGGAGTGTGAAAATTTTAAAATCTTTGAGCCCACCCATTATTTTTCAAAACTTGGCGCCCCTGCACAGTTCAAAGCCAGAACTTCTTGATTCAAAGAATACAGAACAACTGGACTAAAAAATATAACATTTTACAACTTTAAGAACCTGTAAGATTCTGAGATTCAATAACAATGTCATGAGTTCTATAAAATCCAAATGTAACCCTTGTTAAGCAACTTAAAGAATATTCTTTAAAATTTCCAATAATTCATTTTTTTATGATTTTCCAGTAAGGTTTCTGTATTATTTTTCTACACAGTAGATATAACCATGTCCGTCGGCATGGTCTTGTGGTTAGCGTTGCTGACTACAGATCCGTCGGCCTGGGTTCGATTCCCGGTACCTCCTCAGATTTTTCTGAGGTGGGGAGGTCTGGTAGGGGTGCACTCAGCCTCGTGATTCAAATTGAGGAGCTACGTGATAGAGAAGTAGCGACTCTGGTCAAGAAAACCACCATTAACGGCCATGGATGTCGGCATGCTGACCACATGCCCCCCAATCCTGCCATCTGCCTACGGGAGATGACGCAGCGGTCGGGTGGTAGGCCAAGTCCCTCCAGGGATGTAGCGCCATGGAGTTAGATATAACCAGTGATGGGAAGTAATTGAGTAAAAGTAATCGGATTACAGTAACGATTCCTTTTTTGGTCCCATTTACTTGTAATTGTTACTTTTTAAAAAATGTAATTTTTACTGGTAATTTACTTCTGGAAATAAAATTGTAATCGTTACTTTTGAGTAATCATTACATTTTAGTAATCGAAAAGTATCGAATTGAGAATTTGGCAATGTTGCTTTTTTCTACTCGCTGGCAGTCGCTGCAGCGGTGGTGAATTTTGCGTTCTTTTTAAAGCGAACGTAAAGCGCATTACAGCTGTAAGGTCGCTGCAGCGGTGGTGAAGCGAAGTCAGATCTGGCTTTAGGGGTTTTGCTGCATGGGCTATCAGCCGTTCTTTTTTACACTACTTTGCTGCGGCGAAGCTGTAGCGATTTAAAGCAGTGACGCGACATTCGACATGGCAAGTCAGCATTTCTGCGGAAAAACGTGGCAACGCGACATCAGCTGAGATGAGCGGAAGTCGAAAGTATTTTGTGGGTGTTTCTTTTTTTAATGGCGACCACAGTCAGAGCAATTTACGGGAAGCGATACTACATTTAATTAGATTTCTGTGTGGTTTCTATTTATTTCAAGACATGTTCAAGAAATTAAAATTGCTGTTCTCAGCCTATAAAATTTATTTATATCCCTTTCTTTGAAAAGGTGGTTATGTGTTCCACATTTAAAACTAAGCTCAAACTAACCTCAACTTCAAAGTTAATTACCGAGCATTAGAGGCTCTGTTGAAAATACTGCTTCTGGCATTGAAAATTCATTTATGCTGTATGAGGACCAGTGATTTACATTCACATATAATTCTGATAGTAGGATTCTGGATCCCGGTATTTGTCTTTTTCTAATTTGATCAAATCTAATCTATTGTGATACTGCAATATTACGCCGCGTGTTGCGGGTTTCACAATTTTAAATGTCACTTTATGGGTTTTGCTACATGAACTATCATGGCCTTCTTTTTAACCCCAGTGAAGCTGAAGCGATTTACAGATTCGGTTTAAAAAAGAACGAAAAATGAACCCTATATTTGTTTTTTCTCAAAACTTTTTCAGTTAAAATGTTTTCAGTAAGAACATTTCTTATTTAAGTATATTTTGAAATTTTCTTCTCATTCTCAATTGCTATAGGCTAACGTCACAACTAATATCCAGGTTAGAGGTAATATTAACAAAACTTATTCAATGTGTATGGAAATATTGGTATTGATCTGTTTTGTTTGTTTGGTCATTAATATTTTAGACTTTGTAACGTCCCAAGGAACTTTATTAGCTGAATGGCCCAATAGTTTCTGCCCTTGTGCCCCCCCCCAAAAAAATTAGGTACCGGTACTGCCATTTTGTAAAGTAATTGTAATTGTAATTTTACTGATTACTTTTTTGTGCCGCCCAAAAAAGAAGGAATTTTTAGGTACTGCAATTTTGTAAAGTAATTGTAATTGTAATTGTAATTTTACTGATTACTTTTTCAAAAAGTAATTTGTAATTGTAATTAAGTAAAATTTTTCTCAAGTAATTGTAATTCAGCCCAATTACTATTTTTTTGTAATTTTCCCATCACTGGATATAACCATAATCAGAATTATAATAGTAAATCAGTATGTTACAAACTTAAAATTCCATATCATAACTGTACCTGTAAAAGCTAGAGCCCATACTGCAACATATTTGTGAAATGATACAGCTGAGTCAAATGGAATGTATCGGTGAAAGAAAGTGTCTCGCAGTATTGTTATCGTATTTCTACACATGGTTACAAGTAGCGTGGAGTATGTAAACATCATAGCAGATGCTGCTCCTCTAGTGACAGTCACTCCATAACCAGCAATTTGACGAAGTCCTGAATGTTCTCGCTCTACAGAATAATCTGTTAATAAGGAAGCAAAAGTTAATAAATGTCTTATCTTATTGATTGTTATAAGAAATTTCAGTGTTAAAATAATGTAAATGCTAATAAAATCTTTCCTATAAAGTTCATCTTATATCTCTACTGTTTAATGTATTATTGCCACTACTAGATTTCTGCAGATACCAAGTTTGAGCATCCTGAGAATACATCAAACTTTATGTAAATTTATAAATTTTTCATTGGATCATTGGGTTATGATATCTGTTAAACCTTTGAAAGGAAGGGCAATATAAATACAATGAGATAAATTAAATTAAATTAAATTAAATTAATTGTAGTTATTGTAAATCATTTATGTATTTTTTTCTTTATCCTCACACATTCGTTCATTTATTGTATTGTATTTTTATACTGTACAACATGTATTGGCGAAACTACGCCAACTGTAATTGGGATTTATTCCTGTAGTTGGCAGAATAAAATAAATAAATAATGTAAATTATATTCTTTTCACCCACAACAATTAACCTTCAGACTACTAAGTTGGTCTAGACTAAGTATAACCCAACACTAACACACTACAAGTAAATACAATAAACAAACAATATATACAACATAAAACATAAAACATCAGAATGCTATATCTATTACAGGAAGTTCAATAACGTCATTAATATTATAATAAGGATGTTCGGAAAACCAGTTACATAAAACACTTTTAAATCTATTTAGTGAAACATAATGAGTCGTATAAATAAAACGAAGCCACTGCTACCAAGCCGTTGCTTATGAGAAGGTTGAGAATCTAGCACCAGCTGTCTGTTTCGTATAAATAAAAACTTCCCCTCCCTGCCAAGCCGCGGCTCAGGCTACTGGTAGCAAGTGCTTGGACACCTGCATCCCATATTGCACGACACATAGCAGCTGAGTAAACAAACATGCCATTTGACTGTCTGTGCAGCGATTTAAAATGTAAAGTTTAGTATAATGTATCAGAATGGTTGAAGAAAATAGTGTATTTCAAAAGCAGATCGTGCAAATTCTGAAAATGCACAAACGAGTACTGAATAAAGCTCAACTGCCAAAGTGCAAAAAGAAAAAATCTCTAGCAGTAACTGTTTTCAAAAGTCAGCTAGAACGAGAATGTAACGTAGTGTTAACTGAAAACCAGATTTTAAGAAGTATTAGTAATTTGAAGAAGAGGATAAAGTAAAATTCGACCTGAGACTCACTGCGAATAAGCCGATAGTCTTAAAAAATTGGGAGAGAACCCGAGAAGAAAAGGAAAAATTAGAAATATAAGTACTGAATTTAAAGAAAGAAAAACTATTTTGGGAGAAAGAAAAGAGACAAGAGAGTGAGGCCTAGTATACAAAAGTCCTGGATATCCAAAGGTCCTGGGTTCAAGTCCCAGTGTCAGAGGAATTTTTCTCCTACAATATTCTCTAGTATTCATGTTTTATTAGTACTAAACCTTGATTTTAGGGAACTAAAAATTATGTTTATGCCTGTAAATTAATATATTAAGCATTTAAATAGAACAGTAGACACATACAATTATACTTATTTCTAATAAACAAAAGTTAACATTTTATACTAATAAACACATTTCATACTTAACAGTGTCCCACATTAATATATGTAATTCTTTTATTAATATTTCATTAGTTCCCATAATTAATTAATTTATAAAATACGTTCGTTTTGAATCTGCTTGCTATATAATAGATTTGAAGTTAACCTATTTAGTTTACAATATTACAATTTGAAATAGCGTTTTAGTATATTGCGATACAATTGCCGTAAGCGGTGCCTACGGATCAAGGAAAGAGTTTGAAAAAACGAGGCGCTTGCATACTGTTTTTTGCACGATGAATATTTATATTAATTGAGATATTAGCTGAAAATATTATGTATATACACTATTGAAGATGGATGTTATATTTTAGAAAGTGATTCGCATATGTTGGTTGTTATGGGGACCGAATATTTGTCCTGTTAAAGTCGCCTTGGTTCCGGTCTTCCATAAAGGCTTGTATTATGATGATTTTACTTACGGCACTTGTGCTTTTTGTAATTTTTTACCCACGGAGATTTCTTTTGTTTTCATAGCAACAAGATTGCGTGCGGGAATGTCAAGTTACGATCCATGGCAACAATATTCGTAAGTACCGCTAATTAGTTACGTCGTTCAAAAAAAGGATTAATCACGTTTGAAATAGTTTAGTTCATATTGATACCAGTAAAATATGAGAATGTGTTAGACCTATAATTATGTATTAATTTTGTGATTATTATTATTATTATTATTATTATTATTATTATTATTATTAAAAAGAAAAATAACAAAGTTAAGTTACAAATGTTTTACAATTTTATTGTACAACCGGTTCTTTACATCTGTGCACATCATAATCCATACGTTCCTCATAAATTACTCATATTGGTTAAAAAATCACCCCCATGAACCCCGCCAATACGATTAAAAACTTCACTTGAGCAAGCTGAGTCCGCAAATGAGGTACCTCAGAAAAAAGCAAGCCGCTGCTACCAACAGAGAGCCGTGGCTTAGTTTTATTTATACCAAATTCTAAGCAGCGGCAGAGCTGTCAAGGTCGTTGAGCAACGGCTAGGCAGGTGGCTGAGGAAGCCGCCTTTTATTTATACCAAACCAAGCAGCTGCTAGGAATTAGTGAGTTTTGAGCCACTGCTTGGTTTTATTTATACCACCAAATGACTCGTATGTATTGGCTGAAGTATGTAACCAGTTTTTTAATTTTGTCAATCTAATAGATGATTGGTAAAGATATACATATTTATTACTGTTAAAACTTGTATTTAGTAAATAAAGGCTTGGAGTGCGCACTGTATCTAGAGCCTGTTATTATACATAATGCCTTTTTTTTGTAAGCCAAGAACATTTGAAATCCCTGTACCATTTCCCCAGAGATGAATACCATAAAGCAAAATGCTATTAAAAAATGCATAGTAAGCATTTCTTAAAAATATTTTAGGGACTAAATGTCTTAAATGGCATATTAGATGAATAACTCTGGAGTCTAATACATAAAGCGTCAATACGTGAAGCCCAAGTTATGTTCTTACCTACGATAATAGCAAGAAGCTTAACATTGGACTGTGTATCTATAGTATATTGCGATACAAGTGCCGTAAGGCACGTTTATGGGTTGAGGAAACAGATTGAAAACCTGAGGCGCATGCATGCTATTTTTTGCACAATGATTATTTATATCAATTTAATTATATTAATTGTGATATTACCTGAAAATATTATGTAAATACATTCTTGAAAATAGATGTTTATTTCAGAAAGTGATTCGCATGTGTTTGTTGTTATGGGAACCGAAAATTTGTCCTGGGGGCCGTGTCCATAAAGGCTTGTATTATGAAGTGTATCGTAATGAATTATGACGTGGCGCTTGGACCGTAAGTAATTTAACCACATTGCAACGCCCTTAGCAATACGATTGTGTGGGAATGTCAACTTACGATCCATGTAAACAACTTTCGTAAGTAACACTTACTAGCTAAGGAGTGCAAAAAACCATAAGAAGTTCTTAATGTAAAGCGGATTTTTTGTGTCTAATTATCATTTAAATACAGTATTTTTAAAGTAAACCAGTTAGTTGCTTCTTTAATTAAATTTACAGTTGATAATGTCAGGGAATTTATATAATTAGCGGTGGAAAAATAGATGGAATTGTGTTAGCTTACTAGTTCCCATTTTTATTATGTTTCTTTGCAGTTATATGAACTATTCTTTGTGTTCATGTTTCAATCTATTGACTGACAACACAGTAAAAGCAGGCTTAGGAACTTTCTTCTCTCGCTTACAGAACCTAGAAACTAACAAAAGATAACAAGATGTAATGCAATGAAGAGGGTGGTAGACAGGTCGCATTCCTTGCTATTCATAAAGTTCAAAATACAGAAATTCTCACAGGGATGACCAAACTACATGAAAAATATCAGAGGTTAATCGTAGAACACTTGGCGAATATTATTAAAATTAAAACATGTAGGGGAAACTACCAGTGCTGGGGACATTTAAATGGGTTTCCAGTGCATGGACTCGGCCTCTTTAAATGCATATCCAATGGGTTAATCCCTAATGTTTCATATTTTTTGTATAGTAAGAATTAGGACTAGACAAGGCCTGTCGAACAGTACTCCCAAGGTGAGAAGTAATTCCCCTACTTTCCCTCCCTTCGTGACCTCCAAAGCATAGCGATTAGTTACGTTCTGCAACTTCTCCTTCCTTCGTGAGGTCACAAAGGAGGGGAATGACTTCACACCTTGGGTGTGTGTGTAGCAATTGGTTGAGTTGCACAACTGCTACATCTTGGCATAGGTGTAATGAGGGAGGGTTTTGGGGGTTTGAACCCCCCCTCATTGATTAAAAAAGAAAAAAATTGTACTATTTATTTCATTACTGTGATATATCACCTTTTTTAAAAATTTGCTTATAAATTACTTAATATGAGTTTAAAGCGTGGGAAGCTTAAAACTCGTTATTGTGCATCTTAATTTTAAAAATTTTCCGGGGGGAGGACCCCGGAACTCCCCTCTCCAGATGTTATAACCCTCCCATATGGTCGGCCTGGTTACGCCTATGCATCTTGGTGATCACAAAGGGAGGGGAAGTAGGAGAATGACATCACAACTGAACCAATCACTATAGTTTAGAGGTCACAAAGTGAAGGGAATTACTTCACAGGCCTGGACTAGACTGTGTTTGGAATGACAGAATGGAAGTAGCTCAACAAAAAGAACAGCTCAGTGTCTTATTTAGACAAAAATAACATCATGGGATAAGACCTTCTTTGGAAATTACAGCAATTTTACATGTTGGATTTAAGTGTGACAAAACCATTTCTGGAATTTCATATATTGAGAGTTTGTAGAGCTTACAATTCTGCTACCAGTGATGCCCAGAGCTCATTTATAAATTTTGTGGACAAGGCCAGTTACGAAACTAAACTACTCAATACGCCTTAGAAAACATTTACATCTGTTAACATAATGTGTTATTTTACTTACAGTAAGCTCGTTCTGCAAATATTGCCAGTAATACAAGGGTATAAAGTGTAAGCCAAAACATTTCCAATGAATAATTTTCAATAATTCTTCTTGTCGATGTCCAGAAATCGCCCTTTTGATGTTCTTCTCTTCTGTTTTGAAGAGCTATTTCTTGATCATTGTCAATGCTTAATTCATTATTAAGTGCTTTGTGTTCTTCATGTTCTAGATTACTTGATGTATCTCCTTCTGATTTAAGCTCTCCTGGATCCCTGAAAATAAATTAAGTGAAATAGCATGTGTTAAAACCATAGGTACTGTGGTTTCACAGGCATTGTTGCATCATTTAATTTAATAAATCTCTTTCTTTCATATCATGGCAAAGAATCAGTGATGGGAAGTAATTGAATAAAAGTAATCAGATTACAGTAACGATTCCCTTCTGGTCCCATTTATTTGTAATCGTTACTTTTTAAAATATGTAATTTTCACTCGTAATTCACTTCTGAAAATAAAATTGTAATAGTTAGATTTTAGAAATCGTTGCATTTTAGTAATCAAAAATAACGAATTGAGAATTTGGCAATGTTGCTTTCTTCTACTCGCTGGCAGTCGCTGCAGCGGCGGTGAACTTAGCGTTCTTTTTAAAGCGAACGTAAAGCACTTTACAGCTGTTGCAGCATTGCTGTGTGGTCGCTGCAGCGGTAGTGAAGCGAAGCCAGATCTGGCTTTACGGGTTTTGCTGCATGGACTATCACTCGTATCAGCTGTTCTTTTTTACACTTTTGCTGCAGCAAAACTGTAGCGATTTACGCAGCGACACAACATCTGACATGACAAGACAGCATTTCAGTGGAAAAATGTGTCCTCGCAACATCAGCTGTGTTGAGCGGAAGTCGAATGTATTTTGTGAATTTTTTTTTCAATGGTGACCACAGCCAGAGCAATTTACGGGGAGCATTACTACATTTAATTAGATTTCTGTATGGTTTCCATTTATTTCAAGACGTGTTCAAGAAATTAAAATTGCTGTTCTCAGCTTACAAAATTTATTTATATCCCTTTCTTTGAAAAGAAGGTTATGTGTTCCACAGTATTAAACTAAGCTCAACTTCAAAGTTAATTATCGAGCATTAGAGGCTCTGCTGAAAATATTGCTTTTGGCATTGAAAATTCATGTATGCTGTGATTTGCAACAAGGTGACATTCACATATAATTCTGATAGTAGGATTCTGGATCCCGGTATATGTCTTTTTCTAATTTTAATCAAATCTAACCTATTGTGATACTGCAATATCACGTCGCCTGTTGCAGGGATTCACCATTGTAAATGCTTCTTTATGGGTTTTGCTGCAAGAACTTTTTTTAAATGGCATTGGAATAACTATAGATATCTTCATTATTTGATGTTGAAGGATTATGCATAATATTGTAAGTCATGGGAAAATAAATAAATAAATATCTAATTGTTTCCACTGTTTTCAGTTAAATGTTTTCAATAGTATATTTTGAAACTTGCTTTTTATTCCCACTTGCTATAGGCTATCGTCATCATTACAGTTTTCACAACTAATATCCAGGTTAGAGGTAATATTAACAAAAGTTACTCAATGTGTATGGAAATATTGGTATTGATGTGTTTTGTTTGTTTGTTCATTAATAATATTAGACTTTGTAACGTCCCATGCTGCTTTATTAGCAGAATGGCCCAATAGTTTCTGCCCTTGTGCCCCCCAAAAGAAGGAATTTTTAGGTACTGCCATTTTGTAAAGTAATTGTAATTGTAATTGTAATTTTACTGATTATTTTTTCTAAAAGTAATTTGTAATTGTAATTAAGTAAAATGTTAATTTTTATTTTTTATTATTTTCAAGTAATTGTAATTCAGAGCAATTACTATATTTTGGTAATTTTCCCATCACTGCAAAGAATACAATACAAATCCCCATGTGGTTTCACAGGTATTGTTGCATAATTTAATTTAATAAATTTCTTTCATTCATATCATTGCAAAGAACGCACCACAAATCCCCATGCATATAATCCTTGCTACAATAAATTACTGACATAGGAAAAAAACAAAGCTCCCAACATTAACAATAAAGGAAGCCTACATTTTACCTGTATATACTGAGAGCAGTTAAACGTGCATATTGTATAAAGGATCCTCTGTAAGAAGTTGCCTTTACAGTATCTGATGGAGGAACCGGTATTCCTGTGAGATTCAGCTGATCAATGCCAAGTCTCCCTTTGTTTTTTGAAAGAAGTTTCTGAAAATCTTCCACTGTTATAATGTTCTGCAATAAAAAATGGATCACATCAGTATACAATACTACTTAATATCCCATATCTAGAGCCATCTATGTGTTTATTATTTGGCCAAAAGTGGTGTTATTTTTTCCCAAAAGAAGTGTTATTTCCCCCAAAATCTGTTTATAATGCAATTTTACTAATTGTTGAGTTAAAGAATGATTTCGAAGACAAGCCATTTATTAACCTATTTTAGCATATTATTTCTTATTAAAATATATACAAATAAATACAAAGAAGCTAATTAACCATACAGAATTTTAACGTTCGCCCATATCAACACATGTTTATGTCAGTCATATAGGCCTATACAATGTAAGACATAAAATGAAAAATATAAAACTACAAACCTGGGCACAACATCAATACACACACACACACAAACAAAAATCAAAATTAAAATTCTAGAAATTAAGAACTGGAGCGAGTATTTGATACCGTAGGTTTTTTAATTTTCAAATGAAAAAATAACCATTGTAGCCAAATTTTTCTTTAAAATACTTTCTCCTGTCAGCCAGAAAAATGTTGTAGGAAGATCATTTATCAGTGTTTATTGGGATCTTATCATGCACAAATAATTGAAAAACATGGATAACCAAATGTTAGAATTAACTGCGTGAAACATTTTTAATTTCCCGCACTTAATTTCGAATTTCCCTCACTTTGTAGCCTTATTGTGGATATGACGAAATTGTGCGGGAATTAGAAATCGGACGAAATAAATTGCGGGAGATTCGAAATAAAGTGAGGGAGATTCGAAATAAAAGTACGGGAAATTTGAAATCAAGTGCGGGAAATTCAAATTTTTGCGCATGGATAAGCCGCCCATGGGTAATCGGGAGTTGTCTCTATATTCAGGAATGCGTCAAAATGTAAAAATCACTGTTTTAATGGGGAAAAACGTTAAAAATCGGGTATTTGATGAAAAACGTTAAAATTCGCGTTTTTAATGGAAAAACCATTAAATGGCTACCATCTTGAAACAGAATAAAGAAATAAAAATCCTTAAACACACATTATATTTAATGACTTTGAGGAATATTTATGTCAAATTAGAAGAAAACAGAACAATGTGTTTGGTCATGAATTCATTATGAACAAATTTACAGACAAACAGACAAAATGCTGAACGGTAGAGTTAAAACAGACCCTTGCTTTGCTCGGTCAACAATATCATCGTAATGATAATTCTTTCACACTGGCCATGTGTAGGCTAAGATGGAAAGGTAGAGTCAGACTGAAAAATTCAATGCCATATCTGATATTTGAACCAGTCTGATCTATCTTTCCACCTTAGCCTATACATGAGCAGTGTGAAAGAATTATTATTCCACTGTGACCTACTATGTTTACTATGTAAGTTGCCACTGGGTTGTTATCTCACATTGAGAACGCCTGATGGTATACCGGGACATACGAGTCAGTTGGAGAATATAATGTTGTGCTGGCATGTTGCCATGGTAGCTCAATGGTAGAGCAGCAGCACGGAGAACCAAAGATCCTGGTTCAAATCCCATTATGGCATTGAATTATGTCTCTACCTTTCCAAAATCATTGTCTCACAGCATTTTGGAAAGCTGGCTAAAAAAATAATATTTTCCAAACCTAAAATAAACCTCAGCTTAGTTTATCCTTCACTCACTTTATTTGCAAGCCCAGCTGATTTCATCATTGAATTTATAGCAGTTTCAAGATCTTTTTGTTCAACATCTGCACTCACAGTTTCCATTAGAGACCTGCAAAATGAGGATAAAAGTCAACTGTGAACATTAGGAACTAAATGCAACAAACGATGTGTGCCTAAAGTTCAACAAACACCTGCTTTAAGAACACTACACTTACAGAGTCATGCTTACACTATCTGAACAAGCTTGGTAGAGGTATCAAAGGTTGCTACTGAAGAGTCTGGATTATCTTGATTTCCATATCCTGTAGTTAGCATTAGTAGGCCTATTGTTATTAGCTTTTTCTTCCTTAGAATTACGGCATTCGTAAAGCCATATATTCCTAAGTAATACTTATGGTGATAATTTATTTAGAAAATATTCTCAACTAAAAAAATATTTATTTAATGGAAAGGTCATTTTCTTTGCATCTGCAAAATTCACATCATTTCATGTTTTGTGTGTCACTGTTGATATATTATACGAAAATAACAACAAAAATATTGATTTTTTTTTTTATGGAAGGAGAGAGTTCTCTCCTGGTATCTCCTCAGATTTTTCTGAGGTAGGGAGGTCTGGAACAAGGTGCACTCAGCCTCGTGATTCAAATTGAGAAGCTACTTAATAGAGAAGTAGCAGCTCCGCTCATGGAAACCACCATTAATAATAATAATAATATAATAATATATTTATTCACCGTAAATTTCTATACAGAAATATTGGCTTCGTCGGGGAACTAAATCTAAATCTAATAACTAACAATTCTTATAACTAACTGTAACTAATACAAAGTGAAGGTAAGATTAATAAGATTAATTACAATATTAAGGTTACATCATATAACTCAGTAACTAGGTAATATGTTACACTTATCTAGTTAATGAGTTCCAGGTCCAGGAATTCATCAACAGTGTATGGCATATGATGCAGGAGCATTTTTTTAACTGCCTTTTTGAATTGACTTGTTTGATAGGTTTTTAGCTTATCTGGGATTTTGTTATATAAAATAATGGCCGTGGTGTCGGCATGCTGACCACATGCCCCAATCCTGCCACCTGTCTGTCGGTCGGGTGGTAGGCCTTGTCCCTTCAGGGATGTAGTGCTACGGAGTTTAGTTTTTAGAGAGTTCTCTTATGTGTTCAGAATTACTATAGTGAATCACGCTGTTATCTTTAGATAAATCAACATGTACTGCCCAAAGTAATTAGGAATTTTTAAAAATAATCTATTAAAATTCTTTACATAATACATGTGTATTGCATACTAGTTTTTCTAGATGGCGATTTATAGGATAATATAGCATAATAAAAATGTTACATGAAAATAATTGATCTCTGTTATCAAGTTACAAGGGTACAAACTTAAGAACATAGTGCTATTCTAATCCCGATGGTGACTGATACATAGATTACTTCACCTAGGCAGTGCACAGGCAGTGCGCGAGTTCATCATAGTAATACTACCTTCTACATTTCATGGCATTCTATGGAATGTACAAAGTGTTGCATCATAGGCTACTTAGCTGCCTAATGAATAACTGTAATTAAATATTAAGAAATAAAAAGGAAGAAAAGACATGTAAGATTGAAATTGTAAAATTCAACTAAAAATAGGGTTCCCATAATACATTTTTGAAAAATGGACATTTACATTTTTCACTTGAAAAAACTGAGACTTTTAAAGAAAAACCAAATTATTTTCACAATGCATATACCTGTATTATAAATCACAATTACACTTACAATGATTAAAAAAACAGAATTTTAAAGTTAAATTTGGCATCAGATGCAAGGGTCGACATATGAGCTAAGGGGGCTAATATTCAACAGGGAAAATCATTTATAAAAAGACAATTTAAAATAAATAATAGATCGTGTGGAGGCCTACATACGTGATCATGTTCTTGAAGTCTTCTAGTGTTAGCTGACCAGTAGCGTTAATGTCATACATGTCAAACATCAACTTCGCTTTGTCATCAGCAGTACCTACAACAACAATTTGGTAATTACATACTGTATATTTTATCTAAAATCTGTTATTATGACATGCATGTTATTGTACAATAACAGTGGAAGCCCGGTCACAAAAATCACTAATTAGTATGCTTCACAGTACTGCATATGACATAACTTGTCAGTGACTTAGACCAATAAGGGTAGTTAATCATAGGAGAGAGGTTCCATCTGGCGCTGTGAATTGAACTCTGGCTAGCTCAGTTGGGAGAGCGGTGGCATAGATAGCCAGTGGGTTAGAGTTCCAGTGTCGGAGGAATATTTTTCTTATACTATTCTCACTTAGTAGGTAATTTTTTAAGCACTGCAGACATTGCATTAAAAAGTTTAATTGACATGTGATGCCTCGTGTTTTGTTCATGATAAATACCATTTGTGGGACAGTCACTTTAACAGTTAATACATATAAAGATGGTAAGGTCAGCACTCTTAATTTCCTAAACAGTGGTTTACAATGTGTGCAGAGAGGGACATTACAAATAATTCATACAGCTCTTCTGCAGTAAAAGGATTTTTTTTTTCAGAATGAGTACTGTAACCCGATAGCATTAACCCATAACTGATAACTAGGGCCGAGATTTTTACGTAACAACAAAGTGTGAAATATGTACACAAAAATGTAGTAAGTATCAGGGAAATATGTAATAAAATATGTAATAATCACAAAATATGTAGTTTAAAATCAATATTTCTTATGCAATAAATACACGAAAATGTTCACACAAGCTTCTACACGCTACCTCTAATTTTGACGATGAGTGCAACTTTATTATATGGATGTGAGACATGGTTGCTTACTCTTCGGGAAGAACATAATCTGAGCGTGTTCGAAAACAGGGTGCTTAGGAAAATATTTGGGCCTAAGAGAGATGAAAATGGGGACTGGAGAAAACTGTATAATGATGAGCTTCATAACCTGTACTCATCATCAGATATAGTAAGGGAAATTGAATCATGGAGGATAAAATGGGCTGGACATGTTGCATGCATGGGGGAGGAAAGACATATCTGAAAAGTATTGACTGAGAGACCCAAAAGGAAAAGACCACGTGGAAGACCTAGACGTAGGTGGGAGGACAATATTAGGATAGAGTTAAGGGAAGTAGGAATTGCGAGGGATGATTGGATGGAGTTAGCACAAAATAGTGTTGAATGGTGGGCTCAGGTAAGGAGCAGCAATGAACCTTCGGGCTCCAAAAAATAGATAATATTCCTTTAGCTTGCTGAGGAATTGTCTATTGCCACTGAGTAAGTAAGAGTGCAACTTATATAAAAATATGATATACCAGTACCAAATTAGAGCCATAGTAAAAATGCTTCAGACATTGTGGAGAAATATGTATTGTAGCAAAACCTTTTGTCCTCGTGCCCTAAAAACTCACTTATTTAACCCGATCGTCCCATTTGAGTTAAGAGTACCTGTTTAGAAGACACATAATATTTATTATTTGTGTGCAATGCACTATGAAAATGTTGATCAAGCTGTGACTTTGTGGAACACCGTATAGTTTTGTTACGCACTTAAAACATTGCTACTTTCCCACCCATTGTAAAACATCATCAATACTCCACCACTTTCTTAGTTTTGATGAAAGTGGAGCTATTTATAACAATTCACTTCATATACAGATTGATGCAATTTCAGCCTTAAGACTTCGTTAGAAAAACTCATTTGTACTGTGCAAATAACAGTATTTTTGCTTACCTGAAACCTGACTGTAACCCTTCCTAATTAGAAGGTTTCAATTTGTTTTATAAAAACCAACATACCTGGCTGCCCAAGTTCTGAGAAACGATAAGTGCTAACAGAACCACAAATTTGCATTTGTGTTGGAATTCACAAAGTCAGAAGGATTATCCCTACCTTTGTCAACTGAAATGTTTTCTTTATGAAAGAATATATTAGCTAATTATTTTATTAGTCACAAAATGAAACAAAATCTTTAGTTTTTTTATGATTTCCTACATTTGATGTACAAAACTGTTACACTTGTTACATTAGGCCTATATGAAAAATACGTAATATTACCATAAATATTTAAATGTCTTGAAAAGTTCCACCTTAAACCACAAAACATTAAATAACAGATATTGTTAACTGGATACACGGTATCTAATTAAATATTATATTCTTGTAAACTTTTATACATATAAACATACAAGTCAAATAGATACAAAATTAAAATAGTGACTGATGCCGCGTTAGTCCATATAAGTTATTCTTAAAATTTAAAATATCAGTTTTTTTTTTAAATTCTAATTGATCCTAAAAATTATAATAATTTATATATTGTACAATTTTATCTATTTTACAAAATCTTATTTTTACTGTTACATATAAACATACAAGTCAAATAAAAATAAAAATAAAAATAGCGACTGATGTCGCGTTAGTCCATATAAATTATTCTTAAAATTTAAAATATCAGTTTTAAAATATTCTAATTGATCCTAAAAAATTATAATAATTTATATCTTGTACAATTTATCTGTTTTAGAAATCTTACCGATCGTTCTTTTACAGTAATCTAATATTAAAAATGTTGATCATACATATCACTGTACAATTATTTTTAAAGATGTATTGTCTTGTAATCAATTTTCTTATTCATGTAGTCTAATATCATGTATAATACTGCATATATTCTAAAGATATATTGTCTTCTAATCAACTTTCTTATTCACTTATTCTATTGTCTTCACTTAAGTTGATTTGTCTATTATTTATGTCCAGAATACCTTCTTAAAATATATATGTATGCATTAATGTATTGTTTATGCACTACTTTGAAGTTAACCTTTATGATGATATCTTCTTTTATTTGTGATAAACTGTACACAATTTATGTCCTGAATATCTTGTTAATTATAACCATGTGCATTAGTTTACTGTATATGTACTAGTTTATAGTTAACCTAAAGGGCATACTATCAGAAACATTCTTACAGCACATAGAGGACAATTGTATAGAACAATTAATTAAGAAACATAGCATTAAAAAATATTACAGATACATAGATGATATTCTGATTATATGCCATAAAGACGAAATTAATGACTTACTTGTAAACTTTAACAATATACACGAAAAATTAAAGTTCACATTAGAAACTGAAATTCAAAACAAACTCAATTTTCTAGATCTCAACATCATAAGGCAAGATAAATAACTACAATATAGTATCTACAGAAAAGATACATATACAGATAATATAATAAGCAATAAATCTAACCACCCTATTGGCCAAAAAATGGCAGCTTTGGACTATATGGTACGTAGACTTATAAACATCCCTATGAATAAATACTACTATAATAAGGAATTAAACGTAATCTTACATATTGCTAAAAATAATCACTATAATGAATCAGTTATTTACAAGCTAATAAAAAAGAATAAAAGTAAACTATGTAAAGTCAAAAATCATAAGTCAACACTAAAACCAATAGAAAAACTAATGAAAAAAATAAAAAATATGTTGTTTACAACTATACAGATAATAGAATACACAAAACTATAAAACCTCTGCAACAACAAAATCTTAAGATACCATATAAAACTAATAATACCGGTACTTTGAAACAATTACTTTTTAATAATGATAACAATAATAATGAAGATAAACTAGAAAACACTGGGGTATATCAGCTAACTTGTAACGATTGCAAACAAGTATATATAGGTCAAACGGGTAGATCTTTCAGACAACGATTTCAAGAACACTTAGCAGATTTTAAATACAACAGAAGCAGGTCAGCTTATGCTAAGCATTTAATTAATAACGGACACCAAGTTTCACCAATAGACAATACACTAAAAATTTTACATAAACAAGGGAAAAGCCAAAAACTAAATACACTAGAAAATCTAGAAATATATAAAAACAAAAACAATATAATTAACGAAACAGCAATTGACCATAATGAACTTTTTGAACTGTACTGTGAGCTTTACCCTCATCAATTACCTCAGACATCGTCAGTAGTAGTCTAATACTCATGTGGTGAAGACTTCTTCGCACACAATTCCAAGGTTAGTTATTTCTGTTTTGTTTTCTGTTTGTATTTCTAAATACATTAATAGATAAACTTGAGATGTAATAATTTATAGTAAAAAATTTTACATTATTAATTTTATAATTTATATTTTAGGACTGAAGATGGCATAATAAGCCGAAATGCGCATATCCAAATAACACTAACAGCTAAAGTACTAGATACACAGATTCTAAAAAGAATATTGTAGGAAGATAACAACAAAAAGGTTAACTATAAACTAGTATATATACAGTAAACTAATGCACATGGTTATAATTAACAAGATATTCAGGACATAAATTGTGTACAGTTTATCACAAATAAAAGAAGATATCATCATAAAGGTTAACTTCAAAGTAGTGCATAAACAATGCATTAATGCATACATATATATTTTAAGAAGGTATTCTGGACATAAATAATAGACAAATCAACTTAAGTGAAGACAATAGAATAAGTGAATAAGAAAGTTGATTAGAAGACAATATATCTTTAGAATATATGCAGTATTATACATGATATTAGACTACATGAATAAGAAAATTGATTACAAGACAATACATCTTTAAAAATAATTGTACAGTGATATGTATAATCAACATTTTTAATATTAGATTACTGTAAAAGAACGATCGGTAAGATTTTTAAAATAGATAAATTGTACAAGATATAAATTATTATAATTTTTTAGGATCAATTAGAATATTTTAAAACTGATATTTTAAATTTTAAGAATAATTTATATGGACTAACGCGACATCAGTCGCTATTTTAATTTTTATTTTTATTTGACTTGTATGTTTATATGTAACAGTAAAAATAAGATTTTGTAAAATAGATAAAATTGTACAATATATAAATTATTATAATTTTTAGGATCAATTAGAATTTAAAAAAAAACTGATATTTTAAATTTTAAGAATAACTTATATGGACTAACGCGGCATCAGTCGCTATTTTAATTTTGTATCAATTTGACTTGTATGTTTATATGTATAAAAGTTTACAAGAATATAATATTTAATTAGATACCGTGTATCCAGTTAACAATATCTGTTATTTAATGTTTTGTGGTTTAAGGTGGAACTTTTCAAGACATTTAAATTAAATACCACAAACGGAAATGAAATTCATCAATCAACCATAAATATGTAAAATGAAACCCAGCTATAATCATATCAGAAACTTAAATAGCTGACATTTTTCATTTCTAGTAATTTAGAAGTAAGGGAATAGAATATGTAATTACATAAGAATCCAGACTCTACTGATAACTCTGTGTACCTGTGCATCATACACAGTCGGTCAAATAAAAAACATCGGGACTCGTATGTAGTTAAAATTAAAGTTTTAACGCATTAGTTCACAAGTTTCCTATAAAAAACATAAAATATTGGTAATTCTCGGAACATATGGGGCCATGCGACAGGAGGGAAAAAATGAATGAGGGAAAAAATGAAAACACAGAAATCGCAACTCACGATATTCAACTTAATGTATTGTCATCGCGCCACATACAAATGCTAGCTTGAGAGAAAGTGTAGTTAGGGCTGTAATTGACCTGCATTTTTCGGCCTCTGATGCAGCGAGAAGGTTCCATATTTATGAAAGAGCATCTCAGAGGTGAGGTATATATATAATGCACTATAATGCGATCGGAAGTTTTCATAGGAAACGAGGATCTGGCCGGCCGCGTATTTCGATGCTAGGTTGGTTGCAGAAGTTGGGCGTAAGTTATTGATTTTGCACTACAAGTACCAGTATTATAAAATAAAATCTTTAAAACATGCTCCTTGAATAAACATATTCCTCGCAAATTTATTCATTATTATTATAAGAAATTCCATGCAAGAATGGCGGATTTGAGGCATATAGCCACAGCCTTCTATACATGTTTGTTTTGGAGCAAAACTGACTAAATAATCAAGAAAATACATGGATAGACAAGAGGCATGTGTGAATCTAACCTTAAGTCTTCCTGTACATGCGCATATGCTCGTTCGTGATACTTTATGAAATAACGGCAGACGTTTTTATTTGACCGACTGTTCATTTAAGAGTACATCAAAGTCTACACATGAACTAAGTCTTCCTAGTATATAAAGTCCTTTTGACAATTTTTTAACTACATATACTGTGTTTCCATGCGGAATTCAGATCGATCTGAATCCTCTTACCGGAATGAAATTGTCATGAAAACGGGAACTCAGATCGATCTGAGTCTCAAGGTCAATCCCCCTAAAAAGTAGGATTGGATCGGACTGAGATCGTATTCAAACGCCATGAAAACACTACCCGTATTCAGTTCGATCTCAATACGCTAATCAGACATTTCATTGGTCCTCAATGTCCTTGCGACATTCTAGTGTGTGGCAAGAAAATTTCCATTGGTCGTGGAATGTTGGACTAGCGCATTCTGTGGGTTCTCTTGGGAACGTTGTTTTCTATACCGGATCAGAAGTTTTACATGAAAACGGGATCGTATTGGAATGGGATCGAGTTCAGATCGATCTGAATTCTGCATGCAAACGTAGTAATAGTCAACAAGATTATTCCAACTTACACTAGAAGCCATACTAGAATGCCTAAGAATTTCAAGATGTTACAGTTTACATTTTCAGTGCAATTTCTATTATAGCTAAAACGAATATCACATATCTTATTCTTGTTCATTAACAAATTATTAGTAGCAGTCCAATCTTCTAATATGAGGATGTATCAATGAATAACCAGACTAATTTTGTAATTAACACATAATGGCTTTATTTCATTCAAGTTACTTACAATCTTTCGAAATATTCTCCCTCTGATGAAATACAACTATTCCAACTATTTACCCATTGTTTGAAACATGCACTGAATCCCTTTTCTGCCAGTCTGCTCAGTATACCCATGACAATGTTGTTAACTCCTGTTGTTCAACTCCTTATCACTTTAAAAATGGCGACCATGTAGCTCCTTTTTCATTTCGATGACATCTTGAGTTGCATGTGCTCGATGAGCCGGCGCATTGTCTTGGTGCAAGATCCACCCTGTCCTGGCAAGATCTGGTTGCTTCTCGGCGATTTTTCTTTTCAGTGGCCCCTTCAGCACATCACAATAGTACGCAGCCGCAGCATTGATTAGTTGCAACATGGTCATACAGAATGCTGTGTCTGTCGAAGAATATGAGGTGCATAACCTTTCCTTCACTTTTCTGAGCTTCTGCTTTCTTAGGCCTAGGGCTTGATGGATGTTTCCCTTGCGAACTCTTCTGTTTTGTTAAAGGGTCGGAACCAACTCTCATCACAAGTGATGACGCTATTCAGAAAATCAGGCTCCCATCACAACAACGTTGTCATGGGTATACAGAACAGACCGTCAAAAAAGGGGTTCAGTGAGTGTTTCAAGCAAAGGGTAAATAGTTGGAATAGTTGTATTTCATCAGAGAGAGAATACTTCAAAAGTTTGTAAGTAACTTTGAATGAAATAAATCCATTATGTGTTAACTACAAAATTAGTCCGGTTATTAATTGATATACCCTCGTAAAATAGAATTCCTAATAAAATTGATACTTACATCTAGTTTATTATTACAGCTTACTTTTAAGTCAAAGTCGTTTACATATAATAATTCATCATTTGATTGGTCATCTATGGTAATAGGTAAGTCATTTATGTATACGGTATGTTAAATAAAAGGAGTCCCAATATGGATTCTTGTGGGACACCATAAATAACTAGTAATCCTTTAGAATAAGAACCATTTATGTAGACAAACTGTGTTCTACCCTCAATAGACTCTTGTTCAAGATCATCATTACATTATTAACAAGCCTGACAACTGCCTTTGTAATACTTCTGTTAGGTCTAAAGCCATATTGTATATCAGTTAAGACATTTTCCTCTATATAGTCAGAAAGTTGTTCATGAAGTAACAATTCAATTAGATAATACAGGGATAACAGATATAGGCCTAAGTCTATAATTATTTTTATTATTAATGGGCCCTTTTTTTTTATACCGGCAGTACTTAGCCTTTTTTAGCTGACTAGGAAAGGTATTACTATTGGTTAGAATTTCATCAAATAAGTATTTCAAAACCTAGCTGATATTTTCATAATCATAGAATTTACTATATACAAGGTGTATCATAATTAATAGCGAAACCAAAATGGTTGAAAATATATGAAGCAAAATAGTTTCAACAAACATGGGCCTGCAAACAAGCCGTTTACGAGACTTATTATTGCAAATGTGTGGTTATGAGCCACCACTGATGTCCTTAGATGTGTTTCACTCGTTGTACACTTAGAAGTGGTCCACAATGTGCTCTTGTTTACAAAACTGAACATTGCCACAGGGTGGAGTTGTAATCAAACCATACACCACAGACAATGTGTACAGTACAAAGTATAACCAGTCAAATCACTGTCTGAACAGTGTCAGGAGTGCTGAAGTCTACATACTCAAAATGGAACCATACAGCAACAGCAAAGAATTGTATGTCCATGTCAAGAATTCTGCCGGGGGTGTTTGAAAGAATTCAAAACTCACTGCAGAGACGAGTGCAGTATTGCACTGAACAATTTAAAACTGCCAAAATTATCCCTATCTTTAAAAAGGGTGACAAGAACAAAATCGAAAATTATCGTCCCATTTCAATTCTCACATCATTTTCAAAAGTCCTAGAAAAGGTCATGTACAACAGACTCATTTCCTTCCTTGAAAAAAACAATTATTTTCTAAATCTCAATTTGGCTTCAGGAAAGGCAAATCCATCAGCAATGCCATATTTGGCTTCTTAAGGTGTATACTTGAAGCCAAAAACAAAGGGGACCAATCAATTGGCCTATTTTTGGATCTAACTAAAGCCTTTGACCTTGTCAATCACAAAATTCTACTCACGAAACTAAGTTGTTTAGGAATAAGAGGACTTGCCAACAAGTGGTTCATTTCTTATTTGAGCAATAGAAAAAAGTTCGTGGAAATAGAATCAGCTCAGTCAGATACACTAAATGCTGAACATGGGGTTCCACAAGGCTCAGTCCTCGGCCCAATCCTTTTTCTAATTTTCATTAATGATTTTCCATTCAGTATCCCCCTTGCACAAACCATCATGTTTGCAGACGACACAAATCTGATACTAAACTGTACTGATATTAACTCACTTCAAATTAAAGTCAATGAAGTTAATAACAACATTGAACGTTAGCTTAAAGAAAACATGCTATTAATTAATGTTGACAAATGCGTATACCTTCACTTTAATTCTCAGGCCCAAAACAATAACTTACTTGTGCAAATAAACAATAATCCTCTAGCTAACAAAAGTGAGACAAAATTTCTAGGAGTTTGGATCGACTCTGATCTTTCTTGGGAAAAGCACATTTCTGAGCTCAGTAAACGCCTCTGCAAACTTTCCTTTGCTCTTCGTGTCCTGTCTAAAACCTGCTCCACACAAGTCTTGAAAGTAGTCTACTACTCCTGTGTTGAATCCCTAATTAGATACGGAATCCCCTTTTGGGGCTCATCTCCAAAAGCTGATTGCATTTTCAAATTGCAAAAGCGGATACTAAAAACAATTTTCCACTTACCCATTAGAACACCAACCAAAGAGCTCCTTGGAAAAACAGGAATCTTACCTGTACCGTGCTTATATATATTTGAAACGTTACTCTTCATCCACAAGAATAAAACTGAATTTCGTCTAAATTCTGAGATACATAATTATCACACAAGAACATTTAATAACTTACATTTGGACAGTCATAGACTTACCAAAAGCTTACTTAGTATATCTCACACAGGAATTCTCATGTACAATAAACTGCCACCAGAAATAACAAAATCCAACATCAAAACTTTTAAGGGAAAACTAAAAGATATAGGCCTACTAATAATAATTTAGGAATCGCGCACAATGTGCATTATCTTAACCTAAGACTTAACCTAACACCTCCTGAATGGCAAGTTCCTTAGTATTAAAGATTACTTAGACTCAACATTTTAACTAAAACAACTCCATTCATAGTCTCAACCATAATCATCAGTTAATGTAAGCAAGCTAAATCCTGTAGTAATTAATAATTTTCATTGTAATCATCTATGTTTTATTCATTTGTATTGTATTGTATTGTAATCATCTATGTTTTATTCATTTGCATTGTATTGTATTGTATTTTGTTGTCCACTTCAACAGTACTTATTGTATAACTCTATCAAATTGCATCCCATATCATTTTGTAATGATCCAGAGGATGAAATAAACTAAACTAAACTAAACTAAATTGCATCCAGGTGCAAGGACAACACTTTGAACACCTCCTTTAACAGGAAGAGTGTACAGTATTAATAACATATTAAGTAGAATTTTTTTTTTCCCCTTTTCTTTTCTTTCTTCATAAACTAATGCATATTTTACCTGTAACTTGTAAATGTTTAAGTCATTGATGTTTAAGTTAAAGATGTTGCTTTAGAGTTGTTTTGTGTATGTGTATGTATTTTGTGTATATGTTTAATATTAAGTAGTCATTAAAATGATATAAATTTTTATTACTGTACAACTTCATTATTTCAAAAATTATCATAGGCCAAGCTAATAGAAAAAATTTAAAATTGTATTATAATCAAAAACTTTGTATGAGTGTGCATGTGTGTGTGAGGAAAATTTGTAAGTTTCTGTATTGTACAGACTTGACGTGTCCTATATCAATGTATTTTGATCAATGGATGAATAAACTATTAAAACTATTATTATTATTATTATTCCTTGTTATGCTAAGCTATAAGAGAATTATTGTGAGGCAACTAAGAATGGCAACTATGCAAAAAGTCTACTTTCAAATTCATTTGAACTAATCAGGATGATGTTTGTTAATGAAGTCAGTGGAGGCTCATAACCACACATTCATAATAATAAATCTTGCAAACAGCTTGTTTGCGGATCCACATTTGCTGGAACACTTTTGCTTCTGTTATCGTGTATTTTCAACTGTTTCAGTTTGTGCTATTAATTATGATGCATCCTGTATATCTAAACAATTACTATTAATTAAGCTAAGAATTTTCTTATACATGTCATGTACACTAATATGTTTGAAGCAAATTGAACATTAGGTTTAACACATTTGTTTAGAAAACTGGCACTGAGAGTTTCATTATAGTGATTATATAGTCATTATATAGTCATATAACGTAATTTATATGACCTCTTAACTGAACTGGGAGGCTGTGGTTATGGCTAGCAATGCAGCTTTGTTGTAGTATAGTGATGATTTGCCATTTAAAAAGCATGAGTCTGTTAATTAGTCGTTAATCCAGTACCAGTCAACTGATTTGGTCCAAAATCAATAGGCTTCGACCCATGGACGTTATAAATGTGTATACCAAGTTTCATGAAAATCCAATAAAGCATATTCAAGTTATCGCACATATAGACACATGGACGGACAGACGGACATTTCCCATCCACCATACAATTTCATAAAGTCGCATTCTGGCACTTAACAAGGAATGATCTCAGTCATAAAAATTTTTCAGAGAGAAATGCTTATGAAATAAGAAAAACAAATAAATGTAGGCCTACAAAATATTTACATATAGCAGTGTAGATCCCCCTTGAAATATAAATATGTTACGGTACCGGTACTAGATTATCATAATTAGAACAAAGGTCAGTATTACCTTTTGCAAAAATAACAAGCATATCAACGAACTCTCTGAATGATATGAATCCATTTTTGTCTTTATCAACCAGAGCAAACATCTGAAAAAATAAAAAAAATTAAGAGTTATAAATATAATATACACACCTTTATATTTACCCTGGAACCCAAGAGTGAAAATGAGCACATATATCATGGTACTTTGAACTCCTAGCTGGATGAGTAAGTGGATGAGATGGCTCTTATCTTCTGAACAAAAATTATTTAATCTATAATCAAGTCAGAACATATAAGAAGGAAGCTGTATGAACTGACTCCGAATATAAAGGAGTATAAGTTGTGTTCCCTTATGTGTTTGTGAAAGGTGAAAGAAACCCTGTGAATGTATCATAGACTAAATTGCAGCTTATGGATAGTATTGATGTGTATGAACTGACTCCACCTCAGAGGACTTAAATTTGTATAACCTTACGCATGATGTGTGATTCTACTTTCTTTCTAGATATGTGGGTAATTCTGGCAATGTTCCATCAAATCAAAAGTAAGAGTAGGCCTACCTTTCAAATGTTTTTAGTAAAAAAGCACTGGATAAAAGTAACTTAGTTAGAGTTAAAGTTACTTCATGTAAATAATAACACTGTTCCCAATTGTTATCTTTAAAAAGTAACTGTTACTAATAATGGTGTTACTTATAATGCAATACTCCACAATTCTTATTCTTACCTTGCGAACGAACTCAGATTCGGCTGGCATGCTAAGTGCTTCTGCAAATTCACTCATTGTAAGTTCAGTATAAATTATCTCACGAGCAGCTTGAGAATCCAGCTTCAGAATCTCATCTTCAGAATGTGAAATCTTGAATGCCTGCAAAATGATGATGTTGATGTCAATAACGATGATAATTCTGATATGATAATGATGATGATGATAATAATAATAATAATAATAATAATAATAATAATAATAAGCAGACATAGAAAACATTTATAAAAGGAACACAAGATCATAAGAAAGATTTTAGGCCCAAAACTCCTAGATATACAGTACCGACTCAGAGGCAAACAGGAAATCAAACAATACTCAAATATTCATAGCAACATTAGATAACACAGATTTAAATTTTATGGACACATCAAAAGGATGAACCCAGACAGACTTACAAAACAAATAGTCAAATTCTATGAAAATAGGAGTAAAGGCAAAACAGACACAATGAAAAGGATTGGTGAAATCAAAAGAGATCTAAAACTGGCAGAAATTACACCAGAATATATCCAAAACCAGGTAATCTTCAGATCCAAAATTCATAAGTGGCAAGTTGACTAAACAAGAAGACTGGAACAACATGGTCTCAAAAGAGAAAGGAAGCCCACAGAAAAGAATGAAAGAAGTATAGGCACAAAGAAGTATGGGCATACCTCTAAGTACTTTGCTTAATCCTGATGACAATGATGATGACGATGACGATGATGATGATGATAATAATAATAATAATGGTAACAATAATAAGCATAATAATAACAACAGTGCTAACAATAACCAATAATACACTAATACACTAACACTAATAATAAAATAACAACAATAATATCATTAACAATAACAAAAATTGCAATAAAACAGTAACAATAAAATAACACAATAAACCAAAATTAATAATAATATAAATGATACGCCAACTATATAATAATAATAATAATAATAATAATAATAATAATAATAATAACCCGCATGAGGGGTTTCGCCTTGTCGTGGCGTGCGGGCCCAGTAACCTCTGGAATTAGGTATTGTACCAGAACATGTAGAAGAACCTCAAGAAGAACAAGTGCACATGTTGCACCATGTGTGTAGTTGCCACACTGCATAGTGTTAAAAAGAGAGCAGGAAGATATAGATGCAGCAAAACACTTGTGGCAATGGCATTGAGCAATTAGAGAATTGGCAACACAAATTCAGTCAGCGGTTTCTTTTGAGAAAACCTTTTACAGTACCAACAAAAATTGAAATATGAGAACAAAGCGAGCCACCCGTCAACACTATGAGCGAGACAACTACACCATAGGCAGATGGCAGGACTGAGGGTGGGGTATGTGGTCAGCAGTGGACATGGATGTTTTTAATGATGGTTTCTGTGAACAGAGCTGCTACTTCTTAATCAAGTAGCTCCTCAGTTTGAATCAGGAGGTTGAGTGCACCATGTTCCAGACCTCCCTACCTCAGAAATATCTCAGGAGGTACCAGGGATCAAACCTGGTCCTGTGGATCTGTAGCCAGCGACACTAACCACAAGACCATACAGGGGTCAATCTACCTTGGCAGAAAATAACATAATTTAATCTTTCTTTCACTCCTAAATGTATCTGTGAAAAGTTCTTTAATTTCTCCCTTTTCCTTATATGCAAAGGATTTTATCAATAAACCACAACAAATGTATATACATTCATACCAGTAACACAAATATTAAATCCCATGTAATATAATAATTTGATAACCTAACATGAGCCATGAATCATATGCAGTTAATGAAACTTGTATTGTTACTACAATAATGTAGCTAATTGCATATTTAAAAAAAATGATAGATGGAAAAGAAGGGCTGATGGCCATATCTCTGTAATCTTAAATAAATAAAAAAAATAAATAAACTGACTGCTAAACAACACTGCGGTAAATATAGGATAATATGTACAACCTGGGAAAACACAACACGGAAAAACATCTCAAGCCTTTTCTGTCGATCTCTTCTTGTAACAGCTTGGCGAAGCATAGGAGCTAAAGCTACGTTTATGCGCTGTCTGGTTGTTCCCACAATGGTAATAAATTCCTCAAACTTTTGAATGAAGTTGTCACGTAGGAATTCTGATTCAAATCTGAGTACCTAAAAACAAAGAATACATTATTGGTAATCCTTTTTTTAATTCAGTCAGAACAAATTGAGCTTGAATGTTTTAACAATTACATTTACTCATTTGCTCTATTGTGTCATTTTGTAAAATGAAGAACTGAACTAAACTCCGTGGCACAATATCCACGAAGGGACTAGGCCTACCACCCAACCGCAGCATCATCTACCAAAGGCAGATGGCAGAATTGGAGGGCATGTGGTCAGCATGTTGACAACCAGGGTTGTTAATGGTGGTTTCCATGACCGGAGCCACTACTTCTCTATCAAGTAGCTTCTCAATTTGAATCACGAGGCTGAGTGCATCCCGTTCCAGACCTCCCTACCTCAGAACAATTCAAGGAGGTACTGGGGATCGAACCCGGGCCGACGGATTTGCAGTCAGCGATGCTAACCACAAGACCTTGCCGGCGGTCTTGTAAAATGAAGAAGTAAAAAATTGTAAAATATGAGAGATAGTATAAGCTGTCCTCAGAAAATAAGTGCTGGTCAAATACATAGCTATATTCCTGGGCTTTGTTATTCATTTTTAGTTACCAAGATGAATTTGTCCTCTCAGTGGTTGCCTCTCTATGGGTACTTCTGAAATTACTGATAAACCCACAAGCAATACTCAGGCATTACTCATATACTTGCTCATAAATGTCTCATTCCAAAATCTGTATGTAGCTCCAACGAGGGTTGGAAGTTTAATAGTGGCAACATATCTTTAAACTCAAGGTGAATTACAGAAAGTCAAATCGTTTTTGTTGGATGTTGATTGGATAGCCAGCATACTTCAGAACAAATAGGAGCCTTCTATCACTACGAATGCCTTCACAGTAACCAGAAGAAATTGAGTTGGCTCTATCAACTGATCCAAAATGAATTTTGGATGTGACAGAAAGCCAATGTTTAATTATAATTTAATACCCTAAAATTATTCTTGATCCACAATAATATGCAATAACATAATGAACTGTTTCAAGATTGGTTAAAAAATTTCACTCACTATGATGAATGTTTGAGTGTAACACATTAGTGAACCTCCGTCAGAAGGACGTGAACAACAAGTGACAGGTTTTGACCCATCTTGCTCCTTTTCGGTATGGAATTTTTGTGTGAGGTGGATGAGGTGTTGTATCTGACAGATGACACTGTTCCAACATACAAGATAACAATTTTGCATGTGAGCAATGAGTTGAACGAGGCATTGCTATGTGGTAATCTTGGGATGATTCAGATTGGACATTCCAAATGAAGGCTGCACAAACGATACTATAAGATATAACTCACTTTGCTTGTTGGGGCTCTGCCCCCAAACCCCCAGTGAGGTTCTTAGGAAAAGCTTTTTTTCTGAACTGACACCGTATCGGAATAAGAGTCAGTCGGCTTTGTGATTTGAACCTGGGACCTCCCAAATGCGAGTTGAAGATGTTATCATTTGAGTCACCTCGCTCAGTTTATGGAAATTACTTCTATCGGTAGCATGTCTAAAGATTTATCAAAGTGTAACTTCCAAAGCCCTATGTGAACACTGTAGGTAATATTGTTGTCTACCATTCCCATGGAAACTGATCCCTTTTTCGGGGGATTTTAGGGATAATAAAAATTTTAAAAATTAACTTTTTTGAATTTTCCTATGATTTTCAGCCTAAAAGCTATACGTGAACCAAATTTCACGTTTCTAGTTCATCTGGAAGTGGGCAAACATTAATATCAATGAGTGAGTGAGTGAGTGAGTGAGTGAGTGAGTGTCAGTCAGTCAGTCAGTCAGTCAGTCAGCCATGTGGCTTTATATTATAGGGATGAGAGATCCCACAGTTCTTTGCAAAGTGGGACATTGCTATGGATTGTACCACGAAAGGCAGAGCAGTGAAGTTGGTATAAAAAGTATCACTGTCAATGCAAATTGATCTCTTGAATTGCTTGTGCCCTGGGAATGTGGATGCTCCCCTAATAAGTTTTTCTTTACATGGCTTTAATTATGCCCTGGGTTATTAATCATGTTGCTACAAGTGGTGTTATTTTTTATTTATATCATGAAAACGTGGAGTAAATAATACTGTGCTGAATATTGGTTTGCCAGTAGAAGAGAAATTAAAAGATTTTGTTTTGCTCTTGGGAACAACTGCAGATTTTTTCTGAATCAAATTTCTTGAAATGCCCTTTTTCCTAAAATAATTTTTTTCAAAATGAACAAAAATGTCTGTTTCCCATCTTTCTACACCTAATCACTTCCTTTGATGGTTGCGACAACAGGCTAGCACTTGAGAAGCATTATTTATAGGGATGGTAGATTTTAGCAAATGCGATAAATACTAAATGTCCCCAAATGTTCTTAAAATAAGTAGTTTTGTTTTTGTTTTAAAGCATATTGAAGTCTATTATTGAAATTGTGAAATTAGCATAAAATGCTAAATGTATGCATTTCTGCAAATTAAGTGTGAAATTACAATGTAAAGGCTAGTTTACACGACGAAATTAGGTTTCGTAAGTAAGTTTCGCAACTGTTTTTTGCTTGAATGCGCAAGCGCAAGATGTACTGGCGACAATGAGTTACGAAACTAAATAGTTTCGGCTGATTCCAACTTTTCAAGAAACTATAATAGTAATGTTGATACTTTACGCTTATTTAGCTTGTTTGCGTTTCATAAAATGAAATGGGGAAGTGAGGAAATTGTGAAATGCCTGTATTCATACGTGTTTAAAACATTTATATGGGATTTTAATAACTTGAACTTCAGAAATAACATGAAATGTGTGGTTGCATTGGAAAGAAAATGTGTGTAATTAGTTTCACGAAATCATTTTCATGAAAGTGGTTACGAAACCTAGTGTCATCATGTAAACTAGCCTTAAGGGTCATTTATGTAAATTTATGACAGGAAATGAAAACATCAAGTTTTCGAAGCTGTTAATGAAATCTTTAATACAACATTGGCTGGTCAGATGAGTACCATAAATCCTAAGAAAGCATTCGATATGAAGAGAAGAATTCCATATTTTAATCATATAGACCAAGACAGTTTCTTATGTGGTTATGATTAATTTCACAACATTTGACAACCAATATAAGAGACAATTCAGAGGTTGACTGCCTGCAAATTTTGTTAGCAATGCAAATAAAATTTCCACTCCTTGCCAATGCAGCTATTCAGGTAATCTGGTCATCTACCAATAGCCGGGATGTAGAACTCTTTTTCAGCAAATACAATTTAATTGTCACAGGTAGCAAGACAAGGTAAAGGAGAGTATTACTGAAATTTATTCAATGTTAAATTTTTAATGTGTGTGCTGAATACTGATTTTAAATGCATGTAGGCAAATACGTGTTAGCAGTGCATATATTTTGATGTGTATTTTAGTGTTCACAATTTCACTACAAGTTTATGTTGCTTTATGACAATTTATATGCTTGAAATTATTGTAATTGGAAAATCAATTAAATGCACTGCTAATTTCCCATAGTTAAATTGTTCCATCCCAATTCGCTACAGAATGATAAAATTTAACGTTAAATTTGCTATGAAATGCTAAATTTTATTTTTAAAAGGCTAAATCTTTACTTTATAGTTGCTACAATCAACCCTCCCTAATTATTTATTTAGTAAGCTTTTATACATTCATCACAACCACCCTGTTCTAGAGCTCTGGTTTCATTTTGTCATCGAGAAGTCCGATAGCCTTATCTGTAATTCACAGTATTTGCTTGTAAAACAAAACAAACTTACCAGATCATAATCATTGCTCACTCGAAACATAATGTGTTGTCCATCACTAGCAATATAAACTTCAATCAACTGATTGTGTGTCAGATCCATAACACGTAATAAATGTCCAAGCTGGTTTTTCACTTGTATCTGTTTCTTTCCTGGATCCATGACCACAACTACTGGACGTAAAGGTATTTTCTTATCTACCCATTCAGAAACTGTAAAAGATGCCCATATTACACAAGTATCACTACTGATAAACTTATAATATTACTAAACCTTCCAACAAAAGAGTAGGCTCATAATTATGAAGGAACAAGTAATACAGTGCACGCTGCTTATTGTGATCACTTCGGGATGCAGCTAATCTGAAAATATTAACCGACTGATAACAATAGCCGAAAGAATTAAATGAAGGTTATTTATTCATATATAAGATAATACACTACAAAACAGAATTAAAAATATTTATTCATAAAATAATACATAACTGTGAATCATTGAACCACTCATAATAAAGTAATAGATTGTAAGCAACCGTTTTTTCAACCAGTAACAAAGTTTTTAATTGTTTTTACATTCCTTTAGGAGTCCATGAACCAATACTCCATAATCAGTTATGAGTTATGAGTATTTTTGAAAAGTCTATACTGATCTGTGGTGAACATCACATAGAAAAACATGTCTGTCTGTTCAAGTCTTTTCATTTTACACTAGCCATTACTGCATGTCAGCATGCTATCTTCAAAAATCGAAAGCTACTGTGGGATGAAACTTAGTTTATTGCTTAAAAGAGAAAGTTAGGTGATGCCACCCTTTCAAACTAGTCAACCTGTGAAGTGGCAACAGAATTGCTACCTCCAGTACAACACAATACAGTTAACAAAAACGAAATTTTGAATAATGTACAGTACAAAGGAAAATATGATAACATAAACCGAATCTTTGATCAAAATAAACATCATTTTTCAATGTATCAATATTTATCCGTACAGGTCATCACAAAAGTAATAACAATACCCAATTGATAACATTATCCACGATTACATTAAGCAGCATTCACTGTATTATACAGAGGAAAACAAAGAATCTTAATAGTATGTGTTAAATTATATTTAATTTTTGTAATATTAGCTGATTACCTGTCTCTTCACATAGGTAAAAAAGTATTTATCACTAGCCGAAAAACACTACAAGGAAGTGATTGTATTTCATTTCTCAGGGCTGTTGATATTTTTCAGAGTTTGAGAATGATGCTTCGAGGCATGCCTATCTGTATTTTCTTGCAAAGACAAATATGTCTTTTTTTGAGACTTTGTTTGTAAGAATACTATACCTTCTTCTTGCCCGAAGTATGGATATGTTAAAATAGATGTAAAAGAAAGAATACAAATTACAATATCCTGCATCTTGGATCATCTTTTGCAGCAAATTATATGATAGGTGACTTTAACTAATTTTGGGTCGCTGAACACGAATCCATTGACTGTTTCAACGTATCACATCACGTTTTCTTGCAATAGGTACATCAAAATGAGAGATATAAGGCATATACCGGTACTAGCCTACAGGATAAAAGTACTGAAAAGTTAGAATAATTTTCATAAAATTTACAGAGAAAAATAAAATAATACTTTTTTAGTACACGCTCTCTAAAACAGCTGCTTATCGGACTGGTAACACGCCGAAAAGCTGCACTTTAAAGGATAAGTCCACTAAAATTGCATAAAAGTGCATTCAAACTGCATTCAAAATGCAATTTTAGCAGCCTTGTCCTTTAAAGTCGTCATGGCAATCTATAAACAAAACCCAGACGGCATTGACCAGTCACACCAACTTTAACATGGATTTACGCATATAATTAGTCATGAAACAACAAACTTAAGCCAACACGTTTCTTTATGATAATCAGAAACTTTACCAGGATTTTTCGCAAAACACGGTAGCCCACTTCTTCACATGACAACAAATATAAGCCAACAACTTTTCACATTTTGGTTCACTTGAAAAACATTCCTTACCATGGACGAACAGCATTTAAATGCCGTAATATATCCCTTCTCATAGCCTATTTCTGCCGTGAAGTTGCTGGTAGCAGCTCCAATTCAATGTTTCTGGCTTGGATTGAAATTTCCTCAGTATTATCATTTATATTTTCACAAGCTTTTCATAAATACTAATTGGTATGCAATATTGTTTACAAACAAGGGACTCATATATTATGCATCTTTACTACCACGTTTGTTATTGGTACGTACGGTCCTTGTTGTTTTATGATCTAGATGGCCATGACAATATAACTTAAAGAAATGACTGACTGCCTTTCATTATAATTAATTATACGGTATCTTTTGTTTTATTTCATATAATTTATAGAACTTTTACTAAAAAATATTGTATGCACCACGTACGCAAAAACTTTAGCGGACTCATCCAGTATTTCAGCCTCGGCTTTCGCCTCGGCCGCTATACTAGATTCGTCCGCTAAAGCGTTATTTTGCGTACTTGATACATAAATAGCTATTAAACAGTACAAGACATGTGACTTGAGGCCTTCCCAACGTTGAGAATGTATTATTATTTCTCGGGCTACCAACCGGGTGAGTTGGAGGTTTGGTTTAAAGCTTTCGGCAGCTGTCTCCACTGCAATCTTCTGGAAGAAGTGAGCTGGATGGGGAAAAAACTGTTCCTTATATAGGAAAAGACTGGATATACTAGAGCGGGTGGTGGGCCAATACCAAAATTAGCAATTTGATTCATTGAATGAAGAGTTCTGATTGGTCAGGAAGGAAAAATAGAACTTAATAATGCTGTTGAATGTGAAATCGGTCCTTATGAGGACCAATAATTTATTGGGGAGATAGAGTTGCCAATATTGGCTTCCAGGCCTGGCTAAGTTGCAGACTGCTATCCCTATTGAAGTTTCGGCTTTGGATTTGAATTTTCAAGGCCTCAGCAGCATTGCGGCCCCCGTAGAACCTCTGCCTTCCTAGGATTCTGGTCTGGTCAAATTGGATTCTGTGGCCAGTTGTTGACAGAGTGCTGGGCTACTGCAGACTTGTCAGGGTAACACATCCTGATGCACCTGTTATGTTCGTTGCATCTTTCCTCTACGGTGCAGCCCATGTGTCCAATGTAGACATCTCCGCATTCACAGGGAATTTGGTGGACACCTGGAGTGCGAAGGCCCAATGAATCCTTCATGATGCGTACCATCTGCTGATTTTCGGAGGGGGTAGATGGATGGTTTTGATATTGTGCTTGGCTAGAAGTCTGGATATTTTGTTTGAAACGGGAGGAAAGAAAGGAATGTAGGCTCGGCAAGATTTGCGTGCAGTGGCTGGCGGTGGAGTGTCAGTGGTCTGTTTTAGAGCCCATTAGATGTCCCTCTGGCTGAAGGTAGTTTTCAGGTGACTGATTTCTGTTGGCAAGCTGACAGAGTCGGAAACTGCTCTGGCTCTATGAACAAGGGTTCTGAGTATTCCCCCCTTCTGTCTCGGATGGTGATGGCTATGGGGATTGAGATAGAGGTCAGTGTGTGTTAGTTTCCGGTAGACGCTGTGTGCGAGGGTGCTATCAGACCATATACTGATGAGAACATCTTAAAATGGAAGAGTGCCATCTCTTTCTGTTTCCATGATGAAGTGGATGTTGTCATGCATTGTGATAAGAAAATGAAGAAATGTGTCCAGTTTTTCGGCGCCATGCTGCCATGTGTCATCTACATACTGGAAAAAATGCTTCAACTTGTAGATAGTCTTTTCGAGGGCCAGATGTTCAAAAGACTCCATGTAGAAGTTGGCTATGGCTGGGGAGAGTGGGAAACCCAAGGCTTCACCATCCTGCTGCATAGTACTGCCCATCGTACAGGAAATAGTTGGATATGAGACCGTGTTTAAACAGCTCGATCACGTTCGGTGAGAAGTGTGGTTCCAGTAGAGAAAATGTGTCAATCAATGGTACTCATGTGAACAGGGACTCCACATCGAAACTGACCAAGATGTCTTGGGGGTTAAGTTTGATGTCCTTGAGGATGTTAACAAAACATGCTGAATTAGTCACATGGTGTACACACATCCCCACAAGCGGTTGTAGAAGTGAAGTTAAGTGTTTGGCAATAGCGTAGGTTGGACACCCAATGGCACTGATGATCGGACATAGTGGGATGTTCGCCTTATGTATTTTAGGCAAGCCGGATAGTCTAGGCGGCACAGAAGAGTGGGGCATGAGGGCTTTCACTACCTCAGGAGGCAGGATGGAGTGCTTTAGTAGTGCCCCTGTACGTCTCTCGATCTTGGTGGTGGTTTCTTTACTGATGGTTTTGTAAGACTTGTCAGCTAGCAGGTCTGACATCTTCTGCTAGTATGCTGTGACATCCATGACAATGGTTGCATTGCCTTTGTCTGCATGCAGTACTATTAGGTCCTGGTCTTCGCTTAGAGCTCTGAGGGAAGGCGTTTTTGTTTGGTGAGGTTGTGCTTGAGAGAAACAATCCTTTTCAGGGCCATACAAGCTTCTCTTTGTATTTCTTCGGCTGCGTTGGCCTATTCAACACCACCGATGATGTCTTTAACTGGAATGCTTCTAGGTGTGGGGGCAAAGATCAGTCCTTTTGCCAAAACCGAGACAGTGGCCGAGTCTAATGTTTTAGTGGAGAGGTTGATAACCACTTTATCCTTGTTGAGCCAGTATGAGAAATGGTATGAGAAACTTTAGGAGCAAGCTCACCCCGGCTCTTTAGGTTCATTGCTGAACAATACATTACGTCAGAAAAGCAATAAGTCATCGTATTATTGGCCTCGCATTGCAGCAGGCAATTGAAGTCTCGTGCATGCGAGCTTATTCCTTCGGTTCCATCAGAACTGGTTGGGATGGTGCTTTGAATAGATGTTCGTTTTGTTGTTCCGTTCGATTTAGGCTTGTAACTGAATTATTTTAAAGTTATATTAGTGAGTGTGTGTTCTGACGGTGTATGGAAGCAGAGTAAGTAATTTGTCTGGGTGGATGGTAAGAGATTTTTCTGATAATTCATGTTTAAGAAATAGCCTAGGTCATTCTCTAGCTGCCATATTTATAATTGAGAATTCAGTATATTTGAATTGCAATTGGAAATGATATTAAGCTTCCCCGTCTGCATGTAATGTAATTTAACTGTGTTATAGTGATCGCACATTCAGTTTAGATAATTATTTTGAGCAGCCAAGCTTTATATTTGAATTTAGTGAAATAAGCGTCTCAACCAGGTTCTCCTCATGGCTTGGGAATTTAGTAACGAAGGCTTCCCAAGAGTGAGTATTGTGTGTTAGACCTTCGGAATTTTAGGTGATCACCGTATGCTGATGGTAGATGGATGGAATATGAAATTAGGGTGAGTGTATATTAATTATTATTTACGAATGTCTAGAGTATGATTGTGAAAGGCAAAGAGCTGGTGTGATTTACTGAATGTATTACTAGGCCCATCATTTTATTATTGTGTTTATGTAATATACTGTTGTTGCAAACTAAAAGGGTAGCAGAGTTTTATTCATTGTAGTTTGCATTTCTTGTGATTGTTCCCTCCTTTAGGACACAGGTATTTCTCTGGGTATGTAGCGGCTTCCACGAGTGTCCAGTGACGAGAGAAGAAGAGAAAGAGAGGTGATAAAGAGGTGATAAACAGATGATTAAAAGGAGGGAACATTGTCCACTGTAGAACTGGGATGTTGGTTGGAAGAGAGGTGTTGAAATTTGTCAATTTGTCAATTTGTCTGCATGCTTAGCTTGAGAATGGGCAGAAGCCTGTATTGAATTATCAATCCAGTCCCAATCTGCAGGTCGAAATTTCTGTCCTAGCTGTAAAAGTAAGGCTAGTGAGTCATGTGATAGCTGATCTAGGGCTCTTCGGGTGAAGTGGATACACTCCCGTACCAACGCTTGGCTGGCTCATCTGAAAATTCTGTGTGATTCTGGAGAATTGATGGGATGGCTGATGTAGGCAAATTTTGGAATAATGTTCTGGACCCGACATCTTGTAAGGAAGGGTAGTTAGGATAGAAGGCTAGCTCTCTTCTTCTGCAGATGTTGAAACTTGTGAAGGCTGTGGTAAGTCACCTCCCTGTAAAGGTTGGTAATGTGTGACTTGAGGCTTTCCTGGTGTTGAGAATGTATTAATTTTTCTCGGGCTTCCAGCCAGGTGGGTTAGAGGTTTAGTTCCATTCTCAACACCGGGAAATTGAACCAAACCTCCAACTCACCTGGTTGGAAGCCCGAGAGACAATAATATACGAGGGCCATTTCAAAAGTTCTGCACACTGTAAGATAAAATTGAAGAAAATAATTTATTTTACAAAATACCTTTACAGGCCTTCAATATAATCTTCATTCTTACTTATGACAGCTTCCCAACGTTTTGGCAAATTTTGTATTCTGGATAGGGCACCTTCATTGTTGATCTGTCTGATTACTCAGGTCACCTCACTGGAAGCTTCATCAACTGTATCAAAACGTTTTCCACAGAGTAATTCCTTCAATTTGGGAAACAAATCAAAGTCAGGTGGGCTCAAATCAGCACTGTATGATGGGTGGGGAAGTCTTTCCCATCCATAGACGTGGAAAATGTTTTGTTACAATTGATGAAGCTTCCAGTGAGGTGACCTGAGTAATCAGACAGCTCAACAATGAAGGTGCCCTATCCAGAACACAAAATTTGCCAAAATGTTGGGAAGCTGTCATAAGTAAGAATGAAGATTGTATTGAAGGGCTGTAAAGGTATTTTACAAAATTAATTATTTTTTCCCATTCTATCTTACAGTGTGCAGAACTTTTGAAATGACCCTCGTATTCTCAACACCAGGAAAGCCTCAAGTCACACATTACCAACATTTACAGGGAGGTGACTTACCGCAGCCTTTGCAAGTTTGAACAGCTGCAGAAGAAGAGAGCTAGCCTTCTATCCTAACTAGCCTTCCTTACAAGATGTCGGGACCAGAACATTATTCCAAAATTTGCCTACATCAGCCATCCCATCAATTCTCCAGAATCACACAGAATTTTCAGAAGAGCCAGACAAGCATTGGTATGGGAGCATATCCACTTTACCCGAGCAGCCATAGATCAGTGTCACGTGATTTACTAGCCTTACATCTACAGCTAGGACAGAAATTTTGACCTTTCAGATTGGGACTGGATTGATAATTCAATACAGGCTTCTGTCCATTCTCAAGCTAAGCATGTGACCTCCAGACAGACTGACAAATTTCAACGTCTCTCTTCCAACCAACATCCCAATTCTACAGTGGACAAGGATAAAATGGTTATCAACTTCTCCACTAAAACATTAGACTCGGCCACTGTTTTGGTTTTGACAAAAGGACTAAACTTTGTCCCCACACCTAGAAGCATTCCAGTTAAAACATCATCTGTGGTGTTGAACAGGCCGTCCACAGCCCACTGCCCGATGCAACCACAGAAATATGCAGAGAAGCTTGTATGGCCCTGAAAAGGATTGTTTCTCCCAAGACCAACCTCACCAAACAAAAACGCCTTCCCTCAGAGCTTTAAGAGAAGACCAAAACCTAATAGTACTCTGTGCAGACAAAGGCAATGCAACCAATGTCATGGATGTCACAGCATACCAGCAGAAGATGTCAGACCTGCTAGATGACAAGTCCTACAAAACCATCAGTAAGGAAACCACCACCAAGATCGAGAGACAAACAGGGGCACTACTAAAGCACTCCATGCTGCTTCCTGAGGTAGTGAAAGATCTCATGCAACACTCTTCTGTGCCACCTAGACTATACGGCTTGCCTAAAATACATAAGGCGAACATCCCACTATGTCTGGTCGTCAGTGCCATTGGGTCTCCAACCTACACTATTACCAAACACTTAACTTCACTTCTACAACCGCTTGTTGGGATGTGTGTACACCATGTGACTAATTCAGCCAGTTTTGTTAACATCCTCAAGGAAATAAAACTTGACCCCCAAGACAACTTGGTCAGTTTCGATGTGGAGTCCCTGTTCACAGAAGTACCACTCATTGACACATTTTCTCCACTGGAACCACACTTCTCACCGAACGTGATCAAGCTGTTAAAATCCGTTCTCACATCCACCTATTTCCTGTACGATGGGCAGTACTATGAGCAGCAGGATGGTGTAGCCATGGGTTCCCTGCTCTCCTCAGCCATAGCCACCTTCTACATGGAGTCTTTTGAACATCTAGCCCTTGAAAAAACTGTCTACAAGTCGAAGCATTTTTTACGATAAGTAGACACATTCGAGGTATGGCAGCTTGGCACTGAAAAACTGGATGCATTTCTTCAATTTCTTAACACAATGCATGACAACATCCACTTCATCAAGGAAACAGAAAAAGATGGCACTCTTCCATTTTAAGATATTCTCATCAGTATATGGCCTGATGGCACCCCCGCATACAGCGTCTACCGGAAACTAACGCACACTGACCTCTACCTCAATGCCCATAGCCATCACCATTCGGGACAGAAGGGGGGAATACTCAGAACCCTTGTTCATAAAGCCAGAGCAGTTTACTACTCAGTCAGCTTGCCAACAGAAATCAGTCACCTGAAAACTACGTTCAGCCAGAGGGACATGCAATGGGCTCTAAAACAGACCACTGACACTCAACCGAACCACTGAACCCAAATCTCGCTGAGCCTACATTCCTTTCTTTCCTCCCATTTCAAACAAAATATCCAGACTTTTAGCCAAGCACAATATCAAAACCGTCCATCTACCCCCTCCGAAAATACAGCCGCACCGTAGAGGAAAGATGCAACGAACATCATAGAAGCATCAGGCTGTATTACCCTGACAGCACTGTGTCGGTACTGGCCACAAAATCCAATTCAAGCAGATCAGAATCCTAGGGAGGCAGAGATTCTACAGGGCCACAATGTTGAAGAGGCCTTGGAAATCCAAATCCAAAGCCAAAATATCAATGGGGATGGCGGTCTACAACTTAGCCAGGCCTGGATGCCAATATTGACAACTCTGTCTCCCCAATATATTATAGGGCCTCATAAGGACCGATTTCACATTCAACAGCATTATTAAATTTTATTTTTCCTCCCCGACCACTCAGAACTCTCCATTCAATGAATCCAATTTCTAATTTTCCTATTAGCTCACCACCCGCTCTAGTATATCCAGATTTTTCCTATATAAGGACCAATTTTTTCCCATCCAGCTCATTTCTTCCAGAAGATTGCAGTGGAGATAGCTGCCGAAAGCTTGGAACCAAACCTCCAACTCACCCAGTTGGAAGCCCAAGAAACAATAATACAATCCAATACATGTATTCCACTGTTTTGTTATGAGCGCAGGCCAATTAAAATCAGGTAAACTGATATAACATGCTAGATTGAGTTAATGGGCCATATTGAAGAAACTATTGAGTTTTAGAACACAGTTTCTTGAGAAATTTTGATAAGGATATGTGAAGGAGTATGTGGAATAACTAGAATATTATTAGTATTCCCTATACAGGCCATTGAGGCTTAGATGGTTCCAGGAGGTTGAGGCTCCAAGATTTTAGATATTCGGCACATGAAGGTGGTAAGGTTGTCAGCCTAATGCACCGGCCGCCTTTATCCGAAGGATTGCTCCTGGTACTCATTTCTGTTAGAGGCTGAGTCGACCCCAGGGTCATAGTGCCACCAGAAGGATTAGGCCAGTTGAAAAACTCAAACGACCTCATCGGGGATCGAACCCGTGACCTTCCGGTTTGTAGCACAGTGCCTCAACCACTAGGCTACGGCATACCCAAACTAGAATATTAGCAGAACGAATTTACAGCAAATTCCTCATGTCAATAATTCTTTATTTTTGTCAAAACATCTAAAGCCGTACAAATACAAAGTAAAAAAAGAGCTTAATTTGGAGGGGGGAAAATTAAATATTTGGACTTTTTGGAATTTTCTCATTGGTTATAGGCTAAAATCTATAAGTATGCCAAATTTCAAGTTCCTAGCTCTTCTGGAAGTGAATAAATATCAATGTTAATAAGTGGAAGATTTAGACTGTCGTAGAAGTGAATGATGTCACGGCTATCCAGCAAGTTTATACTTATGAGGCAGCTAGAAACATCAAATTTTGCATGCTTATGGCTATTGTATGTGCCAATATTCCTAAAAAATTTCATGATTCTATCTTTCCCAGGTTTGTCAAATATTACATAATCTGGGGAAAATATACAAAATTTACTTAAAATAAAAATCTAACTCAATCTAAGGGATAACCAATGAAGATATGACAAAAAGTCAGACCAAACTTGTAAATGTCTCAAAATCAGTTACTGCTGCTGCAATCATTTTTATTTATACGACTTACTGTTTAGCTACTATAAGCCCCCAAGAAGGTCTGCACAGACTTTAAAGTTGCATCTGCTATGACACATTTTTAGACAGCAAACAAGAAAAATAGATGTGATACAAAAGAATAGTAACATTTCTGAAATCAGGAGACCTTATTTAGTTAAAATCACTTACTAAATGCTTTACCACAAAATCATGCTGGGTAGTGTTATTGACACCACATGGTATTTTTATTATTCGTTAAATTATATATAATTTATGTAATATTCATATCCAGTAAAAAAAGTTGTTAAAGAAGGAACTCAAATTATAGACATCACATTTTTAATCACATTAATACCCATAATTTCAGGGCACGTTATCTTAAATTAGAATGATAGAGCTTAAAGCAATTTGAATAACTGATGAGATAAGACATGAATCATGGCCTGTGCAAGAATGCTACTTCAAAGCTACCAGTACTCCACAAACTCATATTGTTACCATGATGTTTGTCTTATCTCCTCAGTTTTAACAATACAGGACATCTTGAAGCATACCTGAGAACAAAGATAATTGTTTATCTCCTCCCCGAAATGACTCTCTCACATTCTTTTCAATTCTGAGTGTTTTTTTCACATGCTTCTTTTTCTGCTGCTTGGCAAGGAACACAAGGATGCCCACAAAAACTAGAAAAAATGTTAACCATTTCAGTAATTCAAGTTTTCCATTTGGAAACTAAATCCCATGAAGAAATACTGCTATGTCATCAGTAGGCCTATATCAGCATTTTCAGGTTAACCTCTCTGCTAGCCCTAGATAATCAGGACACAGTTATTGCTCCCAACAATTGATAACAGTAATACATATGTCACAAAGCTAGAAAAATGTACTAAATTAGTAGCCAGGATATTTTGGGAAGACAATCAAATGTGATACACAAACTGCAAGTTGTTTTGCATGTTCCATGTTGACGTAACAATTCACACAAAAAAGAAATGTAATGGTTGAGAAAATAGAATTAACAATAACAATAATAATAATGATGATGAAGATGAAAATAATAATAATAATAATAATCATGATAATAATAATAACAACAACAACAACAATAATAATAATGAAGATGATGATGATAATAAAATCAGGTAAACTGATGTAACAAAGTGCCAGAATGCTTTTGTTTAATCAGTTATAATTGCAACTGACTTATGATATGCAGAAAAATATTATTTTTTTTATTACTATTTTCAAGTTAAGCTCTAGATTGATCCATTAAGCAGGACTTACAGAAGAACAAGGTCTAGTTTTTTTTTTAAATCAGATTAACATCGTCCAGCATCAGCAGAACTATACAGATTTGTGATATCTTGACAATCGCACACTCACAAAAAAAAAGTCAAATTGGCCGGATACAGGATTTGAACCAGGGACCTCCAGAACGCAAGTCCAAGACAATAGCATCTCAGCCACCTTGCTCAGTTTAACGGTCTAGTTTGATAAGCATACGTGAAGGAATAGTGTTATTTGTCAAAGCTACCTGTATTGCAGCTTCCAAAGCTCTATATGAACACTCTAAAACAATATGTTGTCATGATAACTGATTTCCATTTTATAAATTCTTTCTAATATATTACAATAAAATAGGCCCTAAATTGAGCATTACTCCAGTACTGGTCAACCGATTTGGTCCAATATAAATAGGCTTCTTCCCATGGAAGTTATAAATGTGCATACCAATTTTCATGAAAATCCAATAAAGCGTATTTGTATTATAGCATGTACAGACACACGGATGGAGGGACGGACAGTCAGACGGATGGACGGACAGACATTTTCCCATCTCCCACTCAATCTTATAGAGTCCATTCTGGCACTTAATAATAATACGATAATGAATATAACATAACTGACTCAAGTGGGACTATTGTGAAATTAATTATGGTGATTCAATATGAAACATTTATGAAACATTTACGAAACATTTGACTTTCTGAGAATTAAGTATGAAAAACTGAACTTGAAGCAATCTGATTTGTATTATTTGTTTAAAGTGGATATTTATGCAGTTAAATACTGTAGGTTACGTCCAAGTAATGATCATATTTCATATTTTTTTGAATCCATGTGAAGTATCAACTGCAATAAAGAAATCAGAGTTAATAAGTTAAATGTCACCTGTTGACTATGCAGAGTACAAAAAATATGATTCAATGAAGTATACTTAGAGAGATAAATTATAATAATGACTGCTTATGAACACTGGTTGCAAGAAGATGAAATTTAGTTTTTAATAATATCAATTATTATAAAGTAATCATTTCTGTAGAACTTATTATTAAAATAATAAATCAGTGTTGGGTATCAACTTATGTAATGAACTTAAAGCAAATTCTGTAAATGAGGTCAATGTCTTATCTAAAGAGCTTCATTCAAAATTTGCAGTAATAAAAATTAACAGTGTGAATGTTATTGTATTTTCAACATCTAGATAAAGACAGAATGTAAGAAAATATGTTACAATTATTATAAAGATATTTAGCAAAAAATTAAACAAGTTAGTAACAACATTACAAGAAAGTAGGGAAGGCATATTGGAAATAAAATGATATTAACATTGATATGAATATCAGTTACTAACATCGATAACAGAATTATATCACCAAGAAAATATCAAAAGTTTTACTAAGATCATTCCACTTATAATATCCTTCCTTGGATCACAAGGATGAAATTTTATCTGATAAAACATCAGCTGATTACTGGACACGTAAAGCATCAACGTGTGGTGATTAATATATCACATGTTGCCATTGAGCATAATAAAAACACATTATTTAATACAACATAACTTGTTTGGAAATTGAAATAATATAAATGTCTATTGACTAAACACACAAGTTCGATTCAGTGCAAATCAGCTCATGTGCTTTAATAGCGTTTTGATGTAAGCAATTACCACGATGCCCTCCATCTTGTGATGTGCACTATTCATAACATTGGGAACTCAGATTGATTCATAAAATCGATTCGTGGACTGTTCATTCACCTAGTATACCAAGATCTTACGGCTGACAGAATAATGACAACAAATTAAGAAAATAATTATTATTTAGAAAATCTTATACATTTTATTCATGGAATGGTCTTAATAAATCCTATTTGAGATTACAAGTTTCATCAGATAAATTTGCACGAACTTCGTTCTCACAAATATATTGATAAACTCGTAATCTCTGGTGGAATTACCTATGATAATATGTTTGTTCCTAGAGCACTCAGAAGGTTCACATATGTGCACATTGACAGTTTTCGTGCATGATGTATGGAAACTGACACAATACGCATGCATGGACTATGTGTTCATGGTTTCTTAGTTAGAAAACTTACTTCAAAAACTAGTTGCAAGCATCACAGAAATGAACTATTGCACTATCTGTTGCCTATGTAGCCATATGAAATAAATTTTATTTTTACTTATTTATTATTTTTGGCAGCAATTCAGGATTTAACTGTGATAACATTTTTATAAGCATACTGATAACTTAATATGGTGGAATGGAATTCTGATAAAAATTTACCAAGTGTAGCTAATCCCACTCCAGTAAACGTCAAAATGAATGACAGTACACTGTTGGTAAAGTAATCATATGTTTCTGGATCAGTACATTCCTCAACATCAGATTCACTCATTTGTTTCAGATGATAACAGGTGAAGTCGGTATCATTGTTCTGATATTTGCAATTGCTGTGATGAAGTAAATCCTTGCATGGCTGGCTAAATTCTGAATCTGTAAAAATAAAATAAAAATCTCTGTAACTAAATGTATGATTTTAAGTTTTCTAAGGCAAAACAAAAGTAGAAATTCTTTTCGAGTTTGCAGCCAGTGAGAAGATTGGTATTATCCGACATTTCAGAGGCTGATGCTGCCCTCATCCTCAGGGATCTCTTCAGGACAGGGAATTGACAGGAAAAGATCCAGTTCCCGGGTTCAGCACTGGTGAGTATGTTGTCCTTAGGTTTAAGAGGTTAGGGTAATGGCATACCTCTGAAACAAATCTACTGCGAATATCCCCTTACAGGATCACCACCAGTGGAACTTCCACCACTTCCATATGTGTGCAAAGGAGATTGGAAAAAGGTTAACTTTATATTGTAAACTGAGAAGCATCTGAGTGGTATAGTGTGTGTTATGCCTGTTGCTCACGGTCAAATTGTTTCGTTAAATTTATTGTACAACAAATTTAAGCAAACGTTTAAACAAATCCACCTTTGCTAACGGTAAAATGAGTCATCAAATGCATACTAGCAAATGATTCTCCCTCTGTGTACTAAATTTCGCAACATCGTAGTATTACCCTGCCACCTAGTGGTAGACTCCTGTACTCTAAATTTTCAGCTACTCATACTCTGCTGCAAATGGTAGTTTGTTGTATAGTTTACATTAAAAGACAACAATTATCCAGATTAATTGAGATGGGACAAGATCACATTATTAAGATAATTTACAAAACTTATAAATAATTTATTTCAGTGTTATGATATTTACGAAAGACAAATATAACGTGCGGTTTAAGCTCCGCCCACTCGATATTCACATTTTGTTTCTCCGCGCAGCATGGCGACAAACTATCCTTGTATATTGTCGCCGACACTCCCGACCATACCAAATATTAAAAATGCGGAAGTGCCCCTTGTAAAAAATATTAAAACTGTGAGTGTGTCCCTTGTACCTAATATTAAAAATTCGAGAGTGCCCCTTGTACCAAATATAAAAAATTCGAGAGTTCCCACAGGTTTGCCTTGTACCCAACAGTTTGTCAGCCTGTGTATCCTCGAAGAATTCGCTAGATCGTGGTATAAAAGGAAGTGCTTCGCTGGGGGAGGGCTATTTCTCATGTGACGATGCACCTTGTATTTGGTTTTTGCCATGATTTTATTAAAGTTGTCCTTTAAATCTGCCGAACATTAATACTTTAGCTATTTATAATTATTATTGTAATTTTATAAATTTCACATCCTGTTGTTTCCTTTGCCCTGTGTATTTGAATTTTTCATATAAAAGAAAGCAAACAATGCGTGAAGCTTTGAAATATTAAAATCATACATTGTTTACGATCATTTAAAATAATTATGAAAGAAAAAAAAATTACTATACCAAGAATCGAACCCGAGACCTCTAGCACCACAGTCTAGCATCCTACCACAAGGCTATGAAGGAATGATGGAAGTAAGCGTGAATCGTGCATATACAAATACGGCTCCTATGCCATCCTGCTTCGAATTTTCATTTCGTTTTTGTATGGCAACGAGTCGTGTTCTCGTCATGATTTTTATACTAATCCGTTCGGAATAACGATATCTACACAGGTATATACCCATGCTATTTTGATGTAGTTGCTACGCTAGGAAAAGAAGAATATGTGAGGAAGGAAAATGGCTGCATTGCAATCATTTGGCTTGCAGACAGCAAGTTCTCCACAATACCGCCCGGGGCGCGGGCTGTTCACGTTCGTTGCGCTGATTGGCTTTTGACAGCCTTTTGACAGCTTATTTGCTAGAATTAGAACAAGTCCTATATGCCGACGCGAATAACCAAACGCTTGACAAAAGGCGAATTTGATCGTTAGCAATACCAATTTGTTGAAAAGTGATAGTTGTGCAATAAATTTAAAGAAAAATTTGACCGTGAGCAACAGGCATTATTCACGAAAAAATTATCTTAAAAGTACATAATTTTTAGCCTCTAATCTAAGAATCTCGTACATTATTGAGTTGCGAAGACAGGAAATAGAAACCAGGATTTTTAAAAATAATCCTTTCATGAATGAATTTATGTTCTTATATTTTGAGTCCTATTGAAGGAGTACGGGTGGTATGCATAAAATGGTAGTAGATACTTTTACTACACTTTTCTAGTTAATACTAAGATTTGTATTTTTAGAAACCTTAGGAAAAGCTTTTCCTTTTAGCAAAAAATCTATAGTGTAGGCCATGATTAGATTTTCCGTCAACCCTTAGAATAAACTATGAATGGTATGCATAAAGTGTAGTATAGAACTCTGCACTGGCTTCGATTACTTAGTGAATGGTTGTTGGTCATTTAAACATGGCTGTGTTTTTACAAAAAACAGATTATATATATAATTCAATATTCAATTAACATGAAATTAATTCCAGGTGGCCTTGCTCGGTTGCCATTCATTTGTTTATGACTTACAGAGATCTGCCTCTTTTTTTTTTTTTTTTTTTTTTGCGTAGGTGGACAGAAGCGGATCCTGAATGCAAGCCCAAATGAGAAAACATAGAATGATTTGGACGAAACTCACTATCATGGGGAGGGGAGGGCAAAGGAGGGCACATGCTTCCTCTGGATTCTGGAATTCCTAATGGTCTCATTTATGGTACTCTATGCCTCTGTCTACATGCAGTTGTTGCAGGGAGAATAAACAATAATGTAAATCTCTATATATATAAAAGGCTTTGTCCTGACTGACTGACAGGAATCAACTATAACAGGTAGAGACTTGGAATTTTGACAGTACCTTCGTTTCATAATGTAGGTGCTCGCTAAGAAATGATTTTGAAAAATTCTGATTTTAAATGCCAAAAATCAAATGTTTTTGAGAATACTTAATCCCTTCTTACACAGAATTATCAAATCCGAATCACATTTGACATTAAAACATATTGTTTCAGATGGGTTTGGAATTAAATTAAATGAAAGTTTGACAATTACAATTGGCTTTGTCTATTTTTGTCATACCTTGGAAATATTCTTTCGCGATCGCTTGAATGTTGTAAGCCCTAATATGGTCAAATATTGTTTTATTTGGACGAAACCCACTATACGGGGGTTTTCTGGACCAAGGAACTCGAATCTGAGGTCGCTTTTACCAGGCGACGCTATCTAATCGTGGTATGTAGTCCACGTGATTTAGGTGTTAATAAATATAATGATTTAACTATTATGCTCTTAATTTTTAATTTTTGAAATAATTATCGCGGGCGAAGCCGCGGGCACATGCTAGTATCTTATAAAGAGTGTTGTTATAACTGCATTATTAGTGTGTTTATAACAATCCATCACCAAGTCTATTATAAAAGAACGTAATCTCTTAATTAAAAAAATTGTAAACAATGAAAACTTTCGCATTTTATATAAAAATAAAAATTGTTTCCTAATATGTGTGCATCATATTGCTAACAAATCAAAAGCGTTAAATCCATAACAATAAAGAATGTATGCAGTTGTTAGCATGTACCATAATAAATCACAAATTCCCTTGATTGGCTACATAACATTTTACACTTAAGCTTTGAAACCACAAAAGCCAATGTAAATTAGTACTAGTATTAGCCCGTAACATCCCTATCGGGCAAGGGCCTCTTTCTATGAAAGGTAGCTGGGTTCTTGCAGACCCGGGTAGCTAGTCCAGGAGAGATCAGTCTTTGATAGTGTCCGAGTTAAGTTTTATAAGGTGTCTCCAGGTTTGACGGTCCTTGGCTTGCGTCGTCCATCGGTCACCAAAGGTGTGCCTGATGTCGTCTGACCAGCATGTTTTCTGTCTTCCTATGTGCCTTTGACCTGTCCTGGGGTCCCATGAAGTTATTCTGTATGTCCATCTGGTGAGTTGTAGTCGCATGGTGTGCCCTGCCCATCTCCTTTTTAGGCGGCTTGCTGTGGTTGCTGTGTCCCTCATACCTGTCCTCCTGCATATTTCGTGATTGGGTATCCTATCTTTTAGTGTGATCCCTAAAATTTTTCTCTCCATTTTCCTCTGACAGATTTCTATGGCTTGTCTGTGCTTCTTCGTTAAGCTCCATGTTTGTGCTCCATATATTAAAACTGGGAGTATGCACATGTTCATGACTTTGGCCTTTAGGTGAACCTTGTATGAATGATCTAGGAGGATGAATTTAAGGGACCAGAATTTTGCCCATGCTGCTGTGATGCGACGTGCTATTTCTTTGTCTGAGTTATTCTTAAATGAGAAAATCTGCCCCAAGTAGGTGGTTTCTTGGACATACTCAAGCGGTTCCTTAGTAGCTAGTGTGATGGCAACTTCGTTTCTGTTCGTCATTAGTTTGGTTTTTGCTGAATTCATGGTTAGACCTGCTGCTGCACTTAGGTTTTCCAGAGCGTTAATGTGTGATTGTAGTTCGATTGGTGTGGGGGCAAAAAGCACGATGTCGTCTGCAAATCTTAAGTAGGACACAACAAACAGCACTTCACTTGCACAGAAGAAAGATTTAAAGTAGACTGAGTACAAGTGGTGCCAATGTTCTTGACTTAGGACTGACCAGAAGGCGGGAACAAGGGAGGAGCTAGAGAAAAGCTTGCCACATCTTTCAGTATAATAAATAAGTATTGTTGTAGGTATTTTGTTCATTCTGTCCACATATTCTCAAGAATCGTTGTGTTTGGAATTATGTTGAGTTTGTCCCCCTTAATAAAATTCCTGGCAACGCCTCTGCTCGCTATGCAAGGGTTTTTAGGGCGGGAACTCGAATCTGAGGTCGTTTCTTCCCTGGGCATTGCACTTTAATCATGGAATGAATTTTGAAGCCGGATTTCTAGCTTTTTAATTATCAATCATTTTAATTGTTTATGCATGATTTGGGTAAGGTTCATGAATCTGAGGTTTGTTTTAATCATTTCAATTAGAATCTGTGTGCCCATATGGCAGCACAAGATTAATTTTATTTGTTTAATTATTTATATTTACTACATAAAACAATATAATTAAGAATACAATTATTTATTCATGTAATTCATGTAAAAAAGTCAGTGTTAATAAATATAAAGTTTTGATTATTTTTCTTTTTAATACATGATTTAAATAAAACATCTAGCAGTTGAGTAAATACTCATGGGCAAAGTCACGAGCACCTGCTAGTAGTAGTATATAATGACTAGTTACCAAATTATTGGTCTGTAACATAATAGTTAATGACTTCAGCTTGTGGACATGGCCAAGATATTGTTTATTTGACGACACCATCCAATTCGTCATTCCCCCCCCCCCCCCGTTCAATTGGTGCCTACATTTCACAAACTCCTCTCGCAGAAGTCTTACCCCATGAAGAAAGAACAGGCTGCAGTGACGTCACAGAGCAACCTTATGTCCTCCCCTGCACTATACAGTACACAGCACATTCTCCCAATTCATGAGTCTTGCAGTGAAGATGTGTTAATAGGTGGCATTGGATGTACACAGAGATATGAGTTCAAATATTATATTAGATATTTTGACTTGTATGCTTCAGAAATTACCTTCAGTGTCTCTAGATTATCAAGGATGCTGTGATTTAGTCTACATGTCATCAACGAAGCAAGCATTCACTGAACTTGATAAAAATTATAAAAACACTTAATGCTCCACTTACGTCATTGTGTAAAACAGGACTAGTTTCAGAGCCCTGTTTTACACATTGACGTAAGACTAGTTCTGTTTTACACAATGATATAAGTGGAGCATTAAGTGTTTTTATAATTTTTATCAAGTTTAGTGATTTAACATGCTCCACTGTTACTTTGTGTTAATTTATTTTAGAAGTAAGCATTCTTGACTACTAGCTGCTTTGGACTTAACTGTTACAAAGCATGTACCTTTCGATCATTATTTCTTATGTCACCTCTGGTTATTTAGTCAACTGCTGTATCTAGTCCACTTTATAAGCTTTTGGATCCAGTCTTAGTTACTTTGGATATAAATAATTATGTTACTGGTATTTAACTGTTAAAAATTTAATTATTATCATTACTTTTTAATATATCTGAATAGAAATACTAGTTAAGTAATTAGAGAAATTCATGGTAGATTTTCTGGTCCCAATGGTGCCTCTGGATCTGAAGATTGTGGGTTCAAACTCTGCCAAGGTTGATAAATTTTTCAGATGTAAAAATCCTGGGCATAGGGTGGCCATTTCGAAAATGTCAGAAAGGAGGACACTTCTTCGATAATTAATCTAGCATAATATAAAACTTCGGGCACGGACGGCTGGACAGCAGATATTACATGGTATAACCCTGACAAATTTTACTTAATAACTGCATTTATATAAAATAAATGATAGTACGCTATCATCGTATGGACAAGCATGCCAACCTTAGGAATAGATTCAGATTTTTCTCCAGCACCAACTAAACAAATAATAGTATCGACAAGCGTGCCAACCTTAGGATTGGCAGGAAAATACAAATTTTATTAATATGCTTTACCGATCCATCAGAGTCTCGAAAAGGGGGACAAATCAACGTCCGGCATAAAGTCGCGCTGGATGGAGGACTGCTTAGCTAAAAGTCTTACAGTCGGGCCAAAAGCCGGACATCTGGCCACCCTGCCTGGGCACGATATTCTTCTGGAGGGTAATGCCCATGGGCAATGTATTGTAGATTAAATTTATGAAATTTTAAAGAACTAATTAGAGCCTCTGGACCAAGTTATCTCTTTCTTTCATTTTCAAGTAATACCTTACTTTCCTCTAGCTGGTCGTTGAGGCATTATACTTACTGTCACTTTGTCCTTCATATGAAAATAAGCATAACTAAATTAGTCTTTAGTAAATGAAACTTCCACTAGGAGCTCTTATACTTAATGTACAAGTAGTCAGGATTTTATTTGATTCAATGATTGGTTCAGTCAATCAGAAGAATTAGCCCTGTTGTCCATTATAAAGAGGAACTCTATGATGCAGACTTCCAGCTGCAGTTGGTTAATGTCACAACATTATTTTTCCTGTGCTATCAAATTGCTAATAAAATGCTGGATTTGCAAAATGGACAGCATTATAAATTATTAGAAGTAAATAATGCCACAGATCCCACAAATTTGTTTCAAGGATCCCCAGGGGTCCAAAGATTTCCAAATGGGAAACACTGTGTTAAGCCAATGAACAGACTAGTGTTATTAAAGTAACACTGCAATTGGCAAATCTCAGTCAACTAGAAGTGTAAAAAGTGTAATATAACGCTTATACTGGTAACAGATACCATACAGAATAGACACATCATCATTTTTCCCACCCTAAGATTTAGTGAAACTAAAACCATCCTCAAATAATGTATATATTTAATTTATACAATTTCTTTGGTCCAACAACAAATTCTCAAAAAAGTAAGGACAAGGGGCTTTTTTAAGTTGTATTATACAAAGCAGAAAGATGTAACTGTGCAGATTTTAATCGCTTATTCTTTCGGTAGAAACAAACAAAATTAAAATACCATATTTGTCTCAGGTGAGATCTTTGATCAGAGGGAAAAAAAACAAAACAAAACAAAAAAAACTGTCCTAAACTTAAACTGTGCTTTGCTCGATAAGCTTCTCCACACTGTTATAATTTTGTTTACATCAAAAAAAGGGATAAGGAACAAATTTTCGCTTTGCGGTTTTTCAAGAAAGTTGGCAGTTTTCGTGCAAATTAAATATGAACATTATTACGTAGAGCACATAATCCACGACATAAGAAAACATTGTAGTGAAACAGTCTACATACCACAGTGTATCTGTTTTTATACATGTGATAGAGTCATTATCAATTGGAACAGCTATATGGAGTGTCCACAGTAGAAATTTTTCAAACCTAACCTAATTATCCCATAAACTATAAACATAATCACAAAACGCAAAATAGGCTTTAAATTTATTTTAATATTATCTACTAACTGTCCCCTTGAATATGCAGTTCTGTACTGTAAGATTTGATGTCAGACCTATATTCTTCATTTCCATTTAAAATTAACACTCTTGACTATCACTCAAACTGCAACATAATAATATATTTAATATGTACATATGCTGATATATCATCTGCGTTAGAAATTGCATAGTTATGTATGTATGTAGTTATGTATGTAAGTAATATTAAAATACATGATACCTTAAACACCTTAAACTTGTTGGTGCTAACACAGTATATGTATTAATACAGTAACAATAATCAGTTCACTTTTCTGCCAGACGATCATGTGCATGCATACACCTAGCAATTGTAGCGGCCATAAACTAACACTACAGTAACTAATGAGGGGAAGTATGCAAATAAATAGTAGTGTTGTATTTATTATAACAAGCGTGTTTTGAAAGGACTTTTTGTTCTGGTGTAAATTGCAGTAATAATAAAATCAGGTAAACTGATATAACCAAGTGCCAGTATGTTTTTTTTTTTTTTAATCAGTGATACACGCAATTATGATAGGGCCATGCAGAAAAGTTATTTTTGTAATAGATGTCCGAGTTAACTCCAAAAACAAAATGTGCCAGCAATAATAATAATGATGCAATAGACCTACGATTCGCTGATATCTCTGTATCAATTTAAAGCAGCCTTAAAGGTTATGAATGAATAAAAAGCATATGAAATCTATCTGTCAGGAATTACATTAGGTATATTGCTGCACAGGAATGAATAAGAAAAATACTCACAGTAAAATATAGCCTAATGTAAATATCGGTAGTCTACATAACCATAGAATACACATTATAATATCAATATTCAACGGCTAGTTGTTATAAATCGATTATTATTTTCAATTATTATTTAGCCACACTGACATCGTTATGAAGAAACAAATCAATCAAGGTTGCTGACAATATGAATAAACGATTGGCAATTTGTTAAGTTTTTTAATACATTGTGGGCCTTGAAAGAATATTGATTACAAAATTAATATTGATATACTCGTTACTTCAGTACCGGTCAACCGAATTGGCCCTAATTCAATAGGCTTGTACCCAAGAACGTCATAAATTCGTATACCAAGTTTCAAGAAAATCCGATAAAGCGTATTTGAGTTATCCACGCCTTTGTGATATATTACCATAAAAAGGCACTAAATTGGGCATTATTCCGGTACCGCCAAACCGATCTGGTCCAATATCAATAGACTTCTTCCCAGGGACATTATAAATTCGTATACCAAGTTTCATGAAAATCCGATAAAGCGTATTTGAGTTATCGCGCCTTTAAAATATACACTAAATTCGTTTTTACTCCGGTACCGGTGAACCGATTTGGTCCAATATCAATAGGGTTCTTCCCATGGACATTATAAACGTGTATACCAAGTTTCATTAAAATTCGACAAAGCTTATTTGAGTTATCGCGCGTACAGACACACGGACGGACGGACAGACATTTTTCGTCCCCCACACAATCTCATAAAGGAAGAAATAAAGGAAGAAATCCTGAATTGCATTTCTTTACTTTCCCAAAAGATCCAGAAAGGAAAGAATTAAAATACGTCATATTTATTGTAGGCCTACTGGCTTACTCTTGACATGTGTTCTGGTATGGTTATGTTTCAACTTACTTTAATCTTATATTTTTATCTTTCATTCTGTTGTAATGATTTCAGGTCTAAAAACATGAGTTATTCATTAATAGTTGGTGAAAAGACCTACTAACAAAAGATGTACACTATTGGAGTGAAAATTGCCACCTATGCTTGGAACACATCACAAACAGCCAGTTTATGAATTCCTATAACAACTCCTTAATTAAAACTGCAGTACCAAAGGTGTTATCAATTCCAAATGCTCCAAAACTGCTAGTAGGAAAACTGAAGCCACCAGCACTACGAAATATAACTAGTATGACTAGAAAGCCCAGACTGAAAGGTATGTTCTGTTCTCAGTAGGTTAGGAAGGTAATCTTTGAATATAGGGCCTCAGTGTCAATTAGTAGGCTACTCCTAAAGACTTCTTGCCAGGGAGGGTTCTATAGATTTTTAAATAGGCATGCAAGCATTGAGTCAAACGGGATTTTTTGTTTTGTTTAATGGAGTTCATCCTGCAGTAATTGAGGATAGATAGATATACAATTGAAGTCATATTTTGCCATATAAGCAGTGGCAGCTTATAATAAAATTAGTGGGGGTGCTGCTCCAGAAAATGTTTAGCCTTTGTTTTAAAATTGTTTACAAGGAAACATAGATAATAAAAAGAAAATTTATTAAGATACTTGATAAAACACTAAAAGACAAAATCATTTTTTTTTTACTTACTTTAATCTAAATCGTTACAGTTCAAGCTTGATCTATTCATTTAAAAATGAAATCTATTCTTCTTATTTTAATTTCCGCAAAAAGATCAATAATTTCCTCCTTGATCTGCCATGGTTCAAGTTTTCTGTTAAATAAAAGAACCGAAAAAATGAATCAAATAGAATAGCTGGAAACAAGATATTAATGTAATTCTATACTTTATCACATTCAAAAATACGGTACATGGTTATTAAGCACCACACACACGGAGCAAAAAACAAAAATATTTTTTTTTTTAAAAACACTACCTTTCACCAATACTCCAGGGTCAGCACTGTGGAAGTGACAGTCACACAACAGTCAAACACCACACCGCTGGAACTGTGAAGTGCACAGTCCCATACAAAGATTTTCTTTTCTCTTTTTAATAACCTGGGGGATGGCTACTGGCATTAAGCTTAAGGATTATATATTGTACCAAGTATAAAGAAAGAATTAAATGAAAAATGATTCATTATAATTATTAAATGTTATCAATAATATCAAATGGAAATAGGGGGTGCTGCAGATCCACAGTGCCTATACATGAGGCCCCACTGTATATAAGATACACAAAATACATCCTCAACAATGAAGTGCAGAATGAACAGCATGACAGACCTATATTCAAAGACTACCCTTTAATATTATTTATAATTTAAATGTTGATTTTAAAGGAAAAAAAAATACTAGGCCTAGATACAATTATTATCAGTAGCCTATTATGGTATTGCTTGCCTGTTCTTAACTAAAATATCATAGGCTATCTGTTTTATTATTTCTTAAATTTAAAATTCAGATTTGCAATAAAGAAGAATACTGTGCATTTTTTCTCTCTTAATATAACATATTTTGTGATGTGTTTCTGTATTTTCCAGTCACTGATATGATGAGAATGGAGTTCTAGTTACTCGCCGCATGGAGCGCTAATTTCGCCCAGCTAACATGCTGTCATAGGACTTTTAACACACAGTTTCCTTACTGTATTAATACTTATACTGTGGGGTTAACCTCAAGCAATAATAACAAAAAACTTAAAGCAACATTTCAATGAATTTTTCTTTCGTGGAAAATATTTTCCCCACATAAAAAATCCACTGCAGATTCTTTTTGCAGGATAAATATATTCCTTATGTGCATAACTACAATAACACAACTTAAATAACTATTAACAGAAAATACATAAATTTATAATTTTAAAAAAGTAAGAAGTTGAAATCAAAATGATGATTCTAAAATAGCCGTGGATAATCCACAGCTGGGTTAATTCACACATGGATAATAATAGAGCTGAGCATACTTTCCTTTATCAGAGCTTTAGTATCATTATTATTACCTTCTTGTACTTACAGTCAGTTTCCTTAGGAGCAGCAAATGGATTTTCTTGTATGTCATCATAATTCATATCCGTGACAGATAGTATTATATCATATATGGTCAGCTGTTCAATTCTTCTTATTTCTTCTTCACTAAATAACCTACAACAAATGATAAACATTGGCATAATAAGAATCAACCCAACTACTCCAATCATAAAATAACATAGGTGTGTTCACTTGGAAAACCATTTGATGCATAGTGTTACATTTGTTCAATATATTATGATACTCAGGGTAAGAGTTCAATAATCTACAAATTAATAATATAAAGGTGTAAAAATGTTTTACAGTTCATAATAGTTCATCACTAAATATTTTTAATCCTATACATGAATTAGAAATAGAATACTTGTTATTTTTGCCAAAGGGCTTAACGCTTTCCAGGGCTGTAGAGAGAAAGCAAGGGCCCCAGGGACAAATTTTCCCGGGCCCCCGTCAAATATTAAATTCACCACTGATACCCAACCTCGTCCTTTATAATGTACACAACAAAAAGATTATGTAAAGATATTACATTATTATATATGTAATGTTATGTAAGTAACCTATTACTTGAAGACATATATTTTTGTTAGTTATTAAAAAAGTTAGTAATATTTTACAAAAAATAAAACCATATCAGTTTAAAAGCTTTTCAGTTGTGCTCATAAGAGGTAATAATATGTGATTTGGCAAAATGCTATCAATAAGCATAAAAACTAATCACTGAACAACTTGTGTCTTTGACTTTTCAAGTAAAAATAAAAACACTTAAATTATAGACCCAACTATGTAAAATAGCAAAACAAAAGGAATCCCGGGGATAACTTTGCACAGGAATGCACCAATTTTATCTGTATGTACAGTACCAGTTTAATCTGTATGTACCAAAATTAATCATTTGAAAATTATAATTATTAATTCAAATGCCGAACGTTAGTGAGGTCTTCTGTTCAGTCCGTAAAGATTTTTGCTTCTACTTTTAAAAAATAGCCATTTTTCTTCAAGAATAATCCGTTTCAGATTAACTGATGATTATGTGTCACCGTTATACAACAGGACAATGAAATAAAAATAAGCACATAAAACATAAATTTATCTTTTATTGACTTATAATCCATTTTATGTTAAAATCAAGGTAAAACATAAAACATAAAACCTGATCGGTTGGGCCAGGGCCCCTTAGGGGTCCGGGCCCCAGGGCTGCAGCCCCGGCTGCCCCCGTCTTGTCAGGCCTGACGCTTTTCTCCTATAGCATAGGGTCCCTTGAGTGCAGAGCCTGGGGTGACTTGCCCTGGCCCTGATTGGAAAGAAATAATACAAATTGCTTATCCATTGGCCATGTCCATCATTCAACATGTTACTGACCCGTATGTGGGTTCTTTTTTTTTTTTTGAGGGGGGGGGAAGCTAGGGAACTCAAATAGTTTTCCCCCTAGTGGCTCACTTTAATAGTGAAATACACCTCAAAGCCGGGTTTTTAGCTTTTTAATGATCAATTGTTTTAATAGTCTATGCATGATGTGGGTGAGGTTCATGAATCTGTGGGATGTTTTAATCGTTTTTATTTCAGATGTGTAGGCCCATATGGCAGGACAAGATTCGTTTTGGTTGTTTAATTGTTTATATTCATTACGTAATACAATATAATTAAGAATAAAACTACTTAATTCTTGCAATGTATGCAAAAATGATGTCAGTATTAATAAATATAATGTTTTAAATTTTATTTATTTATTTATTTTTCTTTTTTTTTGGTCTTGTAAGGGTGCACTTTAGCCTTGTGATTCAAATTGAGGAGCTACTTGATAGAGAAGTAGCGGCTCTGGTCATGGAAACCACCATGAGTGTCGGCATGCTCACCACATCAGCCCCAATCCTGCCGTCTGCCTATGGTAGATGATGCAACGGATGGGTGGTAGTTCTTGTCCCTTCTGGGATGTTAGCACTACGGAGTAATTATTTTTTGTTAAATAAATTATTTAAATAAAACATCTAGGAGTTGATAAATAATCATGCACAAAGCTCCAGGAACCTGCCAGTTATAAAATAAACTTCTAATAAAGTGGCACACAAGCTTAAGATGAAGGACATCAAGATATATAAAGAAACCCATGGACTGCCTCTAAATACTAGCTTCTGAAAAACTGATATGATAATCTCTAAGGAAAACGGTCCTTACCTTAGTACCAACAATCAGATTTTAACACCACAAAGACTATATACCAGACAATACTGGTACCATACTTCACAGCTAAGTAAAATGTCTAGGATATAGGGGTTATAGGATTAATGCCTGGAGCCCTTGTTGCCATATCTCTCTACTTTGACTCATCCACCAGGGCCATCCACCCTCTGTGAGGGCCATTCAGAATTTCACACCATATTATTTTATAGTATTTAAATATTCCTCAAGCCCTTACCGAATTATTTCTGTTAAAATCATGTATTTCAATTTGAACCAGGTGTGAAGACCCAAAAAAAAAAAACTTTGGGCAGACTCAAAAACCAAAACTTAATGAAATGAATATTTGTAATCTGAACTGTCAAAATTTTCTTCTCTGCAGAGTTGAAATTAATTTGTTTAACATTTCCAAAAGCATTGGCCAAAATTTAATACAAAATATTTATCAACAAACATTTCTGATTTTCAGCAACCAAAAGAACAAATTAACATGAATTATTGAGCTTGTATTTGACTCTTACATAAACCAGTTGGTGATAATTCTTCAAAGGAAGTGTGGACATGTTGTACCTACAACCACAAAATTTGAATGCAAAATAATTATGTGTGTCAACATTTGCGATTTTCAGCAATCAGAAGTAAAGAATAGAATTACGAGAGTGACAATGAGCTGTTTCAAAAAGGCAACATTTGAAATAATAATGAATAAATAAATACTTAAAAAGAGATCTTCTGTATGTGGGGGTCAGGGGGTTCAAGTGGTCACCGCCTCCAAGTTCTGGTGTCACTCTTCTGAAAAATGCCATATTGCATTTTTAAATAAATTCATTTGATATTTTTACTTTACATTATAATGGCAGCTTGTAAATACAGGAGGTTATTTTCTTAATAAAACTGTGTGAAAAGAATAATTATCAACCTTACCCATTTCCTTTATTCTTATACCAAAAGCGATCTCCATCTCTTATTCTTGTAAACTGGTCTTTTATAATTTTAGAGAATAGTTCTCCAGGTCCCTTAGCTGTTTCAAGTATCCCTCCTACCCATACATCAATTTTATCCATGCTTCCATTATAAAACTTCTTAAAATTGTCTCTAACCTGTAAAGAAACATTAGATGAATGAATTAAAAATTACTTTCTTGTTCTATTGGCAAGGTTTGTTTAGTTATACAAGTAACATGGTTACTTACATCAGGATCTATTTTGAATTCATCTACACTAGTTTTTCGTGGTAAGTTAAAGATCTTCCTTGCGGTATTATAGTCTGGAAGTCCATGATCTCGACCTCTTTGTATATTCAATGCCATAAGGTCCCTTCGAGAAAATTCCAATGGTCCAAAGACTCTACCTATTTAAAATTAACATCATCCATTAAAAATATATTGCATTTATTCACAGAAATAATTAGCTAAAATATTATTCTGGGCAAACAGTAACGTGAATCTGATATTCACATTGTCAATTTCTTATAAAATTCAAGGTGAGAATTTCTGCTTAATTCCATTTTGAGCTAATTTTGTTAGATTCTGTGCATATGTATGTATGATATGTTTGATTATATGTTTTACCGTATTTACTTGAGAATCACATAAGTAGTTTTTGCCAATATTTTCTGTAAAAGCAGGGTGAAGGCTATAGACGAGATACATTAACAAAGTGGAACCAGCAATTTGGTGTGCTGCTGAAGGAGCCAGTGAGGTTGGCAGGTTGATTCTCTACTATCAGCACTTGACACTTGGTGCTCTGTCAACTACTTTGGCTCTCTCAGCAAAGCATTGGAGAAGAGCATTGTCTTGCTGACCACTTTGTCTTCTTCAGCAAATAAGTACTTGCTGACTATTCCTGGCTCCAAGTGATAAATACACACACAAATGCATCACAAGGAACAATTTTAGCAACATATCTTGACCTGGGGTACCTAACAATAGGGCCTACTGGGTAGGGTACCGAACAAACTTGAGGGGCCTAAACATAGGGGAGATTTCCCCGGTACCGGTCAGGCCTCATTACCAGTCAACAAGGTTTCCCCTAAAATGTCGAGACAAACACGGACTCTATGCGAGGAATAAAGTGCCTACCACTTCATAACTGTTTTCTGCTGCCATCTCTCGCCATTTTAGAGGAAACCTTATTGACCGGTAACAAGGCCTGACCAGTAATGGGGCAATCTCCCCTAGGTGGGGTTTATCCATAAGTATTTATTAAGTGCCAGAATGGTACTTTATGAGGTTGTGTGGGGGACAGAAAATGTCTGTCCATGTGTCTGTACATGCGATAACTCAAATATGCTTTATTGGGTTTTCATGAAACTTGGTATATGCATTTATAACGTCCATGGGAAGTCAGTTGACTGGTACCGAAGTAACGCCCAATTTTGTGTCTATTTTAGAAAGAATTTATCAAATGCAAATCAGTTCTCATGGCAACATATTGTTTTACAGTGTTCATGTACAGCTTTGGAAGTTGCAATACAGAGAGCTTTGACAAATAACACTACTCAAATATTCCTTCACATACGCTTATTAAAATAGACCTTTGTTCTTCCATAAGCTATGCTTAATGAATCAATCTAGAGCTTAACTCGGAAATTGATTAACGCTTATCAAACTAGACCTTTGTTCTTCTATAAGCCATGCTTAATGAATCATCAAGAGCTTAACTCGGAAATTGATTAAAAAAGTAACTTATTTTCTGCAAATCATAATTGCAATTATCACTGATTGAACAAAAGCATTCTGGCACTTTGTTACATCAGTTTACCTGATTTTATTCATTTATTTTATTTTATTTTATTGGATTATAGTTCAACCAACAATGACAAGGATAAACTACAAACACTAGGCTACATAAACAAACCATAAGTGAAACAATACAGGAGGAATATTATCAAATTCTAGTATAAGGTCTCTTTATTATTCCCTTGTTCATTCTCACATAGGTATTGGATATGGTATTTATATGGGGACGTTCAAAGATAAAAATCCATCAAAATAGGACTGTACTGAATCATTCAGGTTGTCATTACTTAACACCAGTCAAAACAATCAGGAATTCTTCCATTAGAGTTAGTCATAAAATATAGTGCTGCAATCTTTATACAGTCAAATCTCTATATAACGATAAACCCATATATAGCAATATTTTTGTTTGGTTAATAATGTTAAATGCAACTCACTATAACAATTAAACTATTATAGAAACACCCTCAGATAATGATATTTCGAGGTTGAATTGTTACTGCAAACCATCAGCTTAACCCTTTGGATGGTAGCCGGTGTCAGATCGGTATCCTTTCCAGGCATCGTTATTGTTTACTGGGTGCCTGATATACAAGTAAGTTACATTTTTTAGAAATTCCAGAAAAGTAAGGTTCATGAGGGATGGAAAATAGGATCACGGACGCTAAAATCATCCCTTATGCGTGCAAAAAATACTGTGAGTTAGGTTGTTACTTCAACATGTACATAATGTGCAATTAAAATACCATAAGGAGCAACTGTTTTACTTTTTCCTTGACTATGTGATGAAATTGCTTTGTCTTTTTATTTTCTCTTCCCATATTCCATGAGTTTGAAATTTCTGACATATGGCTAGGCTCAAAGCAAGCCATGATCCATGATGTTAAACTAGTCTGAATGGTATTTTTATAGTGTGCGGGTGTAAAGTAACTATGGTTACAATTCAATGGAAGTCAGTAAGTAGAGTAACAAAATTTAAACACTTGGATTTGTGATTAATTATTTCCACTTTTTCACATTTCCGTTCCACGAATTATCCTACAGATTACAGAGTTTTCTGCATACAGTCTTTCTAGCATGTGGTAAATTACAACTGCTCAATATAACGATAACCCTCATATAACAATACAATCTGCTAGGGCCTACAAATATCGTTATATGGAGGTTTCACTGTATATAAAATATTAAACAAATACAATTGATTTTTTAATAGTGGCAACTATTATTTATTTAGGTACATAGAGTACTTACAAAGTTCTACGATTTACTGGCCTTTAAAGTAATCACCACAGTTGTGTAGCATGTGTTCCCAGCGATGTGGAAGCTGTTGGATACCGCTGACAGCGCCTGATCTCTGGAGGGAGCAGTCAGTGGCCTGGAGAACATCATCAACGGTGCGGAAGCGGATCCCTTGAAGTTGGTGCTTTCATTTTAGGGATCAGATCGTAGTCGCAGGGGCTGAGATCTGGAGAATAAGGGGATGGTAAAGCACTTCCCAGCACCAGCAATTGAACAACTCAGTCACAGTTCCTGCTGCATGCACCCTTGCATTGTCATGCAGAATGATCAGTGGGTTATTCTGGAAGTGTCCTCGTTTCCTTCTTAGAGCTGCTAGCAGGTTTGTTTGAAAAAATGCACAATAGTACTCTGCATTGACTGTACGTCCTTGGAAAACAGTGTGCTTTATGATTACACCATCCCAGTTGTAGGCAAAGATCAGCATGGCCTTCACATTAGTTGTGGTCGGCCGAACCATTACTTTTCATGGTGAACCGTGATGACGCCACTCATCTGATTGGCGTTTTAGCTGCAGTTCATAAACTCTGGCCCAGGTCTGATCAATTGTGATTATCTGCTCACCTTTGCATTCATAGTCCTCCAAGTGCATACGAGCTGCATCATATCGCAGCCATTTTTGATGTACGGTCAAATCATGTGGAACCCATTTTGAGGCGATTTTACGCATTCCCAGCCGCTTCTTCAGGATTTTCAGCACAGTTGAAGGTGCCAGCCCTGCATCGTTGGCCAATTCACAAATTGTGGTATTCCAATCCACCAGCACTAACACATTCACATTCTGAACATCGATGTCTCTTACTGCAGGATGACCAGGCTGCGGCATGTCTGTCACATTTTGTCGTCCGTCTTTGAAGGCCTTGATCCACCTTGCTATAGTATGATAAGGTAATGCACTCTCACCGTAAGCCTCTTGGAATCCTTCGTAACACTGCCTTGCATTGCGACCTCTAGCGCATTCAACCTTCAACCAGCTCTTCTGATCTTGCTTCGAGATCACTGTTGCTGTACTCCACGAGCACGAGCTCAAACCTGCGTTTTTCTTGTTATCGCTGCACATATGTATGATGTGGGGAGGGCGAGTTCACTTACTCTGAGGAAGGGTGGGCTTCTAAGCTACCTCAGGTATAAATTATATTACCTGGCGCATTGTTACAGCATAGTTGCCACTATTAAAAAATCAACCCATGTATATTCATAATAACCAGGGCTCGGATTCTAATGACATGTCATCTTTTTATTGATGCTGCATAGAGATTGCCAACTTGTGGATAAGTCCTAAACATGGCCTCTAGATTATAGAAATGCATTTTTACTAGGTCATTTTTTGTCGTTTTATGCAATTTTATAATATTAGGGCATTTATTTCAATTTTAGGTCATTATTTTGTCATTTTCATGTCATTTGATTCCATATTTAGTCATTTTCATGTATTTACATTGAGTGTTTTAACTTTTTTTCGTTGCTAGCGGTGCTGTCTTTGAAGTGTTGTTTGCTTAATGCAAGAAGGAAAAATTTGGTGTTAAAGTGTTGACATATCTCAGTCAGAAGTGAGAATCAAAGAAACGCCAAAATTTTGTATTATATTACTATTGTTATTAGATTGACTTGGCACCAGAGTCTGCCACCTGCTTGGATTTGAGAGTGCAAAATACTGTTAACCCTCAATAAACAACAATATAATCTAGCAGACCACAAAAGGATGTGCCGAATTTTGACTCACCAGTGCCTCAGTGCCAGTATAAATTTCCGTGAGAAAAGAACATTCATAACATTACAGCTATTTACAGTTTTTACAATTATGTACAAACTAGTATATAACTTTGTGTGTACAATAATAATTTTTTATAAATAAAATATCAGTTTTTAGGTCATTTTTTATAATTATTAAGTCATTTTCTTTAAAATTTAGGGTCATTTTATAGGTCATTTTTTCAAACAATTTTAGTCATCAGAATCCGGGCCCTGATAATAACACTGTATTACACATTTTCTTGAAGATGTGCCTTTCTATAGCACAAGACAGAAATCAAATATTTTCATAACCCATTCACAATTGATTACTTATGGACTAAGGCAGGGGTTCCCAAACAGGGGGATGCGCCACAATTTGAAATTCATATTTTGATTTAGTGTTGTTGCCCTGTCAGTCGACAAGAATTTTTAATCGGTTAACTTTAACCAAACAAATACATAGACACATACCGTAATTAACAAGAATAACAGAATAGTGTGAATTTACATTTTATAATCTTATAAATTGTAACTATATTTTTCCTGTCATATTAAATAATCATATCTTGTCCTAAACATGTTTATAATATTTTGGAAATCCAAATACGAGATACGAATGATCTACATTGTGCTCTGTCATACATAAAACCTAATATCTCAGAGCTGGTGAAAGTAAAACAGTATCAATCATCTCACTAGTATTCAGTTTTTAACTCTACATTGGACATCTGTGTTTCTACATTTAAATTTTTTTATCAATTGTACTGAGACTCAAATAAGATTCACAATAATTAGATATGCATTTTAGTGTTTTATATATGTGTGTGTGTGTGTGTGTGTGTGACAGCAAGAGCATCATAGGATAAATAAGAGTAATAAAAGAGGTGAGCACTATAAATTTTATTTTTACAAGTATTGTGATGGCACGGGTCATCCTCATGGGCATTTATGTTATTTTATTGCTTTATATATTATATTGCTTTATATTAATTTTGGGTATTAAATTCACATTAATTGGATAATGATAAATATTTTATTGGTTTGGCATCCGGAGCACCAGACTTTTAGAAGCTGCGGTTTATGTAATGTATATCACAGAGTGTGTGAATTAAAAGTTTTATTCCTTCTTGATAAGCTACCTACCCACAACATCCTGTTGTGTTGCATTGTTCATTAGAACTTTGTGGTGTAGTGTACTATAATTATGCATACTAAGAGGGATAGACAGACTGACATTTAAAATAGCAATTAAAATCTTTGTTATAATGATTCTTGGAACTTCTGTCCTGAGGTCAGAATTTCTGGAAATACATCTGGAGTCCAGGTGGCCGATGTGGGAGATATTTAGTATATATACCGGTACTCCTGGTAAAATTGACCAATATAGCATAGCACTTCAGAGCTTTAGAAGAGCATCAAGTAGAGAAGGTATTGAGCCCTGGTGAGACTTACTCAATTACTCACCCGGGACTGACTTGAAGCACTTCTGGGTCTTCCATCAACCTGAGATGGCCAGATTACTTTTCATCTTAATTTGTAAGTAAGCAACTGATAGTTCAGTCTGACTGACCTCGCGAGTAGAAATTATTTAACCAACAGTATATTATAATCACACCACGTGTAAGAATATTATCTTTTAAAGAATAGTATCCTTTTTATGTATAAAGCAAAGCTCTTGTAATGGTTATAGGGGAAATATGCTTTTACTTACTTTTATCATTAACCTACGTTATTTTACATATATAGTTAGTAAAAGGGAAACATCTCTACTGTATGGGACCCTAGGATCGGCAAAAGGGAGAGAGGAAGACCAAGAACGAGGTGGGTAGATTTCTTCAGAAGGCGTGCCGGGGTACACTGGTCCAGCGTAGCAAAGAACAGAGATGTCTGGAGAAGCCTACACACCGAGTTGCTGGAAGAAGTTTAGTGAAAGTGAAGTGTTTACCAAGCTCATATGGACCAGCTCACCATATGAGATTCTAACCGAGCTACCCCTCATCAGAGGGAGGCCCTAGCCCTGAATGGGACACATCTGGATCAGTTAGTAAAAATTGTACTTGTATCTGGAAAAGGTTTTTAATGAAGTTTCACAAGAAATAAAATCTGTAAAGAATTTTAAAACTTTTAAAAAAGGTTGAAGATTTTTCTGTTAAATAAATTACAAAAACAAATTTTTATGACTTTAGATAAATATTTCTATTGTAATTACAATAATGTTGTAAACTTATTATAACAACTTTATTTTAATCATCTCAAAGCATGTGATCCTTTTGTAATACTGTCCCTTAATGTGAGTAGTATGTTGGATCCTTTTGTTTAAAAAAAATTTACAACAACAACAACAACAATAATAATCATAATAATAATAATAATAATAATAATAATAATAATAATAATAATAATAATAATAATAAACTGAATATATGTCAGCAATAAACAAGCACCAGAATACATGGAAACCAAATATGGAAAAATTAAACGAGTTTCACATTTTAAATACCTTGGTGAAATAATTCAGGAAAATGGAATTGAAACTAAAGCAAACAAAGGTAGATGTCAAAAAATGGACACAGCATATCGGCATACACATAACATCTATAATAAAAAGTGCATGTCTAAATATACAAAACTGAGACACTAGAACACTGTAATTAAACCCGAGTGCCTTTATGGAGCCAAAAATTTTGAACAGAAAAACCGATGTAGAAAATATAATAAAAAAAGAGTGCAAAATTATAAGAAAAATTTTAGGTTCATGAAGCATAGGTGAAGAATACAGACTTAAGAGTAAAAAGGAAATAAAAACATATACAGACATTCATACTGATATCAGAAAACGAAGGTTAAAATTTTTTGGACACATTAAACGAATGAATTCAAATAGGCTCACAAAACAAATTTTGGAATTCTATGAAAGCAGAAGTAAAGCAAAAGTAGATACTATGAAATGGGTGGTGAAGTAAAAAAAGACTTAAAACTGGCAGAAATTACTCCAGAAGATATTCTGAAAAGAGATAGCTTTAGAATTAAGGTGCATAAGTGGGAAGTTGACCAAGAGGACAGGCCGAAGAAAAAACTGGAACTACATGAACAAATGAGAGGAAGGAAGCTCACAGCCAAAGGATGAAAGCAATATGGAGTCAAAGGAAAACGCAGAAACACCTATAAGTACTTTGCGTAGTCCTACATGGGCTCATGCACAAACAAACAAACAAACAAACAAAACAAAAATAAAACAAAAAATAATAATAATAATAGTAATAATAGTAATAATAAAATAATAATAATAATAATAATAATAACAATAACGATGATGAAGACGATGACGATGACGATGACGATGATGATACACAATATAAAGTAGTCTACTAATTACATCTTATTTGAGGTGAATAGAGAAAAACAACAACACTATGAAAATTTTAAAATAGAGAGATTGTCCACCTTAGAACCCTTGTCGTTTCACTTATCTGGGGCCTTTTATAAAATATAAAATAACATAGAAGGCACACGTTAAAAACACTGTTGTCAAATTAATAAAAACACTGTTGTCAAATTAATAAAACTTCTTCTTGGTCCCAGATGCGTCTAATACTTGAAAATGCATTTCGATGCAAGTTGCATCATCTTCAGTTCAGCTTGGAGACACAACAGATACAATGTCTGATGATGCAACTTGCATCGAAATGCATTTTCAAGTATTAGACGCATCTGGGACCAAGAAGAAGTTTTATTAATTTGACAACAGTGTTTTTATTAATTTGACAACAGTGTTTTTAACGTGTGCCTTCTATGATATTTTATATTTTATAAAAGGCCCCAGATATTTTATTTTAAAACCATTTTACCCTGTCTGAAAATGAAATTCATTAATAACTATGAAAATTGTTGTGGTTATTTTGTCAACAAATATAACATCCATCAATGGGAAGTATTAGCCTACTGTTTGGTGCTCAAGGTACTGCTACGTAATTTTCAGTGGGGATCTTCAGGCGTTTTGGGTTTCACACAGATATTCTAGTGGACATTTCTCTACAAATCTTGCGTGATTCTTTAGCGATAGTCAACAACCATCTGTACTCAATAATATAATTTCAATAAACTTTTAATAATGGTTATGGCTGTCTCTGTCCAATAGGTCTGTTAATGATTATCATTCTAATTTTCAATTAATGTGATTTTTCTCCGCTGTCTCATTGTTATGCAATTTTTGTTTTAAAACTCTTAGATACTGTAATGTATTCATAAACTGTCTTTAACAGACTGATCTAGCTAGGCTGTATCTTCTGATAACCCTGGACAGGGCAGCTATAATTATTATTATATTCTCTTTAATCACAATATGAATGTGTTAAAGTATACATAATTATACAAAATTTGAAGTACCCTATAACTAACATAAGGTTACCATAAGTAAACTAATATTTACAGAACTATAATAATACAACTCTACAAATCTATGAAGAATATGTACGAGGGTGTATCAATAAATAACCGAACTAATTTTGTAATTAATACATAATGGCTTTATTTAATTCAAATTTACTTGAAAACTTTTGAAGTATTCTTCGTCTGTTAAAATACAACTATTCAAACGATGTACCCACTCGCTTAACACTCACTGAACCCCTTTTTTGACAGTCTGTTCAGTATACCCATGGCAAGCCGTCGCGGTGGCTCATGCTTAGCGCGTGGGCCTGGCATGCTAGCGGTCCCGGGTTCAATCCCCGGGCCTGGCGGGCGTGTCATTCGTGGTGGACGAAGCCGTGACCTTTGGGGGTTTTTCTCGGGGATCCTCCCGTTTCCCCCTCTCATTCCACCAACACTCTCCATTTCATCTTCAAACTCCCCCTCATAATCATCCCGTTTCCTTTCCCGGTTTCCGGTATACCCTCGCCCCCAGCACCTGCTGTGGGCCTCTCCCGTCCTCCCCGTGGCTTGTGGTCCTGAAGTTGCTGGCTGGTGTGCTGCCAACCTGGGGGCTCTATAAGAGGTACCGAGGCAGCGGCACACGTGGCATGGTAGAGGTATCTGTTGGATGTAGGGGAGTTCCGTGGGGGCTCGCGGTGGGGTCTGTTGTCGAGGGACCGTTGGGCTTGCAAATCATTCCATTCCGGAGGTTGGCACAATGAGCCACAAGGCTGAAGTGCTTAGGGTAGTCCCAACCCGCCTTCCCCCTTCAGGGGCCAAATACATACCCATGGCAATGTTATTCAGCTCCTTATTGCTTTGAAAATGGCGACCACGTAGCTCCTTTCACTTTAGGGAAGAGGTGAAAATCACAAGGTGCGAGATCCGGAGAATACAGTGGATGAGGCATGATCTCAATGCCTAATTCTTCGATGACATCTTGAGTTGCACGCGCTCGATGAGCCGGCGCATTGTCTTTGTGCAAGATCTATCCTGTCCTGGCAAGATCTGAGTCCTAAAGATAAATTCATTATATCTGCAATCTTCTGCGACGATCTTCTTACACATTTGCATCAATTGTGTTGATGTTAACTTCCGGTTTTGCTGTTACGGGTCTTCCAGGGCACGGAGTATCTTGAAGGTCTTCATAACCCTCTTTGAAACGTTTGTGCCACTCAAAGACTTGTGCTCTGCCTAAAGCATGGTCTTTATATGCTTGCTGCACCGTTTCTAAGGTTTCTGTAGGAGTTTTGTCTAGAAGAACACAAAACTATCGATGCACACTGCTGTAATTTCAGTTCCGTGTTGGGTACAGTAAACACCACCTGAGATATGTGGGTCTAACTCCTAACTGAATCGTTCTGCATCACTGAGATTCACTGCACTGCTAGACGAAGGATTCACCTTACCGCAGCTGGCAGCCCTTTCGCTCCAGGACCGTTTATTTAAATACAATTAAATCAGTCCGGTTATTTATTGATACACCCTCGTATATTAACATGACAGTATGACACTGAACTTCCTCATTAGGAATGAGAGGTTTGTGATTTTCTGTTTCCTTAAACTTATTCACAAGCTGACATATAGGACCATAATTCTGGGATTTTATCTTATTATCTAACAAATTTGCTACAATCCTCTATTTTGACATCTGTACTGTATAGAATCTGTGCTGTAACAAATATTTGTGTGGTGCTATTTGTTACTGCAACTTTGAAACAGCTATACACAAATATGATTGATAACACAAGTGCTAGTTCGTGAAAGCCAGCCATAGGCAAATGTGTAGAATCAGGGCTAACAGAATAAATAATTTCTCTCTCCACATTCTATCTGACCTTATAAATCTCATCTGTATACAGCAATACTATATAAATTCTGAGAGGTAGGCGTTAGCACTTCGCATAACAAAATACGTTGGCCCAATACTAATTATGCAAAGTTATATACAAAAATTCCGTATACAAACTTGAAGGGTTTGTAGAGGAGATTAAATGAAACTCTTTTTTTATGTGACAAATATCTGACAGGTTCTCCATTGGGAGGGGTGGGCCAGTACAGTGGCCACCACATTCTCCTGATCTCAGTCCTATGGATTTCTTTCTGTGGGGGGAGATGAAGCGTTTGGTGTACGAAACACTAATAGATACTCCAGAAGAGCTGGTTGCCCGTGTGGCTGAAGCTGCAGCAATTATTTGCGAGACACCTAGTTGTTTTGAATGTGTGAGACAATCATTTACACGCAGATCCCAGCTGTGCATTAATGTAAACGGACAACATTTTCAACAAGATCTGTAAAACATTCATCACACGGCAGGTTGAATACAGTCACACCATCCACTGTCAAACCCTTTAAGGGCCCCTAGCAGGGAAACGGAGAACCTGTTAGTCTTTGTCACATAAAAAAAAGAGTTTCATTTTATCTCCTCTACAAACCTTCCAAGTTTGTATAAGGAAATTTTTTACACCCTATATGAAAGTGCTATATGCAAAAATTTTTATTTAGTTTTTGGAATTACTGAAACTTATCAGTGAATCCAATTAACTCAATCTCCTTTTCAGCACAGATTTGGTGTTCAAATGCATCCATCGGTTTTGTATACCGATAGCTTGCATTTAAATTGATCCAATAATAATAATAATTTTTATTTACATCGCTCACCATAACTCATTCTATAAACATTGAATGAAAATCAGCATATTTTCTTTGATGAGTTTAAGAACATTCCCCATGGGTTATGAAAATAATTTGGTTCAGTACTTAATCCTATTGTCTTAACTAATCCCTTACCTCTTAAATCCTTGACAATTTTGTGATCTTCTTTCTCAGATAACTGAAAGGCCATTCCCATCAAGATGCGATCAATGTCTATAAACGATGAGCTAGTAGTCATGGCTTGAATAAAATCCTGTAAAAATGAATTTTTATTTAATACGAGGTATTCAAAATTAGTTTTACACAGAAGCTAAGAAAATGGTGATTTAGGGCGGAATTCTGGAACAAGCCTTCAACTCCTCCTGAAACCTTCCTTAGTAAAGGAGGGTAAAAAGAAGGCACCTTCTTCAAATGCAAAATCAAATTCTCGGTTCTTTCTTATAGCGTCCTTAATGAAGGACAGCTTATAAAGCCTCCTTCAGTTGCCATGGACAGTTGGCATCTGCATGGAAGACAAATGTTCCCATATGTTCGATTATACATTAAGTGCTGTTGTATAATGACTATTTATTTTATGAAAATTGATGACAATTAAATTACAGGATTGAAGTTTACTTCATTTTATGTCAGATTAGTAATTCCTGACCTCTTAATAAATAACAACATGAAGCTCTGAGATATGCATAGGTTGGTAGTAACTAGCGTCTTTATTCCGTTGTACAGGACTGCAGCGAGGCACACATCTGAATTTATCACTCGAACATTCAGCGTATTATGGTACCAATGAATGAAATAATACAATAATGTAACATAAGAAAACTAGCAGGGCTCCGAAGTAAAGTCCAACGTCGAAATACGGTAAGTGTTTTTTCTATTCTATGAGCCACTGATGCGATAGCCTTCTTTCCTCCCCGCATGGACGATTCAACTTCACAGTTTGTTCGTGGTCTCGGGGTAACGTGCGTGTCTACACCATTTCAACCTCAATTTCGGAAAAAGTAATTTCAATTTCGGAAAAAGTAATTTCAAATTCGGAAAAGGTAATTTCAATTTCGGAAAAAGTAATCTCAATTTCGGAAAAGGTAATTTCAATTTCGGAAAAAGTAACTTCAATTTCGGAAATAGTAGTTTATTTTGGTACAATGTTCAAATAAACACATAGGCGTAACTTAAATGAATAGTTACATAGAATTTAACACTTTCAGTTTCCCAGAGGCATATCGTCCATACGCATAGCAGCAGGATAATGTTTCTGCACATGGTTGACAGCGCGAAGACACATTTGAGGGGTGATAATCTGTATTGCAGAATCAACAGTCCTCTCCAAGTGTTGTAGTCTGAATTCTTTCTGAGTTAGTACACCAGCTGGATCCCCCCTCAATAGGATGTCTGTGGTCTCTCTGAGAAGCTGCTTGATGGCTGACTTCATGGTACTCCAAATGTGTTCTATCGGATTCAGCATGCAACTGTAAGGGGCTAATCGACAAATTTCAACCCCCAGAAATTCATCTTGCCGCAATATTTCTTCGCAGCGGGAATGAGCTGGTGCATTATCTATAACAACGATGATGTCTTGCATGTTGTGTCCATTATTTGCTACAATTCTCAGACAATGCCTCAAAAACCTGCAGAAATCTTCCATTTTAAATGCACCTCGTTTCCGTTGCCAAAACTCAAAGGCGGTTGAAGAAATACAGCCTGCTATATGAAGATTTGGTCCTTTGCTATTTGGTACCTTCACAATAGCTCGATCTCCACGCCGGGAACGTCCCATGCTTCTTCTACAATACAGGTTGAAATTTGTTTCGTCGATGAAAATCAAGTGTTTTTGTTGGCCTACATATTCAAGAACTTTTTCTACGTATGTTCTTCTTTTCAACTTGTTCTCGACAGAATTTACTCCTTCAGGAAGGGGACGTACTTGCTTATATGAAATTAAACGTCCATCAAGATATTTAGACACGGTCTGCTTCGATATTGTGATATGTCTTTCGTGTCTCAGACGTTCACAGATAACTTTTAAAGTGATCTGAGAATTTTCTTCAATTAATGCAATTATATAATCTATATCGTCTGCAGTCAAAATATAATGGCGCTTACCTCCTCGCTCTTTTCGAGGGATACAACCTTTTCTCAGCCAGTCATGTGCAGTTTTATATTTAACACCATTCGCCGCAGCCACTAATTTCCAATCTCCACCATTTTCTGCTTCCTTCAAAATTCGGTCACGACACTCGTCTGTTACCTTTTGGTAATTACCTCTCTGGTGACGAATAGCCCCTGCTCTTCTTTCCATATTTCAGAAAAGAACTTGCCTTTAATTTGTGAAAGTAATCTTAAGTCGAATTACTTGTTTACTCGTAACCATTGGAAACAGTAGCTTTCAATTATTTTAGAACTTAAAAATTACCAAGGCCCTCTTACATATACTTTACGTAATAATGTCATAGCCTAATTTTCATTTTTATGGCATGAAACAACTGAGAGCTACCGTAGAGTTACGAGAAAGTAAATGATTCGTTAATGCTGTACTGAAATAAAATTATGATTAAATTTCTAATCAAAGTTGAAAATTATTCCTGAAGTATGGAAAAAAAGAGTCTACTTAAATTCTATATATTTCAGTGAACAGTTATTGCTTTATGTATTCTATGTGGACTGCAGATTTGCTTTGCTTTATTAATCATTAACTTCATTTATATATAAAACAGTATTCTGATGTAAAGGACATTCCACTGGGAAGCTGAAGAGAGAGTGTTAATTCTGTGTAGTTCATAGAATATTGTTATATTAGCAATCATTATCCTGTTAGGAAGATTTAATTTTAATAACCATTAATTTAATTTAGGCCTCTGTGTTTATTTTAACACTGTTTCGAAATAAAGATTACTATTTCCGAAATTGAAATTACCTTTTCCGAAATTGAAGTTACTTTTTCCGAAATTGAAATTACTTTTTCCGAAATTGAAATTACCTTTTCCGAAATTGAAGTTACTTTTTCCGAAATTGAAATAACTTTTTCCGAAATTGAGGATGAAAAGGTGTAGTAATGGAGAGGTCTCACGTTCAAATCCACCCCAAAGCGACTTTTTTTTTTTATTTATGTGCAATTGTGCACATTCCATTCTTGTATTCTATTTTATCAATGTGCTTGAATAAGTATTATATTCTTCTTACAAAAAAAAAAAAAAAAAAAAAAAAAAAAACTGGGAATTCATCGTCTTTCATTGACTTGTGCATTTTCTTACATTAGCCTGTAACATCAGGCCTAAAGAATGGTAACATAAGCATATAAATGTTATTTCATGAACAGAAACTTGCTTTAAAGTTAAACGTGCATAGGCCTATAGGACTACTCAGAACAAAACTGCGTACCGCTTGGTGGAACTATCCTCTTTTTATTGTCATACTGTACTATTTTATTGAGAACATAAAGACTATGTAGTCTATGATATAAAAAAATGTGTCTAGCATTTTTATAATATTGCAGCTGTTTCTATTACCGGTACTCTTCATTAATATTGTTATTATTATTAGTAATAATAATAATAATAATAATAATAATAATAATAATAATAATTTATTTGCTGTCAATTAAAAATTATAAATGAATTATAAATGAAAAAGGACAAATTATAAATTATAAATTATAAATTATAAATGAAAAAGGACAAAAAATTAAGCGAAGTGACCAAATTGCAAATGAATTTAACTCCTTTTTTTCGAAAATAGGAAAAAGAATCACTTCAAATATTAAGTTAGCACCAAACAGTATCCCTGAATATAAAAAATGTATACCACAACCTGCTCAGCTTTCGTCAATGTTTCTTCTCCCTGTAACCCAAGATGAAATCAATAAAATGATAATCTCACTAAAAAATAATGTTGCCCCTGGTACGGACGGAATAACAAACAACACCTTGAAAACAATTTCTAAATACATATCGAAGCCCCTCGAACATATTTTTAATCTTTGCTTATCACAAGGAACTTTCCCAGGTGATCTTAAAAAAGCTGTGGTAGTACCTATATACAAATCCGAAGAAAAGCATAGTTTAAATAACTATAGACCTATATCCTTACTCCCTAGCCTATCTAAACTGTCAGAAAAATGTATAAAAAATAGACTGGTGGACTTCTTAAATAAAAATAATATATTAAATTCAAATCAATTTGGTTTTCGAAATAACTTGAGCACAGATGATGCCATAATTAATGTTACAGGAAAAGTTATCGAAGAATTAGATGCGGGAAATAAAAGTCTAGGTATTTTTTTGGATTTGCAAAAGGCTTTTGACACTGTAAACCACAAGATACTTATAGAAAAATTAGAGCAAATTGGAGTAAGAGGTACTGCACTAAATTTATTTCGGTCTTATTTACATAATAGAACGCAAATAACCAAAATTAAGGATCAGTTTAGTGATATCAGAGAAGTGGATACTGGTGTGCCACAAGGAACAATTTTGGGTCCAATTCTTTTCATTATTTACATAAATGAGTTGCTGCATTTGGACTTAAATAATTTCCATGGCTGTCTTTACTCTTATGCCGATGATACCGTATTGCTATTTTCCGCTCCAACTTGGCAGGATACTTACAAATGGGCTAATAAGGGATTAAGAGTAGTTAAAAGTTGGCTTGACTGCAATAGGTTAGTATTAAATATAGATAAAACAAACTGTGTTCCATTCTCATTAACAACTGCTGGTACTCCACAATTAAAAATGGATCAAAACTTGTGCGTAAGACTACATGATATCAACTGTGAATCTGACTCATGTACCTGCCAGGTTGTGAAGGAGACAAATCAGGTCAAATACCTTGGTATTATTATAGATCGTCATCTGAAATTCGACAAACACATCACATATTTATGTACCAGATTAAGAAAAACATTATACAAATTTGTCTGTCTAAAACAATATTTACCGACTGAAGTCTTAAGGACAGTCTACTTAGCTCTAATACAATCTGTCCTCCAATATGGTATCATTGGCTGGGGAGGAAGTGGCACATCTGTATTGACTCCTTTGATTCAAATACAGAAGAGAATTATAAAAATTTGTTTAAAAAAGCCTATAGAATATCCAACAGAATTGATATTTCCTGAATTGAATGTGATGACTGTAGAACAAATTTATAAGCTCACACTTTTAAAATACTTTCACAAATACCGCAACGTACATGTATCGGATCCTCATAATTACAATACTAGAAGAAATAAAACATTGCCTTTAATAGAACCAAAATACTTCACCTCTTCTGGCTCTAAACATAGCATTTATTATGGTCCAAGACTCTATAACTCTATAATTAGATCACATCCAGAAATAGTACATATGAACAACAAAAAATTCAATAAGTTTATCAAAAATCTTATTTCATAGTTCAAAAGTTACTTCACTCTGTACTTAGTAGACAATTAAGGAACTATTTTATTTGTAATAACTCAGGGTTTCAATTTTTGTTCTTACTACTTTTCCTTTTTTCTTTTTACTATTCTGTTCTTTCTTTTTTATTATTTTTTAGGTATTGATTTAATATTATATTTTCTTTATATATTTGTAATTTGTATTTTGTAACGTAAATGGCTGAACTGTGCCCGAGCACGAGCGCTTGCTCATTCGGGTGGTCTTGTTTTGTTTTGTATACAGTGAAATCTCCGTACAACGATTACCGATATAACGATAATACTCTTTATAACGTTAAAATATTTTGGTCCCGGCATACTTTCCATTAAAATAATGTAAAATTCCCCTCGGTTTTACGATACTCTTAATAACGATAAACCTCCCCACTACGATTACATTTAGAATCCCCGTAAATACATTTTCCTCGGTACAACGATAAAAATAGATCGTGAAAGTCCAAATCATGAACTCCCCCGCCTCGTTTTAAGGGTGGAATCGCCTTCCTTGACCTTGATCGTGCTTCACCCTCGCTCAAGTGCACCATGGAGTAAACCAGTTGCCTGGTCGCCAGTCAGTGCCTGCACTGCACGGCAAGTTTGTTTGGTGGTGTTCGCGTATTGTTGTGCTTCTCTGTCAGCATGGCTTCTCGCAAACAAATTAGTATGCAGCAGAAATTAGCTGTAATTAAAGACATTGACGCAGGCATGAAACAAACTGCAACATCGAAAAAGTACGGGCTTTCGGAATCTACGGTGTCGACTTTCTTAAAGAAAAGGAATGAGATCGAGGAAAAACTCAATTCAAATGCCGTGGATCCTACTAGAAAACGAAAGAAAACGGCAACATTTATTGACTTGGATGCTGCAACCTTGGAATGCTTCAATGAAAAAAGAACTTTAACATTCCAATAAATGGACCGTTGATTTGTAGTCAAGCTAAGAAGTTTGCTACCATGCTTGGTGTGGAGGACTTCAAGGCTAGCAATGGGTGGCTTGTCCGCTTTAGAGACCGCCATGGCATAACTTTTAAGTTAATTCAATGGGAAGAGAAATCTGCACCAACAAATGACGCAAATCTCTGGTGCAGTAATGAAATGAAAAAAAATTACTGAGAAATATTTGCCAGAAGATATTTATAATGCTGACGAGACTGGGATGTTTTACCAGCTTCTTCCTGAAAAGACAATGTGTTTGCTCATAAGTTAGTGTAATAATTTAAGGGTGGAGTGAATACAGTACAGTATAGCAGTTCTTGTGTAAAAATTCTTTATTTCCTTAAATACTTAAAGCATTTCAATTATTGAAGTTGTTTCCTACATATACTACCAATATTTGAACATTTTTTGTAAATTCTCGATATAACAATATCTCTCTCTACAACAATATTTTTTTCTGGTCCCTGCGAAATCGTTGTATCGAGATTTCACTGTATTTGTATAAATTTGTATAATTGACTTGATACAAGTTTCTGACATTGTCAAGCTTACAGACTAAGAGCTAATATTATACAACCTAATATTGCTACAACCTAGATCTAAGGATAAAAGTGTGTGATTGATCAAAATATAATAATGTATATGTGCTAATCGGTTATTACAATTTGTCTAAAGAATATAAACATTTTTCTATTAAGTATTTCTTCAGAAGTGTTTTGAAATTTTTCTTGTCAGCATTCTTAATTTCTACAGGTAGCTTGTTGTATAGTATAGTTCCAATTACACTTACGTCCTTAAATATAATTTGCTTTTTGCATGTATATCTATGACAATCTAAGCTACTTCTTGTGCTATAATTATGAATTTCACTATTTTTTTGTTAGATTTCTAAATACTATTTCTAGTACTATTATATTTTTATTATAGGCCTATTATTATATTTGTATTATATTATTATATTTATATTAAATGCCCATTATTATATTTGTATTATATTATATTTTTATTATATTATTATTTTTATTATATTATGATATTTATATTGCATTATTATTAGACTACCACTACTATAATTATTCTTAATGGTATTGTCATTGTTAGGTCTATTGCTATTATTTCTGTATTTATTATCATTATTATTATATTATTATTATGTTCCTCTTTGTTTTGTCATAAGTATTGAGATCAAGCATACGTGCAATTAAACAGTTGTAGGCCTAATAGTTGGCTTTCAAAATATATATTTGTATTCTTTAAGGTTAATTAGACAGTACTCCTTTCCTTTGTTATATGGATATGTAAGAGTTATGTTCATGGGCCTAATTTACGTATTTTATATCCACGCTTCAATGTCATTTATCGTGACATTGATCACTTTATGCTATATCCAATCTTAATTTTTTTAATAAATAGACAATAATGAACTACCGTACATACAGTACGCTATTCTTTTCCAAAAATAGTTATTTATGGAGCTTATTTAATAGATATTCTGCTCACAATGGACTTATTTTGAAATTCACGGTTTTTTTTGCCCATAATAATGAGTTTAATTTGTTTGTGTCGTATGTATGTAGTCATATTTTTATTTAATACTTCTAGATAATATAATAATTATTTCGTAGCATTATCGTTAACCTACGTTGCTGTAGTACAATCTGAAATTTGAAATAAGTTGCATAATCTCAATAAATTCACCATCTAATATCACAGAAGTGAGAAAACTGACGTCTGAAAACTATAGAGGATGGAAAAAGGTGACCACTCGGCTTCCTTCAGTATTTAAGATAAGGAAACTCTCTTACTTCCTCCTTTAAACTAACAGGGAGGTTCGAGAATAAGAAAAGGTGCTTCTTAAGGGACATCACAGCCCCCTTTCACCTTTAAGGAGCCATCCTTCCTAAAGCGAAACAAGGAAGGTTCCAGAGTACGAATGGCTATGTAAGGAGGATTGAAGGCCCATTTTAAATAAAGGAGCTTGAAAGGAGGATTCCAGAATTCCGCCCTAAGACCATACATCACAAAAATACTAAATAACTACCCTGAAATTATGATAATATCACTGTTGAATTTAACTCCCCTGCCCTTATAACTGTGTATTTTTATTTGCTAATACATACTTGAGGTCTCCAGAAACTGTTACAAGTCCGAATTGTTCCATTTCTGAGATCACTCTTCTTTTCATCTTTATGAAGATCCTTTACTATCTGGCAGCCATTTCGAGCATAGTCACGCACATAAACACCTGCAAGCAAGAACAAATACAAACAGTTATCCAGACTTATCTAAAGTCTACTTGAATATTATAGTCCAGTCGATATAATGAAAAATAGGGGGGTAGCTGGAAAATATTCCGAAGTTAATGCAATTTTTACAGGTTATTTGGGGCTACTCTAGGATGTCTATCCTAAGTTTTCGACCTCGAGGATCCTGTGGTAACTTGGGGGTGGGGCAAAAACCTCAACATTTTTGGACTTTTTTCAGTTTTTCGCTTATATCTCGTAAACTAAGCATATTTTGGGCACCATAGTACAATACAAAGTTGTAGAACATTAAATTTGCTAAAATTTGGTTGATAAAACGAATTTGTAGACCCAATATTAACCGTGATACGGCCGATCAAAGTTAGACAAATTTTCTCGAAATGTAAAAAAAATATCCGAAAAACGAAAGTTTTGGCCCTATAACTATTTATTAACATCATTTACATGTTAATTATGTTAATCACTCATTAATATGAACATCTTGGAATATCTATGACCCCTTCCTCCACCCCCTCTTCCCACCCCTCCCCTCCCTCAGTATTATAGGAATCAGGATTACAAATTCTATATATACATATATATAGGCTGCATATATATACATACATACATATTATATATAGGCATATAGGCTACATATATACATAAATACATATTTTATTATATATATATATATACATAAATACATATTTTATTATATATATATATATATATATAGAGTGTCTTTCCTTACAACTTCTGCAGTTTTATTCGAATCTCGATGAAATTTTGAATACTCAGTCTTCAATACACGAGGAAAATCACTGTCTACATTTCATTATAACAAAAACAACATTTGTGCCCTTATTCGAGGTCTTTAATATTACACAATTTAATGTAAGCCCTATGTGCAGAAAGGAAATTTGGAAGACTTGGAGTTGAAGAGTAAGGATAAGGTGGTTACTCTGGCATCTGTTTCCTGTTCTCTGAAAATCAAGGACAAAAAGTTCACAGTAGACCCACTCACTCTATTCCAACGAGTGTGCATAACCAAACAATCAGAGGCTGACCTCAGGAACTTGTTCAAGTATGAATTCACCCCTTCCCCATATGTCTCTTCGCAGAAGAAGGAATGCATAAAGGCCGAAAATCGATGCTGTATGATTCATTCCTTCCTATCGTGGGTGAAGACGTAGACTTTGGCGCCAAAAAATACAATGTCATTGATGGTGGGTTTCTGTTACATAGGGTTGTTTGGACCAAGTCAAGTGAAGCCACATTTCAGTCTGCCAAAATTACGTGGATTACGTCCAAAGGCACTTCGATAGCAATGTCATAGTGGTTTTGATGGTTATCCATCTGGGATAAACTACCAAAGCACCAAAGAAGCTGAACGTTATCGGCGTTCTTTGCTGCACTCCTCAACAAAGTTTGCCTTTTCCAAGACAACTTTGATTAGCACGATTTCTCAGGCGAAATTTCTTTCCAATGATAGCAACAAGATGAACTTCATGACCACGTTGAAGAGTGAAATGGAACCCAAGGGGATCCAAGTGAAGCAGGCAGTAGAAGACACCGATGTAATGATTGTGGATACTGCTGTCTTAGCTGCTGACAAATATGATAGTATCATAACAGGGGAAGACATAGATCTTCTGGTGCTACTCACTGCTTTGGGTTCTTCCAAACAGAATGTCTATTTCCAGAAGAGTGGAAAGGGTAACAGCCACACTGTACTGTATTCATCCCACTCGTTCAAGTACGAACCACAGGATATTCTTTTCCTGCATGCGATAAGTGGGTGTGACACTACCTCAGCACCCTTTGGAATTGGAAAGAAGAAGGTGCATGAGGAAGACGTGTCCATGGACCCCGACAACGATGACGACAAGGAGGAGGAGGAGGAGGAGGAGGAGGAGGAGGAGGAGGAGGAGGAGGAGGAGGAGGAGGAGGAGGAGGAGGAGGAGGAGGAGGAGGAGGAGGAGGAGGAGGAGGAGAAAGGTCCGGCAGCCCCCAAGCGCTCCAGGTTTTCGTAGCCTGATATACTATGTATTAATTATTAAAAATTATTTCTACATGTGTCATAACACCTGCAATTATCTTAATTATTATAATTTTGCTCTAAATTATGATTTTTTGTAAATAAATTCTATACTTCTATTACTTTAATTCTTTATTACTAATTATTGATTTTACACTACCTGATCCACATTTATTGAGGTTCAAGATTATGGGTTAACAGGAATTCACAGTAGATGACCAGGCACGAAAATATGTAAATAACTACAAATTACAACAATAGGTTCTTGGTCAGCGGACCCCCCCGCCGGTGACATCACATTGTGTGTACAACGAAAGGGTTTTTGGTGTGGACGGTTTCTTAAAATGCATTTCTTACATTAAAATGAGGCATCTTCACGTTTGGGGGAGGGGGAGGGGTGGAGGAAGGGGTCATAGGTATTCCAAGATGTTGATATTAATAAGTCATTAACATAATTAACATGTAAATTATGGTAATAAATAGTATAGGGCCAAAACCTTCGATTTTCGGATATTTTTTTACATTTCGAGAAAATTTGTCTAACTTTGATCGGCCGTATCTCGGTTAATATTAGGTCTACAAATTCGTTTTATCAACCAAATTTTAGAAAATTTAATGCTCTACAACTTTGTATTGTACTATGGTGCCCAAAATATGCTTAGATTACGAGATAGAAGCGAAAAACTGAAAATAGTCCAAAAATTTAAGGTTTTTGCCCCACCCTCAAATTAGCACAGGGTCCTCGAGGTCGAAAACTTAGGATAGACATCCTAGAGTACCCCCAGATAGCCTATAAAAATTTCATTAACTTCGGAATATTTTCCAGGTAAAAAGTGATATCGACTGGACTATTAGGTTAGATTAGGTTTTACTGAGCCCACCTGAACATGTTAAGGGGCTCCTCAAAATAATTAACTAGAGCTTCACCATCATAGGTTGTTTGAATTGAAGGGCCTAGTTCCATAAGGTCGTAAGGCACAAGGACATAGTTTCGAGAAATCTTGATTTTTTAAACAATGTTACCACTCACAAGTACGTAGGTGGTTTAAAGTTTAATTTTATAACATATATTTTTGAAGGACAGGCTAAATTAGTGTTCTGCAAATTTACAAGGTAGAGTGTATTGGTATTTTTTATAACTAGAGGTATAATGTTTGCCTTTGAAACGTCGGAGGAAATCGATCTTCAAACCTGGCTGTCAACTCGAGAAGCCTTCTTTCATATGCTTCGCCAGGAAAACCTCAAATTATATATTTGAAATTTTACCCACCTTCTTTGATGCCCATGCATTATCAATCATGGTTTATTAAGTAAGAGTCACATTTACAAACATTTCCACACATAACATACATTTAATTGAATAAATCTGTGATAACACCAAAGTTAGACTTGCCCAGAATTTGGTTTTTGCAACTGAAATATTAAGGAACTTTGGATGAAAACTTTTCTCAAAATTATGATTTCTGGAAAAATGGCTCTAAGGATTTTAATAAAAATGAAAAATTCGAAATCTTTATCTATGACCAAAAAAATGGCTATAGCTTGTTTCTGTAAAAATGACTTAGAGGGTACTTTTCAAATTTTCTACTTCCATTACGGTAGGCAATACATGGAAACCTACCATACTAAAGTTGTAGAGAAAATTAAAACAATCATTTTTTTTCAAACATATTTCTTTATAAAATTAATAAGTATCAAGATATGAACAAAATAAATATGACTTAAATGCGAGTGTCAGAATATATATTAATTAAAATAAGAATAATATTCTTTTGTTTGCCATAGTAACAAGAAAACTATAATCTATTTATAGTTGTGAAATGCAGTAAACCTCAGTCGTAATGAACACACCAAAACCAATTAGAGTGAGGTGGTATAGGCTAATAGGCAAGAGGTCCTGGGTTCAAATCAAACCTCATGGCCAACCAAAATGACTTGGGTTTTTCATGGTTTCCTCATTCGCAAAGACAAATGCTAGATTTGTAGGACTTGTTTACTTTCCATAAGTCATTGCCGCTATGTCACTGGACATTATAATCATTTAAATGAGTACCAGAAAAGAAGACAACACTGAACAATAGAAACTTTTACACATGAATTAGTTATTAAAAGAGACTAGTGGTACATTCAAACATTCTAAACACGTGATAAGACCTATATGCAGTTAATGCAAGCAATATAAGCTAAGTAATAATAATAACAATAATAATATTAACATCAACAATCATAGTAATGAAATTATTAATAAATAAAACAGTAGATTATTACTTATTATCTTCAATAATTCTGAATTTTATTACAAGTATTAAGATATTATACTGCATATATTCATAAAAACATCTCTACATAAAAACAGCAATAATTAAAGTAGACCTAAATAATATATTATAATGATTTTGAATAATTTGAAGCCTTTTTTATGATTTATTTACTTCACCAAGGAAATCTAAATGTATCAAATGAGAGCAATTATTTATTCAGTTAATATGTGTGAACTTACAACGAAAATATTACATAACATTTTTTATAAGATTCTTAAATCTATTTAACCTGGAGTTTATACATTAATTTTTGAATATTGGTTTCTTTCATTAACCTTGAAACTTCAATAATACAATTCTTATGTGAGAAAGTTTGTGCAACATATTTTGCATAATTTATTTCAATATGAGATTACCAAATACCTAGTACAGAATACCAACAGAGTAAGAAGTTTGTAATAAAAGTATTTTATCTTACCTGGTGGTACTAGAGTATGACCAAACCTGAAGGCTGCCGCTTGAAAAAACTGATCTATTTGTGGGTCCACACTCGGATTGTATTCTGCAAACAATGCCATTAGCTGGGTTTAGCACTATGCTTCACTTATTTTATAAATACCTGTACTAGTTTCGAAGACCCTCGTCATTCATAATCATCAGGTTAACACCAACTGCCGGCTGGTCGTTTTTGCTGCGCTCTGGTGGAAGTGTGTGGCATTTGGCGATGAGATCTTCGTCTGAAGGGATGTCGAAGTTCATAAGGTATCCTTTATGTTTGTGGATGAATATCCTTTCCCACACTGAGAGTTCCTTGTGACCTTCGACACATTTTATCAGTTTTGGATCCCGATCGATGTCATGCCCCTCATCCCAAAAATGGGCCGCTACTGCAGATTTATCCGTATTCGCGTATTTTAAATGTCTCATGTGTTCCTTTGCCCTAATCTCCAACTTTCTCTTAGTCTTACCCACATATACTTTCTCACAGTTTGTACAATTAATTTTATATATTCCTGATTTTTGATTCTGATGGCTATGCTCTAAATTGGTGGAATTTAGTAAATTTTTTAAAGAAAATCTATTTACTGGGGCTGTGGTTATACCATATTTGCTGAACACCTTTTTGAATTTCCTGTCTGCAGAAGGGTGAAAAGTTATCTTTCTGTATTTCTGATTTATTTCTATTGGTTCTAGGGTGGTTATATCTGTAGTCAGCTTTTTCTTTTGGCAATTTTTTATTTTCTTGTCCACCAATTCTTTATTGAAACCATTGTTTTCGGCTGTGGATACGATGGTTTTATATTCCAGATCATACTCTGATTTGCTGAGTGGAACATTCACTATCCTGTGTGCTAATGAATTTATTACTGCATGTTTGTGTGTGAGTGGGCAGTAATAAATTCATTAGCACACAGGATAGTGAATGTTCCACTCAGCAAATCAGAGTATGATCTGGAATATAAAACCATCGTATCCACAGCCGAAAACAATGGTTTCAATAAAGAATTGGTGGACAAGAAAATAAAAAATTGCCAAAAGAAAAAGCTGACTACAGATATAACCACCCTAGAACCAATAGAAATAAATCAGAAATACAGAAAGATAACTTTTCACCCTTCTGCAGACAGGAAATTCAAAAAGGTGTTCAGCAAATATGGTATAACCACAGCCCCAGTAAATAGATTTTCTTTAAAAAATTTACTAAATTCCACCAATTTAGAGCATAGCCATCAGAATCAAAAATCAGGAATATATAAAATTAATTGTACAAACTGTGAGAAAGTATATGTGGGTAAGACTAAGAGAAAGTTGGAGATTAGGGCAAAGGAACACATGAGACATTTAAAATACGCGAATACGGATAAATCTGCAGTAGCGGCCCATTTTTGGAATGAGGGGCATGACATCGATCGGGATCCAAAACTGATAAAATGTGTCGAAGGTCACAAGGAACTCTCAGTGTGGGAAAGGATATTCATCCACAAACATAAAGGATACCTTATGAACTTCGACATCCCTTCAGACGAAGATCTCATCGCCAAATGCCACACACTTCCACCAGAGCGCAGCAAAAACGACCAGCCGGCAGTTGGTGTTAACCTGATGATTATGAATGACGAGGGTCTTCGAAACTAGTACAGGTATTTATAAAATAAGTGAAGCATAGTGCTAAACCCAACTCAATATTATTAAATTATAATATAGCTTCACTGTGTAAACTTCCATACAATGATTAATTAATGCCATTAGCATTAATATTATCTACTGTATATGAACAGCTCTACTAAAATTACTGGTGTTTATCTACTACAACTGTAGACCAATTTCCTTAATTCCAGTTTTTTTTTTTTAAGTTGTTGAATGCAGCATATGTAAGCAACATCCTTTATTTTGAGAACTATTCTCTGTTAATCAATTCTGAACTTCTTATTAGTGTACATTTGTGGTGTTCATCAACTTTTAAATTTTACACTGGTTAAAAATAGGCACAAATCAATTTTAAAGTTCCCAAATCAAAGAGCATTATAATATTTTCTATAGCACGAACCTCATTTATTTTATTGGTGTTTAGAAAGAGCACAAATTAGTGTAAATCGACCAGCTCACAGGGAAGGAGGAGTACCTAAGCAAGTGTGCAATTGGGAAAATTTGATAGATTTACAACATTCCTTAAATGTCCTTTATGACAATGAAGAGGGTGAAAATCCTGCCTGTGCAGAAGATTTTGACAATGAGGATGGAAGCAGATTCTGATTCCAAAATAAGTGGAAGTGATGAGGCATCATGTTTAGTTTCAAGTTTATGATAAAATGTTTAGAAAAAATATATTAGTTTGTAACAAATAAATGTATCACTTTGATATGTTGCAACCTATGCCACATTAGTTTTCAAACATATTAAGGGATGAAATGTTTAAAGAAAATAACAACAGTGAAGCTGACAAGGTATCATGTTTAGTTTCAATTGAATCTGATAAATGTTTAAAAAAACTATTGAAACCAATAAAACACTCTGCAACAAACAGATACATTGAAACCTATACCATTATTATTTTTTAGACATACAAGCCAAGAAATTTTAGAAAAAGTAAAACGAGTTTATATCATACTCGGAGGGAAAATATTTTGGAATAATGTGAACAATACAACTCATTGTTAAAACTAAACACCATAGAGCCGGTATTTCAAGCTAATGTGAAAAGATCTTTATGATACAATGAGACTGATTCATTAGAATAATGGTTGCGATATGAGTGAAATGTTACAGGTAAAATAGACATTTATCTATCCACAAAAAACATGGAAATAGTCATCATAAAGACAAAACCTTGTATCTCATTTATTTAGAATTTAAATTTCGTAACTCTTTCTCTTATTTTCTTTGCTTTTTAATGAATTATACCTTGCATCACTAATTACATCCCATTTTTTAAGCATTCCGGAAAAAATTAAAAATATTACAATCAAATATCAACAATTTTGAGAAGTTTTAGTGTTTCCTGCAAATCTATGATATTTTAGATATGAGGTTTTCACTTTATGATGACGAAATGTATTATATACAAATAATTATCTGCAATACCTTTATAGTCATCCAAAGGAGTGCCCAGCCATTCTGGTAGCCATGTGTTGACAACAATGTGTTGCTGGGAAGCAATGACCCACTTTCTTGCTTCATTAAATACTTGTTCATTTGACCACATCTCATGACAGCTACGCAGATAGCGTGCTATGACATTATGCCAACGAAACCATAAAATACCAAAAGTGAGAAGAAATGGATTTTCATTTCCTCGAGGATTTCCAAGCTCTGTTTAAGAAAAAGCAATTCATTTTTATTAACAAAGTATTATTGATGTACCCATGTGATTATAAACAGAAGGACATTCCATTTTGCAGTAAACATACCCATTTTGAAAGAGTATAATGTGAGTAAGAGAAAAACGAAGGCATTAAGTATTAAGTATATATCATTAATAAATTATTTTCTTTTTCTGTTAATACAAGATCTGTCAAAAAGACCGAACCTTAATTTTTCTCACATAAACAAATGAAGCATCAAAAGCATCCTTTGGACAAAACAGATGGAATTTATACCAAACAAGTCATTCAATATTCCATTATATATATAGAAGTCGCAATCAGTGCTCAGTTCCTCTTATACTGCAATATTAGGCCTAACAAAAAACAAACAAACAAACAAAAACTGTTTACAATGCATTAATTTAGTTTCTCTTACAAACAACTATTAATATTAGCATTTTTATGGTCTAATGGCCAAGTGCACCAACCATGATTAGTGTAATCAGCGTTTATAATTTCTTCCTAACCTATGATTAGGGAAAGTTATGGAGCATCAACTTCGATTAGTGTCAAAATTGCTGATTACCGTTGATTAAACTTAAACAGTCAAAATCGGGCGGTTACTGAAGATAAACAATGATTAGCAGTTTGCTAAAATGGCAGGGGTCGACTGCAAACAATAGATGAGACTTTCTTCTTCTCTTATTTCTCTTTTTAGACGAATTAGGTCTTGATATTAATGTTATCAGTATCATAATACCATTTTTCCGAACTGAAAAGTACAATAAATCTATATATATAAAAATGAATGTATGTGTGTGTGTGTGTGTGTCCTTTATGCATTACTACACCATTCATCCGATCGCCATGAAACTTTGGGAAGTTGTGGAGTGCATTCCCGGGAAGGTTTCTGGCATATTACATTTTTAATTTTTCCTTTCGTTCGTGAGTTATGAGTGAAAAACGGGCAAAAAACGTGTATTTTTTGCGTTTTCGAAGCATCGTTTTCAGTAGTACCATTCAATGTCAAATCAATTACAGTAGGCTTTGACTATTTTTGTCATTCCTTGGACATAAAACTATCGCGATTGCTTGAATGTTGTAGCTCACGCTGGTCGATTCATTTGTTTATAATGTCAAGGCACGCAGACATATGAAATTTTCAACCTGCACCGAAGAGGATTATTATTATTATTATTATAAAAGGGATAATCAATATATGCCTCAATATGGTCAAACGTTGTTCGATTTGGACGAAACTCACTATACAGGGGTTTTCTGGGCCAAGGACCTCGAATCTGAGGTTGCTGTTACCAGTCGACGCTATCTAATCGTGGTATGTAATTCACGTGATTTAGGTGTTAATAAATATAATGATTTAACTTTTATGCTCTTAATTTTTAATTTTTGAAATAATTATCGCGGGCAATCGCTTGATTTTGTAAGTCCATCCTTGACGATTCATTTGTTTAGAATATCAAGGCGCACAGACGTATGAAATTTTCAACCTATACGGAAGAGGGATATTCAATATAGGCCTAAATATGGTCAAACATTGTTCAACTTGGACGAAACTCACTATGCAGGGGTTTTCTGGGCCAGGGAACTCTAATCTGAGGTCGCTTTTACCAGTCGATGCTATCTGATCGTGGTATGTAGTCCATGCGATTTAGGTGTTAATAAATATAATGATTTAACTATTATGCTCTTAATTTTTAATTTTTGAAATAATTATCGCGTGCGAAGCCGCGGGCACACGCTAGTATTATATAAATACATCTTATAGACCTACAAAGACAATTTAAAGTCTCGAGGCGTGACACAAGAGAAGCCTTAATGTTTCACATTGCCAATATTCGAGCAATGTTCCTAGTGTCGTTCGTGGCTGAGTGTTTAATAGTACTGAGCTATGGTGCAAGAGGTCACAGGTTCAAAGCCTGGTCATGACTTATTTTTTTTTATCATAATATTTTTAAGTTTAATTAGTGTACCGGTACTGTATGAAATTTTAAGAATTCACTGTCACTGCCCTGTATAATTCTTGGTAAAGAATTATATATGGTATTGACAGAGAATTCATGAAGTTTTATTCAGTAGACTGCAGTCTGAATCATTATGACAATTTATTATATAAAGACAGTGGGCGTGAATTTTTAAAATGTTATATGGTAAACTGTGTTTACGTTTTTAAAATATTACAAAAGAAAAAGAATACACATACATAAAGCAGTGGAAGCAAACTCTATAAAGTCTTAAACGGAACACTGTACTTCAGTTTTGAAAATATTCTGAAAGCAAAACAAAATATATATAACGTAGTGGCAGTGAAGTCTTAACATGTTAAACGGCACAGTGTATTTACGTTTTTAAAATACATGAAAGCAAAACAAAAGAAAAAACAAGGCTGTGGCAGTGTATTTTTGAAATTCAAGTCTTTATAATATTATAAAAGCAAAAGACTACTGGGCAAATCGGAAAGGAAGACCGAGAAATGATTGACTGAAGTGGTCCAATGAGGCCGTAAAAGCAGAAGAAGAAAAGCAAAAGAAAACACAATGTGCAGATGATGACTTTGAAGACGAGTTTAGAGTTATTATATCTGGAATATCTTGAACGGAATGAAAATAAGTGTAGATATTTAATAGTGCAGCGAGGAGATAATGTCGAAGAACTTTCCATTAGGAAATTCGTGGAGAAATTTTGCCTGTCTAAACAAACAGTTACACAGGTACTGGAAATGATACAAGATAACCTGCAATTCCCAACAGATAGAAATCATCCTGTTTCTGATATGAATCGACTACTGACTGTATTGAGGTAATGCTACCTGATCAATCAATATTGTTGTAGGGGACATTGGATATATGCACAGAACTGCAGCTCAAATCACGTAAGCAATGCAACAGCCTCACTGACTCGCCGATACATAATATGCTTCCCTACATCACAGGCAGAGCAGAGAATATCCTCGCTCCTCAATGGTGTCTTCTTGTTGTTAACTTCTTCTTCTTCTTCCTCCAGGTAATGGCCTCGTCAACAAAAGAACACGTTCATTATACTACACTCGCTTTCCGATTTCATGCCCTGTGTTTAAACAAGCCATCAGCTAAACACGGCCCCATAAACAGAAATTAGGAATGGTGCACCACATTTCTTTTTAATCATGTTTAAAATCTTAAACGTGTGTAAGTAAACACTGTTTAACCAAATCTTAATCAATGTTGATGCACTTGGCCATAAATGATATACAATTTAACAATTTTTAAATCTTAGTTGAAGTGAGTATGTATGACTGTTACTTAAATTAATTGAGATTTTGGTAAATCTTATAGTTAAAATATTGACATTATTAATACTAATAGGCCTATATGACCAGCGTTACTATGAGGGGAACCCAAAAAAAACGGATTTTGGTTATAAAAAATGTATTTATTATTTTTTTTACAAAATTCCTTCAGTCACCTTCAAAGTACTCTCCATTTGATGCGATGCACTTGTCAAGTCTTTTTTCCTACTGTTTGAAGCACCTCTGGAACTCTTCAACTGTGATATAGTCCAATGCCCTTTGCAAAGCTGTTTTTATCACCTCCACATCATCAAAATGCTTCCCTTTTAGATTTATTTTCATTCTTGGAATAGAAAATGACACACGAGACTAGGTCTGGGGAGTACGGAGGGTGGGGAACGACAGACCACCCCTGAGAGGCCAAATAGCAGTTCACAGATAAGGCCATGTGTGCAGTAGCATTGTCGTGATGAAGGCACCAGTCGCCTGATCGCCAAAGTTCTAGGTGTTTCCTCTGCACATCCTCTCGCATACATCTTAAAACTCCCAAATAAAAGTGCTGGTTAACAGTCTGGTCAGGGGGAACAAACTCCAGGTGCACAATTCTATGAACATCAAAAAAGACAATGATCATCGTCTTCACATTCGACCTCACTTGTCTTGCTCTTTTTGGTCTGGGGAAGTTGGGAGTCTTCCACTGGCTTGACGCTTGCTTGGTTTCTGGGTCATACAAGTAACACCAACTCTCAACAACTGTAATGACTTTGGTCAAAAAGTTTGGATCACTTTCAATTTTGTTTTTCAAGTCCTGACTCAAATGAAGTTGAATATTTTTTTGATGCTCTGTGAGAAGGCGAGGAAAAAATTTAGTGGCAACACATCTCATTTGCAAATCCTCAGTCACAATTCGCTGGCATGAACTCCAACTCACTCCTGTCTCATCCTGAAATTTCGTCGATCATGAAACGACAATCCTCGTTGATTTTTTGGGGGATTTTCTCAACGTTTTCATCATTTTAGATGTTGAAGGGCACCCACAACGAGCATGGTCTTCAACACTCATCTCACCATGTTTAAAGCGCCCAAACCACTCAAAGACTTGTGTGCGGCTTATAGCATCCTCCTTCAAAGCCTGTTGAAGAATTTGGTAAGCTTCTGTTGCCAATTTTTCAAGCAGGAAACAAAAGTTCAAACACACTCTTTGTTCTTTTAAATCTGCCATAACAACTTTGCAGGTGGAACACGAGAACAATAAGAGAAAAGCAACACTATGATCAAACAATCACATACAAACTGACGCTGTCTGGGCAGTTGTTTCGTTAAGGTCTTTATTAACCCCATCTAGTGGGAAAACTCTCTACTACGTCCATGAATGGCAGTGCGCTCTCAGTCCGGTCTTTTTTGGGTCCCCCCTTGTATATCATTGCAATATAATAGATTGTATGATAAATTGACTTGGTTGTAATAATCTAGACCACTTGTAATTTGTATAATGTCTACTTGCTATATTATTAAGGTATATGTCATACAATTTTTAACCTAACTTACAGACATGACATTTTACTTATAGTGTAATATACTGTATATCAAAGACTACTGTGTCAATTAATAATAAAAAGTTTATTGTTTAATAGGTTCACAGTTTATATACATTTACCAAGTCTTTTATGTATTCCACACTTATGTAGTTTTTCACATCTTTGCAGTTTTAATTAATGAGGCTAAGAATTCAATAATGAATTTCATCTTCAGATTCTTCAAATAAGTTCTGATCATCCGCAAACAGAACTGTATTTAGAATTATGTTATCTATTTTCAAAGGCTTCGTTAAAATATCTTGCCGTTGTTGAATGACATCATCAACGTAAATATTAAAAAGAGCAGGAGAAAGGGGTCATCCTTGCTTTTTACCCTTGGTTTGTTATTATGAGGCCTATATTTCTTCCTAATACTCCTCCTTTGTCAATAGTAATTTTAGTTTTAAAATAAAGGCTTTGAATTACTCCTATCACGTGTTGTGGGATATATATTTTTATTATAATATTATGTAATTGAGTTTGTTGAGAAGGAAAAGGCAAATGCTTTCTCAGTGGCGTAGCAAGCTTAGGTGGTTCCCGGTGCGGAAAATTTATTGTCAACCCCCCCCCCCCCCCATTTAAATTATTAAAAGATGGAACAGTTCCAAGTGTTATTTTTTGGATAGTCAAAGGTAATCCCATGAGAGTTTAAGAGTTTATCGATAGATGCAGCTGCAACGAATTTATCTGATGTAACTCGTAAACTCAACGGATTATGCAAAATTTGTATTAATTACTTTGTTATATAAAAACAAAACTAAGCTCCGAGATCATGATAAACTATGAATCAACCATCCATAAAGCGATTTGAGTTACCATGTTGTCGCCATCTTGTAACCAGTGCTACCAATGGTGCATATGACGCAATAGTTAACCTAATTCAGCCAATTTTGTTAGGATTAAGGAAAGACATACATATCAATTACATTATGCTGTACATTGTACATTGTACTGTTAAACGACAATAAATTCTATTATTATTATTATTATTAATCTAAAGTGCGTTATAGACAGACAGATATACATTGTTTTTGTGAGCAACAGACTGTGGGTGTTACCGTTAATAAAGGCCAAAATACACCCCCAAAATTGTGCAAATTGTTATTTTTTGTGTGATTTTTTTATATTTCTATATTTTGTTTTCCAAGCGAAATCTCGAATTTTGGAAAGATGAATTTTGATAAAAGGACAAAATTTTGTATTTATGTCAGATACCTTTCAAGATGTGAACCGAAGATTGGAGACACGTTTTCCTTATTTTTACATAAAGAAAGTTTTCTCGAAAACGGCTCTAACGATTTTCTTTAAATTTTGCACGTGGGTTGGTTATACTAAGAGTTAAAACTTTTATTTGAAACACTTTTTCAAAATAATTCTCTGAAAGGTAGTTATAAGCCATCCACTCTGAATACACGCTCTTTGCAATACGGCATCTTGCAACGGAAAATTGTACGAAAACAAAATTTTGTATTTGGGTTAGGTACCTTTTGGGGATGTGACACGAAGATTGGCGACAACTTTCTCTTATTTTTAAGGGGAGGCTAACTTTCATTTGGGCAGAGGAAGTTATGTGAATTATACATCAATTTTTTATAGGTTGATCCTAAGAAATTTCATAAACAAGTAATATGACTATTTTACGGAACTGTATTATTAATAATCTATTCTTAAATATGCGCACATCCCAGTTCAAAATCTAGATTGAAGGAGACTTCGGAGTCAACTCACATTCAAAGTTTATTTTCGTCAAAGTCATGACTGCCGCAGCGGGTAGAAATGGTTGCGGCTTGAGTGATATAAAATATCACCGATTGTTGAAGTCTCGTTTAAATTAATAAAACTGCAGAGACAACCCCTCCCCCTAACCATAATATTATTGTTCGTATCAACACAGCGGCCAGTTCAGCCGCGTTGTATTACCTTTGTTGACTGAATTTAAAACTAAAAGAAGTTTCAATACACATGTTGACTTGTAGAAAGTTGTTAAGCTTATTTAATTGTTTTAAATAATATTATTATTTTCTTTAAATTCCCTTGCGGCAGTCATGACTTTGACGAAAATAAACTTTGAATGTGAGTTGACTCCGAAGTCTTACAAAGACACATTTTTATTTAGTCACCCCACATCCCCCTTCCTACGCCACTGTGCTTTCTGAGTGAGAAAGAGGCAGGGCAGAAGAATGATAATAACAAAATTTGCTATGACCAAGTATGATAAAGAGAGCTGGCATATTTGTAAATAAAGCTTTCAGCTGAAGAAAGGGATATTAAGATGAAAATGGTGGACAAGACGAAAGAGATAAAACAAGCAGGAAGAAAAGTCTTTATTCATAACTTTCAACTGTATATCAGCACAATTTTGTGCAGCAAGGAACTCAGAACTCAGGAAAATGTGTCACATAATGTGTATGATTTGAAATTGAGTTGGTTGTTTAAAACCAATGTTGGGTATGATTTTGTGTCGACACAGTAATACACACAGGCACTCAAACTCAACCCCTTCTCCACTACACCCCCACCATAACACACACCCTCACCAAAATCTGTTCCCGAAATTATCAGTTGAGACTCTGCTGAAGATGCAGGAACACCTGCAAAACGCCCATCCAGAAGTTTACCGAGGTAAATACAATGCGTTTAAAAAGTATTTTTAATTCTGTTATTCCACTACACAATGCTAAAGTCGGACACAAGAATGAAAAATACTAACCTAGAAGAATGTGTGGATGTACCGGTAATATAAAGTAATGAGTGAAATTTAATTTAGTCCAGTATTGCATGTTTACACATAAATGTTTTTCCATCATGGGATGCACATCATGCATACAGCTTACATTTACGGCACTACTTGCTCTTGTTTACTATTTACTTATCTTACACAGGCACTGTTTTAAATAAATAAGACTAGAAAGACTAGAAAGACTAGAAAGGATTGTTCTCTCTAAGTGCAGCTTGTAGTTTTTGTATTTAAAATGGAAGGGGAAGGAATCAAGTGTAATGCAGACCGAATGGGAACTGAGAAGTGATCTATGTTTATTGCCACAATATTGATGGTAATGGGACTAGAATTTACCTGTTGGAAAGCACAAAGCACTGTCTTTGTCTACATACACCTCTATTAATGAAGTGTAATTTTGTTATTAAGATGTCTACTAGGAAAATGACTAGCATCGAAAGCAGCAGATCTGTGTCATTTTTTCTCAGTACAATAAACAAATAAACATACTTCATGGAGTATTTTAAATATACAGTGTACCCTCTCTTAGGACATGCAAGAGAATAAATTACTTTTAGCCCCTTGTACAGTAATGTTAAGACTTTGTGCTGGTATTGCTTAGTGGTGGCTGCCTTCATTTTAGTGTAAATTTCATCCACATCTTTGAGTCTGAAAAACTACTTTTTATTTTGCTTACATATATCAATATATTGGCATTTCCAAATGGAATTGAGAAATAGCCCTAATAAAGAGAATACTTACTGAAAAATCTTGAAACTTTCAAAGTTTCATGGTTTTCTCTGAACATACTGTGATAAAACGGAGGTGGAGGGTTTGCCATTGGCAATCTAACTGTATTGTACTCAGGAAATAACCCTTCATGTGAAAATGCAAGCAATCCATCAGGGTCAACAGTTCCATTCTGGTACAATCTTAAATGATCGGACCAAGCTTTTGTAGTACCATAAACAAGTCCACCATCAAGCCAAGGAGTAATTTCATTTAACTGGAAATAGTAAACAAAGTACATATTATTCTGGGGAACATCATTTCTGCAATCCTGTAGTAAGATGTGCCCATAAAATTTTAATTTATTATGAGAAGCAACTTCACTCTCCAAATAAGATTGGCATTAAATCAAAACAAAATATGAAATTTGTTAAATTTTTTATGAAGAAAATATAAAACAAATGTTCTATAGGCTCCCTGCATTAAAGGGAGAAATGCACTGATAGTGCCACATGTGGCTAAAATTAGAAACACTTGCATTAATAAACTTCATACTGATAGTGAACATATCTAAATAAAGTATGAATAGAAACCGCCTTACAAACCACTAACAAAAACTAGGTGAGGAAATAGTATCTGAAAACAAGATCTAGCCTACATGTTTCAAACAGTGTTAGTATATTGTGAAATCAAATTATATTGTATTTACTAATTATGCTATATAGTAGTGTCGCCTATTGGTAGGATTGGAAATTAATAAAGAAAAAAGTACATGGTCATGAAACATCAAAATAATATGCTACAAAATATTAGAATAGTTGGTAAATCATTTGAACAAGTAGAAAAATGAAAATATCTGGGAGCAATAATTACAGACATAAATAATATTAAGGAAGAAGTTAAGTGTAGACTCAAATCAGGAAATGCCTGCTATTATGCAGTTCAGAAACTCCTATCTTCTCACCTTCTGTCCAGAAATAAAAAAATAAAAATTTATAGGCCTATTATCTAGCCGGTTGTATTGTATGGATGTGAGACATGGTCGCTTTCTCTTCAGGAAGAACATAATCTGAGAGTATTTGAAAACATTGAAAACATTGAAAATATTTGGGCCTAAGAGAGATGAAAATGGGGACTGGAGAAAACTGCATGACTAACTTCATAATGTGTACTCTTCACCGGAAATAGTAAAGGTAATTAAATCACGGAGGATGAAATGGGCTGGACATGTGCACATGGGGGAGGAAAGACATATCTAAAAAATATTGACTGGGAGACCCGAAGGGAAAAGACCATTTGGAAGACCTAGAAGTAGGTGGGAGGACAATATTACGAAAGATTTAAGAGAAGTAGGATTTGAGAGGGATGGTTGCATGGAGTTAGCACAGGATAGGGTTGAATGGCGGGCTCAGGTAAGCGTGGCAATGAAACTTGGGGTTCCATAAAATAGATAAGATTCCTTTAGCTTGCTTAGGAATTGTCTATTGCCATTGAGTAAGTAACTAAGTAAGTAAGTAATTGATTGTTATATTTATTTATAGGCATGTACCAGTCAGATTGGGGTACACCGTAGCGTAGTGGTTGAGGTGCTACGCTACAAACCGGAAGGTCGCAGGTTCGATTCCCGACGAGGTCGTTGGAGTTTTTTAATTGGCCTAATCCTTCTGGTGGCCCTATGGCCCTGGGGTCGACTCAGCCTCTAACAGAAATGAGTACCAGGAGCTATCCTGGGGGTAAAGGCGGCCTGTGCATAAGGCTGACAGCCTTACCACCTTCACGTGCTGAATGTCCAAAATCTGGGAGCCTCAACCTCCTGGAACCCTCTGGGTCTCCATGGTCTGTATAGGGATCACTCTACCTTTTAACCAGACAGATTATTTAAAAAAATTACAATAATAATCTTCAATTCAATTAATTATATGATACACATTTACTTATTTATTCAATGGTAATAGATAATTCCTCAGCAAGCTATATAGGAATATTATCTATTTTATGGAACCTGAAGGTTCATTGCCGCGCTTACCTGAGCCTGCCATTCAACCCTATTCTGTGCTAACTCTATCCAGTCATCCCTCGAAAATCCTACTTCTCTTAAATCTATCCTAATATTGTCCTCCCACCTAGTCTAGGTCTTCCGAGTGGTCTTTTCCCTCGGGTCTCCCAGTCAATACTTTTAGATAAGTCTTTCCTACCCCATACATGCAACATGTCCAGCCCATTTCATCCCCCGTGATTCAATTACCCTTACTATATCTGGTGACATCTGTTCTGGAGCTAGGCTGTTCACAGACACACAGACAATACACAGACATGTTTCCAAAAATAGTATTTTTGAAGTCAGGGAACCTCAAAACATGTATTTATGTTAGAAACTAACTTTGAATTTGGCAGTCAAAAACAATACTTCCTCCACCTATGGTATGGGCAGAGGAAGTAAAAATGTATTGCTCTGTATTCTTCTCTGAACCATGGCAGAGAAACACAATATTGTTATAACACAATATTTCCTCACTATTCTGAATCTAGGTCTAAACACACATTTTCAGGGCAATAAGCCTGATCCACGTGGAGGGAAAAACAAAACAGAGGTACTGTAGAGGATAGGACTACTCATAATACCATATTGACTTAAATCCTTATTAATAACAGTAAACCTATGAAAATTAGAGTAGAAATGACAGGCAGATTTACCTACACATAAATGCAGTTAAAAATTGTTTAGAGTATACATTGTGTGCACCATTCTTCAACAAAAACAGAATAACCAAAGCCCTGGAAACACGATCAAACTCTTACCATCATTAAAATTTGTTTGCAATGCATCAATCTTGAGCTAACTCAAAGATTAGGCCTACTTATTATTTTGTTTGTCTGTCTGTCTGACTGTATGCGATGCCCAGTGAAATCTACTGAACACAGAGATCTGAAATTTTAAATATTGATGGACTGAAGGGTGGGTGAATGCACCTCGAAGTCAGATTTTTAATTTTTGCTTTCATTTGCGAGTTATGAGTGAAAAACAGGCAGAAAACGTGCTTTTTCTGAGCTTTCGAAGCATCAGTTTTCAGTAATACATTTCAATTGTGAAAACAATAATTACAGGTGGCTTTGCCTATTTTTGTCATACCTTGGAAATAAACGCATTGAGATAGCTTGAAGTTTGTAAGCCCACCTTGTTGATTCATTTGTTTATAATGTCAAGGTATGCAGACATCTGAAATTTTCAACCTAGACAGAAGAGGGATAATGAATATACGCCTAAATGGGCAAACATTGTTCGATTTGGACGAAACTCACTATGCAGGGGTTTTCTGGACCAGGGAACTCGAATCTGAGGTTGTTTTTCCCATGCTGCACTTTCTAATCATGGAATTCACTTCAAAGCTGGATTTTTACCTGTTTCATGAATTATTATTAATCGTTTAGTTTAGGCCTGTGAATGTTTCACACACAAGTGTTAATAAATATAATGTTTTAATTATTTTGCTCTTAGCTTTTAATCTTTCACTTAATTATCGGGGGGCGAAGCCACGGTGATCTGCTAGTTAGTAATATACTGGTATTCATTCATAATGTTAAATGCATCCAGCATTATTAAAATTCTTTCATAAGTCGAATGGGATTATTCCCATTTGTATGAAATGAAACCACACAGTTTCCTGTGCTACACAAAGTATTTCCAGATTTTCTACCTTTATATCTTTCACTAAAACATCAATTTGATGTTGGTCTTTATTAAAATAGTCTAGGTACAGGTACAAAATTTGTTTTATCACATGAAGAATAATCTAAACACAGTGATCAATTCTAGAAGATCTCTCCCTCATGAGCAGTTAATTTTTACCTCAGTCAAATACCATGTTTAACTTAATCATGCTTGATGCACTAAAACTCAGGATGAATAGGGTAAAATGTGTACTTTACCCAGGGGTGCCCACCCCCCCCAAACTTCATGACGCACCCCCCCCCCCAAAACTTCATTGCTCACCCCCCCAACCTGAGTGACTGTCGACAAGGGCGCCCATATGATATTTTCTGGGGGGGGGGGCAATTTTTTAATTAATTTATTTTTTGTCGCTTTAACTTCTTGGGTCACTTTTGTAACATTATATTAATAATATAAAAATATAAGTGCAACATTGATTTAGCCAAAAAATAATTGCGAAGAGGGTCGAAAGTGCCGGGTGGGTTGGAATACCCCCCAAAAAGGGGGTCAGGGGTCCATCCCCAGAAAATTTTTAAATATTGAACTAATGAAAATCACATTTTAAGCTATTTTACCACAGAAAAACTAGCTAGGAAATTTGTTTACCATACTAAGACATGCCAATGTAAAGAAGAAATTCTTACCTAAGTCGGGTGTTCATCCCCGGGAAATTTTTAAATATTGAACTAATGAAAATCACATTTTACTCTATTTTAGCACTGAAACACTAGTTAGGAAATTTGTTTACCATACTCTAAGACATGCCAATTAAACAAGAAAATGTTACCTAAGTCGGCTGTCCACCCTGGGAAATTTTTAAATGTTGAACTAATGAAAATAACATTTTACGTTAGCAAATTTGTTTACTATACTCTAAGACATGGCAACTTAAAAAAGAAATTGTTACCTAAGTTATAATACTTATTATCATTTATAAGAAAAGTTGAATAACACATGGAACAGTGGACATAATAGGCCTACTCATTATGTTATGAAAAGAAAACAACTGCTATATCATATTTGACACACCAACAAATCTTGTTTAATTAAATAAATATTTCTTTTAAATACAAATATAGAATTTTAGGTTTTGACTTTTGGGGGTCCAAACCCCCTGGATCCCCCTTTCCTAATCCACTGTGGATTCCGCTTCCATGTTGTCGATTTGGTAAAACTTCTGCAAACTTTTTATGTCTTAACTGACTTTAAAATAATTGTCATAAAAGAAAAACACCTGACTATAAAATGATTAATATACATTTTTTTCCCTTGCGCCTCCCCCCCCCCCCCCCCGCCCCCGGGTATGGGAGCCCATGGCTGTCGAAATTCTTCATTTTTATCTTGAAGAATCTGCTTGGGATTTACATCAATATACGGTTTCCATTTATCTTCGCCACTGCTTTTACTTTCAGTAAACTTCTATTTTATATCTAAATTATGTTTCAGTGTATACGGATGTTTCTTTCTTGCCATATTTTGTCATGCCTAATAATGGCATTGCACAATAATTCTAAACACTTATATTTAAATTGCTGTTGTTTTTTTAGGCATTTTCGGGATGCCGAGATGGACTGAAACCAGTAGCCATAATTTGTGTTGATAAATTTCATGTTATTTATCTCCTACAAGGGATTTGTATGTCATGTATAAAATATTACCACCTATTCCCTCGTATAGAATCTTTTTGTTAAAAAATCAGCTCATAGCTTTGTCAAAATTAAAATTTATATTTGTCAAAATTATAAAAGATAGTTAAAATTTATGTCTGTCAATTTTTAAAAATATCTTTCGTATATTTGACAATATATTTCGGCTATTCAGCCCTCTTCAGGTGTTGTAATGTATCAACCAACAGTGTAAGATCACCTGGTGAAAGAAAAGGACCTGAAGATGGCTGAATAGCCGAAATATATTGTCCAATATACGAAAGATATTTTAATAAATTGACAGACATAAATTTTAACTATGTTTTATAATTTTGACAAATATAAATTTTAATTTTGACAAAGCTATGGGCTGATTTTTTAACAAAAAGATTCTATACGAGGGAATAGGTGGTAATATTTTATACATGACAGTAGCCATAACCTCAAGTTTCAAATTAAGAATGCAGCATTATTTATAGACAGATTTTTCCACACCTTTCCTCCCGTTATTATAAGGTGGCACGTGCTTTTGAGTGCAGTAAAATCACTTCCGAGAATAATATTATTCTTGCTGGCGGCATTGTACAAAGACTGTAATAACCCAGTAAGAACTAATACTCCAATAATTCTACCAACAAGCGAAGGAAGAACTGAGGTCAGCGATAACAATGAGAGAATATTGCAACGTTGCTTTTGTTTTGGAAAGCGGAAGCCCAAGACCGATTTAGTCAGATCAATTAACATAAAGAAACACCGACCTAATGGTTTATTTCTTTAAAGCCTCCTGGCCACGCAATGAATACCTCCACTATACTAACAATGGTACAGTTCGCAGTCGCTGCTATCGGCACAGAGTGATCGATTTAGTTTCGCGGCAGTTGTTTACAAGGAAATGCGTTTCGCTAATTTGTTGACTATTCACTTCTAAAGAATTAGAAGAGACCTTTTCAAGTTATCAAACTTTACCGTTTTTATTTTTAACATACGAAACGCTAATTTTGCAACAATTTTTAACCCCCCCCCCAGAAAATTCATAAAACGATAATAATTTTGCCCCCCCCAGAAATTTCAATGACGCAGTCTGCGTCTTAACCCCCCCCTGTGGGCACCCCTGCTTTACCAGATAAAATGTTGGTTGAGAATGGTGCACATAGCTGTTACATTACATACTGCAGTTTAATGTGATCACTCTTTACCTGCTGTCGAGGGTTGTTGGGAGAGAATCCTGTTCGCATGTCATATCGTGTTCTTAAAACTGGAATTTCAGAATGATGTTTAGAATACTCATGATATGTTGGTATTTTAATGTTGAAGTATTCTGGGGGGCATGCTGCTCTTTGTGCATCCAAGATCTCCTCCACAACCTGTTGACCTTTATATTGGAAAATACATGCATTAGAATTTCTTTAAACTTGTATTTCAGACCAAATGATTCCATTATGTCCGAATTATTCACTAAATATGAGCAATTTATATACTCTGAAAAAATTTTAAAATTTCTTTGTATACAGTCAAACCACCCTATAACGATATTTGCGGGCCCTAGAAAATCATATTGTTATATGAGGGTTATTGTTATAACGAGGGACATCTTTAAAAAACTGCACCCAAAACAAAAAATCAAAATGTACTTATACAGCCTAATGGCAGAATTTTTTTAACATATGCTGTAACAAACACAAAACCTTCCTCAATTTCTCTTGTCTTGTTAAGAAATATTATCAACGTAGAATGTGAAAGTTCGTACTTTTTTGCAACTTCTGTCTGCTTCAGACCATCATCCAAATCTTTAAACACTGTTAGTTTTGTTTAGAGACTTACTGATTTTCGTTGAGTGGAGGCCATAGCTATTTCTCGCCCGTCCACTGAAAAATAACTTTAAAGTGTGGTTACTGTTTAATATCGCCTAGCATGTACGTCGCAGAAAGTCCAGTCACATGGAGATGGAAGGAGGGAAGAAAGAGAGCGAAAAGAGAGATAGAAGAAATAAGACAGACAGAACAATCACATTGGTCAGTAACCTTGTACTCCACCCTTTACAAGAATAAATTTTCGCTTCCAGAATTTCTAAAGTTGGCTTAAAGGTTCGCTCCAGCTGGGAAGGACACTAATCTGCTACCTGTTACTGGCTGCAGGGCTAAGTTGCTGGTCTAGAATGGCAATTTCACTTCAAAACATGTATCATTATAAAAGGGTGTTCACGAAATATCTTAATCGCTATAACAAGGGACAAGTAACATTATTAAGATAGGAAATTTGCCAGGACCTTACAAAAACATTGCTTAATGTGGGTTTATTGTTATATTGGTGTTTGTTATATAGAGGTTTGACTGTACTCCTATCTTGTGTTAAGGGGGACAAACATAATTAATAGTACTTTATTTGATGTTTTAAAAATGTAGTTTCCACTTAATTTCAGTGAACATGTCACCTAAATTTCTCTTATACTGTAAGAGTTATGACTGTTAACATGAGAACATTTTACCTTTTAATGAATGTTCTGAGCTATTTTTATCACTAATCACCTTCTAAACTGTATTTCCATCATAACTTCAAAGACTGCATAGCTAATATAATGAAAATATTTGCATGTATTTCACACAATTATATGAAAAATATGGCTTACAATTTTCCCTTTAATATGTAGAGCTATTCAGAAATTTCAGCAATCATAGAAAAATTAATTTTGCTTAGGTACCAGTATTCTTCACATAAGTTTTAGGGATGCAATAAAAAGATCATCAAAATATGCTGAAAACCATCTTAATTAGGGTGTTCTTTTGCAAAGTGCCTCTCAATCTGACTATCCCATTACCACTTTCTAATGCGATCCTCAAGGTTCTAGACAAATTATCTGCTGTCTATGGTGATATGAAGGCTTAATTTTTATATTTAAAAAATGAAGTATTTTGCAAATAAATTTATAATCCATAAAGCATATTTGCCTTACCAAAGAACACAAGTAGTGCAGTTTTTCCAGTTTGGGATTGGGTTCCAATGTCACCTGCTAGCAGCTGTTCACTGAGATCAAGTGGATTAGGACGGTCATGTCCTGAAGGCTCATACACCCCATCTGAATAAGCAGCAGGGGAGCGACGTAACAGAGGTGTATCTAAACAGTAAATCAGATCTCATTATTTTAATCCTTAGAGCTGGTTTTATGTTCTAAGCATATCTGCATAGAATTGGAATATTTCATCCCCAAACTGTCCACTGTGCAATTCAAATCAAGAAATGGACTCAGAACATCTCAAAACATGTACCTCAGTGGCTAACTATGAGAATATCTACGAAAAATATTGGAGTGCAAGAGGACAAATGACTTTGTTGTCAAACGTCCGGCATTAGAAAACAACAACATGTTCTAAGCATGCATTCTATTGTTTAGGTTATTGAACGTTATTCATAAAAGTTAAGTATTTACTGAAAGATGAATGTTACTAGGGAAAAAACCAGAATTTTTCACAATTTTTTGGTATTTTGAAAATTGTTCGAAACCTTGAAGCACTATACCCCGGTACATATTTGGTTTCAAAAAATGTTTGAACAGTGGGAATTGTAGGAAATTTAATGCTCTTTAACTTTTGTAATGGAGTATTTTGCGCTAAAACGCATTGTTTAGGAGTTATAAAGAAAACACTGAAAAAAGTCCAAAAATTTCGAGGTATTTCGGCTGCCCTGCAGTTTGCACAGGGTTCTCAAATTGGAAAACTTGGATTCTACACCACTGAATACCCACATACAACGTATTAAAAGATCATTAATTTTGGACCTATTTCCAGGTAACCCCAATTTAAATACCTGGTGACTGGAGTAATATGTCAATGAACAATTATGTTCAAATAGCACAAAATCAAGAAAAAACATTGCTTTCAGTTTCAGGAAAACTGATTTGTTACCCACATTAAGAAAACAATAGAAATGTAGATGCAGATGCAAAATGTAATAACTTCTACATCCTTTCACATAGAAACAAGAATTTGGGCTTAAATTAAATCTTATGAACTCCCTAACAAATCTACCAGATGAAATTTTCATGTTCTTATCTGGCAATTTTTAAAATAATTTTCAATTGTTTTACTTTCTAAATGCCATAAATGCTTTACACAGGTTTATTGGAAATGGACACGAGTAAACTACCTCCTAAGTAATTTTTACAGAAAAACAAATATAGCCAATGTATTAGTCACAGATAGGAGTTTCGAAATTCACATTTTTATTGGAAATGTTTGAGCCAATACTTTCTCTACACTATGAATATGTGAGAAAGTAAAATGGCTGCTAATCAGCCATCAGACATCATAGCGCGATCCGGTTTTAAAAAAATAAATCTACAATGATCCATTGATTTTCTAAGTGAAAAACAAGAACTCTCTCTTTTAGTTCATTTTTTCATAATTCTTACAGATAACTAATATAGCCAGTAATGACTCATTTTTAAACTGTTTTCACAAGCAGGAAGCTAGATCATCAGGCCATGAGTGGAAACATTTGTTGTTCTGATACCTGTAAATTTGAGGAGGGAAAAAGAGCTCACAGTGGTGAAGGAATTCTTGGTTTCCGCAAATAGTTGTTCCCCCAACTAAAACTTCCTTCTTCAATAGATATTGAAGGGCAGTGAACTCTCACAAACAAAGTCGTCCTTCCATAAATCCTCTCCTACTTGCCTTGTCTTGCAGACACACACTTTACAAAAAAAATACCACCCACAGGAAAGAATTCAGAACCACAGAAACAATGCATAGTTTGACAAATAATAAAAGACAGCGGGATACTACAAAAACTTATGAACATATTGAAATTATTTGTTGAAAGTAACGTAAATTTTAAACTATTAGTTCATTTTAAATCCCTAACCATGGGTGTGAGGTCTGTGTAACCACAATAGACACATAAAAAGCTGCTACTATTTGAATATTGTCTTCACAGGTGGGTTATTTACACTACCTTCCCTTCTCAAGACCCTTATCACCCCATATGTGTCACTTACTCATCGGTGATAGTGGAGCCATGCTAGAAAACTGTTTATTCTTGTAGCAGTCTGTGAGACCTCATGTCATGGGTATGTAAATTTCTTTCAATTTACTATTTTTTGAATAACAATGAGTGAACAACCGGGACCATCAAAAATTGTTAGACCGACAGTTTTAAGACTATATGATGACAGTTATGATTAATTATTTTGGTGAAATTTTGCAGTGAATGTTTTGAGAGAATGATTGCATGTCTCATTTCTAAGGGAAAAATGTTACAAGTTAAGCTACTGCAATTTTGAGCACAACCATTTATTATGGTGAACTGTGATTAATATATGGTTGAGAGTGATGTGAATAATACTAAAAATGGTTTCATGTGATTTTTAGCTATTCAATTGAAATAACACTAACATATCTTTGTAACTGTGCATTTCATTGCATTTGTGGTGCAGTGACTTAGATGTGTACCCAGAAATCCCCCATAACATGATGTTGTAAGAATAGTGCTTCATTAATTAATTAGTTAGGAATCAATTTGCTTGAATAATAATTAAAATTCACATTTTGCATGTTTTTCCGTTGTTAAAAGCCAATAAACTCTGAGCAGTCACTCAGATTTCATGTCCACGTTAAGGCAATAGAATAATCACGTCTACGGTTAAAGGTTAAAAAATGCAATAATTCACAAGCCTGAAAAAATAAAGCCAAGTGTGCATTTAAGTACCAGCGTAGGATACACCCACAGGAGGGTCCTCGGCATTTAAGTGTCCGACTTGAGGGGTAGTTTATTTTCCATCCTGGTATTTTTTTTTAACCATTTGTAAAGATCACCTAAGCATGAGATAACTCCACGGTGAGTCAATTACCCCCATTAATATGTTTCAACTTACATCTCTCACTCTGCCACTGCCCCAGATTACACAGAAAACTGACAAAAGGGAACGAGGAATGTGCTGACAAATGAACATTCTATGTATTAAAATTATGGAACTCACTCTGTGAATTGACTGTAATAAACAGTGGCGGCTCGTGTATAGCCACTGTGGAACTGCAGCACCCCCTATTTCCACTTCATATTATTGATAACATTTAATATAATGAGTCCTTTCTTTCATTAATTTATTTATACTTGTACAATAGATAATCCTTAAGATTAATGCCAGTAGCCTTTCCCAGTGCGCTCTAAAGTTCCAGCTGCGTGGTGTTTGACTGTTGTGTGCATGCCCACATAGGAAGGTGAAGGCCGCGGCCGGCGCACCGGCTGTGAGAGAGAGAAAGAAAGAGCACTGTCACTTCTACAGTGCCACGTGTGTTGTGCTTAAAAATCATGTACCATATTCTTGAATGTGATAAAATGTGCAATTACCGGTAGATTATTATCTTGTTTCCATCTATTCTATTTGGTTCATTTTTTTTTATTCTCTTTTTAAAAGAAAACTTTAACCATGGCAGATCAAGAAGAAAGTTATTGATCATTTTGTGGAAAATAAAACAAGAAGAATGGGTTCTTTTTAAACAAATAGATCAAGCTTGGACAGTAACAATTTGTATCAAAGTAAGTAAAAAAAATTGATTTTGTTCTTTTAGGGTTTTATCAAGTTTCTGAATAAATTTTCTTTTTATATCTATGTTTCCTTTAAAACAAAGGCTAAAAATTGTCTGGAGCAGTACCCCCACTAATTTTAGCTACGAGCTGCCACTGGTAATAAATTAAGTCTATTAAGACTATACACACTTTTCTCTTCATTTACCATTATTTTGGTAAGGACGTGTTTGGAGGATCCTCATCATAAAGGTAAAGTGAAGCAACAAAGTGAGTGTAAGTCAACCCATACAATAGATTTAATTTACCCTCATCATTATTTTCAATTACATTATCAACTGCCAAATCTTTCTCAGTAAGGGTATGAAGTGCAAGTTTTGTTTTTTATAATAATTAAATCATTGATTAAAGATTTGCTTGTAAAATTTAGTATATCCCTCATCCCCACATTACCATAAAATATCAATAATTCGAAAGATAGTGTCTACTTGACAAAATATTTTCAAGATCTTTAATGCCTGTCTCCATACCCATTTTGAAGTTTTTAGAGCCTAACATCCAGTCACTTTAATAAACAACTACATACAAATCGCTGTTGCAGTACAGCAGAAAGAATTATGTGCAGTAGGGCATTGGTATATTAATTCTTTTAAGAAATGTGAAAATACTTACCCACAGCTCCTAATTCCGGATGTGCCAGGTTATTGTAAAATCCATCATAACCCTCATATTCAACTTCTATGTGGTTTTCCGATTTACATTTTCTGTAATCTTCATTGTCAGTCACTCCATTAATCAACCATGAAAGAAGTTTTTCTTTCTTCGCTTTGTCACCAGCAATGGCCCAGTCCTGTTTTCTAGGTTTAGTTTCTCCTGAAACGTAATAAAATATAATAGAAATATGATGTACATGGCCGTCCGGAAGGGGGGGGCAGGGTAGGGCCGCTGCCCCTCCCTGGAAATTAATACACATAAACCTCTAAATTAAATTACTACAAGCAACTAATGTGAAGTGAGATTTAATTCTCCAAATACTGTTGTATGTTCACGTTGTTTGGATGAAAACAAGCTGTAACAGCTCACTAGATATTTCTTTGTATCCATGGCCATAGTCCAGCTACAGTAAATGATGTTGATTATGTAATAATAATAATAATAATAATAATAATAATAGCAATAATAATATGAAGAGTAATAATAATAATAATAATAATAATAATAATAATAATAATAATAATAATAATAATAATAATAAAGTGGTTGTAGTAGTGGTGGTGGCAGTAATTCGTTCATTGGCCCCACTTGATAAAATTTCTGCGGACGCCCATGATGATGTATGTTACAAATGTTATTTCTCTAAACTGACAATGTTATTAACATTTGAAGTACATAATTCTTAACCTTTATGCCATTACCACATGTACAGTGAGTTCCATGCAAGAGTTGGCCAATGACGCGGGTTCGTGCAGCGCGGCGGGCACAGCTCCAACTCCCGAGCGATCGGGTGAAATATCTACGCTAATAAAGCCGCGAGTGGTCTAATGAATCAGGTTCTCACATTTACAGTTCAAATTACAATGAAAATAACCACGTACCTCATCACAAGAGATGTTGGAAATGGTTTCCTCTTGCATGCACACAATACTGGCACCTTTTTAGGAAATTTTCTTTCACGCGCTTAAGTTCGGCTTCCGAGATAAAGTTAATTTCTCTTGTGATATTGTCTTTAAGTTCTTCTAATGTATGGGAAATTGACCTATACACCTATTTTTCAAGTTTCCCCATAAATAATATTCACATACTGTTAGAAGAACTTAAAGACAATATCACATAGGCCTATCACAAGAGAAATGAACTCTGTCTCAGAAGCTGAACTTATGCGCGTGAAAGAAAATTTCCTAAAAAAGGGGCCAGTATTGTGTGGATGCAAAAGGAGAACATTTCCAACATCTCTTGTGATGAGGTACATGTTTATTTTCATTGTAATTTGAACTGGAAATGTGAGAACCTGAATCATTACACCACTCGCGGCTTTATTAGCGTAGATATTTCACCCGATCGCTCGGGAGTTGGAGCTGTGCCCGTCGCGCCGCAGGAACCCGCATCATTGGCCAACTCTTGCGTGGGACTCACTGTAGATGATAAAATGTATTACTGTATATAACAGGAATATATTATATATATACATTAAAAAATTCCCTTCCAACACTGACTTACTACTAAGAACAACTGTTAATCCTTTCACTGGTATCATACTATGGTGTCAGGATTTTGACAATGGATAACAGTATACGCTGACTCACTTTGAATCACTTTCACAGAAAATTTCTATTGTCTATTGGCATGCAAAGTAGTGTGCCAGGGCTTAGGTCGGCCCAAGCAGCAGCACCAGAGCAGGCCGTAGCACCATTGAGGTGGGGGAGGTAGGATTTGGCAGAGGCAACTCCTCAGAACTAGTAAGCTTTCAACTTATGAAAACAATTATTAATGACATCTTTGCAAAGACATAAACACACATATAGTTGTGTTTGCTTTCAAGTATGTTTAGCATTTAAGTCAATTGTTGACATCATTTTGCTGCAACTAATTTATCAATATTGGGTAAAAAAATCAACATGGCATCGTACCTTTGTTTCATCAGCTATGTTTGGAAATATGATGGTGATTTTTCAGGACGTGCTGAAAATGGCGTCATAAATGTTTTAAGTTGAGGTGCCATATCGTCAAATTCATCTGCAAATTCTGTAACAACGTCTGGTACTCTCCAAGATTTTGTAAGTAGACACATTTTATGATTTTAATGAAGGAAAATCGTCAAAATTTCCGGTTGTAAGTTTTTCTTAAATATCAAACTCTGCATTTTGAAAACATTAATTCTATCACTCGTGGTGTTAATCAACTTGGTTCTCCCTTGCAATGAATTATTTAAATAAGACGTTATATCCACCTAGAAAGTGAGGTCTGCTATCCATTGTACTATCCTTGACGCACACATGCAGTCGCACCATCCGCTACGTGGTGAAGAAGGGCACCCCTAGCTGAGTGCTGCACTCCAGCACCAAGTGCTCGAGTTGGAAAGGTCTGTGCTAATGTATATATACGGCTGAAGCAGTGAAAAGGTTAAAGAAATTCTACAGCTTGGTGGCATGCTGAATATCAGCAGAAAGATTAAATGTCCAGTTATTTGTAAAATGCATTGGGAAGATTTTCTACAATATATCAATGCTCGTCAGCTATCAATCCTTGACATCCATGTCAACATCTATCACGTTTTATTAGGCGAAATTAAGGCTTGTTTGCAAAAACTCAATCTGCAAGACGTCCTGAAAATCACAAGTGAAAGCAATAAGGAAGAATTAAGGGAACATGCATTTAAATTGAAAGTGTGCTTTTCTGGAAAAAAGAGGAAAGCATTATTCTTAACAAAAAATAACCCCTGTTAACAAATAGATACAACAGCTTACTGTTTTTCAGTCCAAAATTCCTACAAAAGTCCATCAGAGGTAAGTCTCTGATTCTGACCATCAAGCCTATAACTATTTATGTATTGCATCCAGTGGCGTAGCGTGAGGGTAGACTTTGAGACTGAGTCTACCTAACAAAAATAGAATCATAAAGAAATAAATAAAAGCATCGTCAACCAAGTTATTAATCATTATAAACCCATTAGTACTATTATTAAAATATTTTTCGCCACTGCATACCTCACTTCCACTGTTATTATGCGTCAATTGTGTTTCAGCGTGCTTAGGCAGCTTCGAAATCTCATGATGCGGCAGCGGAGGCGAGCTGAGACTGGATAGTGGTCAGCCAAGTTTCAGTCTCATTCAAGTGCGAGTTGTACGACTTTTCCCCTCTAAATAATAACCTACATTGTTGAGAGAAGGCAGGCAAATTCCTTGCGCAAGAGCGACATATGGCACCACCGCAGAGACTAGAAAGATTTATTGGGGTCGTAGTCTCATCCCTCAAATACCTGATCGCTCGAAACCGGGTAACATAAACATTACATTCTCATTGCTCACCTAAACTGTGTGTTTGGTTATTTCTTAGTTTTGCGTGGATAAATCCATCGATATACAGTTGATCACGTATTTAAAACCCCGGTTTCGGTTCTGTCTTATGAAAAAACATGTGAAACTAAAGTAAATTACCAACTCCTGAGCTTGACATTGCCTTGCATGAAAATAACCAAACATTTTGAATATCTTGGTACAGTATGTTTATGGTTAACTAGTAGTTACAACCATAAATGTTGTATTTAATATTTGACGGGAAAACGGATGGAGTCATGAAGGAATATAAAATGTAAATAATAATAATAATAATAATAATAATAATAATAATAATAATACCGGTAATAATGCTTTATATAGGTATGGGCCTATATGAAATCGAATACATGTGCAAATATTCCCGGTATTTAAAACGCTATTAATACTTGAGAATTCGCTTAAACAATCATTATAAATTTAATTTTTAAAACAGTTTACCCAGAACAAAATGTCAAGCTACGCCACTGATTGCATCTCTCTTCCAGAAGAAATTTGCTGTGTTATCAGCCTGCATTTCTCAAAATTAAAAAGCATAACATATTTATTTCATTTACTGCAAAGAACTTCAGCTTAGTCCTTTATGTATAACTATGGCAAAGTAAACTAGCCCTATGTCTCTAATCTGCTGATATGGATAGAAACTCCATTGGAGCCTTCTTTTTTTGAGATACTGAGAAGAGATTTTGCAAGAAACCGTTTTTCATACCTGTGAATATGATGGACTATGCTTAAAAGGAGACATATAGGCATGAGGAGGGAAAAGTTTTTAATTTATTTGAAAAGCAAACATTTGCCGCATTCACACAAAAATTAACCGTAAACTTAAGAACATAAAAAGTAATGCAAACTTTAATCGGCATTGAGCATTCACAACAAAAGGCTACCTCAAACGAAAATGTAAAGTAAAGTAAAGTGTTCCCTATTACAGGCCATGGAGGCCCAGAGGGTTCCAGGAGGTTGAGGCTCCCAGATTTTTAGACATCGGCACATGAAGGTGGTAAGGTTGTCAGCCTTACGCACCGGCCGCCTTTATCCCCAGGATTGCTCCTGGTACTCATTTCTGTTAGAGGCTGAGTCGACCCCAGGGCCATAGTACCACCAGAAGGATTAGGTCAATTGAAAAACTCCAACGACCTCATCGGGGATCGAACCCGCGACCTTCCGGTTTGTAGCGCAGCGCCTCAACCACTACGCTACGGCGTACCCCAAAACGAAAATACTTTCATTAAACAAGTGTAGCCTTTAAAATTTCAAATCATACGAGTGTATACAGACATATACAAATTAACAGCGTATTATATGGGCTGTATTTACCACTGTAGTTCATGTCTTGGGAAATTAATGTCCATATATTTTCTTTCAATGCCGCATCTTTATATAGTGGATTGCTTTTGTCAAACAGACAGGGATAGGATACAATATTACAAGTTTCTCATCCATAAACGCCATCTCTTAGCTACCTAACTTCCATCTCCTGTTCTGTGGAGTTGAGAGCTCTGATTGGTTGTATCGTTATTTTTTAATAAACGTAACGTGAAAGCTTGGAGTTTGCAAGGTTTTAAGTTAATGTTTAATTTTACGTTATGTTTAAAGTTTACGTGATGCATTGTGAATGGTCCCATTGAAAAACATGGCCCCAAACTTTTAAGTTTACATTACGTTTATAGTTAATTTTCTATATGAATGGCCCATTAGGGTATTTCTCTTCATGTCAGTGGTTGAATTTTACAAAATGTGTATTATTTTTTGGAGTTAGTATCACAAGATGATCAATAAGAGTCCAGTTTATGTAGGAGGACAATTTGAATTCCCTTCCACACTTCAGGTGTGTTCATGACTCATTCCCTGTAACTTCCATTTTTAAAACCACATTTCTCAAAACTGAATAACTTTTAAGATACTAAAAAGAAATTTTGCATGAAACCATCTGGACTATTTTTAATTATTTTGTTCTTTAGAATATTAAAGAAAATATAGAAATAAAATCCTAAAAAGTATTGATATTTTTGTGTAGATTATCACATATAAAAATCCAGCAATGCAGAATAAACAGCAACTTCTTTGTTATGCTAATTACCCAATACACTTCTAATAAATCTTAAAATGGTCAATAATGTAAAAATAGGGTATAATGAACATACAAAACTGCAAGATGAATGGCTTCTTGGTTGCTGAGAAGCCACAAAAACTTAGTCATTAACAAATGAATATTAGTGGTATATTAGGCGAATATTTTCTATACATTTTAATAAAATGAATATTTATACGAGTAATAGTTACCAGCATGTGGATCTAATGGTGGAGGTGGCAGTGGCGGTGGCGATGTTGGTGTTGGTGTTGGTGTTGGTGTTGAAGTGGTGAGATCACTAATAATGTGTGGTGGATCTTGAGCAATTATTAGAAATGCATGTAGCAGCACAAAGTAAATCATATATGATGAACACGCATGCCTGCAGATCATCTAAAAATTCAAATTTTAAGTTATCAACTGTGTTTTGCATTGTGTGGTGTGAAACATAAGAAATAAATAAATACAATACAATACAATACAATGGAATTAACAAGAATCACTTATATATTATTGTCTTTCAAAAACAGTTTTAACTCATTAGAGGAGTGTGAACATGAGCGGATTTTATAAATCATATTATTATTGATAGACATCTCAAATGGGATAAGGATATTGCATTTATCACAAATAAAATATGCAAGACTATTTACAAATTTGTTATCCTTCGAAATTCACTTCCAATTTCTACATTACGGTCAATATATCTAGCACTAGTTGAATCGTTAATCCAATACGGAATTATTGGCTGGGGTAGCGTTTCTAAGACCATTTTGTACAAAATTAATTTTAATTCAAAAGAGAATAATAAAAATTTGTTAAAATAAACCTAATGATTACCCATCAAAACTATTATATGTTGAATTCAATGTTATGAAAATCGAACAGCTTTATAAGTTAAAATTATTAATATATTACCATAAAAACAGATCTAAATTTATTTCCTATAGTCATTGTTAAAATACAAGAAGAAACTCCATCTTGAATCAAAATGTAAGACGACCAAGGGGCAATTACATGGTCAAAACTATGGTTTGAAATTGTATAACAATTTTATTGCAGAGTACCCTGAATATGTAAATTAAATTCTTAAGCATTTTAAGAGGAAAATAAAAAAAAATTATTCTTACTATACATGGACGATTTGAAACTGTATGCACCAGCACCATCTAAGTTACAACAATTGATACAGCTAGTTAGAGAAATTTTCGACAGATATCAACATGAAATTTGGTTTAGAAAAGTGTAAGACTATCAACATAACAAGAGGGTCAAAACTGGAACTGATTGGTTTTACCACTAAAGAGGAGGAGACCATTAAGCCAATGGAAGAAAATGATATTTACAAGTATCTTGGCATCCAACAAACAAAAAGAGTAGAGCATACAATTATGAAAGAAAAACTTATGAAAGACTTTACACTTAGGCTCCAAAAAGTATGTAACACACACAGTGGCGTCTCCTACATAGGATCACATGAGCACGTGAACCCCCTAATAATTCTTATCTTACCTAATTTTGTCAGTATTATTGAATAAATAATCATTCTTGTATGGTTTGCCGTCTCGCTGTATAGAAAGATGTGTATTTAGTTCCTTTTTGCGGGCTTCCTCGAGGTGGTTCACTAGCTAAGGGGTGAACCTCTTAGTATTGCGTTTTGCATAACCTAAAGTTAGCAGGGGCACCGCAGCTAGCAAGTGTGACAGGATCACACGTCATTCGTGCACCCGACCTTAAGAGGGCAGCATCGAGCAACGCATCTGATTTTTTCCCCTTCAACTGAAGACGGCAACATCGGTAAACTCAGAGCTCTATGGCACTACAGTTCTCTGACGTATTTTTCTTACCACCCCTCCATCTCATCCAACTTGCGAACTGCCAGAGGGAACTTGTTTTATGACCCATCCATCTTCCCTTCTTATATAGGTGTGAACAGTGTTGTCGCATTGTCCCAATTCACAGTGAAGCTTTGATTTGCTGTTTATTTCCTCTACATTCCGTCGTTTATGTCACAATTACCTACATCAATATGCCATTATTATAATTATTCATAAATAAATAAATATTTACTTTAGTACATTGATACATAGCCGAAGAGTGATTTCTCTTTCACCCTCAGCTGGAAGGTATAAGTTGCAACACAGTCTCCTATCCCTGTCTATACCATGAGTTTTGCTCAAAACTTCAAAAAAAATATTTTTTTTTCTGGCCAGCAAAGATTAACCGGCGGGTGGTAGGTGGTGTGCTTTTTCATGTTTGTAGTAAGGGGTGCGAAGTTTACAGTTACATTCTCTCCCAAACAGGAATTCCGTATCAGTTCGATTGGAATTCTCACAGCGTGAAGTAGTAGTTTCTTTGTGATGTCGCGATTGATTGTTTACTTTAGTAGTGTATATAATATTAATAATTCTAGCCTAGTTTAAAGAATAGTTATAGTAGTTAAAGAGTAGAACAGTATATATAGTTCACTACTATAACCATTTGGGAAATGCATTCAATAGGCTAGTTCGTTATCTGCCAGTGAACTTAAAAGTAATTTTGTTTATTAATGTGTGAATACCGTGCAGCACTTGCAATGCTGGCAATAGAGAAACGTCTAGTGCGCGAGAAGAAAGACTTCAACTTTAAAGTTATGGAGAAGTTCGCTGCACAGAAAGAAAGAAGAGTACATTTTCGGCAAAAGATAGATTTATGCTGCACCCCAGCCAAGCTCCGCCGTTTTGTTAGGTTAGGAACGTTTATGTTAGTTTAGGAGCAATATACTGAATAGCATGAGGTTTATTATGTCTCACATTGAATTTCTTCTGTGACGAAACCCTAAACCCCACCTTCCCAGGCGGGCCTCATTAGAGAGGAGCCTAGGGTGCAGCATAAAACTATTTTTTCCCACATTTTCTTTACAAATGATGAGATTCGTAAGTCCTGTATTTTGTTTTTATATTTTTAGCCCCATGTGAACACCCAAATATTTTACCCACGCGACGCCACTGAACACACAGCTATGCAGCAAGAACTTGGTAAAAGCTATTAACACTTATGCAATACCTGTCCTCCTGACCTACTCATTTGGAATTGTCTCATGGTGTGATACTGAGATTGAAAGAATGCAGAGGAAAGTTCGGACCACACTCACAAAGTACAGGAAACATCACCCTCGTGCAACACAGTACACCTTACATTACCCCGGTCAGAGGGAGAGAGAGGAATCTGTGACATCAATAATTTGCATAGCAACCAGATAAGTACCCTGAGGGCATACTTCCAACAAAGAAAGTCAGAATCGGCCCTTCATGCAAGTATATGCCTGACTGACAAATCTTTTATGCCTCTTAACCTCAAAACCATACACCAGGACGAGGAAAGGATTCAAACAACTGAAGAGAAAGTACAACAATGGAAAAGCATGGCTCTACACGGTAGACACCGCAATGATCTCAACCGCAATAATGTCAACAAAGATGCGTTGAACGCTTTGCTGAAAAGTGGTATTCTATACCCGGAGACAGAAGCATTTCTAATTGCCATACAGGACCAAGTCATCAATACCAGAAACTACCAGAAATTCATTACAAAGAACACGCAAATAACAGACGATAAATATAGGAGATGCAAAGAGAAACCAGAGACCATCCAGCACATAACAGGAGCATGCAGGACACTGTCTCAGACTGACTATCTCCACCGCCATAATCAAGTAGCCAACATACTCCATCAAGAATTGGCCAGCCAAAGAGGTTTATTAACAGAAAAGCTACCCTACTACAAATAAAACCCAGAAACAGTACTGGAATCGGCAGATTTCAAACTGTACTATGATCGCACAATTGTTACTGATAAAACTGTACACTACAATAGACCAGATATAACACTGCTAGATAAGAAGAAGATATCATTTTAACTTTTAACATTATTCCCTGTAGTGTACAATATATTTAACAAACACAATTTTAAAATTACTACTTTTTTTGTTGTTGTAATAAGATTTAAGAGTATAAGATATAAGAATCTCAGCAAATTGGCTTGCGACTTATCATATCTTATGAATTAGTTAACAATAGTTTGCATTTTTGGAGCTTAGAACTGCCATTAATGAATAAGAGAAAACACCTTCCATAAACGAAAAAGTGCACAGGATATAGGCCTATAAAATAGAAAAGAAATCTGGCAGTTAAAACATCAGAAATGGCTAGATCACTATTCAGAAAAATGTCATAATATGTAATAATAATAGTGGAAAGGTGCGCTCGAGTTGAGCATTAGATTCATAATATGTAATGCTAAATAGTTTAAATTGTAAATTATAGTTTGTAAATAAAGCATCTTTTAGTAAATGAAATTAGATTACTGTATAAACATTTTCTTCTCCAACTATATAACGTAATGTTAAAATAAAAAAATCCCTTTAGGCAGGCCTACAGGCTGAGGTAGATTTCAAAGTGCTTTTGGTTTAATTTATTATCGCTGCGCAGCACTCTTCTTTTTTAGCCTTGGCATGGCAAACCTGCAGTAAAGAGGAAGAGCCTACAATCATTTGTTTTGACAACAAGAATAGGATATAATATTCTGGAAGGCCGTGCGCAAGATCAACAATGAATAAAATTAGCAAAGCCGCTAAACAAGACAAAATTATGATATTTTAATAATTCTTTTAAGTGTTATTATTTTCAAACATTAAAATCTCGCGTCATATGAGAGCTATAAAGAAACTATTTATTGATTTGTAGAGTACTCATCAAGAGCTTTTCAACGATACCCCACAAGACGTGGTTTCAAAAGTTTCGAATTTTCATCCCCCACCCCACCCCCACCCCCACCCTCACTCGAACCCCCGAATCGTTGGTGTCACTGTGAACTCCGTAGCGAGTACTCTAATTTATTCAAACAAAGTTTCCCTCTATACTTCATAGGGACCGAGATATACATTTTTAAAAATTTCAACCCCCTCCCCCGACCACCCCCTTGGGCCAATTTTGCTCATTAACGAACTTGTCCGAACTATTGGGCCTAGAAATAACATATTAAAATTTGGTTCAAATATCTTCAAAATTACGGCCGCTATCGTGTAAAGATATAAATATATATATATAAAAATATATATATATATAAATATCACAAAAAATTTTTTTGAACGGGCGGTGGTTTCGTACTTAGGGGAGCATGAAACGTAAAGATATGAAAGAATTTTTCGAAAATCATGAAGTGGTATCCATTGCAATAGGTAGATTTTTCTTCGAAATCTACCTAAAAATCCTTAGAAAAAATTATCAATTGGGGTTCTACCGTAAACTGAGTACCTATTGCATGCTGAAACATAGCAAGTACAATCTTTCAGCATGAATTCTACATCTGATAATATAATTACTTTTAAGGATAAGTATGAAATTTACTTAGCCAATAAATATAATGCTGAAAAAATAGCTGCTCATGTAAAACCAGCATTAGGTGTTATTCCTCTGAAATTACCATTATTATTTTTAAATAGGCAATGTATTATAAAATTTTATCTCTATATTAAATTATTAAAATTTGAATAGAAGAACTTACTTTTGGTTATTCCCATTAGAATAAAATAGCTGGTAAAGATAGATATGGAGCAGATAAAGTGCACACCAACACTAACTGAAAGAACAACTTGCAAGGAAATGGTAGCATTACCACTTCCAGTCTTATCTTTTCTCTGATGGCTCATGTTCCTCATCATAACACCCTTATCACAACTGACATCCTGTTTCTTGCATTAACTGTAGATTACTCATTTCAGAAAAGTAATCCAGAATTAATACTAAAGTAAACAAAATAACAAATTCCTGAAATATGACTTAACTGAGATTAACATTTTGACATATTTTATCTATCAATTGCATTACCTGCCATTCCACACACTTCTCTGGGTGATGGGAGGCATCTGTAATCATTATAGATGTTTTATTAAGTGCCTGAATGGTACTTTCTGAGATTGTGTGGTGTCTGTCTGTCTGTCTGTCCATATGTCTGTACATGCAATAACTCAAATACGCGTTATCGGATTTTCATGAAACTTGGTACACTCATTTATAACGTCCATGGGAAGAAGCCTATTGATATTGAACCAAATTGGTTGACCATTATCGGAGTAATGCCCAATTTAGTGCCTATTTTATGGTAATATCCGAAGACCATCTTTAAAGTAAGTTACTCTGGGGCTGTTTACAGAAACATAACACAATTTCATGGAAATATTTATTGCAACAGATACAGCAAGCTGTTCAGCTATTTTTCAACATATTTTCCACCGGAATTGAGACATTTTTCACACCGTGGGACCAACTTTTGAATACCTGTGTCGTAGAACTCTGTCGCCACAGTGTGACAACCATCTCTGCATGTCTTTCATATTCTGTCATTTCTTGAGGTGTAGGAAAAGATGGAAATCACTGGGAGCGAGGTCTGGGTTGTAAGGGTTTAAACACCTCCCAGTCGTACTTCTGCAGAAGACGTGCTGGGAAGTGTTTAAAAATCCACCCTACAGCCCGGATCTCGCTCCCATTGATTTCCATCTTTTCCTACACCTCAAGAAATGACAGAGAATGACAGAGAGGCAGAAATGGTTGCCACACAATGGTTCAAATCCCAGGCGGCAGACTTCTCCGACACAGGTATTCAAATGTTGGTCCCACGGAATGAAAAATGTATCAATTCCGGTGGCGAATATGTCAAAAAATAGCTGAACACTTGCTGTATCTGTTGCAATAAACATTTCCATGAAATTGTGTTTTGTTTCTGTAAACAGCCCCAGAAAAACTTACTTTATGAATGGCCCTCGTATTGAAAAGAATTTATCAAATGCAAATCAGTTCTCATGGCAACATATTGATACAGTGTTCATATATGGCTTTGGAAGTTCCAAGTTAGCTTTAACAAATAACACTACCCACATATTCCTTCACATATTCTTATCAAATTTTATATCTTTGTTCTTCCATAAGCCCTGCTTAATAAATCGATCTAGAGCTTAACTCGGAAATTGATTACAAAGTAACTTATTTTCTGCATATCCTAATTGCAATTATCACTGAATAAACAAAAGCATTCTAGTAGGCTACTTTGTTACGTCAGTTTTCCTGATATTATTTTTATTTTATCTGATTGTTCTACACAAAATTATATTGGACATATAATGTAGGCCAACTTGAATTCAAATTTTTTGCACATAGTTTAAACTATAATAAAATCAAGTAAACTGATGTAACAAAGTGCCAGTATGTTTTTGTTGAATCAGTTATGATTGCAATTATGATATGCAGAATACAAAAAAGATATGTCTATTTGGCCGGCTATGCGATTTGAACCAGGGATCTCCAAAATGCGAGTTCAAGACATCATCTCGGCCACCTCGTTCAGTTTAATGGTCTAGTTTGATAAGAATATGTAAAGGAACAGTGTTATTTGTCAAAGCTAACTGTATTGCAACTTCCAAAGCCGTATATGAACACTGTAAAACAATATGTTGTCATGATAACTGATTTGCATTTGATAAATTCTTTCTATATATTACCATAAAATAGACACTAAATTGGGCATTACTCCGGTACTGGTCAACCGATTTGGTCCAATATCAATAGGCTTCTTCCCAAGGACGTTATAAGTGCGTATACAAAGTTTCATGAAAATCCGATAAAGCGTATTTGAGTTACCGCGCGTACAGATATACGGACAGATAGACGTTTCCCGCCCACCACACGATCTCATAAATTACCATTCTGGTACTTAATAATTAAAATAGTTTTCAAGGGATCATGCTTAATATACAAATATTGTTTACCTTTTTTCGATGAGAGAATCGCTGGTCTTCTGGTGTTCAGTGGCCTCGGTTTACACCAAGACCGCTCTTCACCTCTAAAAAGAGGCCCCTATCTAAGCTCCTTTCGTTAATACCTTGAGGTGTCCAGCAGTATTAGGAATGGAGCATACACAGAAATCAATTCGAAATTCCATGCAAGAGCACAGAATTATGAAGCGAAGGTCTGAATCTAGTGATGTCTTCCTCAGCTTGTTCTTGATATGGAAGAGTCTTTTTCTTGATGTCACAAACACTAAATAAAAACACAAACACTATCTTCTAGTCTTCTTGTTTCTTGATATAGTAAAGTTTGTACACACGTCACTATTATACAGCGATAAACACCGAAAAAGTAAATCGCGACATCGATGCCGGGTACTCCATGATGGCTTCGACAATATCTGCAATTAGAGAAATATTTTATATATACCAGCTGTAAAATCAAAACAAAAGAGAAAAATTGTGAATATTAGATAACAGTAAACCCATTGGAAATTTCGGACATTCAATCCCCCCCCCCCAGATATGACTGGGTATTTTTTTGGGTCGTAGAAATTAAATTAAATAAGAAACAAAATGTGTACAAAAAATAGCAAGGAGAGTTTTTACTACGAACGATATAATTTATATTGTCAAGCCAACAGCGATGAATAAGGTGTCAGGGAATAGAATTTCCTCACCTTTAACTTAATAACTATGGTAGGGGCACAGAAAGTAGGAAATATTCAACTTTCTGAGAAAAAATCAATTATTTTCATTTCCCTAATACGTCATCTTCAGGTAATTTCTGCATGAGTTGTAGACATCTGTTGCGTTGTGGGCTGGATGGTCAGCCTTCAGTAGCATCGAAACGCGTAGAAGACAACATCTGCATTTTAGTACAACACTTTTATTGTATGGACTTTAAGTACATGTTTAACCGTTTTAAAAGTTTTTAGTAATATTTATCACTAGGGTTCGGATGTTTATGACATGTCATATTTTTATCCTGACCTCCATTCTTGCCGCAAACTGAAATTAAACACTAATTGCACGCTTGTTATCCTAATCTGACCTTTTTAAATTTTGCAATAGTCATATTTTGGGGGGTACGCCGTAGCGTAGTGGTTGAGGCGCTGCGCCACAAACCAGAAGGTCGCGGGTTCGATTCCCGATGAGATCGTTGAGATTTTTCAATTGGCCTAATCCTTCTGGTGGCACTATGGCCCTGGGGTCGACTCAGCCTCTAACATAAATGAGTACCAGGAGCAATCCTGGGGGTAAAGGGACACGCAAGGCCTACAAAATATTTCGAGTATTTGGAGCTGATGAAGCGAGCAAAGTGGAGAAAATTCTTTAAAAATAGAAGTTCATTACAAGTAAAACTGTAAATCACCTGTAAAAGAAGTGATGATCTGATTGAATTAATGTGAGGTAAGAATTTAGTGTCTTTTAACGTTTTAAACGGGAAAGTTAATTTTTTTGAAAATACGTTATTTTATTAGGTCATATTTAGGATTTTTGGTCATATTTAGTCATTTGAAGGCCATATTTGCAGTCATATTTTCCGCTCTTTTAGGCCATAAACATCCGAACCCTATTTATCACTAATTCATTGTTTGTACACGGTTTTATATTTCTAGACTAGTAGCGTATGCTACTTATATATGTTAACCATAATAAGATAAGTTATGTTTAATAAAGTAGGTTAAGTGTCTACTCTTTTTAAACACTGAGCATAGGTGGAAATTATAAATGAAAAAGAACAAAAATATCAGTTCGCCAGTCTTCGGCGATTCGGTTGTCATTGTCTTATGCGCGAAAATGGTTGATTATCGTCGTTGCCGCGCAACATCTAACATGGCGGCCTTTCGAGAATCCTTCAAAATTTTCAGTCAAGTATTTACCAAACAAAATAATGGATCGGCCCACTTCGAATCCACGTCTACTGGTTTTACAAAAAATACCAAGGACTCCTGGATATCTAAATTTAGAAAGAAAATTAGGTCAATTTATATTTTCAAACCGAGCGACTCCGACCACAGTAAAGATTCAGCATCGGCATCACCTGAACCACCCCACCTCACCTTAGTGCCGAAGACAGAAAGGACACCTCACCAAGTCCAAGTCCGCCTCACCGGCCAGTCTTAGAATCGTGAAGCTACGGCCAACACACACCAGGTCTGTGATGGACATACCCCGCGGCAGAAGAGTCCTGTATCAGAAGAGAGGCAGCTGTCCCATATTCCCAACGAGCCACTTCCTGCCCATGCCCTCAGGTTTCAATATATCAGATTCCCGAATATATGCCTGAGTCCATCCCTAAGGTAATTAAATAGTATAACATGGAATCCGCCTTATACCATAATAGTTAGACCTGGGGTTTTAGGTTCTAAAATATTAGTTTTAGGCTTTTAACACAAGTAACTTAAATAGACTTTTAAAAGAGAAAATAGGCACTTAAAATAAGCTTTAAAAATGAGTAAATAGACAGAAAATAGACTTTAAAATACTACAATATGCTCTTAAACTGTAACGTGATATTTTTTTACTGTAAAAAGCGTGGTATACCTATTCTGAACAGAAATAATTGTAGTATTGCGATGCAAGCAATGGAGCATGCTGATTATTGAAAAAAAAAAAAAGACAGAATTAAAAATACTTTTATCAAAAACAGTTTTGTATTATATGAAAAATTCACACGGTATGTCCCTTCTTACTGTATATATATACCTGCTATTTGTTGTTTTGAGCGAATCCTCCCCGTCAGTCAGCATTCCTTTTGCGACAAGTGTTTGGGAAAATCAAGTTTCTGTGAAAAACCCACCCTCTGTTGTTCTGCCCTTTATTCAGGGATGCCCATTAAATGATTGTAAAAGTTACAGAAGTTGGATTTTATTTTAAATTTACAAAATAGGCATTTTAGGCACTAAAAGAGCAAAAATAGGCTCCAAAGGTCCAAATAGGCATTTTAGGACACTATAAAACTCTATAAATTTAAGTGATATATATTTAAATGTCAACAAATTTACAGAACTTCATGTTATTTCATAAGGAACAAAATAGGCATTTGCCTTAAAATCCCAGGTCTAATAATAGTACACAAGCCCATAAAGACATTTATCAAAACAGGAGTATGTGGCTATGCTCGTTTTCCAAGATTTTCATACGACTGTCTTAATGGCCATTATGGGCAATATTAAAAACACTTTTTTATTTCAGCTGTACTCTCACTCATTCACCATAGCCACAGTCCGTTCTTTGAATTCTTTGTCACAAGATATCAGGGGTAGTTGGAGCTTAAACTCTTTCAAATCTGCGCTTATTAATCAATTATTGCCCACTGAACAGAACTAGCTCTTTTACTCACACCATCTCTCATTTTACATAGCATTACTTCTTCTTCTTATAACTTAAATAACTACCCAGGCCTATAACTTTATTTCACAAACTTAAAAGTTCCATTATAACTTAATTTGACATTTTCCTTGTTTTGCTTGTAATATTATTTTTTCTTCGATGAAACTTACGCTTTTTATGAAACATATGCTTTTTACTTAATTAATTATTATGATTAGCCTTAACCTTAGTTTTAGTATTAGTCATTAGTATCTTATCCATTACTTTGTTATTAATGTAAAACTACATTGTATTTTTAACCTGCTTGAGTGGAAGAGAAGGTCTTATGGCCTTAACTCTGCCAGGCAAAATAAATAATTTATACTCCTTTTAGCTGCGAGGCCATGCCAGGGGTTCGGGATATGCGTCTATACAGTAGGGCAGGCCATGGAACAATTGATTATCAATTGTTTCTATTACTGGAGTATTTTTATGGAGTAAATTCAACTGATATTAATTTAAATGGATATGATACAAGATGAAATGGTGAATATGATTCATGGTATGTAAATATCCAATTCGGCATTTGCCTTTACGACTGGGGAAACAAAAAAAAAAATGTCAAATAGGCAGGCCACGAGATTTAAAAACATTATTCAGGTCTAGTTGATATTGTGGTGCCAACGGCGGGACTATAAGGTATACGTCACGGGAAACCGGGGCACCCGGCTGCCCTGATCCCATTTTGTACATCCCAAATGCAAGACGGATCCACAGAGATTTGATCCCGGGTCCCAGCAGTGGAAGGCGAGCAGTCTAACTGCTCAGCCATGGATGAACTATTAAAAAAATACTTGCATTAACAATTATTGCTTTAAGTCTCTATAGTTTCATAATTTATAGTTAGTATGCTATATAATATACGAGGGTGGATCGAAAAGTAAAGCATAATAATTTCTTTTACAAAAAGTTTAATAATTACAATTACAAATAAATGCACACGTGAAGGGACATCTTTTGTTTACTTTTCTATATAGTCGCCAAGTTTCTCAACACATTTCTCCCATCGTGATACCAGTTTAAAAATATCATGTTCATAGAAGTTCGTTCGGTTGGCGTATAGCCATCTGCGGAATGCTGTTTTCACTTCTGCGTCTGACGCAAAGCGTTTACCGGCCAGAAATTTCTTCATGGGACCAACGCTTTGCGTCAGATGCAGAAGTGAAAACAGCAGTCCGCAGATAGGTATACGGCAACCGAACGGACTTCTATGAACAGGGTATTTTGAAACTGGTATCACGATAGGAGAAATGTGTTGAGAAACGTGGCGACTATATAGAAAAATAGACAAAAGGTGTCCCTTCATGTGTGCTTTTGTTTGTAATTGTACCTATTAAATTTTGTAAAAAAAATTGAGTTACTTTTCGATCCACCGTCGTATATTTTTAGCACTGCCTTTTAGACTGTATTACTCGTGTATACACTGCCTGTCCTATACGGCTAATTTTGCGTATGCACATTTTGCGTATGCACATTACAGATGGCAGTACCATTCACATCCAGCTGCAATACCCTTTACATTACCGTATGTTGTGTTGCCCTCTGAAGTATAAACTCGGAAACTGAAATATGCTGGAATTTCATGCTATCTGGGTGTGAACTGTGTCGCCTCTACTGGAGAAATTAGGCAATTTAACTACACTGTACTCTGAACTCCATGTTAAAATTAAGCATGGACAGGCAGTGTAATTCTCGAGACGGCGGTGGTTTTTAGTTAGCACTCAATATAATGAAGGGTCCTTTATCTTTTTAATTCATCTCTAAGGTGTATATGGCTTACAAGATGCCGACAGGAGCCGTTGAGAGATTCAGATCCCCACCTGAAGCGACTGCTACCTATGCCGGGGAGCCACAAGACTCAGCAGCCACAGCGAAAGCGAACGTGGGAATTAAACCACAGGGTCTCCGTAAAACTTTGATTAGAGGAAACAAACAAATGGCTAGCACAAATGAACCCAAGTTTCCGCCTCCAGTTCTAGTGAAGACTTTAGAATCAACTCTAGACTTCCTAGCAATTCCGTCTACGATTTACCCAGAAATTAAAAGGAATCACGCATACAAACCAGAGGTATTCAGCTTCTCCAAACGCTCATCCACATCTGAACTCTGGCCTTCCTACGAGACAATGGCGCAATCCTAAAAGCTGAAGGAGCAAAAGAGAGCATTTGAGGCTTTAAAATCCCAAGTCGTCATGGCAAAGTACAAACCATACACCGATAATCCAGTGAAAAGGGATGACGACAAAATTCGTGGCATGTACAGTCTATCCAAAAGCTTATCCGAATCAGAACCTCGGCCTTCCTACGAGACATTGAACCAAGCCACGAAACCTGGGGAACAAAAGAGTGAAATTGAGGTTTTCAAGTCCCAAGACGCCGCAGAAAAGTACAATCCATATCACAATAATCCAGAGAAAAGGGATGGTGACAAAATTCGTGGCATGTACAGTCTATCCAAAAGCTTATCCGAATCAGAACCTTGGCCTTCCTACGAGACATTGAACCAAGCCACGAAACCTGGGGAACAAAAGAGTGAAATTGAGGTTTTCAAGTCCCAAGACGCCGCAGAGAAGTACAATCCATACCACAATAATCTTGTGAAAAGGGATGGTGACAAAATTCGTGGCATGTACAGTCTATCCAAAAGCTTATCCGAATCAGAACCTCGGCCTTCCTATGAGACATTGAACCAAGCCACGAAACCTGGGGAACAAAAGAGTGAAATTGAGGTTTTCAAGTCCCAAGACGCCGCAGAAAAGTACAATCCATATCACAATAATCCAGTGAAAAGGGATGGTGACAAAATTCGTGGCATGTACAGTCTATCCAAAAGCTTATCCGAATCAGAACCTTGGCCTTCCTACGAGACATTGAACCAAGCCACGAAACCTGGGGAACAAAAGAGTGAAATTGAGGTTTTCAAGTCCCAAGACGCCGCAGAGAAGTACAATCCATACCACAATAATCTTGTGAAAAGGGATGGTGACAAAATTCGTGGCATGTACAGTCTATCCAAAAGCTTATCCGAATCAGAACCTCGGCCTTCCTATGAGACATTGAACCAAGCCACGAAACCTGGGGAACAAAAGAGTGAAATTGAGGTTTTCAAGTCCCAAGACGCCGCAGAAAAGTACAATCCATATCACAATAATCCAGTGAAAAGGGATGGTGACAAAATTCGTGGCATGTACAGTCTATCCAAAAGCTTATCCGAATCAGAACCTTGGCCTTCCTACGAGACATTGAACCAAGCCACGAAACCTGGGGAACAAAAGAGTGAAATTGAGGTTTTCAAGTCCCAAGACGCCGCAGAGAAGTACAATCCATACCACAATAATCTTGTGAAAAGGGATGGTGACAAAATTCGCATCGTATACAGAATCCCCAAACGCTTATCCAGATCAGAGTCCAGGCATTCGTATGAGACACTGGAGCAATCCACGAAATCAGGGGAACAAAAGAGAGCAATTCAGGTTTCAAACTCCCAAGATGCAATGGCAAAGTACAGTCCAAATCACGATAACCCAGTGAAAAGGGATGGTTACAAAATTCGTGGCATGTACAGTCTATCCAAAAGCTTATCCGAATCAGAACCTTGGCCTTCCTACGAGACATTGGACCAATCCACAAAACCAAGGGAACAAAAGAGATTTATTCAGGTTTCAAACTCCCAAGATGCAATGGCAAAGTACAGTCCAAATCATGATAACTCAGTGAAAACTGATAGTGACAAAATTCGCATCGTGTACACTCCCTCCAAACGCTTATCCAAATCAGAACCCAGGCATTCGAATGAGACACTGGAGGAATCCAAGAAGCCTGAGGAACAAAAGACTGCAACTGAGGTTTTCGAGTCCCAAGACGTCATGAAGAAGTACGATCCACATCATAGTGGCCCAGTGAAAATGGATGGTGATAAAGTTAGCAGCGCGTACAGTCCCCAAGAACCCATACTCGACGGAATCCTCACGAGACTCCAATTCTTCAAGCCTCAATCCAATATGGGCGCCCAGCCTCTAAGTTATCCACCGCCTACCCTCATGAAATACGACGACTCTAAGGTGCTTCGTCGCCCAAGTTTTCACCAGTTACAGCAGATGAAAAAAGTGGAGGAACAGAAAACAGCCTACAAGGAGCAAATACAAGCGTCCCACACATTGCTTGCAATGTATCAGAAAAATAAGCAAAGTGACATGAAAGGCACAAATAACTTCTTTGACCTCACGGATACGACACCAGAGACACTCAACACGCATAGTACGCATGCGCAAAATAATCCTGCAACCGCCGATCAGCCGGAGAGTGCTCAACTGCCGGAAGAAGAGAAACCAGAAGTAAAGGAAGTAGGAAACAGATATGAGAAACTAATGAAACCAACAACGAACCTTCCAGTTCCTGTAGAAGCGCACCCTGAGAACCGTGTAGCATTGACTAGAAGACACAGCTTCAAGCTGTTTGAGAAGAGACCCACATTGCGAGAACACGTCGCTAAACTAATCAGTGAGAGGATCGCCAGAAGTAGAACGTACTTCCCGGAAACCTTCCTCTACGTCAGCAAGTTGATCAGAGAGCTCAGGGAATTCGCTTATGATGCAAGGGATCCTCCCGCACAAACCCCCCGCTTGCTGCCTCCCCTCCGCTTGCTACCTCCTCCATCAGAAGAACCGAAGCCGGAAAAGAGTGCAAGGGACGACTTGCATCGACCATCTCAGTCCATCGACTTGGCCCCCAATCTGCATCAGAGAATGCCTGACAAACCACCGACACCACTTGAGGAACACAGACCTCCATCAGCAAAACTGACACCGCCTCCTGAAGAGGCACCAAAATCAACTGGAGAGTACAGCTCTCAAGTAGAAGAAACGCTTGGCATCAAGCTACCACAAGCAAACGTACGTCGACTGTCCTCGTCCGAGATAAACTTGGCCAAACTGAAAGACTTGTCCCTAGAAGATCGCCTGGTAGTATTCGCTACGGAATTCCCTGTTAAATTTCGCTACTACGAGGTTAATCCTTCCGGAATCCCCAACCAGCCAAAAAGACTGCAATTCAAGTACAGAGCTGAAAATATAGACTTCATGGACAGCACTCCAGAACTGTCTCAGAATGTGGTGCAAACCACGCGAAACTTCGAACAACTAAATGAGGCTAGCAGTACAGCTAGCAGGCTTCGCCAAACAAACCGGTGAAGCGTCAAACAAACACAGGCTTCATTAAGTGCCAAACAAACGCTGGCACCTGAAGGCTTGCACAAGCCCAAGTATACGCAGCAGCAATAAAATAGTGGCCGCAGAAAGTTCGTAAGCCGCTGGGCTTTCATTGATTTCAATGACAGTAAAGAGCACAATTTCATTCATTGCAAAAGTATTGTGGCAATTTAAATTGATCAAACTTTTCAAAATCTATATAACATCAACAGAAAATAGCGGACTTATAAGTTTGGACATGTTCTTATACTATAAAATTGTGGATTGTTCATGAAACCCGCAGGGCTTTCATTGATTTCAATGACAGTAAAGAGCACAATTTCATTCATTGCAAAAGTATTGTGGCAATTTAAATTGATCAAACTTTTCAAAATCTATATAACATCAACAGAAAATAGCGGACTTATAAGTTTGGACATGTTCTTATACTATAAAATTGTGGATTGTTCATGAAATCCATGGCACAGATGGCAACTCAAGATTATAATGTTACCTTGAAACTTGTGAAATACCGCGCTTATGATCAAAATATAGGGAGAGTAATAAATCAAGCAGAGTGCAGAACTTCTTGGATCTGGCATTACAATTTATTTGCAACGAGGGTGGACCAAATATAAACGAGACTATTTTAGGGCATAATTTTCAGCTAAGGAAGCTGCTACTTTATGGCATGTTGAGGGGAGACGCCCTTGTGAGATTGCGATACGGGAACAGGATATCTCAGGAAAAAGTGCACCCTTCCGTTGCGCAGTGCATTATCTAGCTCATGAAAGCGCAACATTTTGCGCAAACTGGTGACACAGTTCAGGGAACAAACTCTGTCAACGTTGCGTGTTTTTACTTGGCACAAGGCGTTTGTGAGAAGCCGTGGAGTTCCCTATGAAAGCCAAGTCTGGGCATTCAGAAGGCTTTTGACTGCTTTTTTTTTTGGGGGGGGGGAAGGGAGAGCATTTTATACGTTGATTTTGTACAATATCGTTGCGCAATCAATGCGGCGTACTACTGCGAGGTTTTCAATGAGGCTAAAAGACGTGACTAACCGGTAGAAGAAGAGATCCTTCTTCATGACAATGCAAGAGCTGTCACACGTACCAAAATGAAGAAAATAGTTTAACAACCTTCTTAGTGTCCTGATTTATTAGCTTGCGATTTTCATCCTTTTTGGTCCAGTCCAAGAAGCTGAGGATGGCCAGCAATTCGACAACGTTGATGGGATGGAGCAATTCGTACGCAATTGGCTAATGACACAACCAACTCTTTTTTTTTTTTTTTGGAATTAAAAAGCTACAGATTTGCTCGGAAAAAATGCATTTCCAAAGCAGGAAATTCTATTAAAAAAATGAAAACACTTGATTTTGTGTTTATTGCAAACAAAAATAAATGAAAAATAGTCTCGTTTATATTTCATCTACCCTCGCATCATAAAAGACAGAGGTTATCTGCCTCTCTACACCTAGTATTTTATTTAATACAATATAAGACAATGAGATAAATTTAAAAGGGCATAAGTTAAGAGCAACAACAATGCCAGAGTCAATGCATAGGTTGTCTACCTCAGAATTGAGTGCTATAATGGAAGAACAGTTACACACTCTGCCCAAATAAAAGTTTTGCCTCTTAGTATAATATATTTTTAATGACATTCTCTTCATGTAAATCGGTTTTAAAAATGAAGAGAATGTCGTTACCACATCGCATCCCCGAAGGATACACAACCCAAATAAAATTTGATTAATGCACTCACGTAACTTTCTTTACTCTAAACATAGGCAATACAGCTTTCTCATTTCACCCTCTGATATAGAAGAAGAGGCTGTATTGCAAAGAGCACGGATACAGTTATTTCAACCTGATGCCAAACTTTATTCTTCACGAGGTAAGACTGAGTTTCTATAAACAATGGGTGGCTTATAACTATCCTTCAGAGAATTTATGCAAAAAAAGTTTTTAAAAAAAGTATTAGCTCTTAGAATAAGCACCCCAAGAACAAAATTTAAAGAAAATCGTAAGAGACGTTTTCGAAAAATGGCGAAAAATGACATTTTCTTGATATAAAGTGGCATTAAGAGTAAGAGTGTCACATCCCCAAAAGATAACTGAGTCAAATACAAAATGTTGTTTTTATAAGATTTTTCGTTCTAGAGCTAGGCTGTTCACACACACACACACAGACATATTTATAAAAAATAGCCTTTTTTTATTCAGGTGACGTCAAAACGTGTATTTATGTTAAAAACTTGATTCGAATTTCGGGCTCGAAAACTTCCTCTCCTATGGTACCTATGGTACGGGTAGAGGAAGTAAAAAAGTACTTCTAGAGCCTATTAAAGGCGAGCGGGACGCTGATAGTCTAAGGCGAGCGACAGACGTTCAAATTTCAAAATTATGTAAAATCTTATTTACACATGACCTGGGACTTAGAGCCTTCCAGTCGGGTGGATGGATGTAGTAATTCTGGGCTTTCGGGAGCTACTAGCACTGCGTCCAAGGAAGTTTCCTGGTCGGAAAAGATGGGTTAGTTATTATTAGGGTTCGGATGTTTATGACATGCCATATTGTTATCCTGACCACCATTCTCGCCAAAAACACAAATTAAACATGAATCGCACATTTACTACCCAAATCGGACCGTTTTTATCTTTCATTTAAAGTCATATTTTGGTCATTTTCTTTGTTCTTGGGAAATTCACCTATACACTTTACTTTTCAAGTTTCCCCATAAATAATTGTAACATACTGTTAGAAGAACTTAAAGACAATATCACAACAGAAAATAACTCTGTCTCGGAAATTTTGTGTTGAAGAAAACAAATTATTTCTGAAAGCAAGCTTCAATAATGATAAAATGATTCATAATTCTTATTTGTAACTCTTATGGTTGTTGAGTTATATGTAGTTTCTCCCAAATACGCTACCCTAAAAAGTGTGATATTTCAGTTCTATCAAATTAATAGAAGGAGTTGAATCAAGAAATAGAAATTTGGAATGTGAGTTAGGCACATGAAAGGCTTCTTTCATGCAATTTTTCAGATTTTTTGAAGGGTGCCCATCAGAGATATTTAAGCCCAAAAATAGTCGAAATCTGAAAAACGATAATATTTGAAGCCAGTTTAGAAATAAGGGATGTATTTTTAGACCCTGATTTTTTCCTCACAGTCAAATCACATGCAGGTTTGAACATTAAAAAAATTGTGAATGTTTACAATCATTTCCTTCTCATATAAAATTTTGTCCAAAAAGTGATTTTTGGGGAAAAATTTACCCGAATTTCAAACTCATATTTTCATATGAAAAATTGTGTGTTGAAGAAAACAATAAAGTATTTCTGAAAGTACGCTTCAATAGTTACAAAATGGTTCATAATTCAAATTTCTAACTCTTATGGTTGTTGAGTTATGAAAATGTTTGTAATCAGCTACATTCGCAAAAATATGTGTTACACCAGGATTGAAAAATGGACACCCCTGGGAAACCAAGAACACAAGATTTTTTTAAAAACTTATTTTGATATCTTGAAACATGTATGAACTCATATACAAACAATTATTTTTTTCTAAAATGGTCATGCAACCACTGTTGGATGATTTGGCATGGAATAACCCTATACCGTTCGCGGCTTTATTTGCGTAGATACTTCACCCGATCGCTCGGGAATAAGATCTGTGCCCGCCGCGACGCAGAAACCCGCATGATTCGCCAACTCTTGCGTGGAACTCACAGTATAAACAGTATTTGTAAAAGCACCATCAAATAAATAAATAAAATCAGGTAAACTGATATAACCAAGTTCCAGTATGTTATTTTTAATCAGTGATAAACGCAATTATGACAAGCCCATGCAGAAAAGTTAATTTTGTAATAAATCTCCGAGTTAAACTCCAAAAACAAAATGTGCTGGCAATAATAATAATGATGCAATAGGCCTACGATTCGCTGAAATGTCTGTTTCAAGTTTAAAGCAGCCTTAAAGGTTATGAATTAATAAAAAGTCAATATGAAATCTGTCAGGAATTACATTAGGTATATTGGTGCACAGAAACGAATATAAAAAATACTCACATTAAAATATAGCCTAAAGTAAATATCGGTAGCTACATGACCATAGAATACACAATATAATATCAATATTCAACGGCTAGCTGTTATAAATCGTTTATTTACATTATTTAAATTATTTAGTCCACATTGACATCGTTATGAAGAAACAAACCAATCAAGGTTGCTAACAATATCAATATACGATTGGCAATTTGTTACGTATTTTAATATATTGTGGGCCATGAAAGAATATTCATTACAAAATTAATATTGATATACTCGCTATTTCGGTACCGGTCAACCGATTTGGCCCTAATTCAATAGGCTTGTACCCAAGAACGTCATAAATTCGTACAACAAGTTACAAGAAAATCCGATAAAGCGTATTTGAGTTATCCGCGCCTTTGTGATATATTACCATAAAAAAGGCACTAAAGTGGGCATTATTCCGGTACCGGCCAACCGATTTCATCCAATATCAATAGACCTCTTCCCAGGGACATTATAAATTCGTATACTAAGTTTCATGAAAATCTGATAAAGCGTATTTGAGTTATCGCGTCTTTAAAATAGACACGAAATTGGGTTTTACTCCGGTGCCGGTCAACCGATTCAGTCCATTATCAATAGGGTTCTTCCCATGAACATTATGAATGTATATACAGTACCAAGTTTCATTAAAATCCGATTAAGCGTACTTGAGTTATCGCGCGTACAGACACACGGACGGACGGACAGACAGACAGACGGACAGACATTTTCCCTCCCCACACACAATCTCATAAAGTACCATACTGGCACTTAATAACACGTGTGAATTGATTAAAGCGAGGGAAGAACTGAGGTCAGTGATAATAAAATCAGGTAAACTGATGTAAAAAAGTGCCAGTATGTTTTTGTTTAATCAGTTATGACTGCAATTATGATATGCAGAATATGTTTTTCTTTTTTTAAATTGATTTCCAAGTTAAGCTTCAGATTTATTCATTAAGCAGGGCTTACGGAAGAAGAAAGGTCTACCATCTCGGCCACCTGGGTCATTTTAACGGTCTAGTTGGATAAGCGCATGTAAAACAATCGTGATCGTGTTTTTTGTCATAGCTACCTGTATTTTAATTTCCAAGGCCTTATAAGATCACAGTAAAACAATAGGCTATGTTGTCAAGATAACTGATTTTCATTTTTTTTATAAATTCTTTCGAATACGTATATTGCCATAAAATAGGCACTAAATTGAGCATTACTCCGAAACAGATCAACCGATTTTATCCATTATGAATAGACGTCTTCCCACGGACATTGTAAATGTGTATACCAAGTTTCATAAAAATCCGGTAAAGCGTATTTGAGTTACCGCGTCTTTAAAATATACACTAAATTGGGTTTTACTCCGGTACCGGTCAACAGATTAGGTTCAAATTCAATAGGGCACTTCTCATGGACGTCATAAATGGGTATACCAAGTTTCATGGAAATCCGTTACAGCGTATTTGAGTGATGACGCCTTTCTATGAGAAAGGCGCCATAATCTATTAAAATAGGCACTAAATTGGGCATTACTCCGGTACCGGTGAACCGATATGGTTCAATATCAATAGGGTTCTTCCCATCGACATTATGAATGTTTATACCAAGTTTCATGAAAATCCGAAAAAGCGTACTTGAGTTATGGTGCGTACAGACGCACGGACAGACAGACAGACAGACGGACAGACATTTTTTCGTCCAACACACAATCTCATAAAGTACCATACTGGCACTTAATAAAATCAGGTAAACTGATATAACAAAGTGCCAGTATGCTTTTTTAATCAGTAATAATTGCAGTTATGATATACAGAAAATAAGTTTTTTTTTTTTTTTTTTTTGTTTGTTTGTTTTTTTTTTTTTTTAATAGATCTCCGAGTTAAACTCCAGATCGATTCATTAAGCAGGGCTTACGGAAGAACAAAGGTCTAAAGTTTGATTCTTAACCTTAATTCACATTGGTATACACTGATATACTAATTCTTAAAATATGTAAACATTTTACAAAATGCATTGACAATGAAATAGTACAGTAAGCCAATAAGAAGAGGATAGTTCCACCTAGCGGTATGCAGTTTTGTTCTGAGTATAGGCGTATGCAATTTTAACGCAACGCAATAACTTTAAAGCTAGTTTCTGTTCGTGAAATAACATTTATAGGCATAAGTTATGTTATTCTTTAGGAATGATGTTGTAGGTCAATGAAAGACAATGAATTCCCAGTTTTTTTAAAAGAAAAATGCAATACTTATTTAAGCACATTGACAAAATAGGACACAAGAATGGAATTGGTTCAATTTAACACAATTGATAATAATAATAATAAAAAAAATTTGCTATAGGGTGGACTCGAACGTGATATTTCTTGATTACTAGACAAGCATCTTACCCCAAGACCAAACCACACTGCGACTTTTGAGTGTCCAATACAAAAGAATACAATCTCGTCGTAGCTCACAGAAAAGAAAAATCACCGTATTTCGGAATTAGGCTATATTTCGAGCCTTCTAGTTTTCTTATGTTACAATATAGTATTATTTCATTCATTGGTAACATAATATTCGCGATATTCGAGTCATAAAAGCGGATTTGGCCCTCACTAAAGCAGCGTACCAACTTATGCAAATTCTCAGAAGTTAATGTTTTTATTTATTAAGAGGTCAGGGGTTATAAATCTGACATAGGCTGAAGTAAAATTCAATGCTTTAATCTAATTGTAATCAATTTTAGCAAAATAATTAGTCATTATACAACAGCATTTCATCTATAATCGTACATATGGGAACATTTGTTTTTCATGTAGATGTCAACTGTCCATGGCAACTGAAGGAAGCTTTATAAGCTGTCATTAATTGATGACGCTATAAGAAAGAACCGAGAATTTGATTTTGCATTTGAAGAAGGTGCCTTCTTTTTACCCTCCTTTACTAAAGAAGGTTTCGACAGGAATTGAAGGCTTGTTCCAGAATTCCCCGTTATTTACCTTAGTTATGGGACTCGCCCGCTGATTGGTTGGCCGCGAGCCAATCAAAATGCTTCGAATTGAACCAAAATATTATAATAAATTTGATTGATAATTACTCTTTATTTCGGTACTGGACAACCGATTAGGTCCAAATTCAATAGGCTTATTGCCATGATTGTTATAAATAAGTATACGAAGTTTCATGAAAATCCGATAAAGCGTATTTGAGTTTCCGCGCCTTTTCTTATATGATACCATAAAAGGGCACTAAATTGGGTATTAATCCGGTACCGGCCAACCGATTTGGTCCAATATCAACAGACATCTTTCCATGGACATTATAAATAGGTATTCCAAGTTTCATGAAAATCCGATAAAGCGTATGTGAGTTATGGCGCCTTTAAAATATACACTAAATTGGGTTTTACTCCGGTACCGGTGAACCGATTTGGTTCAATTTCAATAGGGTTCTTCCCATGGACATTATAAACGTGTATACCAAGTTTCATTAAAATTCGATAAAGCGTATTTGAGTTAGAGCGCGTACAGACACACGGACGGACGGAAAGACAGACGGACAGACATTTTTCGTCCCCCACACAATCTCATAAAGTACCATACTGGCACTTAATAAAAACTAGAAGTAATCAATTAACCCATTATTGGTCGACATGTGAGTGCTGCACTCACTTTTGATTTCAAAGTGTTTAATATTATTTACCACTGAAGCCAATACAGTTAGATACTGTATACCTTTCACTGAACAATAATGTTGACAAAAGTTCTGGAGTGTTCAAACATTTCATTGTCCTACAGATAGCAAAAGACGTGGTATGCAGGGGTGCCCACAGGGGGGAGTTCAGACGCAGACCGCGTCATTGAAATTTCTGGGGGGGGGGGCAAAATAATAGCGTTTTATGAATTTTCTGGGGGGGGGGTTGAAAATTGTTGCAAAATTAGCGTTTTATATGCTAAAATTAAAAACTGCTAAGCTAACTAGTTTTTTAGTGCTAAATAGCGTAAAATGTGATTTTCATTAGTTCCATATTTAAAAATTTTCCGTGGGTGGACACCCGACTTAAGTAACAATTTCTTGTTTACATTGGCATGTCTTAGAGTATGGTAAACAAATTTCCTAATTCAAGTAAGAATCAGCTTCAAAAATTTTATGTCATAACCGGGATTTGAACACGGATCTTCGGCTTAACGCGCCGATGCTCTACCATTGAGCTACCATGACAACATGCCAGTCTGACATCAAGTTCCTCAACTGATTCAGAAGACAAGGCAAACCACGGGAGGTTTCTCTCCGTCGAGAACACACATCCAAATGGCGTCCTACCCTTGTAGGTACTTTGAAGCCTAGTTATTATTTATATACTATTAATTAAGTGGAAGGAAAGGAAATAGACATTAAATCCATGTCTGGGATATTAATATTAAGTCTTCCGAATCAGTTGAGGAATTTGATGTCAGACTGGCATGTTGTCATGGTAGCTCAATGGTAGAGCATCGGCGCGTTAAGCCGAAGATCCGTGTTCAAATCCCGGTTATGACATAAAATTTTTCAAGCTGATTCTTACTTGTATTAATATCCCAGACATGGATTTAATGTCTATTTCCTTTCCTTCCACTTAATTTCCTAATTAGTTTTTGAGTGCTAAAATAGCGTAAAATGTGATTTTCATTAGTTCAGTATTTAAAAATTTTCCGGGGGTGAACCCCCCACTTAGGCAGGCCTAATGATTTCTTATTTACAATTGGCATGTCTTAGAGTATGGTAAACAAATTTCCTAACTTGTTTTTCTGTGCTAAAATAGCGTAAAATGTGATTTTCATTAGTTCAATATTTAAAAATTTTCTGAGGATGGACCCCGACCCCCCGGCACTTTCGACCCTGCCCGCAATTATTTTCTGGTTACGTCATTGTTGCACTTATTATATTATTAATATAATGTTACAAAGTGGCCCAAGAAGTTAAAGAGAAAAAAATTAATTAATTAAAAAAATTGCCCCCTAGAAAATATTATATGAGCGCCCTTGTCGACAGCCAATCAGGTGGGGGGGGGGGGGGTGAGTCATGAAGTTTGGGGGGGTGAGCACCCCTGTGGTATGTGTCAATGAAGTGAGCGTGCTACTCACCATTTGTGTTATAAAAATGTCTCCTTGTTTTGTTATTATTTCTGGAGTACAGAGGTAAGCTATTGCTGTTTCCACCAAATTTTCGACTCATTGTCAATCAATCCTCTGCAGTTTTTAGGTTGTGACTCATTACTGTGTTAGTTTATGTAGTGTTATAAAGATTCAATCACAAGATGGAATGTCAAGCACAACAAGCAATGAAATGGCTCCAGAAGTTGAAGATTAATCTCTTACCCATTTTGATTTTCTGAAAATGATAGCATGTCAGGCCAAGGAAGAAAATCTAGACAAAGAAAATCCTTAACCCAGTGAAGTAGATTCAGCCTCGAAAGTCTCAGCAGAATCCGAATTTGTGCTCACATTTTCCACAATAATTAGGCAGAGACAAAACGACTTTGTGAAACACTCACCCTCCACCACATAATAATATACTTACTAGAAAGAGGAATATTGTGAATCATATGCTGGGAGTAAAACAAGGAACTCAAAACGCAATTCTGTAATGTAATGTTTTGTAATGCCCTGATTATATTATTTACTGAAAGGTATTGAAAGAAATATGTTTCCCAGAACATGTAAATAACAAAATCTTGTTGAAAAACAATATGTAGATAGTATAAAGATGAATGGTACTATGCGGCACTGTGCTCACATGTTGCACGGGATTCATAGTTCATGGAAATGCACAATGTCAGTTTCCATACATCATGCAGAAAAACTGTCAATGTGCGAATGTGTGAACTATGTGGTAATGGTTTCTAAGTACTCTAGGAACAAATCTATTAAGTTAAAAAACTTTTCAATACTATCGAATATCAATATTTTTTTGCTGACATTATACCATTATCGTTATTTGTAACCAATATTCATATTGATATCAATATTGATATTTTGCTTCTGATATCCCATCTAATGGGCAGTTAGTAATGACATCAACGGTCTTCTGGCAAAATTAATCTTAATCTTTCTTGGAGGTATATTTATTTTATTTTATTCAAATAACCAGATTAGCTCCCAATGAAATATTTACTATATCAACAAAAATAATTATTGCAACTATAATTCTCTTCCCAATCACATTACTAATAATACAAAACTAACTGAAACAAAATTTCACAGGAAAAGGAAAACAACATTTTTTTTGTTCCTATAAAAGTGGATTTTGCTAGCCTTTCATAAGGATAGAGGTCCTAATTTTTTTTCTAAATGGTACTTATTAATTGTATTTTAGAAATACATGTATGTATTTCTCAAGTTTCAAAAAAAAAAAATCTTTTTTGTGTTATACAATCAATTTCAAGTCACGTTGAAGGTATTTTAGTTGTTGTTGACAGAAGGTACTTTAACATTTGAAACGTCCTTATTGACTGGTAAATGTCAATCCATTTATAATAACACTTTACAAAAATTTAAGGCAAATTACCCTTACTACCGGATTACCCTCATCTCCCACACACAACAAATATTTTTTTTTACTAACTCTATAAGTTTGAATCAAATTACAGTGTTGACTGCTTGAAATTTCAAGCCACTAGAAAGATAAAATCAAATCTATATTGTATATAAGAAAAAGCAAGATGGATTTATAATCTAACTGCAGAGTATATATTTCCTGTGGATGCTTATCTTACAGAAAGTGAAACGAGAAAGATAAGCCTGGGAATTACTTCATGTTCCCCTACATCCTTCCTGGAAGTCAGCAAACACAGAACTTTATCTCTTGCTATGTATGAACAGAGAAGTACAACTGTATTGTCTGGATATTTCATCTAGGGTGTGTTCTATACAAGGTACTGGTATGTATTAATAGTACTCAAACATGTTTGCTCACAACTTATAAATCTGGTAAAGGAATTTATGAATGAGTATCAAAAGAGTTAACACCACTAAACTGGGGAATTAAAAGCTTAAGAGGTGATTATTGTCCCTTACCAGATCTTACTCAATTTTAAAAATAATTTTCCAGAAAATGATTACTGCAATGAATAGAAATCTGGAAAACTGATGGTGGAAATGGCAGTTTAAAAAAAAATTATTTTATGAAAAAATAGTTTCTCTTTTGATACTTGAGTAAAAATCAATATAATCAATATGGCATACAAGGCTGTGCTCTGATTATTGTATTTCCTGAAGTAGTATATAAGTTTTAATTTACTATATGAGTTGACATAAACACATTTTTTGCTTCACTTACCATATTTTGGTATGACGCATTTAAAGGAGCCTCCTCCCCATTTTCAAACACTCTGTCAACTGCCAAATCCTTCTCAGAAAGATTCTTTTGCGCACCTGGTGGACTTTTTATTAACTTTCTGATTAAACTGTCTTCCTCAGGTATTTCGAAATTCATTAGCTTGTTCTTGAATTTTGCAATGTAAATCTTTTCCCAAATTTCCACAGTTCACCAGGTGCGCAAAAGGATCTTCCTGAGAAGGATTTGGCAGTTGACAAAGTGTTTGAAAATGGGGAGGAGGCTCCTTGAAACACGTCATACCAAAATATGGTAAGTGAAGCAAAAAGTGTGTTTATTCAACTCATATAGTAAATTAAAATGTATTATAGTTGCTTTGTTCCACAAAGTCTTTATTAAGTATATAAGTTTCTGTACAGTAAGGGCACAAAGCATGCTTACCCCCCTTTATTTTCAACACTACGGCGGTTATAGTTGATTGATCAATATGAACACCTAGCTGATAGTTTCATAATCAGAGACATCAGTATGGAGACCATCATAACACAGCCAGATTCCGTTCCACGTTCTGGCAGATTTTTACGGAGATAATCAGGGGTCACATGACATTGTGTTATAACACTGACTTCAGACGTTTTCTTTTATATGAGGTGCATGCATGAAGTAAGTTTCCCTAGGGCCATTTACCCACAAAACAAAATTTCATGGAAATATTTATTGCAACAGATTTAGCAAGTGTTCAGCTATTTTGCAACATATTCGCCACAGGACTTGAGACGTTTGTCAAACCGTGGGACCAACTTTTGAACACTTGTGTCGTAGAAGTCTGCTGCCGGGGATTTGAACGATTGTGTGATAGTCTTCTCTGTTTCTCTGTCGATCTCTATCATTCTCTGTCATTCACTGTCATTTCTTGAGGGGTAGGAAAAGATGAAAATCTGTGGGTGCGCAGTCCGAGCTGTAGGGTGGAGACTTCAACACCTCCCTGCAAGTCTCTTCGGCTAGGAGATGTTTCAATATCCACCCTACAGCCCGACCTTGCTCCCAGTGATTTCCATCTTTTCCTACACCTCAATAAATGACAGAAAATGACAGAGAATGACAGAGAAGGAGATGGTTGTCACACAGTGGTTCAAATCCCAGGCGGCAGACTTCTATTACACAAGTATTCAAAAGTTGGTTCCACAGTATAACAAATGTCTCAATTTCTGTGGTGAATATGTGGAAAAATAGCTGAACTCTTACTATATCTGTTGCAATAAATATTTCCATGAAATTTTGTTTTGTTTGTTTAAACGGCCCTAGGGAAACTTACTTTATGGATGTGCCACGTATATCTAGAGAGTGCTAGGAATAGGACCTGAATATTTATAGGTACGTTAGATTGTCTCTGCTTATAGCTAAATCATACCTAGCTTAGTCGATGGACAAGTAAATACAAAGAACTACCCTGGAATTGAACCTTGGACACTAGCCAAGACAAAAGAAGAATATAAACATAGTTATATTTTACTGCATTCTATGCTATAAGAACTTAAAAATCAGGTCCCTAATTATGATAATCAATCAACCGTAACCATTGTAGTGTTGAAAACGTAGAGGTGGTATTCCTTCCCTGTAGTACAGTAATTAACTTCCTGTTTGTTCTTAATCACTTCACCTCACAGAAATATAATTAATACTATTAGCACTGGCAATTATATAGGTTCTTTTCCTCTTCTACAGATATCTGAAGAATTAGCCAATTAAAATGAAGGGCTTTTTTGACTTTCACCGTAAAGAGGGTTTCCCAACTACGTACCCACCAAACAAGACAGCAGTTACTGTTGATGTTCTTGAAGTGGGATTCATTCTGGCTTTTGTTATGCTTATACTATGTTTCTACCTTGTCTGTCTGGGATTTAGAGGAAAGTATGTAAGTAATATAATTATTATATAAATCGCCTTGAAATAATTTTAAAGGCCAGGATATTGATTAATTAATATATATTATGGTATTTTATAATATCAAATACAAATTTTATTTTTTCTTTACAGTATATGCTAGGATATACAAAAGAACATTGTTAGTAGGCAAATAGTGTCACAGTGAAATTCTTTTTACATAATTCAAGGTACAAAGGTGTTTACATTAGGCCTACATACTAACAAAGTATTCACCTTCATTATGCATATTCTAGACAGCAGTTAGTTCTGAAACTAAATTCATCCAGTGAGTAAAAAGCTTTATTTGTAAGATATCGTAAGCCCTACTGGGCTAAGTTTTCTTCAAATAATTTGAGACAATGTTTTTTTTAACATTGAAGTCATTTTCCCCCTTGTATTGCACTTGTGTGCGGTTAAAATTTTGGCATCAAATAAAATGGTCCCTAAAATAAAAATACTACGAAGAGTCAGTTGAGAGAGATTTTTTAATATTTCCAGGCATGAATTCCTTTGTGGATACTCACAAGATATCTAAGTGTTCTTTTCAAGCTCTTTTCACTGTGTTATCCATAATGCATTGATCAGTCTTTATACTTGTGCTATAGTTGTATTTAGCCTCTTTTATAAGTACAGTGATTTGAATTGATACACTATGTGTTTTCGAAATACAGTGAACTAAATGCCAAACATTAAATACATTTCTTCAATCATATTAACGGTATTTGTTCAGATACTGGTATTTCATAAAGACTCTGATAATTTAAAATCAAGTGACTCTCAGAATCAAGATTTTGTTTGGCAAAATATAGCATGAAAACCCTGTTTCTATGATGCTTTGTTCTTGCAAATTCAAAGAATCACTGACATGGCTTCCAACGGAGTGATGTCACAGATCCCTAGCTGCCCGCCATTCACAGTAATAATCAAGTTTCATGTGGCCAAGCAACTTGTGTCTCATTATTGTATGCAAGAGTTTGTGTGCCAATCTGTCGGAAATGCCTAGATGTTGTATTTTGGGTGCTCAAACACCAGAAATATAGATCTAGGAATAAGTTTCCAAATCGAGATTTCAGTCCAGGTGACTTCGAAATTACCTCCTGGCTTAAAAATGAACTTCTGGATATCAAAACAAGTAGACCCATTGTAAGAAAAACCTCACTTCCCTTTTTTAAAATTAAAACCAGGTGAACATTACAGGTCTCAGAGAGCATGTAGTACCTATATAAGGAAGAAGGTTGTCAAAGCCAAAAAGGATTCACTTAAATTACAAAGGAATGGTACTATGGTCAATGCTGGTGATTACAGATTATAATTATGATATAAACAGAACCATTAAAAGTGAAAAACTGAAATACTCATAACCAACAAAAAAGTGGATAGTGGTTTCACTTTATGAAAGTAAAAATGAGTGGCAAAAAAGACATAGTGAAATGGGTATTACATAATGTGAATGTGTCAAACATTCAACTAGAAGATGATCCTCATCTAGCCAAAGATGTTTCACAATGTATCACTTCAATGGCCAGTCCAGAATCGAAAGCTGTGAAGAGGTTCTCTTTCTCGTGATTCCAGGAACTTTAAAGGTACTATAATAACAATTTTGCCCAGTAGTAACTTTCAACATGTACATTTATTTAATTACGAGTTTAAATTTAGTGTAGATAATTAAAACTTTGATTTCGTTTACAGCAGAAGTTCAAATTTTAATAGTTTTTCTCAAAATGAATTGTTCTTCTAATTGCATGCAAATAAATGACCAAGACTAAGCATTTAATAAATGTAAGCCTAGTACTGTAAAAAAATTAGAATTGAATTTAAAAACTATGAATTACACTGTAGGATTAAAGTTCAGGGTTAAAGTTGAGAGTTAAAGTTTCAATTAATAAAAATATGAAATGTCTCTTCCTTCACCAGCATGAAGGTGTCTTTACTCTTTGTTAGGCTGAGGTATTCATATCGAATTTGTTTAATTACACATGAAGGTATTGCTTTTCTGTTTCCTTTTCTGAAAGGCTTCCAAGAATTCTTAATAGACTAGGCAAATTGTCTATAAGCTACATAACATATCGCATATTCCTATTGTTCAATACTCACAACTCTTCTCTTTCAAAATTGGATTCCACCAGTGACTTATCAATGGGGGGGGTCTGCCCCAGGCCCCGCTTTGAACATAGGTCTCAAAATTTGATTGGTTTATTTTATTATAACTGTGACAAGTCTTGGTTTGAGTTGTGTGAAATAGTTGTATATTAAAGTACATTATATTTTAAACAATGAATTAACTAAACAAGTTAGAAACAACCACATAGGAAATACCATAGGCACACTGTAATAATAAGTATATTCAGAAATGTCTGCCTATACACCACTAATAAGTTACAAACAAACGTTGAAGACTCGCAGGAAATTCAGATACAAGAGTATTTAGTGAATAAAATAAAAACACTCTTGTATTTGAATTTCCTGCAAGTCTTCAACGTTTGTTTGTAACTTATTAGTAGTATATAGGCGACATTTCTCAATATACATATTAATAACTGTAGGCCTACCACTTGAAACATGAAATTGATTAATTATATACATTGTAATAATATAAACCCCGATGAGCAAAAGAAGAGAGAGAATGGTGCAGGCGAACAGAATGAGATTCTAACCATACTACAATGCACTGACGTTATGTGGCGGCCTTATACAAAGAAAAGTACTAGAATTTTAGAAAAAAAAATTGTGAAAGAAAAATACCAAAGAAATAGCACTTCTTGCCAGTTTGATAGTTGGACAGTTCGAATTATTTGCTGTGCTTCATACTAGAAATAGCCTATAAGAAATTTGTGTTAGGCCTACCATCACAAAACAAAAAAAACATGAAACACAATTATACTAGTGGATGGGGAAAAAGTGAAAAAGAAGATGACTAGAGAGCAGTTCAATTTTGAAATTCGCTCAAAAGATACCTTATCTATGTTCCTATATATCCCCAAGTGGAGGTTACTGCTACTGATGCAAATTTTGTTATGCTTGTTTTCCGCGAGAGGATAGAGGGACAGCTGGTAAGTCCATTGCCTCCCAGCCCCTTCAGGAGACCAAGGTATTACTTGGATGTGAAATGGCCAAGAAATTTTGTCCAGAGGCTCTAATTCAGGCCTGGAGTTCTTTTACATGCTGTTAATCTAAGACACAGGACCCCCAGCTTAAAGTCCCTCAGAGGAGTTGACTGAAATGAAGTGTTCTAGTGTTCTAGTTGTCAATGCCGACCTTGGGAACCAGCAAGCAACTAAAACATTTTGCCTCATTCTACATCTACAAGGACGCTCATCACAGCCCAATAATCTGAAAGATTTTACACAAGACTCCAGTTGGGAGAGTCTATGTAATTATACAGTTGAACTTTGACACCCAATAAAAATAACAATAACAAAAGAATGATTGCTCTCATTTAAGGGTTCTGCAGTTGCACTATAGAACAAAAGGAGCTCTGTGCTGAGATAACTTTGAAAAACTTGAGAATCTAGAGTATATTTCTTATTTTTAATAATTATGTGCAGTTTTCACTAACTGAATAAAATCAGATAAACTGATATAACAAAGTGCCAGAAAGCTTTTGTTTAATCAATGATAATTGCAATTATGATATGCAGAAAATAAGTTACTTTTGTAATCAATTTCTGAGTTAAGCTCCAGATTGATTCATTAAGCAAGGCTTACGGAAGATACCTTGGGAGGTTTAAAGGTTTAAAGTTTGATAAGCATATGTGAAGGAATATGTAGGTAGTGTTATTTGTCAAAGTTAACTGCATTGCAACTTCCAAAGCCGTATATGAACACTAATACAATATATTGTCCTGAGAACTGATTTGCATTTCATACATTCAATCTAATATGTACTATCAAAAAATAGCTGCTAAATTGGGCTTTACTCTGGTACCGGTCAACTGATTTGGTCCAAAATCAATAGGCTTCTTCCCTTAGATGTTATAAATGTGTACACCAAGTTTCATGAAAATCCAATAAAGCGTATTTGAGTTATCATGCATAAAGACACATGGACGGACAGACAGACAGACATTTTTGAGTTCCCCACACAATCTCAGAAGGTACCATTCTGGCACTTAATAAAGACTGCCAAGAGCAAAAGAAAAACAAGTTGCTCAATGGGAACCTTTTGCATGCAGTTAAAAATTTTACCAGAAGAGCGCAGCAGGATCAGACGAGATCTTGCCCTCTCGTTCTACCTCATGCTTATATGTATAAATAAATGTGAATAATGTTGGCTTTCATATAAAAATTGGCAAATAATAATGTTTAAGTTATATTTCATAAGTCAGATACCTATAATCTGCCTAGGAGAGCGTGAGATCTCCAGAAACAAGTATTGATTTTTAATGTCTTTGTGAAGTATCAATTTATATTGGAAAGAACCTGTGAGGTTTGCCATAAAAAACTGGAACAATAATTATTTTGCAGTGGCAGAGACATGTGTGGATTAGTGACAAATACTTCAAAATATTTAAGTTATTCCTGTATATCACAATGACATTTTTATTTGTCATATGATAAAGAAATTATCTAAATTTTATGAAACGTATTTGCTGTATAATACTTCATAAAGAAAAAGATTCCCATCTTCTTTAGATTTAAATATGTAAATATTTTCTATATACCGTACTGTAAATATTTTTTTTTAAATATATAATTTAGGTTCATGGTTGTTTGCTTTCACATGACATATATTTCAGATTATTATGACTGGTAGGGAATTGTTATTCATCATACTGGGTTCTCACATGCTAATAATTCAAAATACTATGTCCTCTTCTGTTCGAGTTAAAATATCTACATGCATCGGTAAGTCCAGTTCTTATATCGTGTTTTAATGTCATTAGTGTGTATTATAAAAGTGAGTTGTATTTAATATTATTGTAGCTGATGTTTTTTGTACTTAGTTGAAAAATAGCCAGCGCCAATTGCCAGTATACAAAGGAAAAATATGCTTTGACAAATGTCTTCTTTACAATAAAAACTTTTTTTAATCATCAATTTACAAGAACCACCAATAGCTGTAAGAATAATTTAGTTTTGCAAATGTTTCAATTTTATGATTTGTTTTAATTTTTGCAATGAAAAAACTTACAAATTTTCTTTAAACAAAATATTCATCATTTTATTATACAGATTATAATAAAAGTGAAACAGACTAGTATTTGAATAACTTAACAGAGTAGCAATATTTTTTTATGAACTTAATAAATTAAGTTGTATTTATCAAATACTGTCCACACCTTCTTAAGAAGTAATTTTGGATCATAGTTTGAAAGAGAACAAATGGTCAAGTTTCCTGCTGGGCGAACTTTCTGTTTCTAGAAACAGTACATACGTGAACCTTATCCATTTGATGAAGACATTGGAAACTTGATCATCTGTTGTAGATAATGAGAATACTACTTCTTTTAAGTTTTATTCAGTGTAAAAATGATTAAGAGAATGAGTAAATTCTGAGGATCTGAAAGTGTTGAGTGAGGAGATTTGAAGGACCTCATAGACTATTAACTATTATCATCCATTTAAACTTCTTTATATTTTATAACCATATATTTTGTAAAGCATACGTGTACACCTCTATTATACATAGAGGATTGCCACAACATGTTTTCTGGCATTCTGACATTCGGTTCCATTATGTTCAATGCACCACAAAAGACTTGTTTGGACCTCATGTGGCCTTGCTGCCACCTATCAGGAGTCGCTGACAATAAGGTTCCCATTGTTTGCAAGCTGAACTCTGAAGGTTTAAATATGGTTGAGGCCAAAAGATATTAAGGTAAAGGAATCTACAAAAGTACCTACTGGAAAACTGCATGTTTTCACAAATAAATAAATAAATAAATGACAATTTTGGGATAAGTTTGTGTATTTATACACAAAATTTTAAAATCTGTTTTTCTGAAATTTTCCTTCCAGCAAGCAATTGTGGTTGTAAGAGCAACTTTGAGTTTGTTAACTGGAGCTATTTTAATGAGTAAGTACAATAACAATTGATCAATATGTGTTTTGTCATCATGGTGATGTGCATGGTTGATAGATGCAACATTAATACACTGATTCTTTGCAATTAGCCAGTAACTTTGGACAAGCCTGGGAAGTTGGTAAAATTGAAACTCGTACATCTTATAAAGCTGGCGAGCCTGGAGAAATAAATGCAACCATCGGACTGAAAATTGGACTGCGTTCAGTTAATGTAACATTAGTTCGAACAGGTAACATATTTTCTCAGATTATGAGTGAATGTGTGAGTTTTGAGCATAAAGACTTTCTATCTCAGAGGTATTTAAAATATAATAGATGATTAATTTTTCTCCTTATAGAATTATAACATAAAATGCTTTTAATAAAAGGGAAACACAGTAGAATTTGCAGTAAAAATAAAATCTGTTACTTTCTAGAGCAGTGGTGTTCAACTTTGGGGCTTTTTAGTGGTAGGCCTATATAACATTCACTTCCACTATTGCTTAACGAATCAGTATATTGCAAAGTAAAATGTAAAATTATCGGAAATTAGTGGAAGTGTTAAGGGGAAATGGAATAGCCTATCTTTACTACGTTGACTATAATGCACCTTTTCTAAAAAAAACTACTGAAGTTAGTCACTTGATCTATTTACAGTTTCTAGATATGTACTCTGTATCAGTACCAGTACTGAAACAACAATTTTTCATAAATGTAGCCTACCAGTAGGCCTACTTATTTACTGAAATATGTTTTTTCTTTTATATAGATTAACTGATTCAAAAAAGTTGTTTCAGTGTACGTAAGACATCTGAAAGAAAGAGATCCTGAATATTTCAAGTTTATAGTTTAAGTAGAAGCTGAGAAAAAGTACATTTTATCCATAAAAAGTAAACTTGTTGAAAATGAGCTTCAAAGTTAAAACATAATAGTTTGGATCTTCTCAGAGAAATAAAAAAAAAAAAAGAGCATGGAAAGAATTAAAGTACAATTATGTATGATGGTTCATTTTACAGAAGAAAGTTCAGAGAATAAAATAAAACACTAAAAAAGAAATCACAATTTTCATCCAAAAACCAATCCTGTTTCTCTTTAAACCATGAACACTGACAAGTGTGACAACTTGTGCTCCATGATGGGTGCATGAGAATAGCGTACAACCATCTCTGAGCAAGAGGAAAAATCATGTGGTCAGGTATTGCAAAGTAATAGAAATAGCTTAATATTCCTATTGTTAAAATGCATATTACCTGAGTACCTCAGAATTACCTAACTTGCTAAGCAATAGTGCACCTACCTGCCTAAAATTGTATCACCCGTTCTATAAGTAGCCTACCTGTAAAGTGGGGTTACATTGTACCAAGGCTTGTAAACTACAGAGGTAGCGTATTCCGGCGAGTTTATAGGACAGGGGGTTGCGGCGAGCAGGCGAGCGCATATAAAGACGTCACCAGATTCCAAATCTCGCAATTCCCAGTTTTTACTCAGTCTAGAAAATCTTACACCGCGTGATTAAACTCGTAACCTTTAATTAACCCTTGGTAGGATTCCTGTGAAATTTATACAGAAATAATCTATACACATCAGCCCTACTGATGGTTAAAACAGAGCCTTAAAAAAGCGGACACAAATGTTTTTATTTCATTTTATAAACATCACCCATTACACAAAATTCATGGAGGGAGAAGCAAATTTCACTATGCGACAATTTTTTGTATTTTTGTGTCCCGAAAAAACTTCAAGCGAGAAAGTTTTAGTGAAATAATTGAATTTCAATACAAATGAAGTTCCAGCCCCATATCTCAAATGGTTTACGAGTAATTGAGTGGTAATTATTCCAGGCGCTTCACCTATCTGAATGATTTGGCGCTTCGAGCAGGACAGTAGAGAGCATGGTGCCACTGACAAGGCTTTTGTACCTACTGACCTCGGCCGCTTGACCATAGTCTTTTAGGATAGATATTACCAATACATATTGTTTTTAATAGTACAATTAGACAGTGCTTTAGAATGTGCAAATAACTGAACCATTATGCCAGGCCAGAGATGTGCTGTGCAGTAGCGGCACGTGGCTCAAAACGAGAGTGTGCTGCAAATACCATTTCATACAGCAAACTTAAAATATTGAGCTACTTGATAGAGAAGTAGCGGCTCCGGTCATGGAAACCACCATTAACGGCCGTGGGTGTCGGCATGCTGACCACATGCCCCCAATCCTGCCATCTGTCTATAGGTAGATGACGCAGTGGTCGGGTGGTAGGCCTTGTCCCCTCGGGGATGTCGCGCCACGGAGTTTAGTTTAGGCTTACTTAAATAATTACTGTCTCAGAGTTAAGTCCATGGGACGTTCCTTCTTACTACAGAAGTTATCGATGACTTTCGTGTTGAATCCATCCATGTTTGCAACCATCTTTTTCGCTATGGAAAGCATTGCAAGAGCTGTAAGACGTTCTTGTGATGGTGTTCCTTAGGAGTGTCTTTATCCTTTTCAGGGTAGAAAAGCATCTTTCTGGTTCTGCTGTGGTAATAGGAGTGGTGACTATAATCCTGAGAAGCTTTGTTATTTCGGAGAATGTTCCTACCAAATTGTTTTTAATCATAGTAGTGGAACAGCTCCATCAATTTTCCTGTAATCATTTCTTTCATACAAAACACTCAGTTCTGTTTTCAATCTGTTTTCAATCTGTTCTAGTGGCTAAAACCAGAACTACAGTTTCAACTATATTCCAACAGATGTCGCGGCAAGTGACTTTTTGTGTCTATAACTGTGGCGAGATCACAGCGCTCCAGTGAGTCGCCTTAAAATCTCGTGAACGCAATTCAGCGGCAGCCCGTTCTGTATGTTGAAACCAGTTTACACGCCATAAAGGCAAGCTTAAGCATGACGTCACGCCCTACAAGAGAAGAGCTGTTTTAAAACTGCATTCACGAAGCGGGAAAGATAATATTCACATTACCGACTTCCATTCTCCAACGTCAGCTAAGGAATTCTCGCGTGGACGCGCCAAGTTCAAAATCTAAGTAAAAGAAAATATAGTAGGCTATTGCGTTTGAAAATAACATTACGACGAGCAGAAAAGAAGCTGTGTGCTGTAGCACTGCAGCACTATAGGAGAAACCGCCACTGGTGCTGTGGCAGTCATAGGCGTAACCAGGCCGACCATATGGGGGGAGTTATAATATCCGCGGTGTCTGGGGGGTAAGGAGAGAGGGGGGTCCGGGGGTCCTCCCCCGGATAATTTTAAAAATAAAGATGCAAAATAACGAGTTTTAAGCTTCCGGGGGTCCCCCCGGAAAATTTTAAAAATTAAGACGCAAAATAACGAGTTTTAAGCTTCCTACGCTTTATACTTGCATTAAGTAATTTATGGGCAGACTTTAAAAAATCATACAATTTTCCTTTTTTTTAATCAATGGGGGAGTTCAAACCCCCAAAACCCCCCCCTCGGTACGCCTATGGTGGCAGTGTGTAACAGTAATTTCCAGTGTGTAACAGTAATTTCTCAGATTGCAAGAAGCTTGACTGTAACATTTCGTTCCATGTCTTTCCAAAAATCAAAGATGTTCGCAAGCAATGGATTGTTGCTTGCCGAAGAAATGATTCTTGGAATCCTGATACAAGTAGAGTTTGTTCCTTGCACTTCACGGAGCAGGATTACGAAAGGGATTTCAAAGCTGAACTGCTGAATTTACCAAGGGAAAAAAACTAAGGTAAATAATATATAATACTATTCTTATTAGTATTATTATTGTAATTGTTATTAATCATATTTACATGGGGTTTTAGGACTACAGAACTTTGTTTGGCTTTATATGCGCAGCTATGTCGGGATGACTAAATAAAAAGGTACCTCCGAAGAATATCATTATTGAACATTAATTCTTTAATTGCACTGGAAAGCGTATTTTTATTGAGGAGTGGAAATTAGTCTGCAGCAAGGCAATATTTGGCTTTTCTTCTGAAGGAAATTATTGAAGATTAATATTCACAGCTCTCGGCAGATCACGGAGTAAAGGGCCCATGGATTTAACCAGGCTAAATTATATTTTATTAAATCTTTTGCGACTATTATTCACTTATATTGTTATAGGTATTCATGTCGACACTATTTTTATAATTTAATGATTTATTAAAAATAACTAATTATAAGCATTTAGGCTATCACGGCCGGCGTCTATTGAAGTCTTCCAAAATAATTTAGTTTCAAAGCGTCAATCTTTCAGTATGGGTACAAGTAGCCAGTTAATATCCTTTATTATTGAGTCCACGACTAAAATATTTAAGGATTTTTACGTAATTGCTAGTAGGTCTATTTTATAGAACAAAAAGACCTCTGTACAGTTCCTATAGCTTTAGCACCTGGAGTAATTACCACTCTATTACTCGTAAACCATTCAAGAAATAAACGTGGTACTTGATGTATAGTAAAATTCAAATATTTCCCTAAAGGTTACATGCTTGAATCATTTTCTGGTCACAGAAATAAACAAAATTGTCGAATAGTCAAATATGCTTCTTTCTGAACATTTCACGGTCGTCACAAATCATTCCGAAAACTGAAGCGCCCGGAATAATTACTCGTAAACCATTCGAGGTATAGGGCTGGAACTTCATTTGTATTAAAATTAAATTATTTCACTAAAACTTTCTCGCTTGAAGTTTTTTCGGGACACAAAAATACAAAAAATTGCCGCATAGTGAAATTTGCTTCTCCCTCCGTGAATGTTGTGTAGCGGGTGATGTTTATAAAATGAAATAAAAACATTTGTATCCGCTTTTTTAAGGCTCTGTTTTAACCATCAGTAGAGCTGATGTGTGTAGATTATTTCTGTACAAATTTCACAGGAATCCGATCAAGGGTTAATTAAAGATTACGAGTTTAATCACGCGGTGTAAGATTTTCTAGACTGAGTAAAAACTGGGAATTGCGAGATTTGGAATCTGGTGACGTCACGCACTCAAGTGCTGCGATTGGTCTATCCCGGAATACGCAACCTGTATAGTTTACTGATCTTGACATTGTACCACTTTTTGCTCCTTTAAAAAAAAAATTAAAAGCAATAGATCTGCTGATAAAAAGATCACACACATCACTCTAGAGATATTTGTTGAAGATATTGTAATTGTTTCACAGTGTATGGAACATTTTTACTAATACAAAAACACATTCGAATGAGTGGTACAAAGATGACCCCTATTTGAAAATGTCCATTATTCTTTATGATTCTGACAATGTGAAATAAAGTAGGCCTAACACCACAAGGAAATTTTTCTACTCCTAAGTCATCTTATCTTGTTTTATTTCTACTTTTTCCAACAATAAGAACAAGAAAGACCATATTCTTTGCCATTCTGACAGTAACCCCCCAAAAACTGACTTTCTAATTCTAAATTATCTCACATTGAATATTTCTGACTTTCTCAACAATAGGAACAAAAAAGTCGGTGTTTTCACTCTTAAAGTTACCGACTAATATGTGGCAGTGTTGGCATTGCAGGTTTGAAATTTCTGTGATCAAATCACTTGAATCTTTTTTTCTCATGGTGAGACACAATAGGAACCTAAGGAACAAAGTAACCCCACCTTTACAATATTCTTCTAGAAATCTTCCCACTTTGTCTAAACTTCCGAAATGAATAGTACAAAACAACTTATTCACTACTTGAAACACCACAAGTTACTAAACGAGTGTCAGCCAGGTTTTACAAGGAGGCACATTACAAGCTCAATGTTGGAAACAAACATGGGATGAATAATGATCAGGAACTTACAGTATTGCCACTGTTGGATTTTTGTAAAGCATTCAACTCTGTGGACATCAATCTACTCTTACCCTAGCTAAGAACTCCTAATTCATTAGACAACGTTACACAGTGGTTCAGATTTGGCAGTCAGTTTTAGGTTTAATAAATTCTGTTCCCTCTTATTGGAGGATTGTATGTCCAATGATCCACAGGGGCCAGTCCTTGGTCCTCTGTAGTCCACTTCCTACATAAATGACATTACAGGAAGTGTTTAGCAGCGTTGCCAGGAATTTTATTAAGGGGGCAAAATCAATTTCGGACCTCCATTTCAAATCATTAGGCTAAACACATTAATATTCACTTAGTTAACCGGATCGTTATTTTGAACCCAAGCTGAATTCGATGAGGCTACAAAGTTTTTTTAAGTTAACAGAATACGCTCTATTGAGCAATGGCCTTGGTGAGATATTATTATAAATACATATTATAGTTATAATTAGTTAATACTTGCTAACCTCATTATAAAGTAATTCTATTTTTTTTTTATTCTCCATGCTACAACTGTAGGTTGACAAAGAGTACCACAAATAAATGAATCCATAAGGCAATCCAGAGGGGGCAGTTGCCCCCCCTTGCCGACGCCCATGAAAGTGTTAACCAATGCAGACATTTTTTTGCAGATGACTTTACAGATTTATGGGCACACTACCAATGATATAACCACTAATTATATAATTACTAAGGTAACAACAATCTACTGTCACTCTCCTGATAGTCAACCAAATATGGATTCAAACTAAACCCTGATAAGACACAAACACATAAGTCTTAATGTACTTACGAGTGTGTAAGTCGCCACTGGGTTGTTATCTCGGTATTGAAAATGCTTGGTGTAATACCGGGATATGTGAATCAGTTGGAGAACTTATGTTGTACCAGCAAATTGCCATGGTACATCAAGTGGCAGAAAAGCAGCAAGGAGAGCAAAGATCTGTGGTTCAAATCCCAGCTATGGCATTGAATTGTTCAGTCTGACCCTTCTTTTCCAGTGTAGCCTACACAAGGCAGGAGTGAAAGAATTATAATTACATCATAAATCAACATTGTTTATTTGACACTATAGATCCCATCAAGTTAAATGATGCAGTATTAAGAGGGGAGAATCTCAACATATTTTCAAACAAAAGATTATTATTTATTAGGTTAAACTATACAGTAAGCCTACTCAATAAAATTAAGAATAAATTTACTATTGTGAGCAATTAGTGACATACCCGGTAACTATAATTAAAAAAAAAAACTCTATTGTGAGGTAAATTCTCAATGAAAAATAAAACAGAATCATCATCGTCGTCATCATCATCATCATCATAATAATATTAATACTACTATTAAACACAGCTGCAGACGTAAATATCAGGAAACAAATTTCCTTTTGATATAAAACTTAATCAGCGGTTTTCATTATTGACAAGTTTTTAAATTAACAGAAAATGTTCTTCTGAGTAAGAACCTTGGTGATGGTTTATTAATATTTATTATAAATACACTAATACAGTTATAACAATGGTTGCTAAACTCATTATAAAATATTTATACTTTTTACTCTCTGTGCAACAACTGCAAAGAGTACCAAAAAAATTAATGCATCAATAAGGCATTCCAAGGATGGTAAACAAGGATACAAACAATTAGGCTTAATTCAATACTGTTATTTGTTTCAGACAAGGATAAAAAGAATGCAAAGTTTGTAGGAGAAAAAATAGACTACAACGAAAGATTTTGGTGGACATGGGATCAAGGCCGCTTTGGATTTGGACCTTATGGCAAGTCTTATCTCAATTCAGAACATTATTCTTTGTATGTATTGCATGTACAAACTTCACATTACTAAGTTACCAAGTATGGATTTATCTTTGTTAAATCCTAACCAATTACAGTGGAGGTTTAGAAGACAATTTTTCACTAAAAACTGCTAGTAGATACTGTAGTTCTTAATTTTCATGATCATTCACAAGATTTACACAGTCAGTGTCAGACAGTTCAAACTGCTGATAGTATTTACACAGTTTTACAATTATTCGACGTTGCAATACACTACAGTGAACAATTATAAAGTACCACCAAATGTGCAGTAAAGAAACAATTGCATCAACCATGAACAGTGATAGATAATATGGAATGTCGAATGACTGAAGGTCAACAAATCGAGACTATTGTATAAGCAATGAATTTCCTTCCAAAAAAATAGTTGCCATAACTTAGTATCGGTAAGTACCCTTGCAGCCCATAAGAAAATGATCGAAGTATCCTCTTTCATAATCTGCACTACTTTGTTGAATGTCCAAGTACATTTGTAACAAGGGCATTAAAATTTAAAAAGCGTAAAATAGGTTCGCTTTTCTGGCACACAAATATAGCTCAATGTGTTTACACAGAAGCTTACTCATATATGAATGTTGTATATCCATTTAATACAGAAGTTGGCTGGTTTGAAATCACAGATGCAAATACCAATATAATATTATATTTACCTTTTCAAGTTGCAAGCATAGTTCCCTTTTAGGCCTGCAGATAATGATAAAGTCCCCTCCTGTTACAAAAAGTTAAGTATTTTAATAATAAGTAACATTACTTCTATCCCTCATAAATATAGGCTATAAATATGTACTGTATGTACATTGCAAGCCAGCGTAACCAGTGTAACCGCTGTTGTTCCTGAAAGCCAACAGTTGGGATTTTACTAAGAGTGCAGAAGGGGAATGAGGCTAGTTTATATGATGTTATGAACCTCTGTTATACAAATTGTAGTAAAAATATAAAAAATTGTGCATAGAAATAAGTATTTAGTATATTGCTCCTATTCCTTAAAAGGATATCATTGAATAATTTACATATTAGAATTAGACTAGTTCACATATTTTTGCCATTTTTATTGTTCTATCGTTACAGTATCCATCATTTAACAACAAAATATATTTAAACTATTTTTAAAATAAAGCAAATTCCATTTATATCCTTTAAAAAACCAAATAAATTTAGTTTCAAAATGGATCTGGTCCCACAGACCAATGTTATGGTTGGCATTACTTTTACCTTCTCACGAGTTAAGGGTTAATAATAATAAAATCAGGTAAACTGGTATAACAAAGTGCCAGAATGCTTTTGTTTAATCATGGATAATTGCAATTGTGATAGACCTATGCAGAAAAGAAGTTATTTTTGTAATAGATCTCCGAGTTAAGCTCCAGATTGATTCATTAAGCAGAGTGTACGGAAGAACAAAGGTCTAAAGTTTGATTCTTCACATTAATTCATACTCGTATACACTGATATAATAAAGTCTGCACTGGCAATAATATTAATGATATAAGTGCTGACATGTTTGTTTCAGGTTTAAAGCAGCAGTAGGCCTATAGGTTACGAATGAATTAAATTCAATCTGAAATCAGTCTGTCAGGATTACTTTAGGTCTATTTGCTTTCACAGCAACATTTAAACTGAAAATACTTTAAAATATAATGTAGATTTCGGTAACCGTACATTTTGTTAGAATGCACAATATTATATCAACAGCAGCTGTATTAAATTATTCAATGGCCAGATGTGTTTTAAATATTTTATTTATTTAGATAAGCATATGTGAAGGAATAACTGGAATAACAACAGAACGAAATTGCAACAAATGCCTCACATCTAAAGTAAGGCAAGATATAATAAATTTACAAACATTTGACTGCATTAGGGCCAAGGCCCTCAGTGATTAGCAGCGCAGCTTTTTAGTATAGTCATGATTTCTCATTTAAAAAGCATGTGACTTTTAATTAGTCGTTACTCTGGTACCAGTCAACCAATTTGGTCCAAAATAAATAGGCTTCTTGCCATGGACGTTATAAATGCATACTGTATACCAAGTTTCATGAAAATCCGATAAAGCATATTTGAGTTACCACTCTTACAGACACACGGAAAGACAGACAGACAGACATTTTCCAAACACAATCTCATAAGAACCATTCTGGCACTTAATAATATTATTTTAAAGGTCTGCTGTTTGCTGCACAAAGAGCATGAAGAATGCAGTATCAGCGTAAGAAAGAAGAAAATGTACTTGTTTTATTTCTTTCTATAGCTTAGGTTTCAAACAGCAGTCAGCCAGCAGGTGTGCTTGCGACATTAATGCAACATAAGTATGAGAAAGAAGGGAGCATTCTGTTGTCAGATATATATGTATAGTATATTCAAATGTTCAAATTATCGTATATCCCCATAAGTTTTGAAATATAAAACTGATGCCCTATGCTGCAGCCTACTATAGCCTATTGGAAGAAATGGCCCTTTTTGGTGCACAGTTTATCTAGTTTTTCTTCCACCTGCACACAAGTGGATATGGCATCATTAGGGACTATCCACTTCACAATGGAAGGACGCTACAAAGATGACATGTGATGTAGCAGCTGTGCGAGCTGTGCCAAGGGAGAAGTCAGGACAGTAACCACTGTCGGCGTTGCCACAGCGAGATTGAAACGTTGTCTCACATCCTAGGCTTCTGTCAGCATGGACAGGCTCTCAGAAATTTGTGCCATCATACCATTCGACACATTCTCGCAGAATCCCTCCAGATGGCTGGATATATAACACACGAAGAAGTTCAGGAATTGCTTGCTACTCAAGGGAGCACAAGGCGTATAGATATAAAATCACCTTTAAGCCTGGCTCAAAGAAGGCTTATATACTTGATCCAACCGTCCGCTTTGAGACCAAGTTCAGCCCAACCTATAGAGGTTAACGAGGAAAAGAATAGCATTTACCAACCAAAAGTGCCATTTTATAAGGAGAAATATAACTTCGATCAAATCGAGATTTTTGGGCTCTTTTTTGGTGCTCGAGGAACTATTCCTTCGTTTGTGATCAACACCTGTCTTAAGGTAGGCATATCCAAGGAAACAATAAAACAGATCAGCTTATCAGCATTAAAGGGTTCAATAGCCATTTTACGTTTGTTAATTGTTATCTGCCATACAACTTCCTATTGTGTAATCTATTCTGTTTATCATTAATATTCTTGTCTAGATAGTAACCTTTGTCTTTTCAGCAGCCTTGTAATCAAGGAACCATTTTAAATAAAATTATCTAAAAAACACCATTACGGGTTTTTAAAGGAGAAAGATTCCATCTGCCACTGTGTCACAAAATCTGAATAGCTCAGTTGGCAGCTGAAGGTCATAGGTTTAAGTCCCAAGATGAGAGAAATTTTTCTCTCAATTATTATCATGTAATCAATATATATAGGGCCTATATATATATATTTTTTTTTTTTTTTTTGAGACTTTATTTAACAACATGCTCCATTACAAATGTGTAACACTACATGTTCTGGTTTACATCGGTGTTTAAAGTATTTACACTATTTACATATATGTGCTTGGTTCGTCTCTAGTTGTGATCTAATTTAAACAACTGTATTATTAGTAAAGTCAATCATATTCACAAATTTACAGAAGTCTTTTAAAAATCTTTTCATTAAGTCTCTCCTCTAGTGATTATGCTTCGGCGTAATGTTTGTCTTCCTATATCGTGTTTTGAGCACTCAAGTAGAATATGATCGACAGTTTGGTCTCCTCCATTACAGGGGCAAGTTGCATCTGGTGTTATTTGGAATCTGTGGAAATAGGCTCTTATTCTTCCATGTCCTGTTAGCAAGGTCGTGAGATTCGATGTGATTGGGATTTTCATCGATAATCTCTCTACGATGCTTGGAAAGTACTTTTCGTTTCGGCTCCTTGTGCGTTGCTCGCCATTCTCTTTCCCAGCTCCTCAAGTCATGTAATCAATATATATATATATATATATATACAGGTATAAACATTCAGTTAATAACTGCTTTTACCTAACAGCTGGAGTATTACAACAGTCCTTTAGACAAGCCCAGAGACGGGGTCTTCCACTGCCAATTCTATGGGTTGTTGACTACTTCACAATTGATGGAGAAGGCCTTCGATATGGGCGCCACTATCGAACAGCAGGCTGGTATGCTCATATTGCTATATGGTAAGTTTTGGTACTGAATACTAATAGAAAGTATACTTCATAAGAATGGCAGTATAATTATAATGCATGACATATTATTAAACATACCACTAACAGAAAGCAAGTCTACATTTCTCAAAAGCAAAAGACTATACCTATAAAAGGAGAGCACTCTATCCAATTCATGTATGTTTTACATGAGCAAAGGGAATAGATGAATTTGAACATCTTACCTAAATATAAAAACAGTATTGACCCATATCAGAATATACTATTTTATTATTTTATTTTATCTAATGCCAACCCTTTGCTGTTATGAATTTGTGTTCTGAACTTAGATGGCTATAAAAGTGGCCCACTTTTTAGTTATGTATCACTCTGGCAGTCAAATTATAGTGATGACTAGCTTAAAAGACCTGGGGCCGCCCGGGTTAGGTATTTTGTAATTCAAAATTAACTTATGAAGGCCTTACGATTTTCAAATTCTAGGTCCTTATGTAGGTATTTAGAATTTGAAATGAAGAACTTATCACACTCAAACAATTCGCTCAGAAAACGCTTGATATATTCTATAACTTTAGAAAGTTTATACTGGGAGGTTATAATTATACAATGTGATACTTGTGGAGATGTTTTAATACACTACACATTATTATAATAATATGGAAGCAGTGTATTAAACCATCTCCACAAGTATCGCTTGAAATAGCTTTTTATGGCTCTAGAGCAGCGTTTCTCAACCTTTTTGAACCCGAGGACCTCTAAAATGTCTAAAAAACTTTACGGACCCCTAATTTTACATCCCATTTTTAAAAGAAGGCCTATATTCTTAATATTTGGGGTATTAATTATAGGTCATTATATTGAAATATGTGAAAAAAGTTTACTTCTTTACTTTCCACTTGCTTTATGATATTGTTTAATTATGTCTGTGGACCATCTGTACCATCTTCGTGGACCACTGTGGTCCGCGGACCATAGGTTGGGAAACGCTGCTCTAGAGGATGTAGAATTTTGCATCCCATCCCTTCTACACACCAAGCCAATAGGAGTTAAAATAAGAAGAAACAGAAATTCCAGAACATAAAATTGTATTGTCTTTATGGAATATTTATTTCTCACTCTCATGTTACCATACAACCGTTTCGGGGATGAAATTAAAAAGAAATTCAATATCACTTTTATACTTCCCTCCCCAAAAACCTGCGATATAATAATATACATATTACTATACCTCGTATGGTATTCTCTATGTCCAGGGTAGAGAAAGTTATGTGACTGCAGCACATTGTGCATTATTTACGTGGATTTCATTCTTCAATATTTATTTACACAAATGAATTATATCGATAGCTTCTGTAATTTGTCAAAGTCCCGTTTCATTTATTACCAAAGCTACCTGTGACATCTGCCAACAATATACCGTTGTTGATTTGGATTTGATAATTTTGTGTAAAAAAAAAAAGGTATTATATCTCCTCTAAAACATTTGATTTTTGGCATTTAAAATCAAAATTTTTCAAAATCCTTTCTTACATGTGCACTTACATTATGAAACGAAGGTCCTGTCAAAATTCCAAGTCTCTACCTACCAAGTCTCTATTATAGTTTAGGCTCTACGTTGAATCTCAGACACTCAGTCATTACGTCAGGACAAAACCTCTAATATATATATATATATATACATAGAAGATATGAAACTGTAACTGTAACTGTGATATGAGTGATGATGGTGAAGTGAGGAAAGGTGAAGGTGACACCCATTACCGGCATTAGCCTACTTTTATCGAAAGACATCATTTAACATCACCATCCAATGGACAAATCACTATCAACAGTGACAAGTCATTTGCACTGTAGAGGTTTGTATTGAGCCCAGGTATATTTGGTGCAAAAGCAAGTGATTAGATGGGAGGAAAGGTCCTCTTGAAAGCCGGCTAACTAGTAAGCTAGTTATTTTAATGAAGTAGTGAGTGTTCTTGGTGATAATTTGTTATAAGTGATTAGAGGTTGTACACTACCATCTCTCCTAATGCCAGACCTCAGGTTCAGATTAAAAATCTGACTCTACCAGGCATATGACATAACTTGTCTGTCTGGGAGGTAGACCATTAGGGTAATCAGTCATAGGAGAGAGATTCCATCTGGCTGAGTGAATTGAACTCCGGCTTAGCTCAGTTGGTAGAGCATTGGAACGAATAGCCAAAGGTCCTGGGTTCAAGTCCCAGTGTCGGAGGAATTTTTCTCCTATAATATTCTTATGATATAGCTGTTGATGAATGATTAAGAATCAGGCTTTTATTGATCGTTAAGATGGGATGAAGTCATTTTAATTAAAATTTTAACCCTACTTTGCTTCGTTATTATCTTATGAGCACCAAATTGAAATGACTTTAATGGCACAGCATACACATTTTACGTCATAAAGCAAAACTCTCCTAATAAAAGTTGCATGTCTATGTCTCCTCTATACAAGGTAAATAATTTTGGTGTTGTCCACTAACACTCTGTATATCACCTGACTTAACTTAATAAATATGTATTGCAAGATAATGAATTTGTTTATTTTTAATACAGAGTGAATATTGAATCTTTTGACTGTAAACAGTGTCATATGATAATGAATTGTGAATTAATTTTTACATGCATAAAGAAATGGTAAAATTAATCAGAAATGAGTAAGCTGTATTTTGATCTGTGATAAGAGCAAAGATAATGATTTATTTCATTCTCGTCTTTTATCTTTTAATTATGTTTTTTACTTCGTCCCTGCATGAAAACTTTGTTATTAAATTAATGCCATTCTCTCTGGTAAAATAGCAAGGCTTTAAATATCATGTTTCATTGCTCCGACACATGCACACTATTAGAACACAAAAAATGTAGAAGACATAAAGAAGAGGTAAGTAAGAACATCTGACTAGAAAAAATAATATTCTTGTGGTCTTAACGCCGTGAACCTAGCCAGAAAAAACTTTTGAGTGTTTGCCAACCGAGATGATTTTTATTTATTTACAAAATATTGTGAGCTTTAACTGTATTTCACATCAAAAAAATTAAATTCTTTGTTTTATTTATTTCAGGGCAGCTTTTCCTTGTTGGTTATTAGCAAATATCTTCTTCCTGTCTGTGATAAGATATGGGGCTTACTTCATAACACTAACAGGCATCTTTCAAGTACTAGCCTGCATTCTTTGGGCAGCAATTAGAAATCCAAATGAACTGGTTATTCCTTTTGAAAATGGTAATTTAACAACAATGTATGGAGCAAACTTCTGGCTGACACTTATTTCAGGTAATCAGTAGACAGTTGTAGTCTTAAACAGTATTCGAAGTGAGAAAAGAGAGGTAGAGTCTTAAACAGTATTCGAAGTGAGAAAAGAGAGGTAGAACTGCAAAACAGGGTTTAATTTTGGATCCAACAGTTCGCTTGGAAGAGGATAGTGAACAAGTTAAGCATGTGAGTGTGGAAAAGGAGGCCATATACCAACCATGCATCCCTCCCCTTAGTGAGAGTTATAACTTACCTGTTAAAGCATGGGAGGTGAAGGGTCTGCTTTTTGGCACACGCGATGTAAGTTTCAACTTTGTCAATGCATTTCTATGGTCTCTTAATATAACTAATGAAACTCTTGTTAGAATATGTATTAGGGTTTCAGAAGATGCATTATTTTTATTACACAATCATTTATAGAGTTCTTATGTTCAATTCAATTCAAGTAATTACATAATGTATGTTTCTTTTTCTTTGTTTGTTCTGGATGTGTATGGTCACCTGGATTGCCAGGCAGATGACTTGAATAAAGTATTTCTCTCTCTTCTCAACAATTTTAAACAAGCATCTCTGGCTTCAGAAAATATATGCAATATTAGTTAATTCTATAATGTTACGCCTAGTACTGAAATATAATTCACCCACTTTAGTCTAAAATTCCCATATTGACTTAATTTCTGTGTTCGTGCATTCCTTTTCATGCTTACATTTCATCTGCACTCTGACTAGCTAAAAGTTAGTATATTTCTCCAGCTTGAATTTATTTATCGGGAGCTTATCAGCTTCAAGAAGAGCAGGTTGATTACTGTAAATATCCGATGGTGATAGAACAATGTTCATTACACTAAATGATCTTTCACATTCTGCAGTTGATATAATTACAGATTAATATGATGAGATTCTGCTATGCTAGTAGGACTCATCTCCCAGCATGCACAGCACTCAGCAAAAATCCATTCAGAAAATGCTATTTAAACTTCTGACTAGTGTTAAAACTACAAATAAAAATCAAAGAATTTAAAAACTGAGCATTTAATGGTTACTTTGGCTATATATTAGTCTAAAGTATATTACAAGAATATTAACTGTGCTTAACGAAAAGAATTCCAGGGGTGGTATGCCATAAAATCATTTCTACCAGTACTGGCTCACTTCAAGCACTGGCCTTAGAAGCATATAAATTGTATTGATGTATCCTACATCTGGTCTTTCAGGACGAAAATATAAAATGAAATGAAAACTTTTTTTTACATTACATGTGCTGCATAACTTGTTTTATAAAGAATTTATAGGAAATTACTCTAGTGCATTGTTGTGGTGCAGAGGGCAAATCTTATGCTCATTCTTATGGGCTATTCAGATAGAAAATTAACCGTAAACGTAATGTAAACTTAAAAGTTTGGAGCCATGTTTTTCAATGTGACCGTTCACAATGCATCACGTAAACGTAAAATTTAAACGTAAAATTAAACTTAACGTAGAACCTTGCAAACACCAAGCTTCTATGTTACGTTTATGCGAAAAATAACAATACAACCAATCAGAGAACAGAACAGGAGACGGAAGTGGAAGTAGCCAAGAGATGGCGTCTGTGAAAGAGAAACTCGTAACGTTGTATCCTACCCCTGTCTTTATGATAAAAGGCATCCATTATATAAAGATGCGGCATTGAAGGAAAATATATGACCATTAGTTCCCCAAGAAATGAACTACAGTAGTAAATACAGTTCATATAATATTCTGTTAATTTTTATATGTCTGCATACGCTTGTATGATTTCAATTTTTAATGGCCTACACATGTTTAATAGGAACGTGAAAGTATTTTCGTCTGCTGCACCCATTTTATCAGCTGTTCACGTTCTCGTTTGTGATTGGTTGTTATCTACGTTTAAGTTTTCATTGTGAATGCTCAATTCGGTGCTAAAGTTTGGGTTTAAGTTTACATTCTTAAGATTACGGTTAAGTTTCTATCTGAATGGCCCATTATGGTTTTTGTTTGATTAAGCAGTTAGGAAGTTAAAAGTTTGTTATTCTCTATACTGAACTGTTCATGGACAGAATTAAATAATTTTAAGAATTCATTATTCTGTTCTAAAATAATACAAAGAGTCGGAACATTAATTTGAACACCACCATGGATGTGGGTTTGAGCACATGTCGGTAATTACTCAAGATGCAATATACAAGAATTGTCGAGGGGATCCAGGGTGAGTAAACAAATCATTATTAAATTTCCTGGTGGTCACAAACAACGAGACAAGCAGTTGTTCTTAAGTGTAAGATTTCTATTGAAGTATTTAAAATTTTTAGAATGATATATAAGGCAGAAGTTAAGTGTAGACTCAAATCAGAAAATGCCTGCTTTTATGCAGTTCAGAAACACTTATCTTCTCGTCTTCTGTCCAGAAATCTAAAAGTAAAAATTTATAAGACAATTATCCTGCCGGTTGTTGTATTATATGGATGTGAGACATGGTCACTTACTCTTCAGGAAGAACATAATCCGACAGTATTCGAAAACAGGGTGTTTAGGAAAATATTTGGGCTTAAGAGAGATGAAATTGGGGACTGGAGAAAACTGCATAACGACGAGCTTCATAATCTGTACTCATCACCAGATATAGTATGGGTAATTAAATCATGGAGGATGAAATGGGCTAGACATGTTGCATGCATGGGGGAGAAAGATATATCTAAAAAATATTAACGAGGAGACCCAAAGGGAAAAGACTACTTTGGAAGACCTAGACGCAGGGGTGGGAGGACAATGTTGGGATAGATTTAAGAGAAGTAGGATTTGAGAGGGGGACAATATTAGGATAGATTTAAGAGAAGTAGGATTTGAGAGGGATCGTTGGATGGAGTTAGCACAGAATAGGATTGAATGGCAGGCTCAGGTAAGCGAGGCAATAAACTTCGGGTTCCATAAAATAGATAATATTCCTTTAGCTTGCTTAGGAATTGTCTATTGCCATTGATTGAGTAAGTAAGCATGATATATAGGATATACCCATAGGATTTTTATAGCATTATCATGCCTGGTTTTAAAGGCACTGTCAAATGTTGTATTCTCGATAAATATCCCGTCCTGCATATTAGGAACTAATTGTATAAGAATTTAATTTCTTTACAGGTATAGTGAGTTGCATTCTTGGAATTCTGATAACTTTCTTTGATCTACGGCATCCAGACAATACAGCTATTTTCTTCGGAATAGATCCTCTTGCAGATTATGAAGAATATCACCTTAGTAAGTATGCTTCTCAAGTCAGCAAAGTTGAGTCACTGAAGGTTTTTAAATAGTGTTAGAACCCTATGTCAGCAGCAGAAATTAAATATCTTCTTTCCATTAGAGGTATTACATCAGATTTCTTAGAAAAACACAAGAAGAAGGAATTCTCTTTCTTGAAATAAAAAAGAAAACAAGCACAACATTAAAAACAGGATGAATTTCAATAATTTTAATCTAGGGGTGCTAAAAATTGTAAAATACATGCTAATAAAGATGTTTAAACATCATTTATCATAAGCTGGGTAGAATTATTTCTTCAATTTTCTTTAAAACTCATTCTTATTCCATTAAGTGATTATCCTGTTGTAAACATCATTAATATTAATATTATTATTATTATTATTATTATTATTATTACCTAAATTATTTGGCTATAGGTGCCTATAAGCACCGCCCTAATACTTGAATCCAAAATCTGAAAAATATTAAGAAGCATGAAAATGGAAAGAGACTTTGAATTCCCTCAGTTTTAGTATATTCTTGTACCACACTTAAGTTACAGATATTCAAAACAATAATTGTTTTGAAAAGGTGAAGTCAGACTGAAAAATTCACTGCCATAGCCGGGATTTGAACCAGGATCTTTGGCTCTCTGTGACTGTGAGTCAGTTGGAGAATTTAATGTTGTACCGGCATGTTGCCATGGTAGCTCAGTTGGTTAGAGCAGCGGTACGGAGAGTCAAAAATTTTGGTTCAAATCCCGGCTATGGCATTGAATTTTTCAGTCTGCCTTCACCTTTCCATCTTAGCCTACACATGGCCACTGTGAAAGAATTATTATTCCAATACAGTGATACCTCGATATACGAGTTTAATTCGTTCCGTAAACTTGCTCGTATGTCAATTTGCTCGTATCTCAAAGCAATTTTCCCCATTGAAATTAATTGAAATGCCTTTAATCCGTTCCAGCCCCAAAAATGCTACCCCCAATTGTTTTTGTTACGTGTTTTTGTATAAGAAAAATTTATTTATAAATGACAAATATTGTATAAAAACATAATAAAAGAGAATGTAAAGCAAAAAAAACTGGTTTTATAAAGTGTACATACATACTTGTTACACTTTCTTCGGACCCATGGTTATAAAAAAGAAATGTGATAAATTATGTAAATGCACAAAAAGCGCAAAGCCCTAGAAAAACTTAGCAAAGATGCTTCGACAGCGAGGTAAACAAGCACACTGGGGGAATACGTGGGATAATACGCGAGACGCACGAGGCGCAGGCGCAGTAAACTGGTCGGCTGTGTGCAGCTGACGTCGTTATTAACACCAATAAAACAAGATAATGAAGAAAACAAAAAATATGCAGTTTTCAATTACACAAATAGAAAAATACATAAAATCGTAAAGCCATTGCAACAACAAGAAATAAAAATAACATATAAAACCAACAATAACTTAAAACACCTATTATACGATGCAAGCAGAAATAAAGAAGATAATTTACTAAATAGCGGTGTATATCAATTAGAATGTGGGAATTGCAAGCAAGTTTACATAGGACAAACTGGCAGAACCTTTAAACAGAGATTCCAAGAACACGTTACGGATTTCAAATACAATAGAAACAGATCAGCAACCACGATTTACAACCCATTAACAAAACACTTAAAATTCTACATAAACAAAATAAAAGCCGGAAACTAAACACATTCAGTGATATGCATAAAAATGAAGTAAATGCTTTTACTTTAAGTTTTTAAAGAAAGTCAAGTAAATACTAGGATTTGTATGCATAAAATATTATAGCAAATGCTTTTACTTTAGTAAAAGGTATGTCACGTGATCTAAGCATAGTATTTACTACTAGCCGAAGTAAATACTTGTTTTTGTATGCATAATGCAAAGGCTTTTGCTTTACTTGATAGTAAATACTTGCCAACAATCTAGCATGCTTCTGACCTGACTTATGAAGGTAGTAAAAGATATTCAGGAAAGTAGAAATGGCTTTATTTCTACATATTGGAGGTAGAAAGACATATAAACCCAGAAGACAACCAGAAGAACATGAATACAAGAAACTGTATCGCTTCACCAGTGAACATGTGGAATGGTTATGTGAGCATTTCATCGGAGAAGTTGATGAAACACGAGGTGCAGCCCTAACCTCAAATAAAAAAAATGAGAACTTTTTGAGGTATATTTCCGTTCCTGGATTTCAGAATGGCATGGGTGAGGATATTGGTGTGCATCAAAGTACCGTTTCAAGGACGATTAAATTTGTAGCGGACAAAATAGTGGAGAAGAATCAATTGTGGATCAAGTTTCCATCTGATCGTCGAAGCATACTAGAAGCAGAAAATCAGTGGCAGCAAACATATAGATTCCCAACTGCTATAGGCACACTAGATTGCACACATGTCAGAATTCCTAAGCCAGGACGGCATGGGAATGAGTACGTGAATAGGAAAGGGTTTGCTTCTATGAATATTCAGGCTACATGCAGTGCAGATGAATGTTTTACCAGTGTTCATATCCAGTGGCCTGGGTCACGCTTATGGCGTAATAGTGCTACATTTAACACGATGCAACGGAATCAAAATTGTGTACTGATTGCTGATGAGGGATATGGAATATCACCTTGGGTGATGACTCCATATAGAAATCCTAACACACCACAGGAAAGGGCGTATAACAGGTTGCTTAAATCAGAACGGTGCATAATTGAACATTGTTTGGGACAATTGAAAAGAAGGATTCTCATTCTTCACTATGGTGTAAGGGTGAGCCTGCAGAAAGTGCCATCATTAATAATTAGCTGCTTTATTTTGCATAATGTTGCTAAATATTTAAACGATAATCCAGATGATTTTGATGAACTTGATGATAATGAAAATGATGTGGATTACAGCGAAAATGATGATAATGCCCATGATAATCAAGTTATGTTACGTGAACAAGGAAATCAAAGGAGAAATGAAATCTCTCAGATTATATTTAATTTTAATCAGTAACACTGATCTTTCCACTTTACTGACTGCTACAAGAGTGAATAAAGTTCATTTCTATTTATATAATTTTTTTTAAAGTTTTTCTGTATAATATTCTCTCTGAATTCTAATTAACTGAATTTCTTCACACATCCATTGTCGCTGCAACTGTTCAGTGGACAATCCTCTACTTTCTTCAATTTCAAAGTTACTGAAATTATATTTTCTTTTTGGAGGTCTCTTCTCCATTCCTCAGCATTCCGGTGGCCTGAACCAAAATCAGAACGAAAAAAGTTGAGAAACTTGCAACAATAAAATGTGTCACATGTCATTTAGGATGTAATAATTATGTTGCAGTTGTTGTGTCAGATTAACTTTTGGCATCTCGTTGATTGTCGTGTACGATAGGTGGCATATGATGATTCAAAAGACGACAAAAACTCTTGCGCAAATGAAGTCCTGGAGATGGGAGATTTTATTTTCAAGACCCAAACCCCGGAAATCCGGGAGAGGTTGCAACCGAGTTGCCCTCTTAAAGTCATTTACTGGGTAAGAATTCCATAGTTAGAGATGGTGGTCATGTAGTTGACTGTTGGAGGTATTTAAGTAAATTTAGGTAAGTTTAGGTAGGTTTTGCCTATCAAAGCTGCTTCCTTTCCATGATTTTTATTAATAAACGAGAGCGTTTAAGCAGAAAATCAAACACGTTCTCGCTTTTGGTTTGGAGTTACTGCACTGAGATGCAATATATTTCTGGAGGGAATTCCAGTGAACCATAAGGAAATGGCTTGACCCAATATCTTTTACTTCATTAACGTAGTAAATACTATCAAGTAAAAGGTAGTTCTATATGCATACAGAATCGAGCATTTACTTTTACTTTTACTTTTTGCTTAAGTAAAAGGTGTCCGCCGGCGTGGTCTTGTGGTTAGCGTTGCTGACTGCAGATCCGTCGGCCCGGGTTCGATTCCCGGTACCTCCTCGGATTTTTCTGAGGTAGGGAGGTCTGGTAGGGGTGCACTCAGCCTCGTGATTCCAAACTGAGGAGCTACTTGATAGAGAAGTAGCGGCTCCGGTCCAGAAAACCACCATTAACGGCCGTGGGTGTCGGCATGCTGACCACATGCCCCCCAATCCTGCCATCTGCCTACGGGAGATGATGCAGCGGTCGGGTGGTAGGCCAAGTCCTTCCGGGGATGTAGCGCCACGGAGTTTAGTTTTAAGTAAAAGGTATAGCTTTTACTACTTTTTATGCATATGACTGATTAGAAAACTTTGAAATATACAGACACAGACATAAAATTATAAACGAAAACACAATAGAACACAATGAACTATATGAACTATACTCAGAACGATACCCCATCACAAACAACATGCAATAGCTTCAGTATCACATCTGTACTCAGGCTGTCCAAACCTTGGAATTATTAATAGGTGAGTCAAATTCTATCAAACAATAGATAAACATAAATAACTTTATATAACAACATCATATACATATATAATTATAGGACTGAAGATGATCACATAGATCGAAATGCGCATATCCTAACAAAATAGAGGCCACAAGTTCAATGGATGCAAGGATACTACTACAAGCCATCCAGCGTCTCTACAATTAATATACTACTACATAGATTCAGTGTACTAAAGAAGAATTTTATATTAATGACTATTTGCTAAGATATTCGGCAAATTTACTTATATTTAACAACTAGGAACAGACAATTGTTTTACAATTAAACTACAATCACGTAGCCCCAGTGTATATAACACTAATTTTATATCATTGACTATTTGCTGAATAATTCGGCAAATTCACTTAAGCTTAATCGTCAGGAAATAAACAACGATTTGACAACACATTTTAAAATTCTTTAAGTTTATGCAACATATAAGACAATATAATTTCAATGGTTTTATATTTTTAAATTGGATGCATTCAGCAAAGTACTAGTTAAGGTATAAATATGTACTATATGAATAGCATAATATATGCTACCATATATTTTAGGACAATAGGTAAACATTAACAAGTCAGTTTTATCAGCTCCATAACATTATTGAAGAAAATTGTAATAGAATGTATGGAAAATGTACACATGAGTGCTATATATGTAAGTATTCAATTAATTTTACACTACTGTAGAATGAAGGGCAAAGTAAACATTGCATACATTGAACTTTTGGTTAAATTATTTGTGGTCAGGTGGACAATTCTCTTTATAATAAACATTTACCACAAACGGAAAAAGAATTAAATTTATCAATACCTGAAACGGTTGTATGGTAACATGAGAATGAGAAATAATATATTCCATAAAGACAATATAATTTTATGTTACTGGAATTTCTGTTTCTTCTTATTTCAACCCCTCCCAGGCATGATTTGTAGAAGTAACAGCTGCATAATTTGACATCCTCTATGAGCCATAGCTATTTCAAGCGTTTTCTGAATGAACAGTCTGAGTGTCTTGTAGTCTTTCTTCCTCGCTTCAAATTCTACATACCTATATAAGAACCTAGAGCATGAAAATCGAAAATCCATCATAAGTTAATTTAGAATTACAAAATACAAAACCCAGGCAACACCGGGCTTTTTAAGGTAGTTTATAATATAAAATCAAACAGTTCTGGTAAAGACTATACCTGCATATTGAATATACATTTGCCAACATCAGATATTACAGCACTTGTGACACCCAGGATGAATGTGACCGCTAAGTATGGCCTGAAATACATAAATGAAAAGTTCAATAAATCCTAAAATGTAACAACAATCATAACAACAACAACAACAATAATAATAACAATAATAATCTTACCATGCTTTCCATATATATTTGTATTCACATCTGAAGCTACTTCTTCTTCACTTGATAATTCTCATAAACATCTAACATTGTCTATTTCAAAAACTAAAAATAACTCTCCACCAATATCTGAGTTATCATCAAGAACATTAATTAGTTCTGGATTTCATTTTTTCACGTAAGGGGACCAATTATTATAATTTTTCTTCATCTTACAAGATTTTACTTCTTTTCAATACAACTTCCTACTTATAACTGAGTTGAATGAGGAACAGAATATCTGGTAAAAGGGCATTGTTGCTATAAAGTATGATAGTTGTAAATTTAACTGTTGGTATAAATTTGCTCGTCACTGATATCAAATTAAATGCATTTAGCATGTCATATATAGAAAGAACTTAATTTTTCATAACCCCTCCTGGCATTCTAGTGTTAAATAAGTTTGTAAATTCCTGGGTTAGATCACAAAAAATTGAAATATACTTTAAAAAACTATGCATGTATCATTTATCATGTATTACATTTCATTTTAATTATGTATATAATATTTAGGATAGTAATTAGATCAGATCAAGCTGTACTTCTTGTTAGGTTGTAAAATTAAGCTAAAACTTAGATGTAAGGTAATTTTGATTAAGTCATATGTACACATGTATGTTATACTGGTAAGTAAAGAATTGTAATTGTAATTAAATGTTTTAATTGTTTTCATAAACATGTTTGAATATATGAGCTCGACATGAAAAATGTCATATGTTTTCAGCACCCAATGAATTAGAAAATGTGAGGCAGAAGGGAAAACATGCTGAAAATGATTCAATTGAAATGAGTGCTGCCCACACTGCTACACACAAAATAATGGAACCAAAAACTGAGGTAAATAACAGTAGAAATGCTCATGAGAGGCTATTTGAGGCTTAGACTTTGCATGGGGATACCACAACAACAAAGAATTATCTTTTCTCTTATTTTCCCTCCCAATATATTATTTGCTTATTCTTCTGCTTATTTATGAGAGATGTTCCAAAAGTAAGTTTTGTCTTTTTTGTTTGTTTTGTTAAGTGAAGATGGTACAGCAGTTGAAACAAACAATCACCATAAGAATCCACACCCCATGCACTTCCGTTGGCAGCACACATCTGTCTGCCATCATGATTTGTACTCGAATAACCTCAGGCATGCTGGTTTGCTGCTACTCTCTCATCTTCAGCGCTCTACGCATGCATCATTCCTCCTCCGCTGACGCTCCTTCCGTCATTGAACCAGCAATTGATTATTATGGCAATTGTTTGTTTCAACTGCTGTACCATCTTTACTTTTTTTTTAAAAATTACGAAACTTACTTTTGGAACATCCCTTGTACAATCTCATTTTAATCTCTTTCATCTCCTCGAACACAAAACCAAAACATACATTCTATTCTTCATCTTTTAGTATGTCTATCTCTCGCCTTTGGAATTCCTTCCTTGCCTTATCGTATCAGAGATTGTCCATGTGCTATAATTAAGGGGTGCCCACCCCCCCCAAACGTCATGACTCACCCCCCCCCCCAAACTTCACTGCTCACCCCCCCAAACTTCATTGCTCATCCTCAACCCAATTGGCTGTCGACAAGGACGCCCATATGATATTTTCTAGGGGGGGCAATTTTTTAAATTAATTAATTTTTTGTCGTTTTAACTTCTTGGGCCACTTTGTAACGTTATATTAATAATATAATAAGTGCAACAATGACGTAGCCAGAAAATAATTGCGGGGAGGGTCGGAAGTGCCGGGGGTGTTTGGAATACCCCCCCAAAAAGGGGGTCGGGGGTCCATCCCCAGAAAATGTTTAAATATTGAACTAATGAAAATCACATTTTACGCTATTTTAGCACAGATAAACTAGTTAGGAAATTTGTTTACCATACTCGAAGACATGCCAATGTAAATAAGATATCATTACCTAAGTGGGGGTCCACCCCCGGAAAATTTTTAAGTACTGAATTAATGAAAATCACATTTTACGCTATTTTAGGACTAAAAAACTAGTTAGGAAATTTGTTTACCATACTCTAAGACATGCCAATGTAAACAAGAAAATGTTACCTAAGTCGGATGTCCACCCCCGGGAAATTTTTAAATATTGAACTAATGAAAATCTCATTTTACACTATTTTAGCACTGAAAAACTAGTTATGAAATTTTTTTACCATATTCTAAGACATGCCAATGTACATAAGAAATCATTACATAAGTGGGGGGTCCATCCGCGGAAAATTTTTAAATATTGAATTAACGAAAATCACATTTTACGCTATTTTAGCACTAAAACAGTGGCGGCTTGTGGCCGGAAAATTAGGTGAAGAGAAAAAAATGCCACATGCTTATGTTAATAATGGAATTCACCCAATAGCGGCTCGTGGCTCAAAACGAGGGTGTGCTGCAAATACCATTTCATACAGCAAACTTGAAATATTTTTAAAAATTATTAGTAGGCCTATCTAAACTGCACGTCTCTTAATCCATCTCTGGGAATTCTCACGCGATTTTCTCTACCCTAATTATTTTTTTGCTAATTTCTCTCGTCTCGTCGAACGTTGTGTGAGTTGTGTGACGAGAGAAAATAGCACAAAAAAATCTGATGTGAAAGTCACATAACTTCCTCTGCCCAAATAATTCACATATCCTTGTACAGAATCGCAAGACACAATTTTACGCTAATTATCCTATAAATACCTCTTCTTTCAACGATGCGACTAAAAGCACAGGCTATATAACAAACTTAAAAAAAAGAACAAGTGACTGCAGACGTTTATTGAACTTTCCGCCGTAAAGAATAATTTCCGAAATTTATCGAATATTTCCTTCAGATACTTCTTTACTCTATGCATGGCCAACAATACATTTTTATCACTTCACATTCTTATAGAATAAGAGGACATGAAAGAGCGCATATTCAGTTGTTCATCACGCAAGACAAACGTTCTACAAATAGTGGGTGAACAGTGGGTGGCTTGTAACTACCCTTCAGAGAATTTTTTCGAAAAAAAGTTTCAAATATAAGTTTTAACTGTATGTTTGAGTAAATAAACACGCAAACAAAATCATATATTGGTACAGGTATGTCGACGATGTCCTAATGATGTACAATGGGAACAAAAGACAGGTCGAACAGCTTCACACATACATCAATAAGATACACACATCTATGAAATTCACACTGGAAACAGAAGAAGACAAAGCCATCAACTTCTTAGATGTCACAATCACCAAAACAGACAATAAACACAAATTCAAAATTTACAGAAAACCCACAACCACAGTAACAACTATACATAACTCATCCAACCACCCTGCCCAACACAAACACGCAGCTTACCACTTCATGGTTCACCGCCTACTCAATATACCAATGGAGATGGAAGATTTCAAAAATGAACTAAACACCATCAAATACATAGCCCAAGAAAATGGTTACAACCCCAGCACAGTAGATAGAATACTAAGAAACACTAAACACAAGCTAAAAGAACACACACAAACCCAAGAACCAAAAACGAAGTTCATCACACTAACATACTACGGTAAGAAAACTCACAAAACAGCATCAACCTTCAAAAAAACTCAAGTACAACATAGCCTACAAAACGAACAACACGCTAAAGAAACACCTAACAAGGAAAAGCACACAAATGGACACCTACAACAAAACTGGAGTATACAAACTGAAATGCAATAATTGTCCCAACTTCTATATAGGCCAAACTGGCAGATCCTTTAGAACAAGATTCCAAGAACACATAAAAGCACTCAAACACCCCCACAACAGAAAATCAAATTATGCAGAACACCTACTTGACACAAACCACAATTACACTAACATAGACACGAACATGGAAATTCTCCACACACTCCACAAAAGTCGCAAACTAAACACAATAGAACAACTAGAAATATATAAACACACAAAAAATCACCCCACATCTATACTGAACGACCAACTACACTTCAAATCACACACACTTTTTGACACGATACCTGACATTCAAACACCGCCAAATACTCCCACTCCCACCTCAAGACCAACGCAACACCCACACCACCTAGGTGTACAACAAAGGCACCCACCAGTAGCAGTTCGAAAACCGCTGATGATGCACTAAAATAGTGCGAAACGGCCGTCCGGATTACCAAAGGTAAATCTAAGTTTGCTTGTCAAGTGAAAATTTAACAACTAACTATAAGTTTTAGCTCTCAGTAAAAGGAACACATGTGCAAATTTTAAAGAAAATCGTTAGAGCCGTTTTTGAGAAAATCGCGAAAAACGAAAATTTCTTGATGTAAACTCCCCTTAAAAATAAGGGAAACTTATCGCCAATCTTCGGCTCACATCTTCAGAAGGTACCTTACCCAAATACGAAATTTTGATTTCATACGATTTTCCGTTTTGGAGCTAGCTTGTTCACAGACTTTTCACACACACAGACAGACACACTGACATGTTTCCAAAAATAGCATTTTTGGATTCAGGGGGCCTCAAAACGTGCATTTATATCAAAAACTCAACTTCGAATTTGGGGGTCGAAAACAATACTTCCTCTATGGTACGGGCAGAGGAAGTAAAAATAATAATAATAATAATAATAATAATAACAATAATAATGATAATAATAATGATGATAATAATAATAATAATAATAATAATAATAATAATAATAATAATAATAATAATAATAATAATAATTAGGGCAGGGAAAACCGCGTGAGAGTTCCCCGGAAATGAAATAAGAGACGAGAAAATAGTATTTTTAATTATCGAGGTAGAGGAAGTCGCTTAGTGTTCCCAGTGCGACAGAATACTTAATCGGGGTTGTGGAATCCGTGTTTTTCTGAATTTAACACATTCGAATTTGGCGGCGTCAGACCATCAGACTGTGGAAGATCTAACGTGCCCACCTCTTTCTCCGAGCTAACAGTGTGAGCTGCTGAACAAGAGGGACGGCTTCGTGGGTAGTCTGTTCTCGTCACCTAGCGGACGTGGGATAAGCGAGAAAACTGCTGCTTGCCATCCTTAGTGGATCCTTAGCTAATTTTAGTGGAACAGACTACCCAAGCATCTGGGAATATTCAGCTTCAATGCTAGGAGGACTTGGGAGCTCACTGCCTCCTAGCGTTGACACCAGTAGTGGAGGGAAATTCAAAATTGTAGAAATACATTATAGTAAGAACAAACATTCGTGATATGGAAAATAAACTTTAAAAATACGTATTGTAAAGGAAAAATACTGGTGAAGTGCTACTTCACCTACTTCCCCTGAATAGCCGCCACTGCACTAAAAAACTAGTTAGCAAATTTGTTTACTATACTATAAGACATGGCAACTTAAACAAGAAATTGTTACCTAAGTTATAACACTTATTACTATTTATAAGAAAAGTTGAATAACACATGGAACAGTGGACATAATAGGCCTACTCATTCATAGGCGTAACCAGGCCGACCATATGGGGGGGGGTTATAACATCCACGGGGTCTGGGGGCATGGAATACCCCCCAGGGAGAGGGGGGTCCGGGGGTCCCCCCCGGAAAATTTTAAAAATTAAGATGCAAAATAACGAGTTTTAAGCTTCCTGGGGTCGTCCCCCGGAAAATTTTAGAAATTAAGACGCAAAATAACGAGTTTTAAGCTTCCCACACTTTATACTTGTATTAAGTAATTTATGGGCAGACTTAAAAAAATTATACAATTTTCCTTTTTTTAATCAATGGGGGGGGGGGGTTCAAACCCCCAAACCCCCCCCCCCCTCGGTACGCCTATGTACTCATTATGTTATAAAAAGAAAATAACTGCTTTATCATATTTGACACATCAACAAATCTTGTTTAATTAAATAATTTAAAAAAAATACAAATATAGAATTTTAGGATTTGACTTTTGGGGGTCAAAACCCCCTGAACCCCCCCCCCTTTCCTAATCCACTGTGGATTCTGCTTCCATGTTGTCGATTTGGTAAAACGTCAGCAAACTTTTTATGTCTCTACTGACGTTCAAATAATTGTCTTAAAAGAAAAACACCTGACTATAATAATTATTAATATACATTTTTTCCTTGCGCCCCCCCCCCCGCCCCCGGATATGGGCGTCCATGGCTGTCGAAATTCTTTATCTTTATAAAGAATTAGAAGAGACCTTTTGAAGTTATAGAACTTGACTGTGTTTATTTTTAACATATAAAACTCTAATTTTGCAACAATTTTCAACCCCCCCCAGGAAATTCATAAATGATAATATTTTGCCCCCCCCCCCCAGAAATTTCAATGACGCAGTCTGCGTCTTAACCCCCCCCCCTGTGGGCACCCCTGTATAATTTAAAGACAAATTAAATATTCACTTTATTAGTCACTAATTATAATTATGTAAAAATGTGTGAGGTCATGTTCTTCAATATTGCAAAACAACACGTGAGCATGAAAGTATCAACTTTAAGGTGAATGTCTAGTGTGCTCTCATACATGATAAAGTTATAAGACCATTTTTTTTTGCGGACCCTACAGTGAAATCACACAACTACCATGATTCATAGAAATTTAAGATAAGATGAAGATAAGATTCAATTTAAGATGAATTGATGAATTTAAGATAAGACTGATAAATTTAAGATAAGGTGAAGATGTCAGCTCTCAACAAGATGGTATTCCCCCACAATACGGCATCACTCTTTGTGAGTTTCTGGATATGACATTTCCAAAGCAGTGGGAGTGGATTGAAAGCATGGCTACTATGATCACCGGACTTGCTGCCTTTAGAATTGTACTTGTGGGGTATGTTGAATGTTAATGTCAATCAACTACATTCATTTCAAAGAATCAGAAAACCTGTTCAATCTGGAACACCTGATGTACTTCATCAAGTGTGGCAAGAACTGGAATATTGACCAGAGTATGTAGGGTAACAAATGGAAGTGGTATCGACCTGTATTCAACATGTAAGGAAAGTCACGAGTTACTCTTCATTACCATGCAGGAATCATCTTTTTTTTAAAGATATTATATAGGACACTTAACCCCCACCATGTCTTCATAGGCACACTGTAAGTAAGCTTTTTAGGATATTGGCACAAATTATTAATTAATGTTACACTAATTAATAAAAAATAAAACCCATTAATAAATAGTACTTCTGAAGAACACAATGTGGGTTGCTCTGCAGTGATGTGGCAATACATTGCTGAATGTCTTGCAACTACAGATTATGAAACATTGCAAATTGAGAACCAAGAGATGAATGTTCTGATGCTTAAACACGTCTGACCGAAGTCTGTTAATTCAGATCTTCAGCTCATGCATATTATGGCTTGGTGACATACATTATGTCATCGGGTGATTTATATAGCATCTCCAGCTCACAATGTAATACCTCAGTGTGATGTGAGCTCTTGAATATAAACCACATCAGTTAACACAAAACATCAGCATAGTCTGTAGCTAGCTATAAACAAATTCGTCTTATCCTACACAAATGAAGAAATTATTGTATGTACAAGTGTTGTGGTCTGCAGGCATGTAGAAGTCGCACCCTAATTTCGAGACACTAATCAGGGAAGAAAGAGATTTTCTAAAATTCTAAGAACAGGGGAAAAACATGGGATTGGCATTATAAAATGTGGTATGATATAGTAAATAGAGTATATTAATGTACTTTGAACTTTTACTGGTGCTGGTAATAAAGAATATTTTCCTGTGCTTCTAACCAGGTAGTTACTTGGATAAATTCCATCGGACCTGGTTAGAAGCATGGGAAAATATCCTGCAGTTCATACAGATTAGAAGCATGGGAAAATATCCTGCAGTTCATACAGTACTAGTTTCAGAGATTGTACTTGTACAACAGGATTCAATCTATTGCTTTATTTTCCAAATTGAAATAATTTTAAATCAGTAGACTTAACGTATTTACTTAAAACTAATGCGGATCTTTTTTGTCTATTTGTAGCATTCAAAATTGGGATTCGCATTACATTCGATGGCAGATTAGATTCAAGTGCAAATTCATTCCGTTAGTCATTGGTAACTTTGATCAATTATTATGTAACAGTGCATTGCTGTAATCCTCGACTTTGTTACATTTATCATTGCCAAAATATAACCGTTATGCACAAATGCAGATTTAAGTTAACTTATTATTTTGGCACTTAAGCTAAACATCAAGCATGTTCAAAGGTAGGAAGGTTTAATGCGGAGGTATCTATTGTCCTGCACTCCCCATTACTGCCTCCCCCTAAACCACTATAGCGACCTTTATTCATCGGCACTTACGAATCCGCTGTAGTATAAAATAAAATAAGATAAAATACCAAATAAAATATTCTACCATTGCTAGACATTGCATTCCCAGCAACCTCTGTTTTTATAATTTAAAGTTTCAAAATTGGGTTTACATTAGAATACAGAGTGACCACAGAAATTTCAAAATAAATTTCCCTGACTTTCCATGAAGAAACTTACATTTCTCTGACTACAAGAATCAATGTTTTCAAGGTTCATTGTAAACAAAAACAAACAAATCCAGTCTGCTCCATCCCCATAGCAAAAATAAGAAATGGTTAGCACAAGTACTGAAAAGAAAATTGTTTACACAGTCTGGGTTGCAGCAGACTGGAACAAAACACATGCCCTCACATTTCGTTCCCTGGGGTTAGTTATTTTCCCTGATTAGTCCATATTTCTTTTTATAAATTTCCCTGACTTTTTCATTTACCTTATAAAATTCCCTCTTTCCCTAACCGATTTCAATTTCCCTGAACTTCCAGAATGTGAACACTCTGTGAATAAATATGGCAATATTATGGTAGCATAAGCAACAGTAATTTTGAGTCAGACTCCTTTAGGCAAGTAATAATGCGTTGTGGTTGAAAGGCATCAAGTTATTGTGGAGTGGCTTGAGAACACAGCTTGCGATTAAATCTAATTAAATAATTAAATTTTGTATTGCTTTACTATTAGTTATTCGTGTTTTAAATATTCCATTATTGATTAATTTCTAGTACTTCCTGAAAAGAAGAACAACTGTGAAAAAGGCTCAGAAAAGTCTTTTCCGAACACCAGCTCCAGCTGTCACTATTTTAAGTAATGCTGAAGAGGACGAACAGCCCCTCTATCTAAATATTCCTAGAAAAGGGTATGCTACGTTCTATTTTTTACATCTGTATGTTTATATGAATCTAAATTTTATCTTATTTTACTTACTGATATGGTATTTAAATTATGTGTTACAGATACTCAGAGACAATACCTGAGGAAGTGAGTAGTTCAAGTCAGAATTTATGCGAAGTTTAGTTTACCTGTGATGAGACATATATAACCTCAAATATACAGTAACGCTGCTTCACAAAAGTATTACAATAATATGAACAAAATATCCCAGTAAATAATTACAGCAAATTACCAATTATCTGTGTTAATTGGGACCGTGATATGCACAAATAACTGAAAAATACAGATAATCCGAATGTTAGAATTATTAATATTCTAGCTTATGGCAATAATGTTTGGGCTGCACATATAAACGTAATCTAAAGTGATTTTAATAGGCTGTAAATGTTACTAAATCTGTCATAATGCTTGTTATATTCAGGGTTTTAATTAACAATAAGAGTATATTTAAATGTAAATTTTAACCATTTTCAAATTTAATAAGTCTATAGCTGGGTGCAAGATCTTGAATTTCCTGCACTTTACACAACCTTATTGTGCACAGAAAATGTTACTTGGCTTCTCTGGAAGCAATATAACATTTTCTATGCACAATGTTGTGAAATAAGGTGTGGGAAATTCAAATCTCCCACCTGGGTATATCAATATTCTGCTTGCAAAGAATTAAAAAGGAAGGAAGAACCTTACACGGATATCCACCCACAGATAATCAGGACCTTGCTGCATTTAAAAAGGTTTTTTTTATATCTATTATGCTTTTCTAACAAAATGTTCTACAGAATCAAATAAAATAAAAAATTATTTTACATAATGAACTGTTTTGTTTGCAACCCAGCCCATTCAATTCGTTTAAGGATGGAAAGGTGGATAAGAACAATTCCTTGAGATCTCCTGTTGGGAAAGCATGGTGGATCAGCCAAAATAAAATAAAAGGTTTCATAGCTGAAACACACTTTGTTCAAGTGCACCTTCACAAGAAGACAAAGACAGTAAGTTACTTGGAAAAATAATATGACTGTTGTTCCATTTTACAAATTGTTATCAATCCCACTGTGCATTTTGAGAGTGCTTTAAGATAGAAGTGTGGATCGTGCTTTGTGGTTGGGATTTGTGGTTGTCTCAATCATATAACATTGAACCAGGACCACCTTCTGGTTTGGGGGTTTTTGATACCATGGGGACTATCCTTGCTAAAATAGCAATGAACACTGTCATTTCTGGAATTTCTTTGCTTATTCATTGTAACTAATGAATAATTTGTATGTATCCTGGCAATGTCCGAAAGTCTGATTATAATCTTCATGGAGGCAATTAAACCTGTCAGCACCAGGCTTTTTGCTTCTAAAATGCCAGTGCTGATCAGAGTGGAGTTCAGTTTTACGAAATAATACACACATTTTTGGGGCAGACTGTACCTTGATACGTACAGGTAAGGGAAAAAAAAGCAGACCTACTAAAATATCTAAGTTGCCGATATAAGACACTGTGCTTGCCTAGTGGGTTCTAGGCATGCGCAGTGGCTCATATCAGCAACTTAGATATTTTAGTAGGTCCGCTTTTTTTTCTTTACCTGTACTCTACTCTTTCAAAGGATGTATTTTGTGAGGGCTTTGATCTTTAGAAAGGGATATTTTGGTGAGTGACACATTCATTTCATTGAATTTCTTTGTTCGGTAGTATCCATAAAAGAATGTTTGCAAAACTTATTTGTTAGCAGAAGATATGATGAATTTAAGTATTTAAGTATTTAAGAACAACACAGATGATTTACCCTATGATAGCGACAGTAATTTATCTGATAGCAGCAGTGAATAAGACATTAAGATCATATCGATATAATAAAAATAATAATAATACTTTAATTATTCTAGCAGAGTTAAGGCCTTGAGGTCTTCTCTTCACTCAACCAGTGATTAAATATAACAGAAACATAACATAGTATTATGGTATCCAGATAACTATAGAGGTATTTCCTCCCTAGACTGCACTTACAAGATTTTTTCAAAAATACTATATAATCGGATTAAAGAACAACTAGATCAAGAGTTAGGTGAATACCAGGGAGGCTTCAGACCTTGGAGAAGTTGCACTGAACAAATAATAACTTTGAAATTAGTCATGGCATATTACAAAAAACGTAACAAGCCTCTGTCAATAACATTTATAGATTTCAAGAAAGCATATGACTCCATCCATAGATCATCATTAATAAAAATTTTAAGACATTTCGGTCTTCACCCAAAGCTAATCAAATTGGTGGAACTTACTCTAACTAATACAATTTCTAAAATAAAGTTCAGAGGAGAACTTTCTGAACCTTTCTTGGTAACAACTGGTCTGAGACAGAGCGACGGTCTGTCCCCTCTTCTTTTTAACTGTGCATTGGAGTATGTTATGAGGGAATGGTACAGAAACAATCCGAAAAATATAAAAATTGGAACCCAAAAGGACAATATACAGTTAAATTGTTTAGGATTTGCCGATGATCTAGCATTTCTGGCCAATGATATTCAGGAAGCAAAACGACATATTAAGTCTCTGCATGAAATAGCCCAAAATATTGGTTTAAAAATTTCATTTGAAAAAACAGAAATAATGCTAACTCAAATGCCGCTAGCAAACAAAATTGAGGTGGGAGGCCAAGAAATAAAAATTGTAGAAAAATTTAAATATTTAGGTGAAATAATCACTTACAACATGAATGAGAAACCAACATGGCAAAATAGAATAGATAAACTGGTTAGAGCACAGCATGTTACCAAGAATACATACAATAAAAAGTGCCTCTAAATAGCAACCAAATTGAAACATTATAAAACAGTGACTCAACCGCAAATCACGTATGCATGTGAAACACTATTCAAAACAACTAACACAGTTGCAATAGATAGAGTACTCAAGGTAGAAAGGAGAATAGTAAGAACCTGTTTAAACAAAAATTACCAAGTAAATGGAGTCTGGAAACTAGCTTCTAATGAAACAGTATATAAAGAAATAGAACCAGTGACAAGTACAATGAAAAAAGAACGAATATCATTTTTGGGACATATTTTACGGACACCAGAAAATAGAATTAGCAGAAAAAGAATAGAAAAATTATGGAAGAGTAAGAGTAAGAAAAATATAAGATGGATTACAGAATTTAAGGAAGATATGGCAGAGCTACATATTACAGTAGAGGATTTAATATACAAGACAGACACACTCAAGATATTGAAAGACAAACACACTACACTACAGATGAAAATCAACAAACAGAGAATAGGAAGAGTAGTTCCAGAACCAGAAAGAAAATTGCGGTCAGAAAGGATGAAGAAGTACTGGGCTGACAAAAAGAAGAAAAACCTCAACCAGAAACCTGACTAAAGTGGTCCTATGAAGGCCAAAAATTAAAATTAATTAATTAATACCTAAATTATGTGCATCTCTGTCATTATATGAGGGTTATTCATAAAGTAACTTCTGTTTATTTTTTTAAAAATGTGAAGTTACAGAATTTGTTTTACAATACTTTGAAATTACATACTCTAATTTATTTTCCACATAGTTTCCAGTCATATTGACACACTTATCACTGAGTTTGATGAGCTCTGAAATTTTGCAGTTGTAGCCTTCAGCTGTCGTGATTGAAGCCAATCTATGACGCTTGTTTTCAAGGAGTTTAGGCACCCATCTGGCAACAATATTCCAGTAGCCCAAATCTTCGGTAATCACTTTGTACAAATCTGTGGAAATGGTGAATCTGCAGTTTCTCTAACTTTTTCGTCAACTATCTGAATCAGATCTGCATTCATGATACTTCGTCAACCACTTCTCTCTTCATCATGGAAACGCTTTACCACATTTTCATGCACTTATAACGTCATAGCATGTTATACCCATTATGAAATTAATATTGTGTTTGTATACTGTCAAATGGACAAATAATAAGGTTTATGTAAAATACCAGCTGGATAGAACTTCTAGAAATGAAAGAATACTCTTTAATAAGTAAATTCGTCATTATTTCTACTTACAGAAATTGATACATCTGAACTTGTCTTGTTTACCTTGGTTATAGATACTAATGCTTGTGGGAGCTCGGCTATTGATTGGATGTCAGCGAGCCAATCAAAATGATTCAAGTCTTCAGACAATGTAGATTATATTATAATAGATATGAACATTAATTAGTCAAATCCAAAATCAGTAGGCTTCTTCCCATGGACGTTATAAATATGTATACCAAGTTTCATACCATTCTGGCACTTAATAAAATCACATAAACTGATATAACAAAGTACCAAATGAAGCTAATAGGCCATATTTCAGAAACTGTTGAGTTTTAGACCAGTTTCTTGAGAAGTTTGATAAGCATATGTGAAGGAATATGTGGGGAAACTAGAATATTAACAGAACAAAATTACAAAAAATGCCTCACTCTAAAGCACGATGTGATATGATAAAATTACAAACATCTGATTGCATTACAGTCAAGACCCTCAATATTCAACATCAAAAACAGAATAAGGCTACTGAGGCCATGGTTTCTACATTTATTTGTCTAGACTTGATGCGGCAATTGATGATTTGCTGTTTTAAAATTGTTAATTGGTCATTACTCTATTACCAATCAACCGATTTGGCCAAAAATCAATAGCGTTCGTCCAATTTAAGTTACCGTCTATATGTAAACCAAGGAATTTAGTGCAATTTATCTCATTAATATATTTATTATTGTAACCAACTTGTAAACGGTGTGTTGATTATCTACTAGTTGTAAAGTTTAAAAGGAATGTTCTGTCAAAATTTAGAGGTAGTTTATTTGCTAAAAACCACCTGTTCATTTTTTAAAATACCTCATTCGCTTGGATATTCAAGCATTGTTTTGAGTGGATTGCTATTAGTACACTTGTTTCATTGGCAAAAAAGGACAGGCTTACAGTTATTGTTTAAATTTAGTACAAGATCATTTATGTAAATTAGATAGAAAAGCAGGCCAAGAACTGATCCTTGGGGGACTCCATGCTAAATAATCCTGCATCTAGAGATAGCTACACTTGGAAACATTTCATTATTAATATCAACCTTTTGTTTCCTATTAAAAAGATAGAATTTGAACCAATCTGAATTTTCGTCCGTAGAAACCATGGAAACCATAGAATTTTCACCTGCCCGGTGAAAGACAGTTCACAGCATTCTATCTACTGTTACGGTTTTTTAGTGAGTATCTGTTCAAACAATGGTTTATTGTTGTGTTGTGGGTGTACAAACTCATCGTCAAAGAGTGATAACACACTTAAAATATCTTTCCATCCATTTCCCAACAGAGATAAGTCACCCGAACGTCATAAGCAATGGCTGATCAAAATAAAAAGAGAAAAATTTGTTCCTAGTAAATACAGTACGGTTTGTTCACAACATTTTGAAGAAAATGATACCGAGCTTTCGGTAGTTACGAAAACTGTTAACTGGAGAAACCCCGCAATCTGTTTAAAAAAGAAGTGCTGTGCCATCACTTCTTTTGCGTAGGAAATCTGAAACACTGCCAATGAAGAAAAGAAAATAGTCGTACTTGAGGAAGAAGGAAATGAGAGCGTTGTTGCAAGATTCGAACAGTAATCCATCAGTATCCAGGAATGGACAAATCATGAATGTGGAATCTAGTATTTATGATGAAAATTCAGTTTCTAACAGCGTAGGCATTCAGTGTGAACTAGGAAATGAAAGTTATGTCAATGTTTGCACAGATTCATTGAATGTTTCTTCTAGAAATTGTGATTTAGATAGCTCTTTTAGCATTTCAGACATTTCTACTACCGCAAAAGATGATTCTGAATCTGAACGTGACTCTGTTCGTATCTTGAAAAATATTTCGTTTTCCAACTGTATTAGCTCTAAGTATTAACTGATAACGACTGGCAACTAGTATATAATAATGCTATCGAATGAGGCATGTTGTGTTATACAGCCTACAACCCCTTCTGTTCACAAATTCCTTCACAGTCCCAACAACACACACTTTTGTGGTCTGTTTTCATTTGTATACACAGCCCCACACTTACACCATTCCGTATTTTCTTTTCTTCCTTGCAATTCTTTCAATAATTCTTTGTCAGTTTTCTTTTCGTGTGAAATTAATTTGTGAATACTGAGGTTCGTCCTTATAAGGTAACATTGCAGACATCTCTATCAACAACTAATACAAATGAGACTTTGTGGTGTAAGTAGAAAGAGCATGCGTGAACATTACAGCAGCTGTCATCCTGTCAACGAATTGTCTCGCATGACGTCACAGGAGCTTTTTACTTCACCCGTACAAAGCATAATATTAGGCGCCTCAAGTTCACGAGATCACCATTCGTTTCATAATTCAAAGCTCCGTGTGATGAAATTAAAATAAAAAAAATTGTATTTTTTTAGTTTTCCCTTCCTTTAACAAAGTCAAAGAGGCTTGCACCAAGGTTCCAAAGGATATTCCGGAAAAGGCCTACCTTGACGCCTTCGATGCCTGGAAATCTCACTGGAAGCGATGTATCGACACAGGAGGAACCTATTTTGAAATCTTTTAATGTATTGTATCGAATGGATCAATAAATATCTTCTAATTGACTCATTGACATTACTTTCCGGGCAGACCCTGTACCTCTCAACTGCCAGGAAACCCATTCCTTGATATAGATTGCCATATGCACAACAAATGCACATGGGTGGGTAATGCACATACAGATAAGGCTAGTGTATGGGGGGGGGAGGGGAAATAGGTAGGAAAGATAAAGGACAGAAGGTGCCGGAAAGGAACAGCAGCCAGTCATGTTAAGTTAATGGGGCAATGTTTGTAGAACTGGTTATTGGAAGGTGTATATGTTTGAAAAAATATCAGTCAACTGTAGAACTGATTACTGGAAGGTGTATATGTTTGAAAAAAGTATCAGTCAACTGTAGAACTGGTTATTGGAAGGTGTATATGTTTGAAAAAAGTATCAGTCAACATATGAGGAGCAATGGTTACAAAATAATAACAACAACGATTATTGAATGTTTATACTGAAAAGAGTCTAGATTGGGCTAGTGTTAAGGCATACATTAGAAATGATGAAGTCATCTAACTAATACAACACAGGAGGACATTTTTGGAAAACTAAAAATTTGTTCAAGTACAGAGGACCAGGGTATAAAAATGAGGGCATGTCCTCCAAACCAGGACATCTGAAACTACTCCTGAAAAATAATTATTTGTAGACTTATTTTACTTAACAAAATATAATTTTAAATATCAATATCAATATTTTGATAAATAAAGTGACATTCTATTATGACAATTCTGTTAATTGTTTCTCATATATAAGGCTCCCATCATGAAGAGTAGGTAATCGTGATACATTTTCTTGGCTCTTCAGATTTAACTGTATACATTTTATTTTCCAGTTGTTAAATGAAGCAGGATCTCTTACGAGACCAAAGAGCTGTTCGAACACTCCCACACATTTATCTTGCTGATGAAGAGTACCGCACACTAAAACTAGAACCAAACCATGCACGTTAACTTTTCCCTGAACACCTTCAGTTGTCATGTTAGGATTGAAATATAGGTTATGATCTGTCTTGGTTTTAATAAGTAGATTTGCAACTTCTTGTGCATTTTCTTTCATTTCGGTTCTCTCCGATACCATTCCTGAACTAAGAGTCAAACACATACTGCAGTCTGGCCAGAAATGCTCCACTCCTAACTGTGGTATTTGTTGATTGTACATATTAAAAAACCAGATTGTAAACTGCCTGGCCAGTTCAGCTATATCATTTGCTTGCCCACTAGTCATTTCAGCTTTATGATGTACTTGCCCATCACTACTGCTTGAAGGCACTGTGGGTTGCTGTTGAACTTGCACCTGCAAAATTTAATTTCTATTTTAAACTAAATTTAACCTAGGTATAACAGTAAATTGTTTAGCCAAAAAAATCAATGCAAATAGACCATGGGCTACCAATATGAAACCCTCCCCCCCCCGTGGGAATTTCCGACACATATATTTTTTTGTTGGTATTGTCATCTAGTTTAAGATTTTAGTTGTTTGCCCATTATCAATTACAGCATTTAGCCGGAAAACCCGGAAAACCCCGGAAATTCGCAGAAAATGAATTTGTTTTAATTTTTCATTGTTCTTTGCTCCTAATATTCCCAGGGAATTTCTGACTCACACATTTTTGTTGGTATTGGCATCTAGTTTAATGTTCCAGTTGTTTGCCCCTTACAAATTACAACATATCCCCGGAAAACCCGGAAAACCACGTATATACGGAGAAAATTACTATGTTTTATTTTTAAATCTTTGTTCTTTGCACCTAATATTCAAAGGGAATTTCTGACTTACATGTTTTTTTGTTGGCATTACCATCTAGATTAAGGTTTCAGTTGTTTGCCCCTTATCAATTACAGTATATCCCCGGAAAACACTGAAAACCACGGAAATCCGGAGAAAGGGACTTCGTTTTATTTTTTTAAAATCTTAGTTCTTTGCTCCTAGTATTCAAAGGGATTTGGTGAACCATATTTTTTTGTGTTGGTATTCCCATATAGATTAAGGTTCCAGTTGTTTGCCCCTTACCAATTACAGCATATCCCCGGAAACCCCGGAAAACCACGTATATACGGAGAAAATTACTATGTATTATTTTTTAAATCTTTGTTCTTTGCTCCTAATATTCAAAGGGAATTTCTGATTCGTATGTTTTTTTGTTGGTATTGCCATCTAGATTAAGGTTTCAGTTGTTTGCCCCTTATGAATTATAGCATATCTCCAGAAAACTCCGAAAACCACGGAAATCCGGAGGAATTGACTTTTTAAAAATTTCTTTAAAATCTTTGTTCTTTGCTCCTAATATTCCCAGGGAATTTCTGACTCATATGTTTTTTGTTGGTATTGCCATTTAGTTTAAGGTTTAAGTTGTTTTCCCCTTATCAATTACAGCATATCCACGTAAACCCTGAAAACCAAGAAAATCCGCAGAAAATGAGATTGTTTTATTTTTTAAAAAATATTTGCTCTTTGATACTAATATTCCCAGGGAATTTCTGAATCACATAATTTTTGTTCCTATTGCCATATAGTTTAAGGTTTCAGTTGTTTTCCCCTTACCAATTACAGCATGACAAAGAATACTGGAAAAAATCCTGATGCTGAAGGAATGAAGGCGATTGGAAACCTGACAGAACACACTTCATATTCTAATTTGACATCTGTGAATGATAATTAATTTATCTTAGCAAATCTTCCACAGTCACTACCAAACTTTCTTGACTGAAGTTAGAGAAGGGACATTCGGTAAAACAGCACAATTTTGGAATGGTAATATGGACAAAGTGTCATTGATTTTGAGATTTCAGCGAGCAACTAAAGAAAACAACTTTGAATTACACTTGGCATGTTTAGAAGATATGATTCCCCTTTTCTTTGCATGTGACCATCACAATTATGGCAGATATCTCGTAGTCCATATACTCACCCTTTTGAACCTGCAAGGGACACACTTGAAGCAGAAGAATTACTTCGCAATAACGGTTTCAGTGACCGTAGTTCACAAGTTCCGAGTTCTAGAAATTCTGTGGATTTCCGTGGTTTTCCGGGGATATGTTGTAATTGATAATGGGCAAACAGTTGAAACCTTAATCTAGATTACAATGCCAACAAAAAAAAATATGTAAGTCAGAAGTTCCCTGGGAATATTAGGATCAAAGAACAAAGGTTTTTAAAAAATTATAACGAACTCATTTTCTTCGGATTTTTTAGGTTTCCGGAGTTTTCCGGGGATATGCTGTAATTGATAAGGGGAAAACAACTGAAACCTTAATCTACATGGCAATACCAACACAAAACCATATGAGTCACCAATTCCCTTTGAATACTAGGAACAAAGAACTAAGATTTAAAAAATTTAAACGAAGTCATTTTCTCCGAGCTTCCGTGGTTTTCGGAGTTTTCTGGGGATTTGCTGTAATTGATAAGGGGCAAACAACTGAAACCTTAATCTACATGGCAATACCAACACAAAACCATATTAGTCACTAATTCCCTTTGAATACTAGGAGCAAAGAACTAAGATTTAAAAAATTAAAACAAAGTCATTTTCTCCGGGCTTCCGTGGTTTTCAGAGTTTTCTGGGGATTTGCTGTAATTGATAAGGGGCAAACAACTGAAACCTTAATCTACATGGCAATACCAACACAAAACCATATGAGTCACCAATTCCCTTTGAATACTAGAAGTAAAAAACTAAGATTTAAAAAATTAAAACAAAGTAATTTTCTCCGGGTTTCCATGGTTTTCGGAGTTTTCTGGGGATTTGCTGTGATTGATAAGGGGCAAACAACTGAAACCTTAATCTGGACGGCAATACCAACAAAAGAACATATGATTCAGAAATTCCCTTTGAATATTAGAAGCAAAGAACAAAGATTTAAAAAATAAAACATTGTTATTTTCTCCGTATAAAAGTGGTTTTTCGGGTTTTCCGGGGATATGTTGTAATTTGTAAGGGGGCAAACAACTGAAAATTTAAACTAGATGACAATACCAACAAAAAATATGTGAGTCAGAACTTCCCTGGGCATATTAGGAGCAAAGAACAAAGAAAAATTAAATCAAACTCATTTTCTCCAGATTTCCGTAGTTTTCCGGGGTTTCCGGGTAAATGCTGTAATTGATAAGGGGCAAACAACTGAAGACTTAAACTAGATGGTAATACCAACAAAAATATGTGAGCCAGAAATTCCCTGGGCATATTAGGAGCAAAGAACAAAAATAAAATTAAAACAAACTCATTTTCTCCGGATTTCCGGAGTTTCCGGGTAAATGCTGTAATTGATAAGGGGCAAACAACTGAAAACTGAAACTAGATGGGAATACCAACAAAAAAATATATGTGTCGGAAATTCCCACGGGGGGGGGATGGGGGGTATACAGTAGCCTTCGCTCTAAAACCCCCCACTTCTATATTCCACATTAAATTCATAAATTTAAACGATATCCAGGAAGACTAATGTGATGTCTTTTTTCAGGGATTCTGCACAAGCAAGAACTGATGATGATGATGATGATGATAATAATTTATTGCAGTCAATAGACTTGTATACAAGTTTCTGGCATTGTCAATGGGAGGTTTTACAACTGCAAATATTATAATTATAAATGTTAGAGTCAGGTTGAATTTACTTATTTCTACATTATACAATTACAATGTTATAATTAGGTTGGGTTTACTTATTACTATATTTCATATAGACTATACAAGTGAGATAGGTTGATATTACTAATTTCTACATTTAATCCAGATTATATAGGCATCTATTTATTAAAACTTCATTGATTCTCTCTTAAATTCTTGTCATCTGAGTGATTTTAATGGAGGAGATAGTTGGTTGTGTAGTATTGTGCCCACGATAAATACATCTTTATTTGTGACTACTTTGCTAAATCTAAATCTATGATAATCATCCATGTTCCTGGTATTGTAATGATGTACATTGATGTTTTGTATGATTTGTTTCTCCCTAACAAGTAGTATTGCTTTGTAAATATAAAGGGAATAGATGGTGAATATATTCATACTTCTAAAGGCAGGTCTACATGAGTCTCTGGTTTGTAAATTATTAATTAATTTGAGACTTTTTTTTGTAGGATAAGTAATCTATTCATATGCGTTTTAGTTGAGCAACCCCATACTTCAATTCTATAGAGCAAGTGGGGTAGACAATTCCAAAATAGATGTCTTAGAAGGTTTACATCGGAGAAAATTTTGAAATATCTTAATAAAAATATGGAGCTACTGACTTTGTTGCATATGCGGTCTATGTGATCAGCCCAAGTTAAATGTCTGTCTACTACAACAACCAAACATTTATGTTTTTTGACCTCATTGACAGGTTTGCCTTTTTTCACTAGATTAATTTCAGTTGATGGGTTTCCACTTCTAAGTTCAAAGGTCATAAATTTGGTTTTCTCAATATTGCAGATAAGACCATTAGTATTGAAATAATTTTGAAGTATGTCCTCAGCAAGTATAATTTTTTGTTATAATATCCCATTAATCTTTTCACAGCAATTTGCAGTTGTGTCATCTATATATGAGATGATACTTGTAGTACAAGGTGGATAAATTGTATCATTTACATATAAAACAAAAAGTACTGGGCCTAGGACTGACCTCTGGGGGAAATCACATTTCATTGTACTGTACCTTGATTGGACTGTGCTCGTTTTTCCGCCACTACTGAAATGTATTTGAGTACACTGTTTTCAGCCGATTAAATATGAGTTACTTAGATCTTTGGGTAGACCATGAATTCCATATGCTTCTAGTTTACCTAATAGGATATCATACCATACACTGACAAAATCCTTAGATAAGTTGAAAAACATTATCCTTATTTTCATATTATTTTCAAGTTTTGTCATGACTTCATGCACAAATTAAATCTTTCCTATTTCGGATAGTAATGGGGCGGTAATTGTTAGTATTCCTTTTGCATCCCTTTTCAAATAACGGTCTTACTATACTTTATTAAGACAATTTGAAAATTTTCCTTGTTCACTGGAGAAGTTAATCAGATGTACCGGTGTGGCTATAGCATTTTTACAAGTTTTTAGTAATCTTGGACTTGTTTCATCCCATCTACAAGAGTATTCATTTGGCAGTTTGTTTATTATGTTCATTATTTCTTGTTCATTTGTAGGCATAATAAATATAGAAGGACATAAGTGACTGGAGACAATGCTTTCTTGGACTATATTAGACTGTATTATATTACTTGCCATATTGAGGAAGAAATCATTCATATAGTTGCAAAGTTTCGTGGGGTTTTGCTCTACTCTTCCATTGATGTTTAGTTCTAAGTTTGGGCCTTCCTCATCTGTTTTTGTTTTTCTGGCTTTGTTAATAAAATTCCAGGCAGTTTTGCTGGTGTTAGAAGATCCCTGTAACTTATCTTTATAAGTCTGCAATCTGAAACCTCCTAATTGTGTTAGATATTTCTTTTTAAAATGTTTGTACATTATTCTGTATTGCTCAGAGCCCATACTTTTATGTAATAGGTAGGCCTACAGGTCTTTCATTTTTTCCCTAATTTAGTTTTATAATCTGGAAATGTAAGTTTTGTGTTGCTTTTCTTATTACGTCACTTACTGTTTTGTAATTATAGGACAAGCAGAGTTGAATACGGCCTGAAATATTCTACAAAACTCATTCCATTTTGCATCTACATCATTTATCCTGTATATATTTTCCCAATTCACTAAAGTTGGGTCATTTAGTAAGAGGTCTAGGTTTTTTGTTTGAAGAAAGGTTTTAGTTATACTTTGTTATGATTTAAGGTTTCCTTGTTCATTATGTTTACGTACTGACCATAGTGATCAGAAATGTAAATATTTATTACAACGGAGTTTACATTTTAATCCCTTACATTTGTTGCAATAACGTGATCAATAGTTGTACTAGATATAGAAGTTACCCTAGTTGGTTCCTGAATTATATCATGTATGTTAAATGTAACCTGGAGCACTACAAAGAGGGATAGAGCAATGCTAAAAGTGTGCCAAAACCGAATGGAAAGAAAAATGCTGGAAGTCACATGGCGAGACAGAACGCGAAATGAGACCATAAGGAAGAAAACAAAAATAACGGATCCAGTAATCACCAGCACAATCCAGAAATGGAGTTGGGTGGGCCACATCATGCGACTCAACCCCAACAGATGATCGTACAGGGCTACAATCTGGGACACAAGATGGGGTCAAAGGGATGTGGGATGCCAAAAGATACGATGGACCGATGAAATCAGGAAGACCTTTGAGAATCAATGGACAACGGTGGCCAGAGAGAGGGAGACATGGAAGCAGTGTACAAAAGAAGCAGCCCAAACCATCAGCGGTTAAAGAAATGCACAACCAAACACATAACAGATGGACAAACAGCCAGGGACAAACCAAAGCGCGAAGACACCACACAGGGAGCACAATCGCTCAAAGGGGGATCTTTCCCGGCATGGCTAACTGGGATAACCTTACCAAGCCACCTTCCTTCAAAAGAAGAGGCCCGTGCCTCGAGGGGACAAATAAGAGCTAAACTTATACTTATGTGAAACATATTGAGTAAGTTCTTTAATTTAGTATAAGAGCTATTATTATCATTAGGATCAATATTTAAATCCCCTGGTATTTTCCATTAATTTCTAAACTAACATTCTATCCCAAGTGTTAAAAGAAGTCGTTAACTGAACTAACAGGAGATCTGTATATCCCAAAGATAGATAAGGTACCATTATGAGTGGGCATTTTAATTCCTGCTGCCTCAAATACATTTTCATTACAGAATTTACTTATTTCTAAGGGTTTGTTTTGGAGACCTTCTTTAGCAAATATTAATACACCCCCACCTTTGTAAACATTCATGATGAAATCATGCATAAGTTCAAAGTTACTTAGTTTGTAGAGACCAACATGTATTTTAGTTAGGCCACGTTCTGTTACTACCCATATTACTATTTATGCATTTTGTTCATGTATGAACTGTTCTAGAGAAAGAATTTTATTACTTTAATACTGTGCATTGATATGAATAACCCTTAGACCTATATGTCTGTCAGTAAAGCATGATTTATCTACATTCCTGGAGTATCTGTCTACTTGTTGGGCTAGGTCTATTACTTCTTGACGCTCATCCAACGCCCTCTTCTTTAGTTTCCCTTAGGCTTATCCTGCTTGGGGAAGAAATTTCATTACATAGCAGACTACCAAGTTTGTGGGATCCCAACACCATAGCCAGATCATCACTTTGTATCCAGCAGTTCCCATCCACCATGACACAGTCTCTTGTTGCACTCAAGGATAGATGTATTAATCAGGTCGTGGCAAGTTTGTGAATCCATTTTGGTTTTCATGGAAGTTAACAACTGTCAAGAATATGCTTGCTTACTCTTCTCACTATGGAACAGATTGTTATTGGCTTCCAGTTTCTGAGGTCAAATTCATCCCCATCTTTTATATGAGCACTGATCTGGCATGTTTTAGGAACTCAGGAACTACTGGCTTTTTAAGCATAATGGTGAATGTCTTTGCTAAAATCTCATAACCCAGATCATCTCTTAGAGCTTTCATAAGAACATAGGCAGGAGCAGGGACAGTGTCACCAGCTGTTGCTAATTCCTGTTTGGTAGCTTTAATATCCTCAGTATCATATTTTGTAATCACATGCTCTGGTATCAGGTAATAGGATATTCAAAATCATTAGGAGTGGACAACTGAGAAATATCGACCTTACATGGTGTGTGTTTATCATAGGTAATCCCACGAGAGTTGACGAGTTTATCGATAGATTCGCGACTGCGCAGCAGGAGCAAATTTATCTGTTGTAACTCGTCAACTCAGGTTGGATTTATTAAGACTATTCCATGAATAAAATGTAACGGATTATATAAATAATAATTACTTTCATGCTTTGTTGTTTAAAAACCAAACTAACAGTTGTGAAATCATGGCATACTGTGAATCAACCATCCATGAATTGATTTGAGCTACCATTGTGTAATCAGAGCTACCAATGGTCCATATAAGACATAGTTAACTTCATTCAGGTAAGCTAACAGCAGAACAGAATAAATGCACACGAACTGGCTTAAATTGTGTTCTTAATCAATGTACATTTCTATTATTTCAATTTCCAAACAAGTTATGTTGTATAAAATAATCTGTTTTCATGCCTCTTAGTGGCAGCATCTGACTAATAATCACTGCACATTGATACTCGCGTCTCCAGTAATGAGCAGACGGTTTTATCATAGTAATCCCACGAGAGTTGACAAGTTTATCGATAGATTCGCGACTGTGAGGGAAGGAGCAAATTTTTCTGATTGAACTCGTCAACTCGAGTTGGATTTATTAAGACTATTCCAATAATAAAATTTAACGGATTATATAAATAATAATTACTTTCGTGCTTTGTTGTATAAAAACAAAACTAACAGTTGTGAGATCACGGCATACTGTGAATCAACCACCCATGAATCGATTCGAGCTACCTGGTGTAATCAGTGCTACCAACGGCGCATATAAGACAGTTAACTTCATTCAGGTAAACTAAGCAGAACAGAATAAAAGCACATGAACTGGCTTGCACCGAATCGAAATTGTGTTCTTAATCAATGTACATTTCTATTATTTCAATTTCCAAACAAGCTGTTTTCATGCCGCTTAGTGGCAGCAATCAGTGCACACTGATACTTACCTTCCCAGTAACGACGAGACGATTTTACCCCGATAAAACCGCATCCTCGCAATTACTAGAAGAATATTGTAAGATAAACGGCTGTGATTGGACTATATCCAAGGAATTGCTAAACGTTATTGGTCAATATCAAACACGCGGCATATGAGTGGGATAGTCACAATAAAACACCATCCTCGCCATTCCTGGGTTATTCCACACCAAATCATCCAACAGTGGTTGCATGACAATTTTAGAAAAAAAATCATTTTTTGTATATGAGTTCATACATGTTTCAAGATATCAAAACAAGTATTAAAAAAAATCTTGTGCTCTTGGTTTCCCAGGGGTGTCCATTTTTCAATCCTGGAGTAACGCTTTTTTTTTTTTTTTAGCTGTTTACAAATATTTTCATAACTCAACAACCATAAGAGTTAGAAATTTGAATTATGAACCATTTTGTAACTATTGAAGCATACTTTCAGAAATACTTTACTGTTTTCTTCAACAAAAAACTTTTCATATGAATATATGAGTTTGAAATTCGGGTAAATGTTTCCAAAAAAATCACTTTTTGGACCAAATTTTATATGAGAAGGAAATGATTGTAAACATTCAAATTTTTTTATGTTCAAACCTGCATGTGATTTGTCTGTGAGGAAAAAATCAGGGTTTAAAAATACATCCCTTATTTCTAAACTGGCCTCAAATATTAGCATTTTTCAGATTTTGACTATTTTTGGGCTTAAATATCTCTGATGGGTACCCTTAAAAAAATCTGAAAAATTGCATGAAAGAAGCCTTTTATGTGCCTAACTCACAATCCAAATTTCTATTTCTTGACTCAACTCCTTCTATTAATTTGATAGAACTGAAATATCACACTTTTTAGGGTAGCGTATTTGGGAGTAACTACATATAACTCAACAACTATAAGAGTTAGACATTTTAATTATGAATCATTTTATAACTATTGAAGCTTGCTTTCAGAAATATTTTATTGTTTTCTCCAACACAAAATGTTTCGTATGAAAATATGAGTTTGAAATTTGGGTAAATTTTTCCAAAAAGAATAACTTTTTGGGCCAAAATTCATATGAAACATTCAAAAAAATTTTATGTTGAAACCTGCATGTGATTTGACCGTGAGGAAAAAATCAGGGTCTAAAAATACATCCCTTATTTCTAAACTGGCTTCAAATATTATCGTTTTTCAGATTTCGACTATTTTTGGGCTTAAATATCTCTGATGGGCACCCTTCAAAAAATCTGAAAAGTTGCATAAAAGAAGCCTTTTATGTGCCTAACTCACAGTTAAAATTTCTATTTCTAGAAACAAATCCTTCTATTAATTTTATAGGACTGAAATATCACACTATCACATTTATGTAGTGTCTCCCAAATACACTACCCTAAAAAGTGCGATATTTCAGTTCTATCAAATTAATAGAAGGAGTTGTTTCTATAAATAGAAATTTTAACTGTGAGATAGGCACATGAAAGGCTTCTTTTATGCAATTGATTCTTTTTGGAAAGATTTACCCGAATTTCAAACTCATATTTTCATACGAAACATTTTGTGTTGAAGAAAACAATAAAATATTTCTGAAAGCAAGCTTCAATAGTTATAAAATTATTCATAATTAAAATTTCTAACTCTTATAGTTGTTGAGTTATATGTAGTTACTCTCAAATATGCTACCCTAAAAAGTGTGATATTTCAGTTCTAAATAAATTAATAGAAGGAGTTGAGTCAAGAAATAGAAATTTTAACTGCGAGTTAGGCACATGAAACTCTTCTTTTAAGAAAATTTTCAAATTTTTGTTAAGGGTACCCATCAGATATATTTAAGCCCAAAAATAGCCAAAATCTGAAAAATGCTAATATTTGAGGCCAGTTTAGAAATAAGGGATGTATTTTTAGACCCTGATTTTTTTCTCACAGACAAATCACATACAGATTTGAACATTTAAAAAAATTGAATGTTTACAATCACTTCCTTCTCATATAAAATTTGGTCCAAAAAGTTATTTTTTTTTTAAATCTACCCGAATTTCAAACTCATATATTCATATGAAAAGTTTTTTGTTGAAGAAAACAGTAAAGTATTTCTGAAAGTATGCTTCAATAGTTACAAAATGGTTCATAATTTAAATTTCTAACTCTTATGGTTGTTGAGTTATGAAAATATTTGTAAACAGCTACATTCGCAAAAAATGTGTTACACCAGGATTGAAAAATGGACACCCTTGGTAAACCAAGAACACAAGATTTTTTTTAAAACTTGTTTTGTTATCTTGAAACATGTATGAACTCATATACAAAAAATGATTTTTTTCTAAAATGGTCATGCAACCATTTTTTAAAAATTTGGATGATTTCATATGGAATGACCCTCCTACAAGAATATTGCAAGATAAATGGCCGTGATTGGTCTATATTCAAGGAATTGCTAAACGCTATTGGTCAATATCAAACACATGGCGTATGAGGTTTTCTTCACAGACTGTAATACAAGAATTGAGTTTTTTGATACTCGTACTATTCCCTTATTTTTGTCAAGCCTTTAAGATGCATGCAGTGGACTGCTAGATTATTGGTACTGTTTCTGATTATTGAATTGCCTGCATTGACATTGTGCTTCATAATATCGCCACAGTAGGCCTATACTATAACAGTAGTGAGCTCTAATAAAAGTAAAATGCATCCATTTGACGGTTGGGACCACACTAGTGCTCCAATGGCCAGAAAAAGACAACTATTAATAGCATTCATCCACTAGCAGACTGGGAGAGAAAGGAATATTATGTTCGAATTTATCTTTATCTGTACATTTGAGATTGCTATCCAACCGGGGAATAAATGCACTGCATGTAATAGCTTGGTAAGGTTTTCGTTCTCAGGGATATTGTTAGCGCCAGCCGTAGGTACTTGTGTGGAGTACTTACGACAGTTATTCCTCATCTTTTCTCTGCAGCCCTCGGTTGTCAAGCTTCGAGAAGTTCTGTTCTCAGGGAAACAAAATCATACTCGGTCAACAGGAATTGTGTTACATAAAGAACGATGTTGCTCTTCAATTTTCCAATGCACCAAATTAATTTCCAAAAATTTATATTTAAACATTTGTAAGCATTAAACCCTTCTGTTAGTTGAGGACAAAAGAATGCACTGTCAAATACAAATAGTGCGTTAGCTCTGCCCAAGGTGTAGTAATACAATTTCAGTTTAGTACTTCATGCGCATTTACTTGTTTACATCAGGTTCTCTGCTAAGGCCATTGGTTGTATAGCCATTGTTGAAACCAAGAAAAAAGGATTTTTATTCTTAAAACAATCCCTGAAAATTGTGGCTACAAGATGGTAACTTTATATAAAGGAATATTAGTAATTCAACAAAATCAGGTAAACTGATAAAACAAAGTGCCAGATGGAGTTAATTGGTCATATTTCAGAAACTATTGAGTTTTAGATCACAGTTTCTTGATAAAGTCTGATTAGCATATGGGATGTCTACACATACTCAGTCAAAATCTTTCAAAGTTTTTTTTTAGGGTGAAAAATTAAATATTTGAGCTTTTTTGAATTTTCTCATTGGTTATAGGCTAAAAGTTATCAGTCTACTGAATTTCAAGTTTCTAGCTCATGTGAAAGTGGGTAAACATCAATGTTAATGAGTGGATGATCTAGACTGTCGTAGATGGGAATGATGTCGTGGCTATCCAGCCATACATGTAGGGCAGCTAGAAATACTAAATTTTGCATGCTTATGGCAGTTGGATATGCCAATATTTCTGCCAAATTTTACAATTCTAGCTGACCTTAAGTGTGTGAAGTATTACATAATGTGAGGAAAATATACCTAAATAAAGAATCTTAATCAATCTAACATATAAATGATGGAGATACTTCAAAATTTCATAGGACCAAACTTGTAGATCTCTCAAAATCTGAAGGCTACTGCTGGTACAATCGGTTTTTTGGTAAGACTTACCGCTTGTCTAATATAAGCCTCCAAAGAAGGCACAGACCTTGAAGTTGTGTCCACCATTTTGAATGTATTTGGGGGTAAAAAATTAGGAATTGGAACATTTTGGAATATTTCCATTGGTTAAAAGCTATAAGCTATTCCAAATTTAAAGTTTCTGGCTCATCTGGAAGTGGACAAACAATTATGTCAGTGAGCAAGTTAGCTACTCAGCTTTATAGCATAGTGATGATTTGCTACTTAAAAAGCATGTGACCATTAATTATTCGTTACTCCTGTACTGGTCAACTGATTTGGTCCAAAATCAACAGTGTTCATCCTGTTTGCATGGATGTTATAAGTACTGAGTTTCATGAAAATCTGATAAAAATTATTTGAGCTATTGCACGTAAAGACACATGGACAGACATTTTTCTCACTCATCATGAAATCTTAGAAAGTATCATTCTGGAACTTAATAGTTAGCCTGAATTTTAGTTACATAAAACAATAAAATGGAGATATTATTAGGAAAGAAACAGAAGAAAATTCAATTACAATAAGTTTCTCTTTTGGTGGTTGAGACTTTGAAATTAAAAACAATTTCATTACCTGATTTTTTGATCCTTCATTCCAGAACTCAATAATTTTTACTGTAAGAGATATTTTGTCACATCTACCAAACGTTGAGACTCCTTTTTTATTCAAATATTTGAATAGGATATCCTTCGTCACTTTCTGTCTTGATAACAAGGATTCGACTGTGGGTGAATGCAACAGAATAGCATCCATGGCTTCTGTAAAACAAAAGATACGGTATTATTAAACATCAATTTTTTCTACTTTTTAAAGATGAACAGCAAGTCCATGAGAAGTTTTCACATGTTGCCCATTTTGAAAGGTGCATCATTAATAATTGCAATCAAAGATTACACTACCCAGCATGATTTTTGCAGCAAAGCATCTTAGCTGTGGTTTTAATTAAATAAGAAATAAGAAATGTCACTGTTTTTTTTATCACATCTAGTTTTCGTGTTTGCTGTCTGAAAACGTGTCACTATGGCTTGGTGGTGCTTTGCAATAACAATTAATTAGCCACTGCTACACATCAAACTGGGAATCATGAAGTAGTTTGTTAAGGCCTTGAGCAAAAGTAGTCCCTGTTTTCAGTACATTGCAAGCAAGTTTCCACATTTATCAGATGCAAAGATCAAGGAAGTTATTTTTGATGGGCCACAAAATAGAAAATTTCTGAAAGACTCAAACTTTGAACAGACAATGAATGCTATGGAACTTGATGTGCAAGAAGTACGAGGGTTAAAGGATTTATTCGGGAATAGTACCTACTTCAATTCTCACTCATGTTGGTTTTTCAAGCGACGCACCTCTTTCTTCCCGTGACTATTCTTGCTCAGCTTCAGAACATGATTTCACCTCAGGGCCGTGTTCCCTACAGTATGTGGACTTACCTCTTAGAAATAAACATTTAAGAACCAGTTCACTTTTATTTTATTTAACCTGCTTTCAAACGACCTGTACATATATTATAGTTGTTTAAACTTGTAACCGATCAGTTCATATGGACTTATATAAAAAGAGGAATCAAATATAAGAAAATACATTTCACGGACAATATTTGAACTTCCCGCAACATTATCGACTACTAAAAAACTACCATTACGCCTAGACTATTACAATGACCATAAAACGAATTACATGACAAGACAGAGGACATTTACACGAACAATTTAATATACAACATGACCATCTGAATCAAAAGACATTACCAGCAATTACAAATAATTAATCAAACGATTAATTATTAACACGACAACATAGAAAATTACATCATTCAACGCATAATCAAGAAAGCTATACAACTACACTTATTGCAGACAATAGTGACAATTACTTTATGAATTATTAACTAAATAAGGGAATACAATGAAGTGAAGGCGTGGCTTTTTGTCTGGAGAAGTCCACTGTCGCCAGCTATTAAAGTCAAGTTGATGGATACGTTTCTCCCCAAACCTCAACCCACTTTAACGACAAAGATTTCAAACACTAGCAGACGACTTAGCTAATTTCCAATCACAAGAGACAAAGCCTACTGACTGAACCAATGGAATGGCTAGAATATTTTAACACCGAAACATATTAACACGAACAGGAGCGACCAACAGAGACTTGAAGACATCTATTCAACAGCGACGGACGTAATTTTTATAGACTAAACCGGAGTTAGAAATATACAGTGAAACAGTAACAAGTACTAATATTAATTTTATACCGACTTTTAAATAATACGGTCGAGGATAAAGATATATATATTGGAATAAGACAAGATTATAGATATTATTTTTCGTATTGAAAAGTTAAACGAATAAATACCGCCATAAGATATATAACCTAAAATTCCTGCAATAAAACGTGCAGATGTTATAAGTATAATAATATAACCTAAAGTAATTTTGGCGACGACGAAGCAAATAGATAAAGACATTACTGTTTTCTTCCTCCAGACATTTTAAGAAATTAACAAATTAAGTGAAAGATTTTCGGACAAAATAAACTTACAAATATTATTCAAGTTCATTATCAATAGACTTCAAATTTACGACCTATAATCCCTTCATCTTATATCCTATTTTAGTTTTCGTCGAGCACGACCCTGAAAGAGATCTCGCTCTATCAACTGAGTTAGAAATAGCCGGACATAATATATTCAACGACCCCTACTGACAATTATACATTGGCACCCAACAGTCATAAATTAGCACCCAACATTACGAACAGTTATAAATTGGCACCCATTTTGACGTTAATCATTTCATCACCCAACGAACAGTTAGAAATTGGTCGCCCAACTCTAGGCCAATATATCCAAACCTACAAACGGTTATAAATTGGCTCCCATCTCAGGGCAGAATTTTCGAAACGAAATAGGATATAGGAATTAGGCCAACAAAAGTCGAAAATTTTTTTTGAAACGACACGGGGATAGACGAAATTTATTAACAAATTAATTCTTCGAAATAAACAGCAATAGTGTATAGACTCCATGTGGATTACCAACAACATCAACATTCACCATCAACATTCACCATAAACCCTCCACTCAACTGAAAATCTACACCCCCGCCCCCCCAATTCTACAAGAGATCAACACCCCTCTTCAGCTTGTGACCTCCAGTCAGCTGATGGCCATTCCTAGGCTATTGACCGACAGACAGCTGCAACAACAGAAGGACTAGGGTATCGTTAAAATTTTTTGCTTATACTTACAGAGTTCACAGAACAATCATATTTTTTCTCTTTAGTTTTTTTTTTTATTTGTAAAGGCTTAAAATAACTTTAAATTATATCCTTTCAAGAAGGAATGACTTTTTAGACTTATATTTCAGTAATTATTTTTCAATTTCACATTTTTCTATGCGTTTACGCAATAACAAAATTAAGATGTCTGTGAAAACTGTACAAGTAGTAACATGTTCAAGTGACCCAGAACCACAGCATGAACCCCCACACCCAGTGTCAAATGATCTTTCTAGTTTGCAAAGCAGTGAATTAGACAATAGAAATGTCAATGTAAGTGAGAATTTAACAGCAGGTGTAATATCCCAGTCAGCTGCTCCAACAGATACTATGTCTTCTAACCCTGAAATAGCCACGGTAAATGTCAATGCATTACAACAAATTATGAATGCTATAACTTCTCTGGCCAGTCAAAATACTGCGCTAACTGAAACAATTAACTCATTGCAGACTGAAAGTAACAGTCAAAACACTACGCTAACTGAAACCATTAATTTAATGCAAACTGAATTAAACAGTCAAAACACTAATCTAACTACAACCATTAATGCATTACAGACTGAATTTAACAGTCAAAACACTACGCTAACTGAAACAATTAATTCAATGCAGACTGAATTTAAAACTGAACTTAATAATCAAATGAATTCATTGCAGACTGAATTTAACAATCAAAACACTAATCTAAACACAACAATTAACTCATTGCAGACGGAATTTAATAGTAAAATGAATTCAATGCAGACCGAATGTAATAATCAAAATACAACCTTAACAACAACAATAAATTCAATGCAAACAGTACTTAATACTCAATTAACTTCACTACAGACAGAAGTTAATGAAAACTTGAATTCAGAGCTAACAGCTCAAACTAGTAATCTTACTCAATTAATGCAAAACCATAGACAACAGGTTGCTGAGGAATTAATGCAAATCGATTCCCGAGTAACACAACAGATAGCATCTTCAGAAAATATCTTAACTGGACAAATAGAAACTGTACAGACAGAGGTTCGTACCCAGGTAGATGGAATTCGAAATCATGTAAGTGCAGTAGAAAGAGAAGTTAGGAGTAACAACACTAGATTGGTATCCCTTAATTCGGAGTTGGACAGATTGCGTCATAGGTTACGGGATCAGGAAGATCGTACAGAGAGTACAGTCTTGGTCTCTGACCGGGGCGAAATTGCGTCAACTTCATCTGCTCTCCTAGACACGCCTACTGATACAACTATCATTCCCCCTCTACCCGCAAGCTTACCAAGATCCAATAACGGATTGAACCATCACACTGCAGGTAATTCAAATCCAAATAATAATAATAATCATCAAAATTTCAACCCCAGTAATCAGATTGGATTTACCCTTAGTCAAAGCGACTTGCCTCTTCCCACGTTTGAGGACAAACAGAAGACTAACCCTGTCAGATATTTGCGCGAATTAAAAACATTTTTCAACTTAAGAAATGTACCCGAACAGTTAAAAATGATCATGGTATCCAGGTCATTAAAAGGTAGTGCAGCTCGATGGTTCAATGTTGTTAATGATACGCTGGAATTGAATATGCAGACATTCGAAGAGTCCTTTCTTCGAGAATTCTGGTCAATATCAGATCAAGAGAGATTAAAAGGTCAGATTTTTCATGGAAGTTTTGATCGTAATAGCGGCCAAACCTATATGGAACATTTTATTTCTTTATGTGATTCAAAACAGCTGTTAACCCCTAGTATCGAAGATGAAGTCTTCATCAAAGCCCTCTGCTTACACTATCCGTTTTCAATAAAGAACAGTTTAATTGTTGCAAGCCCCAAGACAATCCCTGACATGATAGCATTGTTGAAATCCCTACAGGAATCCCCGTTTCCACCACAAAAGATAAATAAATCCCAAGTTACCAACACTAATCAAGGCCTAAAAAGAAACATTAATTACGTTCAAACCAAACCCAACCAAAACGCTTTTGGATGCGAGACGCGGACAGGATCTGCCCAGTTGTGTGAGGAACAACAAGTAAATGAAAACGAGACTAATGTTATCCATGAAAATAGCTCGAATAGCCCAGGACAGTTCTGGAGAAATACGCCATATCAGAGAGGAAATAGGACTTCTTATTGGAGGAGTAGAAATTTCAGATATCGCCCTTATTATTTCAACAATGGCAGGAACTACTCAAGCTACAACAACGGTTTCAGAAACAACAATTCCCAAGACCAAAACTACAATAATAATTACAATAGCAATAATTATAATGGCTATACAAATAATAACAACTTCACAGGCTCAAATCAGAACAATAGGAATAACTATGGCAGAAGACCATACAATGGAACACCCCGATGGTTCCATAGAACTCAATACAATCAAGGATTTTTCCGACCAAGTTTTCGAGGTAGAAATAACTCACGCCGTGGACTAAACCGATATGCAAATAACAATGGACAGAATAATGAAAACCAACATAACACAACTAATAACAATCATGAAAATGGCAACAATGACCACCAGTCACCACCACCGACGGTTGTTTTAAACGACTAAGGGCACCATTGGAACCTCGCAAAAGGGGCCCTGCAGTTCTAAGGAACAATAATGGAGGTACAGCTAATAAAGTCATGAAACTATCAGATAAAGCACTCAGGTCAGCACCACACTCAGTACAAGACTCTAAAGCCTACAAACAAGCTTTGTCAACAACTGTTACACAAAACAAACCCACTACACTTAGTAGAAAAGGATTTTCGAATGCCGCCGTGCATGCTGTAAGTAGCATGGTGTGCCCGAACAATTCAGGATTTACTGGTGCAAAACATAATAAAATTTCAGTAAATAACCTGAATGACACTAATATTGATTCTGTTAACAATAAAAAGGAAAACCACAAAACAGGACATCACAACAATGCAATGATTCACAACAAAGAAATAGTTCGTGATAAAATTGCAACTATACATGACACTGCTATAACAGACACACTTTCTAAAACTAGCAACACAACACCCCACATTCTTACAGACAACAATGCAGTGGACAACAATACTGTCATTAACAATGACTATACAACAACTGATTTTCACAACAATACAGACATGATCACGCCCACAGATATTACTGTAGGCATCTTACAACGTAGTGAATTGTCTCAAGACCCAAATAAACCCCCTACTATTGAGGTATTGATAGGTGAAAATCCCTATCAAATTACTCTCGATACCGGATCAGATGCCCAAGTAATGTCGCAAAACACATTCTTGGAGTTGCAACGAACTCGAGCAATTACACAGATTTTACCGGTATTCAATATGTCTGCACTTCTCGCAGCAGGCAAGACAAGATTTAAAATACGACACCAATGTTTCGTACCTTTAAATATATCAGGTCATACAGTGGAAGTACTTTTCCTTGTAATAACAGGGCTAAATTTACCATTGATTGTAGGCAGTGAAGTTTTTAGACAGCTAGAAGCTATCATTGACTTTAGAAACGAAAATTTCAATTTTATTGGAAATGACAGGCAGGAGCTTACTATACCGTTCCGGAGGCCAGCCCCCCTTCCATTCACAGCAGGCGACTGTAACCCAGACCTGCAGGAAGAGACGTTTTTTGTTGAGGCTGTAAATACCTACCCCCAACCCCTCATACAGCTTACACAAGACGACCATTCACAACAACCACTCACTCCACTTCTGTCTTCTCAAACAGAACATAATATACAACACTTAACTTCAGAAGTGGATGTAAATATTCAACACATTATGACGAGTTCTGAGATAGATTCGCTTATATTGGCCAAGGTAAGCGAAACTCAGGGCTTAGATACACACGCTCAGCAAACTTTATTAGGTATACTGAGAAAACATAGTGATTTGTTTACCAATAAGATTGGAAAATGTAATCTCTATACACACCAAATAAACCGACGCTCTACCACTGTAATACGACATAAACCGAGACCCATCCCATTGAGTTTAAGAGCCAAAGTAACTGCTGTGATACAAAACATGTTGGATCAGGGAATCATCGAGGACTCAATGAGCAATCATAGTAATCCCCTCTGTATAGTAATAAAGCCCTCAGGAGATATTCGCTTAACGATTGATGCTCGGACCCTCAACAATGACTGCCAGGAGGACAACTATAAGCCGTTGACTTCTGATGAGTTATTATCTAGAGCAAAAGAAGGAGATTATTTCTCTTCAACCGACCTAAACTCAGCTTTTTGGCAAATCCCTTTAGACTCAGAATCACGCGATATGACCAGTTTTAATTATCAAGGACGGCATTTCAGATTTTGTCGCGTCCCGTTTGGCTGTCGCACGTCTTCAGCCGCACTGCTACGTGCGCTAGCACTAACTTTCAATTGGAGCAGCAACCCTTTCATAATCCCCTACCTCGACGACATTTTGATTGCGTCATATTCAATAGCAGATCACATGGATCACATAGACCAAACCTTAGACAAGCTAAGAACAGCAGGATTCACCCTTAATATCTCCAAGTGCCATTTCTTTCAGCGAGAGGTAAAATTTCTCGGATATATTATATCCGGGAAAGATTTCCGTATCGACGACGAAAAGGTGGCAGCCATCTTGCAAATCCCAGCCCCTAAGAATCAGAAACAATTACGATCTTTCCTTGGTGTATGCCAATATCAGGCCAGATTTGTACAAAATTATGCCCAAGAAATTTTTCCCCTAAAGCCTCTTTTGCGGAAGGCCCAGAAATGGGAATGGACAACGGAACATGATGCGGCCTTCAATAAGGTTAAGCAGCTGTTCGCGGAGTCCATCCGACTGCAAAAGCCAGACGATTCGATTCCATATTTTATAGCCACAGATGCCAGTGCCCGTGGGATCGGAAGCATTTTATTCCAGGTTAAAGACGGCGAAAAACGCCTAATAGCCACCGCAAGCAAAGGCTTGAACACCACACAGTCCAGGATGTATCCTACCGAATTGGAAGTATACGCAGTTTATGAAGCCTTAAATAAATACAAACATTACATTTATAATCGCAAAGTAACAGTATTGTGCGACCACATGAGTCTGAGTTTTATCAATCAGTGCAAACTGAGCAACTCCAGAGTATCCAGGTTTATCAGCGCCATATCCCGATATAACATAGAAATACAGCACATAAAAGGATCTGATAACAAACTTCCCGATATTCTTTCTCGTTTGCCTAGCCATCCAGGCATATCCAGTATGGAAGGACAGGTTGAGAAAGAAGTCAAGATCATGAGAATCACTGTCAATGACAAATATAAGCTCAACAATAAATTAGCAAATTTAGTGACACTTCAGAACGACGATGAATACCTTTCATCTATTCGGCCTAAGCTGCAGGGCATCCCCGATTCAAATTCCAATCCGGCATGCGGCCATGATAACCAGAAAACCATTGCATTACACAATAATGTGATATACAAACTATGCGGACTGGAAACCCCTACTTGGAAACCATACGTACCGAAAGCGTTGGAACATGACATAATTGCAAGCTACCACGAGAACTTAGCTCACAGCGGTACTGATCGAATGATAAATGCAATCAGTGACCATTTTTTCATTAAACAGTTAGGACGAAAAGTGAGACTGTATGTCAGTACCTGTCACTTATGTCAGACTGGAAAGAATAAAAACACCGCCTACGCCACTGAGATACATTCTGTAGAATCAACAGCACCAAATCAATTAATATGCGGAGATATATTGGGACCCCTCATACGCACTAACTTCGGTAATCAATATGTTTTTGTTTTGGTTGATGTATTCAGCAAATTAGTAGCCTTGTATCCCATAAGAGATTTATCAACAAAGATTTGCTTAATGAAGATGCAAGAATATGTCAATACGTTCGGACAGGTATCCAGTTGTCTGACAGATAACGCCTCAATTTTCGCAAGCCGGAAATGGACAGATGGCTTAAGTAGGATAGGAATCAAGACATTACATTCATCTAATTATAACCCACAAAGCAACATTTCCGAACGATATATCAAACAGGTTATATCTTATCTACGCTTACTCACACACAGACAACACAAAAATTGGTTTCGTTACTTAAAACCTATACAGGCCATATTGAATGAAACGAGACACCAGGTCACAAAAGAAATTCCTTTGGAAGTAGTAAAGCAATGTAAAGTTGGACCCCTCTTTTCAAACACCCCACCTGTTTTGAACACTTGTGAGAAATCTGACATTGAAGTGTGTCAAGCTATTCTTCAAAGGTTACAAAAGCGATGGTTGAAAAGAAAAGAAAAGCCACGCAAGAAAAGAAAGAAATGGGAACCCAAATTAGGAGACTATGTACTACTAAGACAACATGTGTTATCCAACAGACTTCAAAACAAACAACGTAAGTTTTCTTTAATCTTTAGAGGACCATTAGTAATAAATGCAAAATTTAGTACCGATACCTTTGAGTTAAAAGAAGCCAAGAAACCCCATAAAATTGTTGGCAGATATCGTAAACAATTATTGAGACCATATCATGTGATGTCACGGATTGTATGAGAATCAAAGCATACGAGGTAAATTTTGCTCTTAATCAATGAACTGGAAACGAAAAAGGACTACGAGAATGGAATGTAAAATATTTTTGCGTGAACCCTCTCAGATCTATGTTTCATTTTTACGTTAACACAACGAATGTATTAATTTAAGGTAAAATGATGAAGCCCTCATTTTATAAGTAAACACTGAAAGACAATAACGATACAAGAATTACCTCATATAATGAAGTGATTTTTGCAGTGTTTCCTTGGAGACGAAGAAGTGTTTAGCTAGCCTTTTTCCGACTAAAATTGTATATATTAAGAAGTGAAGTGCAGATTCCCCTCTGAATTATACTGAAGGAAATGAAACATCGATTTGACTTAGGATAATCATACTAGTATTTGATTTAAATATATAAGAAAATTTTAGTTACACTTATTGAAAATATTGAATTAAGTTTTATAATTACACATTACACTTTGGTTAAAGAATTAAGATTTATAAATGAATAAGTATTTCACTATCATGCATATTCAATTTAGTATCCTCCCTACAACCTCACACCAATCAAATATAAGGTATAAAATGAAAATCAAAGAGATAAATAATGAGTTATGAAAAGTGAATTTATGAGTGTGCAAAGATTATGAATAATTAAAGGTAAGAAATGAGTCGACGATGAAAAATGAGAAAAGTATGACAAGGAAGGAATCCACTGTCAAAAGAGTGAAAAAGATCACTAATGAGAAAGAAAATAATAAAATGAAGGTAAGGCATGCACTTATAATAATCATGCTAGAAAAAGCAGATTGACATTTAAGAATGATATTATTGATTGTGTAGGAGTAAGAATGCATAAATTTGTAGTAAACTTGAACATGATATTACGAAATAAGCAAAATAAATTTATTTGAATAAAAAGGATACCTGAAGAACAGAAGAAAGAAAATAATACGTTTTTAGATTGTGTAATTAAACATAAAGTGTGAAGTGTATAAGTAATCAAATCCCATTGTGTGTTAAATAAAATTTTATGTATTTAACGGTAAGTAATTAAGTGTAATTAGTAAAATTGTTTCATTAGGTGAAGAACAGTGATGTACCAGAAATGAGTTACAACCAGTCAAGATGACTATTATCAAGTAATTCAATGTAACAAAGATTTCATTTTATTAGGTGAAAAGGAAAGAGAAGCGTACTACAAGTGAGTACAATGAAGTAAAGAAAGGAAGATTATCAGCTGATTCAATGTAACAAGTGTATGATTTAACAATGTTTATATTTTAAGAATTTTAATGTGAAAACTATATTTTTATTCAGTCGACGAGGAAGAACACAGATAAAAGATAACAGATAATAAATTACAAAATATTCATCATTACAAAATCAAAATAACTAATTGATATACGAACTGACCGAGAAATTTTGGATGCGAGACTAACGAAAAATTTTTAAAATTATTTATAAAACTATTTTCCAAATACCAATTACTTCATAATTTTAATAATTATAGCGTTCGGACATTTGTAACCGATCAGTTCATATGGACTTATATAAAAAGAGGAATCAAATATAAGAAAATACATTTCACGGACAATATTTGAACTTCCCGCAACATTATCGACTACTAAAAAACTACCATTACGCCTAGACTATTACAATGACCATAAAACGAATTACATGACAAGACAGAGGACATTTACACGAACAATTTAATATACAACATGACCATCTGAATCAAAAGACATTACCAGCAATTACAAATAATTAATCAAACGATTAATTATTAACACGACAACATAGAAAATTACATCATTCAACGCATAATCAAGAAAGCTATACAACTACACTTATTGCAGACAATAGTGACAATTACTTTATGAATTATTAACTAAATAAGGGAATACAATGAAGTGAAGGCGTGGCTTTTTGTCTGGAGAAGTCCACTGTCGCCAGCTATTAAAGTCAAGTTGATGGATACGTTTCTCCCCAAACCTCAACCCACTTTAACGACAAAGATTTCAAACACTAGCAGACGACTTAGCTAATTTCCAATCACAAGAGACAAAGCCTACTGACTGAACCAATGGAATGGCTAGAATATTTTAACACCGAAACATATTAACACGAACAGGAGCGACCAACAGAGACTTGAAGACATCTATTCAACAGCGACGGACGTAATTTTTATAGACTAAACCGGAGTTAGAAATATACAGTGAAACAGTAACAAGTACTAATATTAATTTTATACCGACTTTTAAATAATACGGTCGAGGATAAAGATATATATATTGGAATAAGACAAGATTATAGATATTATTTTTCGTATTGAAAAGTTAAACGAATAAATACCGCCATAAGATATATAACCTAAAATTCCTGCAATAAAACGTGCAGATGTTATAAGTATAATAATATAACCTAAAGTAATTTTGGCGACGACGAAGCAAATAGATAAAGACATTACTGTTTTCTTCCTCCAGACATTTTAAGAAATTAACAAATTAAGTGAAAGATTTTCGGACAAAATAAACTTACAAATATTATTCAAGTTCATTATCAATAGACTTCAAATTTACGACCTATAATCCCTTCATCTTATATCCTATTTTAGTTTTCGTCGAGCACGACCCTGAAAGAGATCTCGCTCTATCAACTGAGTTAGAAATAGCCGGACATAATATATTCAACGACCCCTACTGACAATTATACATTGGCACCCAACAGTCATAAATTAGCACCCAACATTACGAACAGTTATAAATTGGCACCCATTTTGACGTTAATCATTTCATCACCCAACGAACAGTTAGAAATTGGTCGCCCAACTCTAGGCCAATATATCCAAACCTACAAACGGTTATAAACTGTATGTGTAGTCCATACACCACTGATATGCCTTTTCTGTATAAGTACTTATGTGCTGTTTTCGTTAAACTCACATCACTAGTATAAAAATACTCACATGGCGTAATTCCTTATTATTTTCTTAATATTAGAAGGCGATGTGGGATGATCAGTAAGGCACATCACGACCATGGAGACTTTGCTCCTGCTGCGGTTAAGAGCTGACATTAAAGTGAAGCATTCTAACATACACACCTGCGGTTCGAATCTTCTACTCGCACCTCAATGGTTGCAGTATGATGATGTTATTTACAGTAATTGGTTAAAAATAATTGTGCGTATTCTGGTTCAAATATATCGGTTATAATTTCAATTCTAACAGTTTCATTACAAGTTCAGCCATGATATTTATTTATTTTGTTTATTTATTTATTTTATACCATTAAGCATGTATATGCAATAGGAATAGTCAACATGTTAAAAAAGAAGTAATTACATAAAATCAGCTTCTAGAAATTCTCTAACAGTGTTAAAGTTTCTTTGCAAAAGCAAAGTCTTAACTCTCTGCTTGAAACTTCTAAAATATTCCTGATATTTCTAATTTCTAGAGTCAATTTGTTGTAAAGCTTATTAACATTATGATATTTAAACTGTGAAGCAACCAAATTATATCTGCCTCTAGTGTTATAGTCATGTACAGGTAGGGAAAAAAAAAAGAGCGGACCGACTAAAATATCTAAGTTGTCGATATGAGCCACTGCGCATACCTAGCAGCATTCAGAGGATAGCAGGGAATGTATTGAAATTTGTTTGAAAAATTGCTTGAATTGAGAAATAATTTCACGTAATTTGCATTGCTTGTGAAAACAAACGTTTCTGTTACATCTCTTATAAGGCATCATAAGGATCTGAAATCAGCTACAAGAGTCGGTCCACTTTTTTTCCCCTACCTGTACATCATTAAAACACACAGTATTAAAATCATTTCCATGAACGAATAAAATATTTGATAGAACATAAAGTGAAGCCAAGGTTAAAATACTTAATTCAATAAAAATAGGTTTGCAATGTTCACATGAGTCACAGCCTTTCAGAATTCTTAGAGCTTTTTTTTTTTGCAATTTAAAAACATTTTATGCCCCTATACAGTTTCCCCATAGTAAAATACCATAATTCAAGTGAGAATGGAAGAGATTGTAGTATGAATTTAAAGTGCTGTTGCTGGAACAAGCTGCTTCATTCTTGACAACATTTTACACAGTTCTTGTGTATGAAATTTCCAGTTAAATTAGTGTCCAGCCAAAAGCCTAGTAATTTCAAAGCTACTTCTGTATCAACATTATTTCTAAAACTAGAAGTTAAAGTCTGAGTCTTATTATTATTTAAACACTAGCTGACCCATCAATGCTTCGCATTGTTAGATTTATGTGTATAAGGTTAAGTGAACACAATTTAAAGTAGATTCGATGAACTTCTATAAATCATCAGCCAACATGGTGGACGTATTTATATTCCACGTACTCCTCCACCCGTAATTTAGCCTACTCTGATTATGTCTTAAAAATTTAATCGTTGTTTCAATTTTGGCAAACATGCAGTCAATAGCTGGGTGTACGGGATGCGTTCTCTCCTCTCTTGCAGCGGGCTCCGGTCAGGACAAGTTACCTAGGTTTTTTTCTGGGATTTTTCCTCACCTTTGAGACAAATGTCTGGTAACTTTAGGCTCTGGTAACTTTAGGCCCTAGTGGTCCCCCGGATATCATCTGGTAGCCATTATCATCCTCATCCCATCCTTGCCTTGTTCAGAGTGAGTGTGTGAATGATGTATCTCGTCCTATGTGTTTGTGTTGTATCGGAGGTGGCCCCTGCATTGGACTGATCACTCATCCGGGAGGCCCTCCATGTCCTTGTCTGGTCAAGAAAGTATGTATATGATCCATAGATAATCCCTCTCCCGACAGGTCGCGGCTCTGTAAGGCCCGGGCAACGTGGGTCGCTTAAAAGACCCCAAAAGGGAGAGGTAAAAACTAAGGTAAAGATAGAGAGATGATATCGTCCCGTGGCTGCCATAACCACGAATGTGCATTTTACTAGTTTTGAGAAAAACGCAATTGAAACTTTAGAGCTTAAGCAAAATTACATAATTAAAAAATAAGTGAATATTTGTATTGGAATATGTCTTATCAGCAGTTAGAAAGGTATGTATACCATAATGTTCATTTAATTGTGAATACAACCCCTTCTATGGAATGGTTTTGTCACATTCGTGGTTTTGGCAGAACAAAAAGATTAACAAATGCTCTTTTATTTACACATAGGCTAGAATAAAAGTTTAGATGAAGTTACTCTTTATTTTATGTTAAAAAATCACTTCAAATTAATACAAAATTAAAAATCATAAGAGGATCACATGAAATTTATTTAAAAAAAGTGAATGGTATAACTGTTTCAATCTCAGAAAAAGGATCACACAAACTGGATACTGAATTTCCAGTATCAAAAGTAAAAACACTTTATACTCATTGCAATTGAATGCAAGTATTTACTTAAGCCCATAAAATATCAAGTAGATAAGTAAAATACGTAAATTGAACAAACCTAAATTATTTTTCATTTTCTTAGCCAAACAAAGAATTTTTCTTGAACGTTCACTCATAATGAATACGAAAAAGATGCTACCAGAAAGCAACATCACTCGCAAACTATACAAACTATTATTGACGAAATGTAAAAGCTTCTTCACTAGGAGGCTACTACCTGCATTCATACTAACACAATCTCGCCTGGCTGCAGCTGTTCCGGGCAGGTTAACTCTTCAGATCGGACATTCACCCTCGTGTAGCATACGTGCCCTTTAAACAAGCCCCCTCCTCAGTTTAAATGGCCGTAAATTTTTCAAAATAAAACAATTGCTGAAATACAAACTTTATTGCACTAAACAGTGCCAATAGTGCTTCAAAGTACGACACCGCTAGTAATGTATGTTTATTGGTGTTCTCTGAAAGCTCCCCTGGTGGGTTTTTGTGTGCTGCTTAGGGCATTGATGCTTTTACAGATCCTTTTCCCCCTTATTGGGAATTCAAGGCCAACAGCTTATTTTCTAGGAAGTTTTGTTATTTTAGTGACAGGCTGTGACATTTATAGGCATTAAATGCTTTGAATAGGGCGGTATTTAGAAACAGAAGCAGAACAATCTTTTGCTGCATTTAACGGAATTTTCTTAGAATAGTATTCAGTACTACTAAGAAATCTGCAAAATGATCTGCGTACAAAAATACAGTATTATGTACTATAGTTTCTATATTAGTAATTGTAAAATGGTTGGTGAAAATACGTTTTTTCCTCTGCTCAGTGAAAATCAAAACAAGACTGCATAGTATTGTCTGCCGTCATTGTTATAAGCAAAAAATATAATAATAAAAGGACTTAGTAGAGTAAAGAATACAAGGACAACTATGCACTTCACTTTCTATCCATTGATAAATGACCATGTTCTTTAACCCATGACCTAAAACATAAAAGCTAACTCCTGAGAAACCAACCCTTTGTCAACATAAAGATCTCTGGGGCCAATCGCGTACTTCAGATACATAGATATCAAGGGCCCATCATCAATGCGTTCGCGAATGTTGAAACTTTTGTCATTGATTTAACCAGATATGTACTGCGATTTTAACGAATGTGGTACATACACCATATCACCTTTCTTCAAGTGCTGCATCTGTTCTGCCAAACTCCCGAATGTGGCACATACGTGATTATGGCAAAACAAATAAAACAGAACTTGCACATTCATGGAAATGGAACTAGCTATTACTCGCCAAGGAAAGAAGATACAACATTCGCGGTTCTTGCAGAACAAAGATAAATGTCTGTAGATGCCAGCGATGCACTTAACTCAAAAACTCAATTTTTGCACATTCATGGTTATGGCAGCCACGTGACGATATGGTAAATGAAAATTAATCAGGAAATTATATATATTGATATTGTATGAACTACCTTCCGTAATACAGTCCTAAGCTAACTATAAGAAAAGAGTTCAACTCTTAATAATAGAACCCAGGACCTTCTAAATTTACTTCGTGTCACAAAATAGTTGGTAATCATTTATAGGAATTATATTGATAGCCTTTCTCATAATTTTATATCTATTGGGTCTACATGAAATCACAGTGTCATGCCAAGCCATGTAGTTAAAAAAAAATAATGTTGCCATGGGGATTGTGTACATGCAGTATGAATTCCTTTTGGTGAATATCATAACTTTTCAACCCTATTTTGGCCCTTATAGGCCAAAGATTTTGAAATCCTTTCTTAGTGCGCATCTAGAGCCTAGTAGCAATATGTGTACCAAGTTTCACGTTCCTAGGCTGTATGGTTTTTGAGAAACTGTGATCAGTCAGTGAGTCAGTGGGTTTTGGCTTTTATATATATAGTCCAGTCAATGAATGCTCAAAAAGAGGTGTAGAGGGAAATGGAAGGAACACAATTTTTTACTTTGGGACTTTGTTTGGACTAGTTAGGAGATAAACATAATAAAAGTCCTCACACTCCTAGGAGGTGAGCGGGGGGCAGGGGGGCCCTTAGAAGATCCCTTTTTTAGGTTTTTCGCTTATATCTCGGACACTATGGGTCCTAGCGACAATACCACTCTATACAAAATTAAAGCTGACAAAATGGTCCACAAGATTGACTCTACTAATTTTTTCGCTATCTCTCCTAGTTTCCGAAATATCCGCGCTCAAAGTTAGCTAATTTTGAAAAAAAATAAAATTGCCTCGTGTTTTTTTGCCATATTTTATTAGCTAACTCTTCGGCCCTTCGTCCAACGAAAAAGTCACAAGGAAGAGAGTTTTAGAGAATTAAATTTCCTTCAAGAATATGCAATACTTTGCGTTGTATCTTTAACCGCTCATACGTTAAAGCAATTTTAACTTTATGTGTAAATTTCGGGATTTTGCAGAAAAACTTAAATTTCGTATTTTCCATTATTCCACTGCTCTGGGTCTATATAAAAGCCAAAATACACACATTTCTATGTATAAATAGTATGCACTATATATAAGTTGTACATAAAGGAATTAATATGCACATATGTATTTTATAATAAATTTGCAAATAACATATGTGCCTATGCATAGTCCAGTCAATGAATGAATGGAGGGAAATGGAACACACTTTTTTACTATGAGACTTTGTTTGGACTAGTTAGAAGTTAAACATACTAAAAACTCTCCCTCCTAGGTGGTGAGCGAGGGGCAGGAGGGCCCTCAGAAGATCCCTTTATTTCGGTTTTTCTTTTATATCTCAGATACTATGGTTATTTGGCAAAGAGGTTCCACGTTATCTGCCATTTGTGATGGGTATGTCAATTTTGTGAACAGTCACTATCATGGAAGGAGTATCACTGTAGTGTTTGATGGGTACACAAGGTCATCCTCAAGTACAAAGGTCGCTGAGCAGCAAAGACTGTACCGTCTCAGCAAGTCAGCCGACATACACTTCAATCAGGAGACAGTCATAGCTGTGAAGCAGGAAGACTTCCTGACAAATGCTCACAACAAAAGTCGGCTGATTAAGATGCTGGAGGTCACACTACAGGCACATGGAGTCAGAACCCTTCAAGCACAGAATGATCCGGATGTCCTCATTGTAGACACGGCTGTGGAGTTGTCACGTACCACCGCTGTAGCTGTTGTTGGTGAGGATGTCGACCTAATAGTCCTGTTGATGGCCAAAACACCTGGTGACCAGGACATAATTTTCGTCAAGCCTGGATGTGGAAACATAAAACCTACACTGTTTTCTACCCAGGAGTTCAGACCCAGGGGCTGCGAGACATACTATTTCTACATGCCTTCACTGGGTGCGATACCACCTCAGCAGCCTTCCGAAAAAATAGGCTGGGATTTCTCAAACTGTATTTGAAGTTTCCAGACGTCCAGGGAGCAGCTCAGACCCTTCCTCAACAAAGGATGATATAGAGGAAGGTGGTACGGGGCCCCACCTAAAGAGAAATCTCTAAACGCTTACAGTTACCAATCCTTCGTAAAATTGGTAGCCAATATCAAACCAGGCATCTCATGCCTCCCACCAACTGAGGGGGCAGTGAGACAGCATTCTCTGAGGACATATTACCAAGTCCAGATGTGGTTGGGTCATGAGCTGCCTCCTCAGATGTATGGGTGGGAGTTAACCACCAACAAATTTCTATCCCCGGTGCGCAGTGAGAAGCAGGCTGCACGTGATGAAATAATAAAATCTATTTTTTGTCGGTGCACAAAGGATTGTGCCACCACCAAATGCGGATGCAGAAAGGCATCTCTCAAGTGTTCCCCTGCGTGCCAAAACTGCCAGGCTAACTGTCTTAATGGGGGGCCCCTCTTGGACAATGAGGATGAAGAACTCAACATTGATCCTCTGCCAGTTATCCAAGAAGATGTATCTACGGATGTATCTTTCTCTACGGATGAAGAAGAAACCGACGCAGAACCCACCCCAGAACCAAGTTCCCATGACCAGCCAGGACCATCCAGCTCCAAGAGAGCCAGGAATTTATAATAATTATTGTACTATAAGGTGTAAATATGTTATTAAATTAAACGTAACACAGTTTCAAAGAAACATTTACAAGTTAATGTGTTAATAAAAAAAAAAGGTACAAATTGTTGTTGACTCTGGAATCACCCTACCCCAATGCCTTTGTGGAGCGAATGTACAGTTAATATATATTATGTTAACTGTATATTATATATTATATACATTGAATACAAGTATTATTGCCTATGAAGGGGGTTATTATGGCTCCAAAATAACAATAAAGATTCAGCGATCCTCGATAAATTGTCAATTTTGAGTACTATCAATGATTTCCATCATATATAGTAATTGTATTTATGTAGGGGTAGGAGATGGAGCTCTCAAAGTGGTTCCATTAGATTCGGGGTGTGGAAAATGGTATTAAACTACACCCTACAATATTAATTTTGAAAATATAGTATAAATACTTATATACACATATAATTTCTTTATGTGCCACATATATAGTATATACTATTTATATATATAAATATATACACATATAATAAGTGTATATTGGATTTTATATAGAGTTTGAGCAGTGGAACAACGGAAAATACACAAGTTGAGGATTTTCTACAAAATCCCGGAATTTATACATAAAGTTAAAATTGCTTTAATGTTTGAACGGTCGAAGATAAAGCGCAAAGTCTCATATATTCTTGAAGGACATTTAATTCTCTACAACTTTCTTCCTTATGACTTTTTTGTAGGACGAAGGGCCGAAGAGTTAGCTAATGACATATGGCAAAAAACGCGAGGCAATTTTATTTTTTTTCAAAATTAGCTAACTTTGAGCGCGGATATCTCGGAAACTAAGAGAGATAGCGAAAACATTAATAGAATCAATCTTGTGGACCATTTTGTCAGCTTTAATTTTGTATAGAGTAGTATTATCGCTAGGACCCATAGTTTCCGAGATATAAGCGAAAAACTGAAAAAAGGGATCTTCTGAGGGCCCCCCTGCCCCCCGCTCACCTCCTAGGAGTGAGGACTTTTAGTATGTTTATCTCCTAACTAGTCCAAACAAAGTCCCAAAGTAAAAAATTGTGTTCCTTCCATTTCCCTCTACAACTTTTCATTGACTGGACTTATAGAGATAACCCATTGGCTTGAAACCATTTTTTTCATCTTCTCTAGAGTGTTACTCAAATCAATATTATCTTGAGCAGCTTTTAAAAAGAATGGTGTCATCTGCATATGTTATAATTTTTTCCTTAATTACAGCTGGTAAGTCATTTACTGCAACAATAACAAGAAATGGACCTAAAATTGAGCCCTGTGGCACTCCAGTATTAATGACATTTGGGGATAATACAGTTCCTGAAAATTCCACAATCTGTTGTCTATTTTAGAGGTAGGATTGAATTAAAGAAATCTAAGTTTCTTGAGCAGCACATTGTGAGGTAGGCAGTCAAATGCTTTGCTTAGATCACACATGCAGGCCATAGCATTCTGTTCTGATTCAAATACGCCCAGCACCCATGACACAACTCATCAACTGCTAAGGTAGTTGCTCTGTTTCATCTAAACCCAAACTGTTCATCATGAAGTAATCCATTTTGTTCAAAATATGTAACCAATTGTTTAAGCATAATGTTCTCCATCACTTTGGATAAAATGGGCACTAGTGATATAGGCCTATAATTGATATTGACTTCCTATCACCTTTTTTTGAAATTTTTAAAACATCTGGAAACTTGCCTTGTTCTAAACACTGATAAATAACTAACAATAAAGGTTCCAGAATAATAAGAATTAATCCTTTCAACAAAAGATTTGAAAAACCATAATAATCTTGACTTTTGGAGTTGCATAATTTCATTACTGCTTCATACAGTTCTTCATGTGTTGCCTTTTTTCCAATTGAAGGTGCATTCGATATTGTTTAATTCGTTTAAAAATAAATCAGAGGTGGTTTGAATTTCCTTAACAGTTTAAAAAATAGTCATTAAATTCATTAGCAATAATTTCACTATTACGTATACCTTGGACACTTTGTTTTCTGGCTTCTTAATTTATTATATTCCATGCCTTTTTACCTTTATTCGTAATAATAATAGTAAATCAAAACAGTTTCCATAATAAATTTTATAATATAATTTTTATTCCAAAATATGTTTTATTATCTTTTATGTTTTGTAAAACTATCTGTCATTTAATTAAAAGGGGGAAAAGTGTTACAGTTTCAGCTGCATGAATTTCAATGAGGGACGTGATGACGAAGTCCCTAGGAAATGTAAATGACGAACACTACAAAACAATAGTGAAAACAATGTTGGATCACATGAAAGAGTCGGGAGGTAGAATGAGCCCGAAACTGCACTTCCTTCATTCTCGTCTCGATTGCTTTCCAGAAATTGTTGGGGATGTTAGTGAAGAGACTACAAATTTTGAATCGAATTAAATATACAAGTAAGAATCAGCTTGAAAAATTGTATGTCATAACCGGGATTTGAACACGGATCTTCGGCTTAACGCTCAATGGTAGAGCATCGGCGCGTTAAGCCGAAGATCCGTGTTCAAATCCCGGTTATGACAAAAAAATTTTAAAGCTGATTCTTACTTGTATTAATATCCCAGACATGGATTTAATGTCTATTTCCTTTCCTTCCACTTAATTAATAGAATTAAATAGTCTAGAAATAAATTTGGTCCAGCAGTTCAGTACGGTATAAAGCTGTTGGCCATATTGTATGCAGGAACCAAGAGGCAACCGTTCATAGGCACTTTAGGTCAATGACAGATACCACGAGGTTTGTGACAGAAAGCGCAACACTTTGTCTTGCACAAGGTTTGTGACTCATTGTTAAAGACAGGTAGCTCTAGGTTAGTGGCAAGTAGCTCTAGTGATAACACCATAACCACCATCAACATTATCAAGTTTTTTGCTCTGCTTCACAAGGAGATCGTTTCCGCACATCGTTCCCTCGTCTCACCCAATATTATGTCCAGCAGCTGAATCATGATTAACAGTACCTATAATTCACGCCCTTTTTAAGTTAATTTTCACGTCCACTTCTTTACAATTTTTCCTACAGTTTGCATATTTTTAGGAACAAACTGAGTTTATATATGACTTCTGTAGGTCAAGCATTCCATTGTAACTGGTGTTAGAGTTGCACAGTTAAGAATACAAATAAAAATAAGGGAGGCCATAGAGATCATCAAGCATCTGAACGACATCAACCGGGATGAGGGCCTGAAATTATCAAGGATATGGACCCAACATCTGCGTCCTGCTGGAAATAATTGTGCCTGAAAAGGACCGTTTTTCCTTCCATGTGTCAGAACCAATCACAACAGAGCATTGGATAGTGAGATGTGATTGGCTGGGAAGGAAATATACACTGCCTCTATATATACAAAAGACGTTTTGGAGCGAGCTGCAGTAGCCTTGATAAAGACCACGGCAAGATGGTCGAAACGTTGGCAGACTTCTTCAATATGACGCTGCAGATACCCGGAAGCCAAGAAGATTTTATTGTCAACTCGGGCCGCGGAAGCCTACGATCTCATATTGTGAGGACTTTTAGTTTTTTCAAATAGCATTTTACAAGATTCTCTTTTTTCTTTCAAAATATAGCCTTACAAAGTAAGTTACAAGAAATATTAGAGATGCAGCAGTGCGAGAGAGACACAGTATTATATTCAAAGCTGGGGAAAATCACAGCGAAAGACAAATACAAGGTGCACTTTAGGCTCCGCCCTCTCGATATTCACATGTTGTTTCTCAGCGAAGCCTGGTGACAAACTATCCTCGTATACTGTCGCAGACACTCCCGACCGTACCAAATATTAAAACTGCGAGAGTGCCCCTTGTACCTAACATTAAAATTTCCAGAGTGCCACTTGTACCAAATATTAAAAATGCCTTGTAGCCCAGGTTTGCCATGTACCCAACGGTTTGTCAGCCTGTTTATCCTCGAAGAATTCGCTAGATTGTGGCATAAAAGAAAGTGTTTCACTGAGGGTGGGTCAGGGCGGAATACGTCTCATGCGACGATGCACCTTATATTTCGTTTCTCCCAAAATTGCGATTGTAATAACTGTTTTTTGAAGCTTTCTTGGGTATTTCAAAGTCGTGTGAGGTGTCAAAATATTCTGTGGAAGTTCCTGAACGATTTTAGTGGTTTTTGAGATGAATCGAAAATGTGGTTCGGATTTTAATCGTTTATGTACCTAAACTGGACCTATTCATTCATTACGTTAAGTAGGCTCAAAAATAAATTCTTTATTTTAAATATAAGTCTATGAGGCGAAAGATAGATGTATTCTGCGCACCGGCGAAGCTCCACCCGCCCGCTCGTTTCCCCTGCTGACCCTCGCTTCCGAGCTAATGCGCACATGACTGCATGCTTTCCCTACATCTCCTATCACGGCTATGTACTTGCTCAGTTACGAAAATCACAAATGTACCATAGTAAAATTACTTTATTAATTTAGTAGGGCATTCTGAATTCTCCCAAAATTCTAGTTCAGTGGCAGTTAGGTTATGAACAGTGATATTAATTTAGGAGGGCATTCTGAATTTGGTATTAGACTTGAAAAGTTCCTTCCCCTCGCTTCCGAGAGCTTGCGTATGCACCTATTGTACCATGGCTTCCTTGATAGTCGTAACGCTGTTTTATGAAAGGTGTGGAAGGGTAAAAAGCTTCTGCATTTCCTTGAATAATGATAGGTAAATTCTAGGTCAGTGACAGGTTTTGTTAGGTTAGCAACGTTATGTTAGTTTAGGAGCAATATACTGAATAGCGCGATGTTTATTATGTCTCACATTGAATCTCTTCTGCGATAAAACCCGCCTTCCGAGGCGGGTCGCGTTAGACAGTTCGTGGGAGGAGCCTAGTGCGCAGCATAAAACTAAACGATCACATATGGCCTGGATATCATATGGGAGCATCTGGCACTGAATCAACTTAGATCGATTGAAAGCATAAAAGCAAGGTACCTAAAGAGGGTAATGGGTCTATCAAAATTTACCTTTTCGCGATTGGTGTATGTGCTAGCCAGAGAGCCATATTTCATCCAAGACCTGCGAGTAAGACTACTTGTGCCATCTACGGAGGCATATAATAGACTAATAGTGGAACTGGACAGCAAGAAAGCTGATATATGGGAAGATTTCTACCAGACGGAAGCGATGACAACACGAGAGTGGACAGGGACCAACTTCAAGCTAAGAAGGATAGTCATGGGCTTAGCAGTGCACGGTTTCCACTACAGGATATATTCAACGAAAAGTTACCATGACCCCAGTGATCAGTGTGTGTGTGTGTGTGAGCTTTGTGGTAGACTGTATGATAGGTATCACATCACAAGGTGCTCTGAGAGAACATGCTCAATAAGCGAGCTGGCAGGAAACTAATAGGTTATTAAGAATGCACACTGTGCGCAATACCTATTTTATTATTATAAAACTATTTTTTCCCGTCTATGAAATGATATGCGCAGCACATCCTCATTTTAAGTCGAGACTCCATATCAACATTGAATGCAGCCCCGCCCCCTTATAACCTAAAATTGTCAATACTCGGCTTTTCTGTGAATAATATGCCATGCGGATCGCAGGTTATACTGCCTCCTACGTACTTTTAATTTACTTCTGCCTAATATACTCACCTTCTGAATTTTCAGGAATTAACACACGCTGAGTGACAGCTTGTGCCAGCAGTCGCAAGTCCGAATCAGGCACCAATTTCAAAATGCCTCTCAGATTTTGTTTCTCTTTATCTGTCAACATGCTAAATCAAAATGGGGGAAACTTCGGAATCATGATAAACGGCTTATTTTCAAAATATATTTAACAGAAGACAACGGAAATACATGACATGCCTCTCACGCCGCCATAACCCAAATGACAACAAATGTATAAATTATCGATCAGACCATATCGATATAGGGGAGCTGGACGATACGATGGTCTCGAGGCAGTTTTTTTTTTCTCTCTCCTCAGCATAGGCATAGAGATGGGAACCTGTTACTTTTTTTGGAACAGTTACGTTACTGTTACAGTTACACGAAAGTAACTGTTATTTATAACCGTTACCTGTTACTTTTTTTTTATATTACGTAGTTAATCGCCAGATCACTTCCCACTTGTAGGGGGATGCCCTTTTATCTCCCCCCCCCCGCAGTTAGGGACGTAGCCAAGGCTCAAGATCAGTAAACTAAACTGTAGTTTACAAGCCTTGCCCAAGGCTGGGGCTCTAGGGAGTGACCCCCGAAATCAAATAACCGTTGTAAAATAAAGCTTTCAATTAGGGATGCGCATCGATAGTTAAAATATCGAGGTTAAAATCTGAGATAACCATCGATATGATGATAATATCAACCTGAAAACATCGATATGATGATAATATCGACCTGAAATCATCGATGTATTTAGACAAAAAAAAAATCGATGTATATTTTTTAAAAAAAATACAATGGTATCAGAAAATTAGGCAAATTTCATAAATAAAGTATTTCCATGAAAACAATCTGTGTAAAAAATCAATGTTTTGGGAAATTAAGCCCCTGTAAATAAAATTATATCGTAGAACCAAGGTAGCCTATTAATCTTCTTTTTGTTACAAAAACATCGATGTCGGGGAGAAACATCAATGTAGCAAAAACATCAGTTGTTTTCCATCGATGTAAAAAACATCGATTATCGACATGAAAATAAACGTTTTGGAATAATCCTGTAGTTTACAGCCTAAAAGATATAAGTGTACCAAATTTCTAGTTTCTAGCTCATCTGGAAGTGGGCAAACATTAATAACCTCTTTTCGGGGTTCTAGGGCTAAAAATAAAAAAACTACTTTTTGGAATTTTCCTGTGGTTTACAGCCTAAAAGCTATATTTATACCAAATTTAAAGTTTCTAGGTCATCTGGATGTGGGCAAACATTAATGTCAGTGAGCGAGCCCTTTTTCGGGGGTTATAGGGCTAAAGATTTAAAAAAAATACGTTTTTGGAATTTTCCTATGGTTTACAGCCTAAAAGTTATATGTGTACCAAATTTCAAGTTTCTAGCTCTTCTGGAAGTGGGCAAACATTAATGTCAGTGAGCGAGCCCTTTTTCGGGAGTTCTTAGAGATAAAAATAAAATAAAAATACATTTTGGAATTTTCCTATGGTTTACAGCCTAATAGCTATATGTGTACCACATTTCAAGTTTCTAGCTCATCTCGAAGTGAGCAAACATTAATGTCAGTGAGCGAGCGCTTTTTCGGGGGGTTTTAGGGCTAAAAGTGAAAAAAAAATTCTTTTTGGAATTTTTCTGTGGTTTACAGCCTAAAAGCTATATGTGTACCAAATTTCTAGTTTCTAGCTCTTCTGGAAGTTGGCAAACATTAATGTCAGTGAGCGAGCCCTTTTTCGGAGGTTTTTAGGACTAAAAATTTTAAAAATTACTTTTTGGAATTTTCCTACGGTTTAGAGCATAAAAGCTATGTGTGTGCCAAATTTAAAGTTTCTAGCTCATCTGGAAGTGGGGAAACATTAATGTCACTGAGCGAGCCCTTTTTCGGGGGGTTTTAGGGCTAAAATTAAAAAAAATACTTTTTTGGAATTTTCCTGTGGTTTACAGCCTAAAAGCTATATGTGTACCAAATTTCAAGTTTCTAGCTCATCTGGAAGTGGGGAAACATTAATGTCAGTGAGCGAGCCCTATTCGGGGGGGTTTAGGGCTAAAAGTAAAAAAAAAATACTTTTTGGAATTTTCCTGTGGTTTACAGCATAAAAGCTATATGTGTACCAAATTTCAAGTTCCTAGCTCATCTGGAAGTGGGCAAACATTAAAATTACATTTTTAAATTACTTTTTATTGTTTATATTTTTTTTGTTATTTTTATTTTATTATTTTTTTAAAATTATTTTTGTTTTTAAAATATTGGAAATAACAGATGTAACGGTACGAGGCGAAAGTCACGGATAAAACACTTGTAACAGAAATATTAGAATTAACTGTAACAGGTGAGAGTAAGAGTAAGAGTAACAGGTCAGGGTAGCAGGAGAGAGTAACAGTAACAGATCGAGTAACTTGAGCAGTGAGAGTAACAGTAACAGGTCAGAGTAACTGGAGCAGGTGAAAATAATGTAACTGGTGTAATTCTCGATGTGTTCAGACCAGTTACATTCGCTCGACACCCACAAATTTCTCAACACAACTAAAAATAATAATAATAATAATATTGAAATAAAGATAATAAAAAAATAAAAATGAAAAAGTAATACTAAAAATAAAAAATAAAATAACAATAAAAACAAAAAAATACTGTAAGTATTCAAAAAACCCCGAGAAAAAGGAGAGCTGCTGAGAAATTTGGAGAAACCATACAGAATTCTTATATATTTATATATCTTTACACGCTAGCGGCCGTAATTTTGAAGATATTTGAACCAAATTGTATTATGTTATTTCTAGGCCCAATAGTTAATGAGCAATATTGGCCCAAGGGGGGGGGGGTTGAAATTTTGAAAAAATTATATCTCGGCCCATGTGAAGTACAGAGAAACGTTGTTGGAACAAATTAAAGTACTCCCTATGGAGTTCACAGTGACACTAACGATTCGGGGTGGGGGATGGAAATTCGAAACCACGTCTTGTGGGGTATCGTTGAAAAGCTCTTGATGAGTACTCTGCAAATCAATAACTAGTTTCTCGATAGCTCTCATATAAGGCGAGATTTGAATGTGTGAAAAAGTGGTGTTTCCTCTTTTTTGCAGTTATTATTGCGGGTTTATCATGCCAAGGCTAAAGAAGAAGAGAACCGCGCAGTGACAATAAATTAAACCAAAAGCACTTCGAAATCTACCTCAGCCTGTAGGCCTGCCTAAAGGGATTTTATTTCACTTCACACAAATGCAATTAATAGGAATTATCAATCTCCGCCATTTCATGCAGATCTCTAAACTTAAGTAGATGAATTTTCGCTTTTTGTCGTAATGATTACTCGATGGCGTAGTGGGTAAGATGAAGGGCTAATATGCTAGCGGTCCGTATACGAATCACCTTAGGTCGAACATTTAAAGGATAGGAATAGATAGGTAGGGTAAAGGAGAAAAGGGATTGAATATAGTAAAGTAAAGTGATCCCTATACAGGCCATGGAGGCCCAGAGGGTTCCAGGAGGTTGAGGCTCCCAGATTTTGGACACTCGGCACATGAAGGTGGTGGCTGACAGCCTTGCGCACCAGCCGCCTTTACCCCCAGGATTGCTCATTTCTGTTAGAGGCTGAGTCGACCCCAGGGCCATAGTGCCACCAGAAGGATTAGGCCAATTGAAAAATCTCAACCTAATCGGGAATCGAACCCGGGACCTTCCGGTCTGTAGCGCATCGCCTCAACCATTACGCTACAGCATACCCCGGATTGAATAGTAGAAAGGGGAAAAGAAGTAGAGAAAGGGGGGGGGTCAGAATTTTCAACACTGCTAGTAGTTCCACCATTTACATGTAGATGTCACGAGTGGGAGAAGCTAAAGGGACGACCTGTTTTTCCCTCGTTTTTTAATAAAAATCCCGGGGGAGGACCCCCGACCCCCAATTTTGGGATATTCCATACCCCACACCCCAAATAATAGCAAACTTTCGTCTGTGTCGGTCCCTCCTTTCAGTATTTTATGGTTCTGCATTTGGTTGAGACGAAAATAAGATATCCTAGGAGGAGCTTTGGGAACCGTTACTTTTGATTTTTTGTAACAGGTCGTTACCGTTACATACATGTAACAGTTACAAGAAATATTCCCCATCTCTGTCTATTAGGTTTTGCCATTTTCTAAAAAATCGCCGCAAGATGGCATCTAATCTAACCTAATCTAACCTAAAATGGCAAAACCTATGCTGAAAAAAAAACTGCGGTCTCAAGAGTGCGTCATTTAAATTTCTGGGGTTTGAAAATTGTTGCAAAATTTAGCATTTGTATGTTAAAAATAAAAACAGTCAAGTTTTATAACTTTAGAAGGTCATAAAAACCTCTTCTAATTCTTTACAAATGAATAAAATACCCATACTTAATATGCTGTTCAACTAGTAGGCCTAAAGTTGTATCAGTATACTATCACAGTTATCGAAACGCATTTGCTTGTAACCAAGCCGCACCGATGAAATAGTGTTGTATGTGCGAGTGCAAGCTCAGCCATTGTCGGCACATCGCGTTATGGTCTAACCTGCATTTTTGTTTACTTACCTTTCTTAATGCTTAACTGTAAAGAAGTTAAAACAATCAGTTCTTCTTAAATTTGTCTTAGAATATATTCTGTATATAATCATTTGTTTATCCTATGATTCGCATATATGTAGGCCTACGTATATAGCTATATGTATACCTATACACATATAAAATATAATAAGGGGTGGGCCTCTGTCACCATGGCATGGCACGTCCTCCGGTTATGGACAGAGGATACGGCCTCCAGATATGGAGGGTAGCTGCGAATATGTTGAATAATCAGTCGCGGACTGATGACATGAGGTGGTCCTCCAGCTTGGGGGTTTGGTGTGAAGTTAACAACCTCTCCCTGTAAAAGAATATTAGAAACACCGCTGGGAAAAGTGTGTGAATAGGGGAGGGGAGTACTTTGAAAGGGACAAGGACCAATAATCGATAAAATTAATAAAAAATTTTAAAAATAAAGTTCAGCTATTATCTAAACAGGCCTCGTAAATTATATACCATTCTACTGAAAACATACAAGGGTTCAACAAGCTGTTAATCCTCATTTTCTTAACTGATAAAAACAATTTAACAAAATAATATTTATTTACAAAATTAGAGATAGTCCTTTTTCAATGTTATATAATATGATAAAACTTCAAAACTCAGCATAGCTTAAAATTAACCTACAATGGATGTCACATAACATGTTGTTATGTGACATCCATAAACATAACATGTTGTTATGGGTCATTCCATGTCAAATCAACCAACAGTCTAAACCTTGACCTCTCAGATTTGTGTGAATTTTCTTTTTCAGGTATTGTACTCCCTAAAACTAGTTTAAATTTAAAATTTTTCTGACTTTTGGTTTGTTAGTTACAAGGGTTCAAAAATCCAAAATACTAAGGTTTCCTATCGCTTTAAGATCATTATAAAATGCTATAGCTCAAAAACTATACCACTTGCATAGTTTTTTCCTCTAAAAATTCCCTTTAATTTGATGTATCATATGGCTATGTTTCTTAATTTTTGAAATGTTAAAAGTTCCCTAAAAACTTTTTTTAATTTCCAAAATACGTACCCTCGGATTTTTTTTGAAAAATTATATATGTTGTCCACTCTAATTGACTACATGGATGTAAAATTTAAAGATGGGATCTCAACGGGTTCTTGTTTAAAAAAATATTTTACTACCAGAATACATGCCAATTAGGTGTGAGCGGACTTATTGTAGGCTACTAGTTTACTATATAAAAAAAATTATTCGTTAATAATACAGTTTTATTTAAAATAAAATACTTATTGCTAACTTGACAAAAAAGTTACAAAAGTTTAAAAAATGCTATCTTAAGATGTTAAATAAAATTCACTTAGATTTTTTTTAAAGTCTTCAGATTTTTTAAAACATTTAAATATGTGTGTGAAATAAGCAAAGATAAGGACATTGTTAGATTGGGCATTTACTATGTTCAGATATGAGTGTATTCAGTAGCACAGAGAAACAAGCTGTAACTTGAAAGGAATGATACAGGCTGCAATCATTCCACTGGACTACCAGCCAAGCTACACTGCATCCTTTCATCATCGTCCCCTTAGAATGAAAACCTCTTATCTCATAAAACACATACGTGGCTTTGTCACTTAATAACGCTTCCTAGCAATACACTAGATTTTGTTTTTCCTCTCTAGAGGACAGCACACATGTTATTCTTGTAATATTGGCTGACAAATAGTTGAGATACATGTTTTTCTATCTAATAATACATTGAAAGTACTCTTGCTTCTGTTTTGAGATACGTAGTAACTGAGGGGAAACTGAAATACCTGCAATATGTTTTTATATCAGATTGCCTGGAACACAATATGTATTCCAGAAAAAACTGCTAGAAATCTTAAAGCAAACCTTGCCTTTTGCACTTAAAAGGTCACTTACTTTTCTGATGGGAGCATTGCCCAGTATAAGAATAAGAAAACTTCCTTAATTTATGCTTGCATAAAACAGATTTTGAAGTTGAGGCAGAGTGAGAGTTCTTTGCAACATCCCATGGCAAGAGTGCACGTGATGGCCTTGGTGGGACTGTTAAGCGGCTAGCTGCTAAAACCAGCTTACAAAGGCCATATGACCAACAAATTTTAACACCCAAAGAACTTGATGAATTTGCCTTGGGAAATATAAAAAACCATTGACTTTGAATATTGCACAACAGAAGACTAAGAAGAGACTAAAGAATGGTTACTTTCTTGGCTCAATGAATCAAAAGCGATTGTGGGAACACAAAAGTTTCACTCATTTAAACCCCACACAGAGAGTCAAATTACTGTCAAGCCTTATCATTTCAGCCTTGATGAATCTCTTGAATGTGTGACAACAGTGAACCAAATAACACCATTAGATTTGGAAAACATTGCTGCTGGTTTTGTGACAGCAGCATATGATGACTCTTGGTGGCTGGGATGCATTGAAGAAAAACACAATGGCATGTACCAAATACATATTTAACACCAGAATGGTCCAGCCTGTTCTTTTTGTTATCCACAACCAAGAGATTTATTATATGTCCCAGGAAACACTCTTTTGCAAACAGTGGACCCAACCACAGCAACGGGAAGAACATGCAATGTAAGTGCTGAAGAAATGAAGCTGTCTTCTCTTGCTTTGGTAAAATATCTTAAAAGATCAAAAAACATTTAAATTTGTTTCCCTCAGTGAAAACTTTTAAAGTGTATATAAATACTATTAACTAAGTACGGTAAATACCTAATATTCTAAGAAATACAGTTCTATCCAAGCAAATATCAACAAGTTAAACTTTTTCACAAGGTGAAACAACTTTTACCCATTTCTTTTATATGGGACTCTTTGTAAATGATTACAAATAATACTGGAAAACCAAGCAAAAGATAACCTCTACCATTTATAACTATATGAGTTGATATTACTAAGAGTTTTGGATGATTCAAGGTGAGTGGCTTTGTTCAAAATTTCACTATTAGCATAATAAAGAAGCACATTCTACATAAAATAAAAGAAGTGAAAGGAATTTCAGAGAGGATAGCAGTCCTGACACTAGACATCAACAGCAACAAAATTGTAATAATACAGGTGTACGCCCCCACGGAAACAAGCACAGAAGACGAACTGGAAAACTTCTACAATCTTCTAGACGACACGATTAATAATTACAAAGCTCACAGAATCTTCGTTATGGGGGACTTCAATAGTAAAGTAGGATACAAAGAACTCAAAGAAGAAGAACCGATGGGGCCTTATGGATATGGACAAAGAAATGAAAGAGGCGACAGACTCATTCAATTCGCACAGGGTCACAAACTAAAAATCCTAAACACTTTTTTAAAAAAGAACAGCAGATGGACATGGTTGCATCCAAACGGTAAAATAAAAAATGAAATAGACTTCATACTCTCCGACAAAATGATGGGCATAAAAGACATTCAAGTGATCAACGGTCTAAAGTTCAGTACAGACCACAGAATGATACGCCTGATAACTCATATCACAAAGAAAAGACGCCCCTACTTCAGACCTCAGCAAACCAAACCCGGACTTATCAACCCAGAGAAATACAAAGAGGAGATGAGGATAAAACTTGAAGAGTTAAGCAGAGAAAGGAACCTAGGAGCTCAAAACTCCTACAACAAACTAGAGAAGTGCATAATACAGGCAGCAAAAACATCCGTAAGGACAGACAAAATCATGGAGAAAAGGAATAAGCTGAAGGATAACACCAGGCGGATGATCGAAGACAGAGAGAAACTGAAATCAGAGGTGGAAACCAACCCACAAAGGAAAAAAGAACTCGAGGAACTAAACAAGCGTACAAAAAGAGAAATCCGGAAGGACGTCAGGGAATACAACACAGAAGTGATCAAGAAAGTCATGGAAAACACGAAGTCAGTAAAGAAGATTAGAAAAGAACTGTCCGAGGGCAAGCATTGGATGCTGGGAGTTAAAGACAACAACGGAAACAGAATCACCTCAAGAGAAGAAATAAATAGACAAGCTACGGAATTCTACAAGAGGCTATACTCGAGCACACTCACGCATGAGAACTTGATCCAGAGCTACACAATCCCAGTAAGACACCAAGAAGAGGAAATCAAAACAATTATTCCCAGTGAGGTAAGGAGAGCCATAAAAGAAGCGAGAAACGATAAATGCCCAGGCATAGATGGTGTTTTCAACGAATATCTGAAAATGGGAGGAGAAGACCTAGCGCAGAACATCACGAAACTATTCAATGAAATAATCGAAACGGAGGAAATCCCGAAAGAATGGAAGGAGAGTACAATAATCCTTCTCCACAAAAAGGGAACAAGAGATGACATCAATAATTACAGGCCAATCAGCCTGCTGCCAAACATGCTCAAGTTGTTTACAAAGATCCTAACCAAGAGACTGACAAAAAACCTAGATGAAAACCAGCCGGTTGAACAGGCAGGGTTCAGATCAGGGTTTAATACACTGGACCATCTCCAAACAATGCACCAACTTATGGAAAAGGTGCAAGAATTCAACCTAAAACTGTTTATTGCATTTGTGGATTACAGCAAGGCATTCGATTCCGTGGAACACACATTCGTGTTACAAGCCCTTCAAAATCAAGGAATCCACAACAAATATGTAAGACTACTAGCTAAACTCTACGAGGGAAGCCAAGCAAGCATAAGGACAGAGAGGGAGGGAACAAAATTTGTAATAGAGAGAGGAGTGAAACAAGGTGATCCCTTGTCACCTAAACTATTCACATGCTTGCTGGAAAACCAATTCAGGAAACTAAAATGGGACAAAAACTACGGCATCAACATAGACGGACGGAGACTAACCCACCTAAGGTTTGCAGACGACATTGTTCTACTAGCCAACTCGGCACCTACTCTAGAAAGAATGCTAACAGAACTGGACGAAGTCAGCCGGACGACGGGACTGACCATGAACTCAGGAAAAACTAAGCTCATGACAAACACAATAGAAGTACCTGTCCACCTAAACGGTAGACCTCTAGAATATGTGCAGGATTACACATACCTAGGACAGAACCTCTCCTTTCACAACAACATGGAAAAAGAAATAAAGAGACGCATAGGACTAGCATGGAAGAAATTTTGGTCTCTAAAATTTATCTTAACAGACAAATTCCAGAAACTAACACTAAAGAGAGAAGTTTTGGAGACATGTGTGATGCCAGTACTCCTATATGGCTGCCAAACGTGGTCATTATCCTCGAAGCAAAGACAAAAGATTCAGACGTGCCAACGCAGAATGGAGCGTAAAATACTTCAGGTCTCCCTGAAAGACAGAATAAGGAATGAAGAGCTACGAAATAGGACAGGCATGACAGACACCCTCATCACGGCCAACAGACTCAAATGGAAATGGGGAGGCCACGTGGCAAGACTGGACCATAAGAGATGGACGCACGCGCTAACGATGTGGGACCCCAGAATTGGCAAGAGGAACGTGGGACGGCAAAAGATCCGTTGGGCAGAAGGTTTCAAGAAGACGGCGGGGGCGCAGTGGAGCAGAAGCGCAAGAGACAGACAATTGTGGAAGGATATGGAAAAACTGTATATATAGTGTATAATTTGAGAGTAGTGAACTAGGTTAAGTACATGAACAAACTCCTTACTCTTTAGGACTAGCCCACCTAGGGAGTCAAACTAGAGGGCTTTTCCCTGCAACAGCAGGAGGCCATGGCCCTTAAGGGATTCTGAAGGCTAAAATTCATTCATTCATTCATTCATATAAGCTTAAATTAAAAGTTGTACTTCTTTCTTATGTATAGTTAAAGGTATCATGAAAATTAAATTAAAAACAACACTACACATCATTTAATTAACAAACAATAAGAGGAAAATGTTACATATGAACACTATCTAAATAATTTAGGTTTGGTAGAATTATGTACCTTAGTATTCATAGCCTAGAAATAGTTCGCTATACACCTCACTAGCGTGTAATCTGGTAGTAAAATATTATTTTAAACAAGAACCCGTTGAGATCCCATCTTGAAATTTTGCATGCTTGTAGTCAATTAGAGTGGACAACATACAATTTTTCAAAAAAATCCGAGGGTACGTATTTTGGAAATTAAAAAAAAGTTTTTTGGGAACTTTTTCAACATTTCAAAAATTAAGAAACATACCCATATGATACGTCAAATTTAAAGGGAATTTTTAGAGGAAAAAAATGGTGCAAGTTTGAGCTCTCTAGGTGGTACAGTTTTTGAGCTATAGCAGTTTTTAGGATTTTTAAAACCTTGTAACTCACAAACCAAAAGTAAGAAAAATTTGAAATTTAAACTACATTTGGGGGGTACAATACCTGAAAAAAAAAATCATACAAATCTGAGAGGTCAAGGTTCAAATCTCATAGTAGAATTGGTTGATTTGACATGGAATGACCCCTATGTGACATCCATTGTAGGTTAATTTTAAACTGTGCTGTGTTTTGAAGTTTTATAATATTTATTTAAGTATTTATACATGTCTAATATGGAAATTAACAACATATTCAGCATTAGTCCTCTGAACACTAATTGCGAATGGATCTGTTGGGTGGAACGTGAAGGCAACAAGGCGCCGAGCTGATGGAGGTGGATTTTTACCAAGAACTCCAGCATAGATTCTGAATTTCAGCAATCCTGAATCTCTTGCATAAAACCTGTAAAAAAAAAAATTATACAATTATACAGGTATTGTAATTACAACAATGTTATTGCATATCAAGAAGAAAATACTGTACAAATTCCTTCACAGAGAAACAAGACGACAATGTAACTTTTGAAGACAGAATTAATTCAAACATATTAATTACCAGTATTATTGTTGTAGTTATTGTTATTGTTATTATTATTATTATTATTATTATTAGTACTACTAATACTACTACTATTTCTACTACTATTACTACTACTTCTATTACCTTTGTTGTAATACTTTTTACCATTATTAATATCATCATCATCATAAACTCTATTGAGATTATTATTCTGCTAATCACATATGCCCAGTACTGATTTTCTAGAAACAAGTTAAGTGGTACTCTCATTTTCAAGAAAGATGCTTACGTCCAGAGGCACATGTTTGGTTAGAAACCTGAAGATACATATTAGTTTGTCCAAAGGAAGAACATGATTTTTTAAATTCAGCTTTGTTTAGGCTTCTTTGAACATCGAAGCTATATCACGAGTGAGGTTTTGTGTGTGTACACCAGTACGCCATGTAACTATTGATGTGGGTTTTCTATTGTTGATGAGTCAATGCTTCTGTTAATTTTAAAAAAATATTTAATTTCAATGATTATTGTACAGGATGAAATATCCAATTTGACATCTGCGTTTACAACTGGGGAAACCATGAAAAAACCCAAGTTAAATTGGTAGACCATGAGGTTTGAATGCTGGACCTCCTGAAGGTGAGTCCATCTCGGCCACCTTGCTCAGTAACCTGAAATTTATTGTTGGCCAAGTTTTGTATCTTTGCAACTTTTGCACCCCTAGTACCCCACAGCAAGAACCTGAAATACGTGGCCAAGTTTTCTACCTTTTCACCCCAGGTGTTTTGTTCTTGACATAATTAGCCATTCGGTCTTTCAACAAAAATCTTCTTCTTTGCAATTAGGGTAGTCAATAATGATTTTTAAACTATTAGTCCAAGAAGCAAGGAATCCTGTTATAGTAGCTAGGCTATAATTCTCTCTAGCTATAAATTAGCTGTTTCACACACATCATCTGTCACCTTCACCTTTTTGTTCGTGATGATAGAAAGAACTGTGTTATTTTTAGATTTGCTAAGAATTAAAATTGAATTGAACTGAACCTTGCTGAACATGTTACACAGCACTTGGAAATTCAGACTGAACCAGAGATGTGATTCTGAAAATACTGTCATGCTGCCATGGCAGCAAAGGCTATAGCCTACAAAAGAGTAGGCTACATAAGAAAACCGTAAATACGAGGTTCTACCCAAAAGTTCCAGAAATTCATAAGTAGTGCCCGACCGAGTAGTAGTACAAGAAAATGCCACTAGGTGACATATTATACATATCTTGTGAGTCAGTGTGCCAAACGGCTTCATTCTGAGTGAAGGCATTTAGTATTTGTGAGCGTTTTTTCAGGGGAGATGGTAGTTACCAATGTCAAAAAAATCGATTTTTTTTCTTTGGCTCATGTAATAGAGCATAGTTTTCTGAACATTTTGTTTTTTTGGTCTTATATGTTGCATTATTATTAAGCCAAGCAGAGCGACCTGGATGGATAAAATACCATAAGGTTAGAACATGCATGTAATTTTCTTTTCGCTCTCCTGTAAAATTACATTTTTTCTACTTCAGGTACCATTTTCTAAAAAACTATTCACGCTAAACTAATGAAACTTTCAGGAATTCATTATGGATGGATGACAAATCTCCCTTACCAGAATTTTGGGGAAAGTCTTGAATATACAGAATTTACAACTATTTTTATTAAAAAAAAAAAGTCTTTTTTTGTAGTCGTGAAGTTTTCAGGCAGTTCTCAGGCAGTAATATTGTATATATATGACTGATTGAGGTAGGGTAAATAGCAGTACCCATTGTTAGTAAGTTACCAAAGTTTCAAAAAAAATCTAAGCTACAGAAATGAAAAAAAGTGTACCTATGTCAAGGGAAGAAACCGTAAAACTAAATTGTCACCTATGTGTTAAAAAATTCTTTCCTACCAAACAGTGATATCTAGAACAACCATTCTCTGCTTATGTTAAACTACAGAGTGCACATGCAAAGCATAAAAAAATTCAACTAAATCTGACTGTTAACACCTGAGTTATGGCATCTTGAAAATACAGCATATTTTCTATAATTTTGCTAGCGGTAACTACCATCTCCCCATGTTGCATTTTGCATACATTGCGATCTTTCATAATGACAGACATCATCTGCATAAAGTTTTGTTTCAAAACTCGGGAAAATTGCTGCAGAAATGCACGAGATGTTAAAGCAAGCATCTGGAGACAATACTCTAAGCACACTCAAACCTACAAGTGGTTCAGAAATGGTTGATAAGGATGATCATTCTGGTCGGCATTGTACTGGCAATACACCAAAAAATGTTGCTGCTGTTCGGGTTGTGATCTTGCAAGATTGCAGGCAGACCATCGAAGACGTCTTTGACGTTATTGGACTATCATATGGCACATGCCAGAGGATTTTGTTTGATGAACTCAACACGAGAAGAACTACAGCAAAATTTGTTCTGTGACTACTGAGTGCTAGCAAGAGCAGAATCCCCTGTAGATCTGTAGGGAACTTCAGAATCAGCTTCATGACGACCTGGACTTCCTCTCAAGGTTGTCTGTCATATGTTTTCCTGAGTTTGAAACAAAATTTTACGCAAACACAGAGTCCCTCACATTTCATTAAGAAATCAATTGCTAAGTAAAATACAACAATGGAAAAACACTCACAAATACTAAATGCGTAAACTCAGAACAAAGCAGTTTGACACAATGACTCACAAGAGATGTACGAAGTGTCACCTAGCATCATTATCTCATACTACCGCTGGATCATGTGTCAATTATGAATTTCGGGAACTTTTGGGTAGCACTCTGTATGTAAGCAACGAAAATGGAACACTACACAAAAGTCTAGATACAGTATATTGATGTGCATAGAGAACTGATATCCCCTGTAACATGTGTAATATGCTTAGTTGAGATGCATATTGAATTAAACTTCTTTTTTTTTTTTAAATATAATGTTGTGTGTGTGAATTTAAATTAGATCAACGAATTTTGCATTAAATGTAATTTTGGAAAAGTGTAATCCATTTTGAGTTAAATTTTTAAATAAAATGACCTAGCAACATCGATACAATAGATTCTCGATCACACATTGCACAAAAAAAAATAAAAAGATACAAACTTTAAGCAGGAAGGAAAGAACACTGCTATGTGATAGGTTAATCTACATAGCAGATTTACACTATCAGCAACTGACGATTTCTCAAATATGCTATGTGGGCAATTCCAGATAGCAGATTATTTTTTACATACAAACACATATACAGTTGACTCCCTCTAGTCCGGCCTCGTATGGTTCAGCCGACTTCTTGGAATAAGCCATCTGCACGCAAAAGGGTTTCTCATGGCAGTAATCGACTAGAATAAACATGTCTGTTTAGTTTCCAGTCTTAAACGTAAACAAATCACATCAGTTCACTTGACGATTGCGTTCATTTCAGACATGAACTTTACTCTTGTACTGTTAGTAACTTTTACTGTGAATTTAAAAAAATCAGAAGAAAATAACAGATTTCTTTTAATTCTGAAATTGTAATTTAATACTGTATTTTAATATCTGGGTAAGTACGCTTTAAAAAATCGATAAAACCATCTTAAAAGCTGATTTTTGCTTTAATAGGTTAAACTTTACATGTTTAAAAGATCGCCGGATGGTCCGGCCATTTTTTAATCCGGTCGAGGGTCCGGTCCCAGGGTGGCCGGATTAGAGGGAGCCTACTGTATGTGGGAATCATAATTTTCTCTTCTAAATTCTGTCATGATGATCCTGATTTCCACCGTTTAATATATTTACACAAGAATAAAATAAAATTGTTTCTCTTCTAAGACTGTTATTTCAACATAATGTGCTGAACAATACTTCTTTAAATATTCTGCTATATGGTTTCATTTTCTTAAAATCGATCAGATCTCTAAATAGCAGGTTTTGACTTGACAACGACAATATGCAAGCAACCTCCCACTTGCTTATGTGGGTCTCTTCTCTTCTCGCACCATCCCTCCTGTTGTGACTGGGTTAAAATTTTTGTAAAACTATATTAGCTCAAGGCATCCTACACAGATCATAACATATAAGCTTATCCTGTGTTGTAGGTGTTCTAACTTGTCAGTGGTTACACTTCGTAAGATTATAACAGACTATAACACCAATGCAGAACCAAAAATTAAACACTGACAGGAATAAAATATTAAGAACATAAAATCAACAGTATAAAATTGAAAAACAAGTGTCAAAGACTTTAGTTCTTGAAGACATGTTGCCATACCCTCCCTCCTTCTGGATAACACCCATGAATCTTCTAAGTAAGGTGACACATTGACCTGATTTAGCGAATTAGTGGACTGTCTTTTTATTTTTTGTTGTTGCATTTATGCAAAAAAGAAAATGCAATCAGAGGAGTTGACAAAGTTGTCTTCCCTGAATAATAAGCAGCATACTGAACTTGGTGGATTAATGACAGTTCATCAAAAGTACAGAACCATAATAAAAAATAAATTAAAAAAATCATTTGGCGCATGGAAGCAAAATACCAAAAAAAAAAATTGACCCAGTGATTTGTAGAAATCCTAGGCTGGAGTCGAGTCTTAAAAGCAAGACAAACAACCCCACCTGGTGATCGCTAACCGGTATGTGAATTCATACTTCCTGAAATCAACTTAAAAGTGGCAAACAATGTTCATATGATTAATTGGTCAACATGAACGCTGATAGAGTCACCACTGACAAAACACTTGAGCCTGGAGAACCTAAAAGAAAATGTGAAGACTGCTACAATGGCTAATGAAACTATTACATCCTTCCCCTGTCACACTCGTGCTGTAGAAAAAATTGTGAAGTTGGTGACAGAGGCAGCATCAGCGATATATGAGCAAGAGGTGCGACATGGATTTATCATAGGTAATCTCGATAAGGATTTATTAAGACTAGTCCCTGAATAGAATGTAACGGAATTTGTAAATAATAATGACAATTTTCTTACTACGTTGACATTATTCTAGATGACTTCATACTAAATTAATGAAAAGTCCATGTATCAATTTAATGAATCGAACCAAGTTCCCAATGGTACCAATAGCCCATACCACAACAAGGAAAGTGTTGTCGTACTTCCTTATATCAAACCACTATAAAAACACATGAACTGGTTAGATTTAATCAAAATTGTGTTTTAATCAATGGACATTTATGTTATTTCAATTTCAAAACAAGTTATTTTGTATAAAATAATGTGGTTTCATTCTGTTCACTGGCATCATATGATGTATTAATTACCACACATTGATACCTTATGTGTCTAACTGGAAACTTATATTCATATGACATTTTATCAGATAAAATCGCATCCTTGCGATCCAAGAAAGCAAGCATATTATAAGATCAATGATTGTGCTTAGTTAATATCCAAGGAATTGCTAAACGTTATTGGCCAATATCAAACAAATAGTGTATGAATGGAATAGTCCTAGTAACACTGCAATCTAGGAAGAACATGCCAGAATTTAATACAAAAACAATTCAAAGCAAAAGAGTAACCTGCACAACTACTTACAACATTAAAATTTATGGGTGGAATTCAAACTGCAGCCACATCCCCGTGGTAAGATCTGGGTTATTTCTAACACTGTTTGGAAATAAGCGAAGAGCTACAGACATAAAAGACTTATTTCTTATCTAAATAACCTTTAACATGAGATAGAAACATGAAAACTTAATTCTATAAAACAATGAAAACAGTAATTCTTGGGTATTTTTGATCAAATTTTAAGACATAGGTGGCACCTGAAGGAATTGACCGATCAAGCTGAGATTTTTTCCACGTAAAATAAACACTTTACTAACAAAAAACACCGCTAAGGGTATGTTGATTGAAATTGACCAATCGACCTGCAATTTTCTACATGTTATATGGAGGCCACTTTGCAAAAAAAAATATATCACTAAGCTGATTTTTTAAAAAGTGCGAATTCGATGGACCCTAACATACATGTACAGACGTTACTGAAAATTATATTTTTGGATTCAGGAGACCTCAAAACATGCGTTAACTCTTTCATTGCTACAAATGTTTATTTGTATCAGCGTGCATCATTGCTGGATCTGCTATTGACAAATATATATGATACACTTATTTGATTCACTACAGACAAATGGCTCAGCCAGCTGGAAGTTCGAGAAACAATAATATGAGGAGCATCAAATCAAAATGCGGTCGAAACTCTATTTGATATGGATTCCACCTATTTTAACAGTGCTGAATCAATCTGTGAAGTCAGAATGTTTCGTTAAGCACTCCTTCCCAGCCAAAAATGCCATTGAAATATTGTGTTTGCTTCAGAATGCACTGAGTCCAGCACCATGTTCGGAGCAAAATGCGCTTTGTGACTTATGTGGAAATAGTTATTTGAGACCTAGCTTACACCTGCATACAGTGCACAAAAGAGCTGCAAACATGTGCAAACAAGTGGCGGGATTAAAGGATATCAGCTGACCCATAATTAATTGTAAGGATTGCAATAAGATATATATTGGTCAAACCAAGAGAAACCTGGGAATTAGAGTGAAAGAACATTACCAACAAATAGAAAAGTCAGCTGTAGCAGCTCATTATTGGGAAGAGGGACACAAAATAGATAATGAAGCTAAACTTTTAAAACAGGTAAGGAAACAGAAAGATTTAACAGTTTGGGAAAAACTATTCATCCAAAAAACAAGGAAATAGTTATGAATTTCGACATCACAGCAGAAGACAACCTCATCACCAGGTACATCCATCCTACACCAGAGGGCATCTCAACTGCCGGTAGTCGAGATCAGCTGACGATGGCCACAATGGTGGCAGAAACAAATTTGTCCTGTTAAAAAGGTAAAACTTTAGTGAAGCATGTATGTCAATATAATTGGATTTAGTGTAATTTAAGTGAGAAATTATCTGCAACTGTTCATCCATTTATGATTACCAAAGAAATTTGCAAATTAATTCAGCATCATTGGTTTACACAATCAATAATACCGTATGTTAGCAGTGAAACAGTTAATGCTGAAAACTCGACAATGAATTTCACAGTCAATACAACTCTTTATCTACCTATGGTATGGATAGAGAAAGTAAAAAGTTCAGGCCCTAAATTCTGTAAAAAATGGGTTTTTACTTGAATTAAATTTGTCTTTTTTACTCGACTAAGATAAATACACAAATAAAAATGCTTTAAAAAATCTCATACCTAATAGGATGTTCTCCACAGGCCTTGGGTCTTTCCATGACTGACACCCATTTGTCATCGTAACTAAACAAAGATAGGTCTAGGTATGGAGAACTACTGTAGGACTGAGCACTTATGGGAAGCTGAGCCAACAATCGCTTTGTTGCTTCAGTTGGACCTCCAAATCGTGCACTAACAATTGTTTGCTTGAAGCGCTGTTGAATTAACCTGTAATCATAAGGAGAATAATTAGAAATTAAAAATGAGGAAGAATAATTATATTAAGGCTACAGTATTGGATCTTTAATAAAAGAGGGCACTTAGATATGATGTACAATAGTTGAAAATGTTATTTTGGTAATTATTGTAATTATTGGTTATCATTGATACAAATAGTTTTGTGCAAGGTTGCAATCCTTGTTACTTATACTTGAGATGTTTATAGCTATAATTTTATGCCATTAAAAAAGAAAAACAAAAGTTTTACAGGTAGTACTTTAAGAAAAAAGTTTTGCTGGTATTATGGAAGATGGTACAAACAGATAACAGTAACAGTTTATTACCTAGGAATATGTGTAGATCGAGTGTTGACTTTTTTCTTTTTCAATTAGAATGAAAATTTTGCAGGAAATGTGCTTGAAATTATACTGTACAAGAAATATGTACAAGCTGTTTTTTTTCCATTGGATGACTTTGCATTAATGAAAAGATCCATGTTTTTGTTCTAGGAGGGTATTGCAAAGAAATATTGCTCAATCTTCAAAAGTTTAGAACAACAGTGAATATTTTTTACTTCTAAACATTTTTTACTTCTCAAAAATTTTTGACCGCTATTGGTGTACTTGTAAGTTTTTGAAGTCCCAGAATTAGCGGAAAGAGTAACAAATGATGCTAGCAAAGCAGGAGATTAACAATGTGGTCATACCTGATTTTCATACAAACAAAATGAAACGTGAAGGAAGCAGTGTATAGAAAGTTTCTCTGGAAGAAAGCAACTATAAAGTTCACTCATATCCATAACTGTATCGTTGATATACTTCACACATCTCCCCAAAATAACTTCATCAGCGAATGCCAGACATTGGCTAGTTCTATTAAATATTGTTCCATTTGTATTAGAACATATATTTCTTATAATCTTTTCCATACACAAATTAAATAATAATGGAGATAATGCATCACCTTGTCTCAATCCTCAGACTGTCTCAAAACTAGGTGACATTTTCCCATTAAATTTAACTTTGTTCTTTGTATTCTGCAGTGTCATTTTAGTTAATCTTATTAATTTAGCAGGAATCCAAAATTCTTTCATAATTTCTATTAACCAGTCTCTATTGATGCTATCATAAGATTGTTTGTAGTCTATATATAATTGATGAATGTTCACAATGTATTCATAGAACTTCTCTAGGATCATTCTTAAGCTAAAAATCTGGTCGGTTGTTAATCGACCTTTTCTGAATCCACATTGATATTCCCCTAACATATTTTCTACAAAAGGTTCTAGATTTTTTGCTAATACATACATAAAAATGTTGTATGTCAAATTCAGTAACGATATTCCACGATAATTGTCACATTCAAGTTTACTTCCTTTCTTGTGAATTGGGCATATAATGGCATTATGCCATTCCTCTGGCATTTGTTCTTCACACCATATTTTTTCTACTAATTTATGTAACTTATTCCATAAAAGTCTTCCGCCACCTTTAATTAGCTCTGCTGTTATATCTTCGCCTTGTGTTCTATTGTTTTTCATACTTCTTATTGCAGCTGTAACCTCTTGTAAAGCTGGAGTTTTAATATTCAGTTCTGGTCCAAAATATGTCTTCTTATCCACTGTAGCTTTACTACCTGTAGAATTAAGGAGATTTCTAAATAATCTGCTCATAATTCAGGGTGTTCACCAAGTAATGCTGAAGAAATTCCCGACTTATTCCCTGATTTTCATTGATCATTTCAGAAATTCCCGACCAAAATATGACTATGAAGCACTTTCTAATAACTGTGTAAGAAAAATTATAGGATTATACATACTTTAAATAAGAAAAACTTTTAGTAACAAAAGTAATTGCAAACAACAATTACTTAGGCTATAACAGATACAAAAGTAAGGAACAGTAAAATAGATTGAATATACCTTCATATAGGCCTATTATTGTATAGAAGTCTTTAATCCCACTTATTTTTTCTTCAGCAACTTAATTTGTTCATCTAGAGCAGCTGTAGCTCTACTCTGTGAGTATTTTTCTTTTCTTCTCTTCTAGTTGCTTTCCTTTTTTTAGGTAGATTTCGAAGAAAAATCTACCTATTGCAATGGATACCATGTCATGATTTTCGAAAAGTTCTTTCATATCTTTACGTTTCATGCTCCCCTGAGCACGAAACCACCGCCCGTTCAAAAAAATTTTTTGTGATATATATATATATATTATATTGTGACAAAGCCCAGAAAAGCCTAGAAGCTGATAGAAGATGGCCTCGGGCCGAAAGAACTAGAATTAGATAAATCCAGAAAGGGACGGCCCTCTTATTGCTGATTGGAGCCGCGCGCCGACGGGTGCGGCCTACTCCCTGGCACGGCGCGGTGAGTGACGGCGCGCGCTCGTGGGAGGGGCCAGAGGTGGAGCCACGCGCTAAGGGCTTGACGGCGCACCGCGCGGACATTCTAGACCATGCGCGGGCGGAGAGCTTTCAAGAGACCGGGTCTGGAATATTCGTCGGCCCTATATATAGGGCAGCGAGCGAGCGGCAAGTCAGTCAGAGACGGCAACGAGGAGTGATGAGTCAGAGTCAAGTTCAGTTCAGTTCAGTGTGAAGAGTCCGTACATCAGAGGAGAGACAGTCCGTGAAGAGTCAGAGGGTCAACGAGGGAACAGTCAGAGAGGCAGTCCGTGAGTAGCGGCGAGCGTCAGCGTCAGAGGGTGAGCTGGACGGAGAGGACTGATCAGCGCGGCCTCAAGTGAGTGTGTCTTGGGAAGCTGAGGAGCCAGTGACCGGAGGGACCCGAGAGCGGAATAGCTAGTCAACGGGGAACTAGTGACCGGAGGGAAGGGTGAACGGAAGAGCTGGTGAGCTGATCTGGGCTGAGGTAGTGCCGTCCCGGGGAACTCGGCGCGACGGGTGGATCGCACAGCGGCAGCGAGGACTGTGGAGTTGACCGACGCGACGTGGGATGATCTGGATTGGACTGGAACAGTGCTGTAATTAGGACTGAGCACAGTGAGAGTGAGCACTGAACAGGACAGTGAACTGGCAAATAGTCTGGAGTTTTCTGGCTGTATTGGCAATTGTTGTAGGAAATAAAGAAACCTCCATCCTTCAATTATAAACTCGGTGTTCTCATTTTGAACCCCGACGAGCCCTTGTTACAATATATACCTTTACACGATAGCGGCCGTAATTTTGAAGATATTTGAACCAAATTTTAATATGATGTTTCTAGGCCCAATAGTTCGGACAAGTTCGTTAATGAGCAAAATTGGCCCAAGGGGGTGGTCGGGGGAGGGGGTTGAAATTTTTAAAAATGTATATCTCGGCCCCTATGAAGTATAGAGGGAAACTTTGTTTGAATAAATTAGAGTACTCCCTATGGAGTGCACAGTGACACCAACGATTCGGGGGTTCGAGTGAGGGTGGGGGTGGGGGATGAAAATTCGAAACTTTTGAAACCACGTCTTGTGGGGTATCATTGAAAAGCTCTTGATGAGTACTCTACAAATCAATAAATAGTTTCTTGATAGCTCTCATATGACGCGAGATTTTAATGTTTGAAAATAATAACACTTAAAAGAATTATTATAATATCATAATTTTGTCTTGTTTAGTGGCTTTGCTAATTTTATTCATTGCTGATCTTGCGCACGGCCTCCCAGAATATAATATCCTATTCTTGTTGTTAAAACAAATGATTGTAGGCTCTTCCTCTTTACTGCAGGTTTGCCATGCCAAGGCTAAAAAAGAAGAGTGCTGCGCAGCGATAATAAATTAAACCAAAAGCACTTCAAAATCTACCTCAGCCTGTAGGCCTGCCTAAAGGGATTTTCTGCTTTTGCCTTGTCTTCTCCTGTAGGTTTCAACTTATTAATTTGAAGTGCTTCTTTGTATCTTGCATTGGCATTTCTCTTAGAGAGAATTATGCCTTTATTGATGGAAAGAGGCATTTGAAGCATTTGCATGTGAAATTGGAAGTAATAAACTAACTACTTTCCTTAAACTAGGAGTGTCATAACTATCAAGGTTTTCATCCAGCATTTGTCCAACCTTGTGTTTTTAGAGTATGATTTGAACTCAACTGTTGCAGTTCCTTCGAAATAATAATGAAGGAAATGCGCACAAATGTGCATGTTTAACATGGTGTAAACTTAAGTGTCTTTACTATATGCTGTAATAGATGTAGTTCTTTGCTTGCATTCTTCAATAGGGTACTTTCCACACCAACGTCCACAAAGTTCACATATACAATGTTCGTCTGGTTCATGAAAGGTCTTCCTTGTACACATCTTGTGGTGGAAACCATGGGCCGCAAGTATGGTCGTAACATGCCTGAGCGCGAAGTTCGTCTTCATCCAGTCCGTATACACCATGGCGTCTGTAGTGTAGAACTCCTCTGGGATAGTGGCTGCCTTCTCTCTCCTTTTGTATATCGCTGCTTCCCATGCCTTTGTTGTCTGTAGTTGGAGGTTTAGTCTAAGATCTTCTAGGTAGAACGTTTCTTTTGTCATGGCGTACACGAGTCTTGATCTCGTTGTTCTAGATAGACAGAGTGCCTTCTTTAAGTACGTAGCTTTCACTTTTTCAATATCAGCCATGTTCCTTTCTGACAAAAATGTCCATATCATCTCGAGCCCGTATGTCACAATTGGTGTTATTTTCAAGTTAAATAACTTCATGGCCTTCGAAATATTATCCCTATAGGCCTACTCATGATATGCATTCTGAGCAATAGAGGTAGTAATCAAACTCGACTGAATCAAAATATCCTCTTCTGGAGTGAAGACAATTTTGTCTGGACTCATAAAAGACAAACCCTGAGTTAAGGGGTACTTCAAAGGTGACTTCATCAGCCTGTCAACAACACATTTCCGACAGTCTCTGCACTCCCTTCAAAACATTAACACGTCTAAATCCTTAAGTCCATGACACTTTCTTAATGCAGACCTTGTGCCATAACCAAGGTCAACATCTTGGGGAAAACCGAACTTTGCGCCTCATGCGAGTCCCTCACTCCAACTCTCTAACTCCCTCCCCTAGCGGCGGCATTTGAACTACTAGTAGCGACGGTGGCGCCATCTCTTAATGAACTGATGAAACAGAAAAAATAATTTATTTCTTCTTTATTCTCTTCTTCTCTTCCTTTCCCGTCACCTTCCTCTCTTCCGCTCACCTCCTCTGCACCCTACCTACCTATTTGAGGCCTATTCCTAATAGTAAATTTTGGATCGATCGGGATTCGAACCCGGGACCCCTAGCATTATAGCTAGGAGTCTTGACCACTACGCTACGAGTGAATGTTGAGCACTAAAGGAAGCTTTCGTATATTAGAGTTATGTTAGGGGGATTTCATAAGTTTTAACGCAAGAATCGATTTTTATAAGTAGTGTTGGTACAAGGGAATTTTCCTGCATCAATTAAGCCACATTTTATGTTATAATACGGCGTTTTTTATAATTATGAAATATTATGTATGGTACAAGGGTATTTTTTGTATTGTGAAATAGCCTATTTTGTTGGAAGGGTCGTTTTTATAATTGTGGAATTTTATGTGGAGGTGCAAGGGGCTTTCTTTATTGTGAAATATTAGGTGACATATCAATTGCAATTATGCATTACCGGCGTTGAGCAACGGCTACATGCATGAAGGTATTCGTTGCGGGGAAGTGGAGCAGGCGGCACGCGGGAAGAAGCCGAGAGGGGTGGAAGCTGCCAGGCGAGTGGCGAGTGGAAAGGGGAGCAGCATGGGGCGCAAAGTTCTATTATGCCACATCTTGGGTTCTTAAATTTTCAATTTTGTTGAGGACAATGTCTTGAAGACAAGTCCTTTCTAGAATGTCGTCTTTCACAACTCTTTCCATACACTTCTTTACATTTTCAGGAGGTCGCCATGTAGGAAAGGGGCCACTGGAGTGTAAGCTTGAAACTCTTTTAGAAATGGTTGTAAATCTTCTGCTAAAAATAAGAAAGCAATGTTTGGCAGGAGAAGTTTATCTTCAAGAGCAGCTGAGATTTTTTGGAAGCTGGCAGAAGATGAAAAAATTCCTTTAGGCAGGCCTACAGGCTGAGGTAGATTTCGAAGTGCTTTTGGTTTAATTTATTGTCACTGTGCAGTACTCTTCTTCTTTACGATCCTTGATAGTAGCATTAAATAGCTATTGTGAGCTGAACAAAATGTTAATAGTTGCTTATTTAGCGCTATTCAACAATGATTAAAAACGCACTCCCATTGGTGAAGAAAACATGAACGACTCAGCAATGATATTCTTAAAAGAAAAGATGTAGATTGAGAAGAAATCTAATAGTCATATGATGAGAGGATAAATAAAATATATTCACAGTAGTCCCAATGTTCTTTGAGGACAACACTCTTTTTTCATTGAGCCGTAACTTTCATATTAAACTCCTTTTTACTGAGAATTATTTTATCACAGCAATATCAAAGTGTACAATTCACCATATGAAATATAAAATACATCTGAAATCTTTTTTATAAAAAGAGAGTTCTTTATTATGCTTTAAATTGATATTATATTTTATTATTTATTTTTGATTTTGCCATGCATTATTGTTCTAAAGGTGTGTAACTATTATTTTTAATATTTCAAACTCTATTTCTTTTTTTTTTTTTACATTGGTACTTTATCCTTAGTCGGTCCTCATACATTCCTTTTGGCTGGCCTTCAGGCTGAGGTATATTTTTAAGTGTTATTGTTTTTCAAACATTCAAATCTCGCCTTATATGAGAGCTATCGAGAAACTAGTTATTGATTTGTAGAGTACTCATCAAGAGCTTTTCAACGATACCCCACAAGACGTGGTTTCAAAAATGTCTAATTTCCATCCCCCCACCCCCACTCGTTACCCCCAAAACCCCGAATCGTTGGTGTCACTGTCAACTCCACAGGGGGTACTATAAATTATTCAAACGAAGTTTCCCTCTATACTTCATAGGGGACGAGATATAAATTTTTCAAAATTTCAACCCCCAATCCCCCCCCCCTCCCCTTGGACCAATTTTGCTCTTTAACAAACTTATCAGAACTATTGGGCCTAGAAATGACATAATAAAATTTGGTTCAAATATCTTCAAAATTAAGGTCGCTAGCATGTATAAATACACAAAAAAAAATTGAAGGGCGGTGGTTTCGTACTTAGGGAGACATGAAACGTAAAGATATGAAAGAATTTTTCGAAAGTCATGATATGGTACCAATCCCAATAGGTAGATGTATTCATTTTCAACTGTTTTATGTGGGCCACAAATTTTTCGAATTTACCCGGATTTTTTAACAAATTCATTGGCTTTTCCCGACCATACGAAATTCCCGGCCTTTTCCCGGATTTTCCCGACCAGTGGACACCCTGATAATTGTAATACATTTCTTTCATCTGATATAAGTAACCCTTCACCTTTTCGGCAGAGAGTAGTTCTTGGTTGAAATCCTTTCCTAATAGTTCGTACTCCTTCGTAGAATTTTCGTGTATCATTCCTTTTATATCTGTCTTGCAATTCTTCTAGTCTTTGTTCCTGAAATTGCTTTTTCTTTCTTTTCAAAACTGACTTTGCATTCTTCCTTGCGTTTTTATGTTTCCACATCTGTTTTAGTTTCCCTTTGTTACAAAGCCATACGAGCAGAATTTTGTATCTCTAAGGCCTCCTGACATTCATTGTCAAACACTCATTTCTAGGCTTCTTCCCACACACACCTAAAACCTTCTCTGCAGCCATACATACGCATTGCCTAAGTTGTACCCATGTATCCTCTACAGTTAGATTCTCAACATTATAGATATTTTCCAATTGATCTTCTACCTCTTTCTTAAATTCCCAGACTGTAGTAATATTTTTAAGTTTTCCAGTGTTATATCTGTGATTAACTTCACTTCTAATTTTCCCGACAGAAGCTATTTTCTGCTTATATTTAACTTTCACCACATAATGGTCGATATCATAGTCAGTTCCCCTGCAGGATTTAACATCCAATATATCCGTAGCATGACGAGAGTCGATCATTATATGGTCTATTTGATTTACTGGAACACCATCAGGTGACCTCCATGTCAGTTTATGGATATCCTTGTTGCTGGAAGATTGAACTGCTCATAACCATTCTTTTACTTATTGCAAAATCAATCATTCTCCATCCATTCTCATTAGTCTCTTCATGTAAGCTGAATTTTCCCATGTTTGGTGGTAGAACTCTCTCTTTTCCCACTTTGGCATTAAAATCGCCCATAATTATCTTAATATCATTTTTTGGGGCTTACTCATACAATCTATCCAATTGATCATAAAATAAATCCTTCTGTTCTTCACTTTTATCCTCAGTTGGGGCATGTCCACAGATCAAGGTGGTACTAAAAAAGGTTCCTCTAATTCTTAAAGCACAAAGCCTTTCATTTTCTGGGCGAAAATTCATGATACAGTGTTTAAAGTCTTTATATATTAAAAATCCAGTTCCAAAAACGGACCGATTTTTGTTCCTGCTAAAACAAATAGTAAAATCCCCAGAATCAAATATTTCGCTTCCACACCATCTAACTTCCTGAACAGCTGCCACTGCAATTTTATATCTGCCTAGTTCATCTTTAACTCTTCTAAGTGCACTAGCTCTATTAAAACTTAAAACATACCACATAGCCAAATTCATGTCCATAGTTTGTTTGCTTGGTCGTTTCCATTTATCCATCCGGCATCCATCTATGTTAGGCTTCTCAACTGGATTCATTTTTTACAAAGACGAGGTCGTCAGTCTCAAGCTCAACACCCAACCTGGCAGATCAGGGTATCCCTCTTTGTCTGGTTCTTCACTCAAGACCTGTCCGGCAAGGGAGGCCCTACCAGTAGCTACGCTACCACCAGCATAGCTCTCAAGATCATCAGAACACACAAACCCCACCGCCATGATAAAGCAAGGATACCTTCGGGGGGATGTACTAGAGTCAACAATATTAAATTATTTACATAAAATTAAATAAAAATTGTTTCCAGTGGATATTTATTTGTCTTTACAACAAAACCATAAACAAAACGAGTCTTTTCATATTAACAAAACCATAAGACCTTCTTCAGGTGACTGTTTACAAGAAGAGAATAATACTCTCAATTGTCCGTGTCATAACAAACAATTCCGTTGTAAGTGGAATGCGCACGATTAGAATGGAACAAAAAATTGGTAATACGAAAATGCTTATCAATCCAATCAACAGGTATTTCATACGGGGACTCTTCTATAACATCCACAGGAGGAAGAGGAAAGCGTATAACATGTCTATTCTTTTTTGTTCTCTTAATGACCCCCAACCACTCGTCACCCAAGTCACCGTCAAATCGGTTCAAAACAAAATCTTGATTGCATCCGATATTCCAAGCTTCGCACACTTTTCTCCTAATAACATCGTCCTCAACCTTTAAAATCTTCAAAGCACCCATACGATGATTATTCTCGATCAAATGTTGGCTAAGACCAGTAGAAGTTTTCCTACATCTAATATCTCTCTCGTGCTCACAAAGTCTGATTTTAAAGGATCTACCCGTTTCACCAATGTAAAATTTATCACAATCCAAACATGAGATAGAATATACCCCTGGATATTCCATTCGGTCCTTATTTCTGCCGAACCTTTATATTCAGAAAATATGTTCTCAATGGTTCTATTGGTTTTGTAAGCAGGTACCAACTCAAACTTTCGAAAAACCTTCACGTAACGTTCGCTCATGGCCGGGTGGTAGGTCATACCCACATACTTAGTATTAGGGTCCTTAATCTCACCATCTCTATTCATAAAATGTTTTTCAGCCTCCTTCCATATTATATCCATTCTTCTTTCATCATAACCATTGATCCTAGCTAAACGAAAAATCTCCCTTTTTTCAGAATTTAAATCATTGCAGTTGTTACACAACTTTAAGGCTCTAATGGCGAAGTTACGCCAAACGTTGTGTTTAATCCTATGGTGGTGTGCAGATTTCTTATGAATATACAATTCACCTTTATTATTTTTCCTGTAAATGTCCAATTTAATCCTCGGATAGTCTAGGACAATTCTTAAGTCCAGGAAATTCAGAGTATTATTCTCGGATTTCTCAATAGTAAATTTCATTCTGTTATTAAAACCATTAAAATCCTCCAAAAGCTGTCCAGAAATATCATTCCTAGAAATAACCAAGATATCATCAACATAGCGGATATATACAGCAATGCTGTCCACATATTTGCTAATAATGGATCTCTCCATGAAGAAAAGAAAAATGTCAGAAACAATACCAGACACGGGGTTTCCCATAGCCAAGCCTTCGTTTTGTTTGTAGATAGTACCATTAAACTGAAAAATGTTGTAATCAGTACAAACATTAAACCACCTAAGGTACTCATTAGCTACAATACTATCCACGCCCAACTCAATAAGCCATCTAAAGAGATACTCTCCTGCTTGAGCTCTGGGTACACTAGGATACAAAGAAACGACGTCCAAACTAAACATACGAAGATCTTTGTTACATACAACATTATCTAAAATTTCTCTTGCTTCAAAAGAGTTGCCGATTGACCATTTCGTTCTTTTTTGTACACCGATTAATCTTTCAACCAACAGTTTTGCTAAACCATAAGCCAGATGACAGTACATGGGAATAATAGGTCTAAGAGGAATACCTGGTTTATGTGTCTTGGGTAAACCAAAACAATTAGGCAATTCGTGTTTATTACCAAAAATTTGTTTTTTAGTGTTATCACTAATAGTAACACTACTATCAATAACTTTTAACACCTCCTTTTGAATGGTCTTGATAGGGTTCTTCTCCAGCACAGAAAAATCAGGAGGTTTGAAACATTCTGCCATCTTTTCGCCATATATGTCAGAATCAATAAAAACAGGACAATTTTCTTTGTCACTCTTAATAATAAAAATATTGTTGTTCTCCATCCATCTCTTGGCGTACGCTATATCATTATCCACATTAGACATCACATACTTCCCCATGTTATCATTCAATTCCTCAATGGTCAAAGAAACCTCATGAACAAATCTGCTTTTTATCCCAGGTTTATTAAATTAACCTTTTCAAAATTTGCATAACTCCAAATAAAGCATTGCATTTTGGCAGGTTCAAGTGATACACACTGTATGTGTATGTACAATCCATCAAAATATAAAATTGATGATTATGAATGGCAGATTAGGAATAATGACAAATGGTGAATTAAAAACATACAAACATTGCCTATCAAAAATTACTTGCAATTCACTATCAATATCCTACAATAGGGATAAGTGAACATCTTGTCCTGTTGATATTGCAGTATGGACCATCCTTGAAAAATCATATGAAGGAAACCTAACAGAAAAGAAACATTTAGACAGTGCAATTTAGAAACTTTGCAGAAATCATACTGTTACTTTGGAATAAGCTGGCACTCTTAGTCCGACATGGCTTTATTACAAAAAACTGACATCTTTCATGAATCACAAAGGAAAATGTTCACTGGGCAGTACAAGCTACAATTCACCCTTTTGTGACATATTACAAAGAAGAAACATCATCATTTGAGTTATGTTGTGATTTCGGATTGCCTAGCAACACAATACTCCGGTCATGGAAACCACCATTAACGGCCTTGGATGTCGGCATGCTAACCACATGCCCCCAAACCTGTCATCTCCTATGGTCGGGTGGTAGGCATTGTCCCTTCAGGGATGCAGTGGCACAGAGAGGAGAACACAATACAGTTGCTATTTACACCTTTCAAAGAAAACTAATTGACTTTTTTACTACAACATTTGGACTAGTTCCCAAAAAGATATTTTACTTTTTTGATGGGTGAGCTGCCCAATTTAACAATTAAAACATTTCATAAGCTTTGCTTTTCATAAGCATGACTTTATCAATGATGCTGAATAGCTTTTTCAGCCACAGCACACGGAAAAAGGCCTTGTGATGGAGTTAAGAGATTTGCAACTAGAAGTAGCTTGCAACAACCCTATGAAAACAAAATTTTAACTCTTCTACACCTTTATGAATGGGCAGTTAAAAATATTTATACTATTAACATTAATTGTTGGAGGATTATGTGCCATCAGAAACATTTCCAAAAGATTGTTCCAATTATGCAACTACCATTCAAGAAACTCAACACTGTCATGCTTTCATAGGCTATCTCTAGTACATCAAAAATAATTGTAAAAATATTTTCTAAAGATACACACTAATCACTAGTAGCTGTTACAAGATCACCAGACAAATACTAATTAGCACTTGTGACAGAGTACATCCTCATCACTAGGGGGCGGATTTCTATGACCTAAAAAATGGATATATGCATACATTTATGACCTAAAAAACATTAAAATATGACCAATAAAATTTAAAATATGACTTTACCACTTACACATTATGTATATTTTTTTAAGTTTCATTACAATTCATTTTATTAAAATATAATATTAATTATTTAAAATATCTGTAGATTCTCAGAAAGTATCATTATAATGCAAAATTTACAAAATATGATATGAAACTTCAAAATTTCTTTAATATGCACACAAATATGCCAAAAATATGACCTAAATATGCATATTCCTACTAAATATGCTAAAATAGTTGAAAATTTCCTAAATATGCAATTATATGCACAATAAAAGCCGTTCCAATTTCACCAGGAAGCTTGGAATCGGGTTTAAATTAGTCGGAAACCTGAAATAATGCAAAGGGGAAAAATATGACATGTCATAGAAATCCGTCCCCTACTCATCGCATATGACAAGAACTGGTGGAGCTTATGTGATGGAGAAAAATTAACTTGATGAAATGAAAATAACACTCCTTCTTCCAGCTGGACCATCACCATCATAAAAGCCTGATGTATTATGAAAACCTCTCACAGATTTATTTCATACAGTAAATCCTGTAACACCAACCAGAAGGATTTATATGCTATCTTAAAATAATACTTAGTAAACCAATAAGGCGTCAGACAAATATTTCCATTGTGCAACAAGATGTCAAGCATATGAGTGTTATTTCCCTTTTTTCAGTTTATTTATTGAAATTATTTTATTATGCTTTCCATTGTGGCATATAAGTTAATATGGCCTGATTTTCTTTTTGAAAAGTGACTATGTTTTAATTTTTTAACTATGAACCCATTTAAATCCCATCTTCAAACGTGAAAAATCATTTAACATTGGTATAACCTATTTCCCAGAATTTGTTTAAAAATATATTATTATGTGTTACATATCAGTGGAAAGCTTGTAAAAAATGCTAAAATACGACATTTTTCCCACTTCTTTAGGTTAATTAGAAAAGTTGCTATATCAGTTGAAAGATATGTTTTTGATGCAATTTTTGTTATTTTTTTTAGTACTTTACATGGATGAATTTTCAAAATGGATTGAAATATTTCAGTAAAAGTTTGTAATTCTCTTAATATACATGAAAACTACCTCTCTACAAAATTTCATCTAAATATGGAATGGTGAGATTAATTTTTAATCAAATTGTGTTGATTTGACTGACTTACCCTCGTACGTACACCTGTAAAGGTCCATTCAAAATGAAATCAAAATGCAACATAAAAATTGAGGTTTGTACCCATGTTAAAGAATATAAGCATTTGTAATGACAAATGCTGAAGCGAACAACCACAAGATGCAAGTGTGAAAGATTTTTAAACTCCAAAATTCCACTTTTGCATTATGTTTGAAGTGGTTGACTTCTTCTGTCCATGAGCATTCCACTAGATGTCACCTACTTCGCCGTATGACTGTAGCACTAATGAATTTTTGCCATTAACATTCAAGTATGTACAATAATTATATAGGGAGTTGAAATTAACATTAAACTTCACATTTGGTGTGGTTTGCCTTACTAGTTTTGGTGCCAACTATACCAAAAGTGAAATTTAGTGTTAATTTCGACTTGTTATATAATTATTATGTTACATAAGTTCACTGTGTTATCCAATACAATTTAATATCCAGATATGTGTCGAAAACTATATTTTTTTGTGACATAAACATTAACATCAACTCTGCAATTCAAGTGGCCAAGAAGCTCCCATGGCATAGCTATTTTGATGTTGTGCCTATCAATCTCTTGTGTCTAAGGCTAGGGCCACACAGGCGTGAAAATACAGCGCCGGAAAGTCTGCAGCACTCATGGTCACGCGAGCTTCTTCTCACGCTGAGAATGTTAGTGTAAACAAACATGGTCTGTTTATTCCTGTCATTGTTCTAGCTTCTGTGTGGGCGCAAGTTATGGATGACTCATCATTTTTGTAATGCAGTAGTTGCATGTAGGGCTACTCTCCCGTCCTCCTTTGAATATACACCAAAACAAAATGAAAAATAAGTTAAACTTGAAACGCTTTTCCCCCGTTACATTTTTCAATGCTTATGTACCTTTTTCTCAGAAACTGTTCAAGATAATTGCATGAAACTTTTGATAACAAATAAATGAACATTTCCTTGGAACGGAACTTTGATATAGCCATTTATTAATATTTGCATTAATAAGAAGACTGACTTTTAACACAAATTTTATATTGAAAATTAGATTTCTTAAAAGTAAATAATGGAAAGGAATTTTAAAAGTGCCTGAATAGAAAGTTATATGGATCCTTTAAAAGTAAGCAGGTTTTAATTAGGTTTCATAATTTAATAACTTATTGGTCTTGTAAAGCAAAATTAAGATGTCAAAGTTTCATAGTCATCCATTAAGTGGTTTCCATAGAAAAGGTATATAAGTGTGGTGATTAAATTTAAAATAAAGAAAATAAATAAAAATGCTAATGACACAAAAATGTATTGGTAGAATAAATTATGAATAATTATCCAAACATTGTACTTAAAACAATATTTCACTTAACAATATTAGTTTTGTTTTCATTATCCATCTCTTCCCAGTTTTCTCCGACAACAGCTGCAGTTTACTAATATCCAGGATCCCTCTTCTTGTCCCGATTTCTGAAATCACGATCCCGGATATTGTACAAACAAGGGTGTTTCTGTACTTCAAAATAATTAATTCACTATCTAAATGTTCCATTGTTATTGAGACTGATATTCAAAATGATGGCGAGAACACAACTGCAACAGCTGCTTGAAAGCTGTGGCAACTCAAGTCAGTGTGAAAACCAACAAACAAATGGACCCCAGCTCATTCTCTGAGTGGGCAACCTTGAAGACTCAGCAAAATGACTCCTTTTCTGCGATGAATCACTCCCATGTGGCCCGTCTCACATCTGTCAATGTAATCTATACATTTTGTTTGTTTTCCTGCACAACCGCAGCGCCGAAACAAGCCCGTGTGGCCTTAGGCTAAATGTGTCTCACAATCATATTACATGTTTATATTTTTGCATTTGTGCTCAGGTCTTTAATATGAATGGGCAGTGACATATCCTTACATACTTTATGTTAGAATGCTTTTCTCAATTATAAATTACTTGAGAACTTAAACACATTTGATAATAAGAACCATAAATCTCCACTTTACCTTGCATAGATGTTATTTGATGGTGAGCAGGTAAACTGTGACTCAGAGTGTAATTTGGCATTTCTGAACAGATCACAAAAATTTTCAAATAACTGTAGAAAGTCTTCTGAAGTATTCTCATACACTGCTAAAACTTCGGCACTTAAGATATTATACACAACAAAGAAAGAAGACTGTGTATTTGGTTCAGTTGCTTTCAAGGTGACCACGTCTTCTCCTGCATATTTCACCAACAAATGATTTTCATCAAGCAACTGCATTTTCCACATTCGTAATGCCTTAAACTGAAAAAAAAAAAAAAAAAAATTCAATCATTTGTAGGTAGCACTAGTTGTTTTATGATAGTGCATACATTTCATTTTAAGTTTACCCACATACACAAAATACACACAGGGTTTCGAAGACTGAAAGGTGAAAGAAGATCTAAGAAGAGATATTGATGCATTTTTCTGAATGTGAACTGATCTGTGTACAATTTTTTAGCTCACATGATTTTCTTGTTAGCTCAAAATAAGTACAGTTTACATATATATACAATGTACAGGGTTTTCAGCAGTCATGTCGCCCAGTGCCACAGTAGCTGTCAAGGTCAGTCAATGAAGCGGAAATTCCCATAAAAATGGATAGAATGTTCTTGGAAGCGATTCAATTTCCTACTATTATAGTTACAACTAAATGTTAATAAGCATGCACCTTATTGTGACAGATGTTGGAAATTATGTACTCCCTATATCCACACATTTCTGGCTCATTTTAGGAAATTTTCCTTTTAGATGCATCAGTTCAACTTCCAAAACTGAGATAATTTCTTGCCTAATATTTACGATCAGTTCTTCTACAGTGAGTCCCACGTAAGAGTTGGCCAATGACATGGGTTTCTGCATAGCAGCGGGCACTGCTCCAACTCCCGAGCGATCGGATGAAATATCTATGCAAATGATGTAGATGTAGATGTAGATGTCTCGTTCTGTAGATCCTGTGTTGAGCAGGGCTCAAGGATATAGAACACGTCAGATAAAAACATACATGCATGTTATATAAATAAAATAAAAAAAAAAATAAAAAAAAAAAAAAAAAAAAAAAAAAAAACATGATACAAGAATTGTTATGTCACACTTACTCAAGCTGAAAAGAAATCATCCATATTGTAGAAGGTGTGAGTTACTAAATATTGCTTCAGAGCTCTTTTGAAAGATTTGCATTTGCTTTTAATACATAGTGATTTAATCTCTTTTGGAAGGTTATTGTATATTTGTATTGCGGAATAATAAGCACCTTTCTGAAAAAGTTTTAATGAGTTAGCTGGTCTATGTAAATCATTCATGTTTCTAGTAGTACGCCCGTGTATACTGTGATTACTTTGAAATTTATCAATATTATCTACCATGTAACACATAACAGAGTATATATACTCTCCGGTGAGAGTGAGGACTTTTAATTTTTCAAACAGCGGTTTACAAGATTCTCGTTTTTTCTTTCCACATATTATTCTTATTGCTCGCTTCTGTAATCTAAATATTTTTTCCCTATGTGCCGAGTTACCCCAAAAAATGATTCCGTACCTCATAACAGAGTGAAAATATGCAAAATATACCGTGAGTAATGCGTCCTGTTGTAATATATCATTCAAAGTTCGTAGCGCAAAACATGCTGAACTTAGCTTAGAACTTATCATTACAATGTGTTTCTTCCAGTCAAGATTTTGGTCAATTTGTAGTCCTAAGAATTTTATGTTGCTAATTTCCTCTATGATTTGTGTTTGATAATTGATTACAATGTTTGAGATATATCTATTTTTTGTTCTAAATTGAATAAAGTGGGTCTTATCAATATCAAAAAAAGCCGCGATCGGCGTAATGATTCAGGTTCTCACATTTACAGTTAAAATTACAATGAAAATAACCACGTACCTCATTACAACAGATGTTGGAATTGTTCTCCTCTTGCATCCACACAATACTGGCACCTTTTTAGGAAACAGGAGGAACAGCAGCAGCAGGAAGAATAGGAGGAGGAGCAGCAGTAGCAGAAGGAGGATGTGCTCCAGCAGCAGCAGTAGCAGGAGGAGGAGGAGCAACAACAGGAGCAGGAGCAGAAGTAATAACAGCAGGATGAGGAGGAGCAGGAGCACAAGGAGCAGGAGGAAGATGAGGAGCAGCATAAGGAAGAGTAGCAGCAAGCAGCAGCAGCCATGAACTGCAAGCAAGCAGCAGCAACAGGTGCAAGCAAGCATGGGAGCCTTTATAAATTGCTCTCTAAAGAAAGCGTGCTTAGGTATACCCTAAGACAATGAGAATATTTAGTAAATTTGCTGTAAGATACTTAGGGATCCAATCATGCATAGAACCTAGGGGTGAAAGGATCTGCAAGGGGTAATGTTAGACTAGTAATTAAGCCACATAAGAACGATGTTATGCACAAAATGATATTAAGTAAATATTCTATTCTATCATGTTCTGACCCTTCTTCATAATTATAAGTTACAATTAACAATATACCGTAAAAATAGCTTACCTGATCAAAATACTGATAAAACTTCCTTAGTTCAAATGGCTTGCCACTTATATAAGATATATGCTTGGCTCTCTTAAATAAGAATACAAGAAGTCTATGTTTTAGAGAATTTATTGTTGCCTCTCTAAATGGTCTGTAAGTATTAGTCCCTTGAGTCTGAGGGAGAGCACCAGAAAAAAGAAATTCATCATCTTCATAGCAGAATCTTCCAATAGTACGCACATTAATAAACATACCATCAATTAACTGAAAAATATGTATGGTTTGGTGCTGAACAGAAAGTACAGCCAAGGTGTCTTTATACAGATAGAGCCCTTGATTATGGGACAGAAATATCTTATCCACTTTAAAGGTCCTAGTATCACATAAGCGTCCTGCTTGTAAGTCCACTAAATGAAGAGAATAGTCTTCAAGTGGCGACCGAGGATTAGGAGTGACAGCTTCATTGTTGGTATATATTTCATAGAAATGAGGTCTTAATTCTTCTGGTATATAGGTAGCTGAGCCAACAATAACATAGCGTCCATCATCTGTAAAGAGGCTGCACTCTCGATTAAGCTGTTCTCCACTTTGGGCAACATTGACTAGGTGTTTTAATTTGAAGAATCGATCAAACACTTTACTCCGAATATAATCACCTTTTTTATCACTTTCATTGCCAATATATTCACCACTGCATCCATCAATTAAATCTGCAGCTGCAGACGAACCACGATATTCGTATATTTCCAGAGATGTCTGGTCAGAAGAAAACGCAATGAAATGTTGACCGTCAGGACTAAACTTTCTTAAGAAACATGGAGGTTTTTCTACATTTACGATCGTAAAATTTGGGAATACATTTTGATGAAATTCCCTCGCAACATGGAAATGAGTCCCTGGTCTGATGCACCCGAAAGTTTCTCTTCGTGCTAACCTATTTATAATATTTTGGGGTGGTATGCGTCTAGGAGTAAGAGACGAACTACAACTATCTTGAATCTGAGTCCCATCCATTTCGCTTTAAAGCAATTTTATCTTCGATTCCTCGTAGAGCAACATCCATACTGACATTTAAAAACATAACCTGAAAAATCGTAATTACAGTATGGACAAATACCGGTGTATGATAAACAGTATTAAAATCTGCATTTATGCACAGAGCCCATTTATAATTAGTACAAAAATCAAAACCAACATTGGTAAATAATCTTCGAAACAAATAGATTTATAATGAAAGGAAGAGCGCACTAACTTGACCATGAACATTTCAAACTCTTTTTCCACAAATTACATACACAAGACAATAGGGTTGAGCATCGATGGCCGGTTTTTAAAACATCGATGTTTTCATGTCGATTATCGACGTTTTCTACATCGATGGAAAACAACCGATGTTTTTGCTACATCGATGTTCTTTCCAACATCGATGTTTTTAGAAATAAGATTAATTGGCCTACCTTGGTTCTAAGATATAATTTTATTCACAACAGCATAAATCCCAAAGACCGCCGGCATGGTCTTGTGGTTAGCATCGCTCACAAAAGATCCCTCGGCCCGAGTATGATCCCCGGTATCTCCTCGGATTTTTCTGAGAAAGGGAGGTCTGGAAAGGGGTGCACTCAGCCTCGTGATTCAAATTGAGGAGCTACTGTCCGCCAACGTGGCAGGAATGACTCGTACCCGTGCGAGAAGAACAAAGGACGTGTGCGACAGAGAAAACATGCTACAGAATAGTCATTCAAAAACCATGCGTCCCGCTGCGTGCGGAACTTTCAGTGTGACACCAGACGTTGACCAGGGTTTTTTTAATGGGCTATAAACTGAAACCGGTGAGTTGAGCCGTCCCGAGTACCACAAACAGATTAGACGTTACGGACCTATGTAAAAACAGGAATTTTCCCCCTTCGCCTCATTCCCCGGAGACTTTCTTTGCTGTGGGGGACACTTGATAGAGAAGGAAGTAGCAGTTCCGGTCATGGAAACCACCATTAACGGCCGTGGGTGTCGGCATGCTGACCACATGCCCTTGAATCTTGCGAATATTTCAGTTTATTTATGAATTTTGCCTAAATTTCTGACACCACGACTTTAAAAAAATGTATATCGATGTTTTCCGTCAAAATAAATCGATATTTTGAAGTCGATATTATCGTCACATCAATAGGTTTGTTCGCAAAGCAGTCAGAAACCAGGAACATATCGTTCGCGCATGCGCTCTTTCTCCACACGCGTTCGCAAAGCGAGAATCCGTGATTCTGATTTCAATCTTCTGTTCGCAAAGCTCTCACGGACAGTTTCTGTACTATAAGAAAAGTTTGCAGGCTCTAGCATGAATTGTTATCAGAGACATGCGCAGTAACCTATTTTCACGCGCCTGACTCCTCCCTCCTATAACATCGAGCCAGATTTATAAACATAGGCTACTTATATGTATGAATAATGGAAGATAATTAAAAGTTTCCCAAAATATAGATTATATTGTCGATGTATATTGCATTTATAACATGTCAAAGGGAAATATATATTTTATTTGCATATCATATCGATTTCACAAATAATTAATAAATCAAACAACAAAGTTAAGACTATATGGAATATAGTAAAAAATGAAACAGGGAAAGCAAAGGAAAAAAGTGATTGTACGTCATTAATATACAAAAATAAGAAACTAGACAATCGATCAGATATTACAAATGCATTTAATAACCACTTCATAAATATTGCAGAGAATTGTGTTCCCACTAACAATACCAGTGTCAAGGCAATAGACCTTCTGACAAAATCTACAATTTGTAACCATAAATTTGAAATCACACTGACTTCCTCTGTAGAAATTGAAAATATAATAAAATTTCTTAAAAGTAAAAGCTCATCTGGATGGGACGACATAAGTAATAAGCTATTAAAAAGTTGCTGTTCGGAACTTAGTAAACCCCTTAGCCATATATTTAACTGTTCACTAGAAACTGGAATATTTCCTGAAAGAATGAAACATGCAATTGTCAAGCCCCTGTTTAAAAAAGGAGACAAAAATTTACCATCAAATTACAGGCCTATATCGCTCTTAACTTCATTTTCAAAAGTATTCGAAAAAGTTGTATATAACCGCATAGTTTACTATCTTAATTTGAATAATATACTTACACCATCACAATTTGGTTTTAGAAGTGGCATGTCTACTGAAAATGCTACATTTAAACTCACCACAGAAATACTGGAAGCGCTAGATAAAAAGAAATATACGTTGGGAATTTTCTGTGACTTAGCTAAAGCATTCGACTTTATAAATCATGAACTATTAATTGAAAAATTGGAACATTATGGAATAGATAATTTAACACTGAATTGGTTCAAATCATACCTGTCTGAAAGAACTCAAAATGTGGTAATAAATGGAAACAAATCTAATCTAGGAGTAGTTAGAAGTGGAGTACCACAGGGATCAATACTAGGACCTTTGCTATTTTTAATTTTCATCAATGACTTGCCACATAACTTAAGTGACGAAACAAAGGTATTGCTTTTCGCGGATGACACTAGTGTTTTTGTAACAGGAAAATCCCAGGAACAACTGGCAAGAGTAGCTACAAAGGCTTTTCACGAATTAAATATATGGTTCCAAGCCAATAAAATGACGCTTAATATCGAAAAAACCCACTTTATTCAATTCAGAACAAAACAAAGATGTACCCAAAACCTTGTAATTAATTACCAAACACAAAGCATAGAAGAAATTAGTAATATCAAATTTTTAGGATTACAAATTGATCAACATCTCGACTGGAAGTCACATATTGAAATGATAATTCCAAAACTAAGTTCAGCATGCTTCACCTTAAGAGTCCTGAATCAGGTTTTAAAACAGGATGCCTTACGCATGGTGTATTTTGCAAATTTCCACTCGATAATGAAGTATGGAATCATATTCTGGGGTAACTCGACCCATAGGGATAAAATATTTAAGCTACAAAAGCAAGCAATTAGAATAATGTGTGGAAAGAAAAGGAGAGAATCATGCAAACCGCTCTTTGAAAAATTAAAAGTCCTCACTCTCACAGGGGAGTATATACAGTGGCGGACGCAGGGGGGGGGATAGGGGGGTTACATCCCCCCCCCCCGAAATTTGAAAAAAGGCTATATATGTACTTTAAGTGTACTCTAATTGTATATGTAAGTTGATTGATTTTTTTAGTATTCTTTCTACCTATTCAAATCCCCCCCCGAAAAAAATTTCTGCGTCCGCCACTGAGTATATATACTCTGTTATGTGTTATATGGTAGACAATATTGAGAGATTCCAAACTAATAGCAGTGTTCATGAACATATTACTAGAAACAGGAATGATTTACATAGACCGGTTAATGCATTAAAACTTTTTCAGAATGGCGCTTATTACTCCGCAATACAGATATACAATAAGCTTCCAAACAACATTAAATTATTATGTATTCAAAGAAAAAGCAAATCCTTCAAAGGATCTCTCAAGAAATTTTTAATGACTCACACCTTCTACAATATGGATGAGTATTTCCAGTTTGAATAAGTTTGTAGTGTAGTATATTATATATCATTATTTATTACTTGCTTGTATATTGTAATCTGACGTGTTCTATATCCTTGAGTCCCACTCAACACAGGATCTACAGAACGAGATAACTACATCTACATCTACATCAAACGCAGAAACTATCGATTCCAAATTCTTGTAACCGTTCGCCAAGTGCAAATCACGGGTAAGTTACAGACTGGACATGCGCAGTACAACAAATTCTCAAGCGGTCACGGATTTGCTTTGCGAACAAACCTATTGGTTTCCGCCAATTTTAACATCGATGTTTTAATTATCGATGCTCATCCCTAATTGGCAAATTTCGCAGTAAGAGATGGGCAACAGATAACATCGCAGTTACTTTGTAACGATACTCTGTTGTCACAGTTATTTATAAAAGTAATGTACACTAAGAAATAACCCATTCCTTTGTCACGGTCTTTGCCCACCCTCTGCCCACCATTGCATCGGTACAATAGAATTCTTTTTTGGCCATATCTTTTCCCTCTTCCGATGTCTTCTTGTAGGTGGGTGCAAAACAAAATAATATCGTATATCTGACAGTGATTGCGTGTGCTCTCTATATGAATTGTACTGTGACAGATAACCACGTAAATTGCGAAAATTGATCTGTCTCGTTAAAAGAACACTGTAGATCGTAAATGAAACATATTACTAAATACCTTTCATAGGGCATTAAAGTATTCGATATTTTGTACGTTAGTGCACTCTTCCTTTCATTCATATACGTTATGATACACATTGTGCGATACTCGTTCTCTATCCATTAATTTGAGAAGCCATGACTTCGTGACCTTGTACAAAATTCGTTCTCGTTCGTGTTTTATCGGCGCATTGCATCCGTTAACGTCAAAATTTTCGTCAGGTAATGATAATCACAGGGGCTGTGAGTCTCTATCATGGCGGAAGCAGCAGTCGAAGACACTGCAATTCATAGATTTTTTTGCCACAAATGCAGTGTAGAAATCCCCCGAGTACAACCGGTAAGTAAAATTAGCGGTGTTTGTAATGTTAAATTTGTGAAAAATAGTGGTGGATGGGTGTATTCTACGTTAATAATTTTCGTTGATTATGGATGTGTTGTGGATTCCATAGTGGATATGTCCGTATATAATTATGTACCCATGTTTGAGTAATAGTCTACTATACAGCATTTTCATGATTATTGCTTGATGGATGTTGTATACAGGTCGGGTCCCTTATAGATCATCAATAAAAAAAAACATTTTTTGAACCTTTTGTAGCTGCTGGATGTGTGGAATCCACCCATCCCATTTCTGTTTGTGTGTCCTTTTTAGCATAACAACCTTCGTCTTGTGCTTGTAGGATTTCACATGTCCCAACTGCTGCAGCGGGTTTATTGAGGAGATGAATGATCCTCCTGACCTCACAGATGATAGTGACACAGAAATGGAAGAAGTAGCCCCAATTGAGGTAAGTCTTGGTTCCATGTAGACATCAGCCTAAGTGTGACTGTAGCCTATTTATTATTTGATTTCTCATTGACTATATGTAATGAAATTTCAGGTTAGTTAAGAGCCTAATAGGGAAAAAGGTAAAACAGGCCATGCACGAGTCCCACACTCCAACCTGCCTGGAAAGTAGGGGTTTTGGGTGGGGAAACATCTAGTGGCGGCATATTGTGAAATATTATGTATGGTGCAAGGGTCTTTTTTTATTATGAAATATTTATTATTTTGTTTTTTATAAGGTAAAATCGCATTGTAGGGGGCCCACTTTGAAAACCAACTTTCTCATAAAACACTTAATACCACACGCATTTTGTTATAGATAATTCTCTGGAGAGGAGATGTTGCCTCGACGAATGATTTGGTCCAACCGACCCGCCCTAAACGTTACACTTTCTTTTATAACATGATCTAGCGAAAAGTAGCGTGAGTTCCGCCATATTTTGTATCAAGAAACTCTTGATTGGACGCTAGAGGTGTGACGTCACACCAGCTGAACACATTTGATTCTGGGAAACAGGTTCACCAATACAACAAACCTCGCCTTCTGTAGAATTCAGAATGCCCTAATAAATTAATATCACCGTTCATAACCTAACAGAACCTGTCACTAATTAGTAACACCGTTCCTAACCTAACTGCCACTAAACTAGAATTTCAGAAGAATTTAGAATGCCCTACTAAATTAATATCATTGTTCTTAAGCAATGTACAAGAAGCATTATGTTCATCAACCTGCCACGATGAGAAACAAAAAACACCACCCGTCTGTGGAAACCTGCGCATATCGCGAGATGGGCTCCCCTACATTGCGACTTTGCTTTTTGTATTTGTGAAATGTTCTGTTGGCATATGTACGGCGTTTTTTATAATTGTAAAATATGTTTGGTGCAAGGGTATTTTTTTATTGTGAATCAATATTACCGGCATTGAGGAGCAGCCAGCAGGTGGCTAGGAGACATGCTAGGAGCGGCTGGCGGGATAGGGGAAGTGGCCAGGCGGGTATTGAGTGGAAGGGGGATGTGTGCACGGCCTGTTTTTTACTGTTTCGCTGCCTAAATATTTGTAATAATAATAATAATGGGCCTAATTTGAGATAAATGCTCTGGGTGAAAACCAAATACTTGTGGCACACTGGCTCTCACTACACTCTCCTCTCTCATTGACATGGCGACGGCCCGTTTCCCATACCTTTCCTCAGCCGGCCTTCACTTCACCTGGCCTGCAACGTTTGCCTTCAAGCTGCTCGCTGCTCAAGGCTGGCTGCTTGTTATCGTGCATTATGTGATATTAATTGTAATTAAAATACAATCATCCTTGCACCAAAATGGCACTTTTCAGAGCCAACATAATATTTCACAATTACAAAAAATGACCCTTGCATCAAAAGAGATATTTCTCACGTATTCAAGCCTTCTAAATTTATATAGATGAATTTTCCTGGTTTCCCGGGATCTTGCATCTCATTGGCCATTCCCGCAAAGTCTTATCCAATGCTACATCAGTGTCAATAAGTGGATGATTAGCCTGTTTAGATGTGAATGACGTTCATGGCTATCCAGCTGGTTTTTCCATACCTATGGGGCAGCTAGAAACACCAAAATTTTCACTCTTATATATGTTGTATGTGCCAATATTCTTGCCAAATTTCACGATTCTAACTGTTCTATGTGTGTCAGGGGCATATTCAGAGGGGGGTGCAGCCCCCCACCAAAACGTTAAATCATGCTAATATGTTGCACATAAGGGCACTTTAATTTCTCAGATAGTAGACAGTTTAATTGCATATGTTGACTCATATAACGTGTAAGGCGAATCGTGAAATAGAAATGCCAACAGTAATTTGCCAGTATGTAGAAAATTCAGCCTAACATAGAATATTTACCTAAGGGTCACTCCAAGGTAACAGACGGGACAAACATACACATTTTTAAAAGTTTAATGTTGTTTGTCGGGAGAATTTAATTCTGTAATCATTGTAAGCAACATCTGAACTACGGCATACACTTCATATTAACTTTATATGAATTAATAACATTGCTTATCTTAATTTATAATCGCTTAAAGAGAAGTAACAGACGGGACAGGGAAATGACATGGTTTATGAAGTAATGATGCACATAAATTATTTTCTGTTCTTCATCTAAACATTAAAATAAAATAAATATGTCGGGTGTAGGTATTGTGCTTAGGCTTCTTTTCATATTTTTCTTTTGTCTTAAATCCAACTAGGATGAACGCCACAGTTAATAAAGCCAGGGTAACAGACGGGACATTTTGCAATTTTATTAATTGAAATGCACATTCTGAGTGATTTCTCAACACTATGTAACTGAATTAAATAACTTTTGATGGATTAAAGTTTCATAAGTAGGCTACAGATTTTATTATTTCAGAATAAAAATACTTCTGCTACATAGGCCTTCCCATAATTACAACACTTTTTCCCTCAGTAATGAAAATGAAAAATAACAATGATACGGTACTAACAATCAATCTTTTTTTAGAAGTCAACTTGTTAATTAAGAATAATTTTAAGCATTTGCTTCCACTGGATTTGTGAAAATGTAGCGATCTCTTTTCCAAATTGGTGTTGCTAATGTGCTGATATAGTTCAGTTGTTCATTGCATGGCCAGGTGGCTTCCTTTTGTTAGGAGGATATGTTTGCCGACAGCTCAACCAATGTTCTTTATTTTTACTGCACCAATCAGTTAGTTACCTCAGCCAATAAAAATCTAAGAATCTCCTGTGACTGCTGTGACAACTACTCATCAACTCCACATGGAGCGAAACACATGATTGCTAGATCTAGTTATAGTAAACAATAATACGTGTGAATTGATTAAAGCGAGGGAAGAACTGAAAATGAACTATGGCAACATTAACAATGAGAGAATATTGCAACGTTGCTTGTGTTTTGGAAAGCGGAAACCAAGACCGCATTGGTCAGATCAATTAACATGAAGAAACACCGACTTAATGGGTTATTCCTTTGAAGCCGTCTGGGTATGTAATGAAAAACTCTACTATAATATCAGTCTTTAGAATCCAGGTTTTGTCTTTCACATGGGGGAAATCGGTCCACAGTTAATAGCTAAAGTTTTTGCAATTTCAAGTCGTTTACAGGGACTATTTGGGAGATTACAAGTAGCCCAATGAAGGGTTTTGGCCTTAGTATTTGGAGTTGGTATATCTGGAAGTGGATGGCTCTCCGCCCCTAACTTTGAGGCTGCCAAGAGGAATCTTCAGTTTTTTTACATTATCACGTTTACGTTCACATTCATATTTCCTAACTTCCGTCTCTCCTTTGGTGTCATAACTTTCTTCTTCACTGCTGTGCTTTCTCTCTTCCTTTTGAGATCTTCATCCTTAGCAGGATCATATTATCCAGATTGTTTCAAACACTCTCTTGTGTTTCGTCTTCTCTGCAGCTGATAATTTGGCCATGTTACAACTTTGAAATATATAGAGTGGAATTGGTTAATATTTTACATTATTTGTATATTATGTCCAATATCAATTATCTATTCAGATTCTTATCACATGATTAACCAATAAATAATATTTTAATTGACTAGTCATATAAACTTTATAGGCTAGCTTATTTATTTTCAGTACATTTAAAATGTAAACAATAATGTAATATTGTTTGTCCCATCTGTAACCTGAAAACTGTCCCGTCTGTTACCAGCATGCTGTCCCGTCTGTTACCAAAATAATTAATGTTATGCAGTGTTACTGTTTTAAAGGCATTTCTGAAGTTATCAACCAACATTTTAAGAGGAAAATAGTTAGTTTCAAAAAATATATAAAATAAATAACATCCGAAAATATAAATAATGTTTAATTTTAGTAACAGACGGGACATTAATAAGATCACAGTTGAAGCAAAGGTTATCTCAAAAATATTAATAGGAAAAAATAATAAATTACCTTAAAATAATGTGTTTCCAACCTCAGAAGGTGTTCTATATATCTATTTCCCACAACTCTCAACTATGCACTGGAAATTCAAGCGTCTTTTGCTAGCAAGCAAACATCAATTTGTTCAGACCTCTATAACCATGATCCTATCACCCTCACTGAAGGTCAATAAAGGTGCAATTCAATTATCTTTGTTTTTTATAGTTGAATACAACTCTGTGGCTCTCTAATTACATAAATTTAAATTTTAATAAAAAGTATTTGAAATTGACATGGAATATCCAGCTTCGCTTGGAGTGACCCCTAAGCAGCTCAAGCTGGCAAGCTGGCATGAAGTAATGAATACATAGCTAGCTACTAGATACTAACACTAACAGCTGATGAAGCTGGGAGTGTTGCATCTTGGGTATATTATATCAGCAGAGCGAGTACCGTAGTTTTTTAAATGGTGCGTGATGAATTTTCCAATTGTGGGAAAGCAAGAAAACCTAATTTTGTTCTAAGAAATCTTTTAGTGCGAAGATTCAATATAGGGTAATTTTGTGTGATAATTAGGGCTCGGAAGTTCATGAAATGTCATAATTTTTTTTGAGACATCGCAGATAATGCAGGATGTAAGCTTAGTATAAATTCATCTCGCCTCAAAATGAACAAAAATAGCCTACTGTTATTTTGCATTTTCGGCATTTTATTTTTTACTAGGCCTAGTTAATTTTTAAGAAATTTTCATTCTTTTGTTGCATTTTCCCTATTTTGTCTTCAGAATGAACTTTTCCAATATTACAGGCAAAGCGATCTCATAATTCTTTAGCTGTGAGGCATTCATTAATATAATAAACATAACAATAATAGAAAACAGCATTAAAGTAATGATATAAAGTACTTGAATCTTGTCGTTTATTATTATTTATGATTATACTACTGTATATTTCCTTTTTTAAAATATGTATTTAGAAATATTAAGTCATTTTTTCAATTCTTCCTGTCATATTTTCATAAATTTAGGTCATTTTTCAGGCATTTTTAGGGGATCAACTTCTGAGCCCTAGTGATAATAGTGTCAGACTTATCACAGCCCCTCCCGAAAAAAATCTCATATACATCCCTGGTGTGTGTAAAAAATTACATAATGTTAGGAAAATTTACAAAATTTACTTAAAAATATCTTTGATATACCCCTGATGTGTGTCAAAAATTACATGATGTTAAGAAAATTTACAAAATTTACTTAAAAATATCTAACTCAATCTGTGGTATAACTGATGGAGATACAACAAAAAGGTATAGGATCATACTTGTAGATCTTTTAAATTCTGATACTGCTGCTGCAATCCTTTTTTTAATACGACTTACCAGTTAGCTATTATAAGTCTCCAAGAAGGTCTACGCAGACCTTAAAGTTGTGTCCACCATGACGCATTTTCAAACGGCAAACATGAAAACTAGATGTGATACCAAAAAAGTGACTTTTCTTAAATCAGTAATTTAGTTAAAATCACTTATTAGATTCTTTGCCACAAAAATCATGCTGGATAGTGATATTTCAGAAAGAAAATCTCAACCCCAGTTGGAAAAATATTGTTACAGGGAAAGATAGGATGTCCTTAATCTCATACACCAAACCAAAGTTCTAACTTCCATCAAGACTAAAGAACAATACAGCACCAAAAGGTGAGAATATAAGGCCCTTCTAAGGACAAAAAGAGGGGAGCACATAGAGAGGAATAGAATCTGCAGAAACAGATCCCTTCATAACACTCAAGCAGCAGAAACTGACATTCACAGGTAGAATTGAAATGCCAGTTGGGAATATCACTTTGAGAGGATACGGAATATAAATAACAGCAACACAGCTTTTGCCATGTCCAGCATAAACATAGCAAACATTCCAAAATTTCATTATCTTGAGTCCTTACTTTCCACTGTTAAAATGCGAACAAAGACGTAATGGATGACCTTCTACACAGTATCAAAACGTTTCGACCAAAGCCCCTGGTTTATGCAATAATTTAGAAGATTTGAAGCATGAAAAAGGGGAAATCTTCAGGCTACCTAAGAGGAATGGTTTTAGTGAAAGAAGGATTGAGAACATCTGGAACGAAGTGGAAAACCAAAAGGGGTGTAAGAAGAGTAAAAGTAGGAACAATGATACAAGATACATGGGGATGGTGTACAATCAAACCGTGAGTGAATGAGCGATTTGGGAGAGTGTTCCGGAAATATAACCTTGTGCTGGCTTACAGTGTAGAAAGGACGATTGGGGGATTTTTTTCAGATTATAAAAGATTTGGTAGGGAAAAGAAAGACAAAATGGAGCTTGCAGGGGTATACTCGATTGCCTAAGGATTGTGAAGGGTCTTATATCAGCGAGACGGGAAGGACTTTTAACACCAGACTTAGGGAGCTCAAAAGGGATGTAAGGTATGGAAGGATCACCACGGGACTCAGTCAAAACATGGCTGATGAGAAACATGATATTGGCATGGAATATTATCAATAAACAAGGGCCTAGTTTAAGTAAGTATGAAGGGGATCTAGGTGATGTGTGGATGGGTTTATTAAGAACGTTAAAGAATAGGAAGAAAAATTATGAGTTATCATTTCCCGCACCACCGGCATGTGACAAAGAAGAATCCGATTACAACATTCCGAAGGAATGGATCCGGAAGCATGGTAGAAGTATAATGTTTGTGATGACACAGTCAGATGGCAGCATGGGAGCTTCTTTGTCTCGTCAACCCCTGACAGTTGATGCCAAGGCTTTGGTCGAAACGTTGTGATCTGTGTAGAAGGTCATCCACTGTGAGTAACCCATTACGTCTTTGTTCACATTCCTCAAATTACTCTGTGTGAAGTGGCAACTAGAATAGCAACAGCATATATATAGTGAACATCTCAAGCTAAGGAACATCTCACATAGTTCCTTCTCATTAACAAGTGCCTAGAAACAGGAGAATTCCCAGACACTTGGTGACACTTGATCATTTGAAGTCCTCACCAGATGCATATAGAGGTATTACTCTGAAAAATACAATTTTCAAAGTATTTGCCAAGATTCTGACAAACAGACTATGCAAAAAAAATAGGATGAAAAGATACCTGAGGAGTAATTCGGTTTCTGGAAAGGAGATCAACTTGCATTTCCAACCTGCTAGAAGACATTCAGGAAGCTATAAGGGCTCGGCCACATAGCAAGTGGCCACTGACCAAAAATTAAAGAGTGCATAGTTAGCGACATGCCATGGCGTAATAATAAACACTGTGCAGTTTCGAATTTGATCACAGATAACAAGTGTTGATCAATCGAACTTGATTTCTGAGAAGTTTTTGTTGATTTCATGAACGTAACAGAACATTGTGATAATCCTTGTGTCAATCTTCATGAAGGTTTTGAACTTTTCAGGAGGATATTAAAAGAAATCAGGAATCCCTAATTTGATGGTTAAAAACTGAAAAGAAATTTATGCTTGCTTTTGTATCCTTTAATGGCCACAATCAGGGCTGTAAAATTTAGCAGGCTAAAATCAATTTTTCCTGGTTGGGGGAGGTGGGAGCAGGTTGAAATTTTGAAAAAATTATATTTAGGGCCCTATGGGGTTTAGAGGGAAACTTTGTCTGCATAAATTAGACACCAATCATTCAGTGGTTGTGGGGGTGAGGGTGGAAACTCAAAATTTTCAAAACCATGTCTTGTGGGGTATCGTTGAAAAGTTCTTGATGAGTAATCTTTAAATCAACAACTAGTTTCTTGATAGCGCTCATATAAGGAGAGATTTGAATTTTTGAAAGTCAAAAACACTTTAAAATATACCTCAGCCAATAGGCATGCCGAAATGAATTCATGAGGACCAACTGAGGCTAAAATTACCAATGAAATAAAGTTTGAAATATTAAAAATAATAGTTAAATATCTTTAGAACAATAATCCTTGGCCAAATTAAAAATGGAATAATAAAAGATATCAATTAATACATAATTAACAACTCTCTTTTTATAAAAGGGATTTTTTATACTTATTTCTCCATCAATTACACAAATCTGAAGCGTAATCACCTATAGCTGGAATTTTGTCAAGCCATAAAATCTTTACATCGTATGCCGGCCAGTTCTGCATCAATCGAAAGAGTATTTTCTTCATTTGGGTTAATACAAACGAAATTGAGAAACAGACTAGGCAATGAAAAAGCCCAGATGCTTGTATACATCAACAGGCAGAATAAAGCAAATATGCAAGAGTCTTATGATAACTGGTGAATTTACCATATTTACTCAAATATAACGTGCCCTATTTTTGTCCATTTGTAGATTTCAATACAGAGGTGCGCATTAAATTTAGTACAAATCTGTTTCATAGGTCGGAGGTAATATTGATCTACAGTACATAACAAGGGTCATTCCATGTCAAGTGAACCAATGGAAAAACGTGACCACCTCCGATTTTAGTCATACTTGGTTGTCATGAAGTACCACCTGAGATATGTTGAAGTACAAAATATCAGATTTTTATGTGCAATCACAAAATGACGCATAAATCAAGCTGGAATTGACATAGATGAGTGGGAAAAGTATCAAAATGTAGCTTATATTATGAGCTTTAATTTGATACGTCACACGACTACTTTCGAAAAAAAATATTTTCAAGGTTACCCAAAAAAAATTTGAAAACTGAATTTTTCAAAAACCTATATTTTGAAAATTTTGAAACAATTCTCATAGAAACATACATATTTCAGCATCATGTCCTACAAGTTTTGATAAGGGATCGCAATGGGATCATATTTTTTTACATTTATAACAAATACTATGCACGCTGGGTAAGAATATATGACACAGGAATATTGCACTTAATTCTAAAATCCATTCCTTTGTCCAGGGAGTTGTTTACCAACATGCATATACCAACTTGTGCAAGTGGTCAAATGGGTATGAGTAAACACAGTCTGCAAGCATGTGAGTCAGCCAGGGAATGCAAGTTGTAACCTGTTGGACCTGGCTTCAGTTGTGCCTTGACTCTCATGCAGTGTGCTTCCTTTCTTCAAAGGCTGTACAAAGACTGTATTGCTGCATGTAAAGTAGTGGGTTCAGTGATTAAAATAGGCATTGTGTATTTCCCCAGTATGGCTGAAAAAGTAAGTGAAACAGCAAAGATTTTCTGCTGCAACCCTTTCAAGAAAGACAGACATCAGGGTGTGAAAAGAAGTGTGAGGCCTGTTACTGACTGGATGTGTGACATGTTTGACACCATTGTGGTAGGTATGAAAATTTGTGACAGTTGTAGGAAAGAACTATCAAAGCAGAAACAGGTTACAGATACAACAGATGACTGTTTAGTACCAGTAGCCAATACCACTAGGCCTACTAATGTTGATGAATCATTTGTAGCTTTAGATGTTACCTTAGAGTACCTTAATAAGTCTCTAAGCTCTCTAGAGGAGTCACCTGTTGCTAAGAGGAAGTTGCAAATGAAATCATACTGTGATAAAAAATACAGTAAAATAAAAAAATGTTTGACAGAAAAGGTACTAACAGCAGCAAGTACAAATACAGAGAAAACTGTTGACCATAAATCAGAATCATGTGAAGTCATTTGTCAGCTAAAAGAAAAGTTTCAAGAAGAAAATATAAGTGTTAGTGAAAAATTGCAAATTTTAACAGTACTACCTAAAAGCTGGTCATGCAGTGAAATACAAAATGAATTTCAGGTTAGCAACAGAATGGCAAGAAAAGCTAAAGCATTGGTGAAAGCGAAGGGTATTCTGGCAACACCAAATCCTAAACCAGGAAAGGTTTTAAATGAATCTGTGATTGAGAAGGTAATAGGGTTCTACAACAGTGATGATGTCAGCCGTCTTATGCCTGGAAAAAAAGATTTTGTTTCTGTGAAAACGGGTGACAGTAGTAGAATTCATGTACAGAAGAGGCTAGTGATGGGCAACTTGAAGGAAGTGTACGAGCTGTTCAAAAACAAAAATCCTACTGATAAGATTGGATTTTCGAAATTTGCTGATTTACGACCTAAACATTGCGTCTTGGCTGGAGGAAGTGGTACCCACACAGTATGCGTTTGTACAGTGCATCAGAATGTTAAATTAATGCTACAAGTGTTGAAATCCAAACAAATTACACTGAATGATGGCACAGATATAAGTAATTATAATTCCTGTTTAGCGAAGTTAATGTGTGAAGAGCCAGGCACAGCATGCCACCTTAATGAATGTCCTTCATGTCCAGGTGTAGATAATTTGAAAGATGAGTTACAGTTGCTGCTAGATAATGAACTGGTGGACAACATTACATACAAGCAGTGGGTTTCTGTTGACAGATGTAATTTAGTAACCTTCATCAAAACTGCAGATGAGTTTATAGAAACTTTGTGTGAACAGTTGTTGATTTTGAAGAGACATTCTTTTATTGCAAGAAGACAGGCAGAATATTATAATCACTTGAAGCAGAATATTGGAGTAAATGAAGCTGTGGTATGTATGGACTTTGCAGAAAATTATTCGTTTGTACTACAGGATGAAGCCCAGTCTTTTCATTGGAACAATGATCAAGCAACTATTTTTCCTATAGCAGTCTACTACAATGATCATAATATACACTACAAAAGTATTGTATGTATCTCTGAATGTCTACAGCATGACACCACTGCTGTTCATTTATTCCAGAAAAGGCTTATCTCTCATTTGAAGTTGGAAGTAATTAGAGATTTGAAAAAAATTTACTACTTCTCAGATGGTGCAGCTGCGCAATTTAAAAACAGAAAAAACTTTTCAAACTTATGCCACCATGTTCATGATTTTGGAATTGAGGCAGAGTGGCATTTCTATGCAACAGCCCATGGGAAAGGAGTATGTGACGGTCTGGGTGGTACTGTGAAAAGACTTGCAGGAAAGGCAAGCCTACAGCGGCCATACGAGCATCAAATCATGACACCAGCACAGCTGTTTACATGGAGTGAGGAAAACATCGACTCCATGCAGTTCTTCTTCTTCAATGAAGCACAATACAACAAAGAGGAAAAAATACTTGCAGACAGATTTCTGTCTACAAAAGCAATACCAGGCACACAGAAGTTCCACAGTTTCATCCCATTGTCAGATAAAGTGTTGTTGACAAAGGTATTTTCAAGAAGTGAACAGTCATCCACTTTTTCAGTGTTAGGACCACGTGTGCAACAGAGGCTGAAGCTAGCAGAAGTAAAAGGATATGTTACATGTGAGAACAACAATCATTGGTGGCTTGGTGTAGTTGTGGACAAAAATGAGACAGCACAGATAGTGGAACTGATGTTTCTGCACCCTGCAGGTCCTTCTCCATCATTTACTTTCAAAAGTGACTGTCCAAATAAACTGACTGTGCCTCTCTCTCAGATCCTCACCCTTGTGCAACCTACATGTCCCACTGGCCGTAGTTATTACCTCTCGAAGGAAGAGATGGATGCGGCAACCATGGCTCTAGAAAATTACTGTAGACAATAAATTCACGTTTTTGTCATTGAAGAAGGGAAGGTAACATGTTTTCTGTAAGTTTTTCTTTTTGATTGTAATGAAATTTTAGAATTAAGTGCAAGATTACGGTGCCATATATTCTTACCCAGCGTGCATAGTATTTGTTATAAATGTAAAAAAATATGATCCCATTGCGATCCCTTATCAAAACTTGTAGGACATGATGCTGAAATATGTATGTTTCTATGAGAATTGTTTCAAAATTTTCAAAATATAGGTTTTTGAAAAATTCAGTTTTCAAATTTTTTTTGGGTAACCTTGAAAATATTTTTTTTCGAAAGTACTCGTGTGACGTATCAAATTAAAGCTCATAATATAAGCTACATTTTGATACTTTTCCCACTCATCTATGTCAATTCCAGCTTGATTTATGCGTCATTTTGTGATTGCACTTATGCAGAAAATTTGGTTTTTTTCCATATTTCAGAAGGGTATAACTGGAAAACTACAACACATAAAAATCTGATATTTTGCACTTTAACATATCTCAGGTGGTACTTCATGACAACCAAGTATGACTAAAATCGGAGATGGTCATGTTCAAAATTGACAAAAAATTGGTTCACTTGACATGGAATGACCCACAATGCATTGCTATAATTCTCGACTTCGTTCATTTTATCGTTAGCCTACACCATATGAAATTTAGTTTCTGAAACATAATGAAAAATATGTTTTTGTCAGTTCTATAGTGCAAATGTGGAATATTGTGCATTGTCGATTTTAAAGTCATTTAAGAGCGGTATCAGCTTTTATTGTGAAACATTCATTTAATGTTTTGTTTGTCCATTTAGCAATAAAAAATAAGCACCTCCGAGGATTCCAGTGATGAACACATTAGTGAATAATGATGAGCCATGCCTATAGGCCTACTTGTAGGCCTAAAACTGGCAGTTAACTGTAAATGTTTATGTGTTGGTTCATTATTCTATAAATACTGTGACAAAATTCCAAATAAAATATCCTCCTATTGATGCGTATTACATTCACTAATAAACTTTTTTTTATGATTTTAAGTTTCAAAATCACGGTGCGCATTAAATTCGAGGGTGCATTATATTGGAGTAAATACGGTAATTAACTATTGCTGGGAATTACACAGTGAAGTGGTACAGTGAGTCCCACGCAAGAGTTGGCCAATGACGCGGGATTCTGCGACGCGGCGGGCACAGCTCCAACTCCCAAGCGATCGGGTGAAATATCTACGCAAATAAAGCCGCGATCTGTCTAATGATTCAGGTTCTCACATTTACAGTTAAAATTACAATGAAAATAACCACGTACCTCATCACAAGAGCTGTTGGAAATGTTCTTCTCTTGCATCCACACAATACTGGTACCTTTTTAGGAAATTTTCTTTCACACGCATAATTTCAGCTTCCGAGACAGTTAATTTCTCTTGTGATATTGTCTTTAAAGGAAGGGTAAACTAAAAAAATACCATTTTCTAATTTTAATCTCATCGCACGGAGCTTTGAATTACGAAACGAATGGTGATCTCGTGAACTTCAGGTGCCCAATATTACGCCTTGTACGGGTGAAGTAAAACGCTCCTGTGACGTCACTCCTGACTAACTCGCTGGCAGGACAACAGCTACTGTAATGCTCGCGCCTGTGTTTCTAATACACCACAAAGTCTCATTTGTGTTTGTTGTTGATAGAGATGCCTGCAATGTTACCTTCTAAGGACAAATCTCGGTATCCACAAATTAATATCACACGAAAAGAAAATGACAAGGAATTATGTAAAGAGTTGCAAGGAAGAAAAGAAAATACGGAATGGTGTAAATGTGGGCTGTGTGTACATACGAAAACGGGCCACGAAAGTGTGTGTTGTTGGGACCGTGAAGTAATTTGTGAACAGAAGGGGGTTGTAGACTGTATAACACGACATTGCTCATTCGATAGCGTTATTATAAATAAAGATACACTAGTTGCCAGGCGTTATCAGTTAATACTTAGAGCTAGGGTGACCAGATGAAAATTTTCAAAAGCAGGACATTTGAAGGAAAAAAGCAGGACATTTTGAGAAAAAGCCTGACAACACGTTAAATTCCTTTTCAATCAAATTAAAATCCAACAAATACAATAACCAAGTGGATTTAACAATATTTCTGTGAAGAGGAAATGTCTTTCAGCAGTTCTGGGGATTTCAACAAATAGGCATGAAATTCCTTGCACGTAAAATGTTTCAAATTATACTGTACTGTTACAATCCCCTTTACTGATTCTACTGATAGTCTGTTTCTTTCTTCTGACCATTGGGCATTTATTAATGAAAATACCCTTTCAACATTGGCATTATGGGCAATTATTGAAAAAAAGAATTGACATATATGCAGCAATGATTGAAAACATTTAACATTCACAGCCTGCTCAAAAAACTTACTCCATTGAAAATCTATTGATTCCAGGAAAAATGCTTCATCTTGCTTCAAAACAAATTCTTTTAGAGCACAAAATTCGTCAAACAATATCACATCATCCAAAACAATACATTTCTGTTTTTCATTAATGTACTTTACAGAAGGAATAATATCACTGAAAGTACAGTCTTTCTCTTTCAAATATTTCATGTTCAACCAATAAAAGCACTCAAATTCATCACACTGAACAGTCCATTTATCTAAATAGTCCTTACACGACTGGTACAGACACAGGGCAGAGTTTATGAAATTGTTTACTTCTGTTTCTAATCCATCTTCCCTTAGACTGTCAAGCTTTTGGGAAATATTCATTGGCATAAACTTATTTTGCAACCTGTTTTCCAGACACTTTGAAACAGAGTTCTGAATCCGAACTATATGAAACAGAGTTCTGAATCCGAACTATATCCAATAAACAGTTGTGTTCCTTTTCCAGATCATTAATTGTAGTATGAAATACATTCATGAGTGAATGAACTAGAGAAAGATACAGTTCAGAAAACTCATCTTTGAAGAAATCTTTCAAGATTCTTGGGACACCAGACTCTGATAGAAAATAAGACCTCAAAGCAGGATACAACTTAAGAATTCTCTCAATGGCCGGAAAAAGACTTAGCCAACGTGTCTTACAGTGACGAAGCAACTGTTGATAATTTATGTTGACAAAATCACAGAACTGCTTAAGCTTTTCAGTGCGAACAGTGTATATGGAAAAGAAATTGAAGATCTTCAGAACTATAGACTCTATATCTACAGGCAATAAATCAGTCCCATGCTGCAAAGTATTGTGGAGAATATGGGCAGGGCATCCTATTCCTGCAAGATCATTTGTCAAAACATTATTTAGTAGGGCAAAAACATTGTTTCCTGAAGCAGGTCTGTTGATGCCTCCGAAGTTTACATTTGCATTATCACCACAAAATGAAACACATTTATCACTAAGACCATGTGATTTCAAAACACTAAGCAGAACATCTGCTATTGTTTTGGCAGTTTCATTCTCGCAACTACATAAATCAATAATTTTTGAGACAACACCAATTTTCCAATCAAAGTACTGTATCATGACTGGAAATAATTTCACACTGCCATGATTACTGGCATCAGTTGCTATTCCCAGAAATGGAGAGTTCTCAACAGATTTTAGTACACATTCAAGAGAATGTGGAGCCAGTACTTTGTTAACAATGGCCTCTGTTTTTGTTCGAGCGCATTGTAGCTTCTTAGCGATCTCCGAATCCTCAACCAGTTTAGGAAGTAGTGATGAAGTACAATCCATTGATCTGTAAGTCTGGTGGTGACGTACAGTGTGAAATGATAATGCACCCTCAGCTGCACTAACGCTTTCGTCTATCTTCGAAAATTTTGGTGAGAAGAACGAGGTTACCACACGAGAAGAAGATGCACCTTTAAAGCAAGTAACATGTTTACTTGTAGCTAGGTGACGATCTAAATCCAACACACCTCTTGAAGCCACAGATACGTAACAGTCACAGATAGTGCATTTCGCTTCGGTTTCCACTCGACCCGCAGTGAAGCATGGGTATTTACTTTTCATGGAATCACCGAATTTGCACTTTCGTTTTTTTAAGTCGGGTTTCCTTTCATCACTGCCTACCTTCGACATATCACTTTGATCGGGAATCAAACAAACTTACGACCAAATACAAGCCGGCAATGATTCTGAACAACAAAAGCAGGAACAGGAAGTGAAAACGGTTGGTTGTAACAAATCGATCTGAACGCGAAATTCGAGTGCGAGTGTTGTGGCAGGTAACCGGAAGCAGGGTCACCACACGTATTTTTACGAACATCAACATTTCCTTCAAATACGCATTTTTCATGTAACGACAAACTTTTGACCTCATGTTTTAAATCTTATATATCATATTTCAATATTGTGTACATTATATTGCTGTAAGACAGAAAGCCGGACATTTTGCCTTTCCCATAAAAAGCCGGCCGGATGCTCACAAAATACCAAAAAAGCAGGACATGTCCGGCGAAATCCGGACGTCTGGTCACCCTACTTAGAGCTAATACAGTTCAAAAACGAAACATTTTTCAAGATACGAACAGAGTCACTTTCAGATTCAGAATCATCTTTTGAGGTAGTAGAAATTTCTGAAATGCTAAAAGAGCTATCTAAATCACAATTTCTAGAAGAAAAATTCAATGAATCTGTGCAAACATTGACATAAGTTTCATTTCCTAGTTCACGCTGAACGCCTACTCTGTTAGAAACTGAATTTTCGTCATAAATACTAGATTCCACATTCATGATTTGTCCATTCCCGGATACTGAAGGATTACTATTCAAATCTTGCAACAACTCTCTCATTTCCTCCTTCCTCGAGTACGACGATTTTCTTTTCTTCATTGGCGGTGTTTCAGATTTCCCACGCAAAAGAAGTGATGGCACAGCACTTCTTTTTTAAACAGATTGCGGGGTTTCTCCAGATAACTGTGTTCGTAACTGTACCAAAAGCTCGGTATCATTTTCTTCAAAATGTTGTGAACAAACCGTACTGTATTTAGTAGGAACAAATTTTTCTCTTTTTATTTTTATCAGCCATTGCTTATTTACGTTCGGGTGACTTATCTCTGTTGGGAAATCGATGGAAAGATATTTTAAGTGTGTTATCACTCTTCGACGATGAGTTTGTACACCCCACAACACAACAATAAACCATTGTTTGAACAGATACTCACTAAAAAACTGTAACAGTAGACAGAATGCTGTGAAATGTCTTTCACCGGGCGAGACTGAGCCAAGCCTTCGTCAAGCGTGACGTCACGCGCCCATCGCGTTACAATAAATAGATTTGTTTTGTGATTAAATGTGAAGGTGTAAAACATTTCTAACAGTGAATATCATTTCTTAAAAACATTCTCTTTCAATCCGTATGAAGAAAATGATACTGAATTTTTAGTTTACTTTTCCTTTAAGTTCTTCTAACAGCATGTGACTATTATTTATGGGGAAACTTTAAAAATAAAGTGTATAGGTCAATTTCCCATACATTAGAAGAACTTGAAGACAATATCACAAGAAAAATAAACTTTATTTCGGAAGCTGGACTTATGCACGTAAAAGAAAATTTCCTAAAATGGTGCCAGTATTGTGTGGATGCAAGAGGAGAACATTTTCAACATCTCTTGCGATGAGGTACATGGTTATTTTCATTGTAAGTTTAACTGTAAATGTGAGAACCTGAATCATTACACCGATCGCGGCTTTATTTGCTGTGCTCGCCGCGACGCAAAAACTCGTGCCATTGGCCAACTCTTGCATGGGACTCACTGTATTAAATTACACTAAATACAATTTCAGGTTTCTGAGCATGTAACTTTTAAATTTGTGATGTTTGGAAATAAGAACATGAAAGAAACTTCAATTATTAAGTGCCAGTATGGTACTTTATGAGATTGTGTGGGGGACGAAAAATGTCTGTCTGTCCGTCCGTCCGTCCGTGTGTCTGTACGCGCTCTAACTCAAATACGCTTTTTCGGATTTTCATGAAACTTGGAAAACACATTTATAATGTCAATGGGAAGAACCCTATTGATATTGAACCAAATCGGTTCACCGGTACCGGAGTAATGCCCAATTTAGTGCCTATTTTAATAGATTATGGCGCCTAATAGAAAGGCGCCATAATTCAAATACGCTGTATCGGATTTCCATTAAACTTGGTATACGCATTTATGACGGCCATGAAAAGTACTCTGTTAAATTTGAACCTAATCTGTTGACCGGTACCGGAGTAAAACCCAATTTAGTGTCTATTTTAAAAACGCGGTAACTCAAATACGCTTTACCGGATTTTTATGGAATTTGGTATACACATTTATAGTGTTCATGGGAAGACGTCTACTGATAATGGATGAAATCGGTTCACCTGTTCCGGAGTAATGCTCAATTTGGTGCCTATTTTATATTAATATACGTATTCGAAAGAATTTGTATAAAAAAAAAAGCAAATCATTTATCATGACAACATAGTCAATTGTTTTACTGTTATATTATACGGCTTTGGAAATTAAAATAGAGATATCTATGACCAAAAACACTATTGTTTTACATGCGCTTATCCAACTAGACCGTTAAACTGACCCAGGTGACCGAGATGGTAACGTTTTGGCCTCACGTTATGGAGTTCCATGGTTCAAATCCCGAACCCAGCCAATTTCACTTTCTTTTTCGTATTTTTATGTGAGTGTGCGATTGTCAAGATATCAAAAATCTGTACAGTTCAGCTGATGCTGGAAGATTTTAATCTGATTAAAAAGAAAACTAGACCTTTGTTCTTCCCTAAGCCCTGCTTAATGAATAAATCTGGAGCTTAACTTGTAAATCAATTAAAAAAACATATTCTACATATCATAATTGCAGTCATAACTGATAAAAAAAAAACATACTGGCACTTTTTTACATCAGTTTACCTGATTTTATTTTTACTCAATTTGATTTTATCCAGATAAAATGCCTGGCATTTTTCAAGTGGATAAAACTGGTAGCTCTGCATTTGCACTCAGTAGGCCTAAGTAGGCCTACTACAGGTTCTGAGCTTGTAAGTTTTAAATTTGTGATGTTTGGAAATAAAAACATGTAAGGAACTTCAATTATTTTTATTCAATTTGATTTTAGCCGGATAAAATGCCTGGCTTTTTTCAAGTGGATAAAACTGGTAGCTCTGCACTTGCACTCAGTAGGGCTACTACAGGTCCTGAGCTTGTAACTTTTAAGTTTGTGATGTTTGGAAATAAAAACATGAAAGGAACTTCAATTATTTTTATTCAATTTGATTTTAGCCGGATAAAATGCCTGGCTTTTTTCAAGTGGATAAAACCGGTTAAAACCTGGCCATAATTGTACTTGCAAAGGGTTGAATATTTAATATGCCTGTTGTACAGTAACTTTAAGATGTAGGTAATGTATTCATGAAATCATTGAATATTATTTCTTTTGAACATTATAAAGTAATCCCGGAAATAGGATGAAATATTTTCATGTAATTTTCAACAGAATCAGCATTATGTAGTTTCACAGATACCTTACAATGCTGAATTTTGTACACTGTATAGAAAGAAATGCTCGTTTTTGCCCATATTAAAAGTTTTCTTATTTCATGATGCAAAACAAATTCCAATCCTCCACAGAAAAATCCTCACTGAGTCATTTAAAAAAATCCACTATCGGATTTGTGCAGATATCCATGATTTCATTGGAAACATTTAAATAATTATACGTGTTCCCGCTCCCACGGTAGCTCGCAGGCGAAATAGGGACACGGGGAAACCTCTCCGGTTTGAAGGATGCTACACTAAGTCAAATTTAAAATACATTTATTGAGCCCCTTGAAAGATACAAAGAGCACAATGGACAAAATGATAAGCAGACCCTTTTAAATACAAGATGGAATTTTGTATCTTGCTTTACAAATAAATTCCTCTTCCTAGCGGTGCCGAAGAAGATGAAATGTTGATGAAGTCAAGGGGAGACGACTTAGTAAGCTCCTTCTGGAGAATAAGGCATGCTTGCCTTATAAGACTGATGAATAGCTCGGAGGACCAGAGCAGAGCAATTTTTATAGTCGCGCTTGCTCGGACGACTGAGAAAGAATTTCACTATTCTTGAAGTGAATGCGCACTATCAGCAAATTATTTTAAGGTCGACTTGCTGCTTCGACCGAGAATAAGAACCTCTAAATGTTGCTTCGACACTGCAACTAAAATTAAGCACTCTGAAATATTCACTTCACAGCAGTACTTACAGTAAATCCTTTTACTTAATAAGTTACGCATTCAAGTCCATACGGTTTGATCAGGGAAGTAAAAAACTTGGCTTCACACATTTGTAATTAAATCACAAATAAATTACTTTGAAGAACGTATTAAATTGCGTCTCTGCAATAACTAGGGCTGGGAAACTTCAAATTCCCAGCTCGACAATAATAACTAGATTCAGAATTCTGAACTGAAAACTAGCCTGGCGAAAGCTTCGAACGAGAGAATAAGAATGAAAAGCAAGAATGACAGACGTCACGACATGTGACGTAAAGCAAGAATCCCATTGGCCAAGAAAAACAATAAATAATTAATCTTGGAAATAAATCAATTAAGTTACATTAAAATACTAGAACATAAATAAGAGAATTAATAGCATTACTTTAAAACTGAATTGTTTCCTTAAAAACACAAAATTATGAATAAAATATACTAAAAAATAATCAGACTGAAACTTTGGGTTGGAGATTATAACATGACTATCCAAAAAATGAAAGATGCGACAGTCAAATGTCATTTCTGATGAGAATTGATGGGAGAAAGAACAAACAGATAAGTAAACATATTTAAAATTATATTGAAGACACAACAAGAAAATAAAACAAGCGAAGTCACAAACCTGTTGCCATAGCAACACGGCGAATGACCTCGCGAAACCAGCTGATGCCTCAAATCCGGCCAGACACGAATGCTTGACGGAACATATTGCCCGCGATAATTTCGTTCGTGAAATTATCTAACAGAATGTGACGTCAAGCAAATCCGTGAATGCAAGGATTCGAGGCCAAAACAACTATCAAGTCGCAAGAAAGTCAAAATCGGTGGAGTGGGATGCGTCCGGCATCAGCACTCTGAATGAAAGCAGGTGTCACTGTCCCTCTTCACTGACAGGCAGAGGAGCCAACTTGATGAGGGGCCTCTTATAAGTGCCTGAGACAGTGCGCACAGTGACAACTCTGACAAGGCCGTCTGGGCCTGGGTGTACTTGGTGCACCAGACCAAGCACCCACCTATGAGGAGGTACATTGTCCTCGAGAACCAATACAGGGGTACCCAAAGGAACGTCTGGCAGTACCTTGTGCCACCTTGCACGACGCTGTAGCGTGTGGAGATAATCCACGGACCACTTCTTCCAAATGCAAGTGACCATCTGCTGAAGATGGTTCCAACGGGAACGCAGGCTGTACCCACCAGAGAGGTCAGGACTGGGCACCGACACAATGGGCTTGCCAATAAGAAAGTGGCCGGGAGACAAATATCCAAAGTCATCCACGTCCTCAGATAACGACATCAAAGGACGTGAATTCAAGAATGACTCAATATGTGTGAGAACAGTAGACATCTCCTCGTAAGTGTACTTACAGGACGAGGACATCCTCTTCAAGTGGAACTTCAAAGAGCGTACTGCCGCCTCATGAAGTCCTCCCATGTGTGGAGAGTGAGGAGGCAAGAAACGCCAATGAATGTTCAAATGCGCAGTGGCGTCTTGCACTGCGGAGTGATGTTCTGATGACATCAAAAGCCTAGAGAGGTTCTGCAGGTCGGCGTGAGCTCCGACAAAGTTTCTACCATTATCACAAGTGATTGAACTTGGAATTCCACGACGACTTGTGAACCTTGACAATGCCGCCAGGAAGGCACGTGAGGTGAGCGAAGTCACTAGCTCAACGTGTACGGCCTTCGTGGACATGCAGACAAAAATAGCAACGTAGGCTTTAGTAGTCACCTTGGACCGCGGGCCACCAAACTTGAGAGAGAATGGACCGGCGTAGTCCACACTAGAGTTTGTGAAAGGAGGGAGAGGATTTACTCTCTCAGGAGGCAGATCAGCCATCTTTTGCTGAAAAGCCTGAGCCTCAAAGCGGAAGCAAACACTACAGCGCCTCCGTACACTGCGAACCAGCTTGCGAATGCAAGGGATCCAATACGACTCTCGCAAGTGTGAGATGACTAGCTGAGGTCCTGCATGACCTAGATGCAAGTGCACATGGAGAACTAACTGCCTGGTGAAAGCATGCTCTGCAGGAAGTAATATCTGATGCTTGTTATCAAAGGGTAGGTTGGACCGACTTAGACGTCCACCTACACGCAGGATGTTATCCTGAATAAAGGGGCATAGTTGCCGGATCTTACTAGAAGAAGGCAAATCTTGCGAGGAAGACAATGCTTGAATTTCCTTTCTGAAAGCATTCCTTTGAATGATTCTAATGCAAGAATGCAAAGCTTCAGTAAGCTCTGACGGCAACAAAGGGCCATTGATAGGTGACTTGAGTTTCAAGTAATTATTAATGAAACGTCGCACATAAGCCATGACCCTGATTGTTTTCAAGTGTGAAAACTTAGTCAGCCATGGGCTTAAGCTAGAGGTTTCGATAGTGACTAGCGCTGCTATCTTCACCTCTGGGAGAGACGAAGACTCGAGCTCAGTGGGCAAACTGGGCCACTGAGTGGAGTCGGCAGTAAGCCAAGAAGGGCCTGACCACCACAGAGAGTTGTTAAGTAGATCAGAAGGGGTGGCTCCCCTAGAGATGAGATCAGCGGGATTGTCCTTAGATGACACATGCGACCAAGATTCAATGGCAGTGAATTCTTGGACGTCCGCGACTCTGTTAGCCACGAAAGTCTTAAGTTTAGAAGGTGAATGGTTTAACCAACCAAGTACAACCTTGGAGTCACTCCACAGGTGTACTGAACTTATAGAAAGTTGCAACGCAGGTAACACCCGGTGAACTAACGTTGCCAACAAGTGAGCTGCCAACAATTCAAGGCGAGGTATAGTCGTTGCCTTCAAAGGGGCAACCCTAGACTTGGCACAAAGCAGACAGCTCTTGGCCTTATCGAGGTGATTAGTAGATCGTAGGTACAGACAGGCGCCATATGCCACCTCGCTAGCATCACAGAAACCGTGCAACTGCACAGATACGAAGTTCTGCTGTAATGCTAGCCGAGGGATAGCGATGCTGGAGATGAACTGAAGTTGGTTGTGAATCTTGCGCCACTTGTCGGCGACCGCAGAAGGAATGGGCTGGTCCCATGAACTAGTCTCCTTCCACAAAGATTGGAACAGAATCTTGCAGTAGGACACTATAGGGCATATTAGACCAAGGGGGTCAAAAATAGAGGCTATACAAGATAGCAATGTCCTTCTGGAACAGGTGGTGAATGGCTTGGAGGGATCGACTGAAGTTTCGATCCTGAGCATATCGTCAGAAGGTTGCCATATGAGGCCTAGCGCCTTTATAGAGGAGGTGTCAGAATCACCAAAGGTTCTGTGGTCGAGAGACTCCCGCAGCTCAGGAGGAACGTCTTGGAGCAGTTCCACAGAATTGGAACTCCACTTACGAGGATTGAATCCACCTAGGGGGAGAAGCTCTCTCAGCTGAGAGACAATAACCTTGGCCTCAGACAGCGTAGCAGCTGTGGCCACTATGTCATCGACATAGATGGAATTGTTTATGATGGAGGCTGCTACAGGAAATTTGCTTCCCTCGTCGATGGCTAGCTGTTTAAGAGCTCTGGTTGCCAGGAAGGAGGCAGAAGCAGTGCCATAAGTGACCGTGGTTAGGTCAAACAGCTGGATAGGGTCTGACACAGAAGTTCTCCAGTAAATCTGCTGGAGAGGTTGGTGGTCGGGATGGACTAAGACCTGTCTATACATCTTCTCGATGTCCGCTGTGAACGCCACTGGATTGAACCTAAAGCGTAGGAGGATCGAGAAGAGGTCAGGTTGCACCACCGGACCTACCGCAAGGATGTCATTGAGTGACTTCCCGTTAGAAGACTTCGCTGAGGCATCAAAAACTACCCTGAGTTTAGTCGTTGTGCTGGAAGGCTTCAAGACGGGATGGTGCGGGATAATATACTCATATTTCCCATGTGAATTCCGAGAGGCAGGCTTCATGTGACCCAATTTCAGATAGTCATCCATGAACCTGTTATATTCCTCTCGAAGGGTTTCATTTAAAGACAGTCTTTTTTCTAATGAGAAGAATCTCTTCTGGGCTTGTAACACTGTGCTCCCCAGGGATTCTGGAGCTGATACAAAGGGCAACTTTACAATGTATCGCCCATCGGAGTCACGCTGAGTATTGGCAGCAAAATGCTGTTCACAAACTGACTCGTCAGGGAAGGGGGCTGAGTTAGACACTCGTTCTAACTCCCAGAACCGGGAAAGCTGGTTACTCACTAACTGGTCAGCAGTTAGGAAGGCTGAGTAATTAGAAGACATAGCCTCCGAGCATTCAGGCTCATTGGGGCTTGCTTCAAGATAACGCTTAGCCGTGGATCGGCGTCGATGACCATTGGAAGTATGGCAACGCTGTGAAGGGAAAGGCGCAGAGGGCAGTTTCCCGGCGAAGTACCAACCAAGGTGCGAGTTCTGAATCGTAGGTAACTCACAGGTGGAAATTTGCCCTGGACACACAACTTGGGCGCAAATCTCCACTCCAAGAAGTAGATCGACACACTTAGGACGACTAAAGAATGGGTCAGCCAAGGGAAGATTCGGAGGAATGTTCCAATCTTTGGTCTCAATGAAAGAGTTCGGGAACCTTTTCTCCGAAATCTCCGGAACGACAATGGCCTGTGCATTGTAGCGCCATGAAGTCACTCGCGACTGAATCGTGATGCTGGTTAGCTTATGTGTGCTAACATTAGTGGACAAAATTCCCGCTAGCGTAGTCCGCTGCGCATGAGGAGCTAGTCCAAGACGCCTAAACAGCCTGTTGCTAATAAGATTGCAGTCCGAACCGCTATCCAGGAGGGCTGTGGCCTCAACAGGCGAGCCGTCTGAGTCCAGGATGCGGACAGTAGCAGTAGGAAGCAAGCAGCGCTGCTGGGTCTGACTAGAAGCCATAACACCTGCAGTGTTGGCAGCCTGGTGACTATCGCTAGTCGGGTCGTGGAGGAATGTGCTATGTCTCCCAGCACATCTCCTGCACTGAAAAGTCCTACAATTGTTGGCATGCCCTTGACTATACAGGCATACGCGACACAGTTTGCGGTCTCTAACAAACTGGTCTCTTTGAGCGAAAGTCATGCTCCTGAAGTCGCTGCATGAAAACAGGTCATGCACAGCAGTACGACAACAGAGACATTTAGGCCTCGAAGAAGAAGACTTTGACTTGGAAGGAGCCGGAGAGCTCGGAACTGACTTAGCAGCCTGACTTTTCGTGGCAGCATCAGTCATCTGCAGTATGCGAACTCGGCTTTCCAAGAAGACAAATAACTCCTTGAGAGTAGGGAGCTTCCCTATTTTGACAGATGACTCCCATTCTCTGATGAGGTTCATCGGAAGCTTGTCGATGATAATTCTGGTAATAATCAGATCTGACAACTCCACTTCTGTATTAAGGGAATTCAGTGCATGTACCGTGCTTATAAAATGATCCAGGTATTTCTGCAGGGATTCTGCAGAGTACCTCTCAATCTGAGGGGGAGAGAAGAGATTGTCTAGATGGGTGTTGGCGATTAGCCGGTCGTTATCAAACCTATCAATCAAAGTCTGCCACGCCACTTGGAAAGTTGCAGCAGAGACAGGAATATTCTGAATGACCGTACTAACCTCTGATGACAGGCAGGACTTCAAGTACTGATACTTGTCCATGTCCGAAATGTGCCTGTGTTGAATTACCAACGACGAGAAAGTGTCACGAAACTCGATCCACTCAGAGGGGTTCCCATTGAACTGAGGAAGACGGATTTCGGGGAGTTTCGGTAACAACGGCGTGACAGGGTCGAGCGAGGAGCGCTGACTGGCAGTCTGGGCCTGCTCGGGTTCATATAGCTGTTTCCTTTCAGCTATCATGGAGTCAAAGAAACTGATGACTTTATAATAATCAGATTCCACTGCGTGAAAGTCGAATTCATGATCCTGGTAGGCCTCGTCAATGGCTACCTGAGCATAATCTGACTTATAGGCCTTGAAGATCTCTACGAATTCAGAGCGGCGAATGCGCGCCTCATGAAGCGTAGTGAGATCTTCGATTTCGTACTCTCGCATAATCTGCATTTGACGCAGAAGTTGCGATTGCAAGTACTCGAAGCGTCTTATTTTAGCCTTTTGGGCAGCCTCGGCCTGGGCGTGGGCTTCGGCTCTCTTAGCCTCAGCTTCCTCACGGGCCAGGGCGAGCTGGGCCTGGGCTTCGGCTCTCTTAGCCTCAGCTTCCTTTTCGGCTAAAGCCAGCTGGGCCTGAGCTTCCGCTCTCTTAGCTTCGGCTTCCTCACGGGCCAGGGCGAGCTGGGCCTGAGCCTGCCTTTCTGCAAGGGCCTGCTGGGCCAGGACCTCCGCTCTCTTAGCTTCGGCCTCCTCACGGGCCAGGGCGAGCTGGGCCTGGGCCTCCTTGTCAGATAAGGCCTGAAGAAATTTACACAACTGAGAGTTGCCTCTGGAAATGACGGCGTCGACTTCTGCCCTATAGGCTTCTTCAGCATCAGAATAATCCACACCGTCGATTTCAGTCTGCACAAGGTCGAACTTAGCTGCAAGTTCGTCTAACTTAAACTCATACTTTTTGAGTTCAGGATATGTGACATCCTCAATAGCTAAATTACTAATGACATTAACCTGCCGCGTAATCTGGGCCTTAATGGGAACTCGCTTGGCTTTAAGAGCCGTCAAACCGTCTGGACTCGACATAGTGACTTGCTTATACAAATAGTGACTTGATTCTACAATGTCTGAATTAAATAGGTTGCCCGCCTAGAGCCGGTGCAACAATAACAAATTAACGTTTGCTTATAAGAATGGAGTGAGTTGCCCGCATAGGAGCATATGAGTAGACAAAGAAATAGTGTGTAGCTGTACAGGTGTAAGTACACAGATGTAAATGTTTACACTTTACAAGAAAGTACAAAAAACTTAATTGAATTCTGTCAGAGACCTCCCTCAAACGCAATGCGGAGGAGAACCACAGATACTTATAGCAACTGACTTTAAACTACTTATTACTGATGGCTACTGATGGTAGCGTCTCACACCGGCGGCAAACTATACCGGGAGAACAAGATTGATATATAAGAATGACTAGAATTGTGGCTAATCACTGAGGTCTCTGTAATAAGTGACCAAGACAAATTCAAACTGTTAATTGAATAGTTACTTTACGTTAATTATAGGTCACTAACTATCAATGCATCTTCAACCATAGGCCTCTGGGTCATATCTAGGCCCGGAGGAACCACAGAGAGATGTTCCCGCTCCCACGGTAGCTCGCAGGCGAAATAGGGACACGGGGAAACCTCTCCGGTTTGAAGGATGCTACACTAAGTCAAATTTAAAATACATTTATTGAGCCCCTTGAAAGATACAAAGAGCACAATGGACAAAATGATAAGCAGACCCTTTTAAATACAAGATGGAATTTTGTATCTTGCTTTACAAATAAATTCCTCTTCCTAGCGGTGCCGAAGAAGATGAAATGTTGATGAAGTCAAGGGGAGACGACTTAGTAAGCTCCTTCTGGAGAATAAGGCATGCTTGCCTTATAAGACTGATGAATAGCTCGGAGGACCAGAGCAGAGCAATTTTTATAGTCGCGCTTGCTCGGACGACTGAGAAAGAATTTCACTATTCTTGAAGTGAATGCGCACTATCAGCAAATTATTTTAAGGTCGACTTGCTGCTTCGACCGAGAATAAGAACCTCTAAATGTTGCTTCGACACTGCAACTAAAATTAAGCACTCTGAAATATTCACTTCACAGCAGTACTTACAGTAAATCCTTTTACTTAATAAGTTACGCATTCAAGTCCATACGGTTTGATCAGGGAAGTAAAAAACTTGGCTTCACACATTTGTAATTAAATCACAAATAAATTACTTTGAAGAACGTATTAAATTGCGTCTCTGCAATAACTAGGGCTGGGAAACTTCAAATTCCCAGCTCGACAATAATAACTAGATTCAGAATTCTGAACTGAAAACTAGCCTGGCGAAAGCTTCGAACGAGAGAATAAGAATGAAAAGCAAGAATGACAGACGTCACGACATGTGACGTAAAGCAAGAATCCCATTGGCCAAGAAAAACAATAAATAATTAATCTTGGAAATAAATCAATTAAGTTACATTAAAATACTAGAACATAAATAAGAGAATTAATAGCATTACTTTAAAACTGAATTGTTTCCTTAAAAACACAAAATTATGTATAAAATATACTAAAAAATAATCAGACTGAAACTTTGGGTTGGAGATTATAACATGACTATCCAAAAAATGAAAGATGCGACAGTCAAATGTCATTTCTGATGAGAATTGATGGGAGAAAGAACAAACAGATAAGTAAACATATTTAAAATTATATTGAAGACACAACAAGAAAATAAAACAAGCGAAGTCACAAACCTGTTGCCATAGCAACACGGCGAATGACCTCGCGAAACCAGCTGATGCCTCAAATCCGGCCAGACACGAATGCTTGACGGAACAATACGAATGTATACATATTTTACTTCTTTACACTGTTCCTCTATTTCTTTATTTATTTCTTTCTCTAACATTCTCCCTTCTTTTCTTCTACTTCTCCTATACTCAACTCAGCAAGCATTCTCCAAATTACAAGTTGCAAATTACACAAGTTCATTAGTCGTAACTGCATTATGTAACTTGCACATGGTAACAGGTCTGCTTCCAGTTATATTGCCATTGTTCTGGAAAATAAGACGTAAAATATTCCATTGGCTGAATAGGATCGGGTCAAGCCATGGTACTTATTTTGTTACGGAAGGAAGACATCCTAATATATAAGTAGAGGAGTGTGCACAGAATATTTAGAAATCTGGATTATATGCACTTAACACCTTATTAGGTGTTCTTATTAGAACTATTACCCTTTTTCTGTGGTTTGGAACATTCTGGGACTTAAGGACTCAAAGGAAAGCAGAAGAAGAAGAAGAAAAGCCTGCTGCGTTACGGAAAGAATGAAAATAGGCATACAAAAAATTGGTTTTCACCAAATGTGAAATTCCTGCTATACTAATAGTGAAAAAATACAAATCTTCTATAGAATATACATACATACTTGAACCTTAATCACACGTAGTTGTCATATTTTTTTTATTTTCTTATTCGAAAAGAAGGCAGCAAAAACTTAAATGAATACCCTGTTGCAGAAGAAAAAAAAATATTCCATGCCATTTTGTTTAATGTAAACACAATCATAACTTAACAGAGTGTCCACATTCTGGAAAGACAGGAAAATTGAAATCGGTCAGGGAAGGGCGGGGAATTTTGTGAAGTAAACCAAAAGTCAGGAAATACATAAAAAAATACCTTTTCAATAACTGATCAAGCCCGATGATAGGGTTCAGAGGGCCAGTGACGGCCCAGGGGCCAGCTGTTGCATATGGCTGCTCTATACCATTGCTATCATGAATCTGATTGTATTTGCAGTAGGCCTACTATATTACTTAAATCTGCAAATTCTTGAGTTAACTTATATCACAAAATATACTTCAAAATCCATGTAGGCATAATTTATTATGTATTCTATTTAATTTTAATTATGAATATGATAGTTAGGGTAGTATTTAGTTCAAATTAGTACTGTACGGTTGTTAGGTTTTAAAATTAGGCTAAAACTTAGATGTAAGGTATTTTGCTGAAGCCATATGTATTGGCGAATAAAGAATTGTATTGCATATTTGCTTAAGAAATAATACCATGTAACATGCTTTTACATGTTACATGTTTTAAAATGAGAAAGTGTGCACATGATGAGTATTGGTGACCTTTCTGAAGTGGAAAATAGAGTATTGTAGGTGCTGTTTTTTAAAGATTTTTTAAAAAAAGAACTTTCCCTACCTGCTGCCACCGTAATCCTATTCGACATGTCAGTCAGTGAATAGAAGGGTAATTAGGCGTATTTACACTTGTCCAATACAATGTGACCCAATACATACCACAGCACAGTTACTTCACTTCAGAAGTGGTGAATGATAGCGGCAACACTGGGGAAACCCACGCGACTACAAGAGCACCTGTTCTTTGCCGGTATCGGTGTTGGTGCAGATTTTCAGATTAAAGAGAACAATGCTGTGTTATTCTTTTGTAGATAGACGATTGTTTGGGACGAGGTCTTCTTAAATGGCATGAACAACGTAGTGTATCTGACATTGAGAAGATTCTAGAAATACCGCATAACTACTCTGCATAACTGATTTCAATGAAATGAACTTATTAGCGCTTGTCTGTGGCATAGTGTTTAACTTAACTTTTAAATATTATTAAAGTAATTAACAATTACTTTTTCAGATAAAATAGTTTCAGAATACTGTATGTAAACAGAAGTAATATGGCTACAGACATGGGCCTGTCACATTTATGCAGACATGCCATTGTCCTGGGCTGGGGTGAAACCCAAGACCTCGAGCACAGAAAGCCAGCTCCATAGTCCTGTGCCACCCTCTTAGTGTTTGCAGTAGTAACAATAATACATTAAGAATTAAAGTTAATCAGCATAGTAAAAAGTTAATAACACTACTTAACAAAAATTGAAAATATTAATTACATAGAAAATCAGCCCTTTGGTGTGCAAAAAAGAGAGAGGGAGGGGGAGAGAGAGGGAGAGAGAAAATATTTGAATGAATTTCCAAACCTACCAATCCTTTTTGAAGTATATCCTTTATTAAGCTTGCTTGAAGGTCAGGCTTGAGAGACCATGCTTCGCCTCCCCACTGTGCTTTTGAAGGAGCTTTGGTTTAAAACACGTTATGATTAATAATATCTCCTTTCCCACCATTAAACCATAGCTATTTATGTATGCAAAAAATAAGGCGTTGGTGGATGTATCTAGTATTGCAGCCAAGGCTGAAATACTGGATGAGCCCGCTAAAGTTTTTGTGTGTGTGGTGCATATAATACTTTTTAGTAGAAGTTCTGCAATTTTACTAACATTGAGCTCAGTTTTTCAGTCATTGTCAAAGATTCTGCATAAGGAAAGCAAATATATGGCGATTGTATCAGTAGAGCAAGTTTATAAACTTCGCTTGCTGTGGTTTGTTTCTTTTCCTTAAAAAACGTTTAAAGACATCGTTAAGATAGTAATGTTGAGTATTTAATCTAAATATATTTACACCTATTGAATTTACATGTCATTTTTATCATATTTTCTGCAACGAAACTTATGCCTTGTTAAAAGAAGCAATCATACAAGAGGCTCATCTGAACTCACTTCCTTCAACTAGCAGTTGTGGTCTAAGGGATTATGCGATGGCTTCGTAATGCAAAGTTAGTGCGTTCACATCCACCCCTAGTTATAAAAGATATAAAGTTATTATTATGGAATTTATTTCTTAAATTCAAGATTTCTAAATGACAGGGATTACTATGCTTGTTAATAGACAATGAACAATAAAGCCCTTGGTATGTAAAATTTAATTTACACTGGGAGACACTGTAGAGACATCTCTGAGCCACAGTTGGAAATATGTTCACTAGGGTTACCGTGGCAACTTTACCGGCCTAGTATGGTAAAATTACTTGAGGATACTATTACGGTGACGTGCTACTTTCCAGTGTGTTAGTAGTCCGAGAAACAGCCACTTGCAGAGCGTGTACTAAAAATCCATTTACTGAACTTTATTATGAGGGGTGGCCAAAGCAAAAGTTCCTACTTATACCAGATGCAGTACTGAATATTCATTTATTGGTGGGTAAAGTTTACGCTATACTAGGTAGGCCTTCATGATATGAAAAGCAGGTTAATACCTTGCAAACCCAAGGGTTGTGTTTTCAGGGTGTCCATTTTCTGGAAAATTGTTGAAAGTAAGGAAAATTGAAATTGGCCAGGGAAAGTAAGGAATTTTGTAAAATAAAGAATCAGATAAATTTGTAAAAAATATGAAAAAATCAGGGAAAATAACTAACGCCAGTGAGCGAAATGTGAGGGACATGTGTTTTGTTCCAGTCTGCTGTAACCCAGACTGTGTAAGACATTTTATTTTCAGTACATGACCAATCACTTCTCATTTTGATATGGAGATAAAGGATAATAATAATAATAATAATGTTACAACTTTAATATTAAAAATGTTACGACTTCACTAATGAACAGCAGACTGTTAACTGTCGCCACACAAGAACTTGAGATGACACCACACATAATACTTAAAAACAGTGTTGCCAATTACAAAAACAAAATACATACATAGAAAAAGCACAAAACATGGAGAAAAGCTAATTGAAGTTCATAATATTAACACTTCCCCTTGAACTTGCAATTGAGTCATTCTCTCCATGCCAAGGAAGGTTCTCAACAGTTCAAAGCGTTTTTTAGGCAAAGCTTTGGTGAGAATGTCTGCAAGCTGATATTCACCATCAATGTGGTCGATTCTGATGTCACCAACCAAACGCTTTTCTCGTACAAAATGATACCTTATGTCAATATGTTTGGTACGTTGGTGGAACTCTGGGTTTTTAGCCAAATGAACAGCACTCGCATTATCAACTTGTAGAATAGGAATTGATGTCAGCGGGGCAATGTCATCAAAGAGGCGTTTCAACCACACAAGTTCCTTGGATGCCTCACTTGCAGCTACATACACTGCTTCTGTAGTACTTAATGACACACACTGCTGTCAACGACTTGCCCAGCCAATGGCTCCTCTACTGTATTTTAATGCAATACCAGAAACTGACTTTCTTGTTATTTTATCACTGGCATAATCAGCATCACTATATGACTCCAAGGCACCAGGTTAAAAACCAGACTTGAATACTATTGCAAAATTAGTTGTTCCTTTGATATACCTTAGTATTCTTTTCACAATTGACCAATGTTTGTGCTCAGCTTTATCTAAGAATTGAGAGCAATATGACACAGCAAAGGCAATATCTGATCGTGTAGCAATTGCCATGTACATCAAACTGCCTACAGGTTGTCTGTAAGGGATCTTTTCAGAGATAATTCCTACAGTATCTTCCCCTGAAAGACTGCCTTTTTCTATGGGAGTAGAAACAGGATTAGCATCACTCATGTTGAATCTTTCCAAAACTCTATCAGCATAACTTTGTTGCCTGATAGCAATATCACCACTTCTCAGCTTTTTTATCTCTACGCCAAGATAATATTCAGCATCTTTGTATGTTACCTTGTACTCATGCTGCAATTCTTCAAGGAATTGATTCTTAATCTGGGGCATTGTGGCAACAAGTCCATCATCAACATGTAATGCTAACAACAACTTCTGTTGTTTGTCATTACTGCAAAACAAACACGGACTAGCATTGCTTTCGTTTAGGCCAAACTTTTTCAGAAATTCTTTAAACCGCTTGTTCCAACATCTAGGGGACTGTTTCAGTCCATATAGACTTTTGACTAGTCGACACACTCGACCTGAGTTGTCATCGTAACCTTCAGGCTATTTCATATAGATTTCATCCTGTAAGGTCCCATACAGAAACGCAGTTTTGACATCAAACTGTGTCAGATCTAAATTTTCATTTGCTGCAACACTTATTAAAGCATGAAGGGTTTCAAATCGTGCCACTGGACTGAATGTTTCAGAATAATCCACTCCTTTTCTTTGAGAAAAGCCTTTAACCACCAGCCTAGCTTTGAAGCGATCAATGTCACCATTTGCATGATACTTACTTTGTATACCCACCTGTTTGCAATAGCTCGTCTTCCTTCTGGCAGGGCTGTTAAATACCAAGTATCATTTTCTGATAGAGATTTTATCTCTTCGTCCATTGCAGCTTGCCATTTACTTGCATTCTCTGACTTTAGTGCTTGATAGTAATGTTCTGGTTCTAGCATTTCTGCAATACAGCATTCAATAAGACATTCAGGTGCTTTTAATTTTTTTCTATTCCTCAACTGTCGATCATTTTGCATTTCTTCAGAAATTTCATCTGGATCAAACTCAGTGCCAGTACAGTCAGGACGAATATCATGAATGTTAGGCTGTTCTGGCTCAATTGCAACAATGGCTTTTGTTGATTCAGGAGAGAATATTACCTCTCTGGTACGTTCTATCTTTCTTGTACCCCTGAACCATACCCGATAGCCATCAACATCATCTAAATATCCAACTACACTATTTTTCAAATGAGAAGCAGATTCCTTCACCGCCAATCACGTGTACAAGCTTACGAAGCGCCGCTAGCAGTCAGAGTCTTCCCTCCATCTCGCCGTCTCTGATTGGACCGCGTGTCTAAGCAAGAAGAAGGACAAACTCAATACAAGTAAGAATCAGCCTGAAAAATTTTTTGCCATAGCCGGGATTTGAACCACGGATCTTCAGCTTAACGCGCTGATGCTCTTGCCAACTGAGCTACCATGACAAACTCCCGATATGACACTAAATTCTTCAACTGATTCAGAAGTCAAGGCAAACCAACGGGGGTTTCTTCTGACTTCTGAATCAGTTGAAGAATTTAGTGTCATATCGGGAGTTTGTCATGGTAGCTCAGTTGGCAAGAGCATCAGCGCGTTAAGCTGAAGATCCGTGGTTCAAATCCCGGCTATGGCAAAAAATTTTTCAGGCTGATTCTTACTTGTATTAATTCCCTAGACATGGGTTTAATGTCTATTTCCATCATTTCCACTTAATTAATAGTATTGAAGGACAAACTGTTTGTCATCTGCAAAACACTGTAGGATTCCTTTCCGACCTTTCGGATCCCACTTTTTCTGCTTCTGTTTAGGAGTATGAACAAAACAGTCTGTGCCAATGATTCGAAGGTGGTCAAATCTTGGAGTTTTACCACAAAAAACTTCATAAGGTGATTTTCCTTCAACTGCTGATGTTCCAGTACGATTCAGAATGTGTACTACAGCATTGACTATTTCAGCCCACAATGATTTTGGTAAATCTTTTGCAATCATGGTTGATCGAGCTAAATCAGCAAGAGTCCTATTATTTCGTTCAGCAGATCCATTTTGTTGGGGTGTATAGGGTGTACTGTATCGAAATTCTGCTCCCATTTTCTGCAACAAACCTTTGAAAACTTTGTTATATTCTAATCCACCATCACTGAGAACCGCCTTGATTGGCTTCTGCATTTGATTTTTGAAAAAGACACAAAATTCTTCAAATTTAGTTACAGCTTCCGATTTATGCTTAATATGGTACACTTTCCTATACTTAGAATAATCATCAGTAAAACATACAAAATAATTAGAACCACCCATTGATTGTTCTTCCATAAGCCCACAGAGATCAGTGTGTATAAGATCACCAACAGCCTTTGCACGTTGTTGACGACTTTTAAATGGTAATCTATGCTGCTTACCAAGCACACATGCTTCACAAAACTCGTTATCATTATTCACTTCTATACCTTGAGAGTGAAGAAACTTTTTCACATGTTGCTTGTTCAAATAACCAAGTCTTTCATGCCAGAGTTGAAGAGAGTTTACTTCATTCAGTTGAGCTTCAGAAGAGGACACTGTAACAATGTTTGCTGCATTGTTTACCTCAGGCAATATTACCTTGCATAGCAATCTGAACAAGTTACTTTGTCGTATTCCCACAGCAACAACACCTTTTGGCTTTACAAATTCACATTTGTCATTGGACATATTGAATCTTGACCCATGGCCTAGAGCTTGACTTACAGAGAATAAGTTTCTTGAAGCACCTGGTGCATACAGTACATTTTCCATTATACTGTCTTTCCAGCTACCATGAACCAGCATTTTTACACATATCTTGCCATGACCATACGCTTTCATTGTTGAGCTGTTTCCCACTCTCACTTCTAATGGACACCTGTATTTTGTGAAACTTTGAAAGTAATCACTTCTATTGGTCATATGTTGTGTGACTCCTGTGTCAATGATCCATGTGTCATCACTATCAGTTACAAGGCACTCACTAATAAAAACTTCTTCTTCTTGAATCTTTTTCTCCTGCACAGTATTTTTCTTTGCTGTACAATCCCTTTTCATGTGGCTTCTTTTGCCACATCTGAAGCATTTATATTGCTTCCCCTGCTTGTTTGTAGCTTGTCAAGTTTTGCTGCACCCTTCTGAGCTTTTCCCAGACCAGCTTTAGCTAGTAAAGCAGATAGTTCAGTTTCTTTGGAAGATTCTGACGATCTTCTCTGCTCTTCTGCAACTAACAGTTTTTTCAACTCCACTAGTGTCTGTTGCTCTTCAGATCTTGCGCACAAAGCCATTTTCAGTGGCTCAAAGTCACTAGATAAAGTTTCCAATAGCTTACTCATTACAACAAAGTCGTTTGGTTTTATGTCTAAATCGGACATCCGTGATACTATGCGTTCCAATTTCGCTACATGCATAGCCATTGTAGTTGTTGGATCTCGCATAAGCGATGAAAATTGCAACTGGCATGCATATTGAGCTTGTTTATTTTTCTGTTCAAAGAGTTCATGCAGTTTCACCCATATTTCTCTAGAAGTTTTACACACAGATACGAGGTCACACATTCTGGGATCTAAAGTCTTTGAAAATATTCCTTGAGCAGCTCTATTACCTTTATTAAAACTGGCTAGGTCACTTTCGTACTTCTCACGAACATTCACTGTCGCATCTGCAGGAACCAGTTCCGGTTTTACGATCTCGCCAGAACACACCTCGTATGCATTTTCTTTTTCCATTAACAGACCTTCTGCCATCCATTTCCACCTGGCAAAGTTTTCTGAGCCAAGGAGTTTATCTGTCGTAAATAATTCCATAACTTCTTAGTTAATTAACCAAAAAACAGTTGATCAGTAGAACACGTTTCCTTTGGTTTAACACTCGTTACTTATCCTCCAGCGCGTAGTGGGACACGATACTGGGCCCATAACCTGTTACAACTTTAATATTAAAAAATGTTACGACTTCACTAATGAACAGCAGACTGTTAACTGTCGCCACACAAGAACTTGAGATGACACCATGCATAATACTTAAAAACAGTGTTGCCAATTACAAAAACGAAATACATACATAGAGAAAGCACAAAACATGGAGGAAAGCTAATTGAAGTTCATAATATTAACTAATAATAATAATAAGAAGAAGAAGAAGAAGAAGAAGAAGTCAGTGAAATTTATTTTGAAATTTCTGTGGATACCCTGATTTTTCTAGTTTCACTGTTAATTTAACAATTAAATCTTCTCTTGAACCTAAAGTCATCTTACATGATTTGTGTGATACAGTTGAATTCACTTATTGTTTCATTATATCATGTTTAATAGGCATTTTCCAATAATAAATATTAATCCTTCTACTACAAGGCAATGAATTGTGCATGAGAGAACTGAGCTTCTATGAAGTCACAGCTTCTGTTTTTTTTTTTTTTTTTTTTTTTTTTTTTGAGACACTGTTGCAATGACATTGTAGGAAAATGATTAGAATGACTGCATGTGGATCAGAATGAATCAGACGTCAATAAGATTTTTATCAATTTTATTTAAAAATTGTATTGTTCTATTATGTGTTGCAGTTTTTGAATCAACGGCTAGGAGAGGAGCTGAATGAAATTCTCCTTGGTGTGGGGTCAGGAAATGAGGAAAGAAGAGTTCACCGAGGGAGAGACCGTGATGGGTCTGATTCTCGCCGACCTGGAAGGTACGGCAGTGTCATTCCAAGGCAGAGGAATTTAAGAAACAGGTGAGGTCGCATATGTGCGACATATTCTCAGCTGCATGCCTTGAAAATCTGCATGCCTTGGAAATTTTAAACTTCTAATTTTTCAAATATTTACTAGAATTAGAATAGTAGTAACGCATTACCCAACAGTATCCTATCTGGAGAGAGTTCTTTTGGTTGCTAGATGGCAGTATCAAGTTACATTTTAATTATCGATTTGTGCTTATTGTTTTCAGTACAGATAGGGTATCATGTTGGTGATGTCTTCTCTTTCTCTCGGGGACTCTTAATTGATAACAGCATGGGGGGGTTCTGAACCGGAAAGGCAAGAAAATATGTAGATCTGAGAAAAGTATTCTTTTAGTAATTTAATGCATTTTGTTTGAGATGTTTACTTTTTTTTCTTTTTTTTTAACAGTTACCATTTGTAATAGATATACAGTGAGTCCCACGCAAGAGTTGGCCAATGACGCGGTTTTCTGCGTCGCGGCTGGCACAGCTCCAACTCCCGAGCGATCGGGTGAAATATCTACGCTAATATGCCGTGGTCGGTGTAATGATTCAGGTTCTCACATTTACAGTTAAAATTACAATGAAAATAAATACGTACCTCATCACAAGAGATGTTCAAAATGTCCTTCTCTTGCATCCACACAATACTGGCAACTTTTTAGGAAATTTTCTTTCACGCGCATAAGTTCTGCTTCCGAGACAGAGTTACTTTCTCTTGTGATAGGCCTATGTGATATTGTTTTTAAGTTCTTCTAACAGTATGTAAATATTATTTATGGGGAAACTTGAAAAATAAAGTGTTTAGGTCAATTTCCCATACATAAGAAGAACTTACAGACAATATCACGGAAGCTGAACTTACGCGCGTGAAAGAAAATTTCCTAAACAGTTTCCTGTATTGTGTGGATGCAAGAGGAGAACATTTCCAACATCTCTTATGATGAGGTACGTGGTTATTTTCATTGTAATTTTAACTGTAAATGTGAGGACCTGAATCATTACACCGACCGCGGCATTATTTGCGTAGATATTTCACCCGATCGCTCAGGAGTTGAAGCTGTGCCAGCCGCGACGCAGAAACCCGCATCATTGGCCAACTCTTGCGTGGGACTCACTGTATAAGCATTCATGAACCACAGATTATTGTCTATGTTGGACATTACATGAGAATATTATAGGATAAAAATTCCTCCGACACTGGGACTTGAATCCAGGACCTTTGGCTATTCGCACCAATGCTCTACCAACTGAGCTAAGCCAGAGTTCAGTTCACAGTGCCAGATTGAACCTAATGGACTGATTACCCTAATGGTCTACCTCACATATAGACAAGATATGTCATAGGAGAGAGGTTCCATCTGGCGCTGTGAACTGAACTCCGGCTTAGCTCAGTTGGTAGAGTATTGGCGCGAATAGCCAAAGGTCCTGGGTTCAAGTCCCAGTGTTGGAGGAATTTTTCTCCTGTAATATTCTCATGTAATGACCATTTGTAATGTTCATAATATGGTTTTTGGGTATGTATTGTGCTTACTAAGTTTATTTTATTTTACAGAGCTTCTCGAGGGAGACAAATGGCTCCAATTGAAAATCTGATTGAAGACTTTCTAGTTAATTTCTCTGGTGTGGGATGGGGTGCTTTAGGTGGTACACGTGGACGTGGTGGCAATTTTCCTGTGTAAGTAATTTTATTCTATAGATGAATTCAACATGTTATGAAATTGTTATACAGCTTTACATATTTTATTTTCAGTGCTTCCTTGATTTCAAGGCTATCCAAACGACAAGTTCAAAAATCACAAATATACGGTAGTAGAGCCTACTCATAACATGGACAGAATAATATATGACTGGGTGTAGGCCTACAATAAGAGTATGACCAGAAAATAAGGCAGTAACAATTTAGTATCATTAAAAAATAAAATGTTATCATTTTGAATTTCATATAATAGTGTCTTGGAATCAGTATTGATCCTTTTCCGATTTTCTGTGGTACATTCAGGATGCCGACAAAAAGTGTTGTGATTGTACCACTTACACCAATGAATAGCTCAAATACTTCAGTATAATCTCTTTTTAATTAGGGATAGTAGACTGGTATATGGCATCCTTTTCATCATTTGCATCAGTTGGTTGGACTGTGCTGGTCTCAGATCAGAATATAACTAGTTTTTGAGCCAGGCCTAAAGGTGATTATATATCTATATGGTGTGTGCTTGTATCTAGCAATTCCTAAGTATTCCTCCAGAAACACTAGCCAGCTTCTCGGAGAGAATCATCCAGCATACGTCTTTTGTTGTGTTGATGTATTTTCCTAGAGCCATATCATGCTGACAGAATTGGTAAACTTCATTTCTGTCCAATGAGGGATTAGTTGTTTTGTATAAGATTTTTAATTTTTTTGTCCAGCTTATACCCTCATATATAACGTAGGATGTCCAAGGGATTTTTGCCAAGTAACATTTACAAATCATGCTAGTCTTTATATTTGCATATGAGTTTACAATAACAGCTTATTCAATAATTTGTTTTGTCTAGGCCTAGACAAAAAGATCCCATTGTCTTATAACCTGTAAAAGATTTTATAAAACTAACTGTATACAATTAAAAGATATAGTTTTGTAACTCACTTAAATGAAGCCGTGTACACTAATTCCACAATGTTTATAGACAGTCTTCAGTGTAAATCAGAATCTGCTGAGTCTTATCATATATTCACTAATATGAGGTAAAATGTATTTACATCCTTGATTCACTTGTATGCTAGTCTTTATATTTGCATGTGAGTTTTTACATTAATAGTTTAATCAGCAGTTTGTTTCATTTAAGCTTAAATTCCTAGGCCGACTGTCATATAACCTTTAAATGAGTACTTATAAAAAAAACTATAGACAATTTAAACATATAGTTTTGTAATTCACTTAAAATGAAGTAGTTTCTAGAAGTTTTTTGTGTACCGTATACTAATTCCCAGTGTTTGTATTCAGTCTTTAAGATGTAAATCAGAATGTTGAGATTTATCATATATTCACCAATATGAATTCTATCACACATTCACTAATTACATTCACTGGAGGTAAAATGTACTTACAACTTTGATACACTTGTGGTTGTATATACTTATCCTCGTGGCCGTTGACTTTGTAACTCCACACTTGTATTGAAGTATGTTGTTGGCAATCCTTGGAATCCTGTTAGCGGGAATGCATTTCATTTCTGGCAGGAGGGTATAAGAAGACAAAAAATTCTTATACAAAATGCTGACAGAAGCCTAAATTGTGAAAAGGTGTTTTTAACCATACTGACAGTGGCACTATCCTGACTTCTCCATGGGACAGCTGTTACTGTAGCCACTTTTACGTTCCATTCATGTCTTCCAAGGTGGTGCAATCTGTGTGGCGTTGACTTTCTGTGCCTAAGGTTGATGGTTTGATCTTGGTCCAGCTTGAAGTTGTCCTGCAGGACGAAATTCTGGCACACCAATGATGGCCATAGGCATAAGTTACAATACCATAAAACCAACCAACCATCTGGTTAGTCCATCATGATGCCAAATCTAGTTTGCAAACATATATTCTTGATGTAAGATGACCTTACCCTTATGTGATAGCTCACACCATGTCATCTTTGACAATGGAACTTTACTGGTTGTTATGTGGAAACCTACCCTCAAATTTAGCATATCGATAGGTTTTAATTATAGATAGACATATGCAGAAAATTATCTGCTCATATTAACTGTAAGTGGGTTTAAAACATTTGTATTGTAGCATCAAAAAACAACGATGAACTTGTACAGCTTGCTTGAGTAGCCTGTATGCTGGGAAATTATTGACAGCAGAGAGTGTATTAGAGGGAGTATCGACATTGTTACTCGAGTGTTATTCATTACCTTGTTTTAGATAACCACTATTTACCATTTCCACATTAAACTACTTAATCTTTTTAGACATTGAGGGATAGTTACAATTATTAGTCTATGTGGGTGTTATAGAAATGTGACCCCTCAGTTTGCATGATTATAACAAGTATTTTTTTTGCCGTGCACAGCAAGCCAAAACAGTAGCGCTTCAATGAACCTGTTCTCAATGTAGACTTTTTTCTCCAGACAAAACTCATAGGTTTAAAACTTGGACTAGCATACTACATATTGTAGTCACCATTGTAGACCATTGAAATAATTAAAACACCATACGAGATTCACTTGCTAATCCTAAACATTTAAATAGGTATTGAACATTCATTACTACTTCACCGTGTGATTCCCGCTTACTAGTTACATACTTAAAAAGCTACTAATTACTTCACAAGATGTGCTCGAATATAGGCATGTGTATCAGAGGAGAGTATTATTCATTATTGTTATATTATTCCCTCCCATAGTGATAAGGAAAGGGAGAGATAATGGAGACTACTCATAGGCGTACATGAAGAGCTGATACCTTGCCTTCCAACAGCTCTGTGATAGCCGATGAAACAGCTTGCTGTAGGTAGGGAAGACTTGCAACTCTTCAACTGGGTGAGGCTACTCAGTATATTGAATTTACGAGATTCGCAATTAATTTTCACATACATGCATTTCATATGATTGGCTAATTTTTTGCATGTCTCTTTCTGCAATGGAGACCTACTGATATGCTGAATTTGAGGGTAGGTTTCCATATGACAACTTGTACAGTTCCCGTGTGAGCCCCATCCTGTGTTTCTGAGGGTCAATTAAATTATCCTTATGCCTGATTTCATCGATGGGTTAAATATGCACTAACCCCAGGTTTGTTTACTTAGGCTAAAATTTTAACTTATCCTTGTGACTCATGCGTTTCACCTTGCTTTTTCGGCCAAGGGTTAACTAACACCATTTTAACTCTCACAGGAAATAGGAACAGTTGCAAACTAGAAGGCAGTGGTGTTAAAACTTTTTTTTACGAATGCACTTCATTATGCGGTTCCTTTGTTTTCTTTAATGGCGTCAGCCACAAAAATGGAAGACATTGAAAAGAGAAATCGATGGACAAACTTATCAATTATTTGAAAAAGTCTACTAATTCCGCTTGTCACTAAGTAGAAGTCAGTAGGAGAGTGCAAAGAAACAATAAAAGAGAAGGGTGATGCATGGGAGAAAATAACAAGGGGGTTTAATAGCATTAACATGGTGATTATAACATTTTCTTTAGTTCATTGATTATTTGTCTGTATTACACAGGTCTGCAAAAAAAAAATTTTTTCAGCTGCTTGAGATATTTTTACTAAATTATATGTTTTAAAATGCACTGATTCCAAAAATGGCATCCATTTTCCCCTATCACGTAAGGTTTTTTTGCAAAACTAAAAGATACACAGTATTGGTAAAAAGCACTCATGTATTAAGATGAATCAAACATATTAATTTTTACAACAAATGAAACATCATTTTGTGACATTTATTCACAATTTTATGTTTATTCATCTTTTTTGTGAAACCTAAATGCTTTGATGCTTCGCCGGACTCGTTTCTGATTTCCATCTTTGGTTTCCCGCTTCAGCATCCAACAGTAGTCCGCAAGCATATTGACATCCCATCTTCCTTGGTACCGTCTCTCGATATCACGGACATCCTGGTGAAACCGTTCACCCATTTCTTCACTGTAAGCTCCCAAATTTTCAGGAAAATAGTCTATATGGGAGTGTAAAAAATGAACCTTTATGCTCATCTTGCATCCTTGAGCTTTGTACACTGCCATCATACGATGCACAATGGTTTTGTAGTCAGGATCCTTAGTATTTCCCAAAAATCTTAACACTACACCCTTGAACGATTCCCAAGCTTCTTTTTCCTTCTCATTCATTCTTTCCACAAAGAGGGAGTCGGATAAAAGTTTTCTTATGTCGGGACCAGTGAAAACTCCCTCTTTCAACTTGGCTTCAGACAGCTTCGGGAATTTAGAACACAGATATCTAAAACAATTCCCATCCTTTTGCAGTGATTTTACAAACTGTTTCATAAGCCCCAATTTAATGTGAAGAGGGGGCAATAAAACCTTTTCTGGTGGAACCAGAGTCGTATTGATGACGTTTTTCTCGCCGGGTTTTAGGGTTTCTCGCAGTGACCAGTCACTTTTGGTCCAATGCTGCTCTCTGGCTCTACTATCCCACAAGCATAGAAAACATGGGTACTTTGTATAACCTGACTGCTGACCCAAAAGCATGGTTAGTATTTTGAAGTCCCCACAAACCATCCATTGATGGTCTTGATATTTGATTTTTTCTAGAATAATGGCCAAATCGTTATAGTTTTCTTCCATATGCACCGAGTGTCCCATAGGGAGGGATGCAAAAGTATTTCCATTGTGCAGCAAGACTGCTTTAAGACTAGCTTTGGACGAATCAATGAATAGGCGCCATTCAGATGAATCATATTCTACATCAAAGCACTTCATGAGCCCTTGTACATCATTACAAAAAACTAGATGTCCCTCTTTGGAGAAAAACTGAGTAAATTCTTTCTCTCGGTGCCTATACCACGAAAATGAGGTACCAGATGAAAGAAGGTTTTTGTTTTTTAGTCTTGAACCTAGCAATTCGGCTGCATCTTTTGATAGACCTAAATCTCTTACTAGGTCATTGAGTTCACTCTGAGAAAATAGTTCAGGCCCCTTGTCAACAGAAAAATCTGAGCTAGATTCGTCCTGGGGAGGTAATGTGTCTTCGTCCTCTGACTCACTCAAGTATTCATCTAAACTGGAAGGTGGCTGTGGGATTGGTATTTCAGAGCTATGGGGCACTGGACGAATAGCTGAGTCAAGGTTAGGATAAGATATGTTCTTTCTATTTTTTGTATTAAATCCCTTTACATATACTGAACAGAAATAGCAATCGGTTGTATGATTTTTCTGCTCACGCCATATCATAGGAATTCCAAAACGAAATGAGTTTTTCTTACCCTTAAACCACAAACGAAGATCTTCCTCACATCTTCTACACACCTTGTGAGGGGCCCATGGTTTGTCTTGATCCCCAAGTTTTAATTTGAAGTAAGCAAAATAAACCTTCTTCACAAAATCATTAATGTTTCTCTGTTGACGTTTCACAGTGTATTCACCACAAATAAAACAAAAGCTATCAGGAGACATAACACAACCTCTTGGAGCCATGATTACGAAATAGAAACAACAGCACTGTTCAGTTTGAAAGTGATGTGTCTACTGATGGCAGCTCTACTTTCATGTGCGATACTGAACTTCTTTGACTTGTGCCGTCCCCCTCCAACCACTCACCCCTAACAGTTAACATTATATATTGTATAGATAAGCTATAATTGAATAAATTAATGTAAAAATCAATTGTTTTTGAGAATTTGTAAGATAAAATACCAGATTTTCAATAAACCATAAATTTTACGAAAAATAAATATAACCACTTCACTTACCCAAAAGTGGACGTGATAGAAGTTTTTTGGTATTTTTTTAGGTATTAGGAAGTAAAATTCTGTACGAAAATTAAGAGACATCCTATGCAGTTTTTTAGTTGCTGTGATTTATTATGTCCTGTAACACAGGACATAATAAATCACAGCATTAATCTGTTTTCCCACATTCTTCTTTATTATCTTTATTCTTGCAATTGTCATTTATATATCAGAAATTTATATTTTCACATGCAGAGTGCAGACACAAAGTTCGATATTATCAGCTGTCTTTCTTTGAAGGTCACTGAACTCTTTGTAGCAGGAAAATCAATATTTTCTTTTGTGATTTCTGTTTCCTTAAGGTAGGTCAAGCTTGATAATTTCCTCAAGACAGAACAACTCTCCATGAAACTCGGGAAAAAAATATGTGCAGACATTAAGAAATTACAACGCCCCATAGGGAAAATTTATTACCTAACAAATCTCCTTATTAGGCATTTTATAAACAATTTAGAACTACAAATTGGTCCCCCAAGCTTCCAACCGGGTGAGTAGGAGAACTGGTTCTGAGTTTTGCCAATCTCCACTGCCATCTTTTGGGAGATATCTGTCTTATATTGGAGATTCTGGAATTGCTTGGCAAATTCAATCCTCCTCCTCACTCGGTTAGAAGCCGGAGAAACTGTTATATATTCTCAACACTGGGAAAACTTCAAGTCACAATTATGAACTAATAAACCTTATAAAGAATTAGGATATTCTCTTTCGGTAACTTAAATATGAGGTACTGTTAGTAACTATAACATTTAGTGTTGATATGGTTAGATTTATTAAGTGCCAGAATAGTACATTTTAAGATTATTTGGTGGACAGGAAAAATGTCTGTCCATCCATGTGTGTATGTGCGATAATTTGAATATGCTTTATCAGATTTTCTTGAAACTTATAAAGTCCATGCAAAGAACCCTACTGATTTTGGACCAAATCAATTGACCATTACCGGTGTAATGACCAGTTAACAGCCACATGCATCACTCGATAGAACTGAATATGCTGTTGGGAACTGATGACAAGCGACTGCATATTTGGAAGCTTTAGGTCTAGAAACACCTTCTACATAAGAGAGAAATTGTAGGAGAATATTTCAGAACAATAACTGAAACTAAACATTAACTTTATTGGTGAAGCACTCCTACACAACTACACAATATAATTAATACTTGTGGATATGAGAGTCTGTGACTGCATGTTACTATTGTGAGAAACTTAGACAGACTGAATTAGCTGAAGATGTCAATTACACTCTAAAAGCCAGCCGCTAAGGGGGCGAGCGAGTAAAGTACTCAGTAACATAAACACACCGAAATGACAGCATTCCTCCATTAGGCGATCACCCAGCGAGAAATAAGGAATAAAAAATATACACAGGCTTATGTCTTTATACAGAAGCCTTTGATGAAATCAAACATTAGGTGTTTTTGACAAAAAAAAAGTGATTTTGTTGATGTGAGAAATTTGCTTTGAATTCATTCTGTTAATATTTTAGTTAACTCACTTATTCCTTCATATATGCTGATCAAACTTTGTCAAGAAGCCATGGTCTAAAGCTCAATAGTTTCTTAAATATGGTCTATTAACTCCATGTGGCACTTTTTTTTATCAGTTGGATTTTATTTTTATATGCATCATATGAAATGGAAATTTATTTAGCAATAACTAATTATATTTGTATGTCACTAATTTCCACTGCCATGGTTGAGTTAATAGCATGCCTGCCTTCCATTCAGGCAACCTAGAATCGATTCCAGCTGGGTTGGAGTTTTACCAAATTGGAAAATTTCCTTCCTGGATTGTAAACTATGTCCCTTCATATCCCTCTCATGGAAGATGATGGGGTGATGCCAAACCACCACAGCATCATTTTGCCTAGTATGCTGCAAGCAGGCCATGGTTCCATCAGCCCATGGTTCCGGCTGATTCTCACAGCCCTCGGCTATTAAACCTATTGTCATAACTGTTATGGTAGTAGATGCACTGTTTTTATACTGGGTATTAATACAATTTTTGTGTGCTAAAGAGCTGAAAGAAATATTGCAGAAAACAAGCGCTAACTATAGTAGGCCTCTATTTAATTTTTTTTTTTTCTGGGACACAATTTTTTTTACTTTAAATTAGAGTTTTACTATTTTTAAGAAATAAAACAGTTTGTGAACAAATTGATGTTATTTTGTGTTTCTTCCTTTATTTACGAATTATGATTGCATTAATACTAATTAGCTTCACGTTATAGGCCTAGTATTTGCTGAATTGTGATCTAGCATTTTCAGATTTTTTTTTAATTCTTAGAATTTTCTACTATGTATAATGTGCATTTTTTCATTTTCTTTAAGAAAGTATTTTCCTCTTTGCTGCCGTTATTGAAACTTCAAGTTCCACTTCAAATATGTGCAATTGATTCATAAACTCCAAAAACCTAACTCACCTGTCCCTCTGTGCAACCACACAACAACCAAGATTGACCAAGATCATGCTAAGGAACTGGTTGCTGGTGTAAAGAAGGGAGCAGCAAGCAAGTGCTTCCTGTTATCAAATTGAAAATGTATTAAATGTTACTGTGTTTTCAGTATTAGTCTTATGAATCATTTTTGCATTGAATTAAAAATGTTAAATGTTTGCAGTTTTCAAAATTTCATGTAAAATTTGGGAAAACATTAATTCAGGGTTCTATTGCACTGTGAGAAAAAGGAAGAAGTAACTGATTACTTTAGTAATATAAGAAATTGCTCTATTTTGTTTTGAGCATGTTCCATAACTGTACAGGTGTCATCGTGTAAATTTTTACACATAACTGATTTCTCATGAAAGACTGAAAATACTTTTACACCCTCTAACCCTCAATTCAGCATATGGTAAGAGTAATGCGACAAGGCTGTTTAGAGGTCATTGCATTCATTTTAACCACCCGGCGAAGACACGCCTTTTGTATAAAAGAACTCAACATTCCTTTCTTTCCGCATTGTCTACCTGGCTTCCAGCTACCCTCATTATATGATTGTGACAAGTGTAGTGGTGTACAGTCTGTGCTAAAATTTGTAACTGTCTTATTGTTCACAACACCTTGTGTATAACTATGGTATTCTGGCAATATTTACCATAATGTTAATTTTTTTAGTGTACTTCGGACCATTAGACGCACCCAACATTTAAGGCTCAGTTTTCAAGATAAAAAAGTGTGTCTTATGGTCTGTAAAATACGGTATGTTATAAAAATGAGTTTGTGTACACAGTGATTCCAACATGGCCATTGCCTGCTGCAGTTCCAATTTTTTATAAACATTTTTCTCTTCATGCAGACTGTTCCTGGGAAATCCTGGAGATTATGCTTGGGGAAGAGAAGGTTTGGATGCTATTGTCACACAGTTACTGAATCAGATGGATGGTACAGGTCCACCACCCTTGGCCAAAGATAAAATTAAAGAGATACCAGTTGTGGTGATTACACAGGATCAAGTTGGTAAGTACTGTTTGCCTCGTTTGCTTCCATTGTTTGGGGCTTGTTAGCCAAGATGAATTCTAAGCTTCAGAAATGCTTCCAAAGTAGTGTAATCCTCTTTTTAGTTTCTTTAGGGCAAATGCTCTGGAGTGACACTGTCCGCCCAAGGTAGATGTGTTCTGAGACATATGCCAATCAATGTATATATGTAACATCCTTGCAGTTCATATCATTATGGTTTACCTTGATTCGTAACAAAGTAATTGGTTGCTAAGAGTATTCAGTCTTCCAGTAATTTTTCTTAAATCTCAGCTGATTTATCAAACAGGACGGTGTCATTGGCAAATCTTAGATTAGGTAATTATTTACTATTGATGTTAATCCATATTCTTTCCAGTTTAATTTCTAAAATAGGTCCTGTAGTAAGCATGTAAATAGTTCAGATGAGATCGGATCTCCTTGTTTGACACCCTGCTCTAGTGGAAATTCTTCTTCTTCTTCCTGACTTGTCTAATTTTGTCTTGTTTTTTTTATCAAAGATCCTTATATTCTTATTCAAAATGCTTTGGTTGTTTAGTGCTTGTCCAAGTCAGACTCCTTTTTATATGAAGTTAATAATGAAAGGTCCACCACAAATATTAAAATATACAGAAAGTTCAATTTGGCACAACGTTTACTACACTAAAAAATCCAAAAGTCTGAATGATAAAAACACTTTTTCCTCCACTTACGTCACTTTTAATAACACAGTTATTAAGAGTCAGTTATTAAAAGTGACATAAGTGGAGAAAAAGTGTTTTTATCATTCAGACTTTTGGATTTTATCAGTATGCTCCACTGTTTATTTAACTTCTTTTTATTGTGTTTACTACACTGTTACAACATTGCATGTATATCACTTAACACTGTTTCAATATTTATGATACTAAAATTATTTCATGGAGAAATTCATCAATTATTCCTTTTTATAGTCAACATAAGCGATATTATACTATATATAGGTTTATACTATAGGCCTATACAGGGTAATGTAACGAATAATGTGGAACTTACACAGTGAAGTGAATCAATATTTCAAATTATATGAGATTGACTTAAACACACTTTATTAAGTTCACTTACCAATTTATGGTAGAACGCGTTTCACAGGCCACCGCCTGCATCCTCAACTACATGTCAACTGCCGGATCTCGGATGTTTGAAGTTTCTTCCTGTTCCCCTGGTGTTGTTTTGACGTACTTTGATATCAGGTTGTCTTCCTTTGGAATGTCAAAGTTCATGAGTCTGCTCTCGAATTTCTTCATGTATATCTTTTCCCAAATATAAAGTTCTGCGGGTGTACTTACTGATTTTATTAATTGCGCATCCTCGCTAATTTTGTGGTTTTCCTCCCAATGATGTGCTGCTATCACTGATTTTTCTACCTGTTGTAATCTAATATTTCTGAAATGCTCCTTTACTTTGATCTCCATGTTCCTCCTCGTCTGTCCTATGTATACTTTATTGCATTCTGTACAGTCAATTTTGTATATTCCGGGTCTTTTATTCTGAGGTGTATAATTGTTCTGCTTCCTATTTATGATGTTCTTTATGCTATATTTATTGTGATTAGCCAATGTAATACCATACCCATTGAAAATCTTCTGGAATTTATGGGATCTGGAATTTGGGATCTTTAGAAAAGACACACACACTGATAATTACATCAAAGCAACAGATACAACCCCAGGCCACACAAACATGTGATACTCAATAGTTTAGCTTACAGATTAATAATAATAATAATAATAATTTTTATTTGCCTATAGACTTTTACATAAAAAGTATCAAGCATCGTCAGAATTTAGTTGACAATAAAGAATAAAATTATTTACAAAAATACACTTATATACAAAAGAGACAATTTACAAAATTACAATTATTTAAAATTCATCTAGTCTATAAGGGCATTTTAAGATTAAATAATTTTTTACAGATGTAATAAATTGTCTACCCTGTTTTTCTTTTATTTCATGTGGTAACTTATTATATAATAGGCCACCCTTAAGTAATGGATCTTTACCGGTAGACGTTTTATTTGTAGACACCCTGTGATAGTCAAATTGACCTCTTGTACAGTGCTCATGAATATCATTATTTAGGGACAGAGGTTGCTTCAGGTTTCTAATACATAGGATTAATTTATATATGTATATGCCAACTACTGTTAATATTTTTTTACTTCTAAATACTTCTCTACATGATTGCCTATTGTTTAAACCATAAATGCATCTTAAGCTCCTCTTTTGCAAAACCAAAACTCTATTTAGGTTACTGATTCCTGTAGCTCCCCAGATCTCAATACAATATTCTAAATGTGATTGTATCACCCCAAAATAAATACACCGTAGTAGTTCAGGACATAAGAATGCACGGAGGTGTCTAATCAGGTACCACTTAAGAAGGAGGAGTATGAAAAGGAATACAACCACATTGTAACCACAGCCAGGAAGAATGGATACAGCAAGAACACAGTAGATAAAATAATCAGTAAATACCAAAAACAAAAACAGATAAGAGAAAAATCGACATTAGGGAACCAAAAGGACGAAACGAAATATAGAAAATTCAGTTATCATCCAGAGGTCAACCATAAATTATGCTCTCAGTGAGACTTGTGCTGTTTCCACATAAACATTTTCTCACTAAATAATAAAAATCGTTCCTAGAGCAGATAGGGGCAGAATTCGGCAAAACTCCAAGGTGTATGTTGATGTTATGCATGAATGCATGATTTAAGTTACTTTCAATTGGTTTTCCATTAACTTATTTTTTCTTTAAAAATGCCTTCTGCCCACAGTCATAAAACATCGCCGCCCGCAAAGGGTTAAGGACTTTTTTGACATTTCATCGTACTAGGAACACTGAGTCAGATGTGGTGTATGTTACTCACATGTTTCTGCGCTGAAGTAGTACAGTATCTATAAAGCAAATTGTCACACTTCCAGTTAGTGATGGGAGAAATCGAATGATCATTCGAATACTGAACTAAACATTTTAAATTAATATTTCGAATGAAATCATTTGAAATATAGCATTAATGTAGGGATTAGTCGCATTCAACCTACAAGATGTTCATTCGCTAGCTTCAATATTTTCGAATGAAATCTTCCGTTCTCACTCACTTCACTTCACTGGCAATCGAAAGCGGGTAGATTTAAATTTAATGCGCACATTTCGGATGCATTAACGAACACGGCAATCAGATGTTTATTATTTTACTCATGCAGTCTTGAACAAAGAAAGTACTGTAGTAAATACAGTATATTACATGGGCTTAACATGAAATGTATGATGTCCTGGAAATATAAATTCCTTAAGCAGGAATAACTTGAGAACCTCATATAATTATTATTTGTATTTGCATATCTGTAATAATAATAATTAATAACAAGCATAATACAATAATATATAAAATAATAAAACTTTTCAGTTTACGAAACGTAAAAATTATGTAATTTCAAGACTTTTTAATCAATAACTAACAAGAAACCTGTTCGTACTGGTTTTCTCTTTGTCCTTACAATTTTAAATACAATATCAGTCAATGCTTTTATCTTGTAATTGGAACATGTCTCAGCTACCAAATTCAACAATTCAGTGTAGTCTGTAATTATTAATTATGATCGATATTATCTAAATGGGTTCTAAACATCATGCTGTCACCATCTTAAGTAATGGGATCTCAAATTAATAATTAATGAATCAGTGAATCCCGCAAAACATTATACAAGAAACTTTCTATGAGCTATATGTCAAACAAAATATTCCTTCCAATTCCACATTCAGCCAGTTAAAACTTTAAATATTGCTATCAAAAAGTACATCAATATGGTTACTATTTAACTTTGATTGACAGGCTGTAATTAATATCATAATATACACTAATTAATCAAATAAATACTCCATTGGAAAAATGCGTATGTTTCATGTAGAAGTTGATAAACGGATGTAAAATAGGAACAATAATGCAATCTGTGAAAAATTGATCTTTTCAATTTTGGAGCGGACGGCTATTTATTGTCAAAATATATTATGTTGTAACCTAAATAACGGGCAGGAAACTCATGAAATCTTCTAGCTCTACGTCGTGCCGTTGTCCCCGTTTGTAATGGGAGAGATGGATGTTACCGAACGCTTTGCTACTAGGACACGATGGAACACGAAAACAATCGAATGAACGAGAGCCCGAGCCGAGAGGACAGACTCCGAGAGGTTGAAGCATTCGAATGAATTCATTCGCTTAAGCTCAGTAGTTCAGTAAGCACATAATACTAGCCTTTAGCCTTGAACAGCGCAAAACTATTCGAATGATCTTTTTTACATCTCAAAAATTTCAAATGATTTTAACAATCGAATATTTCGAATGAATTCATTCAAATGGTTCCCACCACTACTTCCAGTAATGTCAGCCACATGTATAAAAATTAGCAATAATCTCAAGACTTTTTAGTTTTGACAGTGCCTGGATTTATGAGTACTTCTGTGGCCAACCGTAAACTCCTGCCCCAGGAAATTGCTTCTTGAAATTTAAATCAGCATAGTAATATATTGAAAAATTTCTCTTCTCATTTGTTGCAATAACAATAATGTCTGTCCACCAAATTACTTACAAAGTGAGCATCTGTGTCAGGCTTTTAATGACGTGAACAAGGCGGGTTGAGAAGCAAACATCTTTAGTAGCCAGTTTACTGGTACTGTAAACTTTTTTATTTTATTTATTTAGCCTGGTAGAGATTTGTTTGTTTGATAATTTAATCAAACCTAATTAATAAAAGGAAATGTTTGTCTCTCTGTCCATGATGTCCATTTTACTGAATGCAGAGATTTGAAAATTTACACACAGATGGACTGAAGGGTGGCTGAGTACACCTCGAAGCTGGATTTTTTATTTTTGCTTTTGTTCATGAGTTAGAGTGAAAAACTGGCAGAAAACACAATTTTTTTTCACTATCGAAGCAGATGGTTGTGCCTTCCCTTGTCAAACATTAATATATTTTGACAGAACTCACTATGCAGGGGTTTTCTGAACCAGGGAACTCGAATCTGAGGTCGTTTTTCCCAAGCTGCGCTTTCTAATCGTGGAATATACTTTAAAGCCAGATTTTTAGCTGTTTCATTAATTATTAATTGTTTAGTTTATGCCTCTGAATTTTTGCGTGCAAATGATAATAAATATAAAAACGTACTGAATGCAGAGATCTAAAATTTTAAATGTAGATGGACTGAAGGGTGGCCGAATGCACAGGATTTTTTATTTTTGTTTTAGTTCGCAAGTTATAAGTGAAAAACTGGCAGAAAACTGTTTTTTCATTATCAAAGCAAGTGGCTTTGCCTTCTTTTGTCACACATTGATCAATTTGGACGGAACTCACTGTGCAGGGATTTTCTGGGCCAGGGAACTCAAATCTGAGGTTTTTTCCGAAGCTGCGCTTTCTAATCGTGGAATGCACTTCAAAGCCAGATTTTTAGCTGTTTCATTAATTTTATTAATGATTTAGTTTAGGCCTATGAATGTTTTTCATGCAAGTGTTAATAAATATGTTTTAATTAATTATAATATAATAATATATAATATTATAATTATAATATAATAAATATAATGTCTTAATTAAATATCATGGGCGAAGCCACGGGGAGCTGCTAGTGTTTAATAATATGCATCTGAGAGATATAATTTCCTATTGCTGTGCTGCCAGATTTATTTGTTTACTGAATTGACTTAAAAGTTTACTAAATTAGAAGTGTACCTAAATGATTCATAATATGCAGTAATGACCACCAGCTTCAGGTGCTAACTTTACAGGAGGGGGCAATTTGTAGTAAAATATTTCACTAGAATTAAAAAAAAAAAATCTACTGAAAGCAGAAATTCGTATTAAATTAAACTTTAATGCAAACTGTAAGCCCTGGAAACCAAGAAGCTTGTAGAATCTGCAAGGAGCTCCAAGAAATACAAATATTAAGATAAGAAGTGGTGGTGGTGGTGGTGGTGGTGGTGGCGGCGGCGGCGGCGGCGGCGGTGATGATGATTGTGGTGGTGTGGTGATGATGGTGGTGGTGATGATGGTGGTGGTGATGATGATGATGGTGGTGGTGATGGTGATGGTGATGATTGATGATGATGATGATGATGAAACAGGCATCATAAATCTCCGATTGTGGTCTTAAGACTCTTGCAATGCATGCATGCTGCACAAAAATTTGCAGTCAACTGTTCTATCAAAATGGAACAGAAGGAAGCTGCTCTGTTTATTATTGTAACATGAACTTTTTTGCTGATGTGTTATTGGGGATAGGCTAGCTTACTGCTCCTTCACTGAAGGCCATTCATCAAGAATAAATGAGCGACTAATAACTTTCCTGTTCATTTGTCCCCATAACAAAGTGTCTTTCGTTTAGAATCATTTGTCCTCATAACAAAGTGTCTTTTGTTTAGAATTTAGTTTCAAACTTCTTTTATTCATTTAGATCAATAATTATATATTTATTTCTCACACAGGAAAAAGTCTTCAATGCTCTGTATGTTGGGAAGATTTCCGGTTGGATGAACCAGTTCGCAAGTTGCCGTGTGAGCATGTCTACCATGAGAACTGTATTATTCCATGGCTTGAATTGGTAAGTATAAATTTAATTAATTTATTAGTATCTGGTTTCCAAAAATTGCCTTGGAGTATCCTGACTAAAGAGAATATAGGGTGGCCTTAGAAAAGATAGAATAGAGGCCCGGACATTTTTAGACCTAATCCTTAAAAGGCAGAAAAAGATTATTACGGTAACCCTACATGTTGTTACGATGAAGTCATTGTTATATTCAGTCTGCATTCAGATGTATCAAATTCACTATAAGCAATATGGATCACTCTACGAGGTGTTGCAAGACAATGACTGCAGCACTTCCAGGTGGCAGGACCTTTGTTGTGACATGGCAATTTAAAATGACTGTGCTACAAAATACAATAAAATGTTCTGCAAAATTGCATTGCTACTGAAACAAGTAGAATGAAATTTGAATCCATCCGTAATGTATCATATGTTATTACTGAGTGGACAATCAGTGGATTGTGATTCTAATTCTGTACCATGGTTCACATTGGACAGGTGTCCATTTTTGCCATTTTCTGTTTTTTACAGATTTATATGTAAAATTTCAAACTTTATCAGACCTCTTAATGCCTCTAGTTCAGTTCCCAACAGTTTTCAAGGAGCACAGTTCTACATGGGTGTATGTCCATTGTATGGTTAGAACACTAAAGGCACAGCTGGACTTCAGCTCTTGTCTCTCTCTTTTTCTATAACTTCTATAGACTGCTGCTATTTGCAATGTAGTTTTGTGGAAATCCACCCCTTATGATCAAACACTTTAATAGGAAAATAATACTGTTGTCCTCAACAGTAATGTGATTTATACTTCTTTATTGATTCCACTGCCAATAATGGAACCCGCTTATGCTGATCATTGTTTAGGTTAGTGCTAGAGGACCAAACAGAATATAGTCTGTGAAAGAGTGGGCCATCTCTTCTAAAGTACAATTTTTAAAAATTGCATACCGGTATAAATTTTGTACCCAAGATTAACCAACAGACAAGAAAATAAAGTTGGCATAAAGATACAAATGTAGTACACAAGACTCTTGTAACAAAAATAGCAAACAAACAAGAAAAATATAGAACACGTTCAGTTAAGCTTCAAGTCTTTGTGATGTACCAAGGTAATTAAGGGCATTAGTGTGAGGATTGGCCCTGCTTTCCTGCCACAAGTTTTTGAATGTCCATTGTGAGTTCTATAAAAGAAAGTCTCAGACAATATTCTACTGATGCACTTTCAATGTAATTTCTGCTTTTTTATTTAATGGCTTATAAAGCAGTAAAAGCAGTTTCACACACATAATATGTTTCTACAGCAATTCAGTTGAAAATTTATGTAGTTCAGGAAAACTGCCTCCAGAAATCCTCGAGAATGTCACACTTTTTTACTTGGAAGAAAGGATCTCCCTGAAGGTCAGAGGGTTGATTACTTACATCAATTTCCATGGGGTTGTTCAGCAGTGAAATTTTTAGTTTTAAGGCATCAGAATCTTTTATCTTGTCTGGAATCCTCCTTTATGTCATATAATTTCAAGAAACTTGCTTGAATTTAATTCACTATCTTCTGTCTTTGCTGGCAAGATGGGAAGACTTGCCTTTCATCACAGGTGGGGGTATCATTGTTTGACGAAGTCATACAAAAACTGGTTTCCCATTACAAATGCCTGAATAATGGCAGTGACTATGTGGAGAAGTAGTGTAAGGTAATGAATGATAAAATATTTGAAAAACAATATTCTATTTTTTTTTTTTTTTTTATCGGTACTTACTTTAAAAAATGCCTAATTTATGTATATATAATTTTTAAAATAACACTGCCGAATTGATAACACCAAAATATTAAAATTTTAAAATGAATTTTCTCTAAAAATGAAACCACTTTCATGGACCCCTACCTACAAGACATTAGTCAAGAAACATAATTACTAAAAAGTGTTCAAAAGCCATCAGAACTTACAGCATGGGAATTATTCAAAAGAGCAAACACAGATTAATTAACTTCAATTCACATATTGAAAGCAGCCTCTTTTGAAATTTCTACTCGCCACGGGTATCATCAAACACTCCACTTCACCCCCACCAATTTATCAGAACCAGCAAATAATGGACATTCAAAACAGTCGAATATCAGCTGAGGATGACCACAATAGGATTTTATCCACTCTTTGATTAGAAGAAAAAAGAAAATCCTGAGAAATGGTCCTATTTATGTTCCATCTTAAGGGACTACAGTAATAGGATCAATAAAGAAAATTGGAGCCCCATTTAAAGTTAGAGAGATGGGTACTCAAGAGGTATTTGATATAAATGCAGTAGCGGAGGCTACTGGGAAAAAAGAGTCAATAAATGGCAATGGATAACAAGTGATATGGCATTATACATGTGAGAGCCAGGAAGCATGGCACTGGAAGTGTGAAATGCTCTACCCCTACATTTGTTTCCTTTTTCCATCTAACTTGCCACACAAGTAGTCCCAGAATCAACTGGATTAGTTATCTGAATTTGGCTGTTGAAAGAGAATGGGGTACGAGAGGGGAGGTAACAGTAGGACTAAGAATAATTATTGTTCTGTTAGTAAGGTTAATACTGGGATTTTCTTGCAACAAAAATTGAATTTTGGTTCTTTTTGATCCATAATAAATTGATTTTTTGATTCTCTCTTCAAAATATTCTATAAACATTAACTGTGTCCTCCTATACAGTGAATGCTGCCTAATGTAATCGGGGGGGGGGGGGGTAATGTTATCAGTTGGGTAGTGTTATCACTTTTAAGAAGTTCTGTATGGATTAATACTAATACATTGAAAAAATACTGTTTATTGTGATCAAATATTCTATTTATGTTATCACGTTTTCCATTTTACGGCTTTTTCTCCAAGTACTGTACATCATTCAAAATTTTGTTTTAAAGGGTTTTGTTTCTAACTCAACTGTATAGTGTTATATTCAAAGTAGGGTACTGTTCCCAGCTCACAGGATGACCTGTTCAAGGGGTAGTATTCCCTAATTTTATCTTTTAAGCGATAAAACATGTTTCACCCCTCAGTTAAGCTCTTGATTTTGATTTTTGAAGATCACAGTGGTGACATGCAATGATGACTAGTGTAAAACAAAAAGACTTGAACAGACAGGCATTAGATGTTTTGCTAAGCAGTGTTCACCACAGAGCAGTAAACTTTCAAAAAAACTATCAGTATGAAATATTGGTTAATGGACTCCAAAAGAGGACCCGGAGACAATTAAAAAAATTTGTATTGATGCAAAAATAGTTGCTTGCAGTCTAATACTGTATTATGAGTAGTTCTATGATTAACATTAATTCTTTTGGCTATTGTTATCAATCGGATAATATTATCACAATGAAGTGATCACAATAAGAGGCGTGCACTGTACTTTGAACTGTGTTATTATTACATTGTAACATTACAATTATATGAACTGAATTTATTTATATAAGATAATAATGCACCAGCTTATTGATAATACACAGTCTTTCTGAATGCAAGACTGCATTAACTCTAGATGTTCATTATTATAATTCAGTAACTAAGGATTTCTGAAATTTTTATTAATCATATTAAATGCCTGCATCCCTTCAAAAACTGTATAAAAGCAGAAATATGATTCTAACAGAGAAATACTTTTTGTATTATGTGAGGATTTTTATCTACATGTTACTATTTGTCCTTTATTGAAACCAACCATTCCACTAAAATTGTCCAAGTCATTCTCAGAGTTAGAGACCACTGACAATACTTGATGATCGCTTATATGAAAATATAAATTCAGCTCCGAAAGGGTTAGTTATTACTTATTCTTGACATTACTTTGTTGTAATTATCATAGTCAGTTTTTGGTCATAAAGGAAACCAGAAGTGGATTAATGATGTATTTTTTAAATATTTTTGCAGCATGGTACATGTCCAATTTGCAGGAAAACTTTAGGGGATGATGGAATGGAAGATCATCAGTCTGGTTCTGGAGGCAGCAACATGGGAAACGTTGGCCCAAGTCTTGCAGCTCTTTTCAGGTATTACACAGTTTGAAATCATAAGTGTATGCAACACTTGGTCCTAGATTATATCTACATGTTTATAAGAATTAAAATAATTTTTTGTTTTCCAATATTGTATTTGCATAGGCTCTACATATCAAATTACTCATAGCGCTCTTTCTCAGAACTTAAATTTAAGAAAAGCCAATTGGATACTCAGTTTTAATAGTTTCCAGTTGTACAGTATGTTGTAGCGCTTATTTTATTAAAAGTAATCTTTAAAAGGTTTTAAATGTTGTTAAGTGAACAATTTGTTCATTGGTGATTTGGTATGTACATGAATTTGGTTCATCTTTTATAGGTTTTTATTAACCTATGCTTTGGATATTTTTAAGTATTGTGGAAAATTTACATTAGTATGAAGTGTTACTTACTTACTTGCTCAATGGCAGTAAACATCCCTAAGCAAGCTAAAGGAATATTTTCTATTTGATGGAACCCAGGGTTCATTGCCATGCTTACCTGAGCCTGCTATCCAACATTATTATGTGCCAAGTCCATCCAACCATCCTTTGCAATTCTTACTTCCCTTAAATCTGTCTTGATATCAATAATTTTGACTGTCCGGGTGGTGCCGCATCGTCATGTTTAAAACCGACATTTTGGCCCTCGTGGCCTTCTTCTGGTTATACTGAACTATGATGTTTGGTTTTCTCCTTTTGTTTATATGGTGATGGTTTGATTAGTCAGTTGGCCGCTAGGTCGCGCATGAGGTCATTATTGGTTGTCTGATGTGAATGGTTGTCATGGGAGGGCCTGTCTATAGTAAACAGAGCACTCCACACCGAATTTATTTGTAGACCTGTATCCCCATTTTTGTTGTTGGGGTGCCTGCTGATTTCCCAGGCATCTTTTATTTTTTATTTTTCTAGGCCACCAATGACCTCATGCGCAACCTAGCAGCCGACTGACTAATCAAACCGTCACCATATAAACAAAAGGAGAAAACAAAACATCATAGTTCAGTATACCCAAAAGAAGACCACAACATGAGGGCCGAAACGTCTGTTTTAAACATGACGACGCAGCACCACCCGGACAGCCAAGATTATTATTATTGTTGTTCGTAGAAGCCTACGAGAACATTTGTCCTAATATTGTCCTCCCACCTATGTCTAGGTCTTCCAAATGGTCTTTTACCTTTGGGTCGCCCAGGTCTTTCCTCCATGTGCACAACATGTCAAGCCCATTTCATCCTCCATGATTTAACTAACTAACTCCATGGCACTACATCCCTGAAGGGACAAGGCCTATCACCTGCTTGCATAACCCATATGGCTGCTTTAAAGTTGAAACAAAAATTTCAGCGAATCATAGGTCTATTACATCATTAATATTATTGTCATTGCATTTTGTAAAATGTTGACATATTTTAAGAATTTATTACATCAGTGTATACCAATATGAATTAAGGTTAAGAATCAAACTTTAAACCTCAGTTCTTCCGTAAGCCCTGCTTAATGAATTGATCTGGAGTTTAACTCAGAGATCTATTATAAAAATAACTTTCTGCATGGGGCTATCATAATTGCAATTTTCACTGATTGAAAAAGCATTCTGGCACTTTGTTTTATCAGTTTACCTGATGTTATTACATTCTCACTTCTGCAACATTTAGCAAATACAAAATATTTTATCAGTAATTGATCTGTTTCATCTTGACGGAAATATATTAGACAAAATTTTGTAATATGTTGATAAGAGAGAAATTCCTTGATTCGGCCCTATCTCCCTTTTTTGTGGATTGGTATAATAATAGATTCTTTCCATTCCCTTGGCAATTCTTCTTTTCTACAAATTGTAACAATTAGTTTATGGATCCCTGAGTTTAATCTATCCCCACCTGCCTTAATTAATTCTGCTGGAATTTGGTCAACGCCTGGAGATTTTTGTGTGTGTGTGGTATTTTTTTTTTTTCTTTCTTTCTTTCTTTCTTTCTTAAAGTTTACCTATAGCTGTTTCTGCTTCTGTTAAGAGTCGGTTCAGCAACTATGTAGCTCTGCTGTGAATGTTTCACTTTCTACACTTGGACATTTCCATTAAAGAAATTTTTCCACCTATTCAAAATATTATTCGGAGCCGCGCAAGTATAATGCTGTCATTATCCTTAGTTATGTTTGTTTTAGGTTGAAAATCTATCTTGAACTCATTTATTCCCTTGTAGAGATCCCTAACATTTCTGTGTTTACTATTCACCTCTAATTCATTTGCTTTGTCTTTGAGATAGTTTCTTTTCTTTGTTCTAATGGTTCTAGAGGTTTCTCTTTAGCATTGTCGACAGTAGTTTCATTTGAATTTTGCAACCATTGTAGTTTCATCTGCTTTCTTGCATTTACTAATTTTGTGCACTCATCATCAAACTACAATTTCAGTTGTTTCAGTTCAAGCAGCCCTAGTTTTTCTTTTGCGGATACTTTAATTTTGTCTTTAATGCTTTCCCAGGTTCATATCATTCCCAGGGCCGTAGCTAGGCGGTGGCGAGATGGGCCCCCGCCAAGGGCCCATAAAGAGGGCGCAAAATTAACCATGCAAAATACCACCTTTTTTAGACTGGTGCAATTTATTAAGCAATAAAAATTCTAGATTTTATGAATTAATTATTTTTTAAGTAGTTCAATCGTCTGAAAATAAGGTTTTAGTACCTTGAAAGTCCAACACTTAGTTCATTTTCGAATTGAGGTTTTGGTTTTCTTTGATAATAACAGTGTTTTTATATTAAAATAATAATTTTACAGAAATTTAAAAAATTTGTTCAGACCCCCAGTATTGGAGGGCGCAGATTTGTCAGACTCGCCAAGGGTGCAGAAGGACCTTGCTACGGCCCTGATCATTCCTAGCTTCTTGTTCTGCAGTGTTTTCTAGAACTGCAAATCTATTTGAAATTTCAACTTTGTAAGCGTTCATATATATATATATTGGAAGTTTACACAGTGAAACTATATTATAAAGGATATAATATTGAGTTGGGTCTAGCACGTATACTTCACTTTTGGTTAAATACCTGAACTAGTTTCGAAGACCATCGTCATTCATAATCATCAGATTAACACCAACTGCTGGCTGGACGTTTGTGCTGCCATCTCGGGGAAGTTTGCTGTATTTGGCGATGAGACTTTCGTCTGCTGGGATGTCGAAGTTCATGAGATGTTGTTTATGTTTATGGATAAATATCCTCTCCCAAACCGAAAGTTCCTTGTAGCCTTCGACACCTTTAATTAACCCTTTCACTGCTAACGACGGAACTGTGACGGCACGGAGAATGGCACCTACGTGTGCTGTTGACGGAACTGTTCCGCCCGCGAAGTGGGTGCTATGAACGAGACGATTCCACAAGGCATGGAATTTTTTAACACAGTTTTAACGAAAGGATAGTGTCCTGCCATCTATTGGGGTTAGATAGAACTTAATTTCAGTGCTTTCCCTGCTCTGTGGTGCAATTTGTATATGAAAATGTGAGGCCTTGCACAATGTTGCCGCGAAGTTAGTGCTACGAATAAAACAATTGCTCGTAGAATAGAATTCTTTAACAAGGTTTCAACGAAAGGATAGTGTCCTTCCATCTCTTGGGGTTAGATAGAAATTATTTTCATTGCTTTCCTTGCCCTGTGGTGCAATCTGTAGACGGAAATCTGAGGCCTTGCACAATGTTGTGATGTCTGAAGAAGCCATTGAACTCACGAGTCATATGACAAGCGGGGATTCACGTCAAGGCCATGGTATGTTCAATTTCAACACAGTCATTGCTTTCACGAGCAAGGAAAAACATTTCTAACGTGATGACGAAGTTCTGGCGTATTTTAAAACTGCCTTCTTATTTTTCGGATTTAGCGCCGAGTGACAGTGAAAATATCTCAGCAAGGAGGGTATGTCAGCTTGCCAATATCTCAGCAGTGAAAGGGTTAATATTGGGTCCCGATTGATGTCATGACCTTCCTTCCAAAAGTGGGCCGCTACTGCAGATTTGTCTGTGTTTCCTTGTTTAAGATGTCTCAAATGTTCTTTTGTTCTAACTTCTAATTTCCTCTTGGTTTTTCCTACATATACTTTCTCGCAGTTTGTACAGTTGAATTGGTAAATCCCTGATTTTTTGCTGTGCTGTCTGTTTTCTAAATTGGTGGAGTTTAATAAGTTCTTCAATGAAAATCTGTTTATTGGTGCTGTAGTGATGCCATATTTGCTGAAAACTTTCTTGAATTTTTTATCTGCCCAAGGGTGGAAAGTAATTTTCTTGTGTTTCTTATTTTCTTCTATGTGATCTAGTGTGGTTATGTCTGCAATTGATTTCTTCTTCTGACACTTTTTTATTTTCTTGTCTACTAGTGTTCTGCTGAAACCATTGTTTTCAGTCACTGATGTAGGCTTGTGTATTTGAAACAGCAAATGATGGAAGTATGATTGTTTCAGAGCAGCTAATGACTCAGCCAGTAGTCGTGCCTCCTCTACATCATCGTCAACATCCACAACTTCTTCTGGTTCTACTACAGGAGGAAATGCTGGAAGCAGCAGTAGCCGAAGTTCAAGACCTTCAGACTTTCACATGGATTTGGAATTTGATTAGCCCTGCCCAGTTTATTTGTTTACAGCCTTCTGCACTCTTAAAGTTATTCTAAACAAATTTAGTGTTGCCCAAAAATTATTAGTATGCAAAACTAATTTTGTTTACTGTATTGTAAAAAGATTGGAAACATAGTTTCTCGTAAATACATAGGCTGCAAAATAAATAATATATTCCTTTTGGCTTTATTGAAAGTACATCCATAAGAATAAGGTGGAATTCATGCCAACCAAGTTCCGCTCTTACTTTTATTACATTATAATCTTGATTTTTCATTGCTTGTGAAACCAATCGGAAATTGTTTTCAATATACTTTTACTTCTAGACTCGTTTCTTGATTATTCCTGACTACTAAATCATGTATTCCGATTATGATTTTTGACAAATTGATGGTTTAAATTATAGAAATCCTGTATCTTTATTCATGAAAACAAAATTATAATTTAAAAAAGTTTGGTAGTTTGACTTTTATTCGTCATTAAACATTCTTAGAAAAATCTTAGTGTTCTTTTTTGTCTGTTAATTTGTTTTCACATCTGTTAGTCTCAGACACTGGATGCGTACACTGATAGATCGAGAACTCAATGGAGCTGTATTTCACATGGCTTTGGTTGACAAGAATGGAGTGTGTGTATATGAGAAGTGAAAGTATGCTAGCTACCAGAATGAATGTATATATGTGTATAAGATGTAGGCAGTATGGAAGACTTTTTATATTTAATGGATATCTAATGCCAAATGTTTTTTCTTGATACAGCATCTTACGAAAAGAGGGAGGGAGGGAAAGAAAGTTTGAAAATGTCATACGTTGTAGATCGTATGCTTAAGCACATGCAGCATTTTCTGACACAAGTGGTAGTACTGATACTGTCACTATATAAGTTCGGGAAGATTACATTAACCCCTTGGATACTTTTAATGAGTCCAGCTTGTGAGCAGGTAGAAAGTCTAAAAAGTTCCACACATGTCCCACACTGCACATTAGTGTTAAAGGGCCAAAGTATGAAATATGTGGTCCGTGAAGATTGGTTAGAGTTTCTGAATGTTATTGTCTCTCTTCTAGGGTAATTTTATTATTTGTAGTAGTTCATAATGGTACAGGTTCAATCTGAAAATACAGGAACTTTTAGTTCTCAAACACCATTTATCGTGAGTTCACTTTGTGTGTGATGTGGCTATAAAAAGTGGAAATGTATGTGAGTAACTGATAGCAGCGTTCAAATATTAAATGGTGCTTTATATCAAGATGATAGTAGTGAATTATCATGGAACAATGATTCCAATGACAAAACAATAAATGAGGACGACATAACTGTGCATAATCCAAGAGCAGTGATTGAAAGTGTGAAGATATTAACCGACATTATGCTATGAGACTTTAAAATAAAAATTAAAAAAACATGATGCATTTTTGAAGCCTATATTTGCAACAGTGTGTGTTTCAGTAACTAAGAACGTGGACATCAGAATGCAAAACTTGTCTTATATACTCGAATACTACCCGCATATTTTTGTTTTTAAATCACAAACTAAAAACTGGGGTGCAGGTATTTAAATACTGGACTCCTCTCATCTGAATGTCGACATTTGGTACCATATCGGCTCAATATAGCATGATGCTTTGTAGTAGCATCACAGTATAGCATAACAGTAGCAAAGCTGTAATGAAAGGAAAATGAGACAAAGATGATATTTTCTTATGCACATGACTGGCGGTGAAACAAAGCTTTATGCGTAGAGATGCCAAGTAAGTAACAGTGCAGTACAAGCAGAACCACTAATTCGGGAAAAGTTTGGTAAAGTTCGGTGAATTTCCACATGACCAGGTCGGACGCATGTCATCGCATGTGGATTCCAGTTTTGTTGTTGAAAGTGTTAGGCTGTGTGTATAAGACAGCGAGATTTCATCTGGCTCTTACCATGCACATTATTTTTATGATTACATTTTAGCCTACTATATTTAATTGTTTTATCATATGTAATGTTAATTGTAACTGTTTAATTAAGGATAAAACTGGCAGAATAATTTTATATATGGGCCTGTAGATATGTATATATATATATATTTTTTTTTTTTTTCAAATTTCGTTTCCAAAAATTTGGGTGCAGGTAGTATTCAGGTAGTATTAGTATTATCACTATCTTTCATATATGGTCATTCAACAAATTAATTACCTTCTTTTCTGACACAAGTATTTCCTTCTGGTGTTGTATCCCTTTCACAATTTTTATTATATACCGATACATATCTAATTTTTTAAAATTTTAATGTACTTTTTTGAACGTATTTGTGTTTTTAAGTCTACTTTAATCATGAGAATATTATAGGAGAAAAATTCCTCCGACACTGGGACTTGAACCCAGGACCTTTGGCTATTCGCGCCAATGCTCTACCAACTGAGCTAAACCGGAGTTCAATTCACAGCGCCAGAAGGAACCTCTCTCCTGGGTTCAAGTCCCAGTGTCGGAGGAATTTTTCTCCTATAATATTCTCATGTAGTGTCCAACAGAGACAATAATCTGTGGTTCATGAATGCCTATATACCTACTTTAATAATTTACAACTTCTTCAGAGACTTGAAACCAATAAAAGATGACAGGCCACATAGTAAAAAGTAGGGTGTAATTTAAGGCAGAGGGGTCTCCAAGACACAAATGTAAACACAAGCAAATAAAAAAAAAGGTGACCAGACCACATGTAAAGATTTGTGTGATTTGTTTGTGCTGTTTAAAATCCAATTCTTGTATTTGCGGGTGGGGTTAGTAGCGTTGAAGGCACCTAAAGTGGGTTTTCACTGCACATGCTCGGCGCTTTAAACGATTCTTCAAGGGGTTAAGAAATCAGAAACTGAATTTTTGAACTATGAGGTAAAGTACATGCCTTCAGGGAGTTTTGAACTAGAAGATGAGTTCTAAGACGATTTTGTCTGTTCAGTTGGCTTCTGTAACTTAAAAAGAAAAATGGTCTCTTCAACTTTTGAATTATGCAATTACATTATCTTCGATGGAAACCTGTTTTTTTCACTTATGTATCTATGCACGTTCTGTAGCAATGATGCTACAAATTGAATAGGTTTACCATCCTATGATCTTAATTAAGAATGGTTTCTCCCTTTTGGTACGAACTATATGATGCAAACTATTTGAATGTTGGACTCTTCATAATATGTGAAAGTGCTTGTTAGTAATATAATAGCACTTCTTAATTTGATATGGAGTTATCACTATCTATTAGAATTATTATGACATCGGTTATTATAGAACTGATAAGGCCATCTGTATAAATCCATGTTATTCAACACATTATCTCACAGTTCTGAGGTATGCTGTATGTGTAATCATAATAAAAAGGATATAACTATGATCTTATCTGTACATCAGTGATTATATGGTGGTAAATTAAAGCATTTACTAAGACATTAGCACCTTCAATCCTAGGATTGGTTTGCCCACCTACCAGCATGCATTCTCCAGGTCACATAGGCCTGTAGAAAAACTGTTATGTGTGTGTGTGTCCTTAGGTTTAAGTAGGTAGGGGACTGGCGCACCTCGGTAACAAATCCGCTAAGAATATCCCCTTACAGGATCACCAGGGGTCGCTCGCGAACCTGAGGAATAACTTTTATTAACAACAGTTGTTTTAGCATTTAGTTCTTTCTCTCCTCACTAGATAACACTTTTGATGAAGAATTTGCTTCTTTGCCAGCAAAAAATAATGTTTTTTTTTAAGGTGAAACTTCTTTAGCAGCGGTAGGGGTAAATTGGGAACTTGTGTAACGCTGAAACCGTCACGAAATTAGTGTCACACTCAAAACCGTCATGAAATTACTAGGGTGTTTCGGAGCGGTTTGCACAGAAAACAATCAACTCAATGGTTAGGAGTAATCAAAGGAAATTTTTCAGACCTAGTACGAGGACCTGCAAATGGGAATTGTAGTAGTAACAATAATAATAGTTGATTCTTACATAGTATGATATATGGTGACTTGTAATTAAAGCTAGTAAGATAAAATTTTAAGATTAATATTGGATTGGCTATACATAAAACATCTATATCATGTGAGAATATTCCAGTGATAGTCAGTAAGAATACATTGGCAATATGTAATAGTATAGTCAAGAGTTAAAAATTTGATCAACTTATATATTTAAGTGATTACATATGTGCATAGTCCATATAGTTGAATTAATACATGAGTATCAATATATAGGATCAACTTTGGATTGTTATAGCTATGTAAGAATCAACTAATAAATTATTGATTTATAATTTACAAATTCTAATTATAACAAGTTATATTGTAAAAGGTTGTCCCCACTTTCCTGTGTTGTTCATACGTCTTATGGCCGGTTTCTATAAACTCGCGAATTACCTATGGGTAAATTATCCAATGAGCAGAATTTACACAAGGAAAACTCTTACGAACTGAAATAATTTAAAGATAACGATCACACACAGTTATGGCGAGTTTCTAGATAAATGTCCTCTAGGTAAATATGAAAATGAGAGAACATTTTTTTTCTATAAACCAGGGTTAGATCTCTCCAAGGGTAAATCTTTGGGTTAATTTATCCTTTCATGGATGGCTGGATAAAATTTAACCTCTCGTAGGATCAATATGGCGGACGTGCGCAGCTGATTGCAGTACCTGTAAAATACAGTTTTAGAAATGCTGAGATGATCTATAGTGTTGACTTTGTTTCTCTGTAATAGGATAGGCTTAGCAGAATTTACATACATATTTCTTATTGAAATTTTCATGTACCGTACATTGTAGCTAATGACTGAATTTGCCGGTATTTGGTAGCACTGAGTGTGCAAACATTGCAAACTAATACCTAATCGAGCTAACCCTAATTAGGAGGCCATAGCCCTTCATGGGACAAATAAGGCTTATTCATTCATTCATATTGCAAAACCATGTCTTGACTTGCAGTAGTGGAAACATAGGATGAAACAATCACATCTCCGTTATTCAAGATCTATTCTCAGTGTTCACCGTAGCTCATTGTCAGCGTGCTGGATTACGGTTCAAGAGGTCCGCTGTTCAATCCCCGGCATGGTAATATATATTATTTTTTATTTCCTCATTATACCATTAGTGCTCTGGTGGGTGATTCTGGAACTAAGTTGTCCATTGGATAATTTACCCATAGGTATTTCGCGAGTTTATAGAAACCGGGCATTAGTATTTTATTTTGAGGGTATAAGACTAAAAATCTCTTTGATACATCTAGTGATCAGATGCTAGGCCTAGTCCCATAAGGACTAGCACCACAAACTTTAGTTTAATTATAATTGTGACATGCAATTAAAGTGCCAAAAATTTGAAATTTAAGTTCTTGATGAAATAATTGACAAATTTCATGTTTCAAGTGGTATAAGTTGTTCAGCAATATGGAGAGGTTCTGCCTAATATACCACTATATAAGTCCAATTAAAACTGGAAGATGAAGGAGGGAGCACTCAGGAATACAATAATGAGTAATCAAGTCTGCTAAGTTTATAAGGAATAATGTTATTTAATATGTTCAATTATAAACTTGTTTGTTTATTGGTTTAAAGTATTATTTGATAAAATATCAAATATAGGATAAGCTTAACATTTAGATTATAAATTATGATCCATAATAGACTTAGTCCATGTCTAAAAGTATGCCCAGTCGCCGTTTTAATGACTATGAGCTCAGCGTTGAGAACAAATCTTAATCATTACAAAGTCAATAGTAGAAGTTTTTGTAATGTATGTCTTCTTTAATTCCTGATAGGCCTATATTTATTCAGTATCAGTAGTAGCCTAATTTTAACGGTACTAAGAGTTAAAATATTTTATAACTACTCAGTTTTGCAGTAAGACTCTACATTACAGTCATTTTAATTAAAGGTTGTGTCTTGTGCCCGTACATTTTATGTCGTAGTCTTAATGTTGACTGCACCCAGTGTTATCAGAGGGCAGTCGTAACTCGCCACGACAACAAACGCACTGACAGTCCGGCTAGTATTCAGTAGGTAGAACAGAGAATCTTAATCTTGCTTTGAGAGGAAGTCGAGGATATAGTAGGATCGTAGCGGGTGAATTATCTCAGTTCAAATATAAAGGTCCTGATGATCTACTTATTTAATTATTCCAGTATAAAAAATTGTGCAGATATATATATATGTTTATGAACTTCCGGGGACACAGATGATTTAAGTATTTACCACACTATTTTGATCAGTTCAAATGTTTGTTAAATATATTTTTACTAGATAGGTTTTATCTTTATTTGTAGGTTTTTTACTACTTATTGCAGTTATGTAGGCAAAAAAATATGCGCTTCGTATTTTATATAAATTATTCACTTCTTACTCGGCAATTATCTTCACTTCTATAGCGTGGGTACAAAAATGTTAATGTTTTGGTGACAATTTTATAGCTCCACCGTTGTTTGCCTATGTGTTCCTGAGTATACGCGCTGATATCCAGTATATAATAATCTTGCAAGCCTAACCTATTTTAATATGGCGCAGGTTTTAGTAATACTTGTTCTCCATCTAGTGCCTATTGAACGTCATGAAGCGTCTTGAAGTATCTCTAAGTGATCCCTTGGTCTCTCTACATTTTGCTAATATCAAGTCTTTATCGATTTTTCTCCTCGCTTCTCATTGGTTGAGTGCAAGTTACAATTGTCTCTAGTTTGTGGATTTGTTTTCTTTCTGCTAGTTCGTTCAAAATTACTGCAGTTGACTTCTTGCTCAGATCATCGTTAACTATTTGTCGTTAACTAACTGTCAAGTTAATGGCTGGTGCCACGAAATCGCTTCTCTTGAGCAGCTCCTCCTCTTAAACATTGTCTAACTTTAATCATCTAATAACTTGTAACGTATGATTCTATCGTCATTCATATTACTTCAGTCTGAGAGGGATTTCTATTATGCATCGAATGATATTAGTCTCCAGTCTGTCGTATAACAATTAATTGGAAGGATTAATTTTATATGATTTAATGTCATTATCGTTTAATTACGTCGTGTCATATGTCAATCTGTAGCTATTAATGTCCTCTGTCTTTTGATGTAGTTTGTTTTATGATGTCGTTAGTCCTTTAAAGTAATTAATGTTTTAAGTTCGAATTTCTCATGTATACATATGAACTGTTACAGTCTGTAGCTTGATGAAGGTCAATGTATTTTGTTATGTCGCCTATTGCTATGCATGGTATAAACATCATCACTCTGATCTAATATCAGTTATCTTGATATTGCAATGAAGCTCTCTACCATATAACTTTTGTTTGCTGGACAGACTTGATGCTGGTTATTTTCATTGTAATTGTAAGAACCTGAATCATTACACCATTAGTGGCTTTACTTGCATATATTTTTTACCTGATTGCTCGGGAGTTAGAGCTGTGGCCACTGCGACACAGAAAGCTGCATGATTGGCCAACTTGTGTGTGAAACACACTGTAGTATCTAAACGATTAGTTGTAACAAAAAACCATTTGCACCAGCAGTAGCAAGTTTGGTCCTATGACTTTTTGTCGTACCTCCATCGGTTATACCTTAGATAGTTTTTTTTTAATTTATTTATTTATTTCAAGTAAGTCTTGTACATTATCCTCACATATAATTTTTGACATTTTATATGAAAGCTACAACTGTAAAATTTGGCAGGAATATTAGCACATCCAACTGCCATAAGCATGCAAAATTTGGTGTTTCTAGCTGCCCTACATAAGTATGGAAGCACTGGCTGTATAGCCGTGATGTCATTCACATCTACGACAGTCTAGACTCTATATCACACATTTATTAACATTGATGTTTACCCACTTCCAGATGAGCTCAGACTTGAAATTTGGCAAACTTATACGAGGGTTGATCCAGAAATAAGGTTCCCATCAATTTTAAAAATAGACAACATTGTTTATTCTCATAGCAATGTACATCGTTGGAAAGAAGACGCTTTGCTCTATTTTTCGACATAATCGCCATCTTTTTGTAGGCATTTTTGTATCCCAATCTCATAGAACGCGCCGCCAACCCGTTAAGAAAGCGTTTCACCCCATCTTTGACTTCATCGTCGCTCGTCGTCGATAGGTACCGAGTATGTTGACACCAGAACACAAGGAGAAACGCCTTGCCAGTTTTTTCAAAAGTGTCAAGAAGATATGGAAAGATTGTTGGTGTTTCATTTCACTCCCGAAACGAAACAAAAGTCCAAACAATGGTATCACTCAGGGTCACCAGTTGCAAAGAAGTTCAAACAAACTCCTTCTGCTGGCGAAGTCATGGCCAGTGTGTTTTGGGATCATAAGGGCATACTTAGAGTTGATGATTTGTGGTGAATAAAAACTCAGGATTTCATCAAATAAAATGCAAAATTTCTACATATATTTCGCTATTTAAAAATTGAATTTCGTCATAAAAACGGTTTTAAAAAAAAAATCTTGAAAATCAGCTTTTAAATCTAACTGCATTTTTTCTGTACACTGATAATATACACAGTGTTTCACGAAGTTTTACCGCCACTCTCTGAGTGCATTCTTCAGGATATTTGGAACAAAAAATGTAAATACAAAAATGTGATCTGACTTGTAGTTACGTTGTTATAAGCGTTTGAAATTTCAACATAGCAATAAATAGCAATAAATTCAGCAATAAATCCGCACAGAAATTGAAAGTAACAAACAAAATGGGTATAATTCACATACTTAACATACACTTCACCCTTTATCTCAGTTTGCCATCAGATTTTCAAAGATGCCTCCCTCTACGTCCAAGCGCTTTGACGCGCGAGTATGAACGGCGCGTGTCGCGTTCTGTACTTTATCAGGACTGTTCTTTATTATTGTTGCAACGTACGTACGTTGAGCTCTGTTCACACCAAGAGGTTCATAAATATCTACATTACTCCATAATTATTTGAGATAGGTAAAACTTTTATTAGGAAAAGTTGTTCCAGATAATGTTCAGGAACATGCTCTGTTACTGGCGGTAAAACTTCGTGGAACACCCTGTATATCAAGCAACATGCAGGAGTGATATGACAATGTCTTGAATTCATATGAAATGAAAATGAAACAGCTTACCTGACTTATTTGAGGTGCTTGTATTTTAGTTTAAAATTAAATAAACTTCTTACTTTACATTGTGGTTATGGCAGTTAAAAAAATGCACAAATTCATCCTAAAATATTTTATTCGTCAACATGTAGAACTTAAAAAATAGAAGTACGAATAAAGTTAAAATAATCATTCGTCGTCATCATCATCATGGAAAACAATCTATGTTTTTCCCCGACATTGATGATTTTGAAGTGAAACTTCTTAGCCGCAGTAGGGGTAAATCGAGATCTTGCATTACGTTAAAAATCATCACGAAATTAGTGTTACGCTCAAAATCATCACAAAATTAGTGAGGTGTGATGGAACGGTCTGCACAGAAAACAATAAACTCAATGATTAGGCTTATCCAAAATTTTTAAAATCCAAAAATTAAAAAATCGAAAATAAAAAATCCAAAAAATAAAAAAAATTAAAGATCCAAAATTCCAAAATTATAAAATATAAGATCCAAAAGTAAAAAAATTCAAGAATCCAAAATTGAAAAAATGAAAAATTCAAAATTTAAAAATAAAAAAATCCAAAATTCCAAAATTAAAAAATTAAAAGATCAAAAATTTAAAAAATCCAAAATTAAAAAGTCCAAAAACCCAATATTTAAAAGTCCAACAATCCAAAATTTAAAAAACCCAATAATCCAAAAATTAAAACAAGTTTCACTTCTGTCGCGTGGCATTCCACGCACACCTTTTTTTTTAATATTCACTGTTTTTTGCATTAATTTTTATGATTACACCTACTGAGTCGGACATTCAGGACGTATTGACAAAATTTCCAAAGACATTGATAGTTTTCATGGAAATATTTCAGTTTATTTATGAATGTTTCCTAATTTTCTGAAACCATGCTTTTTTATTTTAAATATACATCAATGTTTTCCGTCAAAATACATCGATATTATTGTCACAACGATGGTTGCCGCCGATTTTAACATTGATAGTGATTATCGATGTTTTAACAACCGATGTTCATCCCTACTTCCGTCTCTTTCACATGGGATTCGGCGGGAAGTATGACGTTACAGGTTGTAGCCTCCAACATCCCCTTCGTTAAACGCGAGATTGTTGAAGTACGTAACTTACAGGTTGTTTTAATTCATTATTAAATTTTTATTATTATTCTGCTATTATATAAAGACTGGAAGAATAGATCGGCCGTTTGTTTACTTGTTTCGGCCGTGAATTACACCGCCAACATCTTGGTGCCATAAACTCCTTCCTCCACCCTCTTCCTCTAAAATCCCTTCTTCAGTTGACCTTGACATCTTCGCGTTTAAATAAAGCCGACGACTCACGTTTTCATCAACGGCTCACATTTTTAATTAAAATATTTTCCGTGGATAAAAAAATACAATATATTCAAATATGAGTTAATTTAAAGTAGAACTTTTACATTTGCCCGTATTTCGCGTAAAAATGGAATAAAACTTTAAAAACCGGGTATTTCGCGAATGAATAAACACATATTTTGAATAAAAAAACACGAGAAACGAATTTGTTACAGTAATTTGAACTTCTATTACTAATTTCGTGTTTTGGGGATCAACGAAATGTGACTATCCCTAGGCATACTGTTGATCAATTTCATGGATCCTGGGACAACAATCAACTCAGACAGGCAGACAGACCTCGCGCCTAGGGATTATCACTTGTTCCCGAAGTTAAAGGTTCACTTGGGTGGCCAACGCTTCCGGAGCGATGATGAAGTCAAAGACGGGGTGAAACACTTTCTCAGAGGGTTGGCGGCGGAGTTCTACGACATTGGGATACAAAAATTGGAGCACCATCTACAAAAATGCCTAGAAAAAGATGGCGATTATGTTGAAAAATAGATCAAAGTGTCTTCTTTGCAACCATGTACATTGCTATGAGAATAAACAATGTTGCCTATTTGTAAAATTGATGGGAACCTTGTTTCTGGATCAACACCCATAGCTTTTAGCCTATAACCGATGTGAAAATTCCAAAGATTTGAATTTTTAAATTTTTACTCTCCAAAACAAACAAAAATTGAAAGGTTTTGACTACCTATTGTATGCCTTCAGATGTTCTGACAAAAATAAAGGGATCTTTTGACATGAAGAATTTGTTGTGAATTCGTTCTGGTAATATTCTAGTTTCCCACTTATCCCCCTTCTCATATGCTGATCAAACTTTCTCAAGAATCCGTTGTCTATAAAACTCAAGAGTTTCTGAATCATGACCTATTAACTCCATCTGGCACTTTGTTTTATCAGTTTATTTGATTTTATTATGTCTGATTTTGTATCATTATGGTACATTCTCCTATTCTCTATCCAACCTAAGAAGCAGATTTCAAGTAAACAAATTTTATGAAATGCAGTACTTGTGACATCATTACTTAGGCTGGATACCTAAGCAAGTTATGAAATATAGTACTGTGAACATATAATAATAATTTGCAGGTATGCAAGCAAAGAGAGTTAAGCCCACAGTCCTAAAAAATTTAGGTACGTCCAGAGAGTTATAATGTTTTCTAAATTTGTGTTAAGTCCATTAAGTCATATGCCAAAAAGCACGGCAGTTATGGATGTGTGTCTTATGGGTTTAATCATCTCTAAAGCAATGCTGGGCAGGTAAAGTGTGTTAAGTCACTGTAATGGGTCTTAATGCTCTTTACTTGGGGGAGGGGGTCACAAAGGATACTAGTTTTAAGTACAATGTGATAAGACCTTTAGAAGGGAATTAACCCTTATGGTCTACAATTTCTGGGCTGTTATGCCGTGGTCCTAGGTTTTAACGACCTGACATTTCGCTCACAACTGCTGTGAGCATCCTCAGAGGCACTGCTGGAGCGACGTGCTTGTCTAGATGGCTGTTGACAGACTGAGCTCTGGTTCTGTGTTCCTCCCATATTTATACCCTGGGCACTGTTTGGCATGTAGTTTTCTGTGAGGTCCGTCTTCCTCTTCCCACGGAAAGGCTGTACCGTGGTTCTTCTTAGTATCGGGAACCACAACTTGTTTACTCTTAAAGCTTCTTCTTTGCGGTTGAAATTATTCTTTTGATGTTTCATAATCTTATGAAATAAGATCAATCATAACCATAATCATAATCTGAGGATGCTCACTGCAGTTGTGAGCGAAACGTCAGGTCGTAAAAACCTAGGACCACGGCATAACAGCCCGGAAATTGTAGACCATAATGACTCCAGCCGTGAAAGCTTACGTATGTGGACTTAACCCTCTTTACCCAACTACCCACAGGTAAATTTTATTTTGACATACCTCTGTAGTCATATGTCAGAAAAAATACAAAGAGCATTTAGAACAGGCAGAGACGGCATATTCTACGAAGCTTAAGACCAAGAGCTGTCTAAGGATTACTGCAGAAGAAAAAAATATACAGTACAATATATAGTAAATGTTAATTTCAATAAAAAGTTTACAAAAGCTACAATGTCAAGTGCATTATATATCCAAGTCAAGATCATCCACATCATTGTTCCCTATACTGAATACTTGTGAGTGATTGGAGCCTTTGTTTAAACCTTTTTTATCCACTGGAGAACTCATGGTTGACAGTTGTGAATTTGAAAGTTTTTTCCCCAAATCTACTAGATCACTATAAGCTTTAAAATTTTTAGATACTTTGCAATCAGATTTTTTGTCTTTATTGCTTTCACTATTTTCAGAACTAGCAGAAGAGACTGTGCTTGTTGTAGTACTCTGCTTGAATTTTTGAAGTTTTTGCAAGATAGATGAAGACAGATTTAAGGTAGGAGGTATTACTTTGTCAGATATGCTGCTACGATTTAGCACTCCTGATTCTGCTGTCTTAGATGTGCCCACAAAACTGTCGAAAGTTACCTCACTGCTAGAAGTACTGTTTAAGTCCAATTCGGTTAAGTGATTGTTAGATATACTGCTTGAGTTGCTTATTGGTAATAGACTGTTCAATTTATTGTTTGGATCTTCTTCAAGCAACTGATAAGAGTCAGGATTATTGATACTTTTCATTTCAGATTTCTTTCTAAATGTAAACTGTTCCTTCATAGCTTTCAATTTTTTGTTTGAATCATCAGATTGGATCATATTTGATGTTTGATGTAAATCTTCGGAAGCATCATTGGTTTTACCCTTCTTTCTTTTCTTTGATTTAATTTCATTATTGGAATTTGTTTTCCTATTTTTATTCTTTGGGTTTGTGTAATTTGTATCTTCCAAACAATGGGATGGACCTTTCTCTTTGAGTCTTACATCTGACTTTTCTGTAGTGGCGGTTTCCACTAGTTTCTCTTGGATTCCACTTCCAACTTTGTTTCCTTTTCTTTTCCTTTCCTTCTTTTGGGCAAGTTTTTGCTCATATTTGCCAGTCTCACATAAGTTTCTATCTCTTGTTTTTTTCATGTCATTTAAAACACTACAATATTTTTTTGAAATGTCTGGAGATCTGCGTATATCTTCAACTGAAGTTGTATGCACATTTGAAGAACCACTTCCATCATCTTCAAGCACACTTACTTCACAAGCATCAAAACTCATTTCAACTTCCTTATCCTTGCAGGTAATTATTGCATCACCTTGTAATAAACTGTTTCTAGTTTTGAAATTCTTTTTCTTCTCTTCACCCAAGTCTTGTAGTCTTAGATTTTGAAGGTGTAATAGTTCGTCATCCAATGTACGATGAAGCTGAAGCTTTTGCAAAACCAATGTTGCTGAAACATAAAAAGTTCAGATTTGAAAAAATAAATCATTTTTTGAAATAATAAGACATGAGTGAATTAGTGGATTTCTGAAAGGTAACTTAATCCGTATATTTAGTTTCTTCCGACCTCTGCATTTGCATACTCACAAACACAATATACTGTTTGAATTAATATCGAGGTCAATTTGGATTAGTAAAATTTTGGGTTAAGCAAGTGAAAAAAGAGGGACAAGCACCTTCCTTTACTTCATCAGAAGAAACTACAGTGAACTCTAGATAATTCGGACCCCAATATGCCGGACTTCGGATAACTCGGACAGATTCTTGACGATCCAGACCCAGATCTACAGTCATTCTACGGCCATTTCAGGACTGCAAGTGAAGTAATTGTTCAAAAGCAACAGAAAACGTGTACACAGAAGAACATTTACAGTGTCTCTCGGCCTAAATCTCCTCAGAAAAATATGCTCAAAATGCCCATATCAATCATCATCGTGTCCTAATAATGTAACAGTGTGTATTTCAGACTCTGACTAGTAATTTTACTATAGTACTGAAGTGTTATTTGTTTTTGTTCCAACTGTAAGTTGCCTAGCCTATATTCTTCTTCATACATTTTTCTTGTGGCTAAAACACGAAATTTCATTACTTAGATACCATTTCCTCATTTCCCCTCCATAAGCCAGATATTTCATAACTCGGACAGATCCCTGCCCACTTTAGTCCGGTTTATCGAGAGTTCACTGTAACTTGTTTTCACAATAAAGATTGAAACAGCCATTAAAAACAATATACTTAAACAATAATGTAGAGTGAAATAAATTAACACGAAGTAATATAAACAGTGGAGCATGTTAAATCACTCAAATTGATGAAATTACAAAAACACTTTGTGCTCCACTTATGTCAATGTGTAAAACAAACTTGAAATCATTTATAGCCAAAATTTCGTTATAATGAAGGTAAAGCAATAAAAGTATTTCATTTTATATGAACAGTACCTGTGAAATTGTAAAGGGTAGAAAAAAACTTGTAAATGTACTATCTACATCAGATTTTTCTTTGTATCCGTAGTCATAGGTCTAGCTACAGTAGTCCTAAATCAAGGATTTGGTTATTATTATTATTATTATTATTATTAAAGTGGTTGAAGTAGTAGCATCATCATGGTGGTGATGGTATTAATTTGTTCATGCCCCCCCCCCATGACAAAATTTCTGCGGACGCCCATACTTACTAGGTTATTTTGCATTTTTAAAAATTGTGTTCCATGGAAATAGAAGTGCAAATGCACAAAAACGCCATTCCAAGTGATTATTTATAATCTTGGTTGCTATAAGTTGGCCAAGGCAAGTGCATTTCCTGCACTGGGAGCAGAAAGAAGGTAAACTAACACGATAATGCGGTACGACCCCATGCATACGTCAGGAAGTGCTGTACAGTCTGGTTTAATCTTACGAGGGCATTACATAACATTCACAGTGCTAGTGCATTCTTATCATTCGTTGTTTTCAAATTGGACCATACAGGGAGCAGACAGGGTGTTACGCATACAAGGGGTGCTCACAGATGCAGGATTGCATAAGCCTTGGTCAAGTAATAAATGGGAATTTTATTTAATAATAAGCATTACCTTGTGTTTTATATTCTCCCATTGGATCAGTTGGGAAAGAAGCATGAAGAGTGTCACAACTTCCAATAAGAGCAGATCCTTGCATGGATGATTCAACTAGGGTAACTGCAACAACGGCATCTTGTACTGTCACTATTTCTCTGAACATTAATCTTGCATGAGCTTGGGACAGTCTGAAACATTTGCAGCTATTTTACTTGTCAATACAAAAAAGACAACAAACTATTATATGCATTACAGGTAGGGGTTGAGGTGTGGTGGGATGACATACCAGTTCTTTTTTAAATGCCTCAAGTGTCACCATTCCAGAAAGTTTTTAAATATCACTATGATTTCAAAATGCCATCTTAATGCAATATATAACATTTTGAATGATGCAATCTGCCCTTCCCACTTCAGGTCCATGGTTCGGCAGGTCAACGTTTACATCAAATAGTCTGTGTTGGTCGTAATAGGGTTACCAGACATCTGGATTTTGCCGGACTTGTCCTGCTTTTTATGTCTGTGTCCTGCTTTTTAAAGCTATTGGACTTGTTAATGAAACTTTAGTGTGAAATGTTTTTTCCCATAAGTGATGGTTTATAGATAATCCTAAATGGATTTCGAATGCACATATGAGTCATGACAGCATATGACCAAAGAACATGATTTGATAACCTTGATGCTACTGGTGCTTCGATCACAAGGTACAGAAACAGCTTTCAATAATCAATTATTAATAATCAATTAGCATATTTCCGAAACTTTGTTTCCTGATAGCTTATGACTTATAGTGATCTTCCTAGTGTATGCATTATACACCGTGTTTAACAATTTACATTAACTTTATATGGATTTTAAACATTAGTGTCATGTCCAGCTTTTTTAAAATGGAAAATTAGACCTTTTTTCAGAGAAAAGTCCCGCTTTCATTTTTGCATCTGGTAACCAGGTGGTAATAGATGAAACAGGAAATATACTGTGTACGTATGTTATAGGTAATATATAACTTTTGTGTAACTATTCTCAGAGCAGAAAGGGGACAAGAGGCCCAGTTCTTTTCTCATGCCACTTCAAGGACTATATATATATACATATATATACAGAGTGTTTATAAAGTTACTTACCATTTCTGTTTTAACACTATAAATTTTTATTTTTTTTCAGGTAATCTAAAGCAATGTACACAATAGAAGAAAGAACAGCTGTTGTTTCCTACTGACTGCGTGGAATAACGTATGATGAAGCGCGGGATAATTTCACGTGCAAATTTCACAAACCAGGTCCTACCAGACATGCCATTAAGAACATGGTGCACAAATTCAAGCGAACTAGTAGTGTTATTGTAGGACAGCGAACTGGGATACCGGCTGTAGCAGACGAAACTGTGCAAAGGATTCAGGAAGCGATTACACCAGCCCCTCAGCATCAACCAGAAGACTAAGCAGGGAATTCGGTTTCGCACACACCACTGTGTGGAAAACACTCCGATTCAAATTGAATAAATATGCCTACCACATTCAAATTGTTCATAAAGATGAAGACTATGCCACTAGACAAGCTATGGGCTATGACTTACACAATGGACTTTTTTGCTTGGGGCTTTATCGAGTCCAAGGTGTATCAGGTGAAAATCACTGCTCTTGAACAATTAAAAAACCGCATTTATGCTGCTGCGGAACAGATAACACCAGATGTGTTAGCAAGGGTGTTTCGGGCTGCAGAGGAATGATGGGACTTGTGCTTAGATTTGCAGGGTCATCACGTTGAAATGTATTGAATTTGTTTTCAAAATGTCTAAATGTATGTTCATGTTGTTTATAGTCTATAAAAACGTGATTAAGTGGAAAATGGTGACTTTATAAACATCTGGTATATATATATGTGTGCAATGTTTTGGTGAACCACGTAAATACAAAATGTGGCTATATGCATAATAATTTATAAGTATATATATTATTATATGTATTATATGTTTTGGCTGCTAATTGCTGTATAACATTGCTGTGAGAATTCGTTGGAAAGAATAAATTTTGACTCCTGCAATGGAATTGGGGATGTTCGTATGTGCTCGGGACTTTTCAAAGGAAATGACAATTCTGATAGTGCAACAGCTGACAATTTGTCTATAGCCTACATGTTGTACACTGTTTTAATTTGATAGGTTATAAATGGAAATGGATTGTGAGGAACTAATTCATTTCTCTAGGACAAAACTCCTAAATATTACTGTAATGATAGTAATGTATTTGGTAAAATGCATGGAGAGAAATGATTAATTAATAGGAAATACAGCAGATGAAATAATCATTTTCATCTCGCTTTACTTGATTTTTCTCATGCACAGAACCACACTACAATAGTGCCAGTCAACACGAAATATTTACCTCAATGCAGTGCCCTGCAGGGGCCTTAACTGATACACTTCCATTTAGTGAGTGGCATAAGCTTTCACTATTGGAAGATGAGGGATATATACTGTAAGTGATAAAAGCCAAAGAAAACAGAACATTTAACAAGCAAAATTAATTTTGTCTGTGGTGAGTTTTCTGAAAATAAAATTAAAATCGTTTAAAAAAAAAACAAAATTATGACTGCATTTGAGTACAAGATCCTAAATGTAAGAGATATCAGTATAATGTATAACTGTGGATGTTCTACTTAATTTACATTTTAATAGTGTAGTAACTAATACTGAGTAGGGTTCGGATGTTTATGACCTAAAAAAGTGTAAAATATGACTGGAAATATGCCCTTTAAAATGACTAAATATGACCCCAAAATCCTAAATATGACCTAATAAAATAACATATTTTCAAAAAATAAATGTTCCAATTTAAAACATTTAAAGACACTAAATTCTTACATCACATGAATTTAATCAGATAATCACTTTTTAACAATTTTGGTGATTTACAGTTTTACTTCTATTTTTACTTCTATATACTTAAACTTCTATTTACTTTTACTTCTATTTATTTCTATGAACTTCTACTTTTAAAGGATTTGCTCCTGTTTTGCTCGCTTCAACAGCTCCATATACACATAATATTTTGTAGATATCGCTTGTCCCTATAAAATATGAACAATTGCATTAATTTTAAAATTTAAGTGACATTACCTATAAATTTGGCATAAACATTATATTAATAAAATAAATTTCAAAATTAACTCAACCGTTTAGTGAATATACTGTATAATTGTGCTCCTTTACGGAATTTATAACTGAAATATGACGTTAAATTACAAATATGGCTAAAATATGACCAAGACCATAAAAGTGACCAAAATATATCTTTATATGCAAAATAAAAACAAGCACGCAAGGATAACAAGAATGCAATTGATGTTTAATTTGTGTTCCCGGCAAGAACGGAGGTCAGGATAAAAATATGACATGTCATAAACATCCGAACCCTACTTACGAGAAATCTCTTGTAATTTTATCATGGTTATTTGTAACTTAGAATGTTGACATGAAGATAATGTAACTTTTATTCTGGGGTAACACATATACCCCACTGTGTCTTACTAGTACACTTCAAGATACAGAATGCTGAAAATGAGTTCTATAGTTAGATAGTTTTATAAAAATTCAGCACTCACCTGACTAAACTCTCAAGAAGCCTCACAGTTGTGCGAGCTGCATTGCGACTGTCAGCCTGTCTCTGAGCTTGGTAATATTTTCTTAGGATCAGAGCAGCATCATCTGTAAATACTGGATTAATTGTCTTTACAATACTGAAGTAGGCTTGTAGCTTTTTGATTCCCCATAAAACTGTATGATCATTGTGCTCTTGTAACTTCAGGGGGTCCTTACCATGAAGGATGAAATCGGACACAAACCTAAGAAAAGAACATTAGCTTTTATTACTCTAATTTTCTTTTACAATTTCTAATCAGTTGTTTGTTAATTTGATAACTGCTTAGCCCTCTTCAAACAGAGTGAACCTTCTGTCAAGTCAGAAAAGAACTTTTTAGTATACGCTCTGTAAAGCAGCTTCTTCTCGGACTGCTAACACGCTGTAAAATAGCCTAGGCCGATATAGTAATTTTACCGTCCTAGGCCAGTAAAGTTGCCATGGTGACCCCTAGTGGATGATGTTTCAACTATGGCTCCTAGATTTCTCTACAGTGTCTCCCAGTGTAAGTTCAATTTAACACGTTAAGGGCTTTATTGTTCATTGTCTATTAATAAGCATAGTAAAAATTGTCTTGTATTTGCAGACGATCTGATCGTAATTCAGAAGAATGAAAATGATCTACAGAAATCTTTGTATGAGTTAAACAAATTGAGTAAGTTATATGATTTTAAGATATCAGGAACAAAAACTAAGATTATGGCATTCAAAGGCAAGAATCCAGTGCGATCTAAAATTGTTCTAGAGGGTCAAAGTCTAGAACAAGTATCAAATTTTAAATATTTAGGGTGTGATATCAGTTTTAATGTAGAAAGTGACATTGATAGTAAAATTAATACATTCCAGGCAGTCTGTGGATCTATATAGAGGACGTTTAAAAACAAAGTAAGGAAAGAAACAAAAGTAAAACTCTACAAAGTGATGGCAATCCCCACATTGTTGTATGGCTGCGAAACGTGGGCTCCAACGAAAAAACAGAAAGATAGAATTCAGTCGGCGGAGATGAGGTTCCTAAGGCAAGTAAAGGGTTGCAGCAAACTGGACAAGATTAACAATGAAAAAATAAGGGAGGAACTGAAAGTAGAATCTTTAAATGAGAAAGTAATGATTTACAGACAAAAATGGATTGAGCACATGGATGGAATGAGCGAAGAGAGATACCCTCTACTTGCAAAGAATTACCAAGCAAGTGGACGAAGAGATGTTGGACGACCCAGGAAGCGTTGGAAAGATGTTTTGTGAAACCGGAACGGGCAATCGCCTAATCCTTGTAGTGATGTTGATGATGATGAAAAATTGTCATTTAGGAATCTTGAATTTAAGAAATAAATTCGATAATAATAACTTTTTATATGTTTTATATCTGGGGGGTGCATGCGAATGCACAAAGTTTGCATTACTACAACATAGCTTAGTCCTCTAGACCACAAGTGCTAGTTGAAAGAAAGACTTCAAATGAGCCTCCTGTATGACTGCTTCTTTTAACAAGGCATAATAAGTTTCGTTGCAGAAAATATGATAAAAATGATGCGTAATTTCAACTGATGTAATAGTATATTGCGACACAAGGGCGGAAAGGCACGTTTACGGGTCGAGGAAACAGATTGAAAACCCGAGGCGCAGCCGAGGGTTTTTAAGTTTTCGAGACCCGTAAATGCCTTTACGGTCCGTGTGTTGCATGCTATTTTTTGCACGACGGTTACTTATATCAATTTAATTATATTAATTGTGATATTACCTGAAAATATTATGTAAATACAGACTTGAAGAATGGTGCTTATTTCAGAAAGGGATTCGCATTTGTTATTGTTTATGGCAACCGAATATTTATAAAGCGGGGAGGCCTTGGTCATTTCTGCTCGCAATTAAGCATTTGCGGGCGGTAAAGTAACTTTCCGCCCGTCGCCCCTAGCAACAATTCACTTTCCGCCCGTCGCCCCTAGCAACAAGATTGCGTGTGGTAATGTCAAGTTACGAGCCATGTAAACAACTGTCGTAAGAAACACTTACTAGCTAAGGAGTGCAAAAATATATTTAGTTTAATTAATCAACAATATTTTTTTTTTTTTTTTTTTTTTTTTAAGAAAAAGAAACGATCTACAGCAAGCGAAGTTTATAAACATGCACTACTGATACAATCGCATTATCTTAGTTTTCTTTAGGCTCATTGGAAAATGAGTGAAAAACTGAGCTCATTCATAGTAAAATTACAGAACTTTTACTAAAATGTATTGTATGCACCATGCACGCAAAAACTTGAGCGGGCTCGGCTTACACCTCGGCCGCAATACTAGATTCGTCCACTAAAGCCTTACTTTGCATACTTGATACATTTGAGTATTTTCTTATTTGAGTAACTGAGATTTGAAACACTATGAGAAGACAGGCCACACACTATTATGATAGATGTGGAAAAGGACAAAAAATTGACTCAATAATTACAATTAAATTAAGTGTAACTTTCCAACCCTCCTTTCACCATCATTGATAAGAGGTTATTATTATTTTTTAAATAAGGTTACAAGGGTACAGCTTAGGTTTATATCTCAAGCTTCTGCATAATCAGTTGTATTTGACTAAGTGATTACTAGATTCCATTAAAAAAATGTCAAAACAGAAGACATTAGATGATATAATCAATTGGTTCAATGGAATTATTATAGTTTAATAATGTATGGGACTCAGTTGTTAGACCCTGCTAGGAAAATAGTCCCTCAACCATAAGGGACAATGAGTTCATTTCTTACCAGAACCAGAACTCAATTCTGAAAAAGTCATCTTGCTTTAAATTACAATAATTAGAAGTTACAAATATGTCTTTTAAGTAAGCGTTGAAGTCAAATAAACAATACTTACTTATCCCACTCATTATTTTGTGAATCTACAAGAACTAAAACCAGATCAAAGCGACTTAACAGAGGACTTGCAAGGGCAACGTTTACAGTCAATGGATGTGCAGGATCATAACAGCCTTTAGGATTTGTAGCTGCAATAATAGTGCACCGTGTATTTAGCTTGCAAACAAGACCAGCCTGAAACAATAAAAAAGTATTTTAGTTCCAGAATAGGTAAAATGTGCTATTTTGTTTCGATATTTTGATTCTTATAAACCAAAGTCTCTGTCTGGATATACAGTCTGATTCATCACAACTAAAATTATGGATGTTAATGACTGAAGTCATCGTCTGTGCATTTAAAAAAAAACTCATATATGGATACATTAACATAATCTATATTAAACTTAAAGGAGGAATGTACTCTAAAATTAAGTCTCTCTTGTTTTGATCAAGTGTATAATTTGATAAGAATGGCATTTTCCTGGGCACCTGTCAAAAGGGGTGAAATGCAAGAACTTCATATGGGTTTAGTAATTACATAGCTGAGTATTCATTAAAGCTGAACGATTCTCTACAATGAATCCTATGCCAAAGGTGTTCATTATGTATCAGCTCTTTTCAACAGGTTCTGGAACTTCTGAAGTATGTGTGCCAGTAACATAAGAGGTAAGTTACGGCACTTTGAAATTCTTTCTGTTTAACCTATGATTTGCATATGATTTGTTCTTTTTAAAAGTCTGCATAATTTTTTGGAGACATTTTGAGATTTTAGGTTGTTCTTATGAACACAACATATTTTCTTGTCATAGGGGAATATTTTGCAGACAATTAAATTATATTTATAAAATATGTTTATGGTTTATGACTTACAGATGTTTTGAACATTTCAAGATAGACAAGTGTATTCTACATGAACTTGTGTTTAGATAACTTTCATTGTCACCTGAAGATGCTAGACTCGGGAAGGTATAAGAGTGCAGGTCTGTGGCAGGAAACTGAAATGCAAGGTGGCAAAAGAAGTCGCATCATATGTTCAACAGCCAACGAGCATCAGTCTCTGTCCAGCCACCAAGTTATTAAGTTCTGTGGAGTGACTCTATATTATGAGTGTTGTAAGTTACTATACCTATACATTATATTATGAATGGAAAAAGAAAAGGCTATAAGCATTGTTTTATACAGACAAACACGGTAAGTGGAAAGATGCATCATTTTCTCCTGAAAGAGACAAGGGAAGGAAAGTACCATATGTCGTATCTAGTACCACTGCCAAGTGTCAGGAATATATGGCTAATTGGCTTATGTGATCATGGTAGCTGCATACCACATATTGACAACTACCGTAATTATGTCACTTTCTCCACACTACTAGACTGCTTGCACTAGTTAAAGGCATATGGGTAATAGCCAATGAAAGGAGCTGGTACTGTTATACTGCTAAATATTTTGCATATACAGTATCATTGTTTCTCAGGCTTCCAACCAGGTGAGTTGGAAGACTGGTTCCAAGCTTTCGGCAGCTTTCTCCACTGCCATCTTCTGGGAGAAGTGAACTGAATGGGAAAATATCTGCTTCATATATAGGAAAAGACTGGATATGATAGAATGGGTGGGGGACCAATAGGAAAATTAGAAAATGGAATAATTAAATGGAGAGTTGTGATTGGTCACGAGGAAAAATCAAATATAATGATGTAGTGGGATGTGAAATCGGTCCTTCTCACGACCACTAATTTATTTGGGAGTAAGAGTTGCCAATATTGGCTTCCAGGCAAGGCTAAGTTGTAGACCGCCATCCCTATTGAAGTTTCAGCTTTGCATCTGGATTTCCAAGGACTCTGCAACAATCAGCCCCAGTAGAATCTCTGCCTCCCCAGGATTCTGGTCTGGTCGAATTGAATTTTGTGCCCAGTGTTGACACAATGCTGGGCTACTGCAGACTTGTCTGGGTAATACAGCCTGATGCATCTGTGATGTTCGTTGCATCTTTCCTTTATGGTATAGCCCGTCAGTCCAATGTAAACATCTCCACATTTGCAGGGAATTTGGTAGACGCCTGAAGTGCAAAGGCCCAATGAATCCTTCATGAGGCATACCATTTGCTATATTTTCAGAGGAGGTAGATGGAATGTGCTTTGCTAGAAGCCTGGGTATTTTGATGATTTATGTATAGCGTAGAGCTTTTTCACTGGTACTCACTACTAAATTGTGGTATTTTGTTACCTGTTGGAGCGCTTTCAACCGCATGGAGCGGCCATCTTCAGCAACTGACTTCCGTGGTGTTGTTGTTGTTGTTGTTGGGAAGACATTTCTGGATAACTGTATCGTACAGCGCGTGCGATTTGAATTGTAACTGTTCGTTTAGGATGTTGGTGTTGTCTTGTGTGGTGTGTCTGTATATTTCATATTGTTCGAGTGTGTTGAGTGTGTGACCTTTGTGGTTAATGTGTAGGATTTCCATGTCTGTATTGATGTCTGCGTATTCGTGTCCTGTGGTTATTATATGGTTTGCATAGGCAGAGTCTGTGTTTTGTGTTCAAACAAAACACAGACTCTGCCTATGCAAACCATATAATAACCACAGGACACGAATACGCAGACATCAATACAGACATGGAAATCCTACACATTAACCACAAAGGTCACACACTCAACACACTCGAACAATATGAAATATACAGACACACCACACAAGACAACACCAACATCCTAAACGAACAGTTACAATTCAAATCGCACGCGCTGTACGATACAGTTATCCAGAAATGTCTTCCCAACAACAACAACAACAACAACACCACGGAAGTCAGTTGCTGAAGATGGCCGCTCCATGCGGTTGAAAGCGCTCCAACAGGTAACAAAATACCACAATTTAGTAGTGAGTACCAGTGAAAAAGCTCTACGCTATACATAAATCATTAAGATTATCGCTACAGAATGGACAAAACTCAAGAACTGGGTATTTTGTTTGAAATGGGAGGAAAGAAAGGAATGTAGGATCAGTGGATTCAGTGGTTGGTGGTTGAGTGTCTGTTTTGTTTTATTACCCTTTGGATGTCCCTCTGGCTGTAAGACTTCTGACGGAATGTGGTTTTCAGGTAACTAATTTCTGTTAGCAAGCTGACGGAATCGGAAACTGCTCTGGCTCTATACCTCATTTCTCTGCCAGATGCCAGATAATATTTTGACGAATAATGTAAAGAATAATGTTGGAACTTACACAGTGAAGTGAATCAATATTTCAAAATATATGAGATTGACTTAAACACACTTTATTAACTTCACTTACCAATTTATGGTAGAACGCGTTTCACAGGCCACCGCCTGCATCCTCAACTACATGTCAACTGCGTTCTACCATAAATTGGTAAGTTAAGTTAATAAAGTGTGTTTAAGTCAATCTCATATATTTTGAAATATTTTGAAATATTTTGACGTTCGAGATGGTATGAGCCATGTCATTGGCTGATGTTTTGCTCCATCTGTATACGCCGGTATAGTACCACATTCACACACATTTCTGACTCTAGTGCTGCACATGTTGGTGCAATCACATCATCATAATTATATGAAATTTGGAACATAAGAATGTAGCACATAAAACCTCTGATATGCCATTTTCATAAGAGAACTATAAGGTACCTTAAATTTTACCTCACAACTTCTGAGAACAGAATTCAAATTGAGGAACATCCTGGTACGAGGTAATCAATGACAGAGATTGAATAATAGTAATATTATTATGAAGGTCAGATAGCTTTTGGTTCAATTCCAATGTAATCACAGGATTCATGATTTTTGCTACTATATGTCTGCTATATTGGTGGAGGAATAGATAAATTGCTTAATTTTTTTTTTGTATCTAATGATCCAAAAATAAAAATAAAAAAATTAATCTTATTAAGATTTAGAGAGCTTTTCACTGTAGATTACTTGCCCCAAATAACTATTTATGGGTTGAAATATATATTTATAAAAAATTATTATGACCTTCAGAATATGCATTCCCAAAACCACACAAGTAATGTCAACTGAGAGGATGAGTTGCTAAAAATAGTGAGTTGTAACGACTAAGAGAAGATTCATTCACAACCCACAAATAACTCTATATTTAAATGCTTCCAGTATAATCACAATGCAAAAATTCTACAGTCTAGTATAGAATACTTTGTACAAAGGATATTACTTAATACTTTCTAGAAAAAAACCTGAACTGAACTGTTATTCAGTCTAATGAACCCATCTAATTTGTTTTCCATCATCAAATAATTTTTTCCCTTCCCCTCACTCAACTTTTCATTTTTATTGTGTAAAATAGCAAAAAAATTAGCCTAGTCTTTTAAAACTTTTGAACTGCATTCATATCTACTCTAATGGAAGCCGACAGACAGAACAGTAAGCCAATAGAAATATAACTGTGTCAAGCAGGTATATTACAAACACTCATCGATGGAGGGACAGTTTATGAGTGACTATAACAGAAAGGAATAAAATGACCTGTTGAATATCCATTACCAGTGACATCATTCTATTATTACAAGATCTTAATTGTATAGATAAACCACAGAAATAAGACAAAACACGCTTAATTAGCATCTGATAGTTTCACAAATTATCTGCTACAATATTAAAAAAGAAATAAAGAAGAAAAATCTTCCACTGTTATGAAATGTTGAATTGAAGACATGCCCTGAAAAACAGGCGAAACCTCAAAATTGTTTTTGCTATTTTTTCCACTATTTGTCTTGTTCTGGGCTTTAATAAAGAAAAAATTGATTAATATGTATGTAAGCTTGAAGCTTATGATAACAGAAATTAACAAAATTTCCAGCCTCATTCATTCATGGAACACCATTGTTCTCCATTTTACAAAAAATGTGGATTAGACCGTTTTTCTGAGCATGTCTTCAATTATGGAGTGTTGCATTAATGGGCTCTGCTGTAATAATGTAAAAGCATAAAAACTTTTAAATTCATGCAATTTTTATTTATATGATGACTTTTAAAGAGGAACTTATAGACCATGGGCTATCAATAGCAAACCCTCCCCCCCTCGTGGGATTTTCTGACACACATATTTTTTTGTTGGTATTGTCGTCTAGTTTAAGATTTTAGTTGTTTGCCCCTTATCAATTACAGCATATACCCGGAAAACCACGGAAATCCAGAGAAAATGAGTTTGTTTTAATTTTTTATTGTTCTTTGCCCCTAATATTCCCAGGGAATTTCTGACTCACACATTTTTGTTCGTATTGCATTCTAGTTTAAGGTTTCAGTTGTTTGCCCCTTACAAATTACAACATATCCCCGGAAAACCACGTATATACGGAGAAAATGACTATGTTTTATTTTTAAAATCTTTGTTCTTTGCTCCTAATATTCAATTTTTCTGACTCATATGTTTTTTGTTGGCATTACCCAAGAAATCAATACTAATGATCACAACAAATATGCAACCTTCAATTTCACAAATAACAAGATTTACAAAATTACAAAAGAATTAAAGAAGATTAACATAAACATCGCCTTCAAAACTAATAATAATTTAAAACATAAAATCCATAATAAGATCAATAATCATAATAGCAACAATCAATATGAAAGCTGCGGCATATATAAACTAAGTTGTCAAGACTGCAATAAAGTATAAATCGGCCAGACTGGAAGATCTTTCAAAACAAGGTATAAAGAACATATTTCTGATTTTAGATTTAACAGAAATAAATCTACATATGCAAAACATCTTCTAGACAATCAACATAGCCCTACTACCATAGAAAATTCCTTACAAATTCTACATAAACACAATAAAAGTCTTAAACTAAATACTCTAGAGCAAATAGAAATTTATAAACATAAGAACAACATCATAAATGAAAACACAGTAAACCATAACGCACTTTTTGAAACATACTTTAACCTAACTAGCTAGGAGTGAACTCTCACAATATTCAGTAGTACTCAAGCATTCACCATAGAATGTTTATCTCTCAAGACTATTGGTAAGTCACATATTGTAATTATTCAAAACTTAATAGATAATCTTCTACAACACTCATGTCAACTTAAACCTTCAAGTACAGTTTCTTAATCAATAGCTCCTCTTTTATAACATTTCAATTACCGATTTAACAAATTAAGTACCATATTATTCGTTAAAATATTAAATAACTCATATTTTAAATTTCTACTGGCTAGCATACTACCAATCTCTTGATTATAGTTCTATATTTATCCCATTTAAATTAGTCACATTTTTTATTAACGAAGTTTCTTATCTTATAATTAATTTTACCTGAGATTCTTTTGATATCTAAAATATTCATATTCTAGGCGTGACTGATGATGACGCATATGACGTCGAAATGCATCTCAACATATTGAAAAACAACGAAAGCTGAAGATTACAAGAGATAAGTCACTACACTACTCAAGATCCGCTAATCTATCCCAAGAAGAAGGACCACGTAAATTACAGTTATTCACAATATTGACATTATTATAATTGACTCTTTAGTAATAATAGTTGCACGGCACAAATACAAGAAGAAAGAAGCTAAGTGAATTCCATCCAAGAAGACAAATATTTATGACATACACAGACATCTGTATGCTATTTTAAAACAATTGACAAGTATTAGAATACTTTTTAATCTAAGTTTCATATATGTTTAATTTTAATTCATATTTTAACTATTGTGAAAAGGTCAACTTCGTAATTTTATTACTGATTACTGTAAATAATCTAATTTGACAACACATTGAGCTCAATGTTATTTTAATATACTATCTTATTAAGTGATAGACAAATCCAATACAATAAAAATAAGTTTATAACAACACAATAAAAGCCAAATACAAAACACGTGTTGTTAATTAACTGTTCTCCTTATCTCATGTAGACTTCAGCTGATTGTTTTAATATTTAGTGGTATATACGCGGAACTCATCTAAACATTCAATCTATAATTATACCACTGGAGAAATATGAAGCTCATTAACTAGATGGCAATACCAACAAAAAAGCATATGAGTCAGAAATTCCATTTGAATATTAGAAGCAAATAACAACGATTAAAAAAAATAAAACATTGTCATTTTCTCCGTATATACGTGGTATTCCGGGTTTTCCGGGGATATGTTGTAATTGGTAAGAGGCAAACAACTGAAACCTTAAATTAGATGGTAATATCAACAAAAAATATGTGAGTCAAAAATTCCCTGGGCATATTAGAAGCAAAGAACAAAGACAAATTAAAACAAAGTCATTTCTCCGGATTTCGTTGTTTTCCGGGGATATGCTGTAATTGATAAGGGGCAAACAACTAAAAACTTAATCTAGATGGCAATACCAACAAAAAATATGCGATTCAGAAATTCCCTGGGCATATTAGGAGCAAAGAACAAAGAAAAATTAAAACAAATTAGTTTTCTCCGGATTTTCGTAGTTTTCCGGGGTTTCCGGGTAAATGCTGTAATTGATAAGGAGCAAACAACTAAAAACTGAAACTAGATGGCAATACCAACAAAAAAATATGTGAGTCGGAAAATCCCACGAGGGGGGGGGGGATGGGGGGTATACAGTAGCCCACGCTCTATTAATAGATTTTCAAACTTCTGTTGGTAAAAATATCAAAAGCATGAGCATGACCAATAATACCAATCCTAGTTATCTGTCCACAAATATACTGCAAATAATAAAAAGGAACGGAAGTAGTATGTAGTATACCTTGGCTACACTTATTGACTGTTGCTCCATTGCTTCATGGATGCAAGTGCGATCGTGTTCTCTGATGGAATTAAATTCATCAATACAGCAAATGCCACCATCAGATAGCACTAATGCTCCAGCTTCTAATTGCCACCCTCCATTTTCCTGTAAGGGAAAGGAAATAATACATTATTCGATAACCTACAGTTTTAGTTGCAGTAGAAGGTGAAACTTCTAATAATAATTCAGCAGGGTTCCAACCAACTATTTTGGATACAGAAAGCCAGCGCCAAATAGACTGTGCCAGGCTGACAAACACGGGAAAAGAGAAGTCCATTTCCAATAACTCGGCACCGGAGAGGAAAATCACTTGTTATCAATGTCTAAACCTTTTCAACCCCAATTTCAAAAAGAGTAATTTCAAGTTCGGAAAAAGTAAACCTATATTCGGAAAAAGTAATTTAAGTTTCAGAAAAAGTAAATTTAAATTCAGAAAATGTAATTTCAATTTTGGAAAAAGTAACTTCAATTTCGGAAATACAGTAGACTCCCACTTATCCGAGGTAAATGGGACCAAAAGCACCTCAGATATGTAAAAACTCGGTTAACACGGAAATGAATGTTAGGTTAGAAATGATAAAACATTGTAAATCATGATTCTGTATTATGTACCTTATTGAAAAAAACAATGCACTGTACTGTACTTACACTTACTTTATACAGAAAACCCAACAGAGTTAACAATAATTATAAAAAACTTAGATCATAGAAAAAGTCTACAATAGTTTTCTGGCAAAGCTTCGTTCCTCTCTTCTTTGCCGCAACGTTCCGCCATCGCTTCAGACAGAGCACTTTGTGTGTCGTAGCCTCAGCTTGTTGTTCAATGTATATGCCAATGCTACCTTGATTGATTTGAGCCCATCTGTGTGAGATATACGTTCGGCTGATTCATCTCCACTGTCGTCACTTTCACTTCCTTTATCTTGTTTGTGGTTGACAATGTCAACACTCATTTTTAAAGAATAAAAGAATAACACTACACTCTCACAGTTTCAGTAGCATAAGCATTAGTGAAACAAACAACAAAATGGTGGCCCCCCCACCTGAACATCACAAACACCCCCGACTTCTGCCGACCTCTACTGAAGACTGCTGTGACCAGGGCCGCCGATGTGACTGCATCACACTCTATGTTTTCGGAAGTTGACAACACTACATTACCACAAAGTTGCAATGGATAATTTACCGATCAATTTAGGTACTTCGGTTAACCCAGAAGCTTGGATAATCGAGACTCGGATAAGCGGGACTCTACTATAGCAATCTTTATTTTGGAACAGTGTTAAAATAAACACATAGGCCTAAATTAAATTAATGGTTACTAAAATTATAGCTTCCTAACAGAATAGTTATTGGTAATATAACAATTCTTTGAACTACATAGAATTTAACACCATCTTTTCAGTTCCCCAGTCCAATTTCAGTCCTTTCCGAACACTGTTTTATACATTAATTGAATTAATGATTAATCAAATAAAGAAACTCTGCAGCTCACATCAAAACATAACGTAATAACTGTTCATTGAAATATACAGAATACAATTTAAGTAGGCTCTTTTTTCCATACTTCAGGAATAATGTTCAAACTTGGCTACAAATTTAATCATAATTTTATTGCAGTACAACATTAATGAATCCTTTAATTACTTGTAACTCTAGACAACAGTAACACTTAGTGTATTCTGCCATTAAAATGACAATCATGCCCCACAGTATTATATAGGGGGCCTAAGTAATTTTTAAGTCAGGAAAAAATTAAGAGAGCTATTGTTGCCAATGGCAACAAGTAAATAAGTAATTCGTTTATGTTGTGTACTAACCCAGAAAGAATTCAAACATAAGAGGTTTGCTGATGCTGCAATACAGATTATCACCACTCTAATTTGTCTTCATGCTGTCAACCATGTGCAGAAACATCCTGCTGCTATGCGAATGGACAACATACCCCTAGGAAACTCAAGAGAGGGTGTTAATTTCTGTGGAATTCAAAGAATTGTTATATTAGAAATAACCATTCTATTAGGAAGATATCTTTAGTCACCATTAATTTAATTTAGGCCTACAGTATGTGTTTATTTTAACACTGTTCCAAAATAAAGATTACTATTTCCGAAATTGAAGTTACGCCTACTTTTTCCGAAATTGAAATTACTTTTTCCGATTTATATTACTTTGTTCTGAATTTGAGGTTGAAAAGGTATAGAATATGTAAAATTTATTGTTATTGTCATGGAGTCTTAGTTTATTACATACATTTCTATAATACAACGTTTTCCTTATTCCTGATTTGAGGCAAACCGATTTTGAAGGAAAATAACTAGCTCCCATGAGTTGAAAAAAAGAGAGTGTATTTTTAGTTTCTCTAAAAACATGCTGAATTTGATAATGATAGGTGAAATAAACACATAAAGATACTGAATATAAGTTTGTGTTCCATCTGGTTGTTTTAAATACATTTTGTATTTATGTGGTTCATCACAAAATTGTGCCTCTATAAATCATTACAAATTTTCTAGAACATGTAGATTTAATTTGTATTAAATTTATTGTAATTTGTGTTTAATATATTTATACATATAATTTGCTATAGTCACAATGAGTACATAAGTATACTTTTTAATAACCTTAATATCGAGCAATTACAGCTTTTTCCTTACCCTCACTGCAGAAACAGTTAAACCAGCTGAAGTTGATCCTACACCTGTAGTGAAGACTGAACGTGTACAAACTCGTGAAACAAATCGTAGCAAATGGGATTTGCCTGTTCCTGGATCACCAACGAGTAAAAGGTGAGATTCACCTCTGATGCGACACCCTGATTGCTCTTCTCTATGAACTCCTCCACACAGCACAACAGCTATAGCAAGCTTCACAAGGTATAGTCCATAAACCTGCAATCACATAATATGTAACTTTCAACATGTTTACATGATGAACATGCAACAAGGATATCTCTTGATTGTTTAAAGTAGTTCATTCAGATATAGGGAAGGCCAGAGATAATATTGCACTGCAATAAGGCAGCCAGCCTTTATCACAGATTTTCTATGCGACCTTAGATCATGAAAGATCAGTTGCAGCCAAGCTAGGGTGGGGCACCAACAATCATGGTGTTCAAGTGTAAATTACAATAAGACTTGTTACGAAACAAACAGATTTTTTTATAATTTTAGACTTGAGTAAAAAGAAAATTGTGGAGCTTGTTTCCAAAAGGTACCAAATCCATCTGAACAAATTTTACAGGAAATGAAAAAAACGTTATACAGTTGATAAATTATACTGATATCGATAATTCATTCCTTACATATGCAGATAGACCTAAGAATCATATTTACATAAGAAACTAAGATATTCATTCATTATTAAGCTGTTTATCAACAAAACAAACTTGGATTTGGTACTTTTTGGCATGAAAATGTCAATTTTAGAAATAGTTACAACTCATTAAAACAGATTAAACTGATTAGGCCTACCTAATATCCTTAATTGCAGCTAATTATACTACATTATAAGTTAATGTGATACACCTATAAAAAACAAGAGCAAAACAATAAAAAATTACTTGATCCTACTTGATTTTAAAAACAACAATACACAACTAACAGAATCAAGTTTCTGGAGCTTGTCTTAGCTTCATATAAACAATAAAGTTCCTACTCATCATAAAAAACAGAAACATTTTCACTGCCATTTTCTTCCACACACAAGTTGTTGGCACTGAATGCCACTGAATGCCAGTTCACCCTTTTAAAATCAGGACCTAGAACATGAACTGTTCCTACAGTTGCAAAAATTTCATCATATTGCTCAGGTAATAAGATGGTTTTTATTTTCCTTAACTTTTTCTCCACAATGCCAAAGGACCTGTCAGCAGGCATCTGGTAGACACTGGTTCATATTTTGAAAGAAAGCTTTAGCTCTATGTTTGTGGACAAGTTTTTCTACAAGAAACTACAGGCATGTGACGTCACTTAGCCAATGAGAAGCAAGAACGCTCTATTACGTAATTGTTCGACCATAATTTGGTACTTTTTGTCACGAAACTGTGGAGGGATGTGGTACTTTTTGCTACAAAACTCAATCTTCCAAGCCCTCTAGCAATGGAATTTGGTACTTTTTGGTGATTTTAACCACTGATTATGATTGTTAGGCTAGTTAAGAATGTGCTGCCACCTTTAACTCATTTTTCGAATTTTTTGGATTTGGTATCTTTTGGAAACAAGCTCCTCAATTACTCTCAAATTTGAATGTATATAGAGTTTTTATAGACAAGAGTTTTATGATTAACTCAAAATAATTGTAAATAGGACAAGTATACTGAAATAATTTAAATCTTTTAACCTAACGTAATATATTAACTGGAGAGAATTGTAATTGTACTATTATTGTATTGTATTATTGTATTTATTGTAATTGTACTTAATACAGTATATAAATTTTAGAAATAATTTTTTAAAAATTGAATGAATTATAAATTGAATACTTGACGAGTCTTTGTAAGACAAGTATTTTTAGAATGACATAATGTCCTTTTATCAATATAAACAAGCAAATTTATACTAAGATATTTTTAAACTTTGAATCTAACTCAATAAGTGTAAAAAAAAAAAAAAAAAAAAAAAAAAAAATTAAACTACATTTTTGAGTAAAGAAGGGATATAATAAATTAGACACTAAACATTATATTATCATTTTATGTACAAGAATCTATAATAAAATTGATATATATACATCACAAATCTTGGCAAATTCGGACTTAGGTTCGTTAATGTGGTAAGATAACACTAGTATATAGGCGGAAAACCTTCTAAGGATTGAATTTATACTATACTACTTGAAATTTAGCTGAGCTTCATAATGAAGTTTATTAATAATGGTGTTCACAAGTTAAGAGAATGTAAAGTGTTAGGATTTCTTAGTTATCACAACTCCTGGACACCGCTTGCCATATATTCTTAGCTCCTAGTGCTTGGTGGTCATTTTAAGTCCAATATAACTTTTTATTGAGTGCACTGTTAAATAAAATTAGACAAAATAGATTAGATTAGATTTATTTAGTCGACCTGATGTACACATATTAAGCATGGGACACGTCAAAACAATTACAAGTTAAAGAATACAGTACATATTTATTTCAACATAAAATACGCGTAGTATGAAATTTACAACATCAAATTTCAACATTATTTTTTTATTTTTATAGATTTTTTTTTTATAAATTTTTTTTATCATGCTTTATATATTTGTGTTCAGTGATTACGATGTTTCACACAAGGGCTGTTCAATAAAGAATGATCATAATATTTTTTACAGTCAAAATTTCTCGTGCTCTAATTTAAGCTTATGATACTCTATTAGCTTAATGTGTAACAAACAAGTATTAATTTCATTGTTTTCGCTCATGGTTCCCACCTGTGAGAGGTTTGCAACCTGAGACAAAGTCAGTATCGTCTATGACAATAATGGAGGTGACGAATGGTATGCTGCTATGAATTTCTACATTTGTCGCAACAAATCTTCAGCTGAGGCCTATACAATGTTACAGCATGGAAACTCTGTTCTTTCTTACAGTATAGCTCGAAAATGGTTTAAATTGTTTAAAAATGGGAGACAATCAATTTCAAAGGGAGGTGGACCCGGTGCTCTGGTATTTTGATATTCATGGAACAGTTTATCAGCATATCATACCTGCACACACTACAGTACCTGGGCAATACTACAGAAATGTACTGAAAATTCTGAAAGACCACATCAGGCGCAAAAGGCCACATATCCATGAAACAAGCTGCATGCTGCACCATCAAAATGCATGGTTGCATATTGCAAATGTTGTTGCCGAATATCTTGCAAAGTGCGTTGTTCACCCACCCTATAGTCCGGATTTAGCTCCATGTGGTTTTTTCTATTCCCTAACCTGAAGAAACACCTTCCTTGGAGGCATTTTTCATCTTCAGAAGCAGTAGTGAAGGCAATCCTGAAAGACATGTACAAAATGGTTTCCAGCATGTATTTGCAGACTAGCAGAAACGTTGGGACAAGTGTATCATATCCAAAGAAGACTACTTTGAGAAGGACCATCAAAACTTTGAAGATGAGTAAAGGTATGCTGTCAAAAAAAAAATATATATATATATATATATATAAGTTATGATTTAAGCCAAAAATAGACAGACGCCAGACAATAAAGAGGGTATTTACAGATGAAGAGCGACAGAGAAGATCGGAACGCATGAAAAACTACTGGGCAAATCGGAAAGGAAGACCGAGAAATGATTGACTGAAGTGGTCCAATGAGGCCGTAAAAGCAGAAGAAGAAGAAGAAGAATATAAGTTATGATCATTTTTTATTGTACAGTGAGTCCCACGAAAGAATTGGCCAACGTCGCGGGTTTCTGTATCACGGTGGGCATTGCTCCAACTCCCAAGCGATTGGGTGAAATATCTACGCTAATAAAGCCACGATCGGTGTAATGATTTAGGTTATCACATTTACAGTTAAACTTACAATGAAAATAACCACGTACCTCATCACAAGAGATGTTGAAAATTTTCTCCTCTTGCATCCACACATTACTGGCACCTTTTTAGGATTTTTTTTTCACGCGCTTAAGTTCAGTTTCCGAGACAGAGTTAATTTCTCATGTGATAGGCCTATGTGATATTGTCTTTTTAGGAAATTTCACACAGGTGCCAGTACTGTGTGGATACAAGAGGAGAACATTTCCAACAACTCTTGTGATGAGGTACGTGTTTATTCTCATCGTAATTTTAACTGTAAATGTGAGAACCTGAATAATTACACCGATCGCGGCTTTATTAGCATAGATATTTCACCCGATCGCTCGGGAGTTGGAGCTGTGCCCGTCGCGTCGCAGGAACCCGCGTCATTGGCCAACTCTTGCGTGGGACTCACTGTATAAATTATAGGGCAATAAAAAATTGCTTGGACAAAAGATATATATTTTCTATATAATTTGACCCTCCTGAACATTCCATTCCATATCTAGCATCCACAAATGGCCCTAATGATTTAGGTTATCACATTTACAGTTAAACTTACAATGAAAATAACCACGTACCTCATCACAAGAGATGTTGAAAATTTTCTCCTCTTGCATCCACACATTACTGGCACCTTTTTAGGATTTTTTTTTCACGCGCTTAAGTTCAGTTTCCGAGACAGAGTTAATTTCTCATGTGATAGGCCTATGTGATATTGTCTTTTTAGGAAATTTCACACAGGTGCCAGTACTGTGTGGATACAAGAGGAGAACATTTCCAACAACTCTTGTGATGAGGTACGTGTTTATTCTCATCGTAATTTTAACTGTAAATGTGAGAACCTGAATAATTACACCGATCGCGGCTTTATTAGCATAGATATTTCACCCGATCGCTCGGGAGTTGGAGCTGTGCCCGTCGCGTCGCAGGAACCCGCGTCATTGGCCAACTCTTGCGTGGGACTCACTGTATAAATTATAGGGCAATAAAAAATTGCTTGGACAAAAGATATATGTTTTCTATATAATTTTACCCTCCTGAACATTCCATTCCATATCTAGCATCCACAAATGGCCCTAACCCAAATTTCACAAAATGTTAGTTCCGTATTCCACAACTACACATCCAATTAATGGCACATTTCAATTAATATGCCATTCTTCTGCATCTGTTTTGAGTGTGCAAGAACATTAATGTAGTTCTGCACATTGTCATGCATGTTCTTTTGAACAATTTTTTAGGTCTGTCTTGGCATTTCTTGACTTGTCCTCCTTCCACTTTGGCCTTACGAGTGTATCCCAGACTTAAAGTTTTGCCCTTGGTGGGCTGAGGAAGCTTACCTGAGGACAAATAGATGCCAAAATATGATTCCTCCCAACTAAAGGATGATGGTTGTGAGTTTCCCAGTAATTAGAAAATTCCTCTCGGGTTTCATTTGTTACCAAAACAGTTGATTGCTGGTCGTTAGAAACTTGTAGGTGATTAGCTTTCAACACCAACTCAATATCACAGCGATTTCCATTATTTATTCGTTTCCATCGTCTCATTACAGTTCCACTAAAACAAAGAAACATAAAAATTAGTAAACAAACTGCATGGATGTATGTAAATTGATATCATACTTTTTTTTTACATATCCACTGAGTACAAAGTAAAAAACAATTGAGAGAGGACGTGTGTAGACAGAGCTCCTGTCGATTTGGGTAAAAGTGACATAAGGGACAATTGGAGTTGAAATAGCCGTATCGTATCGTAGTATCACAGCCATTCCATAGCCTGGATCATACTTATTGTTCAAACTACTAGGGTTGTTACACTATCATTGGCCATTCACATCTTAGCTACAATCTAATACTATCCATCCAGTCTTCAAAGGTTCTATTCTGATATTCAGGAGTCATCTTTTATGGGCCTTAAAAGGGAACTGTATGGGTTGTCATGTTGAAATCTCCCCTCAAATTTTGCTTATTGATAGGTCTTCATCATAGATAGATACATGCAAAATATTAGCAGCGCATATAAAATTTCAACGGATGAAAATGTGTTTGTTATGTTCCATAAGGGTAAGTAATTAAGTAGGTAAGTAAGGGTAATTAAATCACGAAGGATGAAATGGGCTGGACATATTGCATGCATGGGGAGCAAAGTCATATCTCAAAAGCATTGAATGGGAGACCTGAAGGGAAAAGACCACTTGGAAGACTTAGACTTAGGTGGGAGGACAATATTAGGATAGATTTAAGGGAAGTAGGATTTGCGAGGAATGGTTGGATGGAGTTAACACAGAATAGGTTGAATGGCAGGTCCAGGTAAGCATGGCAATGAACCTTCGGGTTCCATATAATAGATAATATTCCTTTAGCTTGCTGAGGAAGTGTCTATTGCCATTGAGTAAATAGGTAAGTATATTAAATTTTTGGTCACGGCTTTGAGAACTACTGCTATACACACCAGTATGTATAATGTTTACATTTATTATGTTAAAGGTAATCTTTGTATGGCAACCTGCTGTGGCAGCAGGGAGATTACACAATTTAAAAAATATGAATAATTTTTTTATTTTACATCAATTAATTAAATGCTTTCATAAAAATAAATAACAACTTACCATATAACAGTGTCATCCCCAGGTTTACAAGAGTCCACTAAATCATCTTCCAGCGTAATCCACATTGATCTAGGAATAGATCCTATTTTTAGTTTTGTTACTTGTTCCTGGAGATATAACAAATGCAATTTAATGTACTACTTTCTGTTTTAGGATTATAATGTTCATGATTACATCCGTATTCCTCAACTGGTTCAGTACAGAACACTGCCACCAATTTGTGTGGATTGAGTACCAGTGGTACAGATGAGAATTGTTTAGTGTGATTAATTTACAAACCCTGCAGGTACTTTAAAGACTATAGATTATTAATAAATGAATTAATGCATAATATGAAGTAGGCCTACAGTAAAAGCTCCTTATTTGCGCTTCCTTCATTCACGTTTTCACTATTCGCGGATGAAAAAAATGCGACCCAATTCCTATATTCGCGGCTAAAAATTTCTTTCTTTGCGGATCTAATAATAATAAAAAGATTCCAATAGGTATCCAACCCAATATCCTTTGTAAATGCCGTCAAATGGACTAATAAAAAAAAGTAAAATACAGTACTGTACTGTAGATCTTATTACAACTTTGCCTTTGTTGTTAAATGATATCGCCAAGGACTTTGACATAAGCCGCCTTCGCCGCGATCGGTGTTTTTGAGAATGTAAACAAACAGAATGAAAGCAACTTTATTACTCAATGAATAAAGTATATTTTTAAATGTTGCTGTTCCGTTCTATGGTAAAAGCCGCTTTGCGTGTTTTATTGTTTCGTCTTTCACATTCGTTACAAAAATGGAAGTGGCATTGTCATTATGGATCGAAGACCGCAACCAAAAAAGGGTGCCCCTGAGTGGTCCAATGGTCCAGGAGAAGGCAAAGCGTCTTTACGCTCATTTTAAAGAACCTGATGGTAGTTGTAGTGGTGAATGTACAGGTGGAGGATTTCAAGCATCGGAAGGTTGGTTCAAAAACTTCAATTAAATTGATTTTTTTACTGTACTGTATATATTTGTTTTTTTTATTTTGTCACCTAGGAACGTATCCCCTATAATCTCATATAAATTACCATTCCGTATTCACGGTTTCTGTATTCGCGGCATATTTATGGAACATATACCCTGCGAATAAGGAGCTTTTACTGTATATAAATAGTGGAAAATACTTTTAGTGGAAAGTACATTTTATCAGTAATTTCATTATCATTATTTACTTTACCTATGAAGAATTTATTTTACCTGGATTTTGATTTCCTGATAATCTTTGAAATTAAAGGTGTCTGTTTGCTTTATGGGAGAGAAATTATTTCCTCGACAACCTTCAGGATTTGTACAGTGTGTAGGATTGTTGATAATGTAATATTGCTCATAATCAGCCTGGAAAAGAGAAAAAGTAACATTTATTATTCCTTAAATATATTAATAACATCATTTACATTAAGAAAACATTTTTTATTACAGTCCTTAAAATTATCATACTAGAATATGTTCATATTTAACACTGGTGTTACATTCTCTTATGTATAACAAGCAGAGTATTAGGACTGGAGCCTTTATTAAATCATAGGGAGAGGATCTCTATATGACCAATGGCAAAGCAGTTAATGAGACATCCTAACAATTCATACTTCCATAACAAACAGCCATAAAGTCTCAAATCACAATCCTTACAAATGTTAAACACAAAAATAAGGAATGTTATACTAATGGTTTAATGATGCTTTTTAAATCGTTGGCAACATAGCCTACTTAAAACCTGATTTTAAATTGCAACACACAATCACAAGTGTAACAGATTTCCAAGCTTTAGATTTCATAGCAAGCCTTCTTGTGACTTCTTCTTTTTCCTTATATCCCATGCCGTTAGGCACAAGGGTATTCTCATTCTGTCCATCTCCCACACTCTGACCTGTTTTCACACAATCTGTTCATTTCCATCATTGTTTTCCCATGCTTCTGTCCAATTCTTTATTCCATGTTTTGTTTCTGTTGCTGTCGTCTTCATGTGGATTTGTCTAGTCTGAGGCTATTATTGTGTCTCTGAATCGCTTATACCTCCACATAGGTGATTAGCCCAATGTAGAGTGGTTACCTCAAAGTTCTTGAACTAAGATGGTTGTCTCATCCGAGGGTTTAGCGGTGCGGGGATAGTGGAGTGAAGGGAGAGTGGGTGATGTCAGTCATATCCATCCATAAGAATAGTCCCTTTAATTTAGTATGTATTCACAAGTATTAGGTATTCGTTCATATTTTGTGGTGTATTACAAGCATAAAAATGCCTGGATTAAGGTGTGCAGTGACTGTTTTCCGAAACTTCAATGATAAGAAGAAAGGCATGGATAATTCATAATTCTGCATACTGAAGGATGAGAAAATTTGAAAACAATGGATTGTTGCTTGCCGGAAGAAAGACAAATTCAATCCCGATTTTGAGCAGAATTTGTTCTGTCCACTTTACAGAGCACAGTTTTACGTGCGACTTAAAATATGAACTTCTTCAATTAATACCAGGAAGGAAGTTAAAACCTACAGGTATGATTTAAACATCAACTTTTTTCATGGATTAGGAATTTGTATTTTGTATGTTTATTTTATTTTACCGGGCTTTATTTACTTATTTTTTACAGCTGTGCCAACATTACAATTAAAACCATGGGACATGGAAGAGTCAACCTTTGAACAACTCTGGGCTCTTTGACATCTTCAGTCATCATTGGGAAATTTAAAGCTCATATTTAACCATTCCTGCATTCCCTTTTTTCTCTTTGATGCATTTCTATGCTCCTTTGAGAATCTTTGGCTATATTCGGAATCTTTTATCTTTCTTGGGCCCTCTTTAACTCACCTCACTACCCTTCTGACATCTTCCGTCCGTTTCATGTCCACTCATGGACCTCTCTGCAGTATCTTCAGACAAGCATTTTCATGACATTTAATTCCCAATTTTTTTTCCAAATCCCCTCTTTGTTGAGGAAAATATAAAGCTTTGCTTTTAAAGGGGTATAGCCTAAGTAAGAGCATCACATATATTTAATCATTGCCAAGACAAACTACAGTTGTGTAATTCTAAAATTAGGATTCATGTCAGGTATTAGGTGCACAAGTGTTAAGTTGAGATGTGAAAGTGCAACAATAAAATGATCTTAGCTTACGTGTTTGTGCTTGCAATGCACACCTCCATGGATGACTTGGAAAGGTGGTCAGAATTTATAAGTTTCTATAAAAATAGACATTGTAGCTGTCCTCAAATTCTGAGATACTAGACAGGCACAGGAGATCCTCACCTTAACAGCCTGTGCATATTTGCATTTTGAGCAAACATAATCTCTCTGGAATTCCAACATTTTTGATGTGGATATTTTAACCACTGTTCCAGACACTCTGAGAAAGCAGCCAACATCTTCATTGCGTGGAAAAACGGTACGGTGGAGTTCAGGACATACTGGAAGTGCTACAACAATCAAAGAATTGAGTAGTACAATCTTTCTGAATAGACTTAAATATTATGCCATAAACTAAAAATGAATGAAAAAAATACATACCAGTTATTCGAGCATGTACATTAAGTTTAACGGTAAGCCTGGAATCTCCAGCTTGAGGATGGTTTGCTAAAAGAATTTTCTGTGCTTGAACTAGGGCACGATCACACAATGGTAGTACATGACTTGAATTAGACAGAATACCATCTCCCAGTAGCGTACTTATCTCAAATAAACCAACAAAACTGTAAAAACAAACACCAGTCTACATAGTATGTGACATATCAACACATAAGTTTATCTCTTATTATAATATGTATCTACTACAGGTACTACAGAGTGTAAGCCATCTTCAGCAATTGAGTTCCATACTGCAACCGGGATTAGAAAGGTGTTTTTGTATGGTTGGTCATTCAGTGGTTGTGATTTGTATTTTTTTAAATTCATCTTTATTTTTATTCTTTTGATCATTGAGGCTAAATTAGGAGAATGTTCAGGTTCTGTGTATTTACCGGTAGGTCATGCAACTATTGACTGTCAAGTATTTTCTATTGTTGGTGTATTTTTATAGCATAAGTGATTTTCAACTGATGTTAATTTAAATGAATATGATGCAGGATGAAGTAGCAAGGATGAGTAATGATAAGTAAATATCCAATTTGGCATTTGCCTTTACAACTGGTGAAACCATGAAAAAACCCTTGTCAAATTGGCTGGCCAAGGGATTTGAACCTGGAACCTTCTGAATGCAATACCAAGACATTATCATCTCGGCCACCTCACTTGGTTGATTTGTATTGTAATTGTTCATGTAAGATGTTAGTGTTGTGTGGTAAGTGTCCTTGAGTATCCAGAGGAAGGAGGGAAGTGTATGTATGGTATATTTCATATTATTTTGGCTTGTTGAGGGTGTGACCTTAGGGTCTAATCTGTAGGATTTCAATTTCTGTATATCTACCTAATAAACACAGTTTACAAATATGCAGACATCACATTGAACCCCACACATTAGCCCCAAGTCACACCTTCAACACACTCAAACAATATGAGTAAGCACACCATGCAGAACAACACTAATATCAAACAATTACAACATAAATCACATCTTCATCTCAATCGGCTGAAATAACCAAAATGATCCTCCAACTAAAAACACTTAACAAAAGAATTGCACTCCAATGGATAGCATCTCATTGTGGAATTCTGGGAAACAAGAATGCTGATGTTTTAGCCAAAAAAAAGGCAGCACAGCTGCTTACAGACCTGTCATCAAATCCATATTCCACTCTGTAAAAATATTTACCAAATTCACATCTAAGGACATCAACAAACAAAACCTGACAACGCAATCTCAAGGGCAAAAAAATGGAACTCCCTGTATCAAAACCCACAGATAATTCCTGATCTACCATTCAAATCATCTGTAGCTGCCTTTAGATTGGCGACAGGCCATGACTGCTTAGCGAAACATCTGCATAGAATTGGAATATTTCAGTCCCCAAATTGCCCACTGTGCAATTCAAATCAAGAAATGGACTCAAAACATCTCAAAACATGTACTTCAGTGGTTAAATATGAGAATATCTATGAAAAATTTTGGAGTGCAAGAGGACAAATGACTTGTTGTCAAACGTCTGGCATTAGAAAACAACAACAACAACATAAAATCACATACACTGTAGTCTACAACCAATTGTACAAAAATATCTTCCAAATTGCAAAGCAAGCAATCAAATTTCTTTATTCATAAATACACAAAGTGTAACTTACTTGGAATATTGTCATTATTACATAAACTTAAAACCCTGCTAAATAATACAATTGTAATTACAATTACTTGAATTATAAGTTATTAGCAATGAAATACATTAACCACTTTACTAGTAGCTTATACTAGCCTATATTTGATTTTTTCCCTCAATCTATTCCATAAAATTCCTCACAGTAAACAAGCAGTCAGTTCTTAACATATTTTTTATTTTAGTTTAAAATATTGTATTTTGGAGCCTTATATAAAGGCATAAAAGAAGATCATATATAGCTTGTCCCAATACAGGACTCAGATGCTAAAAATGGCCACTTACATGGTTGAAAGAGTTCCACCAACCACTTACTGGTAGTAAGTGTCACCATTAATGTTAACAAATATTAATAAAACGACTTGGTATTTTTAGTCATTTGAAATACATATATATGATACTAATATACCAAACACAAAATATTCAACTTCACTATTGTAAGTAGCTACTCACTAAAAGAAAATATGTTTCAAAAGCATCTGCTCTCATTCACAGTTAAGTTTCCACTCCAATGAGATAAATAGTAAATAGGCCTATCAATGATAACATAAATCGACTCTTAAATGCAGTGGATCTTAGCTAACCTAAACTGACCCCTTAATGATAATTGCCACAAAGCAAGATCAAAACATGGCCTAGAAACATATTAGAAAAATTCCAATTTTGCAGCAGACAATGAGAGTGATGAAAGACAACTTATGCCCACATAACAAGTCCAATGCAACTAGAACCAGTTATAAACTAAATTAAATCCAGCACTGGCTTTCTATTCCCAAATACGCGAGTTCTATCTCAACCCAGGTCGATGGCATATAACAATGGTTGAAGCCATAATCCTTGATGGGGTACGTACAATTCATAGTATGTGATCTGTTTATTTTCAGTGTGAAGCTGGGAAGCAGGATGATCAACTATAGCACCATGTAAAATAATTTCTACTCCATTCTATGTAAAATAATTACACTCCATAAGATTGAATTTAGCATTCCTATCCATTATTCTTCTTTGAATCTCTAAATTTGTTGTTGCATCCTTTTGTATAATAGACCCTAGATATTTAAAATATTCAACATGTGCAATTTCTTCTGTATTACATACTAACGTTTCTTCCAAATCCATTGTCAAATATTCAGTTTTATTGAAATTTATTTCTAATCCCCATAGCCTGTACTCTTCTACTAACTTTCTGATTATATATGACGCATCATCTGTATCCCAGTGATTATTACTTGATCATCCGTGAAAAGTAGATTATGCAGGTAGTAATCTGGATGAATTTGAATTCTCATATATTGACATTTCCTAGTCCAGTTTTGAAGAGCCATATCTATATATATATTTTGAACAATGTCGGACAATTTAGGACAAAAAACAGATGTATCCCAAATCTTGAAATTAATTATCAAACACAAATCATAGAAGAAATTAGTAATGTAAAATTTTTAGGACTACAAATTGACCAAAATCTTGACTGGAAGACACACATAGAAATGATAAGTCCAAAACTGAATTCAGCGTGTTTTGCTTTACAAATTTTGAATAATATATTACAACAGGCAGCCTTACTTATGGTATATTTTGCATATTTTCGCTCGGTAATGAGGTATGGAATCATATTCTGGGGTAACTCTTCCCATAGGGAGAAAATATTTAGATTACAAAAACTGGCAATAAGAATAATATGTGGAAAGAAAAAAAATCCCTTTAGGCAGGCCTACAGGCGGAGGTAGATTTCGAAGTGCTTTTGGTTTAATTTATTGTCGCTGCATGGTAAACCTGCAGTAAAGAGGAAGAGCCTACAATCATTTGTTTTGACAACAAGAATAGGATATAATATTCTGGGAGGCCGTGCACAAGATCAGCAATGAATAAAATTAGCAAAGCCGCTAAACAAGACAAAATTATGATATTATAATAATTCTTTTAAGTGTTATTATTTTCAAACATTAAAATCTCGCGTCATATGAGAGCTATCAAGAAACTATTTATTGATTTGTAGAGTACTCATCAAGAGCTTTTCAACGATACCCCACAAAACGTGGTTTCAAAAGTTTCGAATTTTCATCCCCCACCCCCACCCCCACCCTCACTCGAACCCCCGAATTGTTGGTGTCACTGTGAACTCCATAGGGAGTACTCTAATTTATTCAAACAAAGTTTCCCTCTATACTTCATAGGGGCCGAGATATAAATGTTTTAAAATTTCAACCCCCTCCCCTGACCACCCCCTTGGGCCAATTTTGCCCATTAACGAACTTGTCCGAACTATTGGGCCTAGAAATAACATAATAAAATTTGGTTCAAATATCTTCAAAATTACGGCCGCTATCGTGTAAAGATATATGTATATAAATATATATATAAATATCACAAAATTTTTTTTTGAACGGGCGGTGGTTTCGTACTTAGGGGAGCATGAAACGTAAAGATATGAAAGAATTTTTCGAAAATCATAAAGTGGTATCCATTGCAATAGGTAGATTTTTCTTCGAAAATCTACCTAAAAAGGGAATCTTGTAAACCGCTATTTGAAAAATTAAAAGTCCTCACTCTTACAGGGGAGTATATATACTCTGTTATGTGTTATGTAGGGGATAATATTGATAAATTTCAAACTAATTTTAGTGTACATGGATGTACTACCAGAAACATGAATGATCTACACAGACTAACTAACTCGTTAAAACTCTTTCAGAAGGGTGCTTATTATTCTGCAATACAGATATATAACAAGCAACATTAAATTATTATGTAACTTATTCAAAGAAAAAGCAAACCTTTTAAAACATCTGTTAAGAATTAATGAATTTCATGTTGTTCCTATGAGGGTAAAGTTATACAATCACGTTCAATATTACCACCTTATTCCCTCAAAAAAATCAAACTTAGGATTGCTTGAGAATAATTGTTTTTGAAAAAACAAAAGAGGTCTATATATAAAAAGCAAAATAAAATCAGCCAACTGACCCCAATAAAGGAAGATAACCACAATAAAAAATACGCTATCTTTAATTATACTGATAATAAGGTACATCAGATAACAAAAGTGCTTAAACAGAACAACTTTAAAATAGCATATAAAACAAACAATAAACTAAAAAATAAATTGCACCAAGTAACTAATAACAAGACTGATGAATTTAGTGAGAACGGTATATACAAACTAAAATGTGGTAGTTGTGATAATGTTTACATCGGACAAACTGGTCGAAAATTTAAACAAAGATTTCAAGAACATATTTTAGACTACAGAACTAATAAACAAAGATCGGCATATGCAAAACACCTATTGAACAAAAAGCATCAATCGAACAATATAGAAAAAACACTTGAAATTATACATAAACATAATAAAGGACCCAGACTGAATTCCCTAGAATCATTTGAGATATACAAGCACAAACATAAAATTATAAATGAGGATCCGATTGAATATAACCCTCTGTTTGAATTCATTACAGAACGCACCCAATAGCAATAAATTCATATGCTCGCGAGTTTAGTCACTCAGTATGTTGATTTTCAGCAGCGGGTCGGGTTAGTGAATGCTTCAAGGTTAGTAACATTTATACGTATTTAATCACATAAATTTTTAGTTTTCTCATAATTTCCTCAGTGTTAATATTCCACTCATTCATTTAGGAACTGAAGATGGCTCATCTTGGGCCGAAATGCATCTTCCATTAAAGAAAAACGACAAAGATTCAAGAGAACAATAAGATATTTCAGCTGTATAACTTCAGTCAAGAATACCGAACTCCAGCTACAGTGTTTTTTCCAGTAATCGTACTTTAGTTACAATTAATAGTGAACTGACTCACCTGAAATATATAATTAATATTCATCATACCTAAGTACATATTTTACATATGAAGTGAATCAAACTGTGAATAGATAACATACTTCACAGCATTCAGTGTATATGTTTTCAGGACAACATTTTTTAATATATATGTAACTCAATAGATTTTACTTTTCAAAATAGTTTAGAATATTATTGACAAACCAAGTTTTAACATACCATATTTTATATATCATTTGGTGAAGTTTTTTATGTTAATACTGGTGTATATAACCTAATGGTTTTTAATTTTGTGTACTATAATAGGCCTAGATCTATTTTAGAATAATATTGACAAGGCAACGTTTTAATCTACTACATTTATACATATCACTTTGGTGAATTTGATTTTTTAATATAAACAGCTATATAATTTTAAACATCATTTTTATAACTTATTGACTTGGCTTTTTATAGGGTCATATACAGATGCACAATTAATAAAATAGATTAATTACTGAAATATCTTATTATTATTCTCAAGCAATCCTAAGTTTGATTTTTTTGAGGGAATAAGGTGGTAATATTGAACGTGATTGTATCTGTTAAGAAGTTTTTAATAACTTACACCTTCTACAATTTGGAGGAATATTTCCAGCTTGGCAGCAGGGAATCTGATCGCAGACATCCAACAGACGCTAGAGAGAAGCCACGAGAAGCTATAGCCTATGTAGTTCTAGTAGACTACTCAAAGGTATTCGACCTAGTGAACCGTCGGATTCTTATGAGAAAATTGGAATCACTAGTGGGAAAGAGTAAGATGACTAGGCTGGTGTCCAATATACTAGCAGAGAACTATGTCCAAGTGGACGACAGTGTGGGGAGATCCGAGTGGATTAGCCAGATGAACGGGGTCCTACAGGGGTACCCTCTTAGTCCCCTGCTATTCAATGTCTTAACTCAGGATGTAGGAGAGAGCATTAGGAAGAACACAAGGACGAGGCTATATATGTACGCTGATGACATGGCGCTGGCATTGGAATACATAGAGGACCTGCAGAAAGCAGTCGATCAATTAGCACAATGAAATAAAAATAAATTAAGACAAGACGGAAGTAGTTGTGTTTCGAAGAGGCGGGAGACCTGGAGAAAAATACAAAATAACATGCAACGGAAAGACACTGCAGATAAGAGGACACTGTAAATATCTAGGACTGACAATTCAGACAACAGGAAGATGTTTTTCGATATACACATAAAGGAAAGACTAACAGCAGAAATCCGCGCAATATACGACATCCAGAACCCAACGCTAATGTCACTGAACACTGCGATGAGGTTGTTTGAAGCAAAAGTATGCCCCACACTCAGCTATGGACTAGAGCTTATATGGGAACACCTAACATTGAAGCAGATGAGATCAATTGAAGGACTTAAAGCTAGATTTCTCAAGAGGGTTCTGGGAATATCAAAGTCCGCTCCCTCGAGACTAGTTTATCTACTCAAAAGAGAAACATATTTTGTAGACGATCTGAGGCATCAAACATTACTACTGACTACGAGCAGCTACAAAATGCTACTTGCAGAGTTAGAACACAAGAAGACTGAAATATGGGAGGAGTTCTACTCGACGGAAGCAATGATCAATCGAGAATGGACGGAGACAAATTATGAGATGAGGCGCATTGTGACAGGTTTAGCAGTCCATGGGTTTCATCACAGGATGTGCACGGATAACACGTTCCATGACCCAAGGGACACATGTATTTGCAGATTGTGCGATAAAAAGTGTGAAAGGTATCATATGGAGAAGTGTACTGCAAGGAAGTGCTCAATTAGCGAACTTTGTCAATGAGACTAAAGAAGCCTTCAGGAACACATGCACAATGTGCGCAATTCTCATTATTATTATTATTATTATTATTATATTTCCAGCTTGGATAAATTTGGCAGCTTGCAGTTCCTGTATATTATTGACATAACATGCATGTATTTTTTGATCTGACGTGTTCTATATCTCAACACAGGATCTACAGGACGAGATATCTACATCTACATCTAGGCTATATAAGAGAATTTTGTTCTGAAGTGTCCCGGACTAGATATGAGATTTTACCTAGTTGTGTATCACTATGTAGGCATCTAAACATTTTCTATGTATTGAAGTTTTGTTGCCAGTTAAGTTCTTTTACATATCTGCAAATCTATAGCCAAGGGACCGTCATCGACCTAGACAAGAGTTGAAACAGCGAAATTGGGAACAGAAAGTCAGCGTCTAATTGACTGTTCCACCCAAGTAGGCCTACCTATGTAGATGCGGCAAAAGATAGATTTAGGTCATGCACCAGCAAAGCTCTGCCCACTCTCGCCCACCGGCTGCTTCCCATCACTTTTGAGTCTTACATGCACACTTCTCTATTGTACCCTTAATCATAGGCATATACGCATAAAAATATACCAAACCACAGTTATGAAAAAGACCCTTGCACCATATCAAAAGTACACAAAATTTAAAAAAAATCCGAAAATGAGCCTTGCACCAAACCGGTTATTTCTCATGTAGGCCTACTATAATGCTCTCTAAACTTAAATAGATGAATTTTCCCTTCACCGCTCAGTAATCGCTCATTAAGGCTGCTGGTTACGGTGTTAGTGGTCATGAGTTCGAATCCCAGTTGATCCAAATTTACTGTTAGGAATAGGTCCCAAATAGGTAGGTAGGGCGAGGAGAAAGTGAGAGAAGGGAGGAAGAGAGAGGGAAAGGAAGAGAATAAAAGAAAAATAATTTTTTCCCAGTTCACCTTTTGCATTACAAGCAATGCCATCTAGTAGAAGACATTCGAAACCCTAAACCCCTCCTTCCCAGGCGGATCCCGTTAGTGAGTTGGTGGGTAGTCTATTGTGTGACCTAAAACTATCTTTTCCCGTAGATACTACTTGCTTATTATTGATCCCATTCTAGTTTGATCCTAGTCAAAACAAAGGGGGGGGGGGAAAAAAACTCACAGAGAGTTCGCAGAAAATTTGCATCATGTCGCAAAATGTGATTGGTTAATGTCATTAGCATGCGCCATTACCAGGGTGTGGCTAATGAGTGCTCGTAAGTTCATGCAACAATAATATCAACATTTACACGTGAAATAACAAACTCTCACTGGCATCGTCATCATTACAATATATCAATTAGCGAACAAAACAAAGGATTCATTGTTCACGACGACCCTGCGGGTGTGTTGTTCTGAGAATAAACAAACTAACATTAAACACGGTGAACACGTGCGGGCTATGACAGCCACGCCTCTTTGTTTTGAAAGAATCGTTCTTAAATGGGATAGAGAATAACAATAATTGAATATGTAGATGCTATTTATAAAGGTTTCTCGAGTTGTCAGCCAGGTTTGTAGGTCAATTAGGTCCGACGTTTCGGACAGTCTGTAGCTGGTCTTCCATCTGACACATCACTCCAGTACCCTTGAGAATGGAGACAGCGTTCGTCTCCGAAACGTCGGACCTAATTGACCTACAAACCTGGCTGACAACTCGAGAAACCTTTATAAATAAACTTTGCCAGGAAAATCTGAAATCTTACATGTAGATGCTACTTACTTAACAGTAATTGAATAATGTCTCTGTTCATCAGAATCTTTCATAATCTCCAGCAATTCGTCTTTATGGTGAACGACAGCATATTCTTCAAAAATATCTGCAACAACAAATCATTAACACATATCAAAACAGAAAGAGATTTTGTTTGTTTTTAACCTAACATATACATTTCTTATGTTCCAAGTTTGCATACTTTTCAGTTTTACTTCACTAGTGTTATTCATTGTGTCAAAATAACACCATAACGTTCTCTTTCTTTGACCTAAAAATCCTAAAAAGAGCTAATATTTCCCCTGGTCAACTCAAAACTTCAATCTTTCTTCCTTCGCGCTTTTTGTTTCAAGCAAGCTGTTCGGCTGCAGGATGCCCAACCTTTAAATAATACTTTTGTTTCTATTTAATAATATACATAAGGGGCGCTCGAAAGAGCATTAAAATGATAATTTAATTTTCGCTGTACTCTCTAATTGATCGTGTTCTTTTTTTACAGTTCACTATGTGATACCGTTCGCACTTCTGATCACACAGCGAGCACACGCATTCCTCGTTCGGTTGGTGGAATCTTTTGTTTGTACAGATCTTGTGATGGAAGCCGTGGGTTGCAAGTCTCGTAATGACGTGTCTTTGGTCCTGGCAGGCCTTGGTCCACTCCCGATCCATCATTGCGCTTGTGCCATAGAAGTCTGGGTCAATGTCCTTTCTTTTGTTTATTCTTGACTCAAGATGCGATTGGTAAGGGCCGGTTGACGGCAGCATAAATTGCATTCTCAGTTCCTCCACAAAGAAACTTTCCCTTGTTAGCTCATAAACGATCCTTGAAGGAGCGTATATTCCAACTCCTAAGGCTTTCTTGCAATATGCAGTTGCTGTTCTCTAGGAAAACTCATTTTCAATTATCATTTCATTATAATCATGTGAGTCATATTCATCAATCGGTAAATCCACGATTTCGAATCCTATTTTCATTTTTATGAAAGTTGTATAAAATCTTGGGTTTTTAATTTTTGTCCCTCTTGCACTTCGTTTACATCGATTATCTTCATACTTCATCGACTCTTACTGCGATATTGAATCGACTTTCGATGTAAATTTTTATCGAAAATATCGATTATTGTCAAGTTATCGTTTCTTTTTATATTGAAGACTGTGGTTTGTAATGGAAGTGTATATTGACAGTTATGTGGTAGTGGAATTTTAACACGTACGATGCCAAATACTAATTAAATAATTAGGATTTATATGTGCTGAAGAGCAAAATGAATGCGATAGTACATGATATGTTATAGCACAGTCGTTATTTGGATCTATTCAGATCGGTCTCACGATAGGTTGGGTTGATGCCAAGATGGCTGAGTTCATAAGGGGTGGTCCTGCAACTGGAATTATAATGCCTAAAGAAAAACTTCAGGGTTCACCGAGCACTGGAAGTGATGAGGGGCATGATGGTGCTATCGGAGAGGAGTTTGATCCTTTTTTAGGAGATGTAGAGGAAGCAGAGAGTGCTAACGTATCTACAATAGTTGCTCCTCCAGAAAATCAGTGAGTACCCTATTGTGTACTTTGTTATTTAATCTCCCTTTCCTCTAGGTTCACCAAAAATATAATATTCTTATATCATTCGCTTTTTAACTATAACATGTCTCTTTCTATTTAGATGGTATCATGGGCGGTTAGATCGCTATACTGCAGAAGAACGTCTGTGGCAAGCATCAAAAATGGGAAGTTACTTGGTGCGCGAAAGTGATAGGAAACCGGGATCCTACGTTCTTTCGTATTTAGGAAGGACTGGTATAAATCATTTCAGGTAAGCTCTACTTCTTTCTTCCTGACATTTTGTCTGAGCTTGAATGGAAATGCATGGTGATTGAGTTAGGCTTAGTTTTAATTCACTAGCTGAATTAGGCTTAGTGGACTGTTCAAGACCAAATTTTACCTCAAGGATTCTGTACTTGATTTAATGTAACTTCCGAATTCTGACAGTTGCTTTCCTGTCATGTGCGTTCTGGCTGTGCCATGTGCAAAACATGCGGTATTGTCGGTCCATCAGTCAATCATTCAAGCCGAGCAGAAGAGGAGAGGCAACAATGCATTACTATAAAAAGATGGAATAAGAGTAGAATCGGGCTCACCAGAATCCCCTTTCCACTCCATACTTGCCCGCCGGCTTCTTCTCCGCCTGACCGCTTCCCCTATCCCGCCGGCCGCTACTCAACGCTGGTAATTCAGCTCACTGTGTTATATGCATGCAAATTATATTCAATGCAATTGCAATCACCAGAGCGGCCAATTTTAATTCACAATTAAAATACCCTTGCACCAAAACAGCTCTGTTCAGAGCCAACATAATATTTCACATTTAAAAAGATTTTCCCTTGCACCAACGCCAACATAATCGACGCCACATAATCTTTCACAATTACAAAAAAACAGTGGCAAAAGATTATTTAAAAAAACCAAATTATATTTTAAAATAAAAAAGACCCTTGCACCAAGCATTATATTTCACTACTATTATTAAAAGCGATTATAAAAAAACATTTAATAATATTTTAAAATACGGTAAAAAAATACCCTTCCACCAAGCATAATATTTCATGGAATTATAACGACACTTGCAACAAAATAGGCTATTTCACAATAAAAAAAAGACCCTTGACCAAACATAATATTTCACAATTATAAAAAACGCCGTACATATGCCAACAGAACATTGTTTTATGGTGGCCTAGATATTATTACATGTATTGGGACGAAAGCTGGGAAAGAAGAAGTAAGAGATCCTACTCAGCCATTTCATAAAATATGGGAATTTTTCCCTCAAAGAGAGAAGTTATACAATTATTGTAATTGGTTGGTCAAAAATAAGTTTAAAACCTCAAATTCTCTGAATATTAAGGACTTAGGTGTATCTGAAGTGGTTTCATGTGTAAAATCTTTCGGTTTACTTATTTATTGTGTTGAGTTACTTTTTTTTTTTGCCATTTTTAGCATGATTTTAACACTCTTTAATACCAAGTAGTCAAGAGTAATCAGCTATGTCCATTTTCATTTGAGAAAATATACATCTTAAGGTACAATTTGGTATAAGATTAACTTTAAAGAAATGTGTGGTTAATTACTATGTAAAATAACAAACAAGGGAATTTTTGTCCCACCAGTAACAGTGATAGTTTTACTAAATTATTATTGAGTTAAATAAATGTTCTGACAATGTGAAAACAGTTCATAATATGTATTTAATCCCTCATACCTTCATTATCAACAACATTAAGACCCTAACAGTAATAGCAGAACAGAAAATGAACTTTTGTTTTGCATAATTAAAATCAATGTCCAAATTATGTCCCACCCGTAACAGATTTTGAGAAACAAATTTAAAATATTTAAAATAAATTTAAAATAATGCTTTGCATGTAGTGTGGAGAAGAAGGCATTGTAAATTTTACAGAATGTGAAGAACCAATTCTAGTTTATTATTTAAGATATACAGTATAATAAACAAAAATAATTTTATAATTTGCTAGAAGAATTCCAAATAATTAACTTACTGTAATTAATGCTGCAGGAATGAACATCCCCCCCCCCCCCCAAAGGCTCTTTTCAGGGCCAACATAATATTTCACAATTAACTTAAAATAACTCTAACTTAAAATACCCTTGCACCAAAACAGCTTTTTTCAGAGCCAACATAATATTTCACATTTAAAAAGATTTTCCCTTGCACCAACACCAACATAATCGGCGCCACATAATCTTTCACGATTACAAAAAATGATGGCGAACGATAATAAAAAAAAACACAAATTATATTTTAAAATAAAAAAAGACCCTTGCACCAAGCATTATATTTCACTATTATTAAAAGCGATTATAAAAAAAATTGTATTTTAAAATAAAAAAAATACCCTTGCACCAAACATAATATTTCACAATTATAAAAAACTCTGTACATATGCCAACAGAACATTTCAAAAACAAAATATTTCACAATTAATTGCACCATGCATAATATATGACAATTTTAAAAAACACCATATTATAACATAAAACATGGCTTAATTGATGCAGAAAAATTCCCTTGCACCAACACTACTCTTTTCAAAACTAACAAAATGTATACAAATTATAAAAACTGATTCTTTCGTTGACACTCATGAATGCTATAATAACTCAAATGTACGAAATCTTCCTTCACTGCTCAACATCGCTCGTGGCGTAATGCGTTAAGACTCCTAGCTATAATGCTAGGGGTCCCGAGTTTGAATCCCGGTCGATCCAAAATTTATGGTTAGGAATAGGTCTCGAATAGGTATGTAGGGTGAAGAGGAGGTGAGAGGAAGAGAGGAAGAAGACGGGAAAGGAAGAGAAGAAGAGAATAAAGGAGAAATAAATTATTTTTCTGTTTCACCAGTTGTTTACTAGATCGCGCTACCGTCGCTACTCTGCTAGTAGTTCAAATGCCACTGCTAGATGTCTCTCCACTGTTTTAAGAATCTCCCCACCCAAAACCCCTACTTTCCACGTGGGTCCCGTTAGAGAGTGGAGTGGGGAACTCGAGTGAGCCTGATTCTACCTTTTCCCAAAAAGATTAAAACTGTGATTATGTAATTTTGATATAGCATAAGCCTACTAAAGGTCACAGAAAAAAAAAGAAGAAAAAAATTGGGGAAAAAAATAGTTTTATGCCATGCACTAGGCTCTTCCCACCTGTGAGACAATAAACCTTGCGCTATTCAGTATATTGCTCCTAAACTAACATAAACGTTCCTAACCTAACAAAACGGCAGAGCTTGGCTGGTGCCCGGCATAAATGTATCTTTTACCAAAAATACTCTCCACTTCACAACACACCAGTAAACTTTTGGATGATGTTCATTTTTCGTGCTGTGTGAGAATAATCCCAAGCGCATATTTCATTTTAATATCTTTACACCCTATAGTATTTGTTTTCACTTTGTATTCGTCACACGATGACTTAAATGTCCATGCACAGTATTACATATAGAGATACCGGTACATTATATAGATAAGTGATTTATGGTACATTATGGTGACAAGGGGCTTACTCCTAGTGACGAATCACTGGTCTCTCCTTCCTCCGAGGTGGAATCGCTGCCAGGAGAGATTATTATTTCATGGACACACTTCCAGAATTCCATTTTTCCTCCAAGCTTCTTCAATGACTCCTCGAATATGTTCAACCACTTTTGCCCAATTCTCTGCAGTGGCATTCTCCATTCCTTCCTTAGTGAGTCGTTCTACTTCAGATACTGTAAATTTCTCGTTATTTCATGCCACAGCCTTTCACTTGCACCCATATCATTTCAATAGGGTTCAATTCAGCATGGTAGGGGGGAGGGCGAATAATTTTATGCCCATGTTCTTTTGCCAGTTCATGTATCTCATAAAGTGGAAGCCGTGGTTTATAAATATTCATGAACTCCATTAGTTCCGCTTTCTTTAGATCTGGATCAATCTGGATTCCATGTTTGAGGAGACATTGCTGTGCACCCACAATAAAATGTCTGCCTTCTTCCATCCCATTGTTGGAACCTTGTTAAGTACCACGAATGGTATTTTGCATTATCCATTACAATGGTGGAATTTGGAGGAATATTTGGCATTAGGCTGTTAACAAACCGGTTTGTGAAAGATATTGCATTCATTTCCTCATGGAAATCTACAGTTTTTCTTTACCTAAACATGAGGCATGAACATGAGCATGAACAGCAATAATTCTACCTCCCTTACCTAATGTGCTTTGGTTGGTTCCGCTGGTCCATCCTTTGGTTAAAGTATGGCCCGCATTTACCCAGGTCTCATCCAGCGAAATGATGGAGCTGAAGTCTAACTTCCTTATCTCTCGCAAAGTACCAACATCTCCAAGCTGTAATAGGCTATCCATTCTTTCAGTCAGCACACTTCTGTTGGGATATTTTTCAAAATTAAACCCAAATTCATGCAGACAAATGCGGAGAGAGGATTTGCTTTCATGAAAAAGATCTGCCTTTTTAAGACTAGAATGGTAGCCTGTACAAAGTAGGGAACTCTTTTCTTTCATAATAACTATATTTATGGCAACGAATAGCATCTACCTGGAACGCATCTAAATCTGTAACAATCTTATGGCGATATCAGGTTTTTCTTGGGGTTTCTAAGAGTATTTTGAAGATCCAGGCTGTGATTTCTTAACTTCTTCCTCTGTTCTTTCTTTTTCTTTCCCTATACTGACAACTGTACTTTTATTTATTTTTAGTGCAGCTGCTGTTCTATCTAACACTTTATTAATATCAATAATTGGCCCACCGTTTTATCTTTCTAGTTCGAAATATGCCCCCTAAGAACATACCATCTCACGAGCTTGACCATGAATTGCTGTACCTTGTCCAAGCTTACCATATTTTTTCTTTGGGGAACGTGTTCGTGGCCTCCCCCTATGTTTTTGGCTGGCATCAAACATAGGCCTAGCACAATTCACCTATTTAATATAGTCAAACTTAAACTCTATAATATCGCGCCACAGTACAATGATACAATATTGTTAAAGCAAACTAAACATGTGGCAACACTACCTCAGAGCTTGGGCGAAGGGTGCGGGAGGGACTTAGAAGGCGATTGGCTACTTCAAGGTCAACCTTCGTTGACATGGCAACAGACCCACAAGGCACATGCAGGACTCATGCCACAGAGAGCTGTCAGAATTCGGAAGTTACATTAATTCAAGTATAGTTATTTTGTTAGGGCGGGTAGTACTAATTGGGGCTCAACTTTTGAATAAGTCCCTTAAGATTTTTTCTAAGTCCACTCGACCAATTGGCATTCAGTCTCACAAGTCTAATAGACTCTAGTAATTGATAATGCAGTCGATAGGCACTGTGTTGCGGCCATCCCTGTGTGACTTAAGGCATTTCTTGGTGTTGAGATTTGATAATGGTTTCGTGGACTTCAACTGGGTAAGTAGGGCTGATTCTGAGCTTTTGGCATCTTGTCATCTTCTGGGAGAAATGAGCTAGAATTTAAAAAAGTTTGTATTGTGAACAAAAAGCAAAGAAGTGCTAGGTGGAGAAGGGTATCGGTAAATGGAACAAGTTGATGGAGAGCTCTGATTGATTGGGAAAGAAAAATTGATTAGAATAGTAGTGATGGGATGTGTAAAGCTGGATTTCCAAAGCCTCTGCTACAATATGGCCCCAGCAGTAGGCCTATCTCTGCCTCCCCAGGATCTTGGTCTGATCAGATTGCATCTGTATCTTGGGGTAGTATTGTAACAGAGGCCCTGGAAATCCAGATCCAAGACCGAATGGGTAACAATCTACAGCTTAACTTGGCCTGGCAGCCAGTGTTCACACCTCTCATTCCCAAAAAAGGTATTGGACACGAAAAGGATAGTCACACTACCAGTACTATTCAAATCAAATGTACCTTCCCAACCAATTATTGCTCTCCATTTGTTCCAGTACCCGATTTTCCTACTGCCCCCCACTTCACCTAGTATTTCTTTGTCTTTCCTATAAGTTATAACATGAAATCAATCCTAATTAAGTTAACTCATTTCTCCAGCAATGGTGTAAATTGCCAAAAAATCAGAATCAATCCATCTACTCACCCGGTTGAAAGTACCTTTGCACTGTAGATAGGTAGGCACTCTAATAAGTTACAACCTATTTCATGGAAATATCTATACAGCATTTTTTAGCATCGTCAGAATAAAACTATTGGAATGGAAATAAGAATAACCGACATCAAATTAGGCCTATGTTAATGTACTTAGGCCTACCTACAAAGCCCATAACATCAAATTGGAAAACAATTAGACCAACCATGGGAAGGACAGAGGCACCAACTATGGCCAGTAGGCTACACCAGCTATGTCCACATTCAAATTCATTGTCTTTCCAAGGGTGAATGAATATGTAGAATCTACCTAACTTAGTGGAATCTAGGGCTTAGATTTGGCATCAACTAATTTTGTGGTGAATAAATATAGCCTAATCTGGAAAATAAAGTAGAATCCACTATGGTAGTTACATGTTCTTGTGCTACCTGCCATCAGGTTCTTTTTCGAAATCGTCATTCTTGCACTCTGCTGCTTCTCCATCTTCCAAGATATACTCGAATCAATATTTGCAGCACAGCACACATGACTATTACTTTGAGGACTCGTTCCAAAACAACTCAGATGTAATTACCAATGATTGGAAACTTTTGCTTTAACTGACCAAATGTTCTTTCCACTATTACTCTTTCTCTCGCGTGAATCAAATTGAAAAAGCGTTGAATAGCATTTCTTGGTGGCTTAAATGGAGTGATAAGCATGGAGATATTCCTTAGCCAGAATTGCCAAGTAAGCAGGCATTACCATCACACTGAGAAATGATGTTCCTAATTGGGCTACCGTATGTCTCTATATCCATGCATCGTGTAGGGTACCAGGCCTCTCGGCACCTTTGCTTCTAAATTTCTCGTCGGCATTGACTATAGTTTGCACATTGATATTGGAATAGCCTTTCGCCATGCACAGATGGTTTCTTTATCTGTATTTGCATGCAGTCCTGTGGGCGTACGACATTATGCAGATCAAAACAAGTTTGCCATTGTAATTTACTTGCTTACTGGCAATAGATAATTACTCAGGAATATTATCTATTTTATAGAAATGAAGGTTCAGTGCCACGCTTACCTGAGCCCGCCGTTCAATCCCATTCTGTGCTAACTCCAACCATCCCTCACAAATCCTACTTCCCTTAAATCTATCCTAATATTATCCTCTCACCTACGTCTAGGTCTTCTAAGTGAGATACCAGTCTGTCTTTCTTCCCCCATGCATGCAACATGTCCAGCCCATTTCATCCTCCGCGAATGTATTATCCTACTATATCCGGTGAAGAATACAGGTTATGAAGCTCATCATTACGCAGTTTACTCCAGTCCCCATTTTCATCTCTTTTAGGCCCAAATATTTTCCTAAGCATCCTGTTTGCGAACACACTCAGATTATGTTCTTCTTGAAGAGTAAGCGACCATGTCTCACATCCATATAGTACAACTGGTAGGATAATAGTCTTAAATCTTTTTTATTTTTAGATTTCTGGATAGAATACGTGAAGATAAGAGTTTCTGAACTGCATAAAAACAAGCATTGCCTAATTTTAGTTGACATTTAACTTCTACCTTAATATTATTTGTTCCTGTAATTATTGCTCCCAGGATTTGAATTTCACCTTTTGCCATTGTAATAGCATTAATAATTTCCTGTATTGTAGCAGGAAATTTTATCCAATAATTTATTAGCTCTGTCAAGAACCCAATCCATAACAAAATTAAAAGTTTTACATACTGTTGTGAGATCAACTCCAAAGTCTTCTGCTACTCCCCTCCAGAAGCCTGGATCACCCATACAACAAAGAAGTATATCCAATATGTAATCATAGTTTTCCACGGCCCAAGTTGACAAAATCTTCTTGGCTTCCAGGTAGTAGCCTTGGTTAAAATGTCGGCAGATAGCTTAGACATGATACGGCAGATACCCGGAAGCCAAGAGGATTTTAAGAAATATATCCATCTGTTTTCAGGAGCCAGGGTTCCTCCTCTGTTTCGTTGGTTGCAGCCAAAAATCCGTGTGTCAAGAAGTCAGTATTTCTACTATCAAAACAATTATAATTCCTACATCTCTTCAAACTCAATAAGTTTTTTTACAGGCACGACCACCGCAATGATGAGACTTCACAAGCAAAGACGAAAAGCTAGCATGCTCCTACACAGTTAGTACATTATCATACAACTAGACAAATTAAGTAAATCAACTCTGTATTCACGCCAAAATTAAGATGCATCTAGCCAGCCCGGAAGAAAGCAAGATTGTACTTAGTAGATTCTAGTATTTTTATTCACTGCAAACCAATCTACAACTTTAAAATATCGAAGGCTTAGCAACAACTAATTTTTGTTCACTTCACTCAGTAATAAGCCACCGTGATAAAATATTCTTTCAGGGTTAGGTTTAAAGTTTAGTAGGTCTGTAGTTATAGTACTACCGGTACATCATTTAATTATGTGAGTTTGGCATTCTGTATCCAAACAATGATAGATTTGGAGGGAATTAAAGAGAAGCTGTTTGAATTAGGTGCCATTAAGATGCAACTAAAAAGTCTGCTGGGGGGGGGGGGGGGGAGTAGCTCCAGTTTTTAAAATTTTAAGAAAACCATAAAAATGTTTGAAAATTTCAAATTTGAAGTTACTTAAAAATATTCTTTCTGGTGAATTACCTTGATTGTTTTGACATACCGTATTAGAGCAATATTTTCATAGGTAATCCCACGAGAGTTTACACATTTATCTGATGAAACCCTTCAACTCGAGTTGGATTTATTAAGACTATTCCATGAATAAAAATGTAACAGATTATACAAATACGAGTAATAATTACTTTTGTGTTTTGCAAAAACAAAACTAACACCTGCGAGATCATGGCATGCTATGAATCAACCAACCATGAATCGATTCGAGTTAACCATGTTGTGACCAGTGCTACCAATGGTGTGCATGTAAGACATAGTTAACTTAATTCAGGTAAGCTAACAGCAGAACAGAATAAAAACACACGAACTGGCTTGCACCCAATTGAAATTGTGTTTTTAATCAATGTACATTTGTATTATTTCAATTTCCAAACAAGTTATGTTGTATAAAATAATCTGTTTTCGTGTTGCTTAATGGCAGCATGTGACATACTAAACACGGCACATTGATGTTTACGTGTCCAGTAACGAGCTGATGATTTTATCAGGTAAAATCCCTTCCTGATATTAATAGCAAGCATTTTATAAGGTAAACGATCGTGATTGTTCTATATCCGAGGAATTGCCAAACGTTATTGGCCAATATCAAACACGTGGCATATGAGTGGAATAGTCATTAAAAAATATACATATCTTAAATATGACATGTCACGTTTGTGATTGTTGGAGCTAACTTACGTCTTTCTTGCCACAAAATGAATGTTCTGTCTACATGCCGGAAAATGATTTCTCAAAAATATACATTCTGCTGGTACCATCATGATATTTTATTTAAAGAAACCTCAATTGAACTACAAAGTGTCAGAGTAGTGGGGTTGACATTAGATAAGCACCCACACTTTTTTGCTTTATAAACAGAAAATTACATTTTTCAGTCAACACATTCCCCCTCACTCACTCACTCACTCACTCACTCAACAATAGACATTTGTTTTCACAAACAATGCAAATTACATTAAATTATTTCTCAGTTCAAGCAATGTTCATTTCAATACATTCCCTGCTATCCTGTGAATGCCGCTGGTCCGCTTCCCCCCCCCCCCCTACCTGTACAAACTTAATGGAGATAGATTTCTTTGAGGCCAGATATCTCAGAGCCTCATATATCTCAGAGTGGAATACTGAGTGCCTCATATATCTGAATTTTATGCTTTGATTTTTAATATCTGCAATTTAAGAAATCGTAATGATTTTAACATTGTTAATTTATTTTGACGTTTCTAAACTTCATATCTGTGTTATATCCATTTCTTCATGGCTTAAATTAGTCTTGTCCTCATTTTTTCTCCCAAGTTCTAATTTTTCTACCTTTCTTTCCTCATTTTTGTGTTGGTAGATTTCCTCACCCTAAATTTAACCAACTTCATTAATTTAATTCTGTACATTGACTAAAGGTAAGGAATAGTTCATACTGTTTTGTAGTAGTACTACAAGATCATACAACTGATAAGTATAACTTATACTTCACATGGTCATAAATGGAACAGAGTTTATTAATAAATCTCTACCTATGGTACCAGGTGGCCAGTAAGTTTTCACTTCCACATATATGAAAATACTTCCACTTATGTTCTAAATTGTGTTAAAGTTCTAAAATATAGGAATTAGGCCTACAATTTTTTCTGCCCTCTTTTATAGGTTTCCCTTTGGTGATGCCTAGAAATCAACGGGCTCATGCCGAAACAAGGTTTCAGTATTCCCCAATAAAAGTGTAAAAGACACTTACTGCAATTAATAAATTAATACATGTTTCAACTGCCAGTAAATAATGTAGAGTTCTTGGAACCACACTCCAAAATAAGTTTTGAAAATCCCCTTCTGTAACAATAGAACATAGTGGAATAAAATCCATCTTTGAAGCAGAGATTGAAAAATCAGCATCAGATTAGTTTCTAACATATTTCCCTAGTAGAGAGTTTTTGCAGTAGCATATTTTCTCATACAACAATTTTATTATTTTAATTGCTTTCTTGATTACAAGATTGCCTAAACGACAAAGCTTACTATGCTTCTATTAACAAAGAAGTATAACACACCCTATAGTTTGAGAAAAAATTCAACTTAAAATTATAAGTTACCAGATATTATAAATTCAAGAATTGTATCATCATAATACCGGGTGCGGCATTTAAAGTTTCCCATTTTCAGTACCATGTAACACATTTATTTTACAAAGAAATAAGCTACATTGAACATTTTTAAATGCCTTACAGTCTTGGATTTACAATTCTGGTCTTACTTTTTCAATAAGATTTCCTTGAGATGCCCTCTATTAGCTTTAACACATTGCTGCAATCTCCCTCGTACACTCGCCATTACACGGTGTGTGGTGTCTTGCTTAACATTTGCACTTTCCTGCTGAATTGCATTGTTAAGACTGTTAATGTCAGGGAGTTTATCTAGATCATATTCAGTGTATTTTAAACAAACCAACCCCCTTTGTTGACGGATATTAAAATTCACATTGGGTTCATTTTGAGAGAGCATGGTAAAATATTCAGGCATAGGCTTATTATATTGCAATAAGAATAATAATGACAAAGGATCGACACTAATTTAGCATAATGAAATGCATTTTTGGGAGCCAGCTTCATTTTTATGCAAAGATATGAATATGTTTGAGCATTTTAAAAACAAGGAACACTATTGCGCACAGAAGCCATCCTCACATGCATGGAGTGGACTAATTGAGCGTCTGTGAATGATCCCCTATTTTTTAGGTCATTCCAAATGGAACAAAGTGACACCATGCCAGTCCATTTGTAACGACCGTAATTGACCATTTTAAGGCTTAAGATTAGTTAAAAATATCCTGAGACCTATTTTGTAGCAGTTAATTTATCTAACAAGATTAAGATAGAACCAATAGAAAATGAGATCTGTTTTTCCACAAAGTCTAGAAAATGCCCAAACTGCTGCAGTCACCAAACATCTTAGATTGCATATGCTAACGACCTTCACATTCCGGCTTCCATAAACAGAGAGAACGAGGCCTACAGAGAATGCATGCTCCACAAGCTGAAGAAGAGGAGGGGTTAATTTAGTGGGAAGGGGCGTTTCAACAATGGTCAGCAATCTAACGTGGAGAATGATGTAATTAAAAAAATAGTAATCTTGAAATAGGCCTATGAACAATGTAGCTGATTTTTGCTAAAAAAAAAAAAAGGTTTTAATTCCAATTGTGCCAGCATTACCGTATTTTACGGACTATAAGTTGCTCCAGACCATAAGATGCACTTTGATTTTAGCATGGAAATTTAAAGGAAAAGAAATTTAATATGATTCTGAAGAAACCAATTTAAAGGGAATAGTATACTTCAATGCATAAGCAAAAAATAACCTTGTACAATGGAATCAGTGTAAATCACTTCTAACTTAAAACCTGCATTGTACAAAAATCTCTAGTGTACAGGTGGTATCATGTAAATTTTAACAGCTGAACTGATTTTTTCATGAAAGACTGAAAATACTTTTACACCCTCTAACCCTCAATTCAGCATTCGGTAAATGTAACGTGACAAGGTTGTTCAGAGGTAATTTCCTTCATTTAAACCACGCAGCGGAGACAACTCCTCTGGTATAAAAGAACTCAACATTCCTTTCTTTTTGCATAGTACAGGGTCTGTCCAGAAAGTAATGTCAGCGAGTCAATTAGAAGATATTTATTGATCCAATCGGTACAATACATTAAAAGATTCCAAAATAGGTTCCTCCTGTATAGATACATTGGTTCTGAGATTTCCAGGCATCGAAGACGTCACAGTAGGCCTTTTCTCCTTTGGAGCCTTGGTGCAAGCCTCTTTGACTTTGTCAGCTGTCCCGAAATGATGTCCTTTCGTGGGAATTTTCAAGCATGGGAACAAGAAGAAGTTGGGGGAGCCACGTTAGGACTTGAGGGCGGCTGGGGAACCGTTGGCACCTTTGAATCAGCATGGAAGAAGGTCATGAAGAAAGCGTTGTCGTGGTGAAGTTTCCAATTGTCCACAATGTCGGTCCGGATGCATTCATTTGAGTCTCTTGGGCACTTCCACTTAGAATTTGGCATTGACCATGAAAGGGCATCATTTTGGGACAGTTGACAAAGTCAGAGAGGCTTGCACCAAGGCTCCAAAGAACATTTTGGAAAAGGCCTACCGTGATGTCTTCGATGCCTGGAAATCTCGCTGGAAGCGACATATCGACACAGGAGGAACCTATTTTGAAATCTTTAATGTATTGTACCGATCAGTTCAATAAATATCTTGTAATTGACTCACTGACATTACTTTCCAGACAGACCTGTATACTTTGCTTCCAGCTACCCTCATTGTGACAGGTGCACTGATGTACAGTCTGTGCCAAAATTTGTAACTGTCTTATCGTTTACAACTATGGTATTCTGGCAATATTTACCATCATTTTATTTCTTAGTGTACTTCGGACCATTAGACGCATCCAGTTTTCATGGCTTTGTTTTCAAGGTAAAAAAGTGTGTCTTATAGTCCATAAAATACGGTAGCCTGACCTGTTTTATTAGATTGAGCCTCTTGTCAGATCAGTAACTGCTTGGTGTAAGGTCATCGAGTGGAAATCAAATTAAATATTTTATCTTCTATTATTAGCATAATTGTCAAATCTTACAGAATAACTAGTTATCAAGAGACGAGTTTTTGTGAATATACCAGTAAACTTGTGTTAGATCCTAAAAGTAATCAATTCAGTAGACAATGCCTGAGATTATATAATTTAAGGTAACATACATAGTGGATTAAAATAAAATTGTTTTCTTACTTCCAGGATAACTGCTGTATGCGGAGACTTCTACATTGGTGGACGACAGTTTGATTCTTTGTCAGATCTCATAGGCTATTATACAAGTTGTTCCGACTTGCTTAAGAGAGAAAGACTCATTCATCCAGTACCTCCGCCAGAGCCTGTCAACGACAAGAAGAGAATAGTGGCTATTTTACCTTATACCAAAATGCCAGATACGGATGAACTTAGGTACAATCCAATTCTTAAAATATGCCGTATATTTTTGTATTTCTGTTTAGATTGGAGCAAAGCTATAAGAATTTTATTACCAAGTTGATGTGAATCGATATCTTTTACATGCTCTGTATTTATTGTGCTTTAGTTGTAAAATTTGTGGATTGGTTTTACTGAAGAATTTTTTGGGGCTGGTTTTGTTAATGCCGCACCTCATACCATGTTGCATCAGACATGTTACGTGGACCATGGCATGTCTTCCATCATTTTCATTGGCTGACTCAGATCCAGTATCTCATTGGATCTCCCTTGAGGGCCGGTATCAATGATGCCAATGCATTTTTTTTTTTGTTATTTAAAGCCCGTGTTCATACTATACGTACGCTTTCCAATAATTTACTTGATACCTGTGTTAAAGCATTAATAAGAAGAGAGTCCAAGGGCTTATCCCTGAGCTTTATATGCACGCTTTCCATTATATGGTTAGCTTCTCCCATTACTGTTTATAATAGTTACTCAATAACAACGATATGGCATTATAGTATTAAAACGAATGTCATGGGGAAGTCCTCAGTAGGGGTTTGGAGGCAAAGCCCACAGCATAGAAACATAGCACACTTTCTCACAAGTTGTATGGTTAGATATCCTTGCTACTAATTAGAGTATTATAGTTACTTGGTAATGTTAATGCTGTTATAATATTTATAAGAAAAGGATTTGGAGGAATCCCCCATTATAGAAATATAGGGTGCTTTCCCTAGGTTATATGGTTAGATTACCCATTTCTGTTTGTAATAGTTACTTGATAATGATGATAATCCATTATAATATTACTAAGAAGGGGGAAGCTTCAGCCCCAACTTAAAAACATAGTGCACTTTCTAGAAATTATTAAAAAGTTTATACAGGGAAGTTATTACAGTAAAACTTGTTCAAAGCGGCACGTGTATAATCCGGAAATCTGTCCAAAGCGTACAAATATTTCGTTCCAGACGCACGCAATACATTTTTAAATGTCAATATTTTGTATAAAACGGAACGTGCTTAACGCGGAAACGGAATGCAAATTTTAAGATCTAAGTAGAAATTTATTCTATAATGCGGAAAAGCAGCATTGTATGTTCTACTGCATTACAATATACATTTTGTTATTCACGTCTTTGTGAACACATTACTTCTTAGCACGAATATTGTACGGCCCTGAGAGTTCCGTTAGAGTATACACGGCGGTGGCTTTATGTTTCGGCCAACAATGAAATTTACTCATTAGTCAAGAAATCTGCTACCTGCTTTGTGTTCTATTTTCCGCCAGGCTTCAGTTTCAGTTGACTTGTACTGCTTGTAGCATCATGTCGAACAAAAAGTATGCATTGCTCACGCTCAATGAAAAAATGAAGGTGATCGACGGGACCGAGAGAGACAAACTTTCTGTGCGCGAAATAATTTTGCGTTTCAAATGCGGTAAAACACAAATTTACGAAACTTTAAAGAACAAAGATAAGATAAGGGAGGAGTGGATCAAGGGAAACGGACAAATGAAGAGAAAAGCAAAGAAGACGGGAAATGAAGAAATTAATGAAATAGTGTGGGAATGGTTTTTAAATGCGCGGGATAAAAACTTGTCTTTGTTCGGGCCCATGTCCCGATATGTGGCGACAAAAGTGAAATAAACCTAGGTATAATGAGGCAAGAAAACAGTTAGCCTACAGTAATTGCATAATTAAACTGTGTTAGTGTTATTAATTATTAATAACTAGCATGTGCCCGCGGCTTCGCCCGCGATAATTATTTCAAAAATTAAAAATTAAGAGCATAATAGTTAAATCATTATATTTATTAACACCTAAATCACGTGGACTACATACCACGATTAGATAGCGTCGCCTGGTAAAAGCGACCTCAGATTCGATTTCCTTGGCCCAGAATACCCCTGTACAGTGAGTTTCGTCCAAATCGAACAATGTTTGACCATATTTAGGCCTATCCCTCTTCCGTGTAGGTTGAAAATTTCATATGTCTACGGGCCTTGACATTCTAAACAAATGAATCGACCAGCGTGGGCTTACAACAATCTAGCGATCGCGATTCATTTATTACCACGGTATGACAAAAATAGCCAAAGCCAACTGCAATTGATTTGACATTGAAATGTATTACTGAAATCTGATGCTTCGACAGCGCTAAAATCACGTTTTCTGTCAGTTTTTCACTCACAACTCGCGAACGAAAGCTAAAATTAAAAATCTGGCTTCGATGCGCATTCGCCCACCTTTCAGCCCATCTATGTTTAAAATTTCAGATCTCTGCGTTCAGTAGATTTCGCTGGGCATCGTGGACAGACAGATAAACACGTCCTTTTATTATTTTAAGATAGCATGTGCCCGCGGCTTCGCTCGCGATAATTATTTCAAAAATTAAAAATTAAGTGCATAATAGTTAAATCATTACATTAACACCTAAATCATGTGGACTATATATCACGATTAGATAGCGTCACCTGGTAAAAGCGACCTCAGATTCGAGTTCCTTGGCCCAGAAAACCCCTGTATAGTGAGTTTCGTCCAAATCGAACAACGTTTGACCATATTTAGGCTAATATTGATTATCCCTATAATAATAATAATAATAATCCTCTTCGGTGTAGGTTGAAAATTTCATATTATGTTTGCGTGCCTTGACATTAAAAACAAATGAATCGACCAGCGTGAGCTACAACATTCAAGAGATCGCGATGCTTTTATGTCAAAGGAATGACAAAAATAGCCAAAGCCTAGTGTAATTGATTTGTATTACTGAAAACTCATGCTTCGAAAACTCAATAAATACACGTTTTCTGCCTGTTTTTCACTCATAACTCTCGAAGGAAAGCGAAAATTAAAATTCCGGCTTTGAGGTGCACATTCCGACCCTTTAGTCCGCCTATGTATAAAATTTCAGATCTCTGCGTTGAGTAGATTTCGCTGGGCATCGCGGACAGACAGACAGACAGACAGACAGAGGACAGACACTTCCTTTTATTAATATAGATAGTGTATTTTACTGTATATAAAAATAAAGTGAAGAATATCTAATGTACAGGAATTAAGGTTTGTAATTAATTACAGTATTACAAATTCACATTTGTGGCGCATGGTATAGTAATTGATAATTTTTATGTAGTCTAGTGTATTTTGTGTAATTCGGAAACTTGTCCAATTTGGAAAATTCTTTTGGTCCCATACGATTCCGCTTTGAACAAGTTTTACTGTAATATGAAAAAATAATATTGAGTTGAGTTACATGGACTACTTCCCTTATTTTAATTGTGTTTCTGAAATCAAGTAAACAAAGTGTGGCATCAAGGAAACCGTCCCCAATTTTTTTATTAGTAATCTTCTCTGTTGACTTTTCTTTTCACAGTTTTCAGAAGGGTGATATTTTCTTTGTGCACAACGATATGGGAGACGGCTGGTTATGGGTGACCGCACATCGTACTGGAGAACAAGGAATGATCTTCCGTGATTTAGTAGATGATCTGGATGAGAATATTGATCCAAATACAGTATTCAGTTGGTTTCATCCAAACGTAACAAAAAGTGAAGCTGTGGATATGTTAGTTAAAGGTATAGTACTTGCACAAGTGTACTAAATCATGTATTCCACTTATTGATTTTGCGTTTTTGGGAAAATCAGTTGGTGTAGAGCATTTTCTTTGCTTTTTAAGAAGGCACTATATTGTTCTTTTATATTTCTTTTAGGAATTTTTCTGCTTTTATCCCATTGTTTTCAGTAGATTATATTCATGTTTTAAAGGACTGGGAAGGGTTGGAAAAGAAACTGACTATGGGTACCATACTTCAGTATAAGAGAGCTATGTTATAAATATCCTCACATATACTACTAGTCATTCTAGTATTGCTCTTTCTATGTCTTGAATATCAACTAGATTAAAATTAAAAGTATTTGCTGGTATTGGCACTCTTTTTAAATGGTATCTAGAATCATTCTAATAAGAGCAAGATGAGACTTTGCTCAGGATTTCTACATCATTATCTATGAAAAATTGTCCGCCATCATGGGGTGTATAGGTGGCATATTTGCCTTCCTCCCTGGTGGTCTGGGTTCAATTCCCGGCCGGGTACTGGGTTTTTCAGTAACGAAAAATCCCCGGATTCGGGACTGGACATCACCCAAGAAAATTATGGGCTATATTAAAAAGCCTTAATTTAAAAGTGGCGACTGCTAGAATAGGGTATTCACAATAGATCTATTAAAGTCGCAGTGTCGAGAAGCCGAAGGGCTTACACTACCCCTCATTAATCTAATTTAATCTACCGTTAATCTACAAAAAATTTATTTAATTTAGAAGCACTTAGTTGACTACAACAATCCTTACTTTTTAAATTAACATAGTTACTCCCTTCTTACAATATCCCTCATGGCTTTTGACTTACTTCAAGAGTTATTAAGTGCCGGTATGGTACTTGATGAGATTATATGGTGGACGGGAAATGTCTGTCCGTCTGTCTGTATGCGCGGTAACTCGAATGTGCTTTATTGGATTTTCATGAAACTTGGTATACCCATTTATAACGTCCCTGAGACGTAGATTATTGATTTTGGACCAACTCAATTGACTGGTACCAGTGTAATGCCCATTTTTGTACTTATTTTTGTGAAATATATTGGACTGAATTTGTCAAATGCAATTCAGCTCTCATGACAGTATTGTTTGCAGTGTTCTTACAGGGCTTTGGAAGTTGGTGAAAGGTTATGATTTAAAACGAAAATATTTTGTAGGATCATGCAGAGTACGTCAAAAAGTGCATATCCGCATTACAATTGGGGTGGACTAATCACATTTTGAATCGATGCTCCTCGTATCGTTGTAGAAATCATGTGGTGAAATTTAATGGCAGCATTTGCAGTAGAAACGTCTTTAAATAAATACAGGAAATTACATGAGAAGAATCCATTTTAGAAACACTTTATGTTGAAATCAACCCACACTTGGAAAACGGCATGGCCTTCATTTACCAACATTTCATCAAGAAAATACAATATTTTATTTTCCTTCTTGCTGTACTCACAGATTTTTACTTCCTCTGCCCATACTATAGGTAGAGGAAGTATTGTTTTTGACCCCCAAATTCGAAATTGAGTTTTGAGGTCCTCTGAATTAAAAAATACTATTTTCGGAAACATGTCTTTATTTGTGTGTGCGTGGATGTCTGTGAACAGCCTAGCTCCAGAACGGAAAATCGTATGAAAGCAACATTTTGATTTTGGGTCAGGTATCTTCTGAAGATGTGACACTCTTATTTTCAAGGGGGCTTTACATGAAGAAATTTTTTTTAGTTTCTCAGCAACTCCCTAACAATTTTCTTTAAATTTTGCACATGTGTTGCTTATACTAAGAGCTAAAAAAAAATTTTGTCAAAGATATTCTCTGAAGGGTAGTTATAAGCCACCCACTCTGAATATGCGACCTTTGCAATACAGGCTCTTGTAATGGAAAATTGTACGAAAACATTTTGTATTTGAGTTTTTTAAGTTACCTTCTGGTGATGTAATACAAAGATTGGTGATGAATTTCTCTTATTTTTAAGGGGACTTGACATGAAGAAAATTTTGTTTGTCTTGATTTCCTTGAAACCAACTCTTACAATTTTATTTAAATTTTGCTCATGGGGTGCTTATACAAGAGCTAAGAGGTAGTTACAAGCCACTCACTTTGAACTATTCAGAGTGAACTGAGGAAAATGAGCTTTTTGCAATATGGCCTCTTGTTTTATATATCAGAATGTGAAGTGAGGAAAATGTATTGGCCATGCTTAAAGTAAGGAAAGTTATGAGAGTACATTAATCAGATTTTAATTGGGTTATGTATCCTTCAGGGATGCGATGTGATGGGGTAACAACATTCTCTTCATTTTTACAACTAGTTTACATGAAGAGAATGTCATACATAATAATTATATTATACTAAAGCTATGGTTTGTCTACAGCGTTCATCGCCAGGGTCAGCGATTATTGTCGTAGAGGTGGTTTCTTTTATGGGCGATCATCGTCCATGATTCTGTTGCTTTCCACAGTTATAGTTGGCCATGTCAAACAGCTCGGTGTGGCGGGGGGGGGGGGGGGGGACATGGAATTTGGAAATTTGTTAGCTTTTATAACCTCAACATAGCCTATAATATTATACTCAAGAGAAATCGCTGACGGAAACAAACGAAAGTCACTTTTGGTGAACTAAATGTTAAATGTTTCAATGAATAATAAAGTAATAAAACCAGTAATAATATATCAAAACTATTTTTACAAATAAATGAACTGGTAATTTTACTGTATCTTACATAAATTGTAATTACAGATAAGTGTTTTCTAACAATTTATCTACAATTTGCCATGTACATTTTCTTTTGTGTAGCTATCTTTATGGTCCTTTAAGCTCATGTCATACAGGGCAATGTGTTTAGACACGAAATCTATAACATTTCATCTGCAACTTGGGAAAAATGACAGTACTTTGTGCAAAATCGCTGTCTTCTGCTTTTCTTGACCGATAATCTGCGGCATTCATTGCCCTGAATTTGCCTCAGAAGCAACTACCGGCGATCACCAACCCCGGCGCTCATTGCCTGCGTTCATCATCGTAAACAAACCAGGTGCATTGATTTACATGGAGAGCAACAGGCAGCGATGACCGCGGGTGATGAACGCCGTAGACAAACCATGGCTTAAGAGGCTAACTTTTGTTTGGGCAGAGGAAGGTATATGAATTTCACATCAGATTTTTTTAGGTAGTTTTGACATCACAGCATATGTCTTTTCAGTCAGCAATAACATTTTTCTTGCTCTTCGCGATCTCACACAGAATAATAAGAAACCTTGATTTTCTTAAAATGTGGCAAGTATGGATCACCATTTTATTAATTGTAGAGGGTTCATTCATTTTAAAAGTACCTTGCACCTGTGATGCATAGCACTCCTTAAGCACTTCTGTTACAGGCTTAGGCTTTTTATGTTTACACATTTTGTCTGGTATGGGTAATTATCCTTTATCACTTCACTGCCTTCAGAGAAGTTACTGTATAGTCTATTGTGAAACACCAGACTTCACTATATCCTCAACACTTATGGCTGAATACTTTTCATAAAATTCTCAAAACACTATTTAAAACAATTTGATAATCATCATTTCTCTATGGTTGTCTGTTCTCATTTTTTTATTTATTGAGCGATTTCCTCATTTCTGAGGTTAAACTCCACCAACACAACAACTCTATTACAATAACATTTGTATAAAAGTTCAGTAATTTCTAACCAAATTTTAAATTACAATTTACCCAAATTTTTACATATTTTAATACAATTAACATATTTCCAAAGAATGTTCAATGTGTTGCATGGTACCACTTATCCCTGTCCATTGCATCTTCTGGATTTAACTGAAAATTTTGTAAGGAGTCTCGAACGCAATGATCCCATTTTCTCGGAGGTCTTCCCTTTTACTTTCTCGCATATACGTAGTATAGAGAAAGTATTGTGATCGTGACAAAAAATCGAAATCGAGTTAACACCAGGAAAGCATGTTTCACGATGCCTAGAAACCGAAAAACGTGTTTTTGGTTTGACGTCTGTCCGTCTGTCTGTCTGTCTGTGGACATGCACAGCGGGTAAACGGTTCATTGTATTTACTTCATTTTTTGAATTAAGGACTTTTTTGAAATTTTGTCGAGCCGCCCAGAAATTTAGTTTTACAACTGAAATATTAAGGGGACTTTTCATGAAAACTTTTTTAAAAATTTTGATTTTTTGAAAAAATGGCTCTAACGATTTTAATAAAAATTTAAAATTGGAAACTCTTATATATGACTAATAAAATGGCTATATCTGTATTTCTGCAAAAATGACTTAAGGGGTACTTTACTCGTATCCATTTTCAATTTTTCTAGATTATATCCATTACAGTAGGCGATACACGAAAACCTACCACAGTAAAGTTGTAGAGAAAATTAAAATGAACATTTTTTGTTTAACACATTTCTTTATACGTTTAATAGATATCAAGATAAAAACTAAATAAGTACGGCTTAAATGCGAATTTCAGAACATACATGTCAATTAAAATATGAATGACATTTTGTTGCCCCTAGTAACAAGAAAACTATAGGCCTAATGTACACTTATTGTTGTGAAATGCAATCAGTTTAGCTCAGTCGCAATGAACACACCAAAACCAATTACAGCGAGGTGATATGGGCTAACAGGGAAGAGGTCCTGAGTTCAAATCAAACCTTGTGGCCGCCCAAATTGACTTGGGTTTTTCATGGTGTCCTCATTCGCAAAGGCAAACGCCGGGTTTGTAGGACATGTTTACTTTCCATAACTCATCGCCGCTATGTCACTGCATTTTGTAATCGTTTAAACTGAATATCACAAAAGAAAACATCACTAAACAATAGAATCAGATGACACGAATGAGTTGCTACTATAGACTAATGGTTCACGCATGGGTCATTCCATGTCAAGTGAACCAATTTTTTGTCAATTTTGAACATGACCATCTCCGATTTTAGTCATACTTGGTTGTCATGAAGTACCACCTGAGATATGTTAAAGTGCAAAATATCAGATTTTTATGTGTTGTAGTTTTCCAGTTATACCCTTCTGAAATATGGAAAAAAACCAAATTTTCTGCATAAGTGCAATCACAAAATGACGCATAAATCAAGCTGGAATTGACATAGATGAGTGGGAAAAGTACCAAAATGTAGCTTATATTATGAGCTTTAATTTGATATGTCACACGAGTACTTTCGAAAAAAAATATTTTCAAGGTTACCCAAAAAAAATTTGAAAACTGAATTTTTCAAAAACCTATATTTTGAAAATTTTGAAACAATTCTCATAGAAACATACATATTTCAGCATCATGTCCTACAAGTTTTGATAAGGGATCGCAATGGGATCATATTTTTTTACATTTATAACAAATACTATGCACGCTGGGTAAGAATATATGGCACCGTAATCTTGCACTTAATTCTAAAATTTCATTACAATCAAAAAGAAAAACTTACAGAAAACATGTTACCTTCCCTTCTTCAATGACAAAAACGTGAATTTATTGTCTACAGTAATTTTCTAGAGCCATGGTTGCCGCATCCATCTCTTCCTTCGAGAGGTAATAACTACGGCCAGTGGGACATGTAGGTTGCACAAGGGTGAGGATCTGAGAGAGAGGCACAGTCAGTTTATTTGGACAGTCACTTTTGAAAGTAAATGATGGAGAAGGACCTGCAGGGTGCAGAAACATCAGTTCCACTATCTGTGCTGTCTCATTTTTGTCCACAACTACACCAAGCCACCAATGATTGTTGTTCTCACATGTAACATATCCTTTTACTTCTGCTAGCTTCAGCCTCTGTTGCACACGTGGTCCTAACACTGAAAAAGTGGATGACTGTTCACTTCTTGAAAATACCTTTGTCAACAACACTTTATCTGACAATGGGATGAAACTGTGGAACTTCTGTGTGCCTGGTATTGCTTTTGTAGACAGAAATCTGTCTGCAAGTATTTTTTCCTCTTTGTTGTATTGTGCTTCATTGAAGAAGAAGAACTGCATGGAGTCGATGTTTTCCTCACTCCATGTAAACAGCTGTGCTGGTGTCATGATTTGATGCTCGTATGGCCGCTGTAGGCTTGCCTTTCCTGCAAGTCTTTTCACAGTACCACCCAGACCGTCACATACTCCTTTCCCATGGGCTGTTGCATAGAAATGCCACTCTGCCTCAATTCCAAAATCATGAACATGGTGGCATAAGTTTGAAAAGTTTTTTCTGTTTTTAAATTGCGCAGCTGCACCATCTGAGAAGTAGTAAATTTTTTTCAAATCTCTAATTACTTCCAACTTCAAATGAGAGATAAGCCTTTTCTGGAATAAATGAACAGCAGTGGTGTCATGCTGTAGACATTCAGAGATACATACAATACTTTTGTAATGTATATTATGATCATTGTAGTAGACTGCTATAGGAAAAATAGTTGCTTGATCATTGTTCCAATGAAAAGACTGGGCTTCATCCTGTAGTACAAACGAATAATTTTCTGCAAAGTCCATACATACCACAGCTTCATTTACTCCAATATTCTGCTTCAAGTGATTATAATATTCTGCCTGTCTTCTTGCAATAAAAGAATGTCTCTTCAAAATCAACAACTGTTCACACAAAGTTTCTATAAACTCATCTGCAGTTTTGATGAAGGTTACTAAATTACATCTGTCAACAGAAACCCACTGCTTGTATGTAATGTTGTCCACCAGTTCATTATCTAGCAGCAACTGTAACTCATCTTTCAAATTATCTACACCTGGACATGAAGGACATTCATTAAGGTGGCATGCTGTGCCTGGCTCTTCACACATTAACTTCGCTAAACAGGAATTATAATTACTTATATCTGTGCCATCATTCAGTGTAATTTGTTTGGATTTCAACACTTGTAGCATTAATTTAACATTCTGATGCACTGTACAAACGCATACTGTGTGGGTACCACTTCCTCCAGCCAAGACGCAATGTTTAGGTCGTAAATCAGCAAATTTCGAAAATCCAATCTTATCAGTAGGATTTTTGTTTTTGAACAGCTCGTACACTTCCTTCAAGTTGCCCATCACTAGCCTCTTCTGTACATGAATTCTACTACTGTCACCCGTTTTCACAGAAACAAAGTCTTTTTTTCCAGGCATAAGACGGCTGACATCATCACTGTTGTAGAACCCTATTACCTTCTCAATCACAGATTCATTTAAAACCTTTCCTGGTTTAGGATTTGGTGTTGCCAGAATACCCTTCGCTTTCACCAATGCTTTAGCTTTTCTTGCCATTCTGTTGCTAACCTGAAATTCATTTTGTATTTCACTGCATGACCAGCTTTTAGGTAGTACTGTTAAAATTTGCAATTTTTCACTAACACTTATATTTTCTTCTTGAAACTTTTCTTTTAGCTGACAAATGACTTCACATGATTCTGATTTATGGTCAACAGTTTTCTCTGTATTTGTACTTGCTGCTGTTAGTACCTTTTCTGTCAAACATTTTTTTATTTTACTGTATTTTTTATCACAGTATGATTTCATTTGCAACTTCCTCTTAGCAACAGGTGACTCCTCTAGAGAGCTTAGAGACTTATTAAGGTACTCTAAGGTAACATCTAAAGCTACAAATGATTCATCAACATTAGTAGGCCTAGTGGTATTGGCTACTGGTACTAAACAGTCATCTGTTGTATCTGTAACCTGTTTCTGCTTTGATAGTTCTTTCCTACAACTGTCACAAATTTTCATACCTACCACAATGGTGTCAAACATGTCACACATCCAGTCAGTAACAGGCCTCACACTTCTTTTCACACCCTGATGTCTGTCTTTCTTGAAAGGGTTGCAGCAGAAAATCTTTGCTGTTTCACTTACTTTTTCAGCCATACTGGGGAAATACACAATGCCTATTTTAATCACTGAACCCACTACTTTACATGCAGCAATACAGTCTTTGTACAGCCTTTGAAGAAAGGAAGCACACTGCATGAGAGTCAAGGCACAACTGAAGCCAGGTCCAACAGGTTACAACTTGCATTCCCTGGCTGACTCACATGCTTGCAGACTGTGTTTACTCATACCCATTTGACCACTTGCACAAGTTGGTATATGCATGTTGGTAAACAACTCCCTGGACAAAGGAATGGATTTTAGAATTAAGTGCAATATTCCTGTGTCATATATTCTTACCCAGCGTGCATAGTATTTGTTATAAATGTAAAAAAATATGATCCCATTTCGATCCCATAACAAAACTTGTAGGACATGATGCTGAAATATGTATGTTTCTGTGAGATTTTTTTCAAAATTTTCAAAATATAGGTTTTTGAAAAATTCAGTTTTCAAATTTTTTTTGGGTAACCTTGAAAATATTTTTTTTCGAAAGTACTCGTGTGACATATCAAATTAAAGCTCATAATATAAGCTACATTTTGGTACTTTTCCCACTCATCTATGTCAATTCCAGCTTGATTTATGCGTCATTTTGTGATTGCACTTATGCAGAAAATTTGGTTTTTTTCCATATTTCAGAAGGGTATAACTGGAAAACTACAACACATAAAAATCTGATATTTTGTACTTCAACATATCTCAGGTGGTACTTCATGACAACCAAGTATGACTAAAATCGGAGGTGGTCACGTTTTTCCATTGGTTCACTTGACATGGAATGACCCGCATGCAGTTGCGTGCAATATAACCTAAGTAGTAGTAGTAGTTGTGGCGAAATTCAATTATAAGTCGCCCCTTACCTCCGCCCATTCGATATTCACATTTGCACGGACTGTGTGATGTATTTTGTTTCTGAGCGAAGCAGAGTGACCAACTGTCCTTGTCGCAAGTGCCTTGTATCCACCTCTACATATAGGTAAATAATGCATAACACTAACCACATAGTTAAGTGCGCGAAGCGGAGGCGGTAGCCGTAGCGAAGCGCCCTTGCATTTTCGAATAATGTACGATACACTGTTTGTAGGTTTCGAAAATGTGGCATATTATATCTTCCGCGAAGTTTGTCAGCCTGTCACCTCTCGTCTAGTGGTATGACGTCAAACTCCAACGTCCAATCATGAGTTTCTTCATAATACGAGGAGAGAAGAATTCGCTAGATCGTGGTATAAAAGAAACTGCATCGGTGGGTGGGCTGGGTGGGGCCGATTCATCCCAAGGTGCTACTTATATTTGAATTTTCCCGTAGTAGTAGGCCTACTAGTAGTACTAATAATATGCAGTTTTACTGTCATTCATTATTATTATTATTATTATTATTATTATTATTATTTCACGGTAAAGGCATTGAACATAAAGATCGACTCTGATGGTTTCCGTTCGAGATACTTCTTAGTTTTATGAAAATGTAACAAATAAAATTTAATTGTCCCTATAATTTACTTTTTTCTGTGCTAGACCTTAACATGTATATGCGAGAAAGTTTGTGCAACATATTTTTGCACCATTTATTTCCTTCTCCCCTCTGGTTGCCAGTTCATTATAGCTTTTGGTATCCTATTCTCCGGCATTCTTTGTAGATGTCCATACCAATTTAGTCTTTTTTTGTCTATTGTTGTTAAAATTGTTTCCTCTGCTTTCATTATCTTCCTTATTTCTGAATTTCGAATTCTGTTCTCATGCTTTACAAATTCCATACGATGGACTATTGAAACTTGCACTTGTTTCCAATATAAGAGCTTGTGCTTCATGTGTCAATAAATGTTTACTAATAACTTGTGTATGAAAATATTTGTAATTATTATGCTTTGACATGTTTTAACTTGTTTTTAACAAATATTTCTAATTATAAGTTTATAATCTTGCATTGTTTCTGCATATTATGTAGTGACCTATATTTTCATGTATGCATCAACACGAAAGTTCTATGGTTCTACCATACATGCTTTTGTTAACATAAGCTTAGCCTGGATGCAGTATAGCAGGGATTTGAAGTATTTTTGTACCTCCTGCTGTCATTGATTAAGTGATATTTTTCCATCATCAGAGGTCAAAACATCACTCTTCGTCCCAGTCCTTCCATTGAGCTCAATTTTGCTTGGTTTTATTCACTTACTATTCCATTTAATACTGTTCTTTATTTTTTTATATCATACAAGCCAAAAACATGATACTCTCACGTAGGGAGGAGAAAAAGATTAATATGCTCTTCAGAGTTTCACTTACTAGTCAGTACTTCTGGTTGATACATTCATTTATGGCTCAACTGCCATAGCATGTTCAGTTAACTTGCTTCCATGTAATGTAATACAGTACGGTCCTGTAATCTTAATATTGCTTATTAAGTGCCAGTATGGTACTTTATGAGATTGTGTGGGGGACGAAAAATGTCTGTCCGTCCGTCCGTGTGTCTGTACGCGCTCTAACTCAAATACGCTTTATCGAATTTTAATGAAACTTGGTATACGCGTTTATAATGTCCATGGGAAGAACCCTATTGAAATTGGACCAAATCGGTTCACCGGTACCGGAGTAAAACCCAATTTTGTGTATATTTTAAAGGCGCCATAACTCACATACGCTTTATCGGATTTTCATGAAAATTGGAATACCTATTTATAATGTCTATGGGAAGATGTCTGTTGATATTGGACCAAATCGGTTGGCCGGTACCGGAATAATACCCAATTTAGTGCCCTTTTATGGTATCATATAAGAAAAGGCGCGGTAACTCAAATACGCTTTATCGGATTTTCATGAAACTTCGTATACTTATTTATAACAATCATGGCAATAAGCCTATTGAATTTGGACCTAATCGGTTGTCCAGTACCGAAATAAAGAGTAATTATCAGTCAAATTAATTATAATATTTTGGTTCATTTCGAAGCATTTTGATTGGCTCGCGGCCAACCAATCAGCGGGCGAGTCCCGTAACTAAGGTAAATAAAGGGTAATTCTGGTACAACCCTTCAATTCCTGTCGAAACCTTCTTTAGTAAAGGAGGGTAAAAAGAAGGCACCTTCTTCAAATGCAAAATCAAATTCTCGGTTCTTTCTTATAGCGTCATCAATTAATGACAGCTTATAAAGCTTCCTTCAGTTGCCATGGACAGTTGACACCTACATGAAAAACAAATGTTCCCATATGTACGATTATAGACGAAATGCTGTTGTATAATGACTAATTATTTTGCTAAAATTGATTACAATTAGATTAAAGCATTGAATTTTACTTCAGCCTATGTCAGATTTATAATCCCTGACCTCTTAGTAAATAAAAACATTAACTTCTGAGAATTTGCTTAAGTTGGTAGGCCTACTCTGCTTTAGTGAGGGCCAAATTCGCATCGCATCGAATATCGCGAATATTATGTTACCAATGAATGAAATTATTCTATATTGTAACATAAGATAACTAGAAGGCTCGAAATATAGCCTAATTTCGAAATACGATGATTTTTCTTTTCTGTGAGCTACACCGAGATAGTATTCTATGGTATTGGACACTGAAAAGTCGCAGTGTAGTTTGGTCTTGGGGTAAGATGCTTGTCTAGTAATCAAGAGATATCACGTTCGAGTCCACCCTGATTTTTTTTTATTATAATCAATTGTGTTAAATTGAGCCTATTCCATTCTTGTGTCCTATTTTGTCAATGTGCTTAAATAAGTATTACATTTTTCTTTAAAAAAAACTGGGAATTCATTGTCTTTCATTGACCTACATCATTCCTAAAGAATAACATAAGCCTATAAATGTTATTTCACGAACAGAAACTAGCTTTAAAGTTATTGCGTTGCGTTAAAATTGCATAAGCCTATACTCAGAACAAAACTGCATACCGCTAGGTGAAACTATCCTCTTCTTATTGGCTTACTGTACTATTTCATTGTCAATGCATTTTGTAAAATGTTTACATATTTTAAGAATTAGTATATCAGTGTATACCAATATGAATTAAGGGTAAGAATCAAACTTTAGACCTTTGTTCTTCCGTAAGCCCTGCTTAATGAATCGATCTGGAGTTTAACTCGGAGATCTATTTAAAAAAAAAAAAAACTTATTTTCTGCATATCATAACTGCAATTATTACTGATTAAAAAAGCATACTGGCACTTTGTTTTTCAGTTTACCTGATTTTATTTAATTCATGAATATATCATCTTCTCTACATATATAAAAGGCTTTGTCCTGACTGACAGGAATCAACGTAGAGCCTAAACTATAACAGGTAGAGACTTGGAATTTTGACAGTACCTTCGTTTCATAATGTAGGTGCTCACTAAGAAAGGATTTTGAAAAATTCTGATTTTAAATGCCAAAAATCAAATGTTTTTGAGAATACTTAATCCCTTTTTACACAGAATTATCAAATCCGAATCACATTTGACATTAAAACATATTGTTGCCAGTGGGTTTCAGATGGGTTTGGAATTAAATTAAATGGAAGTTTGACAATTACAGTTGGCTTTGTCTATTTTTGTCATACCTTGAAAATTAAACTTTCGCGATCACTTGAATGTTGTAAGCCCTAATATGGTCAAACATTGTTTTATTTGAACGAAACTCACTATACAGGGGTTTTCTGGACCAAGGAACTCGAATCTGAGGTCGCTTTTACCAGGCGATGCTATCTAATCGTGGTATGTAGTCCAAGTGATTTAGGTGTTAATAAATATAATGATTTAACTATAATGCTCTTAATTTTTAATTTTTTAAATAATTATCGTGGGCGAAGCCGCGGGCACATGCTAGTTATAATATAAATCACTCAATGTATATATATATGTGCTACAGAACTCACTTTTCACACATGATATATAGATACTACTTACATTCAAACTGAGATACACTGGATTTAAAAAGAAGGTAAAGCGCATATTCTGATACTATATGCAGTGGAAAGGATTAGAACCATATCTCCAATTTCCTTTACTCGTGGACAGTGGAGGGCACTCTACATATGAAATTCCCAAGGAATGGATATCCAAGCATCACGGAAACACCACATTTCTTTTTAACAAAAGTGACCATCCCTGTAAACACGACGATATGGGGTTATCGAACCAACACCAGGAGCACAACAGTGACATCTACAAGTGGAAGGAACCCTTAAGTACAACACAGCACCTTGATGTTATTCAGTATTCGTCTGATGAAGACTTGGTGGTACAGGTTGAAACGTTGTGAGGGAGAAGAAGTTTGCCATCCACTGGATTTAAAAAGAAGGTAAAGCAGATATCCTGATACCATACACAGAAGAAAAGATTAGGACCATATCTCCAACATGAGATTCAATCTTCATATGTAGAGAATTTCTCTTCTTTTAGCAACAAGTAAATTACTCAAATGCAAACCAAAATAAGTAAACTGAACATATATGAAGTTAACTGGAGCTTCGAACTGAATATAACAGGCGCCGATAAAAATGCACCAAAATATGAAACACACTTTCAGTTATCTGTTATGTATACAGAGTGAAGATCAGGTAGAAGGCACCAAGCAGAACTAGAGTGTCAATCTGAATATACTCGTAATAGGCATCAAGAGGTATGCAGCACACCCAGGTGCATACCTAGATAGCTAGGCAACTATGTGTGTGACATAGTAGGCTACTCGAATGTTCTTTTATATTTAGAGAATTGATGAAAATCTCAACAACTATAGAAAAAATCCATGATGTAAACTGGATAACAATGGAAACTACATAGTTCCTGATGTTTCTTCTATCTCATTGTGATTAAGTATGGCATAAGTAGGTTATATAAGTAATTATAGGTATTATTTTGCACTTTTTATTTACATTGTTTATAAAAGTAAGTACTGAACACATGACATAAATTAAGATAGGTTACCAGAAGTCCCAGGATTTATCTTAATGTCCCCTGAAAAAAAAATTGTCCCTGAATCTACCTTACACTTCCTGCGTTGACAACTTTATACAGCTTCCTTAACTTTGCATCTTAAAAAGTAATTAAAATAGTCAAAGAGATAATGAGATGTGATTTCAAAGTATGATTGGTAGAGACACCTGTTTTTCACAAAGTGCAAAGTCCAACATTTTTTAACCCTGTGTTTATGTTATTTCTTTTCATCTGCATTCATGTCAGCCAATGGATTCCATCCTGAATATTCCTGGGTTACAGACAATTTACTTTGAATGAACCTGTAAAAAATAAACACAAATTACTAATGTATCAATTTTATCTGCCTTTCGAACCGCATACTCTAAAATTTTCAAGCCCTTCCTTCGTTCGCCTGCCAAGTGGCTCATATTTTGAATACCCGTCGAGGTATTAATCCTTTCAGAGCTGAATTTGTATGTTACTATCATAATTGCTATCTGTAATGGGCATATCATCGTTTGATTTTATGCTTTTTGTTTTATAGCAGCAGTGAAAAGATTATACCCTTCGTAAGGAGAATTTGGTACTTAGATTTTAATGCATATTCTCAGATGCAGCGTCGTTCCAATCCTGTCCTCTCAGTTGTCCGAGATGTTGGTTGCATATTATAAATTATATTTCAATATAAATCCCTTTCGTTTCATCTGCATTGATGTCAGCCAAGGGATTCCATCCTGAATATTCCTGGGATACAGACAATTTTCTTTGAATGAACCTGTAAGAAATAAACACAAATTACTAATGTATCAATTTTATCTGCCTTTCGAACCGCGTACTCTAAAATTTTCAAGCCCTTCCATCGTTCGCCCGCCAAGTGGCTCATATTTCGAATACCCGTCGAGGTATTAATCCTTTCAGAGCTGAATTTGTATGTTAATATCATAATTGCTATCTGTAATGGGCATATCATCGTTTGATTTTATGCTTTTTTTTTTAAGTTTAGCAGCAGTGAAAAGATTATACCCTTCGTAAGGAGAATTTGGTACTTAGATTTTAATGTATATTCTCAGATGCCACGTCGTTCCAATCCTGTCCTCTCAGTTGTCCGACATGTTGGTTGCATATTATAAATTATATTTCAATATAAATCCCTTTCATTTCATATGCATTAATGTCAGCCAATGGATTCCATCCTGAATATTCCTGGGTTACAGACAATTTACTTTGAATGAACCTGTAAAAAATAAACACAAATTACTAATGTATCAATTTTATCTGCCTTTCGAACCGCGTACTCTAAAATTTTCAAGCCCTTTCTTCGTTCGCCCGCCAAGTGGCTCATATTTAGAACACCCGTCGAGGTATTAATCCTTTCAGAGCTCAATTTGTATGTTAATATCATAATTGCTATCTGTAATGGGCATATCATCGTTTGATTTTATGCTTTTTTTTAAGTTTAGCAGCAGTGAAAAGATTATACCCTTCGTAAGGAGAATTTGGTACTTAGATTTTAATGTATATTCTCAGATGCCGCGTCGTTCCAATCCTGTCCTCTCAGTTGTTGACATGTTGGTTGCATATTATAAATAATATTTCAATATAAATCCCTTTCGTTTCATCTGCATTGATGTCAGCCAAGGGATTCCATCCTGAATATTCCTGGGATACAGACAATTTTCTTTGAATGAACCTGTAAAAAATAAAACACAAATTACTAATGTATCAATTTTATCTGCCTTTCGAACCGCGTACTCTAAAATTTTCAAGCCCTTCCATCGTTCGCCCGCCAAGTGGCTCATATTTAGAATACCCGTCGAGGTATTAATCCTTTCAGAGCTCAATTTGTATGTTAATATCATAATTGCTATCTGTAATGGGCATATCATCGTTTGATTTTATGCTTTTATTTTTTTAGCAGCAGTGAAAAGATTATACCCTTCGTAAGGAGAATTTGGTACTTAGATTTTAATGCATATTCTCAGATGCCACGTCGTTCCTCTCCTGTCCTCTCAGTTGTCCGACATGTGGGTTGCATATTATAAATTATATTTATATGCAACTCCCTTTCTTTTCATCTGCAATCATCTCAGCCAATGGATACCATCGTGAATTTTCCTGGGTTACAGACAGTTTTCTTTGGATGAACCTGTAAAAAATATAATACAATTTATCATTGTTCTATACTGATTAATCACTGAAAAGCTGCAAAATACCAAGGAAACCTTCCTTAATTGGTCTTGCATAAATGAGTATATGCCATATCTTACTTTCCAAAAATGTTAAAAATGGGTAAATTTATGGAGTGAAGTAAAAAGTAATTGTTTTATTTCTGACAGTTCAAAACTTTACTATCCTCATAGAGAAAAGCCAAGCGGTAAGGAAAACGAACATGCAACAAGTGAGTCTTAATACAAGTTTATAATTGAAATGATGTAAAATTTAACTACCTTAGTCTCTTGTTGCTAGGCAAAGCACATCTCTGTTTCATTATTGTATAAATGGTCTGAGCTGTATGCTCTTTGAGGTGCAATGCATTTTCAGTTATTGATAAGAATATAATATGGGAAATGACTTAACTTAATAAATTTCAAGATTTGGGATTGCTTTGAAAAATTACATTGGTTATTGGAAGTTACATAAGTTTATTACCATACCCTATACGGACATATTATGTTACATACAGTTAGGTAAATACCAGTACCTATAAAATAGTTTTTTGTACAAAGTCAGATAATATTCCTTTGTAAGGGGGATTATCCTGTATTTGTATAGATATATTTTAGGTTACAAATACTATAGATAAGGATATCTTTCATTAATATAATGGAAGTATCTAAAAAAATTATTAGTCACTTAAAGTGCGCAAATCAAGATAAAACAATCATCAACCATAAAAGTTCACCTCATTAATTTATAAAAACTACAACTGTAAAATTATATGGTTATTACCTATTTTAAATAAACTTATATGAAGAAAGAGAAAAAGAGAGAAAATAATCATTCACACATACGTGTGTTGTGAAAAATGTGGGTTATAAATTTTTGTTGCAAATAATTCAGTAAAAATGTACTGTAGCTATACAGCACATGAAGTGATCTTATACAGTGATACCTCGAGATACGTGTTTAATTCGTTCCGTAACCTTGCTCGTATCTCAAAGCAATTTTCCCCATTGAAATTAATTGAAATGCCATTAATCTGTTCCAGCCTCAAAAATGCTACCCGCAATTGTTTTTGTTACGTGTTTTTGAATAAGAAAAATGTATTTATAAATGACAAATATTGTATAAAAACATAATAAAAGAGAATGTAAAGCAAAAAAAAAAAACTAGTTTTATAAAGTGTACATACATATTTGTTACACTTTCTTCGGACCCATGGTTATAAAAAGAAATGTGATAAAGTATGTAAATGCACAGAAAGCGCAAAGCCCTAGAAAAACTTAGCAAAGATGCTTCAACAGCGAGGTAAACAAGCACACTGGGGGAATACGTGAGATAATGCACGAGGCGCAGGCGCAGTAAACTGGTGGGCCGTGTGCAGCATCGCAGCTGGCCGTTCCTCGTATCTCAAATGTCGCTCGTATTTCAAAACAAAACTTCGCTTGCTCGACAGCTCGTATCTCAAATAACTCGTATCTTATGGCACTCGTATCTCGAGGTACCGCTGTATACACAAATTGATAACTATTTTCGGTTACTATAGTCTATAGTTTGCAATGTCATATAAACTTGATAATATACTTATTGCAATTTTGAAGTATCAGCCAAACATATCATCCAGCTGTACATTTTATAGGTTTTTTACTTACTCTATGTAACACAATATATCTGATTAGGCTATGATAATAAACTTATGTAACATCTAATAAGTAATGTAATTTTTCAAAGCAATCCCAAATCTTGACCTTTTTTTTAAGTTAAGTAATTTCTTCTGTATTGTGCCATAATATTAGGAGTATCAGAATTTTTAGGGACTAAGGACCAGTTGTATAAATCTCACAAACTGGTAGTTTTTTTAACTGAAAGTTGGAAAATAACTAGCTATTTATGTTGTATGAAAATAACCATTGATTGTGTAACTCATAGTTTTAAATAACTGGAGGAAATAATAAAACATCTGGTAACAGCACAGAACACCAATATTATTATTAGAAGTGAACAGCGCATGTCAAAACTCGGAAACAAAAAGCGATTACAGCGCTCGAAGGGGTCGGGCAGTTAAGCTGTAAGAATGAAAAATTTACGTGCCAGAACACATGTATGAAAATGCATTCCAAATTCTGTAAAACCATAGCCCACTAGTAGCATTAGCTGGCTACGGTAATAACCATAGCCCACTAATACTAACAGGCTATAGTGATACAAACAATTATCTTTTAAAAGCATTGACACAGAATGCACTAAATGATGAACACCTTAAATAAGAAAAAAGAATAACTTGCAAACAATACGCGTCAGATCTTATACAAACCGTAGTGTAGAATACCTTCTAGAATTTCTGCTACATACATGTCTCGGTGACTGCTGAAATATGTATTACTTTAGATGACTTTATAAATAAAAAAACCAACATCCTTGATTATTGAATTATATTTATAATAACTGATTTTAAAAATATTACATTACCGTAAATATTAGTACCTTCCTGTCACTTCCTCAGTCATACACAGCGGTACGAACCTACATTCTATTTTCACAAAAAACTAGGCGAGGCTTCAGATCACTTCCCACATTAGATTGGGAGCTCACAAGGATTGGGTCTCTGTAAATCACGAGTCCCAGCTGTTTTGGGATAACTTTGTAACTTAATTTAACCTATGTCTAGTATGGTTAACGAAATCTTTCTCCAGGAAGTCGTCTCACACATTAAATAATTAGCACAATTCACATTATCATCTAGATTGCACTGACGTTTCCGCTGTTTCAGTTGGTTCACGTTGGATTTCATACTGAAGTATTTACTTCCGCAGCCAGGGAACTTACAGGAATATTTCACTCGTTTCTGAAACAAAGAATACGAAACATTAATCTTAATAATTCGTAGAACATGGAATAAATATTAATTCAGGATTGTTTTAAGTAGTTAATGTATTTTAACTTACCTTCTCTACTTGACATCTTTATAATATGTTAATTATATCTCCTTCTTTTCCAAACACTGATGCATACAGATCGTTGCAGAAAAAACCAGATATTACGCCTTTTCGTATATTGCTGTCATATGTTTCAAAACAAGCCTGCCGCCATGGTAACAGCGATCACAGTGCACCAACCGGTCGGGCAGTGAACTAATGAGCTGTTGCTATTCTTTCAATGTTACTTTCACCCCCGTGGGTAACAGAGCAAAAGCTGAGGGAAATTTGCAACGAGTATTATGTTTATATCTTTGGTATTTGATTTTCATTTGTTTAATTAAAGACCAAGCACCATATTATTCATATCTCTTTGGTGTTTATTTTCAACTTTTTAATAGAGATGAGATTTTTTTTTTTCAAAATCATTTTATTGCGGCCATGTATACTTTTGTTTCGAACTTCTTTAATCTGTCCATACAGGTGTTTAGGTGTGTACCTGCAACCTATAGCACCTATAATGCCTGGAAGGTTACGAAAATTGTAGAAATCTAGTTAATTTATAATTCACTTCTCTTGATACCCCACGTGTTTAGTAGCATCATTGAAAAGGAACAATTACACTTCAGCAATTGAACAAACATAACTATACAGGAGGTATAAAAACAGTTGCCCTATTTGCCACATCGCCAGGAAGAATGCAAAAACTAGAAAGGGCCATGAGATCTGATATTACCAATAAATCTGGAGATTGGTTTTTCTTCTACTGTAACTATATTTTAACATCATTAATAAGTACGGCAATGATTTTGCATCCTTTTTTTATATGAAGGTTGAAAGACAGCTCAAATATATACAAATGTGTATAATGGATTAATTGATTAAATAACAAAATAAAAGTGTTAATATTACAAGTTTAAATGTAACATACTGTCATCCATTAAATTGCTCTCTAAAATCAACTCATTACTTCTAAAAAAAACTAATTATAGATAATAATGAATTATTTATTGATCATTTTTTCTCTTTGTAGGCCATAATGGCATTTTCTATTTTACATTTTTTCACCATTTTATGGTCATTAAATGCCTTGCCCTGTTAATAAGCAATTATGCAATGTACACTTTCATGATAATACAACTAACAAATAAATCAATTTTTCATATATACTCGTATATGCATTCATGAACCACAGATTTTTGTCTCAGTTGGACATTACATGAGAATATTATAGGAGAAAAATTCCTCTGACACTGGGATTTGAACCCAGGACCTTTGGCATCTGAACATTTTGTATTCAGCAATGGGGTCAGAAAAAGTAGTACAAATGATAACAGCTTACAATTTTATTTCATAATATGTTAATAGCATGAGTAACATAGCATTAGTAGCATGAGTAACTTAGGGAAAAAGTTATTATTTTTAAATTGAAAAGAATTAAGAATAAAAAATAAATATACCACTTTTTTCCTGAGCTCTTCATACACCTTATATAAGATATGAAATAAAATTTTTAAATTGTCACTTTCTTTCTGAGCCCTTCATGTAAGTAATCCTTGATTTGTTGTCATATTGTATTACCTTTTCTACATTTCCTTTGCAATTTATATTTATGGCCTTCTTCAGTTAATTAAATTGTTCTTGTTTTAGCTGGACCAGGAAGTTTCCTTGTGAGGCCAAGTGACAATTCACCTGGTGATTATTCTCTCTTTTTCCACATAAATAATCAGATTCAGAGGTTTCGAATTGAGAAGAAGGGTGTACGTTATCTAATGGGTGGACGCACATTTGAATGCTTAGATGCTGTTATCAATCGTTATAGGAAAGAACAAATAGTGGAAGGTCATACGTTGATTTTGGCTGTTGGCAGGGTGAGTATTTTTTAACATTTTTTCAGGTAGTAGTAGTAGTATTAGTAATAATAATAATAATAATAATAATAATAATAATAAACTCTGCTAAGTGCTGAAAACACCCCACGTACTAAGTACAGCATGACACCTAGAATGTGCTGTAGAATAATGTCTCTGTGTTTTTTGGTAGGGGTGTAGCTTGAAATGCATACATCAAAGACAGATAAATTGACAAATTTATTGTGTTAAATTTGTTATGTGGGATGACTAAGAGCCAGGGAGAGAGTCTGAGTAGCTATATAAAACGTTTTATTATCCTGGTATTTTATGTTAAACTAAAGCCGCAATTCCACCGAGGCAGTTTTAGACAACATACAGTCGAAATTTCAGAATAAAACTTCATTGTTAGACCAGCTTGTTGTATAAATTGTACTGAGTTTCTTGACGATCATCATATCGTTCTCTTCTCCATCACCATGACTTTCTTCTTCTTCTTTTCTTTTTTCCGATTAAAAACTATTACCAAATAAGCAGCTGCCGCAACTGTTTGTAAAGACATGATGCACCAAACTGAAGTTGCCTGAATGGAATCGTTTTAGACGCATGCTACACGCATAGATGACAAAGCACATGCAATGTGGGGAAAAAAATTCCACATGCGACATTATTGAATTTTGTGACACGTAGTCACACACCTATAATCAGGCAACACTAGGAAGCAAGTTTGATACCTCATGTCGTTCAGTGTAGCCTCAGTGGAATTCGATAAATCTGTCGTGTTGGTCCTGATTTCCACCGTTTAATGTAGTCACGAATAAAATTAAATTGTTTTCAGTGGATCACGTGTATATGTCCTTTCTACAATCTTCACGACGTTTTGGTCTTATCCTTCAGACCTTCCTCAGGTGACTGTTTATATTTTTACGTTGTTTCAGTCTTATCCTTCAGACCTTCCTCAGGTGACTCTTTATATAAAAATATAAACAGTCACCTTAGGAAGGTCTAAAGGATAAGACCAAAACGTCATGAAGATTGTAGAAAGGACATATACATGTGATCCACTGAAAACAATTTAATTTTATTCTTGACTCAGTGGAATTGCGCTTTAACAGTACTTGTTAACAGCTGTAATATTTAAGCCTTCAGATTTCATTTTAATGCCATTTTTCAAAATGTTATTATTTTGAAACAGTAAAAAGTGTGGTATGTGTTTGGGGAGAACTCCCCAGCCCCCCCCCCCCTCTAGTGGGCCCCTCCTGAACCAGAATCCTGACTGCATTCCAGAGGATGTCAGTGATTATAGTTTGGTCTTTATGAAGAAGGTAGGATTGCTAGAAGCCTGAGCCCCATTTACCAGATTCTGCTGTGCATATGTATATAGTGATTGATTTGTACATGATTAAGATGTTCATGTTTTAAATTGAAATTATCAGAAGGTCACTCTTTATGCATTTCAGTCTATGTCGGAAGGTGATGGAACTGTCAAATCAAAGGAAGTTCAACATGCAGAAAAGATATATGCAACTCTTCGGGAATGTAGAGAACAATCAGGTGTCAAGAAAAACAAAGGTATTCTTTTTATTTATCATCTCCTTGTGATGTTTAACTTCGATCTTTGAAATGTTCAGTGTCTTGTGAATTATATTATTTTGCAGCATCCATTTTGAAATCAGTATTTGACATTGACAAAGGTAATTTTTAGAAAATTTTCAGTATTTCATTGGTTTCATAACATGTCAACACCTATGATTTACTACTTTATCAAAGCAAGGAAATTGTTTCTTATATGCTTCCACGTTTCTGCATTTTAATATGACTGGTAAATATGTACCATTTCAATATTAGCTTTCAATATTTAAGTGGATACACATTCTTAAAAAAATATTCAAATTTACACTTTCCATGCATATTAATAAGAAAATTAATATAAAATACCTTCAGACAGCTATTCTATCAGAAGTGCCTACCATTGTCCATAAAATACAGAATCTGTTGAATAAATAACATACATTCCTCAATCTCTACTGTAATCAATCACAAGTCCCTCTAGCATTTAGGTAGTTGTGAGGGGGCAAAAATATGAGCATGTTACTAAGAGAATGAAAAGTGAAATTGCGATTTAAATAGTATTTTTTGTGCAAATTCTTCAATTTACCATGTGTGATGTGTGATGTGTACTTTCTGCATTTTTGATAATACATTACAACAGATTTTGTGATATTTTGTGGATTTACTGAGCTTAAAAGTGGTATTTTAACCATTTATAGAGCTAAGCTGTTCTATAAGATTTCATGTTTATCTCTATTAACAAAAAATATGAGGGTAAGTTAACAAGTATCCACACTCTCTTTTTTAAATTTATTGCAACAGAAATACCAAATTTTCAGTTACCTCATTTTTCAACATAATCCCCTTGCTTCTAAATGCAGTTGATCCATCTTCGTACAGAAAAAAAGTTTTTCTGCTGAGTAGTAAGCCATGTATGCACTGCTTCCTTCACTTCTTGGTCTGTGGTGAATTAACGGCCCCTTAAGGCATGTCTAAATGGGTCATAAAGTTGGAATTCTGAAGGGGTGAAATCGAAACTGTATGCAGGATGCTCTAACACCTGAAAACCCAATTTCACAATAGTGTTAGCAGTGTAGGTGGTAGGTAGGTTGTTATGCTACAAAACAACTCCTTTTGACAGTAAGCCTTGACATCTGGTTCGAATTGCAGCCTTCAGCTCGTTGCTCAATGTCTCACTGTAATGTACACTGTTTATTGTTGAGCCTTTCTCCAAGTAATGTTGCAGTATTGGCCCTTGTGAGTCCTAGAAAAGTGTGAGCATCGCTTTTCCTATGGAGGGTTGACTCTTGAATTTCTTTTTGACTGAAGATGCAGGGTGTTTTCATTCCATGCTTTGGTGTTCGTTTCAAAAAAGCTTCAACTTCGTTAGCATGGCGGTCCAGTAAGCATTGGCAATAGACACATGATTGTCCTTGTGCTGATCAGTGAGGTCTTCTGGGATCTACCTTCCACAGACTATGAAAGCCAAGCCTGTTACGAATAATGTCATATGCAGAACCATGGCTAATTTGCATATGATTTGCCACTTCATTGACAATCACTCTTAGGTTTGTCTGGATCATAATAGGCTCAATGTTGGCGTCACTATGGATGTGGATGGACGTCCTGTACTTTCCTCTTCCTTCACATTTTCCCAACCATTTTTGAACTTTTCAATCCATTTATACACGCTTTGACATGGTCAAATATCGCCCCCATATTGTGTGAAAAGTCTTCAATGGATTTTGGCTCCTGGTACACCTTCAGATGACTAAAAACCAGTCACTGCATGCTGTTCTTCTTTGGTGCAAATGCTGAGCAGTGCAGCCATGAATGTGGAACATTGCAATCCTCAGTGGAGTCATAACACTCAAACATTCCACAAGCGGAGACAAATGAACAACATGTGGTACAACCAACCTAGAAAAGATTAAACAGAAAGTGCAGATACTAATTGACTTACCCTTTTATGATTCCACTAATCATCTGGGCAAATTTTAAGTAAGAGAGTTCATATTATTGATTTATTGATCTCATATTCCTGCCTGGTTTATTGCTTTTGGTAGACCATATAGACCATGGGGTTCTTTAATTTAAGTTTTGCATTCACTACTCTCTTTATTCAGTATTTAGATTGTATCATTATAGTATTGTAGGCATTTTCAAACAGGTCTATAATATGTTCCAAAACAGACAAAGGATATAAATTAAATACAGTGGATAATACTCTCAGCGGGATGAAGTTATGAACAGTTCATTACAAAGTAATAAATTTCAAGAAATCACAATAGAAATGCTTATGTGCCCTTACTTTCCAGGAGGCACAAAACAGATAGAGTCTTGAGTTTTTATGGATCATATGTTCTTAGTATTTATTGGTAGTTGGAGTTCTTTTGGAGGATTGTAGTTGATGGGATTGTAAATTTCTGCAAATTGACAAAAGTTATTTAAAGTGTTCCACATAATCCATATTGAAAATATTTAATATTAAAATTTTAAATATATTGAAAAGTTAAAAGGGTTCTCTAAAAAAGTAATCATAAACAGTGCTCAACATTCTTGCACATACAGGAAGAATTTTAGATTACACATGAGTTGATATTTAAATCATTTGTCTTATTGAAATTCTTATAGTTTCATATAATTGATTTATTTCCGTTTCATTTAGTATAATGCTCTGAGTATAAATAATAATTATCTCAATATCTGTTAGGTATGTGACGTGCCTACTTTCCTGACAGGCAAAGCACATTGTTGATTAAATAAATCTTTCTTTTATTTCAGGAATCAAAATGCAAGGTTATTTAAATAAAAAAAGTGAAAAAAACAAGAAATGGAAATCTATGTACTTTGTTTTACTTGTGGATGGAACTGATACACATTTATACTTCTACGACAATCCTAAGGTATGTGTCAATGCATAAAGATTTTCATATACAGTAGAACTTCGGTTATCCAGATTAGTTGGGACCAGACCCGATCTGGAAAATCAAATATCTGGATAATTAGATAAATGATTAAAAAAAGATAATTTCTTTTAAAAAACTAGATTTTACTGTACTGTACTTACATAAAGTGTCATATCTTGGAAATATTGGTCAGAGTTAGTTGTCTTGCTAACAAACTATCGATTTTGTGGGCTATAAGATATGCTTTTTCGCAAATAATTTTGATCCTGAAAGAGGGTTTCTCAATGCTTGCTGCTGCAAAAAACCACTTGAAAATGGCCTCAAGGTGATCCAGATAGTTGGAGTTCTACTGTGTCATCGGTTAAAATGTCAGATCTCGTATTTCCAAAATGGCAACTTTCCAGAGAAAACATGTAAGGGTATAAATGGTTCAATTACACTCGATTATACCATCAACATCGATCATTGTTTGCATATGAGGCTTCACTAGAAACATTTTTTCCCTGAATATTTCACAACTAAATTAACACTATCTGTTCCCAGTATGTTGTTGTTGTTGGTTTTTTCCCCCCCCCCCCCCCCCCCATCATTTTTTAATGTGACTGACCTATGTTTATATTTACAGATATGAAAATGTATTACTTCATAAGTTTCAGTTCCAGTACACAACCTCTTTTAAATAGCCATGGCCAACAAACAAACTTATTAGCACTGTCAGGAAGGGTAGAATTAAAGTAAACTGATACTGTCTTAGTCGATGGTCTTCATGTTATTCATTATTGTAATATTATGGCAATTATTATATTACAGTAAGTCCTCCATTAACCCGCAATCGCTCACACTATTAAATCAGAACTAACAATTGTGTATATATTTCAATAATTTGCTTATATATTGAAAGAGAAAGTTGTTTTGCTAGCAATGCCTTCTGCAATATCTATGCTTCATCATTTGTGTAAGTCAACTGTAAGATGATATCACACACGTGTCAGCAGCAGTATTATTAACAAAGCGGTGCATTCATTGAGTATAAGAGGTAAGTTTACACTAAAGCTTTTGAATAATATTATTTTCATTCTCTGCTTCTTTTCCACTTTTAAACATTATAAAAACTTTAATAATAATAATAATAATAATAATAATAATAATAATAATAATAATAATAATAATAAGGAGGCGCTTCCATAACATAAGTTTCCCTAGGGCTGTTTACAGAAACAAAACACAATTTCTTGGAAATATTTATTGCAACAAGATACTGCAAGAGTTCAGCTTTGCTACCGGAATTGACATTTTTTATACCATGGGACCAACTTTTGAATACCTGTGTCGTAGTACTCGGCCGACTGGGATTGGAACCACTGTGTGACAATCATCTCCACCTCTTTGTCATTCTTCTTCATTTCTTGAGGTGTAGGAAATCACTGGGATCGAGATTCAGGCTGTAGGGTGAATGTTTACACATCTCCCAGTCGAACCTCTGCAGGAGACTTGCTGGTATGTGTTTAAAAATCCACCTTACAGCCAAGATCTTGCTCCCAGTGATTTCCATCTTTTCCTACACCTCAAGAAATGACGAAAAACGACACAGAGGCAGAGATGGTTGTCACACAGTGGTTCAAATCCCAGGCAGCGGAGTTCTACGACACAGGTATTCAAAAGTTGGGCCCACAGCATGACAGATGTCTCCATTCTGGTAGCGAATATTTTGAAAATAGCTGAACACTTTTTTATCTATTGCCAGAAACATTTCCATGAAATTGTGTTTTGTTTCTGTAAACAGCTTCAGGGAAGCTTACTTTATGGATGCGCCTCGTATTATCAATAATAGGAACAAAATAATAAAATAATAATAATACTACACTAACTGAAATTAAATGTTTACAATGCCAGAATTATGTAGGCCAAAAAGGAAATATAACAGTATTTGCTTTTATAAATGTTAAAATGTTAAAAACAAAAACGCATGTTAGATCAAATGTAACACATGAGTGATGACATGACAGTCATATAGACAAGTGATACTGGGTTAAAAGACCCCTCATGCTGGACATTTCACACTTTGAGTGCCGAGTCATTCTGTAGTAGCCTTGCATAAAAAGCTGGCAAATTTTGCAGTATTTCAAATTTAGATTTTAAGAAGTTAATTATACAAAAATAACACTGATATGGTTTGAGAGTTTGAAATTTTATCTTTTAAATGGTGTATAATGATATTAATTGCAAGAGGGGAATCTTTGCTCCCAAAAATAGAAACATGACAAGTTAATGATCATAAAAAAGTTAAACGAATAAACTGTAAAATTGAATTCCAGAGGTGGCTTTACACAGCCTTCCAGCATGTTGTCCCTGTGGTTGCTCTCGGGCGCAAGCTTGCTGCTTGGTGTGGTTTGTGTATCCTGTCATGTCTTGAATTGACGATTACAAGGAAAGGAGAGAGTTGTGGGATTTATGAGACCCTTCTTATAGAGTCAGTCATATCAAGCAGTGGTGTGGGAAAAGCTATCTTCAAAATATGAGTGTTCAGCGAACATAAAAAGATGTAATAAAACTTCTTTGAACAATCTTCTACTCGTACCGAAAGAACAAGTCAAGGTCTGGCAGGAGTGAATAATGGGTGCACTTTGATTCGCTCGCTTTACTTATTAACACTTTCACAATATTTAATAACCTTTTATTAACCCTGAATAAATAAATATATACCCCTAAACACTCATTCGGAACTAAGACATTTGTTTTGCACTAGCTTCTTATCTCCTGTTTTATCACCTCCTTGAAGCTTCACCCTCATATTGTTCTATTCTCACAACACTGATAATTTTCCATGTGGCTTCATACTTCATGTCACAAGTTATGCAACTCATGATCAGTCTTGAAATTAGCACTGTACTGGTTATTTACCAACTTTTGGTTTAAATTTATTTTCCAAAAGAATTTAAAGAGAAAAGGGGCAGAGTCCATAGATGGGGGAAGTATGGAAAGCGCACAGAAAAGTGAAAACCCATAGGCCAGAAACACAAGATTTCAATTCTGAATTAAAATAACAACGTGTAACAATTTATTACATAAAGTGTTATAGCACCATAACATTACAAATGGTAAAACACTAAATCACACCAATGGGGCATGCTAAATAACTTGTTTCTTCAGTAACTGCTGGACCAGAGCTAAAGAATAAAATTCCCAAGCCAAAGAAATATCTGTTGATAAGATTGTGAAGTAGTACTTCTGTATCTGTATCTGGTACCCTATGATCCCCAGGTGGGGCGAAGGGGCCTCCAATGGAGGTTTCATTACCTATACTAATTTTGATATGCTTATTTTCCGAGAGAGGGTAGAGGGACAGGTGGTAAGCCCATCGCCTTGCAACCCCCCTCTGGAAACTAAGTATTTCTTGGACGTGAAAGGGCCGAGAAATTTTGTCCAGAGGCTCTAATTTAGGCTTGGAGTTCTTTTACGTGCCTTAAATCTACGACACGGGACCCCCCCCCCCAGCTTAAAGTCCCTCCCGGAGGACTCCGTGCCCAGGATTTTTACGTCCTGAAAAATCCATCGACTGCGGCCGGGTTTGATCCCACGCCCTGTGGATCCAGAGGCGGGCACGCTACCTCTAGACCACCGCGGCCGACGAAGTAGTACTTAACAGTAGCATATTATGAATCAACCATCCATGAATCAATTTGAATTACCATGTTGTAACCAGTGCTACCAATGATGCATATAAGAAGTATTTAACCTAATTCAGGTAAGATAACAGCAGAACAGAATAAAAGCTTACTGGCTTGCAATTGTAATTGTGTTTTAATCAATGTATATTTATATTATTTCAATTTCCAAACATTTATGTTGTATAAAATAATGTGTTTTATTGTGTTCAGCTGGCAGCATGTGATGTATTAATCATGGCACATTGATGTCTTACATGTCCAGTAATGAACTGATGTCTTATCAGATAAAATCACATCCTCATATTAATAGCAAGCATTTTTTTAAGATGAACGATCATGATTGGTCTATGTCCGAGGAATTGATAAGCGTTATTGGCCAATATCAAGCATGCAGCATATGAATGGAATAGGCCATGTAAATTCTTATCAGATTTTCCTATGATTGGAGCTACTAAATATTAAGTTTATTTAGAAAGTCATTCTGAAGATACTAATTTTAGGTTTCGCTTAAGGTGGCTTTTCACTGAGGCAACTACAAGCAACCAGATTGCCTGTCACATGTGATCATTGGTTGCTACATAGCTTTCCTTGCAGCATATAATGAGGAGCAGTCACTGAGCAGTAACTGAACAAATCATAAAAAAGAGAGTGAAAATTAAAGTTAGTTTGATTATGACCTATTAATAGGCCTCGGATTCATATGGACTAAAAAGCTGGAATATATGCATGCATTTATGCAGTAAAAAAGTGGAAAATATGCACCAAAAATGGCCTTAGTTTCTGTGAAAAATTTAATTGTACAATTATATTTGTCACATAAATATATTGTTAACATTTTTTTCCTTACCAAATAGTTTGATTTACACAATATGTCTCCAGAAATGGTTGCAGAACTGGATTGTTTAATTTATTCCAGGGAATGTTACTGCACACCAAAGCCTTACAAAGATCAGCTGAAAATGTATTAACAGAGGATTTGGGTTTTACCTGTGTAAGGAGTAGTTGTTTTTGTGCACTGTTGTTCTTCCACTCCTTTGCTGTAATATGTGCAGTTCTTTTTGAATGTTGTTCAAATTGAAATTTCTTTTCACACTTCACTTCCTTCAAACAAACTTGACAATACACGGAATCGCCATCTGTTGAATAGTCACTGTTACCCAACACTCATTGATTTAATAAATATTTTCTGGTGCTATTTTCTTTGGGCATTTTCGGGGGGTGGGGGGAATTATTAGCTGCAGATTAAGTCGAATGTAACACTGATACTTCCCTCAAGACCAACCCTGTGAGGCTGTAGTTTACTGCGAAGGTGAAAGGAATGCAGAAAAATCCCACTTCCACCCCTTAGCCAGACAGATATTTCTAGCGGTAAAACTAAAATGCCGTTACTCAAAAAGTTGCAAATAGAAACTTGGAAGGGATGTCCAAAGTATGTTTTGAGAGAGATTCTTAAAATTGTCCTAAATTTCAAAGATATGTGCAGAATTATGCTTCTGTGTTTAGAATATGCAATAACGCCAGTAACTATCGAAATATGCATTTGCATATGCACATATGCATTTTGAAAAAATCCGAGCCCTATTTATTAAGTGCCAGTATGGTACTTTATGAGATTGTGTGGGGGACGAAAAAATGTCTGTCCGTCCGTGCGTCTGTACGCACCATAACTCAAATACGCTTTTTCTTATTTTAATGAAACTTGGAAAACACATTTATAATGTCCATGGGAAGAACCCTATTGATATTGAACCAAATCGGTTCACCGGTACCGGAGTAATGCCCAATTTAGTGCCCATTTTAATAGATTATGGCTATACGCATTTATGACGTCCATGAGAAGTACCCTATTGAATTTGAACCTAATCTGTTGCCCGGTACCGGAGTAAAACCCAATTTAGTGTCTATTTTAAAGGCGCAATAACTCAAATACGCTTTATCGGATTTTTATGAAACTTCGTACACGCATTTATAATGTCCATGGAAAGATGTCTATTGATAGTCGACCAAATCGGTTGGCTAGTACCGGAATAATGCCCAATTTAGTGCCTGTTATGTTAATATATAAGAAGTCGCAATAACTCAGATATGCTTTATTGGATTTTCCTGAAACTTTGTATACCCATTGATAATGTACATGGGAAAACGTCTACTGATTTTGGTCCAAATCGGTAGACTGGTACCGGAGTAAAACCCAATTTAGTGTCTATTTTAAAGACGCGGTAACTCAAATACGCTTTACCGAATTTGTATGAAACTTGGTATACCCATTTATAATGTCCATAGGAAGACGTCTATTGATAATGGATAAAATCAGTTGACCTGTTTTGGAGTAATGCTCAATTTAGTGCCTATTTTATGGTAATATACGTATTCGAAAGAATTTATGAAATGCAAATCAGTTATCATGACAACATAGTCAATTGTTTTACTGTGAATTTATATGGCTTTGGCAATTAAAATACAGTTAGGTATGGCAAATAACACTATTGTTTTACATGCGCTTATCCAACTAGACCAGTGATTCTCAAAGTGGGGTCCGCGATGGTGTTTCAGGGGGTCCGCAGGTGGTTTAAGAAGAAATAGGATATCCCGTAATTTTCTCAAATTACATATCTTCTAAACCAGCTTCACTGTTCACATTAAGGAGTAAACTCTGCTTGTTACCATTGATAGTATTATTTTGTCTATTGAATTTAATACATTTGAATCAAAGTATTTATTTAGTTTTTTCCCTTACAAACTCAGAAGGGGTCCGCGAAATTTTAATTTTTTTCAAGGGGTCCGCGGACTGAAAAGTTTGGGAACCACTGAACTAGACTGTTTAACTGACCCAGGTGGCTTAGATGGTAACGTCTTGGCCTCACATTCTGGAGTTCCATGGTTCAAATCCCAAAACCGGCCAATTTGACTTTTTTTTTTTGTATTCTGCATATCATAATTGCAATCATAACTGATTAAACAAAAACATAATGGCACTTCGTTACATCAGTTTACCTGATTTTATTAAATACCGGTATATGAAAATGTGAACCATCAGAATGGGCATGCATGCAATTTGATTCTTCCATATTTTAGGTTGATAGCTTCATCTGTTCCAGATAAAAGAGGCTATTACTAAAGTATAAAGTAACTACTAAGGCTTTCATGGCCGGCATTCAATGAGATTTCCATTTCCAGGCTGTATGGCTGTCCACTGTTACTGCTAACGTTTTGCCACGAACTATGCTGGCTCTTGTGTTTTATACCATTATAATCTCATGTTATACACATTGCATTAGCATTGTTCTTTGTAGCCTAGATGTTATGTGTGTACTAAACAAATCAATTTGTGTAATTGCAGCGCACAAAACCCAAAGGATTAATTGACCTGAGCTGTGCATACCTGTACCAAGTACATGACAGTGTTTTTGACAGACCACACTGCTTCCAGTTAGTAGAGAGAGCACTGCCTTGTTTAGCTACTACCACATATTTATGTGCAAACACAGCAGACTCAGCACAGGACTGGATTTCTGCTCTCAAGCCACTTTGTGTAACACAACAAACTCGTGCTCCAAAAGTACAACGACTTCGAGAACTGAGGTGTCTTCAACTCCATGTCATTGATGCACATAGGTAAGTTATTATAGATACTAATATTGGGAATAACACAGTGAAGTCAGTTAGTATTATTGTTAATTACACACACAAAACTTCACTTTAGGATCATGCCATTAATGATTTATAAATTATTATTTTATTATAATTTTATAATATTGAGTTGGGTTTAGCACTATACTTCACTTGTTTTATAAATACCTGAACTAGTTTCGAAGACCCTCGTCATTCATAGTCATCAGGTTAACACCAACTGCCGGCTGGGTGTTTTTGTTGCCCTCTGGTGGAAGTGTGTCGCATTTGGCGATGAGATCCTCGTCCGATGGGATGTCAAAGTTCATAAGGTATCCTTTGTGTTTGTGGATGAATATCCTTTCCCACACTGAGAGTTCCTTGTGACCTTCGACACATTTTATCAGTTTTGGATCCCGATCGATGTCATGTCCCTCATTCCAAAAATGGGCTGCTACTGTAGATTTGTCCGTATTTGCGTATTTACAGACAAATCTGCAGTAGCGGCCCATTTTTGGAATGAGGGACATGACATCGATCGGGATCCAAAACTGATAAAATGTGTCGAAGGTCATAAGGAACTCTCAGTGTGGGAAAGGATATTCATCCACAAACACAAAGGATACCTTATAAACTTTGACATCCCATCGGACGAGGATCTCATCGCCAAATGCGACACACTTCCACCAGAGGGCAACAAAAACGCACAGCCGGCAGTTGGTGTTAACCTGATGACTATGAATGACGAGGGTCTTCGAAACTAGTTCAGGTATTTATAAAACAAGTGAAGTATAGTGCTAAACCCAACTCAATATTATAAAATTATAATATATCTTCACTGTGTAAACTTCCATACAATGGTTAATTATTATTTTATTTGTTTTTTATTAAATTAATTGGAAAAACATTGTCAAGTGTCAGTATTACTGGCTTTAGTAGCCTGAGTTCTTGTTCTTCCTCCCATAAATGTGCTGCTATTGTGGATTTATCTGTTTGTCGGAACTTTATGCTTCTGAAATGTTCTTTGAATCTAATTTCAGTGTCTGCCCAATGTAAACTTTTCCACAGTTCATACAATTTGTATTTTGGTAGATCCTGATTTTTTTAAGGTTCTTTGTCTTTATTGGACACTACACGGTCTTGGAGCAGCAAACAGTTCTAATTAAAACTGTTGCATGAATACACAGTGAGGGTGTTGTAAATCTGAGTTCATCCCTCCTGTGGTAAGTCAGATTTGCAACACATACATTAAATATATACCAGGAAATACATTTAACTTTTATTAGAAGTTAGCATATCTATCTTTATTCAAAATCGAGATTGCCGGGTTTGTTAATAGACCCCTCATATTATTTTCTTAAAACAAGTACTAAAATATATAATCAAAATTAAAATGAATTGTACAACGGTGGATGCCTTTAAAACACTATAAAACACAACGTTTCGGCCCTGCCCTGAGGAAGGCCCACAGGAACAGGGCCGAAACGTTGTATGTATGTATGTATGTATGTATGTTTATTCATCCTTTGATCATTTTACATGATATCGGACACGTCAGATTCTTACATGACTATATTAATTATTAAATAACATAATTACTAAAGTATACAATGCTAGTTCTTAAATTTAAAATTGCAAATGCTGAAAATATTACCTATAAGTTAAAATTAATATTTACAAAGTGCTTATAGCTACTAACTTATTTTATAACTTGTAACCTAATTTACTTATATCTAACAGTTTCAAAAAATTCTTCTAAGCTATAAAAACAGTGCTCTATTAGAAACTTTTTTACACAGGATTTGAATTTATGCAGTACAGAGATTTCCTTTAGATATTGTGGTAGGCCATTATAAAGCTGGAGGCCAGTATATATAAAACTCTTTTCAAACAAGCTTGTGTTATGCGGAATTATCCTAAGTTCTTCTCTGTTTCTTGTGTTATGGGAGTGTATTTGTGAGTTGATGGTATACATGTTTAAATTTGATTTGACAAATGTCACTATTTCGTAGATATAAATACAAGGCAGAGGCAATATATTTAGATCTTTGAAAAATGTTCTGCAGCTGGTTGTTTTCTTTAGTTTAAGCATAGACCGAACAGCCCTTTTCTGTAGCTTGAAAATAGTTTGAGCTCCTGCTGTATTTCCCCAAAATATTATCCCCCCTGATAATACAGAATGAAAGTATGCATAATATATAGGGAGGACGTTTTCAACATTCATAACTTTTGAGGCTGTATACAGTGCAAAGCATATTTTACTAAGTTTTTCTGCTGTTTTTTTAATTTGAAGAGACCATTTTAGATTTTCGTCCACCCACAATCCCAAAAACTTAGTACTTTCATTGTATGTTACATTATTGTCCCCAAATGTTACTGCTGGATGCACAGTGTTAATGTTCTGTATATGGTGAAACGATATTGCTATGGTCTTTTGTGTGTTTATTACTAATCTGTTTTGTGCAAACCATTCAAGTAACTGATTTACTGTCATTTCTAAATTTGACTGCAGAGAAATTGAGTTTAGACCTGTAATAAAAATACTAGTATCATCAGCAAAAAAAGTTGGATTTCCATTCTTGATGGAGGAATCTAAGTCGTTAATGTAAATTAAAAATAGCACAGGGCCAAGAATTGAACCCTGTGGAACTCCATACTTTATCTCCCTAGTATATGAAAGAGAGGCATTAATTTCATGCATTTGTTCCTGTATGTAAGAGATTTCTACCACCTGTTGACGAGCAGATAAGTATGATTTGAACCAGTTGTATGCTATTCCTCGTATTCCAACTGCTAACAATTTTTTTAACAAAATTGAGTGATCCACTAAGTCAAAAGCTTTTGACAAGTCTAAAAATAATCCGACATTTAGCTCTTTTCTGTCCAGTGAATCATAGACAGATTTAATAAAATTTGCTATTGCTGTATCTGTGGACTTGCCTTTGCAGAACCCATGTTGTTTATCAACTATTATGTTATATTTTTTAAGAAATGAGTTAAGTCTGATAAGCATGACTTTTTCAAAAATTTTGGAAAATGTTGGAAGTAAAGAGACCGGTCTATAGTTACCTATTACATTTTCTGATCCTTTCTTATATAGAGGTTTAACCTTCGCTATCTTTAGTTTGTCAGGAAAAGTGCCTGTTGAAAGTGAGAGATTTATTATATGGCATAAAGGTTTCACTATATACAAATAACATTTCTTTACGATAGTATCCGAGATTTCATCAATACCAGCTGAGGTTTTGCTTTTCATCCTTTTAATTATACCAATTATTTCGTTTTCTGTAACGGGCTCCAAGAACATGCTATTACATTGTTCTGAAGGTATACTTAAGTTCTGGATATTATGTCTCAAGTCATTGGACCTATTTATACTCTGTGCTATCCCAGTGTAATAATCGTTGAAAGTATTAGCTATTTTTGTTGGTTCTGTTATAAGTTCCTCATTTTGCACTATGCTGATATTCTTTACATAATTTGTTTTATGAAATAGTTCATTTCTAATAATATTCCAAAGGGCTTTTGATTTATTGTTTGAGTGTTGAATGTATTCTGCATTATATCTCTTTTTTGCCTCTACTATTACTTTGTTATAGATTTTTTTGTATTGGTGGTAATAGGTTCTAAATGTTTCTGTGACTTGACCGCTTTTCATCTGTCTACTTAAGAATCTTAGTCTATGACTTGAAATCTTTATACCTACCGTAATCCACTTATTTTTTGGAGGACCAATTTTTATTCTTTTTTTAGGGAGAGCAACTTGAAAACAGTATTCGAATGTCGAGAGAAACTCATTATATGATTCATTTACATTTTTTTGTTGATAGACATATTCCCATGATTCTTTTTGAAGTAGAAAATTTAAATAATCAATGTTTGTTTCATTTATTGGTCGAATTGTTCTAAAAAATATATTATCTGTAGGTTTGATTTTATTTTTCAGTTTATTCTGTAGTTTAATAATCTGAGCACAATGGTCAGAGAACCCTGTTTCAATCACACTCAGGTTGTATTCCCATACCAATCTGTTTATAATTACCTGATCTATAGCTGACTGAGACCTAGCTCCTATCCTTGTTGGAATATCTACTACCGCTTGCATTCCATAAGAATTTAGCATGCATTGTAATGCTACGGTATTGTTGTTTCCGGTACTTAAAAAATTGATGTTTAGATCTCCTAAAAGTATAATATTTTTTCTATTTTTTGATAATGTTTGAATAATAACTTCTAAATTTTCAATTAGGGGTGAAATGCTACTATTTGGCGTTCGGTAGATACAAATTATAACTGTATTTAGCTGTGTGAGTTCTACCATACTGGCCTCAAAGCTCTCTTCATTATTGAGGTTTTCAAAATGTGTGAATGGTTTTGCAGCTATATTCGATTTTACATATATACAGGAACCTCCATGATTTTTATTTTTTCTACAGAATTTGGCCATTAAAGAAAAATTTTGTAAACTAAAACACTCAATATCATCATTTTTCAACCAATGCTCCGTTATGCATACAATATCTATATCATTAAAATCATTTAAGAATACTTCTAAATTTAACATTTTGTTTCCTATACTTTGAACATTTTGATGGTATATTGAGATTGGCCTACTTGTATCTTTGGAAATACCTGTACTGCTCTTTGAGTTTTTCTTTATAAAAAATCTTCTCCAACTGTCTCAGGTGTGTTTTGCTGCGTTGACTCTTTAATGGCAGTGCTTGGCTTCTCGGATGTATCTAGTGTGTATCCTAGAGCATGTGTCACTTGAGGTACCTGTTTATCTTTCACAATCTTTTGGATTACATTCACTAAAGTTTTTTTACCAACTATATTTAGGTGTTGCCCATGTCTTGTATGCAAAGATCTATTAGAGCTGTTTAGATTCACTATGGATACGTTTCTGAAGTGTTTGCAGATGTTTTTATATGTGTTGTTTGTGTTCTTCACTTCTTTATTTATATAAGATGTTTCAGGTAGATCATGCCGATGGGGAATGTTTGCAATAACTACATTCGTATGAGTCAAGTAGGACAGTGTTTCTTTCAGGGTGTTTGTTGCTTCTTGGGATCCATTCTGACTAACATCATTACCACCACCAATGATCACTACAAAGTCTTTGGGGGTTAGATTGCCGCACTCACAACATTCTTCAGAGTAGCACTGGGTTTTACGGTGCCAACTATTTCAAAGTTTTCTGAGAGTTCAGAATAGTTCAATAGGGGCGAAATACCACGGCCGTAGCTATCAGTGTATATCTTGATCTTCCTATCTTTGCTGAGTGATTCATCTGTTGAAGGCCTAGGCCAGCGTGGTGTTTTGAGGTTAGGTTTCCTTGCGTCATTATGATTTACCTGATGTTCTTCCTTTGATGCATCTGTCACGGCTAGGCTTCCGAATTTATTTGACGTAGTTATGTTAAAGGTGTTAGCTTTTCGTGTACCGGCTATACCTGTAGACCTTCTTGATGAACTGGTTGTTTCTCGACGACGTGTTGTTACCCATTCAGAGTTCTCGTTCGTTTCTGCAGCCTTCATTAGGTTGTTGTTCTGCTCCTGTAAGATACAGATTTGTCTTTTTGCTTCTTGTAAGTCCTTGAGTAACATGTCAACAATTAATTGAAGCGATGCTACCCTCTCGTCTTCAATCTTTTTCGTAACGGTCGCCGCCATTGTTTCCATAGATTCTACAAATCTTCAATTTAGTTAATTTTCCCAGAAACTGGCACTGAATTTCAAACTAAAACCTCTTTCATGAATGTACAGAACACGTATTATTTCATTTTATGCTGTATTATACTATAATTTGCAGTAGTAATTCTGGATTTACTCTGGAGCGATGCACAGCAAGCTACTTCCTATCCGCCATATTCGCTTGTGTTTTATAGTGTTTTAAAGGCATCCACCGTTGTACAATTCATTTTAATTTTTAATATTGATTATATATTTTAGCATTCACGGTGGAAATCAGGACCACAATATGACTAATTGTATTAACACAAGTACTTTAACAGAAGTTTCTTTATTCTAGACTCCCGTATAAGCTGGTGCCTAATCCTTTCTGCATCATCTCACTTAATCAAGTAAAAGTGGCTCGAACCAAAGTAAAGACTGGACCTGACCCAGTTTGGGACGAAGAATTTGTTTTAGAGTGAGTACCATAATTTTTGGTTCTTACTAGTAGCAATATTTAATTATACTTTAAGGAAAGATTTATTTTCTGATAATGGTATTTGTAAAAATAATGCTGAAAATGTTGTTATATAATTAAATATGTATACCTATGTATTTTAAATAATTATTTAAGATTTAAATCCACTTAGCATTTTAAAAAATTGATCTACTGTTGGTTTTATTTTCTTTAGAAACTTTTGTTGGGGAACTAAGATGATTTGTTATGTAGTTGAATTTTCAGTTCAACCATTTGATGAAATGTTTTGGTGTTTGGATTTTCTGTTATTTTGATTGTGCCTTTTAAAAATTATTTTTTAATTCCACTTTTTATAAATTGACTTGCTGTTATGAGTGCCCTATTTTTAAGTACTGTAACTAAATAAAAGAAATGTAAGTTAATACAAAATTTTGCTGACAGATTATGATCATGTAGCAGAATAGCTATAATCTCAAGTGAATGTGTACATATTCTTTTTTAAATTAATAATTTACATTATGAAATTACAGGAAGATAAATATTAGTTTAAAAATCTTATCTAGGTGGAACAGAGAGGAAAAGAAAAGTACTTATGCTCTAGCTCCAGGGCTATAGTTTAAACTGGTAAGGTAATCTGAAGTTAGTTTAGGGCTTGACATGCAAAATATTAAATGTGCAAATATATACCTATCTTCTAGAGTTTATGGGCAGGATAGTCTAACCATGTTTTGTGATCACTTTTTTATGTATGGCATTTTCATTTGTGTTAAATTTACTCACTGTTGATCCCTTCATGTTGTACCAGGTAGCTCTATGAAAACAGTGTAGAAAGAGCTTTTTCCATTACACATTGATGCACGCAGCAGGGATAGGAAATTTAAAATATTGTAACAAGGGCTCGTCGGGGTTCAAAATGAGAACACCGAGTTTATAATTGAAGGATGGAGGTTTCTTTATTTTCTACAACAATTGCCAATACAGTCAGAAAACTCCAGACTGTTCGCCAGTTCACTGTCCTGTTCAGTTTCACTCTCACTGTGCTCAATCCTAATTACAGCACTGTTCCAGTCCAATCCAGATCATCCCACGTCGCGTCGGTCAACTCCACAGTCCTCACTGTCGCTGTGCGATCCACCCGTCGCGCCGAGTTCCCCGGGACGGCACTACCTCAGCCCAGATCAGCTCACCAGCTCTTCCGTTCACCCTTCCCTCCGGTCACTAGTTCCCCGTTGACTAGCTATTCCGCTCTCGGGTCCCTCCGGTCACTGGCTCCTCAGCTTCCCAAGACACACTCACTTGAGGCCGCGCTGATCAGTCCTCTCCGTCCAGCTCACCCTCTGACGCTGACGCTCGCCGCTACTCACGGACCGCCTCTCTGACTGTTCCCTCGTTGACCCTCCGGCTCTTCACGGACTGCCTCTCCTCTGATGTACTGACTCTTCACACTGTACTGAACTCTCCTTGACTGACCCTTCACTGTACTGAACTCCTTCACTCACTGACTCTGCTCGCTCGCCGCCCTATATATAGGCCCGTCGAATGTTCCCGAGTCGAGATCTGGAAAGCTCCGCCCGCGTGGAATCTGGAATGTGCGCTGCGTTGCGCGGGCGCACCCCATAGCGCGAGCTCCTCCCAACAGGCCTTCCCCCGAAGCTTGGTCCAATAGCCGTGCTGCTGTCACGCCCACTGGCGCTCGTGCCCACGTGCGCTCGTCTGCCGCCCGCCCACTAGGGGAGCGCGATCCTTCTAGACTCCGTCGTTCTAGTTCTTTCTGGCTTACTCCTCCTTCTATCAGGCTCTAGGCTTTTCTGGCTTTGTCACAATATTGTTTGATTCCATCACAATAACAGCAGCTTGGATTGTGAATACATTTAATAAAATGGTATTGAAAAAGATTATTAAAATGCAACAAAATAATACCCCATAAAAAACTCATAATACTGAAAAGAACAAGCCTACAAGGGAACTGTACAGATTCTCATATCAAAACTTATTCTCAAGTTTTGCATATCATTTTGTCTTCTTTGGAGATAGACATGTGCAAAAAATTAGCTGTTCAAGTTAAATGAAAGTGTGGAAAACATTAATTGCGAATCTCATAAATTTTAAAAATGAACTAATGAATAGCATTTAAGAAGCAATGATGTAGCTCCTCCTCCTGCTACCGTACTCCCCACTGTTGTCCAATATTCCCAGCATGCAGGTTACAGAAGGGAGCTACACAGGTGCCTACCATTGTTTCTTCATTCAACAACACAAGCATATTTTCACCTACTAGTTAGTATGAGCAGCTAATTTTTTTGCATGTAGGTCTATCTACCTGCTAGAGGGTCAGTTTTGATATGATACCCTGTAGAGTTCCCTTGTTTGCTGGACCACCTGGTGTAGGCTGTAGCAATGGAATGTGACAGTTTTCAAAATGCAATAATTTCTAGCAGTACTGTTTGAAAAAGATAACTTTGTAACCTGGATTTCATGATATGCAGTTTCGTCTGTCATTTTAGTGGAAGACAGTGTCATTAATTACTGCAGGAATCCATTTTCCTAGTTGCACCGTTAACGAATGTAACTTGATAGCTCATGCTCAGAGAAGATGAGTTTAATATTCAAATAGAGGGAAAAATTCGTTTCTATAGAGTCGCTCTCATGAGGGAGGAAAATATCAGTTAAACAGGCAGTCTTTGCAGTCTGTTTGCTACTAGTGTGTGAGCTATGTTCATGCCTGCACTAAGAGGAGCAGTGCACTGAACTTCATCTCACTCTAATAGATTTCACTATAGCGTCGCATTAGCAAGTTTTATCATAGGTAATCCTATGCGAGATTATAAGTTTGTCAATATATTTGTGAGAACGAAGTTCGAGGAAATTTATCTGATGAAACTCAAGTAGGATTTATTAAGACTGTTCCATGAATAGAATGTAACAGATTTTGTAAATAATTATTTTCTTACGTTGTTGTCAATATTCTGCCCGCTGTGAAATCATGGCAAACTAAATGATTGAACAGTCCATGCATCGATTCGATGAATTAATTTGAGTTCCCATTGGTACAATGCGTTACCACAAGATGGAGGGCATCAGCATCAGAACACTATAAAATCATGCGAACTGGCTTGCACCAAATAGAAATTGTGTTTTTAATCAATACACATTTACATTATTTCAATTTCTAAACAATTTATGTTTTATAGGATAATGTGTTTTCATTCTGTTCACTAGCAGCATGTGATATATTAATCATGGCACGTTGATGCCTTACATGTCCCGTAACAAGCTGATGTTTTATCAGATAAAATTGCATCCATGCCCTTCTAGGAAGCATATTATAACATAAACGATTGTGATTGGTCTATATCCAAGGTATTGTTAAACATTATTGGTCACTATCAAACACGAGGTATATGAATGGAATAGTCACTACAAAATGCAGATTATATGTCTCGTTTTGACTGAGGAAATTACTCCCTTGGTATTTTGTAGAAAAAATATGCAGAACTTTCAAAATGATGTATGAATATGCTAGGTGAAGGTTATTTAAGATTTTTTAATTTTTTTAATAAGTTCACATTGATAAATTGTATTGCGTTGTTGTTATCATCATCATCCTCCTCCCCTCCTCCTACAAGAAGGATATGAATACCATTAGATTCCATTGCCACACTCTATACCCTGTATACATTTTGATTTATTTATTGTCAATACAGTAACAATAACATAACTTCCCTGATTAGGGGTTGCCTGATTAGACAATGTATACTGTACAATTAGCTAATATAAAATTACAATGTTTTTAGGTATGCGAATCCTAATTGTAATAAAATATTAAGTATGTCAATAATAACAAAATAACATAAAAAAATGTATAACATATCTAGTGGTAGTATAAAATAAATTTTACATCTGTTGCATTACCCAGCATTTTGTGCGATTCTGTAAAATTGCTGAATTTCACCCCATTGTGTGAGTGTACATATATAAATGTACGCATGTTAATCCCAGTTAACTATTGACACTAAAGAGAATGTTGTGTCTTTCTGAGCTATTTAGTTGATGATTGTTTTGACCTGTTCTTAGTCCCAAAAATGTTCTTGTATCTGAATATTTTTTATTAATTTTTGAAATTGAATTTATTTTATGATGAAAGCCCTGGTTTGATCCACCTAATCTTTCAATTCCCACCTGTACTCTTGAGAATACACCAAACTTAGGTAGTTTGGGCACCAGTGAAACACAAAACTATAGATAACTAATATTGTGAATAGTACCTTGAAGTCATGTAAGTTGGTATAATTCTTTGTATTTGTGACTGGAGTGTCGTCGTGATTTTGTGTGTTCAATTTTTACCAATTGTTAGAAAATTGTATTTGTTTTAAGTTATTTTCAAGTCTGCCAAAAAAATTGAACTGTGTTACCAGAAATGATTTGAAGCCCGTGATAAGGAACTTATCAATGGGGCAAATAATTCTGTTAAATGCTAGCTACATATTTGGGAACTTAACATATAAAAACATTAAAATAAATAAATAGTGAACTTGTCTTCTCCAAAGAACTGTGTCGCAGATATTGGCTTTTCATAGTGCACCATGCAACTGAATATTTATATTTTTTTTGTTTTTTTTTTTTAAATTTATTTATTGCAATCGTGGATAGCTACATATATTTTACTCTTATAGATTGATGTAATTTCAATTAATAATTTGTTCCAGTGATGTTCCCCCTGATGTCCTGAGTTTCACCGTGACAGTATATAACAAAGGAAAGCGTTCAAAAGACACGGAAGTTGCTGAACTAACTGTGGAACTGAGTAGTTTAACTAATGGAGATGAGGTAACTTTTCCTTGTGTTAAGTATTTTTAATAAGTAATTAATCTGCACACAACATAATGTAGACCCTTAGAAAATGGTTGAATTTGATTTGTCTGTTCTGTTGACTTTTCAGGGGAAGTTTTAAAAGATTGAATTGAACGAGTTTTTAGCTACTGCAAAAAGATTTTGTATTAGCAGCCTAGGCCTCTTTCTCAGTTTCCTTCATAATAAAGAATATTGGTATTAGCTCTTTACAAAAAATATATCAATCTATACCGAATAATCTTTTGTGGGTAGTGAGATTAGAAGGTGGGTATTTATTTTCAAAACAATTAATTTACTCACAGTTACATGAACTTTCTCAATTACACAACTAAAGATTGTCACATACATCTCTCCTATTTTATCACCCTTTTAGAATCCCTGAGTTTTTCTAAAAAAAAGGTGTTTTCTTTGAAAACATGTTTTTTTTCAACTTCTTTTTTTTTTGGAGGGGGAGGGGGAATGCTCAGTATGTTATGTACATTCAGCAGTAGGCATACACTACTTGACCTAAATTTTTTCATGTGTTGTATTATCAGTTTTGTTTATTATTTGCGTCATTCTTCAGTACACTGTACGGAAGGTATTTTCATCAGATGTTTTAAGCCTTTTTAAACAGACAAAAAATATTTGTGTTCTGAATTGTTCAATGCAGTAATTATTAGCTTGAATCTAAAGAAAGAATGGTGCATATTATGTTCAACCATTATCTCTGTTATGAACCACTTCACCTCTCTTCCTATCTTGTCTCTCCCCCTCTTCTTCCTCCTGTCTCTTTTTCTTCTAAGGGATTGTTTATTTAGACAGTGAATGTGAGTTTAAAATGCAGTAACTCCGCATTGTCCATATAAAATGTAAAATGTTAAAATCAACTATATTTTGACCAACTTTCATACCTCAAGTAGCTGCACATTTTGAAGTAATTTTTTGCCCATCCTCATATTTGCTGCACGGTTTATTGTAATTTTCGAAGTACCGTATGAACTGTTGAGGAAGTTTGGAATTTAAACATGCATTTTCTCTAATACTTCATTATGAAAAATGTGCCCAAACACAGTTTACGTCAAGTAATATGGAACTTCTGCATTTTCTATCAGTTATTATAAAAATACAGTTGTACTTACATTTATTTGTTTTAAAAATGAAAGCCATTTGCACCCAAGGTGTGTTATGGAATAGCTTGTATCAAAACGAAAAGTTACAAATCCTATACTAAAAGTTTTATATATTTTTCTGTTGTCATGAAATTACTGAATTTCAGTAACATTGGAACAATAAGGAATGGGAGGACTACACAGAACCATTTATCTACTTGTTGAAATTCTGCTGCTTATGTGAATGACAATAGCCCCAGTTGTACGCTGCATTGGCTGCACAATTCAAGTTTGCACCATAAAGACTATAAAAATCTACAGTTTTAAACCTGAAAGCTCTAAGCCTGTTCGTAGCAACTACAGGCAGTGGATTTCGTTCGTTGTCACACATGTCTCACGCGTCCTTGAAAGATTGTTATTCATACACAGTAGTTCCTAATTCCTTGGAACGATAATTCTCTACTTTTTGTATAACAGTGACATCCACGAATGGTTTTGTAACCATATTAGAGATTATCTTGATGTAATTTGCATAAATGTGTAATTTTATTTGGGGTTTTAAACACTGTGTATTATGAAATGGGCTTGTTAGCACAAAGAAACTTTCAGCATGAAAATATTATAGGAGAAAAATTCCTCCGACATTGGGACTTGAACCCAGGACCTTTGGCTATTCGCGCCAATGCTCTACCAACTGAGCTAAGCCGGAGTTCAATTCACAGCGCCGGATGGAACCTATCTCCTATGACTGATTGCCCTAATGGTCTACCTCACAGACAGACAAGTTATGTCATATGCAGTACTGTGAGGCACACTAATTAGTGATTTTTGTGACCGGGCTCCCACTGTTATTGTACAGTTGACATTCAAGATAGATATATAAGCTTTCATGAACCACAGATTATTGTCTCTGTTGGACATTACATGATAATATTATAGGAGAAAAATTCCTCCTGGGTTCAAGTCCCAGTGTCGGAGGAATTTTTCTCCTATAATATTATCATGTAATGTCCAACAGAGACAATAATCTGTGGTTCATGAAAGCTTATATATCTATCTTTCAGCATGAAATTAAAATATAATAATTGCAAAATTATCAAAACAAAAACTATACAACCATGAAATCATTATATGAAATTTACATAAGTTCCTCCTTTATTTCTTTGCAACCTCAGTTAATACTATTGACTGAAAAAAAGTGGCAGGAATGTGCATGCATCATTCCTGCACGGATTGTACTAATTTACCCTTCATGAATCACTAGCAGACGAGGAAATTTGTAATCTTAATTACATACAGTATAAAGTATAACACATGACACCAAACTGACTCTGCTACACCATCACTGTCTACTATTTTACTGTATTATACCTTTCCACTATCACTAAACTAAACTAAACTCTGTGGCGCTACATCCCTGGAGGGACTTGGCCTACCACCCGACCGCTGCATCTTGTACCTCAGGCAGATGGCAGGATTGGGGGCATGTGGTCAGTATGCCGACACCCACAGCTGTTAATGGTGGTTTTCATGATCGGAGCTGCTACTTCTCTATCAAGTAGCTCCTCAATTTGAATCACGAGACTGAGTTTTTCTGAAAAAAGAGTCATGATTATTTTGTTTTTACTGTTTTTATTGTAGCTGAAATGTGAAGGAACAATAACAAGTAATAGGACAGTTACCTCTTCCTCCACTGAAAATAATCACCACTCTGTAGCCTTTTATACTATTGCCATGGGCAATCTTATTTCACTGTAAAATAGAATTCCTACTCATGAGAAAAGAGTTGCTTAGTAAGTAGACCATTGAAACTACTGAGCCTATATTTTATGATGACAGTGTTAACTGTAGGAATACAGTAACTATATACTGTTGCTGTTTTTAACAAACTAACTTACACTGGGCAAAAGGAATTAGGGTTATACCAGCCAACAAACTTCTGAGTATGAGTTTTAATCTTTCAGAATGCGTGGCAGCAAATGTAGACCGGTTATAGTAGCTGCTGCAAACAGGAAGATGCTTTTCAGATTTTACCTTGTAGATTTTGTAATTTTTTGAATTGCACAGCTTATGGCCGCAGGATTGGGTCGAGTTTCAGCAGCCAGTGGCTTACTGCTGATCATGTGGTGGCTGAGTTTTGGCAAATAAGTCTGCATTGCTATTTAGAAGTTCTTGTAGAACAAGTTATTTCATTCATTTTCAATTACAATTAGAATTACTGGTAATTTATTACTTAAATGACTAATTTGTAAATAGAAACAATTCACACTTTGAAGTTATCAATTTACTGGATTTTTTTATTTTTTAATATAAAATTCAGATTTCTTGTAAAGAATACAATGTTCAAATTGAATGAATACAATATTTCAAATTCCATACTACACATGAATTATGTCATTATGAATAAGCTCTAAGTGCATTTTATTGTTAAGAACCATAAGTGAACTTTATTATTGTGTTTCGCTTGTACCTTTTTCAAACCCCTCGCTGGATGGTACAACTATTTTTCCTCAGATGCAGGTGAGTACTGCAATCATCAGTATACAAAATTTACAATATATATGTGAATTTGATATTATAACAGAATGAAAAAATATATATACTGTATATAACTATTAATTCTCACTTCGCAGAATGAAGACTGGTATACACTTTCTGGCATGACTCCAATTGGTGAGTGGGGTTCACTTCGATTGCGAACTCGCTACTTGCATGACCTAATAATGCCACAAGAAGAATATTCTCCCATGCAACAACTTGTGCTTGACCCTTCTCTAGAAGTGGTTCGAGCTCTGGCTGATATCTGTCACTCAGATCGTGTTCCTCTTGCTAACTCATTGCTACGAATATTCAGGTAAGGTTTATGTAAAACAAAGTCTTAGTTGCAATAAATGGAACAAAGGAGAAATCCTGTTGAGGTCGCTCAAGTCTAAATTGGCAGTTAACCCAATTTATGAACTTGACAAATTTTTTATTATCAACTGTAATATTTATTTTCTTTTGACGTTGCTGTACATTCTTTGAATGTCTCCAGCATAAGTTCTTTATCTGTTTATCTATAAATAATTGTTAAATAAGAATTAAAAGCCAACATGGTCAAGTTAACTCTTTCTGCTGTTTAAGATGCATTTAATCTTAAAATTTGATGCTGAGTTTTCGCCATAAATACATACATTGCGGTCCTCTTGTGTTCCAAAATACTATTTGCAGAAAAAACAAAATGTGTGTTTTTGAACACCTTAGTTCAAAAATGAGTTAAAATTTTATGTATATTAGAGTGACTACATCTAAAGAGGGTGTAACACAAAGCTTGTCAATAACTAATCTTATCCTTTACTATTTTGTCTACCTATACTACTTTGTTTTTTTAAATTTTGTTTTATAATTTTATTCAGTAACTGTGAAGGTGGGGTTTAGTGGAACCTGCCTGTGCAAGTTGTGAATGTTGCAAAGCAGCTTTACCCAGTTCATGTAACTCCATGTCTAACAGAAGCATCACATTGGGCAATTTCAGTTGCTTGGTAAGAAATTATCTCTTTATTCCTTCCAACAATGTGACAGCAGTACATGAAGAGTTGGCAGGTATTAGCGCACACCATTTTCTTCACAAAGCACGAGCCTTATAATATTAGACCCACAATTTTCATTTGTATATTTTCTGAAGGGTACAACCCTTTAGCTAGAATCTACTTTTGAGGGAGGCAGTTGTAATAATATGCGGGCAGACATTTCTCGGTTTTTTGCTGCCCCAACCCCTTGGAATATACTGTGTACCACTGTTAATGTTCTTTTTGTCCTTCAGCTGAGGCACTTAATCATCTCCATGAAAATAATAAAGGGTAATCTTGCTTGGCTTCCAAGGAACTGCTGTAAAAATTGGACCATTGTTTTCAAACGAAATTTGACTCAGATTCGCTTACCTTGAACCTGTCATATTTTTCCTCTTAGACAAGTCTGTATTAGCAAGCACAGACAGCAGTGCTACAAGGAAATGTTTTCACTATTACATTTTGTATGTATCGTCAAAAGCTGCTCTTTGTTTATAAATTTCTTCAAAAGTGTTGTTGCTGTTGGTCTTTTCCAAATCTTTTTTCCCCCAGCTATTTCCTTTTTAGAAAGAATAACGATTCTCAGCTCTTTGGGATGGTGTAACCTCTTTATTGAACAAAATAAAACACCTGATTCACGTTTTCCTTAGACATTTATTGTATAACGTTTCCTGTTACAATGAAATTTAAGAGCTTTGAATTCGATGTCAACTTTCTCTTCTTTGAAGAAATAGGGAAAATAGGACATAAAATGCTGTTTTATTATAAGATAAGGGGATATATTAACAATTTATTTTATATTGTTCTGGGAGGGGGAAGTGAGGTGTTACTGAGAGCATTTCTCCCATTTTCTTTTGGCTTAAAACTGGAGGGTAGTTATAAACTAGTTGTTTCATCCTCAACCCTAGAGCCTATGTCTTGTTTCACCTACGGTTTGGCACTCATTGAAGGTAGAGGTTTAGGGAACTGCACACTCCTGGAAGGCCCCTTACTCTTGAGGTGGAATATGAAGCGAGAAAATCACAAAAACCATCCTCAGGATAGGTAAGTCATATGGTTGTCTCATGTGCAAATTTTCTCTTTAAGTGATGTTTTAAAAAATGGTATTTTTAACTGATGCAGTCTTTTTTCTCCATTTGATTCAAATGCTTTGAATTCTTTAATAGTCCATTCACCTTTGGTTGGAACTTCATGGGAAAAATTTTATTCACAAATCTTTAGTGAATTTTACAAATCTATTTTAATATTTGCATTTTTAAATGGTTAATTCATGCAAAAATCCAGTCATGGAATTCCGGGGTCTCTATTAATAAATAATAAAATCACTATTGGAGATAGATGCTTCCTCGTCCTATTTATAAGAGTGTTAAAATCTGTAGTAAGTTCTGTAATGGTCTAGAGCAGTGGTCTTCAACGCGGCCCAAGTCCCTTTGCTTTGTTATTCATTAACATTGCAAAGTGGAAGACAAAATATAAAACCCTCATGTATAATATTAAGCATTCCCTGCAATTATTGTAATATAATTATGATATTTTTGTGTTACATAAATATCAGTTATTAATAGTCAATAAAGTAATGCGGCCTACTAGTCTTTCACTGAAAAGAAAATGGCCCTTTAGTTAAAAGAAAATTGAAGACCCCTGGTCTAGAGGATTAGGATGAGTTTGGACAGCTTAATATTTTTTACTAAACAAAAGACTTGGGTTCTATTCTTGACCAAGTACTCATTTTCCTTCAGAGATTATAATGCACATCTATTTAAAACTTAAATTTGTTTTGCTGCACTATGTGAAATTGTTTATAGCGAATAGTGTTATGTTTTCTCAGGTATGAACGCAAGGAGGCTGATTTGCTCAAATCACTGAATGAGGCTGAAATTGAGAAGGAAGAAGAAACTTCAACATTATTCCGAGCAGCCTCACTTACAACCACTCTTATGGACCTATATATGAAGTCTGTTTGTACTGGATTTCTTCATTCAGCCATACAAGACACAATTCTCAAATTGCTGGAGGCAAAGCAGTCATGTGAGGTAAACGAATTGTTCTTTCGGTGAATTTCATTTTTCTTTTTTTTTTTTGGTCTTTGTAGTTGCTTAGCTCTTTCACTGGTGATTTTTTTTTTTTTTTTTTTTTTTTAATTTAATTTAATTTGAAAAATGAGATAGCATGACACCTGTCTGTCATTAGAAAATTTAAGTTTAGCTTTTCTAAGCATTGTCTATGGGTGTTTTTTGTTTAAATTTAATTATTATTTATTTATTTTGTTATTTTATTGTAAGTCCACTAAACTAAAAATTTACATAGTAGACTCTTTGACAATCAAAGAACAACATTAAGAACAATAACAAAAGAACAGTAAAACAAATCAATTAAACAACACACACTCAATTACAATAATTACAAATGAAAAAAGTTAACAAGTAAAAGAACAATAATTACATTGCTTTGTGACTTTATGACTGCATGCTATAATTTTTCAAATATTATTGTACCCTATTATTATTATTATTATTATTATTATTATTATTGTTATTATTATTGTTATTATTAATTAATATTGTTGTTGTACCCAATGCATAGTCTTAAAAGGGAGAATTCCTGTAATAATTTGTTCATACATGGCTCATAGAGGATGTAGAATTTTCCATCCCATTGCCTGTACACACCAAGTCTGGTAGGGTTTGAAATAAGAAGAAACAGAAATTCCGGTAACATAAAATTGTATTGTCTTTGCGGAATATTTTATTTCTCACTTTCATGTTACCACACAACCATTTCGGGGATGAAATTAAAAAGTAATTCAATATCACTTTCATACTTCCCTCCCCAAAAACCTGTGATATAATAATATACATATTACCATACCTCGTACGGTATTCTCTATGTCCAGGCTAGAGAAAGTTATGTGACTGCATCACATTGTGCATTATTTTCGTGGATTTCATCTTCAATATTTATTTACAGCAATGGATTATATCGATAGCTTCTCTAATTTGTCAAAGTCCCGTATCATTTATTTCCAAACCTACCTGAGACCACTGCCAACAATACACTGTTGTCGTGTGAACTGTGATTTGAATTTGATAATTCTGTGTAAAAAGGGATTAAGTATTTTCAAAAACATGTTATTTTTGGCATTTAAAATCAACATTTTTCAAAATCCCTTCTTAGTGAGCACTTACATTATGGAACGAAGGTACTTTCAAAATTCCAAGTCTCTACCTATTATAGTTTAGGCTCTACGTTAATTCTCTGTCAGTCAGTCATTAAGTCAGTCAGTCAGTCACTCAGGAGAAAGCCTCTTACATATACAGGGTGTTAATAAATAACACCGAAATATTTTACCTGTGTATAGAGGGGACATAGACAAGCAACTTTTATTAAAAGACTTTTGCTCTACGACGTAAAATGTGTATGCTACTGGGCATTAAAGTCATTACAATTTAGTGCTCATAACTCAATAATGTAGCAAAATAGGGTTAAAATGTTCATTAAATTGACTTCATGCCTTCCTAGTGATCGATAAAAACCTGAGTCTTAATCATTCGTCAACAGCTTTATCGTAATTTAGTGTTTCCATAATCTGCAAAATTTACAGACTAATCACATGACTGGTCGCCACTGCATTAGTCTTTTTTTATTCATAACTACTGACTACAGTGTTAACAACGAAGTTCCTTTGTTTTGCATTTTTATCTAATGTTAGAACTCAGTGGCGGCCATGCTCTGGGAGATTTTATGCTGTAACAGGAAATATTGAATCCATAGAGCAAAAATCTCCTAATAAAAGTTGCTTATCTATGTCTCCTCTATACACAGGTAGAATATTTCGGTGTTATTCATTAACACCCTGTATATAGAGATAATTACATTTTTCTATGTTAAAATACATCCTATTTTCAATAGACCATTCTAATAAATTGTTAAGATCTTCTTGCAATAATGAACAGTCATGAAGTGAACAGCATGCTTTGATTAGGTTACATCAGGCATTGACAAGCATTTGGTACGTCATTAACAAACATAAGAAACAAAAGTGGGTCCAGATTGAACGCTTGAGGGACACCAAAGATTACAATAAATTAATCTGATTTGTGTAATGATAGTAACTGGTCCTTATCTTTCCACTGTAACTGTTAAAACCGTCAAAGTCAAACATACACATACACAAAGATAAAACATTTGAAAGAATCAGTCAATAAAATACCTCGGTGCGACGTTTCGACCTTGTCCTCCAGGTCTTCCTCAGGCAACTGTTTGACTTTGACGGTTTTAATCTGATTTGTGTTTATTGCAAATGATATACTGTTTTTGATTCATTAAATAACTTTTTAGAAAAGCTAATAAGGAACCAATAAAACCAAATGTAGTCAGTTTCTTCAATAAGATATAATGATCAACTGTATCAAATGCTTTTTTAAAGTCGAATGTGTACAATATTAACCTTCCTACCAGCATTCATTTGTTCTGTAACATAGTCACAGAAAGTAACAAGATTACACACAGGTAATCTACCAGACATAAAACCATGCTGATCTACAGTAAGAGTGTTCTTAACTGAAAAATAAATTTTGTCATATAAAATTGGGAAAAAGATCTATAACTTCATAAAGAAAATAAACTGACATCGCATAAACAGAATCCGTCAACCACTCGTCTAGAACAACCAAATGCTCACTGTTCAATCATAGATATAAACTATCTACAAGTTTAATTATTTTGCTGCCAACTTGACAGCAGTATATTCTATTCATCATTTTTCTCTAATTTTATTGTTATAAGTTTAGATTTTAGGTTATTGCATTACATCCTATATTCATTTACTTACAACATTAGATTTAGCCTATCATGTTGGCCTTGGATATCTTTCTTTGTCACTTCCTGTTTCTGAATTCAACTTGACTCATATTACTATTTAAATAACATACATTTTCTATCTTGCAAGCTATTATCCCTATTCATTGTCTGTTATTATTCATATTTGATTATTATTTTTTGTATCCAGTCTTCAGGATACATTTCTTGAGCAGTTTAAATGCATTTCATTTAGCTCAATGACTTAACTTCCTTCTTCTTCACTATTCAACAATCCATTACTCAAACATGAAAGGATTCATGTTTTCTTTGGTGCTTCGGATTATCGTGATATAGTCTGATCATCAACATTCATTCTATTATTTGTGTGGATAATATATCCTACAAGTTCTACGCTTCTTTATCATATGCTTCGTCAAGTAAGCAATACTTCTAGTGCATCAAGAAATGGACTTAATCATTCATTCAATTTATGCCTGGCAAAATGGCGTTTCTGTGTTGTGTTTTGCTAATTGCTAAATAGCTGGGACATCACGACACATATTCTCATTCTTATAGCAGATAAAGATTCTGCTATTATCAATCTAAATAAGGACATTTACTTCGCTTCAAGTAAGTAATCATTAGTGTTACTAGAAGTGATTCCAATTTCCACACATCTACGCATTAAACATCGATCTTATTGTTGTGATTTAGCTATCATTAAATAGCTTATCCATCAGACTTGACATTCAGTTTCTAGTCTTGATAACTATTTCTACAAGTGTCACGCTTCACGGACAGATGTATATTTATTCACAAACGTGATTATATGTGACTTCAAGACTAAATTTTCATCTCCATTATCTACAAACTTTCATTCAATCGTTTATATGGTAGATGGTGACGATGTTCACATCCTTGAATCATAACTTCAATCTCTTGCGTTAAGATGGATTCACATATTACATCAAACACAGACACTACATACTAGAAGATTGTCAACCATTGTATTGATATGTAAATGCTATCTTCAAGAAGACTTTCAGCTGAAGACCTGCTATCTTCGTTTTCAACTCTTTTCAACCAAGTGAAAGTGTATTCGTTCGTGTGTTTTAGCTTATAATTAAATATTATATCTTATATCGTTAGTTTCATTGAGTGATGTATGCTATAAAGCTTATTCAATCCAATTCCTCCAATACAATGGAGGTGGTCCTCCGCCAGAGATCTCATTAGTTGTGGTTAGCACGAAAAGTGTTAAGCACAACTAAATTTTCAATCTCGTGTAGGTATTAGGGACTCTTACAGTCCGCTATCACAAAATATACGCCCCCTGACCCTACATTTGGTCCTCTCGGGCCGTGATAATGCCAGCAAGATTGTATTAATAGGCCTAGCCTACATCTAGGATACTACCAGCAAGACTGTACTAATAACTTACTTCTTCATCTGGTCCTTCTGACCATAATCAAACTATTAAGATTGTAATAATACAATAATACTCATATATTATTCACCCTCTGTGTCATATACAGACTTGGGTGGCATACAAGAGCTTTCTTGTTTTGCTCACATTCATGTATGCATTATTATTTCATCTCAAGAGATATATATTGATACTTAAGCAATTAAAGATTGTCTTAACATTGATTTGTGCTCTGCCATAAGCATTTGAGCCACATGCTATCACTCAGTGAAACTTCAAAGTGTACTGTATGATATATATATATATATATATGTAAATTGTAAACATTGTGACATCAATGTAAGTCACAGACACACAACACACTCTGTCAACAGTACATTAACACACAATCCTCTTACACGAACAAGATTCTTAACGTTCTTTGCAATTTAATACTCATATTATTGCAAATAATTGCAATCATTCTGCTCTATCATATATTTCATTGTCTTCTTGACAATAAGTTGTCCAGAAGTTGTTTCTCATAGGCGGGCAAAACGGTCCTGTTCTTCTCGCATACTATTTCACTTGCATTGCTTCCTTGTATCCCGGCAAGCGGGCAAATTCCTACATTGTTTTCTTTCTTCGTATACCTATCTTTGAATCATGGAAGATCAAACATTAGACAGGTCGAAGACCTCAAAAGAAAACGCACTCCTCTTAAGGCACAACTTACACGTCAGTGTAATTATATTACTGATCTTAATGAGTCAGGTGAACTCAATCACCAACAATTATTGAAGCGTAAAGACATTCTTGAAAAAACATTTGATAAGTTCATACTAATTCAAGATCAAATAGAAGAATTTCAGCCAACAGATGCTGAAATTAATTACCATGAAGAAGTCGAAAATGCCTTCATCGAAGCTATTTCTAAACTAGAAACATTAATTAAGATCGCGGAGTCTAAGGCAGAGACTTTAGGTAAGCTCTCAAAGCTTAGACAATTAAGAGTACAGCTCTTAAACCATATTCAAGTAATAAACGAGCTTATGATCGAGGATCAGGCATCTTACTTTGAAGCTATTAAAAGATGCGCTGAACTTGAACAATCATTTCAGCACTATCAAGCTGAACAGTCTTCAATTGAAGACATTGAATCATTCAATGACAGGCAAATTCAACGCTATGAGCTTGAGGAAGCCTATTACAAAGCACTTACTAGACTTGAAGCTTCCATAAAGGCAAACAAGCAAATATATGATCCAGATCCTATGTCTGCGCCTAGTCCGCAACCAGTGCTGACTGAGCAAAACCACGTTTCTCTTCCTAAGTTACCTGAAATAAAATTACCGACATTTTCAGGCGATCCCACTATGTGGCTAGAGTTTCGTGACACGTTTACATCCTTAATACTGCAGAATCAGTACGTGTCAGAGATGGACAAGTTTCAATATTTAAAGTCATGCTTAACCCCTGAGGTTATGACTATTATACATAATATTCCTGTCAGTGCTGCCACATTTAGCATTGCCTGGCAAACTTTGTTAGAGCGTTTTGACAATGACAGACTCATTGCTAATGCTCATTTAGAGAATTTATTTTCTCCCCCTTCTATTGATAGAAACTCTGCTGATTCGCTCCAGAGATACTTAGATCATTACATAAGTACTGTCCACGCGCTTCAGTCACTGCACATTGATATTGAGCTGACTGATCTTATTATCTCAAAAATAATACTGGATAAGCTTTCTCCAGCTATTATTAGAGATTGGGAATCTTCGCTTAAAGCTGATAAGTTTCCATCACTCAAGGACTTATTCAGTTTCCTTGAGGCCAAAGTTCGAGTCATTCAAATGACTGACTTAGCTATCAAGTCCCAGTCGAATCAATCTCCAGTCAAAAATGTGACTGCGAAATCTAATAATAATTCTAACAACAATCGTAAGTCCACTGAAGCTAAGAAAAAGTCTTCGTGGTCTCAACCTATTTGTATATGTTGTAATCGCCCTCGTGATCATGAATTATTTCTCTGTGAAGCATTCAGAGCTTTCTCTTTGCCCCAAAGATTTGAATTTGTGAAACGCAACAATGTATGTAATGTCTGCCTGAGAATAGGTGGTCATTCACAAGCCTGCTCTTCTTATACTTGTATGAAGTGTCAAGGTAAACATAGTACTTTGCTTCATCCTTCAAACGCTCCCATACCAGTAAACCCATGTGCCATGTTAAGAAGTGGTCCAGCTACTTCAAAGATTCTATACCCTACAGCAACTGTGTTAATAGCAGATGCTAATGGCGAGTACATTGAGGCTACAGCCATTCTTGATTCAGCTACGACTTGTAATTTAATTACAAATAGATTATTTCAACGCCTCAAACTTAAACCAACTCCTCATAGAGAATATTTGCAAGGAGTAGTGTTTGAAAAGCGCACTCTCTGCAAGGTAGCATCTTTGTCACTGAAATCTAATGTTTCCGATTGGTCGTGCCAAACGAATGCTTTGGTTATTCCATGCATAGCTACTTGTAAGTTCCCTCGTGCTTACATAAATACTGACAATTGGAATATTCCAGCTAACTTGAATTTAGCAGATGCTAAATTTAACCAACCTAAGTACCTAGATTTGCTCATTGGTACAGAGCTTTTTTCACAAATACTGTTATCAGGCAAAATCATGGCTGATAATCTGCCTGGCATACATAATTCAGAACTTGGTTGATACTTTATGGGTAAAGTCCCTCAACCTGTTACTTCTTCGCAGCATAGTATTCCTATGCCAAGTACTGCTTCTAAACATATGAATGTTTCTAAGCTAATGACTTCTCACAGAAAAGCTAAAGCAGCTAATAGGCGTGAGAAGCCTCGTGTCAAGCAAGCTCATTCTAATCTCTCATTCCCTAACTCTGAATCGTTAATCGATTCAAACTACTCTGCTTTCTTGTACTCAGAATCAGCTGTGGATGAACAATTAGCTAGGTTCTGGGAATTAGAAGCTGTCAATAATTCTGCTCCATTCCATGATGAATCGGAATGTGAGAAACATTTCTCTCAAACTACCACCAGAGATGACTCGGGAAGATATATAGTTAAACTTCCTTTTACTGCTCCGCCTGAAACATTAGGTAGCACAAAGCAACAAGCTTACAAACGGTTTCAGCTCTTAGAAAAAAGACTGTCATCCAACGAATACTTACGTACTGAATATGTCAAGTTCATGCAAGAATATGAGGATTTAGGTCATATGCAACGAGCTGACCACATTACTAATGCTCCTTGTGAATGCATTATTCCTTATCACCCAGTAATTAAGCCTAGTAGCACTACTACAAAGGTTAGAGTAGTCTGTGATGCCTCAACTAAGTCATCTAATGGAAAATCCTTAAATGACAATTTAGCTATAGGTCAAAGTCAGCCTCCTGAACTTGTGCCCTATGTAACTAGATTTTCACATTTGAAGACACTGCGTATTATAGCATATGTTTTACGATTCATAAATAATTGTAGACCTGCTAAAATTAAGCTCACAGGTCCTCTTGAACCTAGTGAAATTTCAAATTCACTCTACACTTGTGTGAAAATAATTCAGCAAGTCGAATATCATGATGAAATCAATGCCTTGTCTTCGTCTGATTTCGTTCCTTCGTCCAGTAAAATACACTCACTTTGTCCATTCATGGATAGTGATGGTATTCTTCGTGTTGGTGGAAGACTGAAGCAGTCAGAACTACCCTTTGATGCGAAGCATCAGATTTTGCTTCCAGCTAAGCATCCTTTCACTAAACACCTCATTCGTTTTACACACTTCAAACTATGTCATGCTGGTTCCCAGCTTATTATAGCTCACTTACGGGAAAGGTTTTGGATACCTTCTGTAAGGAGAACAATTCGCTCTGTGATCAGACAGTGCAATGTCTGTTTCAGATTTCAAGCTCAACCTTTTCAGCAAAAGATGGCTGATTTACCATCTTCTCGTGTATCTCCTATTGCCCCATTCACTAATGTCAGTATTGACTATGCTGGGCCCTACTCTATTAAATATGGTGGACCTAGATCAAGGATTACTACTAAAGCTTATATAGCTGTATTTGTTTGCATGTCTACCAAGGCTCTTCACCTTGAGTTAGTCACCTCGCTTACTTCCAATGCATTTTTAGCAGCTTTTTCCAGATTTACTGGTAGAAGAGGCATACCAGTTTCAGTCACATCGGATAATGCTACGAACTTTGTTGGTGCTCAAACTGATATCAGACAACTTACAGATTTTCTATCTTCTCATGAACATCAATCGAAAGTTCAAGATTCTACTTCACATCTTAACATAAAGTGGAATTTTATTCCTCCTCACAGTCCCCATATGGCTGGCTTGCATGAAGCAGCTGTTCGCTCAGTTAAGCATCACTTAAAAAGAGTGATGACCTCTATGATACTTACCTTTGAAGAGATGTCAACTCTCTTAATTCAAATTGAAGCTATTTTGAATTCACGTCCTCTTGTCACTCTTCATGAAGACGTTGAAGACTTGAATTATCTTTCTCCAGGTCATTTCCTTATTGGAAGACCTTTGATTTGAATCCTCTAGATTCAAAATCCCCTAAACGCCAAATTATATTTTCTTACTTTTATACATCATCAGATTTGTATGGATAACTTAAATTGGTTTATTTAAATGTGAGGTTCAAAACCCCCTAAAGTACTATATAATGCCATGTTGAAAATCAGAGTTAAGTTCAAAAACCCCTCTATCCCACTGCTTTAAACTTCAAAAACACCTCTATTTTTTAATGGCGTTTAGGGGGTTTTGAATCTAGAGGATTCATTTCATTACCCACCTCAAACCTATCTAGTAGCACTTCTTTGCGTTCAAGATGGAATGCTATGAATCAATTGCTACTTGGTTTTTGGAAGAAATGGTCATCTGACTATTTACATTCTCTACAACAACGTTCTAAATGGCTAAAGACTCTTCCTAATGTGGAAATAGGAACTCCTGTTCTTTTACTCGACGACAACGTTCCCCCTTTACGTTGGGTTATGGGTGTTGTACACTCTATTCATCCTGGATCTGAAGGACTAGTTAGAGTAGTCACAGTTAGAACCTCTACAGGTTTCTACAAGCGACCAATTGTTAAGCTTGCTCCTCTTCCCATTTCTAATATTGAAGATGAGTAAACCTCTTTATTATTCAAAGTTTAAATCTACTCTTTTCACATAATCTAATATATTTTAAAATTATTTTCAAGAAAATAATTTTGCGGGCAACTTATGTTCAATCATAGATATAAACTATCTACAAGTTTAATTATTTTGCTGCCAACTTGACAGCAGTATATTCTATTCATCATTTTTCTCTAATTTTATTGTTATAAGTTTAGATTTTAGGTTATTGCATTACATCCTATATTCATTTACTTACAACATTAGATTTAGCCTATCATGTTGGCCTTGGATATCTTTCTTTGTCACTTCCTGTTTCTGAATTCAACTTGACTCATATTACTATTTAAATAACATACATTTTCTATCTTGCAAGCTATTATCCCTATTCATTGTCTGTTATTATTCATATTTGATTATTATTTTTTGTATCCAGTCTTCAGGATACATTTCTTGAGCAGTTTAAATGCATTTCATTTAGCTCAATGACTTAACTTCCTTCTTCTTCACTATTCAACAATCCATTACTCAAACATGAAAGGATTCATGTTTTCTTTGGTGCTTCGGATTATCGTGATATAGTCTGATCATCAACATTCATTCTATTATTTGTGTGGATAATATATCCTACAAGTTCTACGCTTCTTTATCATATGCTTCGTCAAGTAAGCAATACTTCTAGTGCATCAAGAAATGGACTTAATCATTCATTCAATTTATGCCTGGCAAAATGGCGTTTCTGTGTTGTGTTTTGCTAATTGCTAAATAGCTGGGACATCACGACACATATTCTCATTCTTATAGCAGATAAAGATTCTGCTATTATCAATCTAAATAAGGACATTTACTTCGCTTCAAGTAAGTAATCATTAGTGTTACTAGAAGTGATTCCAATTTCCACACATCTACGCATTAAACATCGATCTTATTGTTGTGATTTAGCTATCATTAAATAGCTTATCCATCAGACTTGACATTCAGTTTCTAGTCTTGATAACTATTTCTACAAGTGTCACGCTTCACGGACAGATGTATATTTATTCACAAACGTGATTATATGTGACTTCAAGACTAAATTTTCATCTCCATTATCTACAAACTTTCATTCAATCGTTTATATGGTAGATGGTGACGATGTTCACATCCTTGAATCATAACTTCAATCTCTTGCGTTAAGATGGATTCACATATTACATCAAACACAGACACTACATACTAGAAGATTGTCAACCATTGTATTGATATGTAAATGCTATCTTCAAGAAGACTTTCAGCTGAAGACCTGCTATCTTCGTTTTCAACTCTTTTCAACCAAGTGAAAGTGTATTCGTTCGTGTGTTTTAGCTTATAATTAAATATTATATCTTATATCGTTAGTTTCATTGAGTGATGTATGCTATAAAGCTTATTCAATCCAATTCCTCCAATACAATGGAGGTGGTCCTCCGCCAGAGATCTCATTAGTTGTGGTTAGCACGAAAAGTGTTAAGCACAACTAAATTTTCAATCTCGTGTAGGTATTAGGGACTCTTACAGTCCACTATCACAAACACATAAGCCCCCTAATCCTACACTCACAGAGGACATGGTAATAGCAAAAAAGATAAACACCTATTACAGTAATGAACACAAAACAAGAAAAAACTAAGAAAAGAAATGTTTACCAACCAATACCAAGATAATAAGAACACCTTCAAACATTTAGAGGAGATATTCAACTTAAACTTCAAACCAGAAGATTTAGAAGAAGCTATTTCAAAAACAAAACTACAGAAACAAGCAGGACCAGACAAGATATTCCCAGAGTTTATCAAACACCTAGGAACCCTTGAAAAACATGAATACTCCAGATTTATAACAAAATCTGGACAGGGGAGTTCAACATACCAGCAGAATGGAGAGAAGCCATTGTTATACCAATACTGAAATCAAACAAGCCCCCACAGGACATCAAAAGTTATAGGCCAATATCCTTAACGTCCATACTAGCAAAAATCATGGAAAAAATGGTAATGGCTAGACTAAATTGGTATCTAGAATTTCAAGAACTCCTATCTCCTGAACAAGCTGGATTTAGACAAATATTATCAACAACATACCAATTTGTGAAATTCGCTCAGAACATCAAAGAATCATTCAACAAGAAAGAAAGTGTCCTAGCTCTATTTATAGACTTCCAGAGTGCATATGATAAAGTTTGGCACCAGAAAGTTATATGGAAATTACAAAACATTGGAGTGAAAGGTAACATGTTAAACTGGTGCAAATCATTCATCTCACAAAGATGGATCTCCACAAAATATAACAACGAACAAACAGAATATAAGCAAACCAAGGTCGGCCCACCACAAGGAGCAGTATCGAGCACAACACTATTTAATGTGTACATCAATGATCTGCCAAATAAACTAAAAAATATACCAAACATAAAATGTGCAATGTTTGCTGATGATGTAATTTGGACACCCTGTAAAAACTAATATATATATATAAAGATACTAGAAACTACATTCCATAAAGCAATAAAGGTGTTACAGACTTGGACAGAAGAAAATAACATGACCATTAGCATACCCAAAACAAATTATCAATACTTTTCCCTAAAACACAAAAACGAAGACTTCAATATTAAGATTAATGGCCAAAACATTGTTAAAAGCACCTGTACAAAATACCTAGGTATGCAGCTTGATAGTAAATTAAACTGTAGGCAACACATGGAAAAAATAGAAGAGAAAATTCATAGAAAGGTCTGTATATTAAAAAGAACTTGTACAAAATGGGGAAGCCCATTAGAAACTCTAAATCAAACATACAAAATATACATGAAACCAATATTAACATATGGAGCAGAAGTCCTGGTTAGGCTAAAGAAGATACAATAAACAAGCTGGAAACTCTCCAAAATCAGTTACTCCGAATAATTACTGGAGCAGTTAAAACAACCAACACAGCAGCCATGAGAATGTACACATGCAACAACACCATACAGAATGAAATTAACAAGAGAGCATGTATACTCAGAGCAAAAATGTCAAACATGCCCAAAGCATTCCACATAGAAGATAGATTACCACAGACACTAACAACTCAACCTACTTATATAAAAAAACTGATAAATTAATGGAAGAATCTAATATAAACTTAAAAAATGTAAAACCAACTCCACCATTACTAAGCCCCCTAGAATACCATGTATACAAAAGTTCTCTAACCATCAAAGGTATGCAAAACAAAAATGACCTTAACCCAACAGTGGCTAAACAATTAACCCTAGAAACTTGACATACAACCTATCCCGAATCTGAATGGGAATGGATCTTTACTGATGGATCCAAAATGAAAGAAAACCAAAATGCAGGTGCCGGAATATACTCAAAACTATTTTGTCAATATATCACTCTAGGAAATAACAATACAGCCTTCGACGGAGAAATCAAAGCAATAGAAATGGCACTCTACAACTTTCTAATCAGACAACAAATGTTCAAAAAAGCAGTTTTGCTCATTGACTCTCAGTCAGCCATTCAAGCAGTGGCATCCAACACTGCCACTGATGATTCAGACATACATGAATGTTGTAGACTTCTAAAATCTCTACAGAAAATTAATAAAACAATAGATTTCCAGTGGGTACCCTCACACATAGATATAAATGGTAACGAAATGGCAGATCAACTAGCCAAAAAGGGAACTAAGAACTCAAATCAAATAAACAACAATACAACCATCAGAAGGAAGACCCAGGAAATAAAAACAATCTTCAATACAAAACAAACCCTGGAAGACAAGAATGTTGCACAAGGAAAGAAATGGGAAACTACGAGGGTTATCCAGAAAGTAAGGAACGTTTCCACCTGATGCCGCCAGGCGCACGCCAATAGCGTATACAATGGGGTGCTCGTACTCGGCAACTCAGTCAGCGTCCAGCTGTGCCAACGGGAACATCTCTGCGCTGCCCCTTTTTTTATTATTCAAATTTGAAATGTGTGCTGCAATCCAAAATCCTGCCAGTTGTGAGGTGCGGTATGTGATTCGTTTTTTGTTGGCAAAAAACTTAAAACCAATAGAAATTCATCGGGAACTGTGTGAAGTGTACAGGAACAATGTAATGAGTGTGTCAGGAAGTGGTGTATTCAGTTTAAAAATGGGCGAACAAACGTTCATGATGAAGAGAAGAGTGAACGTCCGAGCATTGTGACTGACGATCTGGTCGCCCAAGTTGACGAAAAGATTCGTGAAAACCGCTGTTTCACAATAACTGAGCTTTCTCTGTGTTTCCCACAAGTTTCACGGACTTTATTTTTTGAAATTGTTTCACAGAAGCTTCACGACGATGAGGAGCTCCAGGTACGCGTCACTGAGTGGCGGCAGAATTCTATGACACAGGAATTTCAAAGCTTGTCCACCACTTGATAAGTGCCTGAATTTGAATGGTGATTATGTTGAAAAGTAGTATTTTAGTCCCTCTTTCACATGTATATAATAAAATGTTTTTCTTGTACTTGGTTTTTTTTTAATTCCAAAACGTTCCTTACTTTCTGGATAACCCTCGTATTTCAGCATTATATGATACAACAAGAAAAGCAGACCGCCTAGAAGCTGTTGGACTATTCCGCCTAATGACTGGACATGACTGTCTGAGCCAACACCTTTTCAGAATCAACATCTTTCCTTCCCCTGCTTGCATCCTATGTAACCAGCATGACAGCATCATGTACGAAGATCATCTGCTGAAGTGCACAAAACTTAATCAAACCAAACAAGAAAATCAAGATTTAGTGTATCTATATTGGGAAGCCAGAAGGAAAATGACACTAATGTCAAATCCTGCCATTGGATAAATAAATAAATAAATAAATATGAGTAGAAATATCTTCAACAATAGTATTGGGACATATAGTACATGGTATGTAGACATTCTGAAAATATCTCTTGAAAGCCTGAAATGTCAGTGGAATTCATATATTCATGTCCTTCACGTTCAAACCGAGAAGGTAAACCATCACTAGTATTCCTGTTGCCTCTAATAAATTGCCAAAAAGCTGAACAGTCTCCATATGTATGCTTAATTCTGTTTCCTCTATATATTTACTATGAACTACGTTAATGTCATACCGAACGTCTGATCGTAGTTGTTCGTAACAGAATAAACAATACAATGAGCCGGATTTTTTGTACTTGATTCTATGGCTTTGCTTTTAATTTTCTTAATGTTATCATATTTATACCAGTACTGTTAAGTAAATTTTGGAATAGATTTATCCATAGTACTCAACAGTAATTCATAAAAACAATCTGTTCCAGAATTAACGTCAATTTCTTTAGCAATTGAAGACCAATCAAATAAGTAATATCACAGTCTAGGCTGTCCGGGTAGCGCCGCGTCGAGTGTTGAGAGACCAACGTTTCTACAGCCATGTTGCTGTCTTCTTCAGGGCCAAAAGGTCACTGACTAAGCCGGGCATTGGGCTCTTATATATCTGTGTGGTGTTGCGGAGCAGTAGCGGGCGTCCGGCCTAGCACAGAAGAGGCATCTGTTGGAGCTCTGGGATTGGTCGGTCGACAGCAGCGGTTGGTTGGAGCTCCATTATCTCTATCTGCTGCATCATGGTCGTGTCGAAGAAGGGGTTGCCAGGTTTTCGGCAAGTCCAGGCCTTTATCCTCGTTGATGTTCTGGGGTCTTCTCGCTATTTCAATCGCTTCTTTCACCCTTCTCGGCCACCATCTTTCTTCTCTACTTATGAGGCGCGTGCCATCAAAAACGATAGCGTGTCCAGTCTTCGCTGAGTGGAGGGCTATGGCCGACTTATCAAAGTAGTTGTTCTTGTAGTGGCGTATATGTTCTTGTAGGCGTTCTGCTACTGTGCGGCCAGTCTCGCCAATGTAAGTCCGTCCGCAGCAGTAGGGGACCTCATATATTCCCTCATATATAAGTAATATAACTGAAGATAATCACCTTTCTTTAAATTGTAAGAATTATTTTTGGGGTGATAGTACTAGTAATACAAAAACCAAGCACTGGATGATATGGGTCATAATAGATTAGCACATCATCAGCAGTCTGCTTCTCTACCTCAACATTGTGAATGTTGGTCAAAGCTAGATCTAAATATCAATTTTCACAAACGCAGCAGAATTGTCACAGGCCAGTGTTATTTACTTTCACAGCGCACATTTCATTGGTGTTTAGAATAGTATTCTTTCACACAAGTATTCGTAATTTTTGTGGCAGTTGTTTCAGAGCTCTCCAATAAATGAAGAAATCTTATAGTCTCCATTTGGTAGCAAAATGAAATATTCACATTATTGGTCAAATATTGCAAGAAACTTAGTGAAAAAGTAGCTTTCTGCCATGACTGTCATAGAGTCCTTTTTTTCTTTTGATTTTTTGTTTTACCCTACCATAATATGATTAATCCGTGTGATGTAAAAGTATCTTAATGACATGTTTAAGTACTTTATTAAATTACTGCTGCTGCTGTTTTTCCACCTTTTGATTTCCAACTATGCATATCCAATATTGATTAATATTGTATGCAGCCTTGAAAGCAGCAATTCAAACTGCACAATCAACAACCTTTGTTTAAAATGAAGTCAATTATTCTGTTCATGTAAATTTTAATATATTTAATTGATTCCATTTTTTGTGTTCTAATGTGTGTTATTTTGAGTTAAAATGTCCAAGCAAAGCCATATTCCCTGCATTCCTTTGTTGCCTGCCATCTATCGCAAAAGACGAGAACATATAAAAACTCAAAACTTGTATTTAATACATTGATATTTAATAATGATATTTAATTGGGTCAAACAAGCAGATCTTGCCTATAGTGGTAATTAAGACACTTGTATGAAACACATTTCGTAAACATACTCCCGTCTTGATAAATGTCATTATAGGTTCATTGCATAATGTACTATTATGTAATTCTTTTTTTATATTGTGTCTCTGTACAGTTGAATCCATCCAAGATGGAGTCTCCAGATGATGCCTGTGCCAATGCAGAGTTCCTACTCCAGATTCTGGATGAAGTCACATTGTCGATATTTATGTCAGCAGATTCATGCCCAAAGTAAGAACAAATTTTTAAGCCTGCAGAAATTATTTTTTTTATAAAATGTTAGTAAGTTATATCTATTAATTAGCACTTGCTATGGAGCAGGAAGAATGTTTTTACGAATCCCTTCTTCTGGATAACTCTCATATACAAGGAATGAAAGACAGTTTGGGAATTTAAAAAAAATCATTATTCTTATAAGAAAAGAATCCTTATGCAATACAAAACAATATGTAGACTTCTGATTTACTTAATTATAATCAACAACAGTATTTGCTATTCTGTGGGTAAGTTTGACTCCTGTCAGGAAAATGACATCATTTTGCATTCAGTCACGTTTTTTCCATGCACATTTAGTGTTTTTCTTTACTGCTTTCAGCAGTCCTGCACTTTATTTCTCTTTCAGAAAATTTAAGAACTGAACACAGCTTTCACAAAAGTTAACTCTAATTTGCAGTTCTCTCTCCATGAACTGAAAGGATGAATGATATCAGGCTCATTAATTGGGAATGAGTAATGCCAATAATGATCTGGCACGTGAAGAACTCTGTCCAAATCTGATCTATGATCTAATCTGAGTAAGCAGACCGGAAGTCACAAAACGTCATATACTGGTGACTGGTCCTTGTCCAGGTTAAGGTTTAGTTTGTCTGAAACCTTTGAAATGGATTCCCACTACAGTGAAAGACAGGCAAGGCGATGAAACACAGTGTTTTCAGAGAAGTCATGGATTTTACATAGATAATCAATGTGCCTTAACAAAAAAGATTCTGCCTCTGTTAAAAAAAGACTTTTATATTGACAAGACCCATAGGCGTAACCAGGCCGACCATATGGGGGGGTTATAACATCCGCGGGGTCTGGCGAGTATGGAAGGAGAGGGGGGTCCAGGGCCCTCCCCCGGAAAATTTTAAAAATTAAGATGCAAAATAACGAGTTTTAAGCTTCCGGGGGTTCTCCCACGGGAAAATTTTAAAAAATTAAGATGCAAAATAAGTTTTAAGCTTCCGGGGGTCCTTCCCCGGAAAATTTTAAAAATCAAGACTCAAAATAACGAGTTTTAAGCTTCCCACGCTTTATACTTGTATTAAGCAATTTATGGGCAGACTTAAAAAAATTATACAATTTTCCTTTTTTTAATCAATGGGGGGGGGGGGGGTTCAAACCCCCAAAACCCCCCCTCGCTACGCCTATGACAAGACCGCATTTTAGTACAATCACATATCCAGCCAAATTAGCCCAATTGAAGATGGGTATCACAAAATGAGGTCAGTGGAATAGGCAATGAATGCTCCTTTGGATTGCCAGGAACATGGAATGCCATGAATTAAAATCTATTAGCACATTTGTAAGAAATCTCATTTCATCCTGTGTGCCATTTATGCCTGATGCTTTGAAAATATACACTATGTATTTTCACTTTTTAGGATAAGTGCTCTTCATGTTTATTAGCAGTTTATTTGATGATGACTTACAGTCTACCTGTATATTCAACTGTGTATTTGGTTAACCCTCTTAATGCCAGGCTGTTTGCCTGAATACAGCTTCTAAAATGTCAGCCGCTGATCTGCTTGGCTCTGCTACAAATAGCCTAGGCTACTGTCAAATCAGAATTTAGTTCTACAAATTAGTAACATATTTTTAAAGCAGTCTTTACCTTCAAATATAAGTCAACAAAAACAGGCTTCATTCCTCTCTAATGCTCTAATTTACGAGGGTTTCAGGGTTCAGAAGGGTGTGTGTGTGTGTTTTTTCATTTCATTTCAGTGTATCTTCTATGTTTTGTAGTAATCATGGCAGAATGTTCTCAAGCTATATCTTTTGCCAGGAAAGATGATGAATATTATTATTCCTGTTATAGTGATAGTAATTTATGTAATAGCAGCATGATCATGATCATAGCAATAGGTGATAACATAACAGAAACATAACATATTACCATGTTTAATCAAATCTAATGCGCACCCCAATATTGAAACTAAAAATAATAAAAAATAAACAAAATAGTTTGATGACAAATGCAATGCACATCTTTGGTAGGATATTTTATTTTATTTGTCATTTTATCTTAGTACGGTATTTGATTTTAAACAATAATTTATTTGTGAATACAAATGAATACAGATTGGTGTAACGGTGTAGGGAGGAGAGTGTGGGACAGTAGATACCTCTGCATGGTCCCCTGCTGCTTGATGTTGAACTTGAGTGTCAAAATACCTTATTTACCCGAATATAAGCTGCCCTTGAATTTAAGCCGCAGCTACCTTTCCAGCATTAAAGTAATTGAAAAATTAAATTAACCCCAAAGTGAAATAAAAAATTGCCTCATTTTCATTTCTTAGCTGAAATAGGCCTCAAATAAGAAATAGAAAGTATCAACTGAATCAAATTGTGAAATTCTAATTTTATTTCACCAAACATTAAATAAAACTGAGAGAAAAGAAAAAGAAATCAGTACTTTACACTTCATATGACTATATGTGTTGAATTTCATGCAATTTTTCTATTTTTCATAATTCCACTTTCAGTTACCATCAGTTTAAAATTACCATCATTTGGATTTCTTGTGAACAGTTCATAGTGCACGCATATTCTGTAATACTGATATGAAAAATGATGAAATATGCAAACACGTATCATAAAATGAACATCACTTGATTTCCTACGTTGCTTCAATTAAAATCGATGTATTTTCAATGTTGAATCGACTAATATATCGATATTCATGGAGATTCGAGATAATCAATAGGTAGCAGTGCTTGGAAGAGGAAAACCGGTCGCAATAGATCAACCGGCTATCTTGTGTGCATTTTTACTATTGCTGCCTAAAAATACTTGTACGCAAATTTAAGCCGCAGGCATATTTTAGCGGGCTTAATGTAGGCAAAAAAGTGCAGCTTATATTTGGATAAATATGGTATTACATCAACTTCAGCCATACCAGTAATAGGTCAATAGATAAATGTAATGAAGTCGATAATTACAGCAATGTAAGTGGTCAAAATTATTGCTGAACTAAGGATTGGATTTGTATTTGAATTTAATGCGTACCCCAATTGTGAAAGCTGCAAATGGACAAAAAAAAAGTGCATTAGATTTGAGTAAATACCATATTACCATACCTAAATTATACATGTCTCTAACTATTATAAGTAGAAAAATTGTCCCCTAGGGTCAAAAATCTATCTTTTATGAATGTTTTCAACAACTGTGTAATAAGCTCTGGCATTCTAGGCAGGTAGAACCCGTACAAACGCTGCCAGTGAACGGTCAGTAAAGGTGAAGCTGATCATATTGGCAGCTTGCAGCAAGAGGATTAAATTTATGTTCTGTTTTGTGTGTGCATTGTTATACTGTGTGTCAAATGTGAGCACATTCATAATCACATATGAAAAGTAACAGATTTCTTTTGTACTGATGGTGATCTGATTTTCAGGACTGTAAGATATATATGCGGATGTTTGCAACGCACCGTAATGGGGAAATGGCCTCATGAAAGACTTGTAAGGACACGTGTAGTGAGTGGTTTCATCTTCCTTAGATTGCTTTGTCCTGCAATTTTGAATCCTAGACAATTTAATTTAATCTCGGGTAAGTTGTAATATGTACAGGTAGGGGGGGAAAAAAAAGCGGACCAACTCTTGTAGCTGATTTCAGAGCCTTGTAGTACGAAAATAAATGTAAGAGATGTAATGGAAACATTTGTTTTCACAAGCAATGCAATGCAATGCAATGAAATAAGTCAACAATCGACACTAGAACAAATTTCAATACATTCCCTGCTATCCTGTGAATGTTGTTAGACATGCGCGGTGGCTCATATCGGCAACTTAGATATTTTAGTTGGTCCGCTTTTTTGTCCCTACCTGTACACTCTCATCTTTTTAAAAATAAATACTTACTTAGAAGGGCTCTTCTAAATTGGTTACAGAATTTTTAAGCCGAACTTGTGGTTATCGTACTTCAGGTGCATTCATCTCTCAATCACCATTTCAATTCATGAATGATCTCTTTATTTTTATACCCTACACCTACCTGCTTCTCCTCAAGAATGGCTAACAGCTATTGTGATACTTTTTCTTTAAAGAAGGCAACAGAAATATTTGTAATAACTATCGAGTAATAATTCTTCTAACATCAACCTATAAAATATATTCCAAAATTATCACTTGAATATTATCACATATAGCAGAGGGTGTTTACTGCACAAGGAACAAGCAGGATTTAGGAAAAGAAACTCCTACTAGATACATTTTACCCCTTCAACAAATCATGGAAAAACACAGAGAATTCAATAAACAAACATATTTTCTCTTTATAGGCTGTGTAAAGGCTTTCAGCAGAGTTAAAACATCAACATTATGGGATATCTTAAAAAGAAGAGGGGGAAACTTTGATTTCTGATTAAATTTTTTTTTCTTAGAAAGAACATCTGCCCAGCATACTGGGAGACCCTGAATTACATTACTCTTTACATAAAAAAAATAATCCATTTTACAAGAAAACATATCTGTATTTAAACAAATAATTTAAAACTAATTCACATTATATAATCGATTGTGCAAAATGAAAATATAGTCTCTTCATATTTTTAAAAAGCAGTTAACTACGTCCTCTGCAACAAGGGTGTAATTTTGGAGTGTCTTCTGTGTGCATGCAAAAGCTGTACCCTGAGCTCCGAAAAGAAGTCCTTCTATCTTCCATTCTGAAATGTTGGTTATTCTGTTTGAATCTGACTGTAGGATCTGACTCTTGATAGATCCGATGTTTGCCCTTCTATTGCCTCCAGATTCTGAAACACTGTGTAGTTCCTCATGTATTTCCCATTTAGCTTTTCTGAGTGCAGTTTCAATATAGGACTTGATCTTGTGTTGTCATGTATTTCTCAATAGTTTTCCTTTGGACAGAATCCCAGAACATGCTCAAGAGTTTCTGGCTCTTTACACCCCAGATGGCGACACATGGTGGAATATTGTGATCGTCCAGGAACAGCCTGTACTGCAGTAACATCACACGACATTTTAATTGCATTTGTCCATTCAGATGAAAAGGGCCTGTTTTGTTTGATACCCATTTTTGGGATTTCCTTGCACACTGAAACACCTTTTCCTTTATGAGACAAACTGCATCAAGCTTTGAAAGATCTTCTTTATAATTCATTCCTCAATCATCTACCGGTTCTATTAAGAGTTTTTTGATAGCATTGGCATGTCAAATTTATTAAGCGCTCGTTTTTCTTCATTCACATTTCTGTAGCAATGAAGGTATAGATCCTCAGTGAGGGATAAGCACTGTTCAATATTAAAATGTTGAAGTTTAGATTCCCATTCTGCATGTAAGATTCCTAGGAGCATACATCATCTCAGTAGGACAATCGTGAGGTAATCCTATTATCTCAATAGTTATTCTGATTAATCGATATCTTGTAAGAAAGGAGCAGATGAACTTGCCAAAAATTCCTCCCTTTTATTAGTAACACCATTTTATAATAAATGTCTCATTTCAGACATCAGAAACAAAATTACTAAAAAGAAAATTGTCAACAATTGGAATAGTGGCAGTTATCGACATGTGGTTCAACAACAAGAGAACCTTTCTTCCTCGCCGTCTTGCACCATAGAATCAGCAAACTAGTGAATCCAGGTGACTATCCACAACAGTAAATCATCATCTTTTCACTTGTCTGATTTTTAAAACCGAAGGCTCGACTTGAAACTTCATTTTGACAAGTGTGTGAGGTATCCTAACCTTAACACATTGAACCCCCCTACGGGAATTGTGGAAGGAAGTGCAAGGTTCCAGCCCAAGGAAAGCTAACCTAATTTGAATAATGGACCCGCCCAGAGGATAATTGGGTTTCCCGGGGAGAACAAGTTAAAAAACTGAGTCCAACATCCAGTTTTAGTTTCTCTTTGATATAATTTTGGGATCTGGTAGCCTTTTTTGATCTTTTCTAAATTTCCCTTAACATTACAAAGTATGATACATTAAAAGTTACAATAAAATCCGCAGATTAGATTCAGGTACAAGTTAATCACATTAATAAAAATTTATATGAGTAAATAAATATTCATACTTTTTATGTCAATACAATTCATTAGGATAAATAAAATTTGATTTGTAATTAAATAAAAATTCAGTTGCTTCGCCTGAAGGGCGTGATATGAAATGGTTAAAAATAAAGTATTATATATACAAGTTTTATTTTACATAGATCAAAACATGTTTAAAACCCTGAAAAGGAACATTTCATTAGTGAGAGGTAACAGCCGAAATACTATGTTTGGAGTACCTCTTCGCCCCAAAACATAGGTTCTTCCAAAGGCCAATAAGAGGTAGGCAATTAGTAAATAAATTAATTCATTAGAAACTGTATAAGGCTAACCAGAAATGAATAAGTAAAACTTTAAGTTAAAGTATTAAAACGCGGCAAGAATGTTTGGGACGATGCCTCGCCAATGCGCGCAAAAGGGACCCAAGAAACAGACGCTACATTACAGCTTGGCGGGAAATACTATAAGGAACTTATTACAGAGAAAATCTACATAAAGCCAAAAAGAAAGAAAGAAAGAAAGAATTACTAAAACTACCTACAAGACAGACTGAAAGAAAAGAAAAGACAAGGAAATAACTAATACTCAAAAAAGGAAGAATAAAGCACAGCGGGAAAAGCGTCCCCCACGCTATATGTTTTTTTCCATTTTGGAAGGAAACTACGTTAGCCTAGGTGTCACAAACATTTGTGCCAGCGTTGAATCAAACAACAAAGAGATTACTGCATTAATTAAGGCATTCGCGAACAAAGGGACAAAACTAGACTGATTTGTCTGACAAGGCAATAAGCCGAGCACTAACCTCTGTTGACAGCCATATTGGAAGAGGCAAGTTGCCGGAAGTCACGTGATCACAAAGCCCGGGAACGGCACTTTACTAAACTACCGCCAGATAGCGCCAAAGTAATAACAGTTGAAGCTAAGGAAACTGCCACCTATTGCCGCGAGTCGGCGCCACCACGGCGTAAACAAACAAAATGGCGTACTGTAACTAAAAACAATTGAGACGGCGATAATTGCCGGCTCAAATCACCCCCCTCTTTTCTTAAAACTTCCAGTTTTAAGCAGAGAGAACTACCTTTTTTGTTGCCTGCTTTCAGAGAATTTACAAAATTAAAGTTTATATACTTTCTGGTGGGAGAACTTGGAATCTGGACATGCTAGAGGGTGATTTTGACTGTTGACTGAGAATCTTCTTTATATTTGCAGAAGCTTATTAGCGTTGTCACTAACACTTTGGAAGGCTACCCTGTTTTATCATTACCATCAAAAAATTTTGCACTTGTCTTGTCCGGGGAGTCACTTTAGGGAGATGTTCCACCAGAGGGTGCGCCTTGTTGGATGCCTCGTCAACACAACGGCGTCTGGTCCTAATTGGAAAACGGAGGCATTTCCAACACAACGGGAGGAACAAGCACTTTGGAACTTCACTCTGGCTACTTCATGCGGGGGTCAAAAGGAAAGTGTCATACCTTGTACTGCCCGGTATTGCGTCTGGTCCCACCGGGCTCAGTAGGATGCACTTACACTAGACCGTCCCATGTAGCCACACTTAGAGCGAGAACACAGTGCTGATATGGTGAAACTTAGGCGGCAGCAAGGCGAGACATCTCTGGATGTTGTTTTCACGTGAGTAGCCTGCGCACAACCATGTTCACCGCAGTGTGCAAGTTACAGGGTAGACATTTCTCTGCTGTCGCTCACCATACCGTCATCTTGAAGAGCATGCCAGCGTGGATCCCAACCAGATTTACACATACATATAACTGAAACATGAATTTGAAAGCGGCAACACCAAATTCCAAAAATTTTACTATACTGGGGGGGGGGAACATATTGAAGTTACAAATTACACAATTAAATACACTTCAGATAAAGGTTTGATATACCTAATCATATGTACTTCAAATAAACAAGCCTAGAAGTTAAATTTTTACAATAAAAAAAACTTATTTCTTTTTGACGTGGCTAACATGCCATCTAGACATCTTACCAGTAGATGGATCTCGCACCAGCACAGTGACAGGAGATAGAAACTCAACAATCACATGCGGACCATGAAAACGAGGAGCCAATTTAGAGCTGAACTTCGCAGCTGCATCACTACGGGGAAAGTTTCTTACAAATACTTGATCGCCCACTTTGAAATTAACTTGACGTCGGCCTTTATTATATTTGTTCATCACCTTGTTGTGAGACAATTTTAAATTATTTGCGGCCTGCTTCCACATCTCTTTCACTTTCTTGTTGTCGCGAGGGTCAGGAAGCAAGTCATTTATGGACCAGAGATTACACAAAGGATTATTTGGTCTAAAACCCAACATCAGAGTAACAGGAGGGTACATATGGGATTCATGCTTCGCAGAGTTAAACGCAAACTGAAGCCAGTAAAGATTCTTATCCCAGGAGGAATGATCCTCCGAGTGATAAGCAATCAGAGCGGCCTTCAGATTGCGATTAAATCTTTCCGCATGGCTCGGTTGTGGATGATACGGAGAAGTTGTGATGTGTCTAATACCCAAATCAAAACAAAACTTGTTGAATTGCCTCGAAACAAAGTATGCGGCGTTGTCCGACACTAAAGAACGAGGGAATCCAACAACAGCAAAAACCTTTTTCAAACATTCGATAGTAACATTAGTATTAGCTTCCCTTACCGGAAACATCCAACAAAATTTTGTAAAAGAATCTACTATAACCAAAATGTGAGCATTACCAGACTTTGACCTGGGAAACTTCCCAACGTAATCTATAAAAAGACGGTCCATAGGAGCTTTAGGAACTTCGGAGGCAAGGAACCCTACCTTAGTCATTTGTGCAGGCTTAGAACAATTACAAATCTGGCAAGCCTTTACACGAGCTTTGACATCGGCATCCATGCCTTTCCAAACGAAGTATTCCTTAATTTTGCATTTGGTTTTGTCGATTCCGAGATGTCCACCTATCGCTGACTCGTGGAAGTAGCTAAACACAATGTCTATTAAAGCGGAAGGCAACATAATGCGAGACGGCATTCTTCTAGTAGGCGCACTATACAAAATGCCAGACTTAACCACATACTGGGTGCTCTTGTCACCAGCTTTAATACGCTCCATAATAGGTGAAATTTCTTCATCCTTGGCTTGAAATTCCTGAATAGACTTGAACGCAAGAGGAAATTCTGACAGGATGCCAGCTACTAGCTGAGGCTGAACATCCGGGCTAATGAGTTTATCTGGGACTGTTTCTTGAGTTTCTTCTACACTGAACATACGTGATAATGCATCGGCTACTTTGTTATCGGTGCCTCTAATATGTCTTGCAGAGAATTTGAAAGCAGATAATCTGATGGCCCACCTAGCTATTCTGCCTGTGGTTCTAGGCTTGGCTAAAACCCAGCTGAGAGCTTGACAGTCTGTTTCCAGCTGAAACTCGACATGTTCAATGTACATGCGGAATTTCTCCACTGCAAACAGAACCGCCAATGCTTCAAGCTCATAAGTACTGTACACGCGTTCTTGTGCGGTCAGAGTTCTAGAAGCGTAGGCGATAGGCCTACGACCATCAGGGGAATCTTGTAGGAGAACACAACCTACTGCAACATGTGAGGCATCGGTTTGAAGGATGAATTTCTGATTAAAGTCAGGCATTAAGAGAACAGGAGGATTAATTATTCGCAATTTAAGTTCATCAAACGCCTTCTGACAAGCCTCAGACCAACTAAATTTAACGCCCTTTCTGCGTAAGGCATTTAAAGGGGCAGCAATGTCTGCAAAATTTGGAATGAATTTATTAAAGAAATTAATCATGCCGAGAAAACGAGCTACACCCTTTACATCTTTGGGTGGTTGAAATTCTCGGATCGCACGAGTGCGTTCCGGATCTATAGTTACTCCTTCAGCAGAAACTATATGACCCAAGAACGACAGCTTCCTGGCAGCCATAGTGACTTTCTCAGGGTTAACTGTGAGTCCAGCAGCTCTCAACCGCTCGAGCACCACTCGCACGTGACCTAGATGTTCCTCAAAGGATTCTGAATATATGACCAAGTCATCTAGGTAGTGGAAGACATAGACAAACTTTATATCTGAGAAAATGTCATCCAAAAGCCTGGTCAGGACCTGCGCACCAGTGGCTAGCCCGAAAGGCACGCGCGAATACTCATACAATTCCCAATCTGTTGCAAAGGCTGTAAGACGCTTAGAACGTTCAGTTAAAGGTATCTGGTAATATGCCTGATTTAAGTCTAGTGAGGTAAAGAACTTGGCCTTGGTGAAGAAAGAAAACGAAGAATGAATATCAGGAATGGGCACTGAGTCAATCTTGATTTTGGAATTAAGATAACGGTAGTCCACCACCGGGCGGAACTTACCACCGGATTTTTCAACAAGGAAAATAGGACTGCTATAGTTACTCTTAGACTTTCGAATAACGCCTTGTTCTAGCATTTTCTGTATATGTTCTTTTAGTATTCGCATCTTAACTGGGTTCAAACGATATGGCGGACGCCTAACTGGTTGGTGATCGATTAATTCGATTTCATATTCAAGTACGTTTGTTAACCCTAACTCCGGAGTCAATACGTCCGGAAAATCTTGAAGTAAAGAATTAACTTGATCACTTAGATGTTGAGGCAAATGGCTTAAGTCTATGCCCACTGCGTTTATGAAATTTTCTGACTCTAAGCCCAAAGAAGATTTTGATGGTTCATCTAAGTTTAACTTAGTCGGCCGACAATAATAATTATCCACAAAAGGTATTTTTGCCGCAGGGCTAAACTTGAAAAAGGCGAGCCGCTCCTGTATGTCCAACAACAGGCCAGAACGCTGCATGAAGTCGGCACCAAGTATCATGGGCACAACCAAGTTGTCCGCCACCACAAACTCCACCATCCAGGTAAAGTCGAGGACACGGATTTTCAACTTGGTTCTGCCTGCAATGACGAGAGACCTTGAGTCAGCTGTCCTACAAGGCTCTACGTCATTGGTCAACTTAGGCACCTTCTCCATACAGGACACCCTATTGTAGGCACTCACGGAGAGCAAACAGACGGAAGCGCCACTGTCTAGCAGAGCAGAAAAGACATGATTGCAGGTCTCCACCTCAATCAGAGGCAAAGCCGAGTCAACCAGGCCCCTCACCCCTGCAGACACACACTCCCGCCTATTGCGCGACACACAATTTGCAAGTTTGAGCCTCTTATTACCTTTACAAGTCACTTTAGGTTTATGTACAAAGTCACGGGGGTTACTATTTACAAAAGAACTGTCCCTAGAAATTCCAACCGAAACTCCACCTTTTGAACAATTATTTACAGAAGCAACGCAATCACTCAACCCAGTCATACTTCTATCTACAGACACATTCACACCCTCAGTTCGACTAGCCATGGATCGTTGGAAATGCGGATCGTGGCTTGACTTGATGTGATGCACGCCCTGACGTCCGGGGTGCGCATCATATCACTGTCTTTCAGCAATACGATCATCATTTCCCCCACCAGACGGTCTTCTGAGATCTGGGCATTCACGCTTCATGTGCCCAAATCGTCCACACTGAAAGCACTTGGTTCTAGCGGAATCAGAGTTATTTCTAGGGCCAGTCCGCCCCTGACCACGGCCATATCCGGACTGATTATTTACATGACTAGGCCGAGAGATAGGACGAAGCGAATCGGAATAACTGATTGAATTCACTCGCGCACACAACGCTTCCAAATCTTGAAAGGACGATGGCCTCCTCTCAAAGATTACTTGCGATCTAGTCGCAGGAGCCATACCATCAAGAATATTATTCACAACTTCAGATTCACTAAGGCCCAGTCTGAAAACTGCCGCGTACTGTCTAATTAAGTGGACATATCTAGAAAAGGATTCATTTTCCTCTTGAACACGATAAAAATATCTATTTATTAGAGAACTTAGAGCCCTAACCGGAAAATAGATTTGTAATAGCTTTACATGGAAAGCGTCAAGATCCAAGCCTGCAAGAACAGCTTCATTAGCTACTTCCCTGAGCCCACCGTTAAGTTTGGCAGCAACTATTGCTAATAATGAGCACTGGTTAAAATTGAAAACAAGCGCTTGCCTGCGAAGTTCACAAATAAATTTCACAAAATCCAAAATTCTTTCAAGCGAACCATCTGTGAACTTATACACTGTCTCCAAGGATTGTGATAAAGGATGGGGCAAGGTTCCAAAATTGAAAGATGAAATAGCATGAACAGGTTGCGGAACAGGAAGGTGAACAGATTCAGGACACACGGGTTGACTCTGATGTGAAAGAGGAGTGCTAGTAACTTTAGGAGAGTTTTGAAGAACTTTAGGGGAGTTGTGAAAAACTTTAGGAGTCTGATTAGGTGACATAGTTTTAGTTTGGACAGGCACTTGCTCAGGAATATTGACTACATTAGGTACAGCTGGCAAATTACTGACATGATCCAACTGGTCCAAAAGACCAGTAATTTCCTCCAAAATCAGCAGCCATTTACAATAAGTCTCGGGCTTCTGAATTTTGCCGAGATGATCAGAGACTTTATTGAACAAAAACTTAAGTTTTTCAGCAAATTTTCTCTCCTGTGAAGGAGACAAGTTAGTCAAGTTTAATAACATTGTTATAGTTTTTATTTGTTCTACGATAAGGTCATGTTGAGTTTCTAACTCACCGTTACCCAGGACAGCAAGATCCACCAGCAAGTGAGCAGTTTCCTCCAGCTTCTTCCGTAAGTCAGAAATACGGTCAGTGGCAGCGACCGGCACCTTTCTAGCCAGCAACTCATAACAGATTTCCTCACGGTTGAGGAACTCCGGAGCAACAGGAATACGCTCCATTTTTGACATGAAACAAAATTTTTACAATGTTTAAAATCTAAATCCTGAACAAATTCATTACAAAACAACAGTTTCCTTTTTTTTTTTACAAATAAAAACCTAACTCTGAGGTAAAATTACATACATTTTAAACAAATGCCTGAAATAAAATTTGATTTAGTTACAATATATGTTTTTTAATAAAGACACAATATCCTGAAAAAGAAAAATTTTAATTAAAGTTGCTGTAAGAAAAATTTATTAATTACATATGAAACAGAGAGAAACAAAAACTGATGCTGCTCAGAAACAAAGGACAGGAGTTTTATAAGTAAACAAAGACTTAAGCTAAGGGCTCAATATAAATTAAAGAAAATTGTGGATCAATAACCACAGCGATGGCTACCACACATTGAACCCCCCTACGGGAATTGTGGAAGGAAGTGCAAGGTTCCAGCCCAAGGAAAGCTAACCTAATTTGAATAATGGACCCGCCCAGAGGATAATTGGGTTTCCCGGGGAGAACAAGTTAAAAAACTGAGTCCAACATCCAGTTTTAGTTTCTCTTTGATATAATTTTGGGATCTGGTAGCCTTTTTTGATCTTTTCTAAATTTCCCTTAACATTACAAAGTATGATACATTAAAAGTTACAATAAAATCCGCAGATTAGATTCAGGTACAAGTTAATCACATTAATAAAAATTTATATGAGTAAATAAATATTCATACTTTTTATGTCAATACAATTCATTAGGATAAATAAAATTTGATTTGTAATTAAATAAAAATTCAGTTGCTTCGCCTGAAGGGCGTGATATGAAATGGTTAAAAATAAAGTATTATATATACAAGTTTTATTTTACATAGATCAAAACATGTTTAAAACCCTGAAAAGGAACATTTCATTAGTGAGAGGTAACAGCCGAAATACTATGTTTGGAGTACCTCTTCGCCCCAAAACATAGGTTCTTCCAAAGGCCAATAAGAGGTAGGCAATTAGTAAATAAATTAATTCATTAGAAACTGTATAAGGCTAACCAGAAATGAATAAGTAAAACTTTAAGTTAAAGTATTAAAACGCGGCAAGAATGTTTGGGACGATGCCTCGCCAATGCGCGCAAAAGGGACCCAAGAAACAGACGCTACATTACAGCTTGGCGGGAAATACTATAAGGAACTTATTACAGAGAAAATCTACATAAAGCCAAAAAGAAAGAAAGAAAGAAAGAATTACTAAAACTACCTACAAGACAGACTGAAAGAAAAGAAAAGACAAGGAAATAACTAATACTCAAAAAAGGAAGAATAAAGCACAGCGGGAAAAGCGTCCCCCACGCTATATGTTTTTTTCCATTTTGGAAGGAAACTACGTTAGCCTAGGTGTCACAAACATTTGTGCCAGCGTTGAATCAAACAACAAAGAGATTACTGCATTAATTAAGGCATTCGCGAACAAAGGGACAAAACTAGACTGATTTGTCTGACAAGGCAATAAGCCGAGCACTAACCTCTGTTGACAGCCATATTGGAAGAGGCAAGTTGCCGGAAGTCACGTGATCACAAAGCCCGGGAACGGCACTTTACTAAACTACCGCCAGATAGCGCCAAAGTAATAACAGTTGAAGCTAAGGAAACTGCCACCTATTGCCGCGAGTCGGCGCCACCACGGCGTAAACAAACAAAATGGCGTACTGTAACTAAAAACAATTGAGACGGCGATAATTGCCGGCTCACCCATTAACATACAGATTTTCAAAATAGACTGTTGTAATCAAGCTTTAATAAGTTTTTATTTTTGTTTTTATTTTTTTATTTTTATTTTTTTTATTATTATTATTTTTGCCTTTCCTAGGTTGTAAGATTTCATATCAATTTATTATTTAGTTTATGGTGAGCTGTGAATATAGCCCTAACATACTTTGTTGTAATTGGAGATTAAATAAATAAATAAAATTATGAGGACTCAAGAGATAATGGAACTTAATACAGTGAAGCAACAAAGTTATGTAATTAACAAAGTTGTTGACTATTAAAGTGAGGCCTGAAGTGTTTAATAGTCAACAACTTTGTTAATTACATAAATAAATAAAAGTTCACTGTGTTAACTTTCCTGAACAAAAGTGACATGTAATAACAATACAATACTGTAAATGATTATAGACATTTAAGGGTCCTACAGTTGCACTAGAAATTTAGAAGTCTTTAATGGTGAAAAATGTGTGAAAAACACTGTTTAAGGAGTGTTTACTATTTGAGTGTAAATATTGTAATCTTATATCTTTGTGAAAATTGCACAGCTCCAATTACTACATTGTACATCTGTTTCAGAACCTCCACCACCTATGGCTGCCCGTTCTTTGATCATGGTTGCAAAATGTTTACAAAACCTAGCAAACCTTGTTGAATTTGGTGGCAAGGAACCCTACATGGAAGTGGTTAATCCTTTCATATTAAAAAATAAGGAACGTATGGTGGTTTTTCTAGATCAGCTATCTGTAAGTAAAATTACTCATCTTTTACTTTTTTAATATCTTTAAATTAAATAAACGAATAATGTCAGTAATATACACAGGGTATCCCAAGTTAATCTGTTTTGTCGTATGGCACATAAAATATTGAAATTGCAAAAAAGTTCATTAAAACGGCATAGGGTAAAAATATGTCTGCAGAAACGAACGAACCTTTTTTATTTCTTTTTTAATATTTAGAAAAATTACAAAGGGTGTGTGCCGGTTCTGGCAAAAGACATCTTTAAAAAAAAAAAATTCATCTATGTACAGTAAATAAGTACCAAAAGATTATTATACAAAAAATGAAAATGATTGTTGAAAAAAATAGTATTTAATTTTAGTCCAATTATAGCAAACAGATATAAATATTACCAGGCTCCTTGTCAAGTACCAATTTACTTATTTTATGTTCCCTTCTCATATGAACTAAACCTGCTTAAAATGCTTTCCTGTTATTAAGTGCCAGTATGATACTTTCTAAGATTACATGGTGGACGGGAAAAATGTCTGTGTGTCTGTACATGTGATAACGCAAATATGCTGCAGCTATGTTTAATTTGCAACAGCACAACACCCGGTGGAGTCATAACGGTCAAACATTCCACAAACAAGACAAATGAACGATGTCAACATGCGCAAGCACAAAGCGATACAGCCAACCTACAAAAGATCAAACAAAAAATGCAGATGCATATTGACTTACCCTCATACCTAACTTCACTTAATTCCAGAACTAACCTAAACATAATATATACGAGGGGCATACTGAAAGTCGTGAGCAACATTTTTTCACAACCTTAATCTTTATTTGTAAGTGACACCAAGTATATCATCTCAATCTACAGACCTTTCTTTCACTTTTCCACATAGTCTCCTTTTTTTGCACACATGTTTCCCACCATTCTGAAAGTTTGAAAATACCTTTGCGTTATGAAATATAGTGTGTCTGAGAGTGGTAGTATCCTTGATTTGTTTCTGTTGACTGTATTTCCTTATTTTCTTTAAGAGCAGGTCTCTGTGGAATCCATTATTCTCTGCTGTGGACATGATGCTGTTAAATGTACCAGTCTGGTACATAGACTTATTAACATCCCTCTAAGTAAGACAGAATATGATCTTGAATACCACAGCATTGTCAAGCCTGCAATCTAAAATACATAGGGAAATCGAAGAGAAGTTTAGATATAAGGGCAAAATAACAAATCAGACATATAAAGTATGGACAGACTGATAAATCAGCAATAGCTGCACATGTTTGGGAAGAGGATCATAGAATTAGTTTGGAACCAGAACTGAAGATATAACCAGCTCACAGTTTGGGAGAAAATTTATATCCACAAAACAGGAATCAGCTGATGAATTCTGATACACCCGCTGATGATAATCTAATAAAGAGGTTAGTTAAGTACCCCCCAGGAGTCGCAGCTGTTGTTCCTATCTCGGATGGGGTATAGCTGAGGATAAGTCATGACTAAACTCCAGATTTTTAGGCTTTTATAATAGGTATTTTAACCTTTTAGGCATCTAAACAAAAAATAATAATGAACACTAATATTAACACCGAACATTGTATTAGCCTATAATTTTGATACAGTTATTATGGTTCCTCCCCCCCCCCCCCCCCCCCAAGATAAAAGTAAGTAACTATTCCTTATATCAGCACTCGAAAAATAGCATAAACAATTGAGATATTTAACCTTTAATGATACAGTTATTAGTACACCACTCAGTTCACTTCCGATCTACAAAAATAATTAGACTCGTGTGCCACGAATTTGTTCCTTTAATATACTTCTATGTCATTAGTCGCAACTTATGTTAAAGTTGAAAGAACAATGGATTAATAACAGATTTCAAAGTTTTACAGACAGCTCAAGTTTCATTTCCTGCAATGGCGAGGCAGAACATTTTCAGTACAAAGAAAAGCAACAAAGCTTCATGTACTTTGTTAATTTCAGTGCGTTGTATAATTTTTTTTATGTCTTTTCTTAAAACGCACCAATTCACATATTTATTTTCCTTTGCATCTATTTAAAAACCGTGTATTTCTGCAAAAGTCCTCTTTAGCCCCTTTTAGGCCGTTCATTCCGATTTAACCCTTTTTAGGTTCTATTAGATTCATATATTTGGAAGCAAGGAGCATGAAACGGAAAAATGTGTTAAAAATGTTCTAATTACGGTACTAGCTAAGGGAAAAATAGGTTAAAACCTTCAAATCTGGGCCCTATTCATGACGCAGGCTTGAAACATGTTCGGGTTAGTTTTTTAATTAAGTGAAGTTATGTTTGTGAAATCTCCATCTCAAGTATTAATACATATGCATTATAATACAGAATGTAAAACCAGAATCCTCTATGGGTCAGAAACACTTCTACTATCTGGATGTAAAATGGCACTAGAAGATTTGGAACAGAAGGAAAGAAGAATCTTGCAAGAAATATTAGGTCCAATCAAGAACAAAGATGGCAACTGGGTTTTGAGACCAAATAAGGAAATATTCTTGTTATGCCCTAAAATAATGGATCAGATCATGAAAATACGAGTTACCCTTTATGAGCATCTAGAGAGAATGAAGGGAGATAGATTAACAAAGAAGATCCATACTTTCTTCCAAAACAGGAAAACAGACAAAGAAAGTTTGTGGGGAGGCAAAGCAAAAAAAGGATAATGCAGATTGATCAGGAGACCCTACTCAACAGAGACAAATTCTGGCTACAAATTATGAAATTTTCAAGAAGACATAGGTTACAGGAAAACAACTGGAGTCAAATGGTCAAATGAAAGGAAAGAATTTGGAGTTTTGGAGTAGGATGAAAGAAAAGATAAGAAAATAGTTTTCTTACAAAGATGTCCAACGAATTCACAAGAACACTAATAGCTGCTGCTAAAAACTCTATTCCCAGAGGAAAACCAAAACTTAGGCAAACTAAAAATAATATGAGAAGAAGCAAGAAAGACGGCAGAAGGCAGCAAGAACTTGGAAAGCCCAAAAAAAGTATTAAGTGGAAATATAGCCTACCATGTGATATGAAATATAAAAATAAAATTTGTAAACATGTTTGTATATGTACCAATGCCTGCCATTTGAATATTAACTATGTACTGTACACACTTTTTAATGCACTTTCAGAACCTAACAGAAAAACCAGAACCCGAAGAAACACGAATAAAAGGAGACCCTGCTCGTGATTTAGGAACATTGCACCATATATGTGTTTCACATTTGAAAGATCTGCAAGCTCTTGCTAAAACGAAGGTAAGTTTAACTTGAAAGTTACCAACATATATAATTCCCCCACAAAAAGGTAAATAATATATTAGTTATAGGGCTACCATATTGGATCTTTTAAAAAAAAGAGGACACCTTACAGTTATAAATGTTACTTTGCTAATTATTATTGTTTTGATATCAAAATAGTTTTTTACAAGGTTGCAATTTTTGTTACACATACCTGAGGTATTTACATTATATCTATAGTTTTATGATATTAACAAAGGAAAAACAGATAACCGTAACAATTGATATTAGGAAGACTTTCTGCCCCATCCTGATTGGTCTTGCATATTTCACTATAGATCGCAGTCCTTCAAGCGTTGGCTGTTTTTCAGTTAGAATGAAAATCTTGCAGGAAATGTCTGCAAGGCCTATACTGGGCAAGAAATATGCATCTGACACACTCCATAGTCAAGCTATTTCTTTCCTTGGACATCTGACTTTGCATTAACGAAAAGACTCCTTCCTCATTTACATTGTGGGAGGGTGTTGCACAGAAATATTGCACCAACTTCAGAAGTTCAGAACAACAGTCACTACTTACTAATTTCTCAAAATATTTTGTCCACTTCTGGTGTGCTTGTAAATTTTTGTCCCTGATGTGGCAGAAACAATAAAAAATTATGCTTGCAAAGCAGCAGATTAACAACATTGCCACTCTTGATTTTCGGACAAAATGAAATGCAAAGGAACCAGAGAGTATAAAGAGACACTATGGAAGGAACCGATAATTATCGGAAGCTAATCTTTGAAGTGATACATTAACCTACCAATATTTTACAGAACTTCTTGGAATGTCAGAATGAAATTGCGGAGAAAATAGTTACATATATTTATAAGAAAGGTGAAGAAAGAAATAAGCCAAAATCTCGGATTTTTTAATTTAAAAAGACAACCCAACATAAAATTCGGACCCTGAAAAGATGACGTGTCTGGGAAAATTTGGACGCATGATAGCCCTATGTTAGTATGCCTAGAATAATTACTTGAATTTATATTGACAGCAATCAGCAATGTTTCCAGCTTGGATTTATATATATATATATATATAAAGCCATTATGCAGAAGGTATCACATTGATTCAACATGTTATATTGTTATAACATAAAATTGCCCATAGAATTGTTTGAATTCAGTATTTACAAGGTGTTAATGACCTAAACTGGTAGACCTAAGTGACATATTACAAAATACATTTTAAAGAAGTCAAAGGGGCCTATTACACTACCCTGCAAAAAAGACAAAAATTTCTGCAATAAAAACGAAAGTAGGTGTGTTCGATTAACTTTGCTGTGCTGAATTCGAAAATGCATTTCGTTTTTCTCTATCACATCTGGTTAATTGACAATTGTGAAAAATGTTATTTTGACGTCTCGTATAATAAAATAACTGTATGCAGGTTATGATGCTGCATTCTGAAACTTTTTTTTGGGGGGGGGCAAGTGGTGTGATAGGTGATCTTAACTAATTTTGGGTCGCTGAACACGAATCCATGGACCGTTTCTATGTATCGTGTCATGTTTTCTTGCAATAGGTATATCAAAATGAGAGATATTAGTTATTGCATAGACTAGCCTATAGGATAAAAAATACCAAGAAATTAAGATAATTTTGATAATATTTACAGAGAAAAAAAAAAAATAATAGTTTTAAACAGTCCAAGAGTTATGTATTCCACTATGTTTTGTGGGCACAGGCCAAATAAATTAATTTTTGTCAAATCATCTGAAGCAGTACAAACATGCGGTAAAAAAAAAAAAAAAAATCAAAGTTTTATTTTGGAGGGGAAAATATTAAAGATTTGAACTTTTTGGAATTTTCCCATTGATTATAAGCTGAAATCTAAAAGTTTGCCAAATTTCAAACTTCTAACTCAACTGGAAGTGAATAAACATCAAGTGACTTCCATCTCTGAAGTGATTTCTGTGATTTCTGGCAGAAAACACGTTTCCATAATGACACTGAGATACAGATGGCAGTGATTTCATGACTCCAGACATTGGTGGCAGAGTCCTATGACATGGGCAACGGAATGATAAATGCCTCAATAACGGTCTCAACTATGTAGAGAAGTAGCCAGTGAATCTCTGTAAATATTGCAATAAATATTTTTTCTTATTGGTGTTTTTGTTTTCTTTATCGGAGATTAGAACTTACTTTCCGGACACGCCTCGTATGAAATGTCATCTAGCTGCATTTTCTCATATTACACACTACTCGCCACCAACAAATTTCTGGAACATTTGTTAGCACCTCCTATAAAGCCATTGAACCACTTTTTTGCTTTTTTAGGATAGAAAATTAGAAATGTCCCTATTCTGTTGTAACCAACAAAATTGGATGGAAAATATAGGATGAATTGGGTGCAGTGGCAGTCATCATTACGCTGTCTAATTTGTTGATTTGTAGAAACTTGAACAATAATTAGATCATGGTACATCAATTGATTGGGGCTCTTTATAATAAGCATTTTAGGGGCTGAGAGGGCAGACTATTAAGATGCTAGTATACTTTAATAATGGTGTTTTATTCATTGCATTGTCCAATGTTAACATTTCTAAAAGATAACTTGTATGTTTCAGGCAACAATAAAGAAATTGGTCACAGTTACAGAAATGCTGAGTAAACACAAACAGAAGTATCTGGAAATGATAAGATAGTTGCTTGCAGTGCTCACCCAAGTCATATGTCAATACTCAGATATCATTAGTCGCCACAGTGATGTTCAGAGAGTTTCCATGTACTTGAAAGCAGAAGAGTGGACTTCTGGTGAACAGAGCTTCAACTAGACGACATTGCATTTTCCAACCAGACACATTACTCATCTATGTTCATATATTAATTTTCACTTAGAAGAGTGAAGTATTGTATATGGAAGTATGTGCGTAATGTGTGTAAAGATGATAGCCGGGATTCAGCAAGTGATAAATGGTATTTTAATACTACATTTATCTTAATGTAGACATTGCTAAGGAATTTAGATATACATTAAATCAGTTTGTTTTTTATTTAATTTACTATTACCAAATTCTTGTCAACCAGGAGTTAAGGTGGTATGTGAGAACTGTCAGACCTCATTATTTTGGCTGAAAGGCAAATGATGATGATTAGAAATGCTCATTATATTGAATAATAAGTTAAAATCAAAATTATTGCTGCTCCAAATTAATATAAAAATATCTGTCTAGTATTAATTTTTTTTTTTTTTATTATAGCTTAACGTTCATGTAACATACTGCCCTCATTATTGTATAACAATCTTTTGGGTACCAGTATTATAAAGAACTACCCCTTGCCCTATTTGTTCTGTGTATGTAAAATATTACAGAATATATGCTTTTTAGATGTGAAAAATTTAATAAACGAATAAATAAACATATACATTAAATTCACTTAGAATGGGAAGACACAATGAAGTGAAGTAATATTTAACACATTATCTTCAAGAGCACTCTCTACTTCATTAAATTGACTACTTACTAGTTAGCTGGCTTTCAAGTGGACATTCCACCCATCGTCAGACTATGTCCCACTCTGACGATGGGTGGAATGGGACATAGTCTGACGATGGGTGGAATGGGACATAGTCTGACGATGGGTGGAATGTCCACTTGAAAGCCGGCTAACTAGTAAGTAGTCAATTTAATGAAGTAGAGAGTGCTCTTGAAGATAATGTGTTAAATATATACATATTTAAATAAAAACATACTCTAACCAAACTATTCCCCTTTTAAAAATAAAGACTAAATATTATTTTGTATCTTTGTAAGGCACCACCTAATTATAGTCCCCACAGTTTTAGAAGGCAAATGAACTGAGCAAATGCATGCATTAAAATGACGAATTTCCAATAGTATTTAAAAGTTTGGACGCCCATGGTACAAGCATGAGCAACTGAGTTCTTACTTTGCAATCCCCCAAAAATACTATTGGAAATTCATTTTAATGAATGCATTAGCTCAGCTCATATGACTTCTAAAACCACAAGGACCATAATTTGTAACAAATTGTAAAAATGAATTGGATATTTTGGAAGTATTTCCCCAATTGTAAGCAAAATATGTGTTGCAAAAAATGTTATAACATAAGGCACCTGGTTAAAGAGAGAAAGCTGCATGTTCTTTCCAAACGCATTCGAATTTGCATCCTAAATTCAACCTGCATGGTCTTTCATCGTGGGATTTCCGGTCTCAGAGTTTGCAGTCAAAAATCAAACTGGCTAAAAAGCCCACGAGGACCATAGGCAGGTTGCATGGGCTTATGCTTTACACAGAGTTGGCAGAGATCCCATTGGCTGCCCAAATACAGTCTTCTACCCACAGATCTTAACAAGCTTTGGTTGAGTCATCAGAACTAGTTATGGTGACTGTAATGAAGATTACTAACCTCTGGATTAAGTAGTGGACTGCCTATGTGTCTGCTTTTCTTAGGTCTCACTGTTGTCACCAATGAAGGTGATGGAGTGTTGTGGATATAAGCGCTTACAGAACTCACAATCTTGCTGTACAGTTTCTTCGATGGTGGTGTAATAATTGGCTTAAGAGGGCTCTTCTTTGCACTCCGCATTTGCAATGGTGGCTTCTCAGGGACTTTGAAGGGACTAGGCTTAATGTTCGGTTTCACATGAACAGTGGGAGAAACCACAGCCTGTAATTTCTGTTTCATTTGAGGGATTTTTGTTTTATATTTAGAAGCACTGTCCTTACTAATTCTGGCATCCAAATCTGCAAAGTTATGTTCTGGGGTATTTGGTAGAGAAACTGAACTATTTAAATAACATTACTGCTCTCCAGTCAGAAGTAAATCCTTACCATCTACCGTATTGGCCCGAATATAAGATGATGTTTTTTCCCTGAAAATGTGCTTTTAAAAACTATACTCATCTTATACGTGCAGCCTAAGACTCAACAACTCTCCATTCCTGAATGCAGCTGTGCACGTGGGCAGCGGGTATCCCCAAGCAAATGACGTGCGTCTGACCCAAGGTCAAAGCTGTGCGGAAATTCACGAACTTTACCTTGATGAAAGGACAAGGCAAGTCACATGTGGTAACATGTCTGGCAACTTCCACTCTATCAATATTTTGATTTTACTATTGTACAGATTTTTGGTCTGTGTTTCACTTTGACTTTCATTAGTTATTGTAAAGATTTTGTTTGCTTCTAATACGCCACTTCATTTTTCAATCATTATTCTAAATATTAGGTTCGGTTACTTCCTAATGGATGAGTCACGTGTGACAATTTGTCTTATACCTCAACTGTGCATGAGGGAAAAAAACTAATGAACCTTGGTGTACATAACAGATATTACATCCATTTTTAAGTGAACGTTGTACAGCGTCATGTTTCTTCACCTGTGACAACACTCCTACCTCATCTCCCACCAGACTCTCCTGTGAGTCTGTGACACTGTACAACTGTACAATGTTTCTATTCATGTTCTCAGTACTTGTGATTACCTTGCTCATAATATCATCTATCTTGTCTAGAGTTTATTCTGTAAGGACATCTCTATAATTTAGGGAACCAGTTTGTTTACATTTGTTTTTCCCACATTATACTGCAAACAAGTGGGGGTTTATTCAAAGGATTTTCTTGGAATTTTTGCTTTGTTTTCAACAATTATTTTCTTGCATATTATGTGGTTTGGAAAATTTTGGGCATATTCACATAACACTGTTTGCTTAACACAATGAAACTATATACACACGGTTTGTTCTGCTCTTTTTTTCACTGTCAGTCTGTATGTTTTTCATCCAGGGTGTGTGCAAAATACATGTACTCCTACATTCTTAGATTAAAGGAAAAAATTGAATTTACTTCTTATGAATCCAAAATATCTGTAACTGATCTGCTATGGCTTTGCATTGCTTAATGCACTGCTTCACTTGTTCGTTATCTGTTAAATTGAAGCTGGAACCCTTTCCCCTAGTTAAATTATTACAAAAAAATATATATATATTATTTTGAAATAAAATAAAATAATTTCTGGAATCTAAATTAGATATTTGGTAAGAATAAACTCAGTGAACATAAATTGATTTTGGAAGTAATTTAATGTTGTTCGATTGATAATGTGTTATGTCAGTCTTACCCTCTTATATGAGGGCTATTTTTTTTTCAACCTCCGATGGAGCATAAAGTGAAAATCACAGTGAAAATCAAAACTGTTTTATTTGGAACATTTAGGTACACCTTCTAGCTACTTCTCTACGTAGTCATGCTCCGATTGAGACATTTGTCGTAGCGTGGTACCAACTTTCCAATACCCTCTCTATAGAAGCTTGCCGCCAATGTATTGCGAAGGGTCTTCATGCATTTTCAAGTATTTTGAAATTCTTCGTTGGTGTGGAAGCCAGATCTTGGGTTTGTTCGGGAAATTTGTGTGCATCCATTGTTTGGATTGTTCTTTTGATTCTGGATTGTCGTAACGAATCCACATTTCATTCCCTGTCACGATAGATTTCAAAAACTCGTTCCCTTGCCGAGTGACTTTAATATTTTTCAGCAGTTAAAGAAAGATCTGGGAGGACAGTGCTTCCACACCAACGAAGAACTTCAAAACACTTCAAAATGCCGTGAAGACGCTTCTCAATACGCTAGCGGCAACCTTCTATGAAGAAGGCATTGGAAAGTTGGTACCACATTACGAGAAATGTCTCAGTCGGAGTGTGACTACATACAGAAGTAGCTAGAAGTTGTACCTTAATGTTCCAAGAAGGCCTAAAACAGTGTTGTTTTTCACTGTTGTTTTCATTTTGTGTCCCATCGGAGGTTGAAAAAAAAAATAGCTCTCGTAATAATCTATTCATGCTGGCTACTTTCAGCTGTAACTTGCATTAAAAACACGGACATGCTTATTTAATATTATTACAGTATTACTAGGGAAATAGCACAAGCGAAGTGTTGAAATAGGTTCTGGGTAAATATACTTAACAGTGAAGTTGTGCATATACTTCCAGTCTTGCTACGTGTTTATTTATTTGTTCAAGCTTAAAATGAGTGCGGCATGAATACTGTCATATCCAGAAGGCATATATTACTGTGAAATAATTAGGCCTGCTTACATTAAAAAGTTCCCAGGCAGTGATGTAACTCCCAAATTTGAGTCATCACTTGGCTTGACTTCCACATCAGAACTGGCATCAGAACTCACCTAAATTGGTTACTGATTTGCTGACTACAGTATTAATCATTCAATCAACATCTTACTTTATTTATCATTTCTTATTTTCCTCAGTCAGTATGTGCTTAGTTTCCTTTTGCAACATTTCTGCATTACGATCGATATTCCTTACATTACTTAATGTACAAGTGTTGTTATCCCTTTGAAACAGTGCTTCTTTCAGACTGAAGGGTTATAGGCTATTATAAATACCACATGTTGCCATACACTGAAAAATTTATAAAGGTTGATAATGTTATTTTAATAGTTTTCATCACATGTTATGAATTTATCTATTCTAAAAATGAATACAAAAAATGTCACTGGTGCATTTTAATGTGTAAAAGAAGTAACAGTTTTCTTGTTTGTTACTTTATTCGCTGCAATGTTTCATTTGTACATTATACTGAAAATATTTCCTCTGCAATGTCTAGATGAAAGATAAATGTCCTATTATCATCTGTTTTTATATTATTCATTGAAATATGTAACATGTTCAATATCTACACGAAAACATTTTAAAATGTTGCCTCAGAGCTGTTACATATTTCCTCTGTATTTTTAGTGCTTCTATATGTAGATAAATATACGCCTAGCTACCCATAATGTTGGTAGACAATGTATATTGACCCATGTGAAAGTTTTTTATTATAACATTTTTGTATTTCATGTTTCATAGTGTGTGAATCAGAATGGATGGATTATATAAAATGTGTTAAAAAGATAATAATGTATATACATATATATATATAATGATGGATATTACCTCAAACATTTGTACAGCAAAGATTTACATTTAATTTCTTTATTTGGAAAGTAGGACAATAGTATAGCCAACATTCATGTATATGGGCTGTATGTATGACTTTCAGAGATCTTAATATTTCGACTACTAGTATGCTGTCTCAAAGTGTTACTTATAGATACTTTCCAGAAGAAAGAAAAACACCACAAAACCTGTGAAATAAAAACAAGAATGGGGTTTCTATGATGTGTCATTTTCTTGTTCCACACAACTCACAATCAGTTCTTAACATCAAAACATTTACCTTGTTCTGAAGATAATATTCACAGCTGGAGTATGCAGGAGATGGTAGAAAAATTTCTGTGGGCCTTAGTTGCCAGAATAAGGGATATTCCACTATATTCCAAGATCTGTCATCAAAGAATAAAATCAGGTAAACTGCTATAACAAAGTGCCAGTATGTTTTTTTTTAAATCAGTGATAAACGCAATTATGATAGGCCCATGCAGAAAAGAAGTTATTTTTGTAATATATCTCTGAATTAAACTCCAAAAACAAAATGTGCTGTCAATAATATTAATAGTGCAATAGGCCTACGATTCGCTGATATGTTTTTTTCAAGTTTAAAGCAGCCTTAAAGGTTATGAATGAATAAAAAGTCAATATGAAATCTATCAGGAATTACATTAGGTATATTGCTGCACAGAAACGAATAAGAAAAATACATTGAAATATAGCCTAATGTAGATATCGGTAGTCTACATATCCATAGAATGCACAGTATAATCTTTTATTTACATTATTATTGAACCTACACTGACATCGATTTGAAGAAACTAATCAATCAAGGCGGCTAACAATATATATTTGGCAATTTGTTACGTTATTTTAATAACTTATATTGTGGGCCATGGAAGAATATTCATTACAAAATTAATATTGATATACTCGTTATTTCGGTACCGGTCAACCGATTTGGTCCAAATTCAATAGGCTTGTACCCAAGAACATCATATGTGCGTATACCAAATTTTATGAAAATCCAATAAAGCGTATTTGAGTTATCGCGTCTTTCTAATATATTACCAAAAAAAGAGGCATTACTTTGGTACCGGTCAACCGATTAGGTCCAATATCAATAGGCTTCTTCCTATGGACATTATAAATGTGTATACCAAGTTTCATGAAAATCCAATAAAGCGTATTTATCGTGCGTACAGATACACGGACAGACAGACATTTTCCCCACACACAATCTCATAAAGTACCATACTGGCACTTAATAAAAAGTAATCTATTGATCTGTGTTTCTATTGAACTGAGATGGTAATATGGAGTAATATGGTAATATTTTATTGTAAATGGGGATGGGCCTGGATCTGAATCAGCCATGTCTATGCAGTTGAAACTGCTAAGCCTGCATTTACCATGTCATTACCACTTTTGTTGTTGCTCTCAGTAGCATCATCTGATATAAGTTCTTCGTCACCTTTATATTATGTTTCGTTTAATACAGACTCTATTACAGAGTTAAATTGCTTGTCACTTAGCACCCTCTTGGATACCATGTGACTACGAAAACAGTAAATAAATACGAAAGAAAGACACAAGAAAAATTTACTACTTTCCTTCTAGATAATTTATATTTTCTTGACTGATGCAGTCCACGAGGAAATCATGTGATAAACTGGATTCACTGCAGGATGTGTGAAAGAGACATCTCGTGACATCTAGTATCAAATTTGAGTACTCCAGTGCCAGAGAGGCAGGCTGGTGACATGAATTTAATGTATTAAATTCCACATTACCACAGAATACATTAGATTTAATATATTAAATGTCGTGTGCAAAGGGTTAAATATTGACAAGTGATTCATAGTAATCAAGTCTCCTTCTAACTGTCTTTAAAATTTCATTATCAGTGCTAGCATTTTTTTTTAAAATAATTCCTTAATTGAATGTGTCATTGGAGAAAGGTACCTAAGTCACTTGACGCAAAGTTTTGTGAAATTTAAAAAAAAACTGCGTAGTTCAATAACTAAGGAATATTCAGTAACACAAATAATACTGATTAATCTTCTGATAATAATAAATACAAGTATGGACAAGTGGTCTTAAATGAAATGACTAATGTATTTACAAAAATATTCAAATGCAGCTGACTTAGGTACCTTTCTGAAATGAAAATAAAATGACTTAATGCACAAAAATATTCCAATAGGTAACTTTCTGAAATGAAAATATTAGATGCTACACCCAAATGAAACTATTTTCACAGATTAATTTCATTACCTGAAGAACATTAGTATTATCCACAGGCAATAATCATATAACATTACCAATAGTAAACATTTTGAAAATATTATTTCAGTTTGTTATACAGTCAGACCTACATATAACGATATTTGTGGACCCTAGCAGATTGTATTGTTGTATCAGGGTTATTGTTGCTGTGTAATGATGGCCTACAGGATAATTCATGGAATGGACATGCAAAGAAGTAGAACACTAGTTACGAGGGCTATTTTTTCAACCTCCAATGGGGCATAAAATGAAGACAACAGTGAAAATCAAAACTGTTTTACTGTATTTGGAACATTTAGGTACACCTTCTAGCTACTTCTCTACATAGTCGTACTCCAATTGAGACATTTGTCGTAGCGTGGTACCAACTCTCCAATACCCTCTCCATAGAAGCTTGCAGCCAGGAGGGTCTTAACGGCATTTTGAAGTGTTTTTAAATTCTTTGTTGGGTTTGTTCGGGAAATGTGTGTGCATCCATTGTTCGGATTGTTCTTTTGATTCTGGATTGTCATAACGAATCCACGTTTCATCCCCTGTCATGATGGATTTCAAAAACTCATTCCAGTCCCGAGTGACTCATCTTTTTCGGCAACTGAAGAAAGGTCTGGGAGGACAGTGCTTCCACACCAACAAAAACTTCAAAATGCCATGAAGATCCTTCTCAATATGCTGGCGGCAAGCTTCTATGAAGAAGGTATTGGAAAGTTGGTACCACGCTACAACAAATATCTCAATCAGAGTGAAACTATGTAGAGAAGTGCTAGAAGGTGTACCTAAATGTTCCAAATAAAACAGTTTTCATTTTCACTGTTGTTTTCATTTTATGCCCCTTCTGAGGTTGAAGAAAAAAATAGCCCTCATACTTAATTTACTGACTTCCGTTCAATTGCAACCATATCTAGTTTTCACCTGCACACTAAAAAATTATTATTCAGACTGATTCAACATCATAGCACGCTTTGAGCCTAACCATGTGTCAGAAATTTCAAACTTGTAGTTAGAGAAAGACAATCAAATTCAACACATAGCTAAGGCAAAACTAAACTCCTTATCAAGTTCAGTGATTTAACATGCTCCACTGTTTATATTACTTCGTGTTAAAATATTTTTCCTTATATGTAGTTTTAATTGCACATTATGTACATGTTTAAGTAACAACCTAACTCACAGTATGTTTTTGCACACATAGGGATGATTTTAGCCTCATTGATAATATTTTCCACCCCTCATGAACCTTCTTTTTTTCCTTCCTGTTGTTTCTAAGAAATGTAACAGATATCAGGCACCCAGAAAACAATATCGATGGCTGGGAAGGATATTGATCTGATAACAGCTACCATCCATAGGGCTAAGCACTGGTTTTGCAATAACAATTCAACCTCCAAATATTGTTATAAAAGGGAGTTTTTAAAAGTTATATAGTGAGTTAACTTACATTTAACATTATTAAGATAGGAAATTTGCCGGGACCAAACAAAAATATTGCTTTATCCGGGTTTATCGCTATATCAATCTTTGTTATACAGAGATTTGACTGTAGTCCTAAATCAAAACTTTAGAATTGTTAGCCTTGCATTTTCTTTATAAAATATGTTTATACAGAACATAATACGAGTAGCTTGAAGGGTGACTCATAAGGCTGAAAGGCTTGTAATTTAATTATTTGGAAAGAAGTTCTGCTTCAGAGAAAATATGTGTGTATGTATATATATATATCTAATGCTCTGGAGTTAACAACAAATTCATTCTCCTTCTTGCTTCCCAGTATTTAGAAGTCAGGTCTTGATAATCTTGAAGAGCTGCACAATGTTCTAGATTTTGTTTATCCATTTCAACTTCTTGACAACACAGTATACAATTTAGAGAAGTAAATATTCTAATTCTATGTAGGTGCTTCTAGGCAGTCATGTCCTGTAATAAATCTCATACTAGCAACTGCAGTTATATCATAACCTTCGTAGCTAGGTCCGAGGGACCCGCTGACCAAATAGTAGGGTACCTTATGTAAGAAAATCACATCCCCTTCGTGAAGAAAGCAACGCACCTATATTTTCAGTTTCTATGAAGTCTAAGGATACCCGAACCACTTGATGCTACTCTGCGGGTCGCGTCTGAGTCGTGTGATGACATCATCAAAATGGACATCAATAACATGTCGCGTTTCACAGAAATGGCCATAAAGTGAAAAATAATTGTAATCGAGACTTGCAAGATAATTTACGGAGCTAAGACGGCATATTCTACCGAAAAAATTACACTTTTTGTTGGAAATTTGAAAAAAATGGTCCTGTAGAATATGTTCTCTTGAAATTTCAATAGAAGATGATGCCGTGCCATAAATTACATGCAAACAAAATTTTTGAAGAGTTTAATAATGATTCTATTCCCGTTTACCAGAAGTTTCCAATGTCAATAGTTTTAATTCTGTGGTAGTTTTTGTAAAACAAACAGCAATCTCTAAATTTTAATATGCTCTTTCCCAAAGAAGGCAACGCACCTAGATTTTCAGTTTCTGTTAAGTCTAAGGATACCCGAATCACTTGATGCTACTCTGGGGGTCGCGTCCGAGTACGTGACGACGTCATCAAAATGGCAGACTTCAATAAGGTGTTGTGTTTCACAGAAATGAATATAAACCGAAAACTATTTGTGATGGAGACTTGCGGAATTATTATTTTTTTTTTAATCGGAAAAAACTGCTAACGTAATAATAACTTAATAAATTTTACTGTTGTTGTGTTTCTGCATGCTACACATTAAAATCTTGAATTATGATTACACACATGAAATGGATAGAATACAATTAAGCTGGTAACACTTAGCCTATCCCTAGACTGCTCCGAGTGTATTTCTGTTTTCTGTGACTTTCTTAATAAACGTAAATTTCCACAAACTTGTAAGAAATCAAATAGGAGAGTGCATTGCAGTATTCAACAGAAGAACTTTCTGCTCATTGCCCCTATTAAAAAACGGGTTCATCCTCATCAGAGTCACTATTATCATCATCATCATCATCGATCTCCGCCTCTTCATACTTGTCCGAACTGTTTTCACACTTCTCTGGATCGCCCTCACATGCACACATTTCAGAACAGGGCAGTTTTCGCCAAACACATTTGCAGCTATACATATCGACTTAAAACATGCACATACGGTACCCTACTAAAAGACTGGTGTGGTGCTCCAAACAGTTTGGGGGTTGAGTATGGATGATACAACTGCCAAATCGGAAAAATTTGGTGTCCATTCAAAACAGTTGATACTCTGCTCATGATTGTGCTTCAGAGAAAATAGAAAGGGTACATCATTTTAATGCACTGAAATTAAAGATTTTTTTTTTTAATAAGAGAATCATGGTTTTGCAGGTTATTTGCAAGTTAGATTATCTTATAAAGCCAGGTTTTTGGTTACAGTCATCTCTGCGTCCTTCCTCAGAGAACGAGTTTAAAGACAGCACATTTTATATAGGATTTGGAAGCAAAAAGAAGGCTTAGGATTGGTGGGAGAGGTTGGGAAGTATCTGCCAAATAGGATAGAAAACAAGACTAAGGTTCTCAAATCAGGATTTATAAAGATGTGGAAAATCCGTTTGTTAGTTTCCTCCTGTGAACATTAAGGATAGTCTCTTAAGTCTTGATGCTTATTTGTAACCATTTGGTCCTTCTGGTTTTATTGACGGGGTTATCCATTCTCATTAAGGCCTATGAGATCGTAGATGTTTCTTCTATTGAAACTCCATCTTCTAATGCATCTCATTGCAAATTAAGGGCTAAAGCCCAGGCATCGTGAGCAGAAGTCCCCCTTCTTTAATATTATTCACAAATGATTTAATTTCAATTACCTCTTTTATGATGTGATAATATGCTGTTGAAGTAAGCATAACTCTCACTTTGTCAAACGGTACTAACAATCCCTCACCCATTCCATTCTAACTCTACTGCTCTATACTTTTGACGCGTTACAAATTTATTAATAAATGTTTTTAAATTATTGTCGATTATGTTTTCAACCGGAATAACAAGTAACTGCAAGGAAAAATATGACTTTTTGTACTTATATTTTAAGTACCTACTATTCTTAGTAGAATTTCTTAGGTATCTGTGACTTCTTATAATTTGTTTTTACTTTATACATATAGGTAGTATGTATAAAGTATTGTGTTGACAAAAATAAAATCAAGATAACACCAGGAAAATGTTTTTCACAATGTTTAGAAGCTGAAAAAAGTATTTTTGAAAAGTCATTGTGACTGTCTATGGACATCAGCAGGAAACAGTCTATTATATGATTTATGGACTTTGTTGGAATGTTATCCTGCCGCCTAAAATTTGGTTCCCATAACTGAAATATTAGGACGACTTCTCATAAAAACTTTTTTCCAAAATTTTACTTTTTCAAGAAGTGGGTCTTAACAATTTTAATAAAAATGTACAGGGTAATTTGAAACTTCTGCTTATGACTATTAAAATGACTACAGCATGAGATTGCAAAAGGCTTTACAAAAAAAAACTGAAGAAATACACATTGCAAATGTAGTGCTTGCTGATTATGCTAAAATGCAAAATGGAGTTCAAGGAAAGAAATACTCATAAAAGTTTGTATGACTATTTTGAGAAAAGGAAAACCACTTTGGACAAGAGGAAGTCATCAGTTAATACTTCATTTTTAATAAGAAACCTAAATTGTAATTTGAAAATCTTGAGTTGTATATATTACATGTAATTTTGCAAGACTAAACTTCAGTTCTTGTAATTATTAACTGTATTTTAATTGAAATGTATAATGTAGCCCTTACCTTATAACCCCGCTGAAAACAGAAGTGAGTGTGACAAATTTCCTGTAGAGTAAGCATACATCCACAAAGTCTTATGGTTTTTAAGTGCATGCCTTAGGAGGAGTGTCACAGTTCCGAGGCAGTCTTAACTTGGGGGGGGGGGGGGGGTTGCTGCACCCTCATTGGTCCTACTCTTCTATCGCACTCAATGCGTCATCTGTCTGTGTTTTCTACTACTTCATCAGACTTTTCACTGCTACTGCTACCACCATTAACCCTGAATATAAGTTTTTATACATCAGGTGCCATTAGTTTTTCTGTCCAAATGTACTTTTTTTTTTCCTTTTCATGAACATTATGGCAAATTGGTCCCCATTCTGATTTTCTTATTTCCGAAAAATGCCATTTACACAACTGCTAAACGATCTCCAATTTGAACGCTGTGTTGTTGCTGGCAACTCACTGCTTTAAATTCGCCCAGATCGGGGTGATATGGAAGCAATCTAAGAAGACACTGTCCATTGCTTCCAACATGTGATTGAGGATCTTGGCTTATGAATTTTAATTAATTTGTCGAGTTGTTTTCAGCTTTTTTTCTATATAATTTCAATTCTATCTTCTCAAGCAAAAATAGCTCATCATCACTTGAGGAACTCATCTTCACTACTGATTATGAGTTCAACAGGTGTTTGTTTCCAGTTTTGTACATGAACTTCTCAGCACATGCAAGTGCTTGTACACAAGCCATTGGCAACAAGTCACTTGCTGCTAGTTTTGTACATGATTGCACCCTAAGTCTCATGGACACCGAGATATACCCAGGGTTGCAATAATAGAAATGAGTGCCAGAAGCAATACAGGGAGTAAAGGTGAAAAGCTGACAACCCTACTATTTTTATGTGATTTACGTCAAAAGATCTAGGAGCCTTAACCTTCTGGAACCATAAGGGCTTCCACAGCCTGCATAGGGAACACTACAGCTTTTTCAACAACAACAAAAAAGTGCAACAGTATCAAATAATTTTATTCACTTAAAAATACATACAGTCTCTGTTTCAACCACACCAGATAAACATACTGAAGTTTCACCCTTGGCAATGATAATAATAAATGTGATGATAGGAGAATCATGACCAGAATAAGATGCTAAATGCCATAATCACACAACAGACTGCAACATATGGGCTCTTTCTTTCTCCTATCCGTGCACACTTCCAGAATGTTCCAAGCAATCTGTAAATTGAAATGGTACATTTTAATGCCAATAGAACTTGACAAAATAACAGAATCGGTAACAAAGCAATCTTTAGAGGAAAAATACCATATTTACTCGAATACAACACGCACCTATTTTGTCCATTTGTAGCTTTCAAAACTGAGGTGCGCGTTAAATTCGAGTACAAATCAGTTTCATAGGTTGGTAGTACCGGTAACTTTTATCTGTGTAACAATGCATTGCTGTAATTCTCGATTTCATTAATTTTATCGTTGGCCTATTACTAGCATTGCATAGAACGTATAAAAATACTAGTTAGTAGTCACAAAATGGAAGGCAAGAAGAGAAGAATATCTTAATGGTAATTTCAAATGTTTACGTGATGGTTCATTCCCTTAATACTATGACAAAATTCCAAATAAAATGCCACACGTATCCTACCATTGATGTGCATTACATTCGCCAACAAACTTTTTTTTATGATTTCAAGTTTCAAAATCGGGGTGCACATTAAATTCGAGGGCACATTATATTTGAGTGAATACGGTATATCCTGAGTCAGGAATCAAACTTGCAGAGGAGCTGAACTTATGCGTGTGAAAGAAAATTTCCTAAAAAGGTGCCCGTGTTGTGTGGATGCAAAAGGAGAACATTTCCAACATTTCTTGTGATGAGGTATGTGGTTATTTTCATTGTAATTTTAACTTTAATTGTAAGAAACTGAATCATTACACCATTAGCGGCTTTATTTGTGTAGATATTTCAACCGATCGCCTGGGAGTTAGACCTGTGACGCAGAAACCCGCATTATTGGCCAACTGATATGTGAAACACACTGTAGGAGTTCTCATCTAGTTAAATAACGAGAAAGATTTCAACATTTGCAAACACAATGGTAATGGGCAATGGAGATCTATGTATCTGAAGTACATGACTTGCCATGGAGATTTTTATGTTGGCACAAGGGGTTGATTTCTCATGAGTTAGCTTTTATAATTTAGATCATGGGTTACAAACACTGTCGTTTATCACTGGATAAAAAGTGTGTATTTGTCCTTAGATTCTTTACTCTCCTAAAGTCCTTTTATTATTATATTTTTTTGTTTAAAACAATGACAGCATTATGCAGTCTTGTTTTGGTTTTGACAGGCCCTTGTGCAATGACAAAATTATTAATATAGAAATTTTAATACAAAATACTGAATAGTTGTATACAGATCAATTTGCAATGTTCTTAGTTATATTGAATACAACAAATATGTAAAGACTATCTACAAAGCAAACCATTTTTAAAAATCCATTAATTGCAGCAAACACTATAGTGCTCCTGATGATAAATAATGCCCTATTCAATCCATTCAGGGTCTGTAAATTTCACAACCTGTCACCAGTGTCTTACAAAACTCCCTACAGGATGAGTTATGAACAGCAGTGAACAAAAAGGTCTGTAAGTAGCCACTTCAAGAGCAGCTCACAAAAACCCAGCAGGATAGCTATTAGAGTATACTAAGAAATATGGGTTGCAAACAAAAGTAACAGAAGGAAAAATAAATTATTCTTCAAATCCTTGCCAAGTTAATAATGCATGAGAGGAGGGAAATTCGATATGTATCTTCTTTTTGCACTGTGGCATTTCAGAACGGAGAATGTTTTGAGTGATGCCGTACTTTGAAGCATTATTAGCAGATCTGTTTATTGCACTATAAAATTTGTATTTCAGCGTTTAATTTTCTTTATTTTGAAAAAATGTGCGACCTTTTAAATAGAGCAGGACGGTGGCATATTTAGAGGGCAGGTATACTATGTGAGGGTGAATGTCCAATCTACAGAGTTGAATGGCCCACAACAGCAGTCGGTTGCGATTGTGTAAATAAAAATGCACTTGTTAAACTTAATGTTATGCCAAAACCACAAATGTGACAAAATCAAGCCATGGAAAGGGTTTAATCACATTTAAATGAACATTATGATTCTCATATTATTCTAATTGCCAATATGATATCTTCCAATTCAATACAGTATTCACGTATTTTTTTAATTATGTAATATTATTTAAACTCTACAGTTTCAATTGCGTTTTTTCCCAAAACTAGTAAAATGTATAGTCATGGGTGACGATATATTTGCTCAGCAAAGCTTGACTTTTTTTTCACAGTTACACATAAAACAGCCTTAGCAAAAGATAATATAATTAGGCTAAGGTATACCATCGTAATAAGAGGTTATGTGAAGTTTTCCATAAATTACTTCAATAGTGGTACAAAAAAATAATGTATAGGTCTATACAGATAGTGTCATGGGTGTGACAAAAATTAAATAAGAAATTCAAAAAATGCCTGAAAGACATAACTAAAATAATATAAATAAAATATAAACATATGTAAAATAATTTACAGTTCATGCCCTAACTTGCAAAGAATCAAAAGAAAATGGAGGATTTTGCAATGTAAAATCATTAATTTAGCAAGAAATAAACTTTTTCAATTTTTCTGTGACACCGAAACCGTATTTCTTCAGTGTAATATTTCTTGAAAACTACTTGCCTTGAGAATTACTAAAACCTGGGATATAATATACTGCAGGCATAGGACTGAAAATGGTCCATCCTATTTAGTCTTCTTTTAGATGTTTAGGGCCCTATGATAAATATCCCTATACAAAGCCTACAGCTATGAGTGACGTATCAGTGGATAGGATTTTTTTACCAACTTCTCATATAGCATACTCACCGGCACACTCCCTGCAATACGACCGCTTATTCTACATCAAAATGTGAAGTGAGAAAATGATATTTTCCATGTCGAGGGTAGAGAAAGTTATGTGACTGCTTCACATTGTGCTTTATTTTCGTGGATTTCATTCTTCAAGAATTATTTTCACATATGTATTAATTACATCAATAGCATCAGAATTTGTTAAAGACCAGTATTATATAGTTTCTGAAGCCCTTATGTGAACACTGTAAACAATACACTGTTGTCATGATAACTGAATTGCATTTCACTTTTTCAGTACAACATTTTCAGAAATTATATAAATTTTTAAGTGGTTTGTTTGAATTTCAATTTTGACCGTGTTACTTCCTGGGCTTAACTGGGTATGTTTGCAAAATTTCGTGCAAATTGGTCAAGAAATGTAGATATTTTTTGTTATGTAAACATGTGACAGCAAAACTCTCAAACTGTGCCTCATTGCACATTTCCGACTTTTTCCGTGGATTTTCCAAAGATTTTCTTTCATACAAACCTTGTCCTGAAAATTACGGAAAAAAAAAAAATATATATATATATATAGGCCAAATTGGTCGAGACGTTCTCAAGTGATGCTGAGACATACATGTGGCAATTGATTTTTATTCATATAGATGATGTAGGCCTACTATAATATATTATACTGAGAGCTAAAATTTTTATTTGAAAATGTTATCCCAATAAATTCTCTGAAGGGTAGTTATAAGCCATTTCATGCACTAACTTGGGTTTTTTGATCTTGCCTTGTTGCGAATAATGCATCTTTGAATGAGGCTGACACAAACGAATGCACACTACAGCAATACAACTGTGTACTCTACACTAGAATACATTAAGGGTAGAGGGAGTTACGTGTTCAATTGAACAAGCAAGAAGAGTTTTGGGATCCTTGAACTCAGTATGGTGGGATAAAAACATATCTACAAAAAATAAATTACATATGGGGAAAGCGTTAGTGGAAACTGTCCGTTGCTACAATAGTGAAGCCTGGATACTGAATGCTGAATACAAAAGGAAGGTATGAGCAGTAGAAGTGGATTACTTAAGAAAAAGTGCAGGAGTTTCAAGAATCCAAAAGATAAGGAGAAGGACGGAAGCGGAGGAGACAATCCTAGATAGAATTGAAATAAGAGGTTTAAGATGGTTTGGACACACAAAGAGAATGGATCAGCATAGAAGGCCGAATAAAATACTTCTGTGGAAACCACCTGGAAGAGGAAGACGGGGCAGACCGAGAAGATCCTGGTACCAGAACATTAAAGAGATCATTGATAGGAGAGGACTCCAAGAAGAGGACGCCTTGGATCGAGAAAGATGGTGATTAGGAATGGGAAGGCGGCAATAGCTGCAAAATCCCCCTACTACTACAGGAGGGAGTTATGTGTTTCATATCACAGATTTTTAAAATATTAATTATATTTCATATTGTAATTATGTTACGGTATAGTGATTTTTTAACTAAATTAATCCTAAAATATTATGGAAATAATTTTTTTCATTTATTATATTACTTCACTTTAAGTTTCTTATGAATAAAAGTTGTATTATAGCGACATTATTGTAAACTTCTAAAAACTAATTCTTGCATAGTATGAAAATAATTATCCCATTTCTATTGTACTGTTGAAATTTGCTGATTGATGGGTTTGTTTCATGCTCTATTATTTCTTGGATTTCTTTCTTATACTCATTCAAAACGTGGGTTTGTTCCCAGTTTTCTCCACATCTGTTTCATTTTTTATCCTGGTTTTCACGATTTGTACTTTTTGTACTTAGATCGCTGAAATTGAAGCCTAATTTCAAATTTATATATGTAACAACTACTTTCATTGCTGCTTCCCATTTCAATTGAACTACTGGCAATTATTGAGATTTTGAAGGAAAAATGTATTAAGTTTTAGAAACTTCAATGAGACCCAATATAATTATTTTCATCATCTTCCTTTATGCTGATGTGTCTGTTGATTTAAGTGCTCTTCTCAGTGAAGACCCTTGTTTGTTTTCATAGCTTTGTTTATGCAAATGCATGTTCTGCATGGGTTGCCGAAGTATAAACTCTCTGCTCTGAGTCGGACCTATTCTGTCGTGATTTTTTTATGCATACAACCTGTGAGTGACTACACTTCTCAGCAAGAAGAAGCTCTCACTTTATGCTTACTTTTATGCATATCAGCCATGGTCTCTACAGTTACATGCAGTAGACTTATAAAAGTGATCTTTTTTCCCTTAGAAGAGGAGGCCTACAAAGACAAGCCCTAGATTGACCACAGGAGTAGACTACCTGACATCTTAATGCACAATTTCAAAACTCCAATTTCGAACTTCTCAGCATAGCAGAATACATGGAATGCTTTGTACCCTGTACTAATAATGTGGTTTGATGTATGGTTATTTAACGACAGGTATGTAGGCTACTGCAATTTGGACCTATGACTGTTGATGCTGTGAAGGTATTTTGTCTCGCAAGAGTTCCTTTACATGCCTGTAAATCTACAGACATGCACCAGTCACATTTATGCACACCTAAATGAAGGTTACCAGATTTTTTCAGTGAATCCAGGGACACTTCTCAACTTCAGTCGAGATGGTAATTCAGTAGGGATTTATTACCATTATAACCAGGGCCTGGATTCTGATGACCTAGAATTGCTTGAAAAATGACCTAAAAACTTATATTTTATTTATAAAAAATTATTATTGTACACACAAAGTTATAGACTAGTTTATACATAATTGTAAAAACTGTAAATAACTATGTTCTCTTCTCACGGAAATTTATATTGGCACTGAGGCACTGGCAAGTCAAAATTCGGCATTTCGTTTTGTGGTCTGAAGGATTATATTGTTTTTTAATTGAGGGTAAACAGAAGTTTGCACTCTCAAATCCAAGCAGGTGGCAGACTCTGGTGCCAAGTCAATCTAATAACAATAGTAATATAATACAAGATTTTGGCATTTCTTTGATTCTCATTTCCGACTGAGACATGACAACACTTAACGCCGAATTTTTCCATCTTGCATTAAACAAACAACACTTCAAAGACAGCACTGCTAGCGACGAAAAAAGTTAATACACTCGATGTAAATACATGAAAATGACTAAATAAGGAAGCAAATGACACGAAAATTACAAAATAATGATCTAAAATTGAAATAAATGCCCTAAAAATATAAAATGACAAAAAATGACCCAATAAAAATGTATTTCTATAATCTAGAGGCCATGATTAGGATTTATCTACAAGTTGGCAATGTTTATGCAGCATCAATAAAAAGATGACATGTCATTAGAATTCGGGCCCTGATTATAACACATCAAAATAATTATATTTATTTATGGATCTATTGAGTTACCTCAACTCTGCCACTTTTCCATGATTCCATACTCCAAGCCGAAGGAAGGGAAGTAACAGCAGTGGAATCTTCCTTGATTCTCAACAGACTGATTAAAGAAACTTCAGGCTAGGAATGGTGACAGTTTTATTCCAATCTAGGGGTGAAGAAACTTTTGTCATCTCTTCAAGAAGAAGATTACTGAAGAAGGAAGAAATTCTTTCCATATCAAGTGACTTCTACACTACTGCTATTGAATATCCAACTGTTTGGAGCTCCCTCTTTGAAGATATTACTTAGGTGTATGGATTGAATTTTGCTTAGAACTTCTCCACAAAGAGAAAATGTCAAAGAGCGCCTCCAAGATTAAAACATACTATTGTGGAGAACACTCACTACCGGTACTTCATTAATATTCATTACTTACCTGTAACTGGTTTTCGACAGGACCTCCTATTATCAACAGCTACATCCAACTGCCACACTTCTGTTGTGATGCTGTTGTGGTTTCAAGAGGTTCCCAATTAGGCCTAACTCGTTCTCCCCTGGGATGTCAAAATTCTGGAGGTTATTTCTATATTTCTGTATGTAGATCTTCTCCCATACAGTCAACTGAATTGGATGATGCAGATTTTTAAGTAGAGCCGCTTCCTTTATCACATCGTGTCTCCAGTACTTTTTATCAAGAGTGGGAGGAAGTGATCTAGATCAGCTGCTTGATTAAATTTCTTCTTTGAAAGAATAGCTTATGTTACAAAAGAAAAAATCACAAAATGGAATGGTGTTAATGTCTGTTCAAGATGGAGTGACATTTTCTCATTCTTCTCTCAGAAGATATCCCCTCATCCACAGCTATAAAAGTTGGTTCAACTCTGCCTCTTTCTGCCAGGAATCAAAGGTGCATGAACATGATGTGGACATCTCAAAGAGCATGACTTGATATTGACACTATCAAAGCCATGTTAGCTGTCCTTAGTAACTTCAGTATGACTTGCCAAGAATTTGCAACAAAGCTGGAATCAAGGTGCATTCTTCAGAAAAATACAACTACAACTTTTTTTGTGACGGTACACAACGGTACTCAGTACCGGCACCTTTCTTTGTACAAAAAATAAAATTCGTATATTACTTGCCAATATTCTTATCATAATTCCTATGGCCTATTACTTTTAAATCAAAGCTTGTTTCTTGGTTTTGCTAGATTTCTACATACATAATTGCTTACATACGAACACATGATAGTTTCAGTAAATTGCCGTGGCTACTGGACTGCAAGATGATTGGGGGTTGATTTTTTCAGCCCCCAGCAAACACCTCCTATGGTCAAGGTCATTCTAACAGTATAAGTATTGCACCAAGTGCAGTTAATGCTAACGTAGTAACAAACATGTAATAAGTAGCTAACCACCAAAGTTAATCAGGAGGTTAGTGTGTGTTTAAATTTAACTGCATTCGTTGCTTACATGTAATTTGAAAAGCATAAACCCTTGGTTTGTTCTGCAGAGTTGAGCGAGTTCACAGTTGCTTATAAATTGTAGGATCAAGGTGTGCACGTGGTTCAGTGAAATGAGTAAAATAAGTAATTATTTTCTTTTGGTACGCAATAAAAGAAAGCATGAGGATGTTTTTTTAAGCATCTCATAAACCTCCAAACATTGAATAAAATGAATCTGAAGAGAACGTCGCAAGTACCGGTAATTTTACTGCAATTCGGGGAAAAACAAGTCTGTCCATGATAGGCCCGTTTGTTAGACGTTAACTCAGAAAAATGACTTCTGGGAGAAATATGGGTGCTCCCATGAGCTTCAGTTTAAAAGTTTCGGTGAGTACTGCCACCTATTTTGTTAGAAAAAAAAACACTGGGTGCAGGTATCACTGAACCACTTTTTCAGCATGGCTGGACATTTCTCCTCAAAAAATATAAATCTGGAGACACACATATAAATATGGGAACATTCTTGGGACAGATTTGTAAAACCGGGGATGTCTGGTAACCTTAATGTAAATGGCATCAACAATGAGCACAGAATGCCAGAGCCATACAAACTGAGCCAACAAGACCAATACCAATACTATAATGCTTTTATCAAGGAGATTGCTCCCTAGGATTGTCCATGGATCGACATCTAGTGGACAGGTAGCAAAGGTTAGTGAAAGATAGCACAAGATTAGTGAGAGGTAGAGTTAGGTTAGTGACAGGTAGCATGAGGTTAGTGAGAGGTAGAGTTAGGTTAGTGACAGGTAGCATGAGGTTAGTGACAGGTAGGTTAACCAAATTACTTTATATGTATAAGATGAAGTCGGCTGATCGTCTGACCTTAGGGTCCGTGACAATTTCAACCGTTAAAATTCAAATCCCGAAACCATTATTCTTTTATTATAGTCATATCAAAATTATTTCAATTAAATCAATATCACAATATTATAGAACTATCCCAGAGCTTTCTTTTGATATAGAACAAGACATATGTAATGAAAGGGTTAAGGATCAAATCAATTTTTATTAATTAATTATAAAAGTAAAGTGTTCCCTATTACAGGCCATGGAGGCCCAGAGGGTTCCAGGAGGTTGAGGCTCCCAGATTTTTAGACATCGGCACATGAAGGTGGTAAGGTTGTCAGCCTTACGCACCGGCCGCCTTTACCCCCAGGATTGCTCCTGGTACTCATTTCTGTTAGAGGCTGAGTCGACCCCAGGGCCATAGTGCCACCAGTTATTAATTAATTATAGCATAACTAAATCATCTCACATCAAAATTTATATCAGATTGAGCAAAAAATAAGCTATTAGAATGCAGGCTAATATTTATTTTTTGATTGTTACATTTTATTAGGAATTATTAAGTAAAGTTCAAACATGTTTGCCACTTCCAGACTTAGTGTCACCATTAGAATTATGACTTTTTACTTCCTCTGCCCGTACCAGAGGTGCTATAGGTAGAGGAAGTATTGTTTTCGACCCCAAAATTCAAAGTTGAGTTTTTAGCACATATACACGTTTCAAGGCCCCCTGAATCCAAAAATACTATTTTTGGAAACATGTCTGTGTTTCTGTGTGTGGATGGCTGTGAACAGGCTAGCTCCGAAACGGAAAATCATATGAAAACAACATTTCGCATTTGGGTCAGGTACCTTCTGAAGATGTGAGGCGAAGATTGGCGACAACCTTCTCTTATATTTAAGGGGGCTTGATGTGAAGAAATGTTGCTTTTGCGATTTTCTCAAAAACTGCTCTAACGATTTCCTTTAAAGTTTGTACACGGAGTGCTTATACCAAGAGCTAAAACTTTTATTTGAAACTTTTTTATAAAAAAATTCTCTGAAGGGTAGTTGTAAGCCGTTTGTAGAAACTGTCTTGCCTGGTGAACAACTCAATACGCGGACATTCACGGCCCCTTATTCTATATAGGTAAGTGAAGTGAGAAAGATGTATTGTTGGCCATGCTTACAGTAAAGAAATATCTAAGGGGAATATTCGATAAATTTGGAAATTATTCTAAACAGCGGAAAGTTCAATAAACGTTTGCACTCACTTATTTTTTCTTCTTTTTTTGTTTGTCCATAGCCTGCGTTTTTAGTCGCAACATTCAAAGGAGGGGCTATAAGGAATTTATAGCATAATTAGCGTGAAATTGTTTCTTGCAATTCTGTACAAGGATATGTGAATACTGCTAACTTTTATTTGGGCAGAGGAAGTTATGTGACTTTCACATCAGATTTTTTCCCTAGTGTTTCAATCTAAAATCCCATTTAGTAACCATCAAGTTTAAAAATTCTTCGGCCAGTAGAAATAAACAGCGCGCTTCAAGACCCAATCAGCAAGCTTTTCCACAAATAATTACTGGTATATCACAGACTCAGTTTTGATAAAACTGATTTTGTCCTAACATGAAGAATACTTCTTCGGGGACCAGCGTACGGTAAACATGTACTGTTGTCGAACTGTAATAATATATAATAGGCCTATACATGCGATTCTGACGTATTCCAATAAAGGAAGGGCACTAGTGATGATATAGACATCATTAAGCTTAATTAATGGTATTAATTAATTAATAATAAGATATTGTGCAGCGTGGCAAAGGAAACCAAGTGAAACCGTATTTGAGTGCATGAGTGACATCGCATTGGAATATACAGGTTACAAGTGACAGCAGCAATAAATGGGGAGGATCTAAAAATCATCTGACATGAGTTACAACCGATTCTAATCATAGAGTAATGAACTAGATGGGGTGTATCAAGTCTCCTTATGTGTCAAGTGTCCTCGGTCTCCCCTATGCCTTTCCGGTAACAATCTCATTCTAGTAATTTTAAAAATAAAAATAAATACAGTCACATATTCGTATCTTTCTAATGTTGGAAATGGCTGTTTGTTAGTTGCCTCTTGCTGGCCTCTTGGGGTGCTAGTGTCGCACCGATCTGTCAAAAGGATGCATTTTCCTTTCATTAGAGCTTCGCTACTGTTATACTATACTGTGGTTTAAGCGCTTCCTGAAGCAATACTTATTGGACAAAGTATATTATAATATGAAATAATTTTTTTACAGTGTTGGTTGTTGATTTAGGCTCTTTTCACACTGGGTCACTTGTGACGGTCACCGCATTTATAATTGCCAACAATGCAAGTTGTAAATACATAATTCAGTTGTATAATTGAGCTCAGCAAAACTAGCTATCCAGCCATGTGTTTAGATTTGAATAATACTGAAGATTTTACAAGTGAGGTGGAACGTCAACCTGCCATTTGGGATGTCAAAAGCGATTACAAATCTTTTTATCATGTAGTTACTATTGGCAAACATCGGTGATGGTCACCGACGGTCACCAGTGACCCAGTGTGAAAAGAGCCTTATGTATGCTGACAACCGCGTCACTTTGTGTGAATCCAGCAGGATGCAAACACAAATACATTCAAGATGGATACACATGCATTCATGAACCACAGATTTTCTCTGTTGGATATTACATGAGAATATTATAGGAGAAAAATTGTGTCCCAGTGTTAGAGGAATTTTTCTCCTATAATATCCTAATGGTAGGTTTATTTCTCATTAACACTAACATCACTGAAACTGGTACATCACTCCATGCCCTTGAGGTCTGAAACCGCTCCTAAGAGAAAGTGCCTTAGTAAATCCACTGGATCACCAGGAGTTAATCAGATTCAAAGGACTACTAAGTTACAATGCTAAAGTAAAACACCACCTCTAATAGCAGAGTAAAAGTGAGTCAAGTTACTCTTGTTTTACATAACATTATGTTTTGTCGGATATTTCCAAGTTGTGATGTCAGCTATAATGTCGGTATTTCCAAGGCTCTGTGACGTCCAGATATGTGTTTCTTATTGATTCAAAGCTTATAACATACACCTTTTAGGTTAGGTCTGTAGCCTACAGGCTAATTATTACAGGCCTATGTAAACGGTGCCCCAATAAGAACGCAGGATTTGAATTGGCCGCCATTTTTATGCTGTGGGATTGGCAGCACTGTAGTTAGCTTTTCTGTTTCCTGTATTTGTTGCAATTACTTGGTATGGAGCGCTACACTGCTGAACAACGAGTTTTAATTGTCAAAATTCATTACAAGAATGGTGAGTGTTATGCTCAAACTGTTCAAAGGCTTCGTGCGCTCTTAGGCTGGAATAATGCGCCTAATGAATCAACGCTCCCGAGACCTATTACTCTCCTCCCTGTTCAGCAATTTAAACAAGTTATGAAGAAGTGGCTAATTAGCAAATCTTTTTACAACATGGATGAGTTTTTTGCCTGCATATCTGATGGAATGCAGACAACTTTAAGTGCACCGTTTAATCTGAACTAAATGTGAAATTATCTTATCACAATGTATATAGTTGTCTCTCCTTTACTTGTTTTATATTTATGTATGTGACTCCATTGTTTATTTGTTTGACGATGTCATGCAGCGATTGCTGTCTACGACAAATAATAAAATAAATAAATAAATAAAACTGTTTGTAGGCTTCTTTCTTTGGGGGTTTCTTAAATTGCTGGTTTATGAACACAATCCCCGAACCATACAAGACCTGAAGCAGGAAATACGATGTGTCATCGCCCAAATCCAGGCACAAGACTCTGCAAGAGTTAACACACATTTCATGGACAGAGTTACTAGTTCCAGAGGAGGACGTGGTGGACATATGCCAGATATCATTTTTCATACATAAATCGGAACATGTCCCCTTTGTATTCATGTATAAATATATGTCATTTCTTGAAAACAAAATGTATTTTGTGCATTATTAAATCCGGCGTTCTTATTGGGACACCCTACAACATAATGTTATGAACAAACTAACTTGGTTCTAAAGAATATTACAACCTTAAATTGTGTATAGCCTATTTCCACTTTTTTCCCCTGACAAAAATCCTTGGTATTAAAATATCATGTGCAAACAAAAGAGAGCTCTACCTAAAATATAGAACCAGTAACAACCAAACTCATAAGGAATACTATAAAAAGTATTGCAACATACTGAAGAAAGTAATCAAAGAAGCAATAAGTAGGCATTTTTCACAAGTAATTGATAAATCAAATAATAAAGTTAAGACTGTATGGAATATAATAAAAAACGAAACAGGGAGAACAAAGGGAAACAATGATTGTACATCATTAATATACCAAGACATAAAACTAGATAATTTATCGGACATTACAAATGCTTTTAATAGTCACTTTATAAATATTGCAGAGAAATGTATTCCTATAAATAATATTAACATTAAGGCAGTAGACCTACGAAATCTACAGTTTGGAACCATAGATTTCAATTGAACCTGACTTCACACAAAGAAATTGAAAATATAATCAAGTCTCTCAAAAGTAAAAGCTCGTCTGGATGGGATGAGATAAGTAATAAGTTATTAAAAAGCTGTTCATCGGAACTCAGTAAACCTCTTAAGGCTCGTGTCCACATGAGAGCTGAGAGTGCGAGAAACTCTCGAGAGTTCAATTTCGGTATGTGGACACGCGTCTGAGAGCACTCTCTGAGAGGAAGCTGAGAGTGGCATTCAGAGAGTCAACTCGCAGGTGGACACGCCTTTGCAATCAATCTCCGAGAGCAGCTCGCACTATACCAATCTGTTTCGTATAGCTGAGAGTTCTCTGAGAGTGGATAATGTGTATAGGCCTATTATGCCCAACAAGCCATATGATAAAGTTATTTAATTTGCCTTCAATATTTATTTATATTTTCTAAAAACGAAATCTAAATCCAATAATACTCAATGATAATAGAGTATAATACGGTATCGTTTAATGTTCATATGTTTATCATGAGATAATGCCGTAAGTTCATAAGGGAATTACTGAACAATAATAACATTTTTGTATTACATTCATTTATGAAATATAATGAAACACTCATAATCTCCATGGTTCACTACGGCGATCATCGATTCCTCTACAGAATATTCTGAGGCGAAGAAGGCTGTAACGGGTGCAGTAACCCTCATGTCTGTAGATTAGAGGTATGTAGGGATCTCCTGCGGGACAAAATTCCGGAACATCGGTGACCATCATAGGCCTAAGTTGCAATCGTTAAGCAATCATAGGCCTATAAACGAACACAATATTAGTGTAGACTACATAGGATTCCAAATATTCTGCAAATCGGAGTTTAGAAACACGGCGCCTATAGCGTAATCAGTCTTGGTGGTTGTCTTTGTATTCTTTTGAGGGGACCATGATGAAGTACATGAGTCTATTGCTCTAGTGCTAAAGGACCAATCAACAAGGAACACTTTTTTGGCTCTTGGTCTTCGTGGACGCAGAGGATAAATAGTAGACCTATCCGTTCATGTAGATGCACGGAGTTTAGATTCACAGTTTGATAGGATCACTCCACTCGAATAATTGACATGCTATAAATTAAAAATCACATGCTTGATTCCGGAAAAGCACAAAGTCACAATTAGTTTATATTTAACAAGAATCTCATATCACATTTCAATGTCTTTTTAGTTAATTTGTGGGCCTATCGAATTCACCAATACTTCATGATGTTCTGATGATATTCTGACAATATTAGATTGTCAAATTCTTCTAAACGCTTAATAATTAAATGAATGTACTCACTTAAAAGCATTCATCAAGCCCTCATAAAATGCTTTACATTAATATTAACAACGAATAATACATTGTTGCGCGTCCATCTTGTTTGTAAATGCGAGACGAAAACTCGCGCGATTTTGTTTTAAGTGGACACGGTTCTGAGAGTAATGTCGCGAGTTTTGCTCTCAGCTACTCTCAGGATTCGACTAGCGCTCTCAAGTGGACACACCATCTGAGAGTACTCTCGAGAGTTTCTCGCACTCTCAGCTCTCATGTGGACACGAGCCTTTAGTCACATATGCAATTGTTCATTAGAAAATGGAATATTTCCAGAAAGACTGAAGCATGCTATTGTTAAGCCCCTCTTTAAAAAAGGTGACAAAAATCTACCATCAAATTATAGACCTATATCGCTCTTAACCTCATTTTCAAAAGTTTTTGAAAAAGTCATATACAAACGCATAATACACTATCTTAATTTGAATGACATTCTTACTTCATCTCAGTTTGGATTTAGAAGTGGCATGTCCACTGAGCATGCTACATTTCAACTTACTACAGAAATACTGGAAGCGTTAGATAAAAAGAAATATGCTCTGGGAATTTTCTGCGACTTAGCTAAAGCGTTTGACTGTATAAATCATGAAATATTACTTCAAAAATTGGATCATTATGGGTTCGATAATTTAACACTTAAGTGGTTCAAATCATATCTTTCTGATAGAACTCAGAAGGTAATAATAAATGGAAATGAATCTAACTTAGGGGTTGTTAAGAATGGGGTATCTCAGGGATCAATACTAGGACCTTTGCTCTTTTTAGTTTTCATTAATGACTTGCCCTATAACTTAAGTGACGAATCAAAGGTATTGCTCTTCGCAGATGATACTAGTGTACTTGTAACAGGAACGTCACAAGAGCATTTATCAAGAATAGCTACAAAGGCTTTTCACGAGTTAAACACATGGTTTCTAGCTAATAAAATGACACTTAATATTGATAAGACCCATTTTATACAATTTAGAACAAAAAACAGATGTATCTCAAATCTTGAAATTAATTATGGAACACAAATCATACAAGAAATTAGCAATGTAAAATTTTTAGGACTGCAAATTGACCAAAATCTTGACTGGAAGACACACATAGAAATTATAAGTCCAAAACTGAGTTCAGCGTGCTTTGCTTTAAGAATTTTGAATAATATATTAAAACAGGATGCATTACTTATGGTATATTTTGCATATTTTCACTCGGTAATGAGGTACGGGATCATATTCTGGGGCAACTCTTCCCATAGGGAGAAAATATTTAGATTACAAAAGCGGGCAATAAGAATAATATGTGGAAAGAAAAAAAGGGAATCTTGTAAACCGCTATTTGAAAAATTAAAAGTCCTCACTCTTACAGGGGAGTATATATACTCTGTTATGTGTTATGTAGTGAATAATATTGATAAATTTCAAACTAATTTTAGTGTACACGGACGTACTACCAGAAACATGAATGATCTACACAGACCAAATAACTCGTTAAAACTCTTTCAGAAGGGTGCGTATTATTCTGCAGTACAGATATATAACAAGCTTCCAAACAACATTAAATTATTATGTATTCAAAGAAAGAGCAAACCTTTCAAAACAGCTATCAAGGAATTTTTAATAACTCACACCTTCTACAATTTGGAGGAATATTTCCAGCTTGGATAAATTTGGCAGCTTACAGTTTCTGTAGGCCTATATTATTGTTATAACATGCATGTATTTTTTGATCTGACGTGTTCTATATCCTTGAGCCCCGCTCAACACAGGATCTACAGGACGAGATATCTACATCTACATCTACATCTACTGCCCCCATAAAAAGATTAATACATACCCGACTTTATTTCGATCAAGCAAACTTGGGAACAAAGATCTCACATAAGCACACGTACAAATCAGCAAAACCACAACGGTTAATAAGCTCTGGAAGTTGAAGAGTGCAGACTGAAAAGGAAAATATCAAATCTGTTTTATTATATTGCAGACAATACTTAATTTTATTATTTCAGGTTGAAGAGCTGCAAATCTGTGTGTAATAAAATGCACGTGTATTGCGTCCCCCAGCTCTGTATTTAATATTGGTGGTGAGAATATAAAGAGGAAATTCTTACCATGACTTATAACTAAAAGTGAGCACCAAATGCAGTTTGGTCGAATAAATTTCTTTAAATTTGAAATTCGCTTTTCATGTGCATGTTATTCCTACACACGACATGTCAACTCAAAACAAAACACAGTCCGTTCCAGGGTTGCCAGATCAGAAACGTAGAACAGTCGTACCAATGTCCGAAAATAGTCGTATGCTGGTTAAAACTGTCGTGTAGTTTGTGATTTTTCGGAGTGATGAACTTTTGCTTTAATAATAAAAATTTGGTAAACTGATGTAACAAAGTAGCAGTATGTTTTTGTTTAATCAGTTATGATTGCAATTATGATATGCAGGATACAAAAAAAAAGTCAAATTAGCCGGTTACCGAATTTGAACCATGGAGCTCCAGAATGTGAGGCCAAGACGTTACCATCTCGGCCACCTGGGTCAGTTTAACGGTCTAGTTGGATACGCGCATGTAAAGCAATAGTGTTATTTGTCATAGCTAACTGTATTTTAATTTCCAAAGCCTTGTAAGTTCACAGTAAAACAGTAGGCTACGTTGTCATGCGATAACTGATTTGCATTTCATAAATTCCTTCGAATACGTATATTACCATAAAATAGGCACTAAATTGCGCATTACTCCGAAACAGGTCAACCGATTTTATTTAATATCAATAGACGTCTTTCCATGGACATTATAAATATGCATACCAAGTTTCATAAAAATCCGGTAAAGCGTATTTGAGTTACCGCGTCTTTAAAATAGACACTAAATTGGGTTTTACTCCGGTACCGGTCTACCGATTTGGTCCAATATCAGTAAACGTCTTCCCATGTACATTATAAATGGGTATACAAAGTTTCAGGAAAATCCAATAAAGCATATTTGAGTTATCGCGACTTCTTATATATTAACATAAAAGGCACTGAATTGGGCACTATTCCGGTACTGGCCAACCGATTTGGTCGAATATCAATAGACGTATTGCCATGGACATTATAAATGCGTATACGAAGTTTCATAAAAATCCGATAAAGCGTATTTGAGTTATTGCGTCTTTAAAAAATACACTAAATTGGGTTTTACTCCGGTACCGGTCAACAGATTAGGTTCAAATTCAATAGGGTACTTCTCATAGACGTCATAAATGCGTATACCAATTCATAGAAATCCAATACAGTGCCTTTCTAATATAATCTATTAAAATAGGCACTAAATTCGGCATTACTCCGGTGCCGGTGAACCGATTTGGTTCAATATCAATAGGGGTCTTGTCATGGACATTATAAATATGTTTTCCAAGTTTCATGAAAATCCGAAAAAGCGCATTTGAGTTATGGCGCGTACAGACAGACGAACGGACGGACGGACATTTTTTCGTCCCCACACACAATCTCATAAAGTACCATACTGGCACTAACCCCCCCCCCCCCCCGGGATTATGTATGGCTGGTGCAATGTTTCCTCGCAACCCCTCTCCGGAAACTAAGGTATATTTACGTGAAATGGCCGAGAAATTTTGTCCAGAGGCTCTTATTTAGGCTTGGAGTAAATCTACGACACGCACCCCCCCCCCCCTCCCAGAGGACTCCGTGTCCAGGATTTTTACGTCCTGAAAAAGCCCGTCGACTGCGGTCGGTTTGATCCCGCGGGCACGCTACAGCTAGACCACCGCAGCCGACGATAACAACAATAATAATAATAACAATAACAATAAAATCAGGTAAACTGGTGTAACAAAGTGCCAGTATGTTTTTGTTTAATCAGTTATGATTGCAGTTATGATTTATGCAGAATAAAAAAAAAGTCGAATTGGCCGGTTTCGGGATGTGAATCATAGAACTCCAGAATGTGAGGCCAAGACGTTACCATCTCAGCCACCTGGGTCAGTTTAACGGTCAAGTTGGATAAGCGCATGTAAAGCAATAGTGTTATTTGTCGTAGCTAACTGTATTTTAATTGCCAAAGCCTTATAAGATCACAGTAAAACAATTGACTATGTTGTCATGATAACTGATGTGCATTTCATAAATTCTTTCGAATACGTATTTTACCATAAAATAGACACTAAATTGAGCATTATTCCGAAACAGGTCAACCGATTTTATCCAATATCAATAGACGTCTTCCCATGGACATTATAAATGTGTATACCAAGTTTCATAAAAAATTCGGTAAAGCGTATTTGAGTTACCGCGTCTTTAAAATAGACACTAAATTAGGCAGGGGCGTATTCAGGGGGGGGGGAGCTGAGGGGGCTGCAGTTCCCCCCGAAACGTTAAGGGTATAATTATATATACGTGAACAACCACAAAAAGATAAAAAAAAATGCAGGCTGTAAAATATTAAAATTTTACAAGAAAATGAACTCAGAAGTGGACAAAAATTACAGGATCCTATAACAAGGCTTACTAGAACATAACTAGCAGATAAAAGTATAAAAAATTGACCAAGTTTATTTTAAATTACACGTTTTATAGGAGCATGGAAAAAATTAATTCGGATGCACTTATCACTTCCTTATAGGCATAACATTTTTCTGGTTTCTCTGACGCCTTGTATTATTTTTAATGCATATAATGGGCATATTTTTATACAAAGTAGACTACTTTTATACAGCTAAAGTTATTATTTTTAATGCAATTAATTTTTATATATCGCATATAAAATATCTTGAAATTTGATCAATATTTCATTACACATTTTCTTTAATTTTATACCTATGGGCATCATTGTAGTCTACTTCATGCATATATGCATGTAAAATTAGTGTAAAAAATTTCAGCCTTCTATCTCTAATGGTTGTGGAGCTACCTAACAATATGTGTGTAAAATAAGAGTTACCGGGAAATTCAAGTTAATAGTGAATTTCTCATTTGACCTTTCTAAGGGCGTGGCTCAGAGCATGTAAACATATTTAAATGTCCATTTAAATGCCACAAATAATTTCTAAACCTATATACACTATATATCAATGGATGCAGAAAATTCAGCACAATTTTTTAGTGCTATAAACAAAAAAAAACATAAATTCCACAATAATTCACGTACATATACCCTTAGTCATGCTAATATGTTGCACATAAGGGAACTTTAATTTCTCAGAAAGTAGACAGTTCAATTGCACATTTTTACTTATAAAAGATGAAATATGTTATTCTAACGTGCTCAGTATAATTGTGTGTGATAATTAGGGCTCAGAGGTTGATGATATGTCATCTCTTTTCTGAGACATCACAGACAATGCAGGATGTAGTATAAGTTCGTCTTCTGTCAAAACGAACAATAATACCTTACACATATTTTGCATTTTATTTTCTACCAGTCATTTTTAGGAAATTTTTACTCGTTCGTTACATTTTTTTCCTATTTTGTCTTCAGAATGAACTTTTGTACACAAAGAAATCTCGTAATTCATTAATATAGTAAACATAATATTAAAGTAGTCAAATAACATACTTAAAATATTGTCCTTTGTTTATTATTATATTAACATGCTACTGTATATTCCCTTTTTTAGATATATATTTAGAAATATTGTCATATTTTAAATTTTTCATGTCATATTTTCATAAATTTAAGGTAATTTATAGGTCATTTTTAGGCGTTTTTAGATCATCAACTTCTGAACGCTAGTGACAGTAAAGTTAGGATTATCACAGCCCCTCCCGAAAATAAATCTTGGATACGCCCCTAAAATTAGGTTTTACTACCGATTTTGTCCAATATCAGTAGACGTCTTCCCATGTGTATTATAAATGGGTATAAAAAGTTTCAGGAAAATCCAATAAAGCATATCTGAATTATCGCGACTTCTTATATATTAACATAAAAGGCACAAAATTGGGCTTTATTCCGGTACTGGGCAACCGATTTGGTCGAATATCAATAGACGTCTTTCCATGGATATTAATAAATGCGTCTACGAAGTTTCATAAAAATCCGATAAAGCGTATTTGAGTTATTGCGCCTTTAATATATACACTTAAGTGGGTTTTACTCCGGTACCGGTCAACAGATTAGGTTCAAATTCAATAGGGTACTTTTCATTGGCGTCATAAATGCGTATACCAAGTTTCATGGAAATCCGATACAGAGTATTTGAGCTATGGCGCCTTTCTAATATAATCTATTAAAATAGGCACTAAATTGGGCATTACTCCGGTACCGGTGAACCGATTTGGTTCAATATCAATAGGGTTCATGGACATTATAAATGTGTTTCCAAGTTTCATGAAAATCCGAAAAGGCGTATTAGAGTTATGGTGCGTACAGACACACGGACAGACAGACGGACAGACATTTTTTCGTCCACCACACAATCTCATAAAGTACCATGCTGGCACTTAATAATAATTAATAATCGGTATTATGCACCTTACATATGTCATGTAATTGTTAATAAATCATCCTATTTGTAAATGATTAGGCGTGTTTCATTATTTTTCGATGTGCTAAATTTGAAAATACAATCAAATTAAATAAACAGTAGTTGCCACTTTGTTGTAATTATTGCAAAAGGAACAGGACTGCTTTCCAATCATATTGATTTTAGCTGCATGCTTACAACAAAATCCACGAGAAAACAAGAAGCTGGATATATATCAAAATTTAAATTTCGTCAGTAGATTGATTAATTTAGAATATAGTTGTATAAAACGCTATGTATAATATTCGTACAAATAGGCATACGACTCATGATTGCGTCGTGCGTCGTACAAATCTAGTCTTGTGTGTACGACTATAGTCGTACGTATGGCAACCCTGGTCCGTTCGTGAATCGTCACTTATTCTTCTAGTTACCGTCACGTGCGACAGGTGTTGTGTTAGAGGTTTGAGTGTTGTAAAGAGCATATCCGTTAATTGTAATTGTAATATACTGGCAAGTGCAGAGTTGTTGCAGATTGCCGATCGCATTCCTAGCAGGAAGTTTGCTATGCTATAAAAAACATGAAGATTACTGTCTTCTGTATCGTTTGTCATGCTTTCTAGGCACGGATGTGGTTTTTGTTCTGGGGAGTCTGAAGGGAAGCTAGACCACTAGGCTACCGACGGAAAAAAGCTCAACAGGTTGGTGACAAAATTAGTACAACATATTGTCGCGTACGTCTTCATCCATTGCTGGGGATTTTGAGGTTTATTTACATGTATTCGCTGTTAGTTGTGCTAATTGCATGGAGCATAAAGGAAGGTGGTGGTACAAATGGAAGAAGAGATGTTTTTTTGCGCCGAATATCGCAAATGAGGTTCGTGAGTTATCCGTTCATAGACCTTCCGAAGACAAGCTTCGTGAAAATTTATCACAAAGGGATCTAAGAGAAATGCCGAAAGGAGTGTGTATACGGCGACAGAACACTTCCAGTTGTGACAAACTTGTTACTGGTAGTGATTGGCCTCGCTGTCAAAAACAGGTAAATAACGATAGGCCTACAGTTGATGAATTAGTAAAAGGAACTGATGCTTTATGGAAACCTACTGGAAAATCCCTCGGCTCTGAGGTCAGTAATGATGAACAGAATTCTGATTTAATCAGTGCCGGTTTGTCTGATGCTGACAGTGGGCTGTCTGCCTGTAGCACTGGTACAAGAGGAATTTCAGAAGAGAATCTGGGTGTTAGCAATGTTGAACTGACTGATATTTTCCAGTGTGCCTTTGAAACTTTAAGCAAAGAAGAAGTCTTGACTATAACAAGTGAGATTGAAAATGAACTTGACAGAATGTGTCCTCACACATACTATGATTTTTGCCTCATTTCGTGTGACTCAGATTACGAAGAAGCTGTTCAGTTCAGAAGAAATTTCTGCAGAAAGTACAATTTGACAGGATGTATGATTTTCGATCCAGAAATCAGTAGTTTAGGCAGTGATATTTTTGAACAGTACGAATTAATGATGGAAAGGAGTACTAAAGTGTTTTTCTATCTTACTGAAAACTTCAAGAGTGACAGATTTCACTTTCGCATACAGAATGGTGCTGTTTATCAACAACTTTGGGAACAGCTGCATACTAGAAGAGACAGGTGTGTTCCTGTGTTTCCACATGGCAGATATAAGCTAGGATTAGCACTGTCAGGCCTAGCTGGTCTGGATTTAACCTTTTCTGATAGTATTCAACATAGGGTAGATGCTACTTTTACAGACAGTGTTCGTAAGATTCCTATACTGAAGGTTCAGGAAGCCATACAAAAGAGAAAAATTCTTTGCAAAAAGTTGTTTCAGTTAAAACTACAGGATGAAGCTCCAGAGAAACACTACTCTAATTTGTCGGGACACATACAACGCAAGTTATCGGCATTAGCTTTACCAGAAGAAACTAAGTCCAAACTACTGGAAATTGTCTCTGAAAGTGTCAACACAGTTACAGAAGACACATCCATAGTTAGTAAGGAAAGCCCATCTTTGGGTTCGTATGAAGTTAACATCTCTGGTTCCTCAGATATTCATGTAGGACCACATGTTGAAGTGAATGTCCACATTAACTCCAATGATTTGTAATGAATAGGCTGAACAGATTTTCCAGGGAAAAAACTGGGACACTTCAGTTCATACTTTACTTCAGTATTACCACTCTTTAGCTTACCTGGATGTTATACTGACTCATGAATCAGTGGCTAATCCAGTACCAATATAAGACTATATGGAAAGGTCAGGTTTACTCTAGCTCATAGGTGAGCCTTTTATTTTATTTATTTACTTTTTGTTTACGAAAAATTGCCAAATCTTACATTCTCTTGGGGGATAGTATAGCACTGGACTGTTCATAATATTTTCAATTTAAAAGCACGGAAAATAGCCATCCTTTAGAACCTGTTCATTCCATTTATAAGCACCATGCATTTGTATGAAGATTCTAAATATAAGTAAAATCGTGAAGAAGTAAACACAAAACCTAAATGGTACTGGGAACTTTGTCAAAACATGAATCTCCATGCGCTGGCGGATGTTCTACTGTCGGGCAATCAGTCACATGGTGATAATTCAATACTAGAAACCGGGTCCAGCCCTACCGCCTCGACATTACAGTTTTAATTTTTACGAAACGAAACAACATTCAAAATGGTGCAAGGATTAAATTAAATTTTATTTATTTGCCTTTAGAAACAGAATTGTCATAAACATTGTCAAATTATTAAACTAATTAAAACTAAAGATAAAAACAAGAACAAAATTAAAACAAAATCATGATGTAGATGTAGATGTAGATATCTCGTCCTGTAGATCCTGTGTTGAGCGGGGCTCAAGGATATAGAACACAGCATTATGTAACCTTAAAAACTAAGGTATTAAAGTTCGCTTCCTCCACTTCCTCCATGTTGTAGAAGCATTTTTGTAAAAGCCACCTTTTCAGCCCTGTCTTAAATTTTATATTTGAAACAGCTCTAGCTTGCACTGGCAATCTGTTAAACAACCCCATTGCCAGAAAGCTGTTTTTAGTCTTGCTTAATCTTATGAAATTCGTCTCAATCATGGATTTCGTTCTGGTATTATGAGTTTGACAGTCCCCTCTTAGACTAAGTTGATCCAAGTTTTCTTTAACCATAAGGAGTGTAGGCCTACCCAAAGTGTACAGACCAGGTAGTGTCATTACTTTCAGATTTACAAAATGAGGTTTGCATGTTTCCATCTGTGTAAGGCTCATAATAACCCTTATGGCCTTTTTCTGCCATTTAAAGACACTCTTAGAACCAGGAGTATTACCCCATAAGGTAACACCATACGCCAAATGTGCGTGAAAGAAGGGAAAATATGCCCTAATAAGAAGGTCTGGACCTATACATTGTTTTAGCTTTTTTAAGAGAAAGATAACTCTAGAGAGACAAATACATAAAAATCATGTATTATGGATTATAATTAGGTGCAAAATTTGTTAATATATAAGAATACATCCTGTAATTCACATACCTTAAAATACATAATTCATGATTAAAAGATGTAACTGATGGCCTTAATATCGACTTGACTTAGAATTCTGGGTAATGCGCATACCAACACTCCACTCTACACTACTCATTGCCATGGCAATGGCATGCTTCCCCTACCTTCCCCTATCTCCTTGCGAAACTAGGGCGGCTGCATAGAACCAACCGTAGCTGTTACGTCAAAATACATACACAAAATAAATTAGCAACCCCCCTCAATGAGTGCTATTTTACTACTACAGACAAATTACCGTATTTGCCGGCATATAAGACGCACTTTTTTCCTTTGAAAATAGGTCTGACAAACGGGGTGTGTCTTATACGTCAATACTCAGTTTTTTATTACATTCATTTCTGGAAATTTCCTCTATTCGGAGTTACCCCATATAGCCTATACTCGAATACTACCCGCGTATTTTATTTTATATTTTCTAAAAAACGCAGACGAAAAACTGGGGTGCGGGTATTGACTTATTTGAATACTGGACTCCTCTCACCTGAATTTCGACATTTTATACCATATCGGCTCAATATAACACGATGCTTTGTAGTAGCCCCACAGTATAGTGTAACAGTAGCGAAGCTGGAATGAAAGGAAAATGAGACAAAGAAGACGCTTTCTTATTCACATGGTCTGCCAGTCTGAAACAAAGCTTTACGCGTACAGACGCCAAGCAAACAGTGCAGTATAAGCATAACCACTAATTTGGGGAAAGTTTGGTGAATTTCCACGCTACTTTGACCTTGGGTCGGGCGCACGTCATCGCGTGTGGATTCCCGCTGAACACCTGAATTGAGAGTGTTGTTGTTGTTGTTGTTGAAAGTCTTACGCTGCTCGTGTAAGACGGTGGGATTTTGGCTGGCTGTTACCGTGCACGTTATTTTAGCCTACCATAGGATTTTATGATATGTAATGTAATGTTGATATGTAATGTCAATTGTAACTGTTTAAGAATAAAACTAGTGTTCCTGATGAAGGCCTAGTGGGTGGGCCTAAACGTCAGTAATAAAGTTTTATCCTTAAAAATGTTTATAAAAAAGGGGGTGCGTCTTATATGCTGGCAAATACAGTACTTAATTTTAGCAATACTCAGTTTATTATAAAATTTTCATTTTTGAACAATTGAAAAATCATTTTACAATAACACTGTCTTTAGAGAAACTAGACCTACACAAAATATACTTATATTTACAAAGTGCCTATTTTTACTACAACAAACAAATTACATAATTTTACCAATATTTAGTCATAGGCCTATTATTTATTTATTTATTTGATTAATTATAAGTAGACTATGGTTAATATATAAATAAAATACATTAAAAATTAGCATCCTAGTGCAAAATACAAGTAAATTATGCTTAGCAATTATACCCATTATCATTCATCACCAGAGCCCGGAAGTTTAGGCATTTATTTTGTGTAAAATAGGCAGGCAAAATGGCATTTAAAATTTGACAAATAGGCACTAAAAGGCAAAAACAAAAAAAATTGTTACTTTCTAATACTCAAACATTACATGATATTTTTCTTGTTATATATGTGTACAAAATGTTACTTACAGTGTATGCTGGTTGCACATGACTACAATATATGCTTCTTCAAGTTATCAACAGTCATACTTAATCGCCTGTCAGAAAGAACATTTTTTTACAATAGAAAATGATCTTTTCCCTTCAACTGAAGTAACTGGGGCATACATAAATGAAGCTATTGTAGATGGACTCATTTCAAGATCACACTTTTCACCGTTAAGAACATAACGAATTTTTAACATTTTTTGAAAGTCCTCGTTAGCTGCCACAACACGTTTGCACTTTTCATAAACAGCCAGTCCCTTTTCCCCCGGCACTTTTCCTAGCTGGTTAACTGTTTCCTGAAAGATCTATAAGGATGTTGGAAGGGTTTCACCTCTTTTCTCCAGTTTCGTAATAGTCTCTGGTAACTTACCATACTGCACTGAAATGAATCCAAGATCACTGCTGAGATCTGAACAGCACAAAAGTTTTTTCACCTCGGAATTTGAAGCAGCAGCATCTTCTGATAATTGTTCCATCACAGCACGGATCGTTTCCAGGTTGTTTGCATAATACACTCCAGCTGAAATCCAGGTCCCCCACCTCGTGATAATCGGCTGTGGAGGAAGAGGAAGCTCGGGCGCTACTTCCTTAAAAATCCGACATCGGGAAGGAGATTTCAGAAATATTTTTTTCGTGTTTGAAATTAGCTTGTCTACTTTAGGGTACAACATTCTTATCTCTTCAGCGATTCTATGTATGCCGTGAACTAAACATGTGAGATGAATCATGTTGGGGAACAGCACTTTCAATGCTCACACAGCTTTCTTCATGTATGGAGCAGCATCTGTAATGAAAAGGAGGACATCATTGTGTTGTGTTTCTTCTGGCCAGATCAGAAGAAGCGAATTTGTGAATAACTGAGCTATTGATGAGCCATTAGCCTTTTCGAGATCTTCTACAGTCAGAAGAAATGACAAGGATGAGGATGTTTCCATGGGTCCAATGATGACGTTAGCTAGGTATCTTCCTGTAGCATCTGTCGACTCATCTATCGAAATCCAAATCTTTTTCCCACAAACTTCGTCACGAATCTTTTGCAGAGTCTGTTCATAGCAAACATTTAACTATGTTTTCCTTAGAGTAGATTCTGATGGTACAACTTCCTTCGTGTATTTTTCCAGGAAATTCTTTAGAGTATTGTTTTCCAGCTTGTGGCGAAAGTATTCTGTTAGTATGTTAACTAGGAATAAAGGTACAATGTAGGTAATTTCGGAGGACCAGGCGATTACGCCAATTAATAACTAATCACAGGAAGAGCTAGGACTGTAGGTAGCTGGGACAGAGATTTCAACCTGGGTAATTTGCAACGGTATATATTCAAGAAGCCTGAATTCTGAATTATTTGATACAACACTTTTACACAATAAAATATAAGAATAAATACAGTTACTGTTCTCGTAGAAAACTATTCTCCCCCCCGTTGGCGAATGTAACGCTAGACAAAGCCTGTTCACAGCACGAGGCTTCTAGGTTAGGAACAATAAAAATGCTTGTAAATGACACTAAAATACAATGTTATTTCCTGAATTTCACACGTAAAGCTGCCTACACTATAGGAGCATGATATACGCGGAGTTGCAGATGAGGAATTAATATATAGAGCGAAAAGGTCCAAAACACTAGGAGCACTTGTTACGCAGACTATATACAGCGGCGTCTCAATCCGAACTGAACTGAACTGCAACTGGCGTGGTAACGCTAACACGCTCACACCTGCAGGATATGAGTAATTCACGCGCCAATTAATTGGCGGTAGCGCCAATTAATACAGAGGCTAATTTGAAAGACTATAACTATAGACTCTTGATCTAACAATTCTATGTCCAGATTGTGCACATGAGACCCATGTTTACTTACAGTTTGTAGGAAGTTCTTGTAGCTAGTCTCTGGGCGCCAGGATCACGATTGTGTCAACATTTTTAATCCTCGCCTTCCCTGGCTGTCAGTCTGTCATCAAGCACTCCACTCCATTTCAGGGCGACTGATGGGATTGCATAATGAAGTGCCAAACTATCCAATAAAAGTCCCATAGATTTTTATTCTAATTCTTCTAAACTTATTTTATTGTAAATTTTAGTATTCCAACCACACGGTCACAGTTGCACCAATACAATACACACATGACTTTAAGCTGCCCTCATCGGGACTTTGAAAATACACTGAATAACCTTACACCGCCCTTGTTGGGGGTTGAAAACGCACAGATAACTTTACACCTTCCCTCGTCGGAGTTTGAAGATATACAGATAACCTGAATCACTCAAGACCTAATACTTAGTGTGTTTTCTACATGAAACTATACGCCCACTAGGCGTTTATTTAATAATAATAATAATAATAATAATAATAATAATACTTTATTGTCAAAGAGCAGCTTGTTCCTGCTATAGACATTGTCAGTGTACATTAAAATAAATCACTTATAATAACATTTCACATAAAATCAAAGTATATTAACTATATTAAAACTCAGGTAGTCGTCAATAGAGTAAAAAGGATGCCTTAGCAACCAATCAAAGAGTTTTCTTTTAAAACAGCTTATACTTAAGTTTCTGGTTTCGAGAGTTAATCTGTTGTAAAGCACCATACCTTTAACAAAACATGTTTCCTTAGTCCGGGTAAGTCGACAATTAGGGATATTCAATTTGTATCTATTTCTAGTATTAATGTTATGTACATCAGATCTTAAATTATATTGGTGTAAATTAGAATGGATATGAAGCAAAGTATAGAATATGAAAAGGTTATAAACTGTAAGTATTTTTAGTTGAATAAACAGAGGTTTACAGTGAACATCAGGCTTTTTGCGCATAATTATTCTAATTATTCTCTTTTGACAAAGCAATATCTCCTTGACATGTGAACTGCTTCCCCATAAATGTACACCATACACAATATGACTCTGAGCAAGTGAATAATAAATATTTCTAAGACCATCAAGCCGAATAAAACATGTGAGTTTTCTGAGAAGGTAAGTGGTTTGAGACAGCTTCTTGCAAATTTTATCTATATGATACTTCCACGAAAGTTTTGAATCAAGTTCGAAGTCCAAAAAGTTAACATTTTCAAGATCATTTGTTACATCTTTAAGTCCAAAATACATGACCTGTGTTTTACTTTCGTTCAAAAGAAATCCATTTACCATAAACCAGTGTTTAGCCACATTAAAATTAATATCAATGTCATTGTTTAATTCATCCAAGTTTTTGTTTTTTGCCCTTATAGTGGTGTCGTCTGCGTACAAGACAGGGGCCTTGGGTAGATTATAACTAAGATCATTAATCATAACAATAAACAGGAGAGGGCCCAATATTGATCCTTGAGGTACGCCATAATTTATATCCACAAGTTGCGAATTGGTATTATTTATAGAAACATACTGCTTTCTTCCAGTCAAATAAGATTGTAAAATTCTTAAACTATTTTCACTCAAACCATAGTGCCTCAACTTACAGATAAGTAATTCAGGTACCACTCAGTCGAATGCTTTAGTGAGATCACAAAGTATCAGTGACACAAGGCATCTATCTTCAAAGGCATCTAAAATATAGTTTACTATATCTTCTAGAGCTAAAGTCGTTGACTTATTTTTTCTGAAGCCATACTGTGTAGATGTTAACATATCATTAACTTCCAGATGTGATATAAGTTGTCTATACATGATATACTCAAAAAGCTTTGATATAATAGGAACCAGTGACACTGGGCGATAATTTTTCAAGTTTGAGGTATCACCTTTCTTGTGTATTGGGCTAACCTTTACAATTTTCAAGACAGCAGGAAAAATTCCTTGTAATAAACACCTGTTAAACAAAACCATCAATGGTAAGGCAATAACTGGTATGATCCTTTTGATAAAGCGATTAGATAAACCATAAACATCGCAGCTACCAGACAGTGTTAAACTATTCCCTGCCACGATTACATCACTATCACTTAGCCAAATGCCATCATTCTATTGGTTGATGAAATATTTGCATTCAACCAATAGGATGATTTCTTGAGATCTCATACACTACATAATCTTCATACTGATTTAATTCTGTAGTGTGTCTTCCCATATACCCGGAACATGTATTTTCATAAATATGTGAGATTTACAGTTTTACCCTTGTAAATCAGAAGCAATTTTATTTATAACGCGTTTCTCCAAACTTACTTGAAACGTGCCTGATTGTTAATCTTAAAGTTTAAGTGTTACTAATTACCATCTCTTTTCCTTAAATCACAACATACACTTTTATATTTATTGCTCTCCTTTTCGGGAACATAATTAGTTCCTTCTATTGCCAAAACCTTTCTTTTATTTATGGTCACGTTCAGTCTTACCTGGGAATATCGCTTAAAATCCTCTTAAAGAAATTGAGTTTTCCCAGAACGTGCCTTTCATGATACCTGCGTATTTAGCAAGACTTATTGATACCCATCACCATTTTATAATAAAGCAATTACCTTCACTTCTTAATATTCAACTAATTCATTTAGTCTACTGTACTTAATCATTATTACCATCAAAATCACTTTCTATCCAATAAATTCCATATCATATGCCCAGATCAGGTGTACACAAAATCTTTAAACTATATTGTTTATATTTAAATGATCTTTGTGGACAGATGCATCTCAACCTCCAAATAAAATAGTTAATAGTGCCTTCCATTTCAAGAATTTTCAGAACACTGTCCTTGTGTGTACAAAAATAACTCTTGTCTCCTTTTCTACCTGACATTCCTTTACTGAGCAGATATCTCGTACCTGAGTACACTTCGACCTTTTCTTTAGAAACTAACATAGTACAATAAACACACAGCACTGTTATTTTTTTTTTAAACATGGTAATAATAAAACAATTGTTTATCTCTCACCCTCCTTAATACTTAGAACATCATCTCCTCCTCTTGATCATTCGACAGAATTACACACTCACTGATTTTAAATACTTAAAGTACTGGGTTCAATTCCTGCAATTTTATTCACTTTTCAGAGGCTATTGTGTGCTCTCTTCACACGAATTAAAATGCAACATTTACTTTTAATATGGACCGTACACTTAGTAATCAAAGCCTGAAGTTCCTACGGTCTCACATTATCTCACATAATCACTGGTTTACTTAATATTTTTCACTCTTACATACTAGTAAATCATATACTACTTATAAGTTTTGCAACACTTCAAAATTTACGACTTTAGTTGTGTAAATCATGACATGCAATTAACTTTAATTCATATATTTTTACGCAAAAACTTAACTGTTCATATCAATTTATTTATTTCTGACATGAATTCATATGATCAATTCAACATTTATTCTAGTTGATAAACATTTATTTTTTTATATTTTTTTATAAGGTCATTTATACCCATCTCGTAGAACTGTTGAATGCTAGATTTATCATTATTTTTAAATCTTCCTTCTTTTCTTCACTTTGCGTATGCATTATTCTTCTCGTAGCTTAATGTTACTACATCTTCTTCATCATGCGTTTCATGAATAATTATTCCATCATGGATATTTTTTTTTTTGTATACTAATCATTTATTTATTATTAAACTATAATCTCCCTCTTATCTCTTTTCTGATTATCATCTAATAATTCCTCATTTCTCGCTTTCTTCTGACACATATCTGATCAATTTATTATTACAAATTATCTGCAATGCCTCTGTAACCCACTGACCATCATGAAAAACATTTGCCGTAATTCATTACTTTAATCTAAGATTTTCTTCCAAAACATTTATTTCTTACAAAATATTCTTTCTTCAAACGCCGCCGTGCATAATAAGCAACACCTCTTATCCTATTCTTCCACAATGACTCGTAATTTTATATGTTTGTTTTTATTTCAAATTCTGTAAAACTCTTCAAAATACTTTATTTTCCCATCTCTTACTGTTTAGTACTTTATTTTTATAAGTATGCTAATTATCCATATCTTAAATGTACTATCTTGCATTTTACGTACTACATTTCACGTCTGATTTGTAGACTGATTGATAAACCAACTTGCTTATTTCAAAATCTCCTCTTTCTTCAATAGCAATCTAGATAAATTCTTATGACCAGCTATTTAATGTAATATCTGATACGCGATTTCATAAAACTTCCTCAATGTTTATTTCCAATTTATCACATTTATTCCCTCGAAATTCAATATTTCTACGGTACCTTGTTCAAGTTAACGATGCTTTCATCTGAAAGTCGCTCACATGACTATTACTTCTTCCTCCATTATCTCCGAGATTATTTATCTCCAATACTTCTTCAAAACGACTAGCGAGTTCTATGACTTCACTGTCTAAATAAACTTCATTTTATCTTGGCCAGCACGTTCTCTGACTCCGCTGCCTGAAAAAACCTTCGCGTGGGCGCATTTCGCTGCCTCTACGCTCTCAATAATAACTTCATCGTATAACATGGTAACTGCTTTCTCAGAGCTTCTATTACCTTTGACTGCATAATTCTCCTTCACAAACGGTACACGTATTATAATTCCTTCTTCGTTCATCAACGTGATATCCTTTTCTTCAAACTTAACTCCGCTTTCAGATTAGCAAGAAATCGCATTCTGGTATCAGATTGTATACTGAAATTTAACTGGTATAAAATATACATTGACATTTTTATTTCCTATGTCCAGATTTAGCATTGTTTGGTTGTCACTCCTATAAAGTACATTTATACCTCCTACTTTTGCTTATTTTTAATGACTTTTTTTTTTCAATAATCTTTGCATTTAAATATTTAATTTCTCTTATTTTCTGCTATGCATTTATTTAGATTAGAATTATCATCTTCCTCATCTCTATGGCAATTGAATCCATTGGTCTTTATGTTTTACAGGGTACATTTGTAACATATTTACTGTTATTAGATTTAATCTTCCTCACCTCTCCTATTCTGACTACTTTCATTCATGGTCATATTCTCAGGCGTAAAATCACCTGCTCTTGGGTGTAGAGTATTTCTCCCTTCCTGGCTATTTGTAAAATTCCCAGAATTGTAATATTCTCCCCTTTGTGTGTTACTGGGTCGACTACCTCTATTTTGACCGCCGTTATCAAGATTCCCAGATCTCCTGTTGGGCAATGTCCCACTAAACCGAACATTGTTTACCTGAGTTTGCGTATTTCTATCAGGTGGTCTACTTGCATAATTGTTATGACTTCCCCTTGCATTATTGCTGTACTGACCTCCCGAATTACGGTTTCTATCGCCGTTACCTCGGTTCCAGTAACCATTAGGCCTATTATCACTATTACCATTTTCATTCTGATATCTTCCTGATACTGTATCTGACTGTCTCGCGTATATTTTCCATTGTACAGCGGAATTCATATATCCGTCCTGCGAGACTCTCCCCAATACCTATTCAAAAATAACTGTTTAAACTGTGCAGTTAGAATCGATTGTAAGGTCGAACCAGTCTCTAACTTTATCCTTTAGTGATTTCGCGACAATTAACATCTTATATTTCTCTGGAATGGAGCGTAATATATAATACTCATCAAGATTTCTCAAATAGGCCTGCGGGCTAACAGTACCTGCTTCGCAATAATTTGGCAGTGATACCTCGTTTCCAATTAAACTAGCTAAGCTTACACAACTAGAGTCACTTACACAAATCTGCGGTGTTGCACTTGTATTATTTGTTACCATTATGTCAGGGCTTTGACAAGTTACAGACATGTTCCCTCTTAACAGATTATCAGCTGGTTTTAACATATTACCACTCTCTTTATTACCGTCAATTACTACTGGTCGTTGAGTGATATCGCTATTTTCACTTCCGTCCCTTGACTTAACCTCTGCTATTTCATTTACTATGCATGAAATTTCTTTATTTACGGAATCTACTTTCTGATTAAACTTCCCAGCTAATAAATAAATAATAAATAAATATCATTTTATTGTTGTTAGGCAAATTATGCAATGGACAACGTCAGAGAGTACAAAACATAGTATAATACTACAAAATAGGATTAAACCCATACATAATATAGACCTTAACACAACATAAATTAAAATACACTTAAAATAATATGTATATGCTAATTGCTATACAATTATCACAGTATACAAACATTGGTACATGCAAAAAAGTCGTTAATGTTATAGAAAGGGTTATCAATTAACCAAGTATACAATTTCGTCTTAAATATATTTAGTGGAGCATCATGTAAATGAAGTGGAAGTTTATTAAAAAGTTTTTGTCCCATTACGTCATGATTATTGATTGACTTAGACAATCTGCAAAATGGTATATTGATCTGTTGATTGCTACGCGTATTATATGTATGTATATCACTTCTGATTTGAAGACTTGGCAACTTGTTCTTAGTGTGAATCAGTACACAATATATATAAAGATTGATTACCGTCAATATTTTCATCTCTACAAATAATGGTTTACAAGGTGTTAGGTAAGCAGAACCAGTAATGATTCTAACTGCCTTTTTTTGTAGTATCAAAATTTCATCGATGTGTCTAGAGTTGCCCCATAATATAATACCATATGATAGTGTGCTTTGAAAAAATGCAAAGTATGCACACCTAATGTAATTATCAGGTACACAATTGGTTAGTCTTTTTAGTAAATAAATTACTCTTGATAACTTCACACTTATGAATTTTATATGATGTTCCCAAGTAAGTTTCGAATCTATATACACCCCTAGAAATTTCACACTAATTGAATCCTCAGACGGTAACCTGTCGATAAGACTAGCATTTAAATATTGTGTTTTGTTATTGTTGAGCATAAATCCATTGGCTCTGAACCAGCATGATGCCTGTGCTATTGTACACTCTGAACTATTTTCCATAGTCTTAAAATCTGTACTCGAATTTATAAAAGTGGTGTCATCGGCATATAAAACAGTATTAGTTCCTACACACGATGGCAGATCGTTTACCATAATCAAAAACAGGAAGGGATCGAGAACTGATCCCTGAGGGACTCCCTTGTCCACCTGCATTAATCTTGACTTTTCTTTCCCAACGCAAACAACTTGTTTACGATTCATTAGGTAAGACTTTAAAAGTTTTAAAGCTACACAATTTATCCCATAAAATTCTAACTTATCCAATAATATCTCATGGTCCACACAATCGAAAGCCTTACTCAGGTCGCAGAATGTTACCTGAGCAAAACCCTTGTCCTCATAAACTTGCAGGATTATATTTACTAGCGACACAATGGCCTCTGTTGTACTTCTGTTTTTCCTAAATCCATACTGAGAGTTAGTTAACAGACCATTATCCTCAAAATAATTGTACAATTGACTATAAATCACCGTTTCAAAAATTTTGCTTAGAGCGGGAACTATAGAGACAGGTCTGTAGCTCGCAGGCGCATTCCTATCACCCTTTTTATAAACCGGCACTACTCTGGAAACTTTCAATACATTTGGAAAGTATCCTTCTAACAAACATTTATTTATACAGTGGGTTACAGGAAATATAATACTATCAATTATCTTTTTTAATAAGTTACAAGAGATGTCATATACGTCAACACTATATGTATCCTTAAATTTATTAACAATACTTAGAATTGTTTCTGTAGAAACCACGTCAAATGTAAAATTTTGTCGAGTTATTGGTTGCATGCTTTGGTGTAGCAGTTCCTTGGAGCTTATTATGGGCTTTAAAATCGAACCAGTTATTTGGTTTACAGAACTAACAAAGAACTCATTAAATTCATCAGGGGAATTCTTAGATTTCTCCTTTGTTGTCTGTTCAGTATGACTCTTTATTAACTTCCAGGCTGTTTTACATTGGTTGTTAGAGTTTTCAATTAACTGACAATTATAATTTTTTTTAGCCTTTGATATTGCATTTTTATATATGTTTCTCATTTTTACATAACTTATTTTTGCACTCTCCGTCTTATCTCTGTTATAATTGTTATGTAATATCAATAGCATACTCTTTAATTTTGCCAGATTAGGATTATACCAATTATTCTTCCTATCTGCCGCAGCCTTACATGTAATGTTTTTATTTACTTTGCACTTTCTTAATGGCATGCAGCTATCAAATATTAACATAAATCTATCAAAAAATCTATTAAAGACTGTTTCAGCTGACAATTCAGTTACGGAGATGTTGGGTTTAATTAACACCTCTGCCCAGTCGGTATTGTACAAGTAATCTTTAAACTTAGCTAATTTCTCATCATCTATGGGTCGTGTTACTTTAAATGTGGGATTATGAAATTGTATACTACTTTGTTCAGCCAACGCTATACTACGATATTTTATAGACAGTGATTTATGATCAGACAGTGAAAATAACATAGTCTCAGTTAGTTCCTGTGAAATATTGTCCTTGATAATGATATTATCAAGGCAAGCAGTCCCCCTAGTTGGCTCGAAGTTGGTACATCTCATGTTGAATTGTCTTAATAGATTTTTAAATTCTGCAGCACTGCAACTATCCCTTAGAATATCAAATTCTGAATTTAAGTCACCCCCTATAATTATGTCATAATTTATCCAGCAAGGCCTGCTTAAGAACTCCAACAACGCCTCTAATTGTTCCAAAAATATCTTATATTTACCATTTGGAGATCTATATAATACGACAACTATTAACTTGATGTCACTATTAATCGTACCAGCTGCTTCGAAGTTCAACTCAGTGCAAAGCAAATTTAAATCTAATGCAGAGCCCACCGACGTAAACGACTTTGATGTATAAATAGCAACTCCACCCCTAATGTGACCAGCCCTGCAAAAACTGCTGATGGGATAAAAATTATCCAATTTGATATATTGCAATTCCGTCTCTCTACACCAATGTTCACTTAAACACACAATATTGTATTGATTTTCTACGGAGAATTCGTCAATAATCAGTTCCTTTCCATTTAAACCTTGAATATTTAGAAAAGCAACCTTTAAATTTAAATTATCCAGTTGACCTGAGGGGCTGTGATTTATATCCCCTCCCCTAAAAAATCATTTCTCTTATATTCTAATGCCATGGGTTCAGCCGTATTACTATTGGGCCTACTCGCCAGCCAGTCCATAATATCCAAAACCTTATCAGCAATATATTTCTTACCTAGTCTGTTTAGATGCAATCCATGATTAGTGTGGAAGCGTCTTCCTAATTTACTTATATCTACAAAAACAGCTTTATCATATTGATTACATAGTCTTGCCAGTTCTTTGTTTGCAATGTCTACTTCCTTGTTAATACACGACCCTGTTACCAAGTCGTGTCTGTGAGGCACTGAAAACACTATAACATCATTATTTCTTAAACCGAGTAGTCTCTTCTTAAGTGTTTGTATAAATAATTTAGTATTGTTCTGCGCCACGTCATTAGTGCCTGCCAGAAATACAGTTACGTCTTCTTCCTTCGTGTCCATCTTGTCCTGCACCTTGTACATAATCTCTATTTCCAATTTCTTCTCACGTTCTTTTGTCTCCACTTCTGATTTTTCCACTTTCTGATTTAATTCTGCATTCCCTATTCTCAAATTGTCTACAGTTGAAGTCATCTCTGATAAACAACTAACTATTTCCCCTCTAAGATTATTTACCCCCTTCTCTGTTACCCCATTACACCTCTTCTCTGTTTCATTTAATTGATTTTCAAAAGAATTTATTTCATGGTGGAGTCGCTCTCCCCACTTTTTATCCTGAATGGTCACTTTTTCACTCATTTCATTTACCATTTTGTTTATTTTCCTATCTGTCTCCTCCCGATTCTGATCAATTCTACGTTCTATCCTTTCATTGTTTTCTCTTAATTGCCTATTCGTATCCTCTATTTTCTGATTAATAGCCTCAATCTTTTTATTTAAATCATCATGATTCTTCCTAATTGTATCATTTGTTTCCCCTATTTTCTTATTTAAAAGATCATGTATAGTGTTTTTCATTTTCTGATTAGAATCGTTTATTTTCTTACTCATTTCCACGAATAAAATAGCATTATTTTTTTTCATCTCCCTTAACAGATTAGCTAACAAGGCTGGTACATTTACATCTAAGTTACTTTGGTATCGTTTCTTTCAGGCTCATCAATAATGTTTACTACCTCAGCATGGACAGCACTACTATTCACAAAATCCTCACTTTTCTCACTCACCTTCTGTAAATTCATCACAGGCTGCTCCAATAATTGGCCTGAAAACATGTCATTCATATGCTCGCTGTTCACCTGACTATCACTATAATTTATGTTATTTACTTCTAGCTCCTGGCTAAAAAACGACTGCCCACCTCCAAGTTCACTGCCCTGGGAATCCATTTTCTTAACTATCTTATGGCTTCTTAACAACATGAATATTGTAACCCTCTTAAATTAATGCATACCATCCAATAAACCAACATGCATTTCACACTAAAACAAACAAAATTTCTTTAAAATATTTTAAGATTAAGAATCTTTAAATATTTTATTTTGTTACTAAGTGCTGTTATTTAATTTATTAATTTATGTTTTATTTATTTTATCTTTCAGCAATGAATTTTAAAATTTACTTTTAAAAAAATCGATTAACTTTCTTTAAAAAATCAAATTCCTTAATTTAAATTTTATTTACTCTTTATATTTTCAGCACTTTTAAAATGTTCAATTTCTTATCTGTAATACTGCAGTGAAGAGGTCCCACGGAGTCCCAATGGTGTACCATGATCTTGATTTCTCTTCTTCTCGTAGTCTTCTGGTCTTTTCATCGTCGTTTGTACTTCTATGCGTTCCTCATCGTCTCCTGGGTAGTTTTTCGTTGTTGTGTAGTCTGTAGTACTCTCTTCTCAGGCCCCACGTTGGGCGCCACTTGAGGCAAAAGGATTCAATGTCCAGATTGTGCACATGAGACCCATGTTTACTTACAGTTTGTAGGAAGTTCTTGTAGCGAGTCTCTGGGCGCCAGGATCACGATTGTGTCCACATTTTTTTAATCCTCGCATTCCCTGGCTGTCAGTCGGTCATCAAGCACTTCACTCCATTTCAGGGCGACTGATGGGATTGCATAATGAAGTGCCAAACTATCCAATAAAAGTCCCATAGATTTTTATTCTAATTCTTCTAAACTTATTTTATTGCAAATTTTAGTATTCCAACCACACGGTCACAGTTTCACCAATACAATACACACATGACTTTAAGCTGCCCTCATCGGGACTTTGAAAATACACTGAATAACCTTACACCGCCCTTGTTGGGGGTTGAAAATGCACAGATAACTTTACACCTTCCCTCGTCGGAGTTTGAAGATATATAGATAACTTGAATCACTCAAGACCTAATACTTAGTGAGTTTTCTACATGGAACTATACGCCCACTAGGCGTTTATTTAATAATAAACCCTATCACTTAGCCAAATGCCATCATTCTATTGGTTGATGAAATATTTGCATTCAACCAATAGGATGATTTCTTGAGATCTCATACACTACATAATCTTCATACTGATTTAATTCTGTAGTGTGTCTTCCCATATACCCGGAACATGTATTTTCATAAATATGTGAGATTTACAGTTTTACCCTTGTAAATCGGAAGCAATTTTATTTATAACGCGTTTCTCCAAACTTACTTGAACGTGCCTGATTGTTAATCTTAAAGTTTAAGTGTTACTAATTATCATCTGTGTTTCTTTAAATCACAACATACACTTTTATATTTATTGCTCTCCTTTTCGGGAACATAACTTGTTCCTTCTATTGCCAAAACCTTTCTTTTATTTACGGTCACGTTCAGTCTTACCTGGGAATATCGCTTAAAATCCTCTTAAAGAAATTGAGTTTTCCCAGAACCTGCGTATTTAGCAAGACTTATTGATACCCATCACCATTTTATAATAAAGCAATTACCTTCACTTTTTAATATTCAACTAATTCATTTAGTCTACTGTACTTAATCATTATTACCATCGAAAATCACTTTCTATCTAATATTCTTAATTTCTTTTTCTATGTAAATAAATATCCCATTTCTTCTAACATATTATTTACACTTTCCCTATGTCCTTTATTTAGTACAGCATGCAGTCCTTTGTTTATAGTTCTTTGTAATAATGTTATAGGCTATCTGATTTATTTACATTCCATTTCTTCGCCGTAGTCATAGAGACTAGGGGATTGTCAAGTGTGTGTAAAAAAAAAAAAAAATATAAGAAAAAGAAACAAAATCATCTTTAGTTTATGTAGTTTTATTTGTATTGGAGTGGTCGTCGATAAATTCTGTTGTTGAGTAATAGGCCTATGCTTTTAGTAGTAGATATTTTCTTAGTTTATTTTTAAAAATGTTATTTTTTTCTATAGATTTTAGGTGTTTCGGTAGTAAGTTATGCAGTTTTATGCCCATCATCTGTGACGTTTTACTTGTTTTTAATAGTTTGTGCCGAGGTAAGTTGCAGTCTATTTCAGTGTTTCTTACGTTGTATTTGTGGCAGTCTGTTCTTTTCTTCGGTGGATTTTGTTTTAATAGTTTTAGTGTTTCCAGTATGTAGAGTGAAGTCAGAATTTTTTTGGATTTGAAAAATGGCTTGCGCCAAAAATATTTCGATGATTCTCAGTGCTTTCTTTTGTAGTATGAATATTTTTGATACTATAGTTTCGGATGCTATACCCCAGGCTGTTATGCCATATCTTAGGTGGCATTCAAAGAGTGCATAATAGGCAATTTTTGTAGTGTTTTCGTCTGTGATGTTTCTAATTCTTCTTAGGGCATACAAGGCAGTAGATAGTTTTTTTTTTTTTGTAGTTTTTCTGTGTGGAGTTTCCAGTTTAAGTGTTAGTCAGTTATTAAACCCAGAAATTTTGTAGATGGTGAGATTGAGATACTTGTCGTAGTTGTTGTACCGGTAGTTGAAATATCTGGTGTACTATTTAGAATATTTGATGCTATTTTTGTTTTCGGTTTTAGTAGATCTTATTTTTTTCCTTTTTGGGGTACTTCTTAGGACTGAGAAGCTTTTCAAAGTGCAGTTTATACTCATATGGTCGGAGATTTTTTTTGCATAGTGACAGTAATAAGAGAGTTGTTTATATTTGTAATGCAGTTATCTATGGAGCTAATTGATGTAGGGGTTTGTCTAGTGCAGGGTATGTATAACGTATGTTTTTCAAGTTGTGAGTCTTTAGTAGGTTATTGAAAGCTATTATAGATTTATTTTCAATTTGGAGTTGATTTAGGTTTGTGTCTCAAACAATGATGATCTGTTTGTTTTTGTTAGATAGTTCCTTTAAAAATCTATCTATGATTTCCAGAAATTCCTCAGGGTTTTGGTTTGGTGAACGATATATTATTATTATAAGGTTTTGTTTCTTATTTTTTATTTCAATCGCTGCAAGTTCTGCTATTAGTTCCTTGCTGTAGTTTGTAGTTGGAATAACAGTAATTTTCATATTTAGTGATTTTTTGGTGAATATAGCCACACCACTCCATTTATTTTTAGTTCTTGAGAAACTGGATTGAAGTGTAAATCCTGCAATTTATGTTTGTTCTAGATTTTTTTCTTGAAGGCCATGTTCAGTAATGACAATAATATCTGGGTCTGTTGGTTGTATTTCTATTGCAAGTTTGTCAATTTTGTTTTGTAGGCCTCGTTGAATGTTTAGATAATATATTTTTAGTTTCTTGTTTTGCATTTTAGGGTGTGGTGTGGGTTGTTTCTGAGTAGGTGAGTCATCTATTTGGTTATCGGAGAAGAGTCTGTGTTGTAGCTTGGGTTCTGGGAATTATCCCCATTAAGTTCCTCGTCTGGCTCAGGGCCTAAGATGTTAAGTAGTTTGTCAGCCAATATCTTTGATCCCTCCTGGTTTAGGTGCAATCCGTCCCAACTGATGTGATTTCGGTTTAGAGTATCAGTGTTATCAATAAAATTAATTTTCAGCTGTATACACATAATCTTCAATATAATAATTATATATGAGTTGAAACTTTTACACTAGACTTCACTTCTGGTATAGTTTTACCTGTACATGTTTCGGCGCCTTTGCAACCATTTTCAACAGTCATACTTCAACTGCCGTGCTACCCTCTCGTGGACGTGGAATAAATCTCGAGATGAGGTCGTCATTGGTTGGGATGTCGAAGTTCATCAGCCGGTCCCCCCTTTTGTGTATGAAAATTCTTTCCCAAATAGAAAGCTCCCTTTGGCCTCGGACACATTTTAATAATTCTGGTTCTCTGATAATTTCATGTCCATCGTTCCAAAAGTGTGCGGCTACTGCTGATTTGTCTGTATTTCCAAATCTGATGTGTCTTAAGTGTTCTTTAGTTCTAACTTCCAGTTTTCTTTTGGTTTTTCCCACATAGACTTTTTCACAATCATTACAATTAAACTGGTATATGCCCAACTTTTTACTATGATGTGGATTCTCCAAATTTGTAGATTTCGACAAGTTTTTTTAGGGAATATCTGTTCTGTGCTGTGGTGATGCCATTTTTTTTGAACACTTTTCTGAATTTGTTGTCGGCCCAAGGGTGGAAAGTAATCTTCTTGTATTTCAGGTTTTCTTCTATAGGTTTCAGGGTGGTGATATCTCTGGTCAATTTTTGTTTCTTGCACTTGTTTATTTTCTTCTCGATAAGCTCTCTACTAAACCCATTGTGTTCTGCCATGGATTGTGTTGTATTCTAGGTCATATTCTGATTTGCTGAGAGGAATGTTTGTCAGTCTATGTGTGAGAGAATTGAAAACAGCCTGTTTATGTGATATCGGATTGAAACTATTGGCTTTGATGTATGAATCAGTGTGAGTAGCCTTTCTGTATATGCCGAATTCAAGTTTGTTTTCTTGTTTAATAATTTTGATGTCCAGGAATGGTAAAAAGTTTTCTGTTTGTTCTTCCAATGTAAATTTAACCCATTAAAGCCCAGAATTAAAATATTGACAAAAATGAGCAAAAATTGGAACTCTTTAGTAAAAAATAACTAGAAAACAAGGCATTGAACAATTTCTTTTGTATCTGTTGTACAATGGCCGTTAGAGACTGGCAACTTTATTTGCCACTGGACAATTGCAGTATCAATAGTCTTTAAACTGAAAAAAAATTAATTTTGGGGGACTTTTACATGAAAATGAAAGTAAAGTCACAATTTTATGTGAATTCTAAGTTTTTCTTCCTGTTTTAGTTGTGAAAAGCTGAAAAAACATCCTGCTGGGTGGATGGCCACATCACACTTCGAACAAATGTACACTGTACGGCTTCCACACACTTTACATCTTAGGTATTTTGATTTTCCTCTCTCCACTACGTGGTCCTTCTTGTCATTTTTTATGTCCAATAATGCTGTAGATCTGGCCAGTGATGGTTTCGTTCCAGGCGAAAGAGGTGGAGAGCCAAAGACTTCAATATTACTAGAGCACACTGTCGTCTGAATTCAAGAAGTGGAATATTGTGTCCAAGTTTCCTGAAGAACAACCAACCCTGAACACAGCAAGCATTGATAGTCCATGAAAAAAATGGCCACCACAATTTTTTAATTCTTATTTTTGTACGATAGTTGCTGACAAGTTGATCATTTAGATGAACTCCACCCATGTGTTCATTATATTTTGCCAATGGGTTTGGAATTCGTATACTGATGCGTTTCCTATCCTTTCTGGAAAAACGCTGCACAGTTTTATGAGGTGAAAAAGTGTCACAATTCGTAAGTACTGTCACAACAGCATTGTCGTTCCACCGCACAGCAAGCAGTTCGCCATTAGTCTTTGACATAGTGGTTCCTCGGCTCATTTTACCAAAATTGTTTTTTGGTATCAATGCCATGTTCTTAGATACTCTGTTTTCTCTTAGGGTCCCAGTCCCTCCATATCCTCGCATGAGCAGTTCATGCAGTAAATCTACTGATATAAAGAGATTATCGAAATATATCTTGGTACCAGGAAGAAGTGACGCATGTTCTACCAGTCCTAAAACTACATTGCCACCTTGCCCAAAACCTTGATCTGGTATTTTAGTGGAAGAGCCACAGTACGGTTCGACATGATGAAGTACTCCTGTTGGACTTGCTAGGCTCCACAGTTTGAAACCAAATCTTATTGGCTTACCTCGAATAAATTGTTTTGCCCATGATGACCGTAGTATGGTATAATACTTTCATCAATACTACAAGTTTCACCCTGCAGAACTTGTTTGAAAGTTTAATTTACGCAGTCAAATAAAGGCCTTACTTTATATAGCCTGTCAGAACAATCATTCCTGTTGTTATCTGCCAAATGGAGATACCGTAGAATATCGTAAAATCTATTTCTGCGTATGGCATCTGCTACTAAGGGGCAATGACAATCAGGATCTAGTTTCCAGTATAGTCTCTTTGATGGCAAAGGGTGATAGCCACTCAGCAAACATACACCCAAAAGATTTTTTATTTCATCAAATGTCACATTTAGTGAGTGATTTCCTTTTTGGGCGGCATATATATTTGTTTGATTAGTAATTTCGACAATGAGAGATTCACTGAAAAATGAAAAGAAAGCGTCACAAGGAGTTTCTACTTTTGCGGAAATAAAATCTTCTGCAGTAGGTGAATCTCCCGGGGTAAAATTTGGCAATTCAAAACTTGGACACCCATCAGTCCATTCTCCATCCCTTGATTTTTCTCTCCGTATCCTTTTGGCAGACCCTTTGTTTGTATCTCGTACATTCTTTCGTGAACAACCAGCGGTTTCTTCATTTTTTCCAGTCTCTGTGTTTGACGAAGAGAGTACATTTTCAATTTCCAATGGTGTAGCACATTTAGCTCGCAGAATTCATCTAGGTAAATGATCAACAGTGCTTCAATATCTGACAGATCCGAGTCCTCATCAGAATGAACTCCAGGTCCTTCTACTGGTGGTATTATACCAATACAAGGTATATGTCCCTCATTTAGATCGTCTAGTATATCGTTGTCGTCATCCTGATCGTCATCTTCATTCAGAATCTCCATAACTTCATCAACCGTGAGCCCTTTTCTAAACATTATTACCAGTATCTATAATGAAAAAAATGAAAATTCGTGAATATATTGTTGTATATCTTATATATGAATAGTTTGAAGTTAATTTCTTTCAAGAAACTTATGAGAGACATACTATCTGAAGCAAACGTGGTCTGATATTTCTGCACTGATTTCAGACAGCAGAATCATTTTTCTGTCTGTATAAGTTATCAGCATATGAAAGTCTACTATTCCAGGGGTGCCCACAGGGGGGGGGGGGTTAAGACGCAGACTGCGTCATTGAAATTTCTGGGGGGGGGGGGCAAAATATTATCGTTTTATGAATTTTCTGGAGGGGGGGGGGTTAAAAATTGTTGCAAAATTAGCGTTTTATATGTTAAAAATAAAAACGGTCAAGTTTGATAACTTGAAAAGGTCTCTTCTAATTATCTAGAAGTGAATAGTCAACAAATTAGCGAAACGCATTTCCTTGTAACCAACTGCCGCGCAAACGAAATCGATCACTCTGTGCCGATAGCAGCGACTGCAAACTGAACCATTGTTAGTATAGCGGAGGTATTCATTGCGTGGCCAGGAGGCTTTAAAGAAATAAACCATTAGGTCGGTGTTTCTTTATGTTAATTGATCTGACTAAATCGGTCCCGGCTTCCGCTTTCCAAAACAAAAGCAACGTTGCAATATTCTCTCATTGTTATCGCTGACCTCAGTTCTTCCTTCGCTTGTTGGTTTATTGGAGTATTAGTTCTTACTGGGTTATTACAGTCTTTGTATAATGCCGCCTGCAAGAATAATATTATTCTCTGAAGTGATTTTACTGCACTCAAAAGCACGTGCCACCTAATAAGAAGAAAATCTGTCTATAATATAACCAATGCTGCTACTGGTTTCAGTCCATGTCGGCATCCCGAAAATGCCTATAAAACAACAGCAATTTAAACATAAGTGTTTAGAATTATTGTGCAATGCCATTATTAGGCATGAGAAAATATGGCAAGATCACTGCAGAAAGAAACATCCGTATACACTGAAACATAATTTAGATATAAAATACAAGTTTACTGAAAGTAAAAGCAGTGGCGAAGATAAATGGAAACCGTATATTGATGTAAATCCCAAGCAGATTCTTCAAGATAAAGATGAAGAATTTCGACAGCCATGGGCTCCCATACCCGGGGGCGGGGGGGGGGGGGAGCGCAAGGAAAAAAACGTATATTAATCGTTATTATAGTCAGGTGTTTTTCTTTTATGACAATTATTTTAAAGTCAGTTAAGATATAAAAAGTTTGCAGAAGTTTTACCAAATCGACAACATGGAAGCAGAATCCACAGTGTATTAGGAAAGGGGGGTCCAGGGGGTTTGGACCCCCAAAAATCAAAACCTAAAATTCTATATTTGGATTTAAAAGAAATATTTATTTAATTAAACAAGATTTGTTGGTGTGTCAAATATTATATAGCAGTTATTTTCTTTTCATAACATAATGAGTAGGCCTATTATGTCCACTGTTCCATGTGTTATTCAACTTTTCTTATAAATGATAAGTATTATAACTTAGGTAACAATTTCTTTTTAAGTTGCCATGTCTTAGAGTATAGTAAACAAATTTGCTAACGTAAAATGTGATTTTCATTAGTTCAACATTTAAAAATTTCCCGGGGTGGACACCCGACTTAGGTAACATTTTCTTGTTTACATTGGCATGTCTTAGAGTATGGTAAACAGATTTCCTAACTAGTTTTTGAGTGCTAAAATAGCGTAAAATGTGATTATCATTAGTTCAATATTTAAAAAATTTCCGGGGGTGGACCGGATTTATGTAATGATTTCTTAGGTAATGATTTCTTATTTGCAATGGCATGTCTTAGAGTATGGTAAACAAATTTCCTAACTAGTTTTTCAGTGCTAAAATAGAGTAAAATGTGATTTTCATTAGTTCAATATTTAAAAATTTCCCGGGGCTGGACACATAGGCGTACCGAGGGGGGGGGGGGTTTGATTAAAAAAATGAAAATTGTATAATTTGTTTAAGTCTACCCATAAATTACTTAATACAAGTATAAAGCGTGGGAAGCTTAAAACTTGTTATTTTGCATCTTAATTTTTAAAATTTTCCGGGGGAAGACCCCCGGAAGCTTAAAACTCGTCTTTTTGCAACTTAGTTTTTAAAATTTTCCGGGGGAAGACCCCCGGACCCCCCTCTCCCTGGGGTATTCCAGACCCCGCGGATGGTATAACCCCACCATATGGTCGGCCTGGTTACGCCTATGGGTGGACACCCGACTTAGGTAAGAATTTCTTGCTTACATTGGCATGTCTTAGTATGGTAAACAAATTTCCTAACTAGTTTTTCTGTGGTAAAATAGCGTAAAATGTGATTTCATTAGTTAAATATTTAAAAATTTTCTGGGGATGGACCCCCGACCCCCTTTTTGGGGGGTAATCCAACCCACTCGGCACTTTCTACCCTCTTCGCAATTATTTTCTGGCTAAATCATTGTTGCACTTACATTTTTATATTATTAATATAATGTTACAAAAGTGGCCCAAGAAGTTAAAGCGACAAAAAATAAATTAATTAAAAATTTGCCCCCCCTAGAAAATATCATATGGGCGCCCTTGTCGACAATCACTCAGGTTGGGGGGGGGGGAGCAATGAAGTTTGGGGGGGTGCGTCATGAAGTTTGGGGGGGTGGGCACCCCTGACTATTCTAACAACATTATTTTGTAAACACATATTGAATTAGATAAACAGTTATAAGCATTTACTTACATTATCTTTACAAGTATGTTGTCAACCAAACATTCACATTGCAGAGGTCTAAACAATCAGGTCTGGAAAGAAAACTAATAAAGCTAAAAATAAATCAACAATGAACACAGCTGTGGGAAGTGTGCTAATTAAATAAAATACTAACATATTTGCCCACATTACAGAACATGGGCTTCAAATTATCAAAATTACTCATGGCAACTTAAGTTGCCAGCCAGCTTTAATGGGTTGGGAACTGTCTTGCATATTAAGTAACTTAAGGGCATCTTGTGTCAACTTTTTGGGGGTTATAGCAAAAACATCATCAACATACCTGTACCATGTTTTGAATATGTACGGGAAGCCAGTAGTGATTTGTATTTCATGTACAGGTCAGCTAGAAATGGGGACAGTGGGTTTCCCATGGCTAGGCCTGAACTCTCTTGAAAGAATTTGCCATTGAACGAAAAATAGGTTTGGTCTATGCACAGAGATGTCAGATATATGTACTCATGTATAACTGTGTCCCTTAATCCAATAGATTTGAGCCATTTTCTGAGGTAATCAATTAGGTTACTTTTTTCAATGCTCGGAAATAATGCCACTACATCAAACGAAACTAAATTATCTTCTTTGGAAAGTTCCGTGTCCTTTATGTTCTGAATCAATTCTAAGGAGTTCTTAATGTTTCTGCTTTCAAATTTTGGAAAATTGTGGAATCTTTCATTTAACCATTTTGCCAAATAGTAAGTGGGTGCATCTATGTTGTTTATGATAGGTCTCATCTTATTGCCCTCCTTGTGGATTTTTGGTAAACTGTGTATTTTCGGAAGTACTGGGTATGATGTTCTGTTTCTCTGTTTCCGGAATTATTTTGCTGTTTTTTATGGCTTTTTGTACCGAAGATACACATTTCTTTAGTGGATCAGTTTCTATTTCAGTGAATTCTTCGTTTTCCAAGAGAGCCTCCATTCTGTCAATGTAATCAGCTAATCACATTCGTCCATCATTACTATTTTATTGCCTTTATCTGCTTTGGTGAATATGGTACCCTTTTCATTAAGTGTTTTGAGTTTCTGTTTATATGTATTTCCCCTGTATTTTCTGGTTTTAATTCCTTCTAGAATGTCATTACAGCTGTTTCTGATAATTGTCTTGTCATTATCTCCCATGTCATGTATTGCAACTTGGACATCCGCGACAAAGTCCTCCAATTTTCGGGAGTAGTCTATGCATGTTTTTAGGCCTTTGTTTAGGAAGTGTGTTTCTTCCTCGGTGAGAGGTTTTGAAGAAAGATTAACAACATTATCCTGGGCTGAGTTCTCTTTATTTTGTTTCTCTTTTGGTTTCTGTTTGAGGTTAAGGTTCGTAACTTTCTTCCGGAGTCTAGAGTTCTTTTCCTTCATGATGAAGTTCAAACGTCGATAAAAATTATCTTCCAGATTATCCCAAACTTGTTTTCCTAACGTCTTTGTAATATTTAGGCGTAGATTGTATAGTTTCAAGTCCAGATTCGAAATTGTCCAATAATGTTTACTTCTTTCGCCTTCCAAAACTTTCTTCATGGCAGCGTCCTAAACAAAGGCCTAAAAACTTCCAATTACGAGCGTATCGTTCTGTCCAATTAAAGTATGCAGCAGCAGTATTCTGACCAGTATTTTGTGATCCGTCCGAAAAATAAATATGGGTATCTGGGCGAACCGGTATGGATGCCAGAAATTCCTGCATTCGTATTGCGGGTGGAGTAAGAGTAGAACTAAAAGTTTGGACATCGATGGTGATATTGTTAGAAAGGGGACGTTGGTCTATGATATGCGTGGGGTGTACTGGGGTGGAATAGATATGCCTTTGTCGTTTAAATTGATGCGTGAAATGTGTTAAGTCTGTGAGAGGTAATGTTTTAGGTAGAGGGTTTGCGTGGCTTAGTTGGCGTAGTAGTTGGAGTTTGGGAAGTAAGGGGTTGTTGGTAGTCGTGAATAATCTGGCTATGAAATTAAGGGTTCGAGTCGCTCGGCGAGAAGAGAAGTCGAAATTGGGAAAGTCTAGACGTAAATTGTTGATCGACGGGTGGCCATTAATGTTAAAGATGATTTTATATACGTGATAGAGCATGGAAATGTATTTTCTTTCGGTGGTCCTGTTTGTGTTTACGTACACATTGGAACTATATTCAGTACGTGATAACCAGGGCCCGGATTCTGATGACCTAAAATTGTTTGAAAAATGACCTATAAAATGACCCTAAAATTTAAAGAAAATGACCTAATAATTATAAAAAAATGACCTAAAAACTGATATTTTTTTTAAGCATTATTGTATACTCAAAGTTATAGACTAATTTATACATATTTATAAAAACTGTGATTGTTGAAAGGATGTAACTTAGGTCTAAAAGCTTAATTCTTTGTTCTTGAATGGAGCATCTGAAAAGAAAAGTAAGAAAATTGTTTTTAAAGTAAATCCTACAAAAATGTTGCATATAGTAGCCTAGTAATTTATTTAAATATTACCCGTATGAAAAAAAAAAGCTTGTTACCCTACCTTATTCAGCATTACAGTAAATCACTGTCAGCATACGAAGATTATCGAAGGTAAATGACCTCCGATTGTCTGAAAGGATGTTCTTATACATGGAGAAGCTCCTCTCCACATCTGCCGAAACAATGGGTGCATACTTGAAGTATGGTAGGTCACCAGGGGGAGTTCTTTAATGGCTGATGTGTCGAACTTTTCTCCCGATAGTACTTCTGAAATCGTGCATAATGTCTTGAAACCTTCGTTTTTTTCAAGCACACGCTTCAACTTATCTTTCACCATTTTTCCAATTTCACCTGGTACACTCTTCATATCTAGTTCTATTCTCTTTATGAGAGCCACTGAATCCACTAGAGCAATCCCCTTTTGCTGAAGTTGCACAATAGCTGGTGATAAAGACTCAAAATGTGTCTTGATATATGACAATTTGCCCTTCATTTCACAGTTCGAATATAATTGTTGGGCATTTTCAATGGACTTCGCATCCTCCGATTTCAAAGATTCGACCACTGTTTTAACAACTTGAAAATTGTCACAATAATAATTGGAGGCATCGATCCAGGTACACCAACGTGTGATGACAGGTTCCAGTGGAAGAGGAACATTCGGAGCTTGGGATTTAAAAAGTTCCCTTCTTGCTCCAGCCTTCACAAAGATTTTTTTTGTGTTTGAGATTAGGCTATCAACTTGAGGAAAGTGTCCTCTCACTTCCTCCGCTACTCTATGTAATGCATGTGCTAAGCATGTTGCGTGCACCATCTTAGGATAAAATGTCATGATGGACTTGGCTGCTTTTACAATGTATGGTGCAGCATCAGTGACGAAAAGCAAAACGTCGTCATGGTGTATACCTTCAGGCCATAGGAGAAACATGGACCTGTCGAAAAGTCGGCAGATTGTAGAATGGTTCACGAACTCGAGTACTTCTGTCGTTAGCAGAAATACTTCACCTGGGCCGTTGATTTCTAGCGTTCCCACGATGACATTAGCCACATACTGGGCCTCGACGTCAGTGGACTCGTCAATGGAAACAAACACCTTCTTCCCACGAATTCTGTCCCTTATTCTTTTCAGTGTGTCATCGTAGCACATTGGTATATAGTTCTTTCTCAAAGTGGATTCATCTGGCATTGAACGACCTGTATGCCGCTCTAGAAAGTCTTTGAATTTATTGTTCGTTAATTTCCATAAAGGGATATTTGCCGAAGCGAGAGATCGCACAAATCTTTGAAAAACTCGGAAGATACGTTTCTAGTTGCTGATACACTTTGTCCAATTAATAGCTGAGAAATCTGCTTGTTCTCGGCGTTCTGGATAGCACGTACATGCTTATCGCGGCTGATATGCTGCTGCACAGTGAATCGCTTATTTGCCGCCACTTTAATTTGGCACATTGTACAGAATAAAATGTTACCGTCTGTAGAGACGGTATTTTGTCATTTTCTTCTTTATTTAGTCATTTTAACGCATTTAGATTGAGTATATGCGTCTATGTTCATCCCCAACGGTGCTGTCTTTGATAATGCACGAAGGACATACTCTATGTTGAAGTGTTGTCATGTCTCAGCCGGAAACAAGAACCAAAGAAAGGCCAAAGATTTGTATTATATTACTGTTGTTGTTAGATTGACTTGGCAACTGAGTCTGCCACCTGCTTGGATTTGAGAGTGCAAACTACTGTTTACCCTGAATAAACAATGATATAAACCGGCAAACCGCAAAAGAAAATGCCGAAGTTTGACTCGCCAGTGCCTCAGTGTGAGTATAAATATCTGTGAGGAAAGAACTTTCACAATAGTTACAGTTACAGTGAGCAAGTATACTTGTTCACCAAACTCGGAAACTATTTGTCTTAAATGACATGATTTGGCAGGCTTCACTTTAGGCATTGCCACTTAACAATGATGTATTCTTGTCAATGGAACAATCGGGTGAAAAAGTAAAAAATAAAATCACTCTGCTCACTGTAACTATTGTGAAAGTTCTTTCCTCACAGATATTTATACTCACACTGAGGCACTGGCGAGTCAAACTTCGGCATTTTCTTTTGCGGTTTGCCGGTTTATATCATTGTTTATTCAGGGTAAACAGTAGTTTGCACTCTCAAATCCAAGCAGGTGGCAGACTCAGTTGCCAAGTCAATCTAACAACAACAGTAATATAATACAAATCTTTGGCCTTTCTTTGGTTCTTGTTTCCGGCTGAGACATGACAACACTTCAACATAGAGTATGTCCTTCGTGCATTAAACAAACAACACTTCAAAGACAGCACCGTTGGGGATGAACATAGACGCATATACTCAATCTAAATGCGTTAAAATGACTAAATAAAGAAGAAAATGACAAAATAATTACCTAAAAATTAAATAAATGCCCTAAAAACATAAAATGGCCAAAAATGACAAAAAATGACCTAATAGAAATGCATTTCTGTAATCTAGAACCCATGATTAGGATTTACCTACAAGTTGGCAATGTCTATGAAGAATCAATAAAAAGATGACATGTCATTAGAATTCGGGCCCTGGTGATAACAGAAGTGGTATGATGAGATTGAAAAGGATGTAAGTATCCACCCCCCAATATTTTCCTGAAAGCGCTCGAAATAAACATAGATAGTTGTAACAGGCGCAGATTTTCTGTTGAAAATGACCGGAAAAATTAAGGGTGGAATCTAATAAACAACCCAAAAATTTGACTTGTCGTTCTGCATGTAGTCTTGTTCCATTTAAAGTAATATACAACGTTTTTTCGTGAAACCTGGCTGGAAGATCTGAAATGTTGTTTTCCGAAGATTTACTGAAAGACCTAAATTGTGCAGTGTATGGATACAGGTATTAATACAGACTTGTGAGAGATTTGCAGGAATTCTTCCTGGACGGAGATATCGATATAAGACTATGTCATCAGCATATTGTAAAATACGGATTGGATATGTGTGATCTGTTATGATGTCGCGGACATACAGAGCATATAAAATCGGGCTGAGTGAAGAGTCTTGTGGTAGTCCCTGTGATGTAATATGGAATGTAAGATTATTATATTTTCGGGGTAAGAAAACTTTACAGTATTGGAAAAGATGAGAAATAAGTCTGAGGAAGATAGATGGAAAATCATAATAGGCCAATCAGGTGATTAAAGTGGGGATGTGTACAGAGTCGTAAGCACGAGTGGCATCGAGATATATTGAAATGAAATGAAATGAAATGAAATGTTTTATTGTTTGTAATATGTACAAAACATACATGAAACAGTGTCAATGTTTATAAAATAATACATACTGTAGTGTATTGTGTAATATACTCTCATAAAGGAAACAGAAATTTATAATGAAAACTCAGCCCTCAGTGTTCTGTTTCCCTCTTTTGTTTTTTTCTCTGTTGACATTGTTAAATAAAGTTACGGCGAAGATAGTCGCAGTAGTTTGAATACGAAAGAACACAAATAAATGTGAGTGTAAAACTTTAGTAGTTATTTATTATACTACCAATAACACTTCAGTGGTGACCCCGACGTGATCGGCACCTCAGTGGTGACCCCGATGCATCGGCACCTCAGTGGTGACCCGATGGAAGAAGTACAGCAGACTACAGCTGGAACTGCTCAGGAAAGCCAAGAAACCGTGGTAGCCCGCGTATCTATCAAAGTTCCACCGTTTTGGAAGCCTGATCCGAGGATATGGTTCATTCAACTTGAAGCACAATTCCGTAACTCGAAGATCACCCAGGACCAAACTAAATATGACACTGTGGTGAGTTCAATTGACTCAGAAATTCTGACACAAGTGGCCGATATTCTCACGAATCCTCCGTCTTCCGGTAAATATGATGCAATCAAAAAGCGTCTTATTTCAACTTTCGCAGATAGTGAAACGCAACGAACACAGCGACTATTGACAGACTTGGAACTCGGGGATCGTAAACCGTCGCAATTACTTTGTGAAATGAGAAATTTAGCTTCAGACAAGGTAAGCGAGAATTTTCTTAAAACTTTATGGTTACAGTGGCTACCAAGAGAAATGCATGCTATCCTGTCAGTGAGTAGTGACGATCTGACGAAACTGTCGACCATGGCAGACCAGATTTGGGAGCTAAAACCCACAAGCTCATACCATGTTGCTCCTATTGCTGTTACGCAACCAATGAACAACTCAATAGAGGAACTGAGGAAGCAAGTATCTGTCTGAGCTCTCACTCTATGTTGCAGAGTTGAGTAAGCATGTTTTCGCCGACCGCCGCCGACAGGGTAGACCAAAGTCTAGGTCCAGATCCAGAGGTAGGAATGCAGAAACAGGACAGACAACAAAGGTAGAGAAATGTTACTACCACACTAAATTTGGCGAGGAGGCATACAGATGTCTACAGCCATGCAGCATGTCTCTCCGAGCTACACCTCACAACGGACCGGAAAACTAGTTCCCCAACTCTCCACGGCGACAGGGAGCCAGGGGTTAGAGCTGAGTCGCCTTTTTATTAGTGACAAAGGGACAGCAACCCAGTTCCTGATTGATACCGGTGCAGATGTCTCTGTAGTGCTACCAGCACACAGTGAAAAGTAGTCACCAAATAAACTTGAACTTTTTGCAGCGAATGGTACTAGGATCCAGACGTATGGTCAACGACTTATGACACTTGACCTTGGTTTACGTCGAACATTCAATTGGCCATTCATAATCGCAGAAGTAGGTAAACCTATAATAAGAGTCGATTTCCTGTCGCATTTCAATTTACTCGTCGACAGTTCTAAACATCGCTTAATAGACGGGAACACACACTTGACCGCGTATGGTACCTCTTCTCACAACTACAAACTTCAGGTCCAGCTAACGGAAATTAATAACTGATATCAGCGGATTATACATGAATTTCCCGACATTCTGCGACCTAACATTCTCAACACAAAAATCGCAATCCACCACATTGAACATTTCATCGAAACGAAAGGCCTGCCAGTGTTTGCCAAAACTAGAAGACTCTCAGCTGAAAAACTCTTAGCAGCCCGTAAGGAATTTGACTTCATGCTCCAGCAAGGGTTATGTAGACCCTCGAAAAGTTGTTGGGCTAGTCCTCTGCACTTAACTCAGAAAAAATCTGTTGATTGGAGGCCTTGCGGGGATTATAGGAAACTCAATCATATCACAGTACCCGACAGATACCCTATACCTTTTTTAACCGACTGCAACCACATCCTGCATGGAGCTTCCATATTTTCATCCATTGACCTTGTACGTGCGTACCAACAGATACCGGTGCAAGAAGCGGACATACCGAAGACGGCCATCACAACACCTTTTGGACTATTTGAATTTCCATTCATGCCTTTCGGACTAAGAAACGCAGCACAGACCTTTCAAAGATTTATGGACATGGTACTCAAAGGGTTAGATTTTGTCTTTTGTTACTTAGACGATATCCTGGTTGCTTCTCCAGACGATAAAGTGCACCTTCAACATATCCGCATCCTCTGTGAAATCAGTCCTCAAGGTCTGAAGCCTCTACCTGAGAAAGTTAGTGCCATTAAGAATTTTCCAGAGCCACAGTTAGCCACTGGATTGCGCCGATTCTTGGGAATGGTAAATTTCTACCACAGATTCATCCCAGAATGCACCAAGCTGCAACAGCCCCTCTCAAAATTACTTAGCGGACACAAGAAAAACAGCACAAAACTGCTGGACTGGAACGAAGAAGCACAAACCTCTTTTGCTGCAATGAAGGAAGCCCTCTGCAACACAGCGGCCCTGGTACATCCTATTCCCGGTGCTCCACTCTCCTTGGTAACAGATGCGTCGGACGTCGCAATAGGAGTTCTTCAACAGGATACTGACGGCGCAGCCCGACCTCTCAGTTTCTTCTCACGAACTCTCACTAAAGCACAGTCCAGATACAGTGCTTATGATCGCGAACTATTAGCAATATATAGCACCATTAAACATTTCAAGCATCTTTTAGAAGGCCAGTCCTTTGTAATTTTCACGGACCATAAACCCTTGGTGTATGCTTTTCAACAGGAATTGGACAAGGCATCACCCAGACAGGCTCGTCAATTACAGTATATTGCACAGTTTACGACGACAATAAAATACGTTGCTGGCCAAGACAATATCGTGGCTGACACATTGTCACGTTTAGCCACCATAGAATCTCCCTCACCTCTAAATTATGATCATTTGGCAGATGTACAATCGGATGAAGACCTCGAATCACTGCAACAGAATCCCAGAATGAAAATAGTAAAATTCAGTCTGCCGGATAGTAGAAAGCAATTATACTGTGACATATCAACAAAGCATATACGCCCGTATATTCCACGCAACTTTCGACAAGCAGCCTTTTCATCTGTTCATCGTCTTTCTCACCCAGGAATCAGAGCAACAACCAAAATGATCACTGAACGATTTATCTGGCCCAATATGAAGAAAGACTGTCAACAGTGGACACGAGCATGTATCGACTGCCAAAGATCAAAAATTTATCGACACACTAGATCTCCAGTTGGACAAACCCAAGTTCCCAACGACAGATTCAAACACATAAATGTCGACATCGTTGGACCTCTACCTGTGTGCCAAGGATTCAGATATCTCCTCACGGCTATAGACAGATACTCTAGATCAGTGTTTTTCAACCTGTGGGTCGCGACCCCCAGGGGGGGTCGCGGAGCCTCTGTAGGGGGGTCGCGAGAGGTCGAGAAAACATCAGTTTTTTTTATACAACATATAATTTGTGAGACTTAAATAAAAAGTCGATAAGAGTTAAAATTATTATATTTAACAAAATTTCCATATAATCAATCATACAAGTCAGAAAAATGCTAGTTTAAAACATGTTATTACAAAAAAAAAAATATATTAAAAATGTGTTTAAATAGAAAATGATTACATCTGTGCTTGATTATCTTAAATAGCAGTATGTATTGTTAACGCAAAATGATACTCTTTATGTTATTTACACAAACTCATTAACAAGAAATAAAACCTTCGAGTAATCGTTCATTTTAATGTGAAGGTTGGGCTTGAGTTTGTTCAATTAATTTCTCCCATCCTGGATCCGTTTTTGCCACATTAAGTATTAAATCGTTTTCCAAATTTAAGCGATTTCTTAGTTTACATTTTATTCGTGTCATTGAGGAAAATGCCAACTCGCACAAGTACGAGGTAGAAAATGGAATCAAACACTTCAAAGCCTCGGTTGTTAATTCCGGGTATTCTGTTCTTTTTAACCAAAACGTATCCAAATTTTCAGACTTGCATTCCAAGTGTAACATCCCATCGGCAGATAGTTCCAGCAGATTCTCTTTGAGCTTAGTTGCTAAATTTGCCTCGTTTATAGCTGCATTTAAAAACGGATTTAAGATCCATCTTTGCCCAGTGTTATCCGATATCTCTTGCAGTGAGAAGTAATGACACAATTCTTTCTTCAAATTATGTAACACCATTTTCATACCAGATATATATTTGAGTTGATGTTGATCTCGCTTCCGACTTCTTCAATGAAAGACTGTGTGGACGAAAATGAATCAAAGTTGTTTTGATTTATAGATGATGACCACAATTCAATTTTTTTTATAAAGTCATGGAGTTTGTCTTTTGCTGTAATGACATTTTCATCACGCCCTTGAAGACTTTTATTCAAGTTATTTAAATGTTCAAATAAGTCAGAAAGAAAAGCCAATTTTAAAAGGAATTCCGGGTCAGAAATGAATTCAGAGTAATGTGACTTGGCTTGCTGTAAATATACCAATAGTTCAGCGCGAAGTTCCATCAGTACTTTGCCTTTTGATAACCACCTAACCTTTGTATGGTAAAGCAAATTGCGGTGTAGTGTCCCCATATCTTCACAAATGATTCAAAACAATCGAGTCTGCAACGCTTTTCCTTTAATAGAATTTACAATGTTAATAATAATATTAAGAACTTGACTGTATTCTTGCGGTAAGGATTTGGCTGCAAGAGCTTGGCGATGGAGAAAGCAATGCATCCAACAAGCGTTTGGCATCTGTTCTTTCAGTCTAGCAATAAATCCAATTTCGCACCAGTCATGGCTTTTGCTCCGTCACTACAAATAGCAATGCATTTTTGTGCCCAATCGATATTCATATCTTGCGTAGCTTCAAGGAACATGTCATGCAAGCATTGACCTGTAGTATTTTTGGGAAGTGCCTTGCAAAATAGTATTTCTTCCATTATTATTTCATTGGATTCAAAACGCACAAAAGCTACAAATTGTGCACAACCCGCAATATCCGTTGATTCATCAAATTGCAAGGATACAAAAGAACTTTTCTTTATTTTTTCTATGACTTGATCACGAACATCAGACGCCATATTGCTTATCCTGCGTTGAATGGTATTGTCAGAGAGAGGTATACTTTTGAGCTTTTCGACCTCTTGCTTGCCAAACATAATTTCTGCTATATCTAAAGCCGCTGGTAAAATCAAATTTTCGGCAATACTGTGAGATTTCCCTGCTTTAGCCACACAAAAAGCTACTCGATAACTAGCAAGCAACGCTTTCTCATTTAGGTTGGACATTTGTCCTATAGCAGTTTTTTGATGTTCAAGAGCTTTTAATTTTTGCTCAAAAAATTCCACGGGTTTATTTTTTTCATTAGGATGTTTTGTGTTTAGGTGGCGTACCAACTTCGATGGCTTCATGCTTTCTCTTGACAAAATTTCAAAGCAAATTACGCACTGCGGTTTACTGTCAATCACAGTAAACCCAAATTTTAAATAATTGTCGTCATAAAGACGTTTTTTCTTTATTCCACTACTCCCGCTAGACGTTGATGGTTCTGATGATCTTTTCAGGAATTTATCCATTTTCAATTATAACAACTCAAATAAATACGTACCGTAAAACAAGTGGTTCGCGCTCTTCAAACAACTAAACAGCAGACATGACCACGCGTGACTTACGCTCACATATCAGTCTATAATTACTCCAACTCCAAGGCACCTTACAGTCCACATAACACTGAATTTACACTTCTGAATCGTTTTCACTTATCGGGATTGCTTCTGATTCGACTTCCTTCGCTGTCTTGCATCAAACTGCCATGGCCGCGGTTGACCGCTGTATTTATAGGCCAGCGCATTCTAGCGAGAATTATCTCGAAGCGTAAAGAAATGTCTCGAAACTTGTGGATCTTTCGTGGACTACCAGCGCCATCTGTTGCTAACATCCGGAACCTGCACTAGTTCCTAGTGTTACCAACAGATGGCGCAAATAACGCAAACGCCTAAAATTGTTGTAAGTATTACATATTTTTAACATACATGGAAAAAGGGGTTGGGGGGTCGCGAAATATTTTTTGATACTAGGGGGGGTCGTGTCATGAAAAAGGTTGAAAAACACTGCTCTAGATGGATGGAAGCTGTACCAATAGTAAACCAAACAGCTGACTCTGTTGCACAGGCTCTAATAACCACTTGGTTTTCACGATTTGGTATTCCTGTAAGAATAACTACTGATCAGGGTCGACAGTTTGAAAGCCAATTATTCAAATCCCTAAGCAAGTACCTAGGTTTCCAGAGCATCAGGACAACCACATACCATCCACAAAGTAATGGTCTTATCGAACGACAACACCACACTATGAAAGCAGCACTCAAATGCCATCTACTACAATCCTCATTGTGGGTAGACTCATTGCCTCTAGTCTTATTGGGCATGCGATCTGTGGTAAAAGAAGACTTGGGTCACTCAGCCGCCGAGCTGGTCTATGGTACACCGCTCCGTCTTCCAGGAGAACTGTTCACCGACCAGCCTACCGTATCACAGTCTGACTTCGTGAGACATCTCCAAGAGACAGTAAGAGGACTTAAACCAAGTCAGACATCAACCTATGGCAAGAAACCTGTTTTTGTGTCCAAAAATCTCGCCGACTGCTCTCATGTTTTCGTACATCATGGACCTCCATTATCCTCACTCCAACCTGCGTACGACGGTCCCTACCCAGTAAAGAGTCGAACTGATAAGTTTTTCGACATTAATATCGGAGGGTTAATAAAGCGAATCTCAGTGGACCGCCTGAAACCAGCTTTTCTATTGGAAGAAGGTCCCCATAGTGTTACTAACCCTCAACAAGAAACTCGTACTGATGTGACTGGACATTTCACCAGATCAGGACGCAAGGTGCACTTCCCTGCACGTTTCTAGGACACTATCGCTGTCACTAGGGGGGGGAGTGTGTAGTGTATTGTGTAATATACTCTCATAAAGGAAACAGAAATTTATAATGAAAACTCAGCCCTCAGTGTTCTGCTTCCCTCTTTTGTTTTTTTTCTCTGTTGACATTGTTAAATAAAGTTACGGCAAAGATAGTCGCAGTAGTCTGAATACGAAAGAACACAAATAAATGTGAGTGAAAACTTTAGTAGTTATTTATTATACTACCAATAACACTTCAATACCATACAATTAGTGTTACAAAGAAAATAAAATACAGAATATATAATAGCCAATGTCTAATAAGGTCCAGACTCAAAACAAAAACGGTAAATCTGATCACCATGTTGTTTATTGATTTTCAGCTGGGTGTTTTATGTCATCTAGTGAATAAGGGCAAAGTTTTATAAGCCAAACTTTTAATGAAGCTTTAAAACGGTTCCCTGTAAGCTCCTTTAATTCTTTTGGGAGCAAGTTGTAGAAACGAGCTCCTACGGCATAGGGGCTTTGACTAGTGAAATTTAATCTCTTTCTGGTAATATGGTAGTCCAGTTTATGTCTTGTGTTATTATGGTGCACATTAGCATTTGTGGATGTCAATGTATCGTCATTTACAACTAGCAGGATGGTTTAAAATATATAGATAGCATATACAGTTAATATATTATATTCAACAAATATTCCCTTGCTTAAAGTTCTTGCAGGTTGTTTAGCAAGTATCCTTAAAGATCACTTTTGTAATATGAAGACCCTTCTTAAATAGGTTGCGTATGTTCCTCCCCACAATACTATACCATAAGATAGAAGAGAATGAACTAAGCCAAAATATACAGCCTTTATTGAAACAGAATTCAGATAATAAGCAATTCTTCTAAGCAAAAATATATTTGACGACATCTTTTTACGTAACTGGTCAATATGGTGTCCCCAGCTTAAATGTTCATCAATATGGAGACCTAGAAATTGACAAATTACCGTATTCTTAATACTGATACCATTATTCTGCCCAAATCTTTTTGGGCTAAACCACATCAGTTCTGTTTTATCAATATTTAGCATTAAATTGACTTCTTCAAAATTAAATTTTGCCTCTTCTAATAATTTGCTGACTTGCTCACTCAATTTGTTCAAATCTTTTGCCCAACATAATGCTGAAGTGTTGTCTGCATACATAGTTAAAAAGTAATTTCCTGTTAGGTTGCACGTTTCTTTTCTTATGAAAAGAAACGGGCCCAAAATAGAGCTTTGTGGTACCCCAAAATTTGTATTTCTTATTTTAGACCTTTTTCTATTTATTACCGTATTTACTCGTCTATAGCACCCCCCCCCCACCTATAATACCCCCCCAATTTTCAACAACGCAACAACAACAACAACAACAACAAAAAAAAAGGGGGGGGATCGGCAACTGCGACATTCCTGTTAACGGTAAAACCCACGCTTCCCTGCCACCTGTGTGTTGGCCTTAGTTACTCTCACCTCCCCCATAGATTTCTCAATGCCCTTCAGGTTTCTGAGTTCAACTTCCGCCATATGCGTGTATTGTGTTGTTGCCTGCCTGAGAGTTAGTAAGCACGTGAAAACTGAGTTGGAGAGCAAGTTTCACGTCATCCTTCAAGTTGAGTGTGTTAGAATATGCAGCCATGTATGATATCAGAAAGACAAATTATCAGAAGCAAAGAAAATGTTGAAATCATTCCGTGGTGTGAAGAAAGGGAGATACGAAATTTAGGCAGTTGCTGCCCAGTTGGATGACAACATTGCAATGCTGAGTTAACCTTGAACACCACGCGGGCACGTGCAGCGTTTAGTCACGTGACCCAGTCAGCTGCGGTAATGCAGGAGGGAAAACTCTAAAGTTAAATTGACGTGATAATTTAACTTTTTGTAAATAAAAAAAAAATGGATTTAAACTATTTTGCGTGTTGATTTAAAGACGCTAAATGTGTCTTTTTCTGTTTTTAAAGCATGACAACCCAATGTCATGTCATGTGAAAATTTTCACCTATTATACCCTCCCCTATTTTAGAAGTTGAAAATTGTGAAAAAAGGGGGGTGTTATAGGTGAGTAAATACGGTATATGCCCAGAGTCCGAAACTACTTCATTGCATTGGTTTCTATTACTTAAATAAGATTTCATTAGATCCAAAAGCTTTCCACGTATACCATTTGCAAGCAGGCTTTCGCTCGGGCTACAGCACGGTAGACCATCTGCAAACAATCACACAGGTCATGGAAAAAACAGACGAATTTAACCTACCGCTATACATTGCCTTTGTCGACTACAAAAAAGCCTTCGACTCTGTGGAACACCCAAGTATATTCCAGGCACTGACTAAACATGGAGTAGAACTTAAGTACATAAGACTAATAGCGAAATTATATGAGGACTCACATGCTACAGTGATGACAGAAAGAAAAGGGGAACCTTTCAAACTAAACAGAGGTGACAAGGTGACAAGGTGACCCAATATCCCCTAAACTCTTCACCAGCGTGTTGGAAGAAATATTTCGTAAGATAAAATGGGGAAGCAAATTTGGAATTGTAATGAATGGCTACAGACTCACCAACTTACGATTTGCTGATGATATAGTCTTATTTGCCAGAACGGCAGAAAGCCTTCAAGAAATGCTACAGGAGCTCAGTGACCGCAGTAGAATGTCCGGACTACACATGAACATGGAGAAGACACAAGTCATGACAAACAGACAACCAACACTCATCAAGATTAACGGATCAGATCTAAAATATGTGTCAGAGTACATTTACTTGGGGCAAGTTGTATCATTCCAAAACCATATGGGGAAAGAAATAAAGAGGAGAATCTCCTCAGCATGGAGAGCTTTCTGGGGACTGAAATTCATCCTGATGGACAGATCATTAAACAAAAGACTAAAATTAGCGGCACTAGAATCCTGCATCTTCCCTTCACTTCTGTATGGATGCCAGACATGGAGTTTGACATCAGCTCAGAAGAATAGCATAAAAACTTGCCAACGGAAGATGGAACGGAGGATAATGGGGATATTCCTCAGAGACAGAATTTCAACAGAAAGACTGAGAAAGATGTCAGGACTAACCGACGTGGCCCAGCACGCATGCAGCCTGAAGTGGAAGTGGGGTGGTCATGTAGCGAGACTTCCAGGTACCAGATGGGGAAACATCTCTACTGTATGGGACCCTAGGATCGGCAAAAGGGAGAGAGGAAGACCAAGAACGAGGTGGGTAGATTTCTTCAGAAGGTGTGCCGGGGTACACTGGTCCAGCGTAGCAAAGAACAGAGATGTCTGGAGAAGCCTACACACCGAGTTGCTGGAAGAAGTTTAGTGAAAGTGAAGTGTTTACCAAGCTCATATGGACCAGCTCACCATATGATAAGATAAGATATGATTTATTTGTTCTAAGACACTTTACACTGGCCCTTAAGTTATACACTTTCGAAAAGGACCCGTACCTACCTTCCGGTTTCTGGCAGGTCCTTTTCCAGATAATACATACATACATAATTAACACACGGCAGATAGTTCAACGTCATCAAACACATTAGTTTTCGTACTTAAACACTACCTTTATTGAACTGCCGATCGTATATCTTCATAGGGCACACGCTATCATGGACGCTGGATGTGATACTAGACACTAAATTATTATTTGATCCTAATCTTACAATAATGATTTGAACTATTCTACTTTCTCCCTATACTCCTTGGCAATTCACTCTTAATGAACCTTAATCTATTTAAATTAACACTTCATCACAAGTTACTATTTGAAAGACTCCCGGCTAAGTTCTATTGTTTGAAACTTAGTAATCTGGTACGGCTTCTGGTGGTTATCGTTGAGTCATCAGTGGTTCCGCTTGCAGCAGCAGATGACTCGTCCTTGCTCCAAGGTCCGTGAGGAATCTGGAAACGCGTCGCCGATGACGTGCTAGCTGCTTCTCTCAGCTGTTCTCCTTGGCGGTTAACTCCAGTTGGTGACGTCGCTGCACGCGCTTTACGTTCATTAACCTGACACGCGGCACCCTCTTTGTCCTTTGCTGACGCGGTCATAGCTTTCCTGGTGCTTGCTACCGTGCTGCTACTTAGGTCTGTCTTCCTCCCATCGACATATAGTTGTAGGTTTCGTACAATAGCCTTCTTCCCCTTGCTACGTTCCAGCTTTATTCGTTCCACTAGTTTCTTCCTTGTTGCTCTCTCCGTCGGAGATAGATCCCTGTTAATGTATATCGCAGTCCCTTTCAATTTTTTTGTTCTCCCAAGTGTAGCAAAAACAACTTGTGTGGATGCGCATTTGGCTATGATTGTTCTTTTCCCCCGAATCTTCCCGACTCTGTATGCCGTAAGGAACTCCCATCCCATTATATGAACTTCCAATTTGTTTTCCAATAGCTCATGGACTTCCTGAAGAGCACTGACACCTTTTCTTTCTTCTATTCTGTGGAAAACTAAGTTCATCTGCTGGTCTGCATTCTCGATTTTCTCAATTCTTGTCTTCAGTTGTTCCACTTCTGTCTTCATTCTCGCCATCTCCTCTCTTATTTCTTGTTTAACTTCTTTTGTAGCCCCATTTATTTTATTTACTAATCTCTCTTCCATTCTTTCCAGGCTTTTTATGACCTCTTCTGAGCAGCCTTTCCCGCTATTTGGGCCTGGGTTCAATATCACCCCTCCAATTACCAGTAGCACTATTATCACCAGGGCCCAGGTCGCCACATTAGTTAAATCTTCTCCCGATGTTCCCTTGTTCCATGCTCTTTTTTTAAGCCCAAATGTGCCTATCCTCATCCTGTATGCTTCAATTTCGATAGCCATGACCCTTGTGTCACTTTTACATATATCCACACAGCACCTCCTACCTGCGTCTGCTCTTTACCACTGCTTACTTAGAACTGAGCTCACCATATGAGATTCTAACCGAGTTACCCCTCATCAGAGGGAGGCCCTAGCCCGGAATGGGACACATGTGGCTCATTCATTCATTCATTCATTTGGTTACATTATTTTTACTTTCATTTTTTTTAAATTTACAATATTCCATACTAATTTTATTTTGTTTTCAGCATTTAATATTAATTCATTGTTAAATTTCTTTTTTGGTGCCTCTATTACACAATTTAATATTATGCTGTAATTCTTTATGTATTCAAGTGACCTTTCACTCATGTTTGGGTTCTGTATAGAGTTCAAGAATAATAATAATAATAATAATAATATTTATTAGCCGTCCATGTAGACCACAATTATTCTTTCGGACATTGTCAATTACATATACAGTAGAGCCTCGGTAATTCGAGCCCCGGTAGTTCGAGGTTCCGTGTAATTCGAGCTGGTCTTAAGAAAATTAAAATTTTCCATAAAACTAGAATAAAATCCCATTTTTATACGATGTCCGCATGTAAGTTTTACGCACTTCCGAATGTGTTACATTTTGAGCTTTCTTTCAATTTTTCCATGTACAAAAATGCAGGTAAAACTGTCCCACTTAGGGTTTTGTTCATAGTACACAGAAATAACCTTGGTTTCAGACTGCTAATGCATTTCTATTACAGATTGACAGAGACCGTTAGGTTCGATCTTTCTTTGTCGGGACCTCGTGTCAATACAGTGCATACCATCCTTTCAGAAAAGAATACTGTATTGTTACAGTAATCCCTATTCAGCGACAATGGTAATTAAAAGTGTTTTCCCAGTAGCGCCCATTAAGAGTCAGATAATGACTTAATCCTTAAAGGATGCCGATGTAGAAAATCGGAAATGTTTGCCAATATACATAGGCCTACAGGCGTAACACAGTTATGTAGTCCTATTATATTGTTTATTTATTTATTTATTTTTTAAACTATTATTGTGCTCATGAAACATTTATATGCGATTTACCCATTAATTTAGTGATATTTCCGTATAATCCGAGTTTTTTGTAATTCGAGGTAGCCTCAGCCCCAATTAGCTCGAATTATCGGGGTTCTACTGTAATTACATACAATTACATACAGTTTAACATCTACCATCAGGATACATCTTACAAATTATATATACATTGTTTGGGATCGGGATAAGATACGTCTCAAATAGGAATAAAATGTTGGTTTTAGGTTTGGAAGGGACTTCAGTTTGAAGTGCATAAGATAGGAAAGCGTAGCCACCTCTGTATAGCTAATGAGGACCAGATTCGAATGAATCAAAATTGAGAGCAAATAGACTGTTACCTCAGGACTCTGGGATCAGGAATCCACGGAATACTTAAGGAGAACAATTTAAATATGAAATAATCACAACTTACTAAATTCACACACAATAATTATTGAAACTAATTGAAAAAGAAACACTGATACATAAGATGCAAGAGTACGTTTTCACACGTGTCTGTAAATATTAATTTCTTGAAAAACTTGATAAATAATAGCTTAAAATGCGTAGATTAAATTGCACTTGAAGTTAACACTAAACTTTTGTATGTAGTTTAGTCGTAAAAGCTGATATAAGCACTGAAACAGGTAGCGTGGGTTGCACCACTGTTACGAAATATCAAACTTTTGTAATTCGGAGAATTCACTCGCGAACTTAATGAATTATATGTAATTATGTATGAATAATTACTGAGAGCCACAATTGCGCACAATTGTGACTATTCGCCGCTTCCAGAGCAAGTTTAAGGAAACCTGGTAGAAAAAGCGGGAATGATTCGAGCCGACTAGATACACTTGCGATCTGAGTGCGGTCTCGTACAATACTGAATGGGGTGACGCGACGCCACCGCATATAACAAAGAAAATTAGCAAGTCATGCTTGATCCCACAATGCCTTGAGGCGAGAACAAAAAGACAATCAGAGCGGGCCATTGCAAGCGGACAGTTTGAAACATTCTAAAGTGGAAACATGTTGCTTGCTCGAACATACATGTTGTCATTATTTCACATCAATACTTCTAAAAGTAACAATACAAATCTTGTCCATACGGACATTATTACATATTATATTGTACACATGATAATTATATATACATAGGTCAAGTTATATACAAAAATTGTTAGGTACAGATATTGTTAAGTAGCATTAATAAATGAATGAAAGGAGTAACATTAATAAATGAAAGGTATAACATTAATATTAATAAATGAAATGAAAGGAGTAACATTAATAAATGAAAGGTTACACACACATACAGTACACAATTTTTTAGCTAATTTGATTATTATGTTAAGAACTAGTAGTCTTCTATTCTGTACAGTGCTAGATTGCAGAGGTATTGCTTGAGATGGTTTTTGAATTTCTTTCCAGTCGTTTCTTTTATATGTTTAGGTAGTTTATTGTAGAATATTATTCCTTTAAGATAGGGATCTTTCTCAGCCGCTCTAGTGTTAAAATTTATTCTGTGCAGGTTTAGATTTGTTCTTGTTTCATAACGGTGTAATTGAGTATTTGTTTGGTCTGCTTCTTACTAGTAAAACTAATTTGTATATGTATAGTGAAAAAACAGTTAAAATACTTTCCTGAATAAATGTGTCTCTGCATGATGTTCTCACATTTATTCTGTACATTAATCGCATGCATCTTTTCTGTAGGATTAATATTCTTTTCATGTACGTGTAACAACATGCCCCCCAAAGTTCAATCCCATATATTAAGTGTGGGTATATTATTCCATAATATGTCATTTTCAGTACTTTTTTCTCTAACATTGGCGCCAGGCATTTTATCTGGTATGAACCCTTACTGATTCTTTTACATACATATTCAACATGTGATTTCCATGATAACTGATTGTCTAGGTATATCCCCAGAAATAGGTGACTTTCGCTTTCTTCTATATATCCACTGTGTGTCTGCAATCTGAGATTATTTTCTGTTACATTGTGTGGGAATTTATATTTTATTATGCTAGTTTTGTTTATATTATTAATTAGGTAGTTGGCTTTAAAGTACTCGGACAAAGTATTGGCACCTATGGAAGCATTTCTTTCTGATAGGATATCACATTTGTTCCAACTGGTAATAGTTGTATCATCTGCATATGATATTATTTTGCTATCATTTAGTTCTATTATTTCGTTGATATATAGGATGAAAAGTAAGGGACCTAACACTGTACCTTGTGGTACCCCAGTTTTAACTATGTTCGCCTCCGATCTAATTTTGCTTGTTGAATTCTCAACTTTGTGGGTTACTTCTGTATATTGTACTCTGTTATCAAGGTATGATTTTATTAGGTTATTACTTATTCCTCTGATACCATATTTTTCAATTTTTTCTAGTAGTAGTTTATGTTTAACACAGTCAAACGCCTTTGATAGGTCTAAAAATATACTTATTACTTTATCCTTATTTTCTAACTGATTCACAACATTGTGTATATATTCCACTGCTGCAGTGATTGTTGAATGTCCACCTCGGAATCCATGTTGACTGGAGTTGATTAAATGATTTGCATCCAAAAAATTTGTTATTCGTTTGGCTATTCCCTTCTCCAATATTTTCCCTAGTGTGGAGGTTAATGAAATGGGTCGGTAATTATTTATATCTTTCTTGTCATTTTTCTTAAATACCGGTCTAACCAAACTAATTTTCAGACAATCGGGAAATATGCCCCTGTTTATTGACTCATTTATTAGATAAACTAATGGGTAAATCATCTCTTCCGCACAATGTTTGAGTAAAATAGGAGAAATACTATCCCATCCACAAGAGTTTTTGTTTTTAAGATTTCTGATAATACTCATTATCTCTTCATTTGATGTGTTGTACATGTATATTGATTTATTTGTGTAAAGAGTGTTGTTAGTTGGATATGGGTTCATACTACCCTGACCTGTTAATGATTCTGCCACATTTATAAAGAAGTTATTAAATGTGTTGCTCAATTCCATTGGCTCACTTACATTCCTTCCATTTATCGTTAGTTCAATGTTTTCTACTTGTTGATTCTTTTTCTTCACATCATTAATTATATTCCAAGCAGTCTTTGTGATGTTATTGGAGTTTGTAATTTGATTATTATATTGTTCTGCTCTACATTTGTTTAAAGCCATGAAGTATTCTTTTTTGCTGATCTTATATTTATTTTTAAAGTACTCCCACCCTGTTGATTTATGAAATAAATACATGTCTTTCATTTTATTTTTCAGCTGAATAACATTTGCTGGAAGATGAATTTTATGTTCGGTATGGTTAGTTTTTATTTTCTTTTTTCTTACTGGACAGTTTAAGTTCAAATGATAGTTGAATGTATTATAGAAATTTACCCATTTTTCATTTATATCGGTTCCCATGTATATTACATCCCATGTTTCCTCCCTTAATGATTCTTTAAGTCTATCCCTATTCTCTGCAGACATATCTCTAAACTCTTTCACTTCCGTTCTCGCTTCCATTGAGTTCATAGTCATTATATTTATATACTGTGCATTGTGATCGGATAAGTAGTTATCAGTTATACCAGTGTCATACCATTCATTTGCTAGATTGGTTACAATGTGATCTATTATTGTAGCGGATTGAGCAGTAACTCTGGTGGGGACAAAAATGGTATCTCTGATATTGAAAGTATTAAATATGTCACTCATTATTTTATAATCTATAGAATTATTATCTAGGTTAATATTGAAATCTCCTAATAAAATTATTTTGTTGTTATCCTGAGAGTATCTGCTTAATAGTTTTTCTAACTGTGATAGAAATTGAGTTACATTGGAGCCAGGTGATCTATATATACCGAATATTGTTATATTTATGTTCTTTAGTTTAATGTTTGTTCCAGCAACTTCAAAAACCATCTCAGTGTTATAATCCTCTAAACCTTTTATTGTTTTGGTCTCCACACCATCTTTAGTAAAGATTGCAACACCCCCCCCCCCTTTGTGTACTCTTCTACTGCGTGAATTGATCAGATTATATTTGGTTAGTTTACTTAGTTCTAATTCTTCAGCCCGCAGACCATGTTCGGTGATGACTACCATATCAGCTTGTATCTCATCTAAGAATATGCTGAGTGCCTCGGTCTTCTTCGATAAGTATTGGATATTCTGATGTATTATCCTAAAAACTCTGTTTCCTGATTGGATATCCCTTTTAATTTTATTACAATCTTTGGGATTTCTATTGTTATTACCAGTGTGTGGGCCTATAGTGAGTTTCTCCTCATCATAGCATTCTATGGGGCACCTTCCTACGCTATCTTCAGTGGTGCCTTTTATTAGTTTCCCTTTTCTATGATGTATTGTAATGGAATAGTTGGGGCTTTAGTTATTATTTGGTTTAAGTGCAGACTTACCTCATTGGCAAGCCATTTCTTGCCTTCACCGTTAAGGTGCATACCGTGTCTAGTGAACATATTCCTACCTATATTGTCATTTATATTTACAGAACGCACTCTTTGAAAATGTTTACATAGGTTTCTAATTTTCATGTTAGTATTCAGTATTGTTTATTGTTTATTGTTAGCCAGTTGTACCAGGTGTACACGGCTGAGAAATAATACAAGAGATTAAATACACAGAATGAAATATACAAAAACATACACTTAAGAAAATACAATAAAACTTTTAAGATAATACACTAATACACTTAAGAAAATACACTAATACACTTAAGAAAAAACCCTAATACACTTAAGAAGAGACACTAATTAACAAAATTTTGAGAATTTTAAACACTCAACAATTTATGCACACTTTCTTATTATAAATATATATATATATGACTAATTCTTTTCATTTATAAATTCTTCTAATGAATAGTAGGCTTTTTCTAAGAGGAAAGATTTTATTTTTCTTAATTTGAGATTATTGCTTGAAATGGTTTTTAATGAGGTCGGTAAGTGATTGTAAAGGTCTTTTGCTCTAATTTCTATACTTTTATTGCCTAAAGAACCTCTTAATGATTTCTTAAAATAATTACTATTGTTTCTTGTGTAGTGATAGTGCATGTTTTGGTTTTTGTCCTGAATGTAGTTTATTATTACAAATTTGATGTTTTCAAAGATATATAGGGAAGGAATTGTAAGTATTTTTAGTTTTTTAAATATATTTTTACAAGATTGAATTTGAGGTATTTTTTCTATGACTCTAATGGCTTTTTTTTGTAATCTGAATATACTTAATAATTTATTTTTTGATGAAGACCCCCAAAGAATTATGCCATAGTTTAAGTGAGAGTGAATGAAAGCGAAATATAGTTGTTTTAGGGTAGCTTTATCCATAACTTGCCTCGTCTGTTTTAAAATGTAGATACCTTTATTTATTTTTTTCCTGATTTTCTCAATATGAAAATACCATCGTAAATTTTGATCTATAACCAAGCCTAAAAAGTTTGAGTGATTGACTTCTGGAAGTTCCTCATTTTTTATTTTAATTTTGATGTTAGAAGTTTTTTCTTTCTTCAAAGTGATTTTCATCCAAACTGTTTTCTTGAGATTCATTACCATATCTAGATTTTTGAAGTATTCATCCACCATGTTAATTATTGAGTTTGCTTTATTTTCTAGACCCTTTAATGTATCGTCTGTGATTATAATTGTAGTGTCATCTGCATATCCTATTGCAGTTCCCCCAACATCTTCGACTTTCTGAAACAAATCATTTATATATAGTAAGAATAAATAAGGGCCAAGCTTTGAACCCTGTGGCACTCCTTGTTTTATTGTATTAAATTTTGATCTGTACTTGACTATGTTATCATTTATTTCATGTTTAATTTCTACGCTTTGAGATCTGTTCTTTAAGTATTCCTTGATCCAATCTTTTGAAATTCCTCTTATACCATAGCCATCTAATTTATCCAATAATTTTTTATTGTTGACACAGTCAAAGGCTTTAGACAGGTCCAAGAACATTGCGATTACATGTTTTCTATTATGTAGTGCCTGAGTTATAACATCATTTCCTTTACTAATGGCTAGTAATGTCGATTTTTTCTTTTGAAAACCAAATTGCTGATTTGACATAATTTTAAATTTATTGCAGAAATTTTGCAATTGTTCGAGATACAGACCTTCCATAATTTTTGAGAATACCGAACATAACGAAATTGGTCTGTAATTTTCTAAAGACTTTTTTGTACCTTTTTGTTTGTATAAAGGTCTTACAATTATTTTATTTAATATTTCTGGAAATGTGCCTGTTGTAAAGCAATGATTTATCAAGTGGGTAAGAGGTTCTAAAATTTCGTACTTGCAAAATTTCAACATTTCATTTGAAAATTCATCGAGCCCCGCAGATCTTTTGCTTTTTAGAGAGCTAATTTGCTTAAGAAGATCATAATGTGTAATTTCTGATATTACCATAGAATTGCTTGGAGAACTGGTGTGTATTACATTATCTAAAGCAAAATTACTGATTCCCAATTCTTTAGTTATGTTTATAAAATAATTATTAAATAGTTCACAGATTTTTTGTGGATCCTTGAGCAAGATACCATTTTTTTCAATCACTAAATTTTCAATTTGATTGTCTGAATCTCTATGTAAAGTTTTTACGATGTTCCATGTTGTCTTTATTTTATTCTCAGAGTTTAGAATTAGAGATCTATTATGTGATTTTTTGGCAAGAGTCATTACTTCTTTCAGAATGGATTCATATTTTTGTATATAATTAAGCGATTTTTCATCTAAACCAGCTGATTTCAGTTTGTTTAATGCTTCCATTTTTTTTTTAGAAATTTTTATTCCTTTTGTCATCCAATTTCTTATTTTTTTGTTGTTGATTTTATCTTGAAATACCTTTTTCTTTGGTATTGATTTGTCTAAGCATGATTTCAATAAATTTAAAAAAACATTGAATTTTTCGTTTGTACATTCTACTTCGTATATTTTATTCCAATTAATTTCACTTATGTTTTCCTTAAGCCTATTTAGCGATGCTACGTTTATTAATCGTCTAACTTCATACACTTTTTGTTTATTATGCGATTTAGACTTCTTGAATTTTGCTGTGAGGATTTGCCCATAATGGTCACTTAGCCCTGATCTATTTAACTGTACGGTATACTCATTTTCATGTAAATTGGTATAAATATGGTCTATACTTGTGGATGAATTTTTTGTCACCCTAGTTGGATCAGTTTTGACTAATGTCAGTTTATGTCTAACTAATATGTCTAACAATAGCTTTTTAATGTTACTCTCTCTCGTTAAGTCAATGTTCATATCCCCTGCTACAATAATACTGTTCTTTTTATTTATGATATCTAAACAATTTTCCAAATTATCCAGGAATACTTTTTTGTTACCACTTGGTGGACTGTACACCCCTAATACAGACAGGTTTTTATTTTTTAACTTAATCTCTAACATTGCCATCTCACAGCATAACTCTATACAAAAATTCTTGCAGTCATTTACAATAAATTTAGCCTCATTTTTAACATAAATTGCAACCCCCCCACTGTTATGAAAGTTTCTACAGTAACTTGCTGCTAACTTATAGCCACTGTACTTATTTACTTCCATTTCATCAGCTTTTAAACCATGTTCTGTGAGTATGGCTATATTTGGTTTGATGTCTAACAAATTACTTTCTAGAGCTACTCTTTTGTTTGAGATATATTGCACATTTTGATTATAAATGATGAAGTTGTCTTCGTTGTTGTTGAATGTGCCTGAAACATAACTATTGTTTGAATCATTGATATTGTCTTGGTTTGAGTTAAGCTCAACAATTTTGTTTTCATAATCATTTGAAACTATATAGTTAGACCTACTAGCAATACTATTTTCTCGACTTTTTGTAACAAACTCATCTGCTGTTCTACTATTTAGTTTCCCTTCAGTAAACATAAGTTCACAACATTATCTATAATCTTACTTAAATTGTATGACCCTTTCCTATTCAGATGCACACCGTCTCTACCGATGCTATCGGAGAGCAATTTCTTATTTACATCTACATAAATACAATTCAATGAGTTACATGCCCATCTGATACTCTCATTTACACTATTTATAAAATTCAAGTTCACGTCTCGTCTTCTGACGATTCCGTTTACTATTACAAGAGAACTAGAGAAACTTTTTTTGACACTTCTGATTGCACCATAAACGTCACCCATTACCTCGTCAGGTGAATAGGCACTTTTTAGATTGTTAGATCCCACGTGCATCACAATAACTTTAGGGGAACCCTTAATGTCATCTTTTTTTCTTGAGACGAGGTTGTCTAATTGCTCAGCCCTAATGCCCCTATAAGACTTTACCTGAGCTGAGTTTCGGTTTAGTTTTACATGTTTTACAATCGAGTCACCAATTATTGCGACTTCATAATTATCGCCCATTTCCGTTGGAGAATCCACATGCACCACTGCCTTACTAGAATCCACCTTCAAGACTGGATCTTGGCTGGGCCATTTGAACTTATCAAAGTCACAACTGTGCTTTACCGGCACTGAAACTGAGCTTATGTTGAGGTTAAGATCGTTCACTTTAAGTACAGAATCACCATTCACAACTGCATTTCTTGATTCTTTCTTCATGACTGTTTGTGGGTTGCTCCAATTGAACTTGTCTAAAACACTCGTAGGCTTTACCTGCCCCGATGCCTGGCCTCTTCTCCATTTGTACTTGTCAGCAACACTCCTTGTATTACCCTGCCCTGATGCTGGGCCTAAGTTACAGTTTTGATCATTTGACATTCCTGAATAGGTTCCTACGATGTCTGGATATGAGGATGAGGATTTGCTGTGTCGGAATGTATTTGCGACTATTTTACATTGTTCTATTTCCACAGGAGCAGCTAAAACTTCAAATCTGTTGCTGGTCACTACACCTAACGATTCCGACCTTGAGTTGGAGGTTATGTTGCTCGCTTTAGATTTACTAACGCTCAAGTATTGAAAGTGAGATTTAAGATCATCATTATCCTTTTTTAGCATTCTTATTTCTTCTTGAGCACTCTTCAGATCCTTGTTTAATAGATTTATGATCACTTGAAGCGACGCAATAGTTTCCCGCGCGGCTCTATCATTCTCTAACGGTTTCGGGTTTGTGCTAAGCCCTTCTGGAATGATTTTTTCAGCGTCTGAGCTGCATATTGCTTCACATCCATTTGTATGGCGAGCCTTCTCATTGAACAACACAATACCACTTTCATTTGTGGTAAGTTCCACATTTTTTCCTTTATTTTCACATACTTTATGGAGCTCACCTCGAGACACCACCACCTTGCACGACGCCGCCATATTTCAGTCAATTTAAATTTAAATTTAAGTATGTCTCTGTTAACTTTGTTTTCCTGTATTGAGTTCAGTAAGCTCTCTATATTTTTCAAAAAAATATTTTTGTTGCCTCCTGATGGTCTATTGTTTCACAAGATGTTTTCATCCCTTTTGTGAGCCATTCTTCCTGCACCTTTTTAGATTTACCCTTATTTATTACAACTTTTCTTATTGGCATAGCGGTTTCTAGTCCAAGCTTCATTATTTTATTAAATTTGTCGTATTTTTATTTAAATCACATGTTTCATATATTATTTTCCAATCCACTTGTTGATATTTTCCAATCCACTTGTTTTAAAAACTCTTTCAGTTTACTTAAACCTTCTTCGTTTGTTTGCCTTTTATATACAATAATTATCGAATTTAGCTTTCCCTTGTATGCAGTAGGACTGATAATTTTCATAATTTGACCATGGTGATCCCCTATTCCTGTTTTATCGATTGATGTTGACCATAATGTTTCTGATATGTCTGTACAAATATTATCTATACAAGTTCTAGATTGCTTCGTGACTCTAGTGGGTTCTTTTATAGTTATCAACATATTTTGTCTATCCAGAATGTCTATAAATGATAACTTTAACTCACTATTTTTCAGTATATCTATGTTAAAATCTCCAACTAAAATTTTTACTTTGTTTTCCTGTATTGAGTTCAGTAAGCTCTCTATATTTTTCAAAAAAATATTTTTGTTGCCTCCTGATGGTCTATAAACTCCAATTAAAATTACATTATTTTCTTTCTCCTTTATCTCTATTGCGGCAAATTCACAGGTCATTTCATTTGAAAAAGGTTTGCAGTTTATTTCTTTAAATTTCATATTGTCTTCTACATAAATGGCAACCCCACTGCTCTTAAGATCCTGTCTACAGAAATATGTTCCAAGTTTTATGTAATGTTTTACAGTTAATTCTTCTGCTTTTAGGTCATGTTCTGTGAATATCATAGTATTTGGCTTTGTGTCATTTATAATTAGGTCTATAGCTGTTTTTTGTTTGTTTGCAATATGCTGAACATTTTAATGAAATATTTTTTAGTGCCCCTATCCCTACTAGTGTCAGTTTTTCTTCCCTTATTTGTTATGTTTTTTATTTCACTTGAATTTGTTACCTCTTTCCCTACTGCTTCGCCTGTTTTACTATTATTTTCATTACTATTTGTTTTATTGGTTTTTTGTTTTGTTTTACATCCCTTTGTATGGTCTACATCCCCAAGATCTTTTTTTAGTTTTCCTGATTCATGCAAATATTTACCACATTTTCAATTATCTTACCTAGCACAAACAAACCTTTTCTGTTCAGATGGAGCTCATCTTTACCTAGACAGGTGTCATCAAGGTATTTATTTACATCTACATACACCGCATGCAGCGCAACACATGCCCACCTAATTCCTTCATTTATTTCTTTTATGAACCTGTGTTCTGTATCTCTCCTTCTGACTATGCTATTTACTGCTATGTTTGCCTTAGGGAAACACTTTTTTGCACATCTAATTACTTCATACACCTCTCCCATGACATCATCTGGTCCCTTCCATTTGTTTATGTCATTTGTACCCACATGAATTACAACAGTTTTTATGGAATGTTTCTTATTGTCCCTTTGCATTACATTTGGTAAATATTCAGCCTTTATGCCTCGCAGCACCTTCACTTCCACATCAGTTCTATTAAACATTATATTCTTTATCAGGGAATCACCATACAGCAATACCGCATCCTTTTCTTTCTTCTGTGTTTCCCTAGTTTTAGCTACTGCCTCTTCTTCCTTCTTGATATTCTTATCAATTTCGTTTACTTTGTTGTCACCAAGAAAGTTCCTATTTATCATTTCAGCGAGCCCCCTCCCATGACTATCCCCTAAAATTAGAACTTTACCTGGAAGAGGCTTATTATTCATAGACCTAGGCCTATTAATTTTAAGTGATGGAGATTTTTTAGTTTTCCACTGATATTGAGGTTATGAGGCACTGTGGCATTTGAAATTGATGGCTCAGCAGAGCGTCTGTTCTTAGCCATCCACCATGTGTTTTGGAGGTTATGGTTTGAGTGTGTTGCACTTTTCCTTTCTTGATCTTCACTTGCTTGCTCTTGCTCTTTGTTTGTCAGGTGTAGTATGCTGAATCTGTTACTAACTGGCAGTGCAGGAAAGTGATGTAGGCTGTTTTTGAGCATTTCACGTCCATCTTGTCTTACTGGCTTTTGCCTTATTTCAACAATTTCGTTTTGAGCGAGTATCTTGTTTTGCTGCTTCAGCTCTGCAATTTCTACATTTAGTTTTCTGTTTTCTTCTGAGGAATGTGCTAGGTCTTGTTTAGCTTTTCAATCACTATTTGAAGTGATGCGACTCTTTCTTGTAGCATTCTTGTTTCATTGTCGAAGTTTATTAGGGCCTTTTTCGTGTGACTCTGCTTCTCCTCTCCTATGCCTTTGTTCACTTTTCCATCATTTGTGATACTGTTTATGGTGATGCATTCACTTTTGCCTAATACCCCATTTTTTTTTTGTTCTCTGGCTCTTTCTTTTCGGACTCCTTTACATCTTCCTTTAGTCCGTCCACCATCTTCGACTTATTCTTCTTGGTTGCTTCTTTATGCCATTCAGATTTCATATGATTTTGACAAAAACTATGCATATCCTTGTACTTTGTGAATGATGTAACTATAAACTCACCTTGCATGCCCCCGTCGAACCGTGGGTCTGAAAAGTAAACAATGATGACACAAAGCACCTTTCACTTCCTTTGAGTAGGGGAGACCGAGGATACTTGGACACATTTTTCAATTATATTTTTTTTTAATTGTTTGGGATGGACATTTTTACTTACTGATAGCATACACATTAAGCTTGTATATTTGTCTATTATTTACAAAAAATTAACATAAGTATAAAGCATGTTAATAAGGGTTAAATATTTGTTTGAAAACAATGCTGCGAAATGTCCAAGTATACAGTGAAGTATATAAGTGAAGAGGATACTTGACCACTGGTAAGGTAAATGGAATGACCAGTCCAGCTTTTGGCAATAAACAGTTTATTACTATGGGAGATGTGTAAACAGTGCCAGCCCCTAATCAAATACAATTTAAAAATAATTAATAATGTGCACAATCATCAAATTAAAGGAAAATAGAGGTTAGTTTAATACCGTTAATAAAGAATGCTTGATATAATAAAACACAGCTGTAATATTATATAAATGGCATAGTGAAATCTAGGCTACATTTTACAGTATTACAGAGATTCATTTTTATGTTGGCAGTGCTCTTATAATATTTGTACGTCTACCGTGCACTTCCAAACATAGCGTACAATCTTACCTTATAGAAGATCCAGGAACTGCACTTCCTCTGCTAACAGGCATGTTCCCAATCACAAAAATAATACCTATTATTATTGACCAATTCATCAGAAGAATTTTCACTTTCATCACTTTCCGACACAATTATATTTGATGTAAGCCTACATCTTTCAATTTCATCTTCCAATTCACTGTCAGATGCTATAACAGAATCATCTGATTCAATTCCATAAATTGGACGAGCAATAATTACATCTTCCTTTTTCTTCTTACCATAAAAGCGACTACAAGGTATTTCCATAACCTCACTTCTTGTCTTACTTGAAGATGCCATTGTGGTTCACTGTTACCTAGAAGTAACATATAATATTTAGTTTCAAAATCGCACTATTATGTGCATTTTTTAATATTTAATATGTTAAATTAAATATTTGACTCTTTATCTGAGCTTACAAATTATTCATTTCACTTTCACTTCACAAATACTTACTTGAAAAGAGTAAAATGAACCATGTGCAGCCTCATACAAGCCAAGCCATGTTCCTAGGAGTCCATATCCCATCAAACATTAAGTGGAATATTCATATAGATCATGTATGCAAAAATGTGGCTAAAGGTATCTTCATGTTAAGGAGATTAAAGCATAATGTTAATGAAGATACACTAAAAACAGTGTACTTCGCTCATGTGCACAGCCATTTAACATATGGCATCACAGTCTGGGGGAATGACTGCAATGTCACAAAGTTGCTGATCTTACAAAAAAGGGCCATTCGAGTAATTTGCAATGTAAACAGCAGGACACACTGCAAGCCTCTATTTTGAAAATTATGCATACTAACCGTAGTTTCCCAATACATAATGAAGTGCTTGCTGTACGTAAGAAACAATATAACCGACTTCCCTACAAACAGCTCTGTTCATGACTACACAACAAGATGCAAGCAAGACCTCAGAATTAGCCAATGCAACTATAGCACCACCCTCAACAGCTTCAATGAAATGGGCAAAAAGTTCTACAACACACTGCCTGTACACGTGAGAAAACTCAAAATACTTCATTTCAAGCGAGAAGTCAAAAGAATACTAATAGAAATAAGTGCATACAGAGTAGAAGAATATTTCGAAGTGTTAAATAGAAGCTAGATCAAAGTCAAACTTGATGTACTTGTATTGTTTGTAATCTTACTCTTCAATTACTTTGTATTATGTGCCATACATTTGTAATGTCTAAGGCTAATAAATTACTCATTACTCATTACTCATTAAATTCCATCTTAGTCTTTGTATTTCAACTTTCTTTTCGTTCACAATAAATGAATCAACCTTTACAAGTAAATCGTCTGAAAAATGGACGTGACAAACATAAGATTTGTCAAATTATATGAGATTGACTTAAACACACTTTATTAACTTCACTTACCAATTTATATGGTAGAACGCGTTTCACAGGCCACCGCCTGCATTTTTAACTACATGTCAACTGCCAGATCTTCGATGTTTGAAGGTTCTTCCTGTTCCCCTGGTGTTGTTTTGACGTACTTTGATATCAGGTTGTCTTCCTTTGGAATGTCAAAGTTCATGAGTCTGCTCTCGAATTTCTTCATGTATATCTTTTCCCAAATATAAAGTTCTGCGGGTGATCTTACTGATTTTAATAATTGTGCATCCTCAGTAATTTTTTGGTTTTCCTCCCAATGATGTGCTGCTATCGCTGATTTTTCTACCTGTTGTAATCTAATATTTCTGAAATGTTCCTTTACCCTGATCTCCATGTTCCTCCTCGTCTGTCCTATGTATACTTTATTGCATTCTGTACAGTCAATTTTGTATATTCCGGGTCTTTTATTCTGAGGTGTATAATTGTTCTGCTTCCTATTTTATGATGTTCTTTATGCTATATTTATTGTAATTAGCCAATGTAATACCATACCCATTGAAAATCTTCTGGAATTTAGGGTTGACCTCTGGATGGTAATTGAATTTTCTATATTTCACTTCGCCCTTTTGGTTCCCTAATGTAGTTTTTTCCTTTTATCTGTTTTTGTTTTTGGTATTTACTGATTATTTTATCTACCGTGTTTTTGCTGTATCCATTCTTCCTGGCTGTGGTTACAATGTGATTGTATTCCTTTTCATATTCCTCCTTCTTAAGTGGTATCTGTATTAATCTGTAAGCTAAACTATTGAGTATCGCATGTTTGTGTGGCTTGGGGTTTTATCCGTCTGCTTTGATGTAATTATCAGTGTGTGTGTCTTTTCTAAAGATCCCAAATTCAATCCTGTTCCCCGTCCTTATGAGTTTAAGTTCCAAAAAGTTGAGTATATTCCTGTTTTCAATTTCCAAGGTGAATTGGATATCTGGTTCCTGTATGTTCAGTAGCTTCAATGAGTCGGGTATAAGTTTTTCTTGGACCACCGCGAATACGTCATCCACATATCTCATCCATATTTTGAACATGTATGGGAATGCCTCATTCACATGTGTTTCAAAATGTCCCATGAAGATGTTCGCTAGGAATGGCGATAATGGGCTTCCCATAGCTATCCCTGATGTTTGCTGGAAGAATCTATCATTGAACACGAAATATGTTTGGTCTATGCACTGTTTCGTTAGTTGTATGTATTCCTCAGTGGTTTCTCCATCCAGTCCCTTGGACCTCAGCCAATCTTTCAAATAAATTAATAGTTTCTCTTTAGGTATACTTGTGAACAAGGCTTTAACGTCAAAGGATACCAACCTGTCATTATGTTCTAATTCAAAGTGTTCCAATTTTTCAATGAGATCCAATGAATTCTTGACACTGTGGCTGTTAACTGGTCCTAACTCTTGAAATTTCTTATTTAACCTTTTTACCAATTGGTACGTGGGGGTGTTGATATTATTGATTATGGGTCTCATTGAGTTACCTGGCTTATGTATCTTTGGTAGGCCTTCGATTCTGCCTAGGTTAGGGTTGGGCGTTTTCAAGTTCTTCTTTTCTTTATTTGATATTTGAAATATTGATTCACTTCACTGTGTAAGTTCCAACATTATTCGTAATAAGATTTGTGATTAAGAGACCTATCCTTTCTGGGGATTGCCCTCATCCATTTTGTAAATAGTTCTTCCTTCTTCGGGGCCTGAAGAAATGTACATTTTTGTATGAATCTTTGCCGTATCCGTTTCTACATCCTGGCACAAAACAGGACGGCATTTTAACTGATTTTGATTGCACACCAGTTATTATATCCGTAATAATTAATAAATAATACCTACATTCAAAGATCAAGACTACTCACATTGTAACAAACCCAATTCACAATTAAAAACACTGCAGAAAAAAGCTTTTCACGTTTTACTGATACGTAACCAGACTGAACTCACAACAAAAGCGATCGTCACGCCAAGGTTTCCTTATTTTCCTGCAGTACCATTCACGGCAGAACCTTTAACACTGACCGTGGCACAAGTGATCCCACTTTCTCCTTTCCAAGCGCTATGCTATTACTATATCTTCTTGTGTTAGCTGGTTAATTTCTTTCTTAACCAAGTTAGTTATTACATCCAGTCCTATATTCAGGGTAATATAACCTATTACCTCGTAAGCACTACCTAGATAGTTTGACAGTTGATCAGCCCAGCCTCTAACATGGCTGCCCCCTATTATGATAGCCTTATGTTTCTTTATATGACACTTCACACTTGCGCTAATTCTATTCCTTCATAAACTGATTGTACTGGCTATCCGGGTTGGGCTGTGTCGTTTTTAGTGTCTAATGTTTCGGACATCCTATCGTGTCCTTCGGAGAAAGATTCGTATTAAAAAGAAGTGCCTGTGAAGAATAAACAGTTGGCAGTTGTCATGACGTCAGTGGGTGCATTCTTTAAAGTTTTAATTGTTTCCCGCCAGATGTCACTGATCTTGTACCCATCTTCCCTGTTTATGTTATGGGGATGTTTAATAATTTCTATGGCTTCTGTAACAAGTCTAGGGAATCTTCTGTTTTCATGTTTTAGTGGAATTATACCATCTAAAAGTATTTTGTGGCCAGTTTCGTCTGAATGAGATGCTATGGCGGAGTAGCCAGTGTTGTTTTGTTTCTGGTGTCTGATATGTTCTTTTCTTCTGGCATCCAGAGAGCGTCCCATTTATCCTATGTATACTTCTCCACACATACATGGAATTGAGTAGAGCCCTGCTTTATGTAAAATGTTGATTTCGTCTTTCTTCTTAAAAAGCCTTCCAATTTGTTAACAGGAGTAAAGATTGTTTCAATGTCATGTTTCTTTAAAATTTTTCGAATCTGGTCCGTGACCAGCGATGTAGGGAAGATAGGCGATGTAGGGAAGACTTGGGTGGCAGCTTTTCAGTAGGATCTCTTAGGCCTATTTGGTTTCCAGATAGTCCGTTTTCCACTTTCTTGAGACATCTTCATATTTCACGCGATGGATGACCATTACACCGAAAGGTATATGATAAAGACTTGAGTTCCTGTCGAAAGTTTTCACCGTCACAAATTTCAACAGCCCTTGAGGTTGGGGTGTTTATAATCCCTCTCTTCACTGAAGGAGGGTGGCGTGAAGACCAGTTTAGATATCTGTGTGTGTTTGTTATCAGTAACCCTTGCTCAGCTGATGTTATTTTTCCTACTGGCTTTTTCCCTCTCTCCGCCAATATCTTGCCTGGTGCACGGACCATTGTAAGGGCAGTTTCGTCACAATTATAAATAGATTGTGGCTCAAATTTGTCCTTTTCCACTACAGCTTCATGATGGTTGAAAAATGTCCCCACTGTATGTCTGTTAAATGCAGTGGCACGTCCTAAGCTTGTAGCCTCTGGGGTTCTTAATGACAGAACTCTATGATGCTTCATAAATCCCCTAAGCCATGCCAACACAGCGACCATCTCCTTCTCTCATGTTTCAGGCAGCTTTGCAGTAGTCATATGCTAACTTACTGATACACTTGGTAGTTAGGCCAACAAGCATCATCGATGCCGTTTTGGTGTATTCAACTAGTTCTTTTTCTTGTTCCTCTGACATTACCAGATTTTTTTTTGTAGTTGGGAGTAAATGAACAGTTAGGCTTCTCCTCAGACCTGGATGCCTTCTGGATTACTATATCTATCTTATTCTACATAAAATTTCATTTAAGTGGCTTGGTATAATAATAATCTAGGTTGATTTATAATTGCAAGAGAAAGAATAACTTACCTCTTAAAATATTACTTTTGCAGGTTAAAAACACATGAGCTGCAACATACACTTCACTTCACTTCAGTTATTTTATGACGTCACACAATAGCAAGTAGCAAAGTCTGTGTATATAGAATCAGGAGGATTCACAATATCAGATCTTCATTTTGCATTTTATTAGAAATCTCTTTAATAACTTTGCTGCTATAGCCGGTTGGGAATTAAGTAAACTATCCAAAGACCATGGGCTGTATCCATAGTGGGCACATACCAAGTCATAAAAATTATTGTCCCTTGTATTGTATACCGGACATGAAAAAAGGATATGCTGTACAGTACCGGTACCAGTAGCACCACAACTGCTTAGAGGGTGATCTGCCTGTCTAATCCTAAATAAGTAAGATGGGGCTAGAGCAGTCTGCAGTTTAATTTTGTAGAATGTTGATATTTCCACTCTGGATGCAGGATTCACTAGGAATCATGGTTTAATGTGCATAGACTTTTCCGTTCGTAGGCAGTGTAATCTGTGTGTGATATAATCAGAAAGGGTAGTACCTCCCAGAATTGGACCTGGTTGATTTGCCGCTTGTTTTGCATAACAATCAGCAAGGTCATTCCCCTGTATATTGGAATGACCAGGAATCGATATGAATTTCAGATGGTTATTACTTAATATTTGTTGGGATAGCTGTTTGATGTCAAGTATTAACCACGGAATGTCAACTGAACAGTCTGTGTTCCCTAATTTTTGTAGAGTACTCCGAGCGTCGGAGAAAACATATGAAACATCTGCTACTATTTTGCACACTGAGTAGAGCCTGGTGTATTGCTGTCAATTTCGCCGTAAATATACTACTCCTATCGGTGAGTGTAAACTTGTGCCATTCGTGAGTCGTACCTGTATCATTATAAAATGCTGCACCTGTTCCATTCAATGTTTTCGATCCATTGGTGAAGAAAATAATCAGTGTGTTTGAGGAAAAAGGCAAAATATATTCCAGGAAGCTTGTGGCAGGATACAGGTCCTGTTTGGAAAAGGTGATAAATCCATAGAGGGAGATATGGTAATGGCATTGTACGTAAAGTCATATAAAGGAAAATGTGTCTGCAATTGAAGATCCCTCACATTGGAGAAGGAATGGAAAACTTCGTATATAGGCGGCAATAGAAAGCAGAGTCTTCGAATATTGCCTGTTTGATGTAATTCCAATAAATAACGGATTTTAATATATAACAGGTGGGTCGTGTTGTGAAAAAAGAATTTAATCCATTTAATAGAGGATAAAGTAGCATGATCAAGGTGGGTAGGCCATTGTAATTCTTGAAATACGACGTCTGTATTAGGTTTATCGTCTGTACCCAGTATTCTTTTTCCGACATCATACTGAGAGCTTTCGCTTCCAACGCGACTGAGGTAGCCCCAAAATGGAGTTACCGTATTCTCTTACAGACCGCACATAATTGTTGTACAGTACATACAAGGCTTTGGGGTGGTTTCCTCAGTACCTCCTTGTGATGTGTCGAAAAAGTTTTCCTCGATTTTGAAAGTGATTAAAAACTTGACAATAATGAGCGTTTCCCAAAAGTTTGTAATCTAAGTGTAGCCTGAGGTATTTGATAGAGGGTGAATACTGTATGAGAGTCCGAGTTATGAGTATGGGAGGCCTATTTGCTACCGGAGTTATATTCCTCATAAAAATGGTACATGCGCATTTATCCCCATTGATAGCCAGGCCTAGGTTGTCGATTGCCGAGACCAATGCCTGTAAATCCTGTTGAAAATGAAGGAGATATGTTCCTAGCGGTCCTTCTGATTTTGGAAATCTGCAGTACAATATATCATCTGTGAATCCCAGTATTTTACCCCTCGTGAAAGGAATTCGATAGAAATTGGAGGTATAAATATTGAAAAGTGTCGGGCTGAGAGAGGAACCCTGAGGTAGACCTCTAGACGTGATCCGAGAACTATCATTACAAAAGTTACCCGGGAGTGTAAGCAAACGATTAGACATGAGCTGGAAAATGGTGTGTATGTAAAGAGTAGAGACATTGAATTGACGAAGCAGTGAAAATAGAATATAAAGATCCACTTTATCATAAGCTGCGCTGAGGTCTAATGTGACTGTCACGTTATCTTCACCTTTGTACCAACCAGTGTAAACATCCGTAAGCAAATACAAAATGCTAATTAGACTTTTGAATCCTTTCCTAAAACAAAATTGTTTGTGAGAGAGGAGAGAATGTTGTTCAAAATAAAATGATAACCGTTTATTAAGTATTTTGTCATACATTTTTCTTAACGTCTGACTAAGAATAATCGGTCGATAATGATCCGCATGGAGGCCGGTCTTGTTGGGCTTCAGAATGGGGTAAACTATCATCGATTGCCAGGATATGTGGAACCATATAGAATACCATTAAATCCTAGTTCTAAATGAGGAAGAATGTCCTGTTCTATATGTCCCAGCATTTCATATGTGATACGATCTGGCCCTGGTGCGAACCGGTGAGTTTGTAAGCTGTGCAATTGAGTGGCTATTTCGGTCCTTGTAATGGGAATGTGTGATAGTTCTTGCAGTGGCGTAGCAAGCTTAGGTGGTACCTGGTGCGGAAAATTTCTTGTCACCCCCCCCCCCATTTAAATTATTAAAAGATGGAACAGTTCCAAGTGCTATTTTTTGGATAGTCAAAGGTAATCCCACGAAAGTTTAAGAGTTTATCGATAGATGCAGCTGCAACGAATTTATCTGATGTAACTCGTAAACTCAACGGATTATGCAAAATTATTAATAATTACTTTGTTATATAAAAACAAAACTGAGCTCCGAAATCATTATATACTATGAATCAACCATCCATAAAGCGATTCGAGTTACCATGTTGTAACCAGTGCTACCAATGGTGCATATGAGACACAATAGTTAACCTAATTCAGCCAAATTTGTTAGGATTAAGGAAAGACATACATATCAAGTACATTATGCTGTACATTGTACATTGTACTGTTAAACGACAATAAATTCTATTAGTATTATTATTAATCTAAAGTGCGTTAAAGACAGCCAGATATACATTGTTTTCGTGAGCGACAGACTGTGGGTGTTACCGTTAATAAAGCGAACATCTAGGCCAAAATACACTCCCGAAATTGTGCAAATTTTTATTTTTTGAATGATTTTTTTATAGTTTTATGTTGTTTTCCAAGCGAAATCTCAAATTTTGGAAATATGAATTTTGATAAAAGAACAAAATTTTGTATTTACAGTATGTCAGATACCTTTCAAGATGTGAACCGAAGATTGGAGACACGTTTTCCTTATTTTTACATAAAGAAAGTTTTCTCGAAAACGGCTCCAACGATTTTCTTTCAATTTTGCACGTGGGTTGGTTACACTAAGAGCTAAAACTTTTATTTGAAACACTTTTTCGAAATAATTCTCTGAAGGGTAGTTATAAGCCACTCACTCTGAATACGCACTCTTTGCAATACGGCATCTTGCAACGGAAAATCGTACGAAAACAAAATTTTGTATTTGGGTTAGGTACCTTTTGGGGATGTGACACGAAGATTGGCGACAACTTTCTCTTATTTTTAAGGGGAGGCCAACTTTTATTTGGGCAGAGGAAGTTATGTGAATTATACATCAATTTTTTATAGGTAAAGAAATTTCGTAAACAAGTAATGTGACTATTTTACGGAACTGTATTCTATTCTTAAATATGCGCACATCCCAGTTCAAAATCTAGATTGAAGGAGACTTCGGAGTCGATTCACATTTGAAGTTTATTTTCGTCAAAGTCATGACTGCCGCAGCGTGATATAAAATATCACCGATTGTTGAAGTCTCATTTAAATTAATAAAACTGCAGAGACAAGCATCGACAGAAATAAACACCCCTCCCCCTAACCATAATATTATTGTTCGTATCAACACAGCGGCCAATTCAGCCGCGTTTTATTACCTTTGTTGACTGAATTTAGAACTAAAAGAAGTTTCAATACGCATGTTGACTTGTAGAAAGTTGTTAAGCTTATTTAATTGTTTAAAATAATATTATTACTTTCTTTAAAATCCCTTGAGCGATTTTTTACTTACAAAGACACATTTTTATTTTGTCACCTGGGTGATGGCACCCGGGGCGGCCCGCACCCCCCGCACCCCCCTTCCTACGCCACTGAGTTCTTGTGTTTCTGGGTCGGGGACGACATGATGTAAAAGTTCTCTTGTAAAGTACGATCAAAGAGTATAGGAGTGGTGTTGTAGTACCTCCTCCCCGTAAACCATTTGACCTGACGCCAAATATGTTGTGGAGTTGTAGAATATGTAATTTGGGAGCAGAATTGTTGCCATGCCTCCCTTTTAGCAACCTTGATCATACGTTTGACCTTGACTTGTTACTGGCAAACTCGGAAATAAGCATGTGGTGTAAGCAGACGTCTGGCCTGACTTAAATATAATGACCGTTTCGCAATCTCATGGCTGATCTCTATATTCCACCAAGGAAGTTTAGACCTAGACGTCGGCGTATCCTTAACGGCTGAGGAGGGGAGGAGGGGGCACAGCTGGGTAGCTAACGGAAAAGAAAGCGATATATTTAATAGACGTTAACATATACTTTAAGGGAAATTATTTTGAATCATTGTGACATGTATTGTGTATCCTATTTGCTAATATGAAATTCCTCACTAGTACACAAATATGATTTTTTAAAATAAAACTTTAATGTTACAAAATTTGGTCTTGCCCCCATGGGTGGGAGCATATCCAGGTATAATAGGGGGTGGGGGCATATCCGGGTATAATAGGGGGGTAGGGACATATCCGGGTATAATAGGGGGCACACTCGGGTACAACAGTTTTTGTGGATTTAGCACTTGTCGCAATCAAAATATTTCAAAGCTTTCTGAGGCCAACCTGTACAAAGTTCATGGGCCCATTTTCTACACTTCACACTGAACCCAATCATCGTTTCTTTTGGTTTCACTGTATTTTTCTTTACAGTAAGAGCATTGACTATCGCCGTTTCGTCATGCTACAGTATAACCATGAACACCTAACCTCATCACTAGAGACCGGATTTTAAAGGGAAAATTTTCACCCAAAAAAGGACAAAAAAAAGGGAAAATTATTGCCAAAAAAAAGGTTGGAAAAAAGGGATATAAAAGTATAAGAGAGTGTAAAATTCAACAGAGAGATACATTTTTTTATGTTTTACTTTACTTCATTAGAAAAGAGTTGAACTTGATAACGTTTAATATTTCCACATTCTTGAATGTCAGATTCTGTCTCTTTGAGTGTAAAATATCTTTGTACAAAGAAAATGACCTCTCAACGTCAACGGAAACCAATGGTGAATACTTTGTTCGAACACAAAATTCACTAGTTAGTGGACTTTACAAGTTTTTCAATGTCTGAATTTTTACACAAACTCTGCTTGAGCTTCTCTTTGGGAAACCCCTTGAGCATGTTGAAGACTTCTTCTACCACTCCCCACTGTGACTCCATAGATAAACACTCCAGTCGCGTGATAGCCCCTGGTAGAAATCTGAACGTACAAGTGGCATACAGTTCAGTCTCCAAATTCGGGTTTCTAAGTAAAGCCTTTGCTTGTTCTACAGCTGCTGATTCTGTATCATCTAATGACTGAAGAAATTCCTTGATCTTGTTGAAATTCTCACAGAGGAAAATAGCACATGAAATCCATGTTCCCCACCTTGTTATAACGGGAAACTTAGGCAATGGCAAGCCTGTGATTTCCCTGTAACGCTCTGTTCTGCTGGGAGCCTTAATCAGAGTTTTCTTCAGTTCAGAGATGAAGGCATTTGCTGTGGAGATTGGAATACATGGGTTTTAACTGTGCAAATGCTGAAACCATGTATGCTGCCTGGTACGTGACAATTTGCCATATTTTGTTGTACTGTATTCCTGAGGGCCAGAGTCTACAGCAACAGTCATTAAAACTCCACATGATGTTTGAAGAGTTAACTTTTTCCAATTCATACATCCCAAACAGCATTGGTTTAGATGGTTCTCCTGTCAAAGGTATCACAAGTATATTAAGAACAGCTCTTGAAAGAGAATCAGTTGTTTCATCTAAAATAAAACAAACAGGATGGTCTCCAACAACCTCTTTAACTTGTTTTATATTGGCTTCTTATATTGGCTGCAAGTAATTCTTTCGAATTGCTTTCATCTGGAACAGATCTTTGAGTGTACTTTTCTAAGAAACTCTTCATTGCAGGTATATTAACTTTATGGAGAGGAATTCCACATTGTACAAAGGTAGCTGTGATGTCTGTGAAAAAAGCATTCTGTTCCTTGCTTTTTGCTTCAGCTTTCTGGAATGATTCCTGAATGAATGACTGCTTCGTAGCTTTCCCACGTATCTCTCGGTTTTTCTGGTGCTTAACATATTTAAGATGTTGCATTATTCTGTATATGCTTCTCATCTACTTTAATGTTGACATCACACAATGAACATCGAATGATTGTACCATCTGTTTGAATGAAATCATTTTTGAACATTGTAACCACATTCTGTAGCTTGCTGCTGCTGATATAGCTCTTTGCCATTTTACTAAAACTTGTCACATTCACTGTTAAAACTTACTAATACACTGTATACTGTCACAAAGCAAAGTTAAAACAGAACTACATTTTACACAACGAAATGATGTACTAGAAGGAGGAGGGGTTCAATAATACCCAAGAAAGAGGGAAGAGAAAGTTTCACACTGACAATGCGCCCATTTAGGATCAGAGAGACGTAACTACAAAAACAGTGTTTTGAGATAAATCGATTTAAAGGTTTTGACGTAATAACTCGATACTTTCTAATATTTTTTTGCGAAATATTTTGCTGTACATACGAAGTATATTTCATTTATTGTTGTTTCCTATTAGACGTTACATATTCTAATCACTTAGGAGGTGATAATAGTATATTTTATGTAATTATGCATGTAGTTACGTTTGTCTGATTCTTAACTTGGTGGCTATTGCTATGTAACGTATAACTGTCTTGCAGTAATAATAATAATAATAATAATAATATATTTTATTGTCTTTAAGCAATACAAAATTGCAATCGACATTGTCACTAAAAAGAATTGTTTAAAAACTGATACATTTAAAAGAAAAATATTCGTTTATGTCATAAAATGGATTTTGAACAAGCCATTTGTGTAAACGTTTTTTGAACAGCCCATAAGTTAATTGTTTACTGGCTTCACTTAAATTGTTATGCAACTTTACACTTAGTACAGCATAGCTGTTTTGACTTTTGGTCAACCTATTGTATGGGATGTCCAGCAAATTACGGTTTCTTGTATTATAGTTATGAGTATGAGATCTATATATTGCAGAATCAGAAATAGAGATCTTATGAGCATAGGATAGGCACAAATATATACAGTAGAACCCCGATAATTCGAGCTAATTGGGGCTGAGGCTACCTCGAATTACAAAAAAACTCGGATTATACGGAAACATCACTAAATCAATGGGTAAACCATAAATAAAAGTTTAATGAGCACAATAATGGTTTAAAAAATAAATAAATAAATAAACAATATAGTAGGCATACATATCTTTAATAGGCCTGTATGTATATTGGAAAACATTTCCAATTTGCTACATCGGCATCCTTTAAGGATTAAGTCTGACTCTTAATGGAGTGGAACGGGAAAGCGTCGCTACTAGGAAAACACTTTTAATTACCATTGTTGCTAAAATTACCATTGTTGCTGAGTAGGGATTACTGTAACAATACAGTATTCCTTTCTGAAAGGATGGTGTGCACTGTATGCACCGTATGATTGACATGAGGTCCCGACAATGAAAGATCGAACCTAACGGTTTCTGTCAATATGTAATAGAAATGCATTAGCAGTCTGAAGCCAAGGTTCTGTGTATTATGAACGAAAATCCAGTTTTACCTGCATTTTTGTACATGGAAAAATTGAAAGAAAGCTCAAAATGTAACACATTCGGAAGTGCGTAAAACTTACATGCGGACACGGTATAAAAACGGGATTTTACTCTAGTTTTATGAACAATTTTAATTTTCTTAAGACCACCTCGAATTACACGGAACCTCGAAATACCGGGGCTCGAATTACCGAGGCTCTACTGTATACAGATTAACAACCGTCAATATGCCACTATTCACAAACAATGGCTTGCAGTGTGCAGTTATGGAAGTCTTATTTATTATGCGCAGAGCTTTCTTCTGCATTAGAAGTACCTTATTTATGTGGCTGCTATTACCCCACATGATCAATCCATAATTTAACACTGACTGAAAAAAAGCAAAGTACGCCACTTTTACGTAATTACCGGGTACAATGCCAATAAGAGATCTAAGCAAGAAGATTACCCTTGATAGTTTTACGCAAACAAGTTCAATGTGGGCTGACCATGTGAGGGAGCTGTCTATACTTAAGCCCAAAATCTTAATTGTACTTTTACTTATCTGACAAGACTTCTGTGTTAGTAAACTACAGTAGAGTGTTTGTGTTTTGTCCATATTTAGTAATAAGCTATTTGCATGAAACCACATGGTTGCTTTATCGATTGTTTGTTCGGCCATATGCTGCATACTGTTATAATCGGCATGGGTACTAAGAAAAGTGGTGTCGTCTGCAAACATTATAGTGGTTGAATCTAAGTTACTTGGGAGGTCATTTATCACCACTATAAAAAGAAGAGGCCCCAAGACAGACCCTTGTGGAACTCCTGACATAACCTCAGAAACATTTGAAGTACACCCATTTATTTCCACATATTGGTATCTTCCTGTTAGGTATGATTTGAAAAATCCAAGTTGATCACCAGCAATCCCATAGTATTCTAATTTACTCAATAACATGGCATGATCGATGCAATCGAAAGCTTTGCTAAGATCACAAGCTGTGACCCTAGCAGTACTTCCGCTCTCATATGCCGAGAGAATCTCTGAGATCAAAAGCATTAGGGCATTGGTGGTAGATTGGGTCTTACGAAACCCAAACTGAAATGGAGAAAATATTTTATGTATTTCCCAAAATTTGTTTATTTGCTCTTTAACGATCGCTTCAATAATCTTGCCTATTATGGGAACTAATGAGATTGGCCGGTAATTCCTTAACTGAGTCCTATCTCCCTTCTTGAACACCGGGATCACTCTTGAGATTTTTTGTGATCTGGGGAAGATGCCGCCCGTGAGACACATATTTATGCAGATAACCAGGGGTAATACTATAGCAGTGATTACGTGCTTTATTACATTTATAGAGAGACCATATGTATCCTTACTTCCTGATGCCTTCATATTCATTACAACACTGAACACACTTTCACAGGTAACTTGACTCCACTTAAAGTTGGAACTGGGCTTTTCCACATGTTTTAAGAATTCCGCGGAGGATACTGGGGACGATGGTATATTCTTTTTCACGTCTGCTACGGAATCCATAAAAAAATTGTTTAAATCATCTGGAGTGATGGTAGCCTCAACCTCTTGTTTTTTACGGGCAGACACTTTCCTTATCAAGGTCCATGCTGCTTGGCATTTGTTGTTAGATTCTTCTATGAACCTGGCATTAGCCAGTTGTTTTACTGCATTAACTTCATGCTTATATTGATCTCTAGTGTATTTGTAAGCTTTATAAGAAGCTAGAGTCCTGGTATTTTGGAATATTGTATAATATACCATAACAGTATTTTTCATTTGTTTCAATTTGGGCGTATACCAGCTTACACCAGTTTTGGTTGCTCTTGACGCCTTCTTAGAAGTTCTTTGAGTTTTAACCGGACAAGCCAAATTAAAGAGCTCTATAAACTTAGTGAAAAACAGTTCGAATACTTCCTCCGCATTGCCTACATTTTGGTTTTGTAGATTCTCCCAATCCACCTTGCTTAGCAAAACCCAAAATATATTCAGGCTACCTGGAGAAAGATTTCTATATAGCGAACTTGTCAATGGGCGAGAATCAGATTCTGATGCGAAACACACGGTTAATTCGAGACCACTATGGTCCGAAATATCAAGGGGCTTCACACAGGTATTACATTGTTCCAGTGGGATGTTCGTAAATATATTGTCTAAGCAAGCGTCCAAACGTGTAGGTTTGTCATTTGTATAGTTGCAATCAAACTGTCTGAGAAGGTTTAATAGCCTATTCACACTAAATTGATCGCGTAACACGTCAAACTTGGAGTTTACATCTCCGCCAATTACAATCTATGCATTCATACGACTGAGAACTATTAATAGTTTCTCAAGGTTAGCTAGAAAATTGTTTACATCACCAGCCGGTGAGTGATATACACTAACTATAATAACATTTGGGATCTCAACCCTTATTGCTACACATTCAATGTCAAGTTCGATGCAAAGCCATTTAAAATCTAATACACTGCAGCTTCCCATCCAGCGGTCGGCAACAAAAATTCCGACCCCTCCTCTTATATGTTGTTCGCGACAGTACATGGTAAGGGGAGTATAACCCTCTAATAACACAAAGTCAACTTCCACATCCCGTAACCAATGTTCACTCACACAAATCATGTCATACTTATTTATAGCACCTAAATGACTCAAAATGTTTGTCTTACTATTTAGTCCTTGAACATTTAGGTACAAGAGCTTTAAATTTGTTTGACCTCTAACACTGTTTGTTGGAACTATTAAATCTTCAGATATGTTCTTTGTTAAGCTGATACATTGAAAATTACCATGAGAAATATCTTGACCCTGTCTTGCGGCGATATTTACACAATCGGTACTGTTTTGATGTCATGTTGGTGAATGTTTTCCTTCATTTATACTTACTTCTTCAATTTGACTTGTGTATAATTTACCATAGATTTCAGAAAGAAGTACACCGGTAGGCCACACAGCCGGGTTAAATAGGCCACCAAAATGCTCCTCTTGAGTTTCAATATGAAAAGAAGCATACGAGTCAAATTTAGTCTTCATTTTATTTACCACCACTTCACAATAGCCATTTTCATTCAATAATTCTTCGATTTGCTTTGTAGTTACAGATGGTACGAATCTAGATACAAATAAAGCCCTGCATCTAGATGGTTGTACAGTTGCTTTAAGTTTAGTTTCTGTATTTACTCCGCAAACGATTTCCTTCTCTTTCCTTGTAGGCTTATTCTTGTTCAAGGATGCAACTTTGGCCCATGTATCCATCCCTTTAGTTGATCTAGAATTTACATTGTTGCTCAAATTAGATGGACCAGGCTTGGATAGAATACTTGGTTGTAGTAGGCCTACACTATCGTTCTTCTCTGGCTTCTGTATACTGTCCGTGTGGGTTATGTCATTGGGAACCATTTGGATTTTTGGGGTGCCCTGTTTCTGTTTATCCTGAAGGAGGTCTATGATGAGTTCTTGATCTTTCACTCTTTTCTCTAGCTGGTCAATCAGTTTACATGTTAGCTCAGTCTCACAGGGAAATACCGTGTAGCCCTTCTCTTCACTATTCAAGCTGGATTTTATAACTCCGGAACATAGACTATTTATATCAGATTTTCCATTTTTTGCGCACAGTAGATGTTGAAAATAGTTTCTTACCGTCTCGCTAACGTCCGTAGGAACATTCTCACTAACCAGAATCTCAATAATAATTTTCTTGCTCAGTTTGTTTAGCTCAGAAGCTAAGAGCTCACTACTTGTAACGTTGACCTCGACCATTGAAGCGAACACGTCCGAACTCCACGGCGGCTAACTACTAACTAAGTCTTAAGCATCAACAGATATTACCGCAGCTGTATTTATAACGTTTCATCAGCACAGTTACTGGTAAATAAACAGTCGGAATGTTTATCAGCGATATTCAGTAAGGAAAACAAGCATAAGATCATTTTTCTTTTCTTTGCTTAAGCTGGGTGCTTGTGCCTCGTCCCACATGTAATAATCTGTTTTGTTTTCTCTTACATTAAGAACTGTGAAATTATAAACAGAAATATTTTATAGAATAATGACTTTGCATTCATTTAGGGCAGTAGAGCACCTCTTGCAAGTCAAATTAGCCAGCAGAGATTCATTTTCTCGTGCACTTTCCTTCTCCAAGTTCTTAAAATCCCTTGCCATTTCTTTCCTTTTAACACCAGTATGGTCTTTCACTCTTTTTTTTTTTTTTTTTTTTTTTTTTTTTTAAATCTTCGTCTTCCTTTTCTTTTGGAGAAGTATGTGAAAATTTTAAACATTTATCACACACATCCTATGAAATTTGAGATTAAATTATGTTGTCAATATCTGCCGATACAACCAAATTTCTCTGCTATCTTTCCCTCAGCATGGCTTTGCTCCTGATACAACTCGTACATTAACTACTTAATATTCATATTGCCTAGGTAATTAATCTGTAGTACACTCTTTTTTCTTTTAATGAGAAGGAAGAGCAGGAAAACTCTTTATGTGGTTCCTTATAGTCTCCTTTCTCTCGTCTGGTCTTTTTGTGCTAGGCTCTTGGCATCCTCTTTTCTCTTTCTGAATTACATATTATGCTCATCTCTTTTTTTAATAGTATTTTTTACAAAGATATCTGAAATTTCAAATGTCTTGAGAAAAAAATTCCATAGGCTATATACTTGGATATTATCCTCCTGTATTAGATGGTACTTCTTGATTACCTTCCTTCGTAATGTATCAGATTTTGTTCTCACACTGTGTTTTTCTTCTTCTTCTACTAGCTTAGCAAGGTACTGCCCATGTCGTTCAACTGATCCAAGGTCACAGTAGGTTCTGGGGATATTTTGTCTAGCTTGCTCAGTAAACTTATTGTTGCACTGTCGGAGGCATTTAGAGCAATCTAAGCTTCTCAGGTCTTGCAGGAACTTTAGAATTATTAGTTGAAATATACGCTCTATCATTCTGTTGGTTACTTATTTCTTTTTCACTCTCTAACTGAGCGGTTTTTGCGTTTTCTTGGTTTATTATTTTCTTCAAAGTTAATGTTATCGTCTACAATTTCTCTGTCCTGATTCTGATGATTTACTTGCGCACTGTCAACATCCTTATGTGTTACATCCTTTACAAGACAAGACCCATTTTCATCACTGGTCTCTGTAAGCATAATAAAGAAAATATTCGGAGAATGGAAAAAGAAAATATTTAGCTGGACTGGAATATCACTCACCACAATCAGTAGACTCGTTCGGTTGATATGAAGGATCACAATCTGAATCTGAATCAGCGAACGTCCTGAGCATCTCTTCAACTTTTTAATGTTGTAATTCTTCAGATTCAGATACAATTAATAATAATATAACAATAACAGTAATAATTATTATAACTATAATAATTAAAAACACAATCTAATAATCACAAACACACACTAATAAACACATTCTGATACTTACACAATTTCTCTAAATTCCATTCCTTCTGACACATTTTCACCATCCTTCTTCCTCCGGACTGGACTCCACTACAATCATGTCTACTTGGAAACTCATTCAAGATTGATAATTGTTAAATTTTGTTAATAGGAAGTTCTTTATGATTGTTGTCATCCGAGTGATGGCGGCAATCCGTTTACAACACATGGCGAAAGCAACAGTTCTCTTAGGATCAGAGAAACGTAACAGCTGTTTCGTTTCAGAAATTAACACTACTTGCTGCAGTCTCAAGACGGAACAGCTTTTCCGTCTGTTTGATTCTTATTATTTTCCTAAAAATGTAGATACGCTAGCAGCTAGAATGGAAACCAGTTTAGATAGAGTTACGCTTCTTTGATCCCAAGATAGATCTCAATTCCGTGTTTCTGATAGTAGTATCAACTCAAAAACGGCAAAAATGTAGTTACGTCTCTCTGATCCTAAATGGGCGAATGGTCTGTGACTACAAGAGATCGCCTGGAAACTGAAAGCTTCGCAGCCGTTAAAATTTGAACATGTCAGTGGCCAGTGTGCATGCGTGGAGTGCTCAAGTCCACAGTGAAAATATAGTCCACGGCTCCACACGCTTTAGTTAACCAAGTGGATACTAGCGCGATACCGTCAATGTTTTCACCTCAGCACGTTTCACTTGCATTCGAATTCCCGCTGCCTCTTTCTCTGATGTGATCCATGCTTTCAGTTTGAAGGCGAGCTCTGTACTTGAGTGGGTTTTCAAGCCTCAAGTTTGGAGAAAATATGAAGGAAACAGGTGAAGGGAGAGGTTGTTGTTGAAGGTCAGTCAGTTGTTATTTGGGAGAGTTTTAAGTGAGTTTGTCCTTGTCATGCTATCAATCATGTTGGGATGGCATTGACCGCCACCCCACTTGGTTTGTTGTTCACATCCCTTAAAATCTCATAGACTATTCCAACATTCGTTAGGATAAAAGGAATTATTTTTTCAATGGTGAATCAGTGAAAACAATTTTTAATGTTTTAATATTACCAAATACTGGGTAATTTACGAAATTTTCAAAATAAATAGCAAAAAAGGTACTGGAAAGGGAACGTTCCTAAAAAAAGGGAGATGAGCCTAAAAAAGGAAAAAAAAGGAAGTTAAAACCAGGTCATTTGCAGTTGAAACTTACTCAGTAATGACCTGTTCAATTTTATCACGTGTTGTGATGAAATATAAAAGAAGGAATTCCCTTTAAAATCCGGTCTCTACTCATCACATCCACGTGACCATGTAACCAGATTATCTTCTTCTTCTGAGGTTATTTTATCAGGTTGCACCCTGTGGGTTTCTACCTCCACTCTGTTGTTTTCCAAGTTGCTCCTGCAGTATATGACAGACGTCATTCAATACAACTCACAATTTCATTTTACATCTGGATAGGAATCGTTTAATGATATTGGCTGTTTTGTGTGGCTGATCTTCTGTAATAGATGGAACAGACCACGGACCGTATCCATACGCCTGACTGATGAACACGTAGAGGTCATTATCCGGAGTGTTGTGTGTATGACACTCGAATAGGATATGCTGCAGATTGCCTACTTCCCTGCATGTACACAAAGGCGACTCTTATGTAAATAGAAAGGCGTTATTGCTGTACGCAGTTTGATTTTCAGTAAAGACACGTCTGTCCGAGTCGATGGTGTGTTTATAAACCAAGGTTTTTTATTCTTCAGCCGTGATGTAGGATGAAATCGCATTCTTTGAGTGAGAATGTCGTGTATCAATGGTATGACAGTTAAGGATGCATGTTGTTCTGTCGCTCGTTTGGCCCACATATCCGTGAGTTCATTACCCCGTATATAACATTGTCCCGGAATCCATATAAATTTGACATGATTAGATTAAAGTAAGTTATAAATAGTTTCTTTAATTCTCACAACTAACCATGTGGTGTCAGTGGTTATTGCAAATGATGTGATGGTATCTATCGCACTCCGAGAATCTGTAAATAAGTAAATGACTGTAGCCTGTAGGTGTTGGAGACTGAGTAGTGCTTAGTAAATAGTCAGTAGTTCTGCTGTATAGATATTGCATTGCTCTGAAAGTTTAAATGTTTGATGTGTCTGGAAGGTGTCATTATAATAAACTGCACCAGTTCCTCGGTGTGATTTAGAACCATCAGTAAAGAGGATAATTGATGAATGCTGCAGAAAGCTATAAACATAATCAAGATATGTAAGATTTGAGGCTTTCCTGGCGAATCTTATGTAGAAAATCTTCTCGGGTTTGCAGCCAGGTGAGAAGTTTGTTGTGGTCCAACGTTTCCGAGGCTGACGCTGCCTCCATCCTCAGGGAATCTGAAGTGTCGAGTTTTCGTCGTTGTCGTCGTCTCCGTTTGCGGTGTAAACACCTTCCCACGCAGCAATTAGCGCCATATGGCACTTTGGCTGTCCTGTAAGTAATTAGAGAATAATTATGTTGTTACAGTAAGTGGGATTGCCCTGGGGGTCCCTTGTTAATAATCGCAACTAAAGTATATCTAGTATTTATAAGTCAAATGTAACTGCAATTATTATTATTATTATTATTATTATTATTATTATTATTATTATTATTATTATTATTATTATTATTATTATTTTTATTATTTTTATTTTTATTTTTTTTTATTTTTTTATATATATAATTTTTTTATTTTTTTAATGTATTTAATGCTATCTAATTAATTGCAAGTTACATTTTTGTAAATATTTCTGTAAGTGGCAATAGTGCCTATTTCTCTAACATGTTTGTTGGTGTGGGTATAGACTTGCTCTATGAGTCGAGATGAGTGTGTTTGCAGGACTTCTTCTATCTTCTCGATCCTGGCCATCATGTGCAAGTCTTCTGTTCGCGTGTATCTTGATGTGCCCAGTATGCGTCTTAAAATCTTATTTTGTGTTCTTTGTAATTTTTGGATGTGGCATTTCGCCGCTATCCTCCAAGCTGGGCATGCGTAAAGTAGGCCTGTGCATACGATGGCTACATACATGTTTCTCTTTATTGTAAAGCTTAGGCTGTTAGGTCTCATCATGGGGCGAAGGATTGCGAGCTTTGCATTTGCCAGTCTCCTTGCTCTTTCTATGTGTTGTTTAAAAGTTAACCTAGAGTCGAGAATGACCCCTAGGTATTTTATTTCTTTTGATGTGGGTATTTGTGTCCCTTCCATGATTATGGGCCGTCTGGGTGGTTTGGGTTTTCCTTTGGCGAAGACTATACAGCTGGTTTTCTCGGGGTTTACTTTTATGTCCCATGATTTGCATCACGTAATTATTTTGTTGGCCGAGTCTTGTATCCTGTGTGAGGCGATGTTTAGGTTTCTGTCCGAAGAGAAGATACAGGTATCATCGGCGTACATTGCGATTTGTACTTGCCTTCTTGCTGGGATATCACTTGTGAGGACATTATATAATGTGGGCGATAGAACTGCTCCTTGTGGTACTCCTGCCACCATTTCTATTTTCGATGAGCGTTTTCCTTCGAAGGTAACAAGGAATTTTCTCTCTGAATGATGTTCTTCCATTTGCAATTGGAATTGGAGGAGGGGCAGTGGCTTCGACATCTTGGCGAACCTTCTCGTAAGACCCTCTGCCTGTTTCCTTCGGTTGAGGAGCTCGCCGCTTTTTTTCTGCAGTGAACACCTGGCATCCATGGAAGTTTGCTGGATGTACACCCCCGCAGTTACAACATTTGGGCAGGGTGGGCTGTTGGGCGTCCTTTTTGGGGCAGTATTTGTGGGAGTGTGGCTCCTCACAGTAGACACATCTCAGGAGCACCTTACAGTTGTGCCAAGTATGTCCAATTCTTTGGCAGTTGAAGCACTGTACGATATTAGTTCTTGATTTGTATGGTTCTACACTTACTACATAGTGCAGTAGGGATCGAGTCTCATATACTGTATTTCTTTATTTCTTTCTATTTTAGGGAGTTCCACCATGTATAACGGGAGAGGCTGTCGTTGTGAGATATTGGAGATTTTCTTGGTCATCTGTATGACTTTTGTTACTGTCAGTCCCATCTGTTCCAATGCTGCCTGCAAATCTTCCACTGGTATGTCCGTAGGTAGCTTCCGGATCACCACCCGGAATGGTTTACCGCTGTTGGCACTCCATGTGAAGTGCTCAATTTTATTTTCTTCGCATGTCTTCATGATGCTAAGAGCGTCTTCTGGGGCATGTGCCTGAATTTTAACTCCTTCTCTTACCATGCTCACAGTAGGAGGGGTTTGAAGTTTTGTTGTGAGCTCTTTAACAAGAGCATGATGCATTTTCTCCCCAATGATTATTATTGGAGGAGGCTTTTTTCTAGTCGGTCCTTGTTGGGCTGGAGTGGCATTGACATTGGAGTTGTGGGGGGGAGATTTTTGGGGTTGCTTTGGATGGTGGGTTGGGTTTGTGGAAGTGGCAGGAAATCTGTATCTGCATCAGTTGTTTGCAGAGGGGAGAATCTATTTGTAACCGGCACAGGTGATGGTTGCCTTGGTGTGCTGGGTGGGGTGGGAGACTGGGGGCTAGACCGCACAGACATTGGGCTGGAACCATTGGATGCCGGTTCCTGGTTGGTGGTGCTGGTGTTTACCTCCATCTCTTGGTTGTTGATGACAGACTTTACTGCATTTTCCAAGAAGAACAGAAGGTCCCGTAGATACTCCTCTGTGATCCTGGAGTCTTTCCTGAATTTCTTTAGTTGTGACTCGGCCTTCTCGGTCACCGTACTTAGGGAGTTGTATGCAGAAAAATTTCTCTTGTTGATAGTGCAGATGAGGGTCGAAAGAGTGGCCTCGATATCTTCCATTAAGTTCTGAGTTGACCCAGGGGATTTATTATATCTATGATTTGAGTAATTGTTATAAGACGCTTGCGTCTTGCTCCAATATTCCTTACAATAATTAAACCTATCCATTATTGATCGAATTTGTATGTTATTTATGTGATACCAGTAAGCCTGGGAATGGTCATGAGGGCGGGGGTTTTTCTTTCAGTAAAGTGAGTGTGCTCTATGGGTGAAGATTTCAGTTGGTTTTATGTACACAGGGCCGGACGGGTGCTCTGACTTGAGCCCTGGGCTGGGGCCAAGCTAGGAGCGATGTGAGTCGTGTGAAAGGTGGTTGATGTGGTAAAGGAAGGTATAGCGGGAGAGCACGGGAAGAGTATGCTTAGCCTCAGGATCGCTTGCAGCTGCAAGGTCACCTTAGGTATGAGGAAGTGGCCTTGGGCTGCAGAGCAGAGAGGGTGCTATGTTGGGTCGGAAGTTCCCAGCGATATCCGCTGGCTGCTCGCCTGACTGAGCGAAGTATCTGCAAGGCCGCAGACTGGAGCTCTTCACGGCGTAGTGTCTCTTCTTCTTTCAATGTCAACAAGCATACGAAGCGACCTGCCTGGCTCCCTCTGCCTGCCTCTTCTTCTGTCTGCTATGTGAAGTGTCGAGTTTTGACATGTAGGGGAAATATATACCAACCCGAGTTGGGCGGAGTCGACCAATCAGGAAGCAGCTGTTCTGTTTTCGGTCCTTTTCCGGGCCAAAATGTTCCTTTTACCTTTCAGGTCCTGAATGCATTTGTTCCAGGCCTGGTTGATAGTGAAACCTTCATCCCTGTTGAAGTTTGTGTCTTCCAGTCTAATTTCAATTGCCTCTCTGATGATCTGGTCCCAATATCGTGTTGTCTTGGCGAATACTTTTGTGTTTTTAAATTCTATTCTGTGGCCCGGTCCAGAATTAATGGTGTGGTCTGCAACTGCTGATTTGTCCGGGTAGAAGAGTCTAATGCATCTCTCGTGTTCTTTGCAGCGCTGTTCAATTGTGCGTGAAGTCTGTCCGATGTAGGCTTTACCGCATTCACACGGGATGCGATAAACACCCGGAGTTCTAAGTCCCATGTTGTCTTTCACTGGTCGTAGGAGGTTCTTAATTTTGGGGGGTGGCATGGACACTGTACGGATCTGGTGTTTCATTAGAATCCTTTCTAGCTTCCTGGACAGGTTTCTAAAGTATGGCAGGTAGGCAGTTCTAGTCTTTTCTCTTTGGTCGGTGGTTTCCTGAGAACCGGTCCTTTTCAGGGCCAGTCGGATTTCAGCGTCCCGGTACCCATTCTGTTTTGAAGGTCTTCTTAAGATGATTTATTTCCCCAGGTAGGCTGTCTGTGTCTGAGATGGCGAGAGCTCTGTTGGTAAGTGTATGAAGGACACTCCTGCGTTGGGCTGGGTGGTGGTGACTGTTGCCGTTAAGGTAGAGATCAGTGTGTGTAGGTTTCCTGTAGACTCTATGTCCTAGGGTTCCATCCGGTTTCCTCTGGATTAAAATGTCCAGAAACGGAAGACAGCCATCTTTTTCCATTTCCATGGTGAAGGTGATGTTAGGATGTATGCTATTGAGGTGATTCAGGAAGTCCGGTAGTGTTTCATGTCCATGGGGCCAAATGATGAGCGTATCATCAACGTATCTGTAGAAGTGAGCTGGTTGTAAAGGTGCTGTGTCCAGAGCCTTGTGTTCAAAGTGTTCATGTACAGGTTTGCGATAGCCAGTGATAGCGGCGACCCCATAGCTACTCCGTCTGTCTGCTCGTAGTAATTGTTCTGATAGAGAAAATAGGGATGAAGGTTTCACTATCAACCAGGCCTGGAACAAATGCATTCAGGACCTGAAAGGTAAAAGGAACATTTTGGCCCGGAAAAGGACCGAAAACAGAACAGCTGCTTCCTGATTGGTCGACTCCGCCCAACTTGGGTTGGTATATATTTCCCCTACATGTCAAAACTCGAAACTTCAGATTCCCTGAGGATGGAGGCAGCGTCACCTGACTGCAAACCCGAGAAGATTTTCTTCATAATCAAGATATGTGTGTTGGGCATCCAGGTCTAGTTTAGAAAATGACGTTAAGTCGTAATCAGGGGACACTATGAGTTTTTCGTATTTCATATCATATAATGGAAAGCGGGGAAGAGTTTCAATGTCACCATCTGTGTCAAAAGTATGGAAAGTTGTAAAGATAGGTGGGAGCTGGAAATTTATATGCATCTCTCTGCAGGTGTGTTTACATTCCAAAAGATATCCGAGTTTAATATAAAGAGGGTGAAATCGGTAATGGAAAAATAATTTCATGAATTTCATAGAAACTCTAGTAGCTCGTTTGATATGTGTTTGGAACCGCAGTTCTTGAAAAACTCTGAGTTTATTCAGTTTACCTCCAGTTCCTAATATTTGCTTGCCTATGCCGTACAGAAAAGTACTGATTTCATTTTGCCACTTAGATGTTGGAGGAGGTAACAAGGGTATCCCATATTCAATAGTCGGGTGGATGAAATTAAGATATATGGTATATAGTACAGAGGGATGGTTACCCCAATAGCGGCCAGTGATATACCGAAAGAGGGAGGCCCTGTTATTAAGCTTTTTTGTAACAGAGTTATAGTGCACCGTACCAGATAATCTATAGTCAAGAGTTACCCCCAAGTACTTAATATAGTAATGAAAATGTAGTGGCCCGTGATTGACATGAAGGGCGGGCCGTTTAGAAATTGGACATAATTGGCGGCTGAAAATCGTGTATAAACATTTATCGAAATTTATTTCCATTCCTAACTTGAGTAGCTCCGATGTTAATAGGTCGATGTCGGCCTGTATATATTGAGATGGTAGTGGTGCCACCGATTTCGAGTATCTAGAATATAGGAGGATGTAAGCTTAATAGCTTACACCTCTTAAAAGGGTGTTTCGTAATCGGTGTCATATATAAATTAAGTAATGTGGTCCTTAAAGAGGAACCTTGTGGAAAACCTGATGATGTAAGTCTACTCTCACCATTGTGAAAATAATGTGACAAGGTAATTGTTCTATCCGTCATCAATCGGGAGATCGTCTGAATGTACTGAGGAGATAGTCCGATATGAGTTAATTGACCACGTAAAAGAGATATGTTTACGTTATACGTCGTTTTCAAGTCGATAGGGATAGCAATGGTATGTTCCCCTTTTAACCAACCAGTATAAATTTCCATAATCAAGTAGAGAATACTAAGAGTGCTATTGTACCCATATTGCAAACAGAAAGTTATATTTTTCAAGATAGAAAGAAATGCATCTTAATTATTTTTTCATAGATATTCCAAAGAGTCACACGCATAATAGGCCTATAATGGGCCGGATGGAGTCCTGATTTGTTGGGTTTGAGGATAGGAACGACCGTCATCGTGATCCAATTAGTGGGATAATGACGATCTTGGAGGTTTGCGTTGAAACTGACTGTGAGTTGGGGGATGATACTGTTACCCGCCTGTGCAAGCATTTCATAAGATATGAGATCTGGTCCAGGGGAAGTTTTGGTGAACCTATGATGTATTATGGTAGATATTTCCATGGGTTTGAATGGAAAGATCAAGTGTCGAAGTCAAATGTGGTGAAAACAAAGGTTGCCAAGACGGCACTTGATCAGGGGTCACAAATTTTAGGAAATTCCGCTATATCACAGTCTAGGCTGTCCAGGTAGCACCGCGTCGAGTGTCGGACAGCCTAGACTGTGATGACTCCGGCCGCGGAAGCCTACAGACTTAATTCCGCTATATATTTCTGTCAAACGTAATGGGACTAGTAATACGATTTTTTTTTTCCTGTAAACCATTTGATATGTCTCCAAATTTGCAGAGGAGTGGAAATATAGTTAATAGTTGTGATAGTATGCTAAACCCTAACCCATGGAAATGGACCCATTATGTAATTTTCAAAATAAGAATAGCTTACAAATATCATGTGAAACAATTTTATTTATAATAGTTAGTAATACAAACATTCCATACAAATTTAAAATGGATTATATCTGAACAAGTAAGAGTAATGTAGGCAGTAGTAAGCGCCGTTACACTTAGGAATGTAACTTTACAGGTGCCTATATCGGAGACTGGAATTGCCGATAAGGTATGGTACAAAGAACGGACTGAAGGTCCTGTTTCAATGTGCATGCTGAGAATTCATGTTGCAGCGATCTTTAGGTAATGAAACAAAATTAATCTAATTGAAATATAAACCAAGGCAGATGGGCCGATTAAAAACAAGGCAAAGAATATTAACAATAACTGAAATATAAAAGGCCCATCAGGAACATAAGAGAAAACCAAAGCGTACCTGAGAAATTAAAAAAAGACGCCCATCTGGATCCTTGCACTAGACCAGCAACACACTTTGATGTTGTTCCATTGAAATCTGGTGATCGACTTCCGGTCGGAAAGTTAGTACCGTAAACCCCCGGCAAGACAGAGGGCAGGACGATCAAAACAAAAACAAACCAGAAAACAATAGAGGGCGTGCAAACTAGTGACCACGAAAAACCAAGAGAAAGAATGAAAGAGAAAATAATAAACAAAACAAAACACGTTACAAAAAGATCGCTGACAACAAAAAAGTGTAAGTACCAATAAAAATAAAATAAATAAAGAAACAAATACAAAGACATGAAATATTAGTGCCCGGGGAAATAACCACGGCACATAGTAGAACAGTAATCATGCCATTGTCGTCGTTTCGCTGTATTAATCAATTTTTTAACTTGGGTCATATGTTGGCAAAGTGCGAGAAAGTGATTCCAATGACCCTGTTTCCGAAATAAAGTTAAAGAATGCTTCCGTTTCACTATCATATGACTAATTTCGGGTGACCACCATGCAAGTTTCGTTCGCGCACATGGAGGGTGTTGAAAATTTTGCCAATGTCATCATTTCGGTGTATTAAGCAATTTTTTAACTTGGGCCATATGTTGGCGAAGTGCGAGAAAGTAATTCCAATGACCCTATTTCCGAAATAAAGTTAAAGAATGCTTCCATTTCACTAATATATGACTAATTTCGGGTGACCACCACGCAGGTTTTGTTCACGCACATGGTGGATGTTGAAAATTTAGATAGTCCGACAGAGTACGGGTAACTGTGTCAATGGAATTCAAACTAGGTATACTTTGGTCAAGAGTCGTCCATACCGAATGTGAAAAGAAATCCCACTTCATGTGTTTGTGCCTATGGGATATAGTTGGGCCATATAGAAGGGGTAAGGTGGTCTTGATAGCTAGGGAGATTGGGAAGTGATCGCTGCCCAGTGTATCCGGTAGGACAGCCCAATCGGTATGGGCAATTAAATGGGACGTCATAAATGTCAGATCCAGAAAGGTATCATTTTGCCCTTGTAGCCAAGATGTGTAGGGTTGTAGTCATTGATCAAATGAATGCCGTGTTTCTGTAATACCATAATAAACGATAGAAAGAGAATGGTATTTAATGTACTGATAGACTTCCCAAGACTAAAATTTCCGAGGAAAATATAGTCGAGCCTCGAGTCTATAGAAAACGTATTTGTCCAAAATGTGCTAGTAATGCGATTTGTGCTTGTGTTATATATTCCGGTAAGCTTCATTTTTTTAATAGTGAGTTCTATTGCCTGAAATTTGTAATTATAATTATTGATGATCTGGTAAGTAGAGCCCTGGAGGGGCCATTTGGTGAGGATGGCAATCCCCCTCCCTTGCCCTCCCTGTCATTTTGGAAAGTAGTATAACCCTGAAACTTTAATTTTTGCTGTGATTTCAACCAAGTTTCCACTAAGACAACTAGGTCATAATGATGGCGAGTGATGAGAAGTTCAAGTTTCGCAGATTTATTTTTGATACTCTGAGCGTTCTATTGGCATATCCTGAGGTTCGGCATTTAAAGGTACAAGTGACTAGAGGGAAGAAAGAGAGAAATCACACCGTGAGTCACCCATCAAGCACACAAACACAGTCATGCTGTTCTATAAGTGATTTAACCTGACTTGATCCGTGCAATATCTCCACGCAACGCAGTTGGCACCTCACTATGAACTTTATTAAATGCTGTGATCACTGTAAACGACGGTGAACTAAGATTTCTAGAAGCTACCGGTTTACTGATAGGAGGTTGCCTTTGGAATGAGAATGCTGACATGTCCTTTGGGTCTATGGATGGGGAAGAAGTTTCTCTGGTCTTCGTAGCAGTTGTCGTAGGCGGGGTAGTAGATAGTCAGCCATCAGGCTGTAGAAGTAGCTTCTTGTATGCTACACTACTGAAACAACTCGCTCCTTTGGGTCCTGTTCCTTCCTTTTTTGTCCAACACTGGCGGTGAGAGATGTCGAGGTTCCTGGGGTGTTGGAAGGTAGGTTTTTATCCTGTGGGTGGCACAGTTGCTTCTCGGTGTATAGTAGTTTCCAGCAGAGGGAACTGATGAACGGCCGTAAAAGCTGCGACCGTTTGCTCCTGACATAGTTTGGTATATGTAGAGCGTTTCAAAGCCAATTGTTTTGTCTCAAACCTAGAGATAGGCATAGTAGCTAGTTTGTCAGCAATTTGTTTTTCCAGGCGATAGGCAGGGCAATGTTCCATGTCTAAAGTATTATGTGCACCCCTGCAATTTAAGCATTTCCCTTGAGACTGTGCACTTCCCCAGAATGGGGTGCCTCTTTGCATCGAAGACACTTCTTATCGACAAAACTTTGCCAAATGATTCAATTTACCACAATTATTGCACATCTTGATTCTATCTTGGTATCGGACCATGGTACATTTTAGTGATATAGAATAACAGCAGGAGGGAGTCGTTGACTAAGAAACGTAAGTTTCACTGTCTCTGTTGGTTGGAATGTAGATGCCGCATGTTCGTCGTGGATCCTTCTACTAAAGCGATACACTTGTGTAATGGAGTAGCCTTCAGGGGCCAGCATGTCTTCTTGGATCTCTGTTTCAGAGATTCCCTTTTCCACTCCACGTATGATACTGGACGAAAAAATTTCATACGCTGGAATAAATGACGTGTTGTGTGTCTTGTCAAAATCAGACTCCAAAAACCGGTTAGCTGCATGGTATGTCTTAAAGTGGGCTTCAATAGTGAAGGCCCCCACCTTATGGACACATTGGACGTCAAAATTAGTCTTGCACAGCCATTTTCCCACTGTCATGGGATGTAGGTGGCCAATGGCGCCCCCTCGTAATTTTATTGTAACAAAGTAAGGTCCAGAGTCTGTGTGGATATATCGATAATCAGGCCAACGGGCGTTATCCGCCACATCAGATGAGGTTAGAGGAGGAGTATCTTGTGTCTCAAGAAGTAGCTGGTTGGTTGTATCTTGACATGGAGTGACAGTAGCTACTGTGGTATTAGTTTGAGGATCAAAATCCATGGTATTGTCTGGTACCACTCCTTCCGATACTGTGGGTGTGTCAAGTTTGAGAGCTGCCGATATGTCGAAAAAGTCCAGAAACCTCTCCTCCCAGGGAGAAAGAAAAGCACAAATAACTATTACTAAACCAAGAAAGAAAGACAGACAGATATCACTAGAAAATGGTCTTCACAGTAAATGAAGAACAACATATTTCACGTAACAGCGTTCAATTCAATTCAATTTATTATTTAATCTGATAAAGTTAGAACCTAGTGATTCTTTCTTCCACTTCACCAGAATACAATATGGAGAGAGCAATTACAATAGTATGGAGAAAATGCATATAAGTGAGATAGAATTAAACAGGACAAAAATTCAATAGACACTAAAGAAATTAGTTAGTGACCTTTCAGGCTAGATTAAAATATTCCTCAAGGTGGTACAGTGGCCTTTCCAGTAGATACTTTTTTTAGTTCTCTGCTAAAAGTCTTACCTTGGGCTTTCTTTAATTCTGAAGGCAGTATATTGTACATTATAACTCCCATTACTCTGGGGGTCCTTTTCTTTAAATTTCTTAGTGTATCCCAGTTGGTAGATATCACATTTGTTCCGGGTGTTGTGATAGTGAAGGTGAGATTTAATTACTAGGTCTTGTTTTTTTATTAGTAATAATACTTTGTAAATGTAGAGTGACACTATGGTAAACTTGCCAATAGCTTTGAAGAGTTCTCTACACGGCTGACTAGATTTTAGTTTAAACATTATTCGTAGACTCTTCTTTTGCAAGAGAAGAATTCTGTTGATATATACATTAGCAGCAGATCCCCAAATCTCTACACCGTGATATGTGAGAAAATATTGTACCATAGTAGATTATGTTCATTAAATGGTCATTGTTGAATCTAGAAAAATATCTTAAAAGGTAGATGCCCTTGGTGACTTTAGAGCATATATTGTCAATGTGATTTGCCTAGTTTAGATGACTATCTATTGTAATGCCCAGAAATAGACATTGATCTTTTCAGAGATGTACTCCGTACCTATTTGTGTTTCAAGTTTATCTTCTGTTACGTATGAGGGAGAAATTTTGACTATGTTTGTTTTTTTAGCATTACAGGAAAGGATGTTCAAGTTATAGTAATTTATAAGCTTGTCAGAGTCAGTTGTGTTTCGCTCAGCAAGACTTCGAATAGTTTTTTCCCAGCATATTAGAGTTGTGTCATCAGCGTACGAGAGAGTTCTTAAGTTGGAAGTGTTAGGAATGTCATTTATGTAAAGGCAGAAAAATATGCCAGTTTTTTCCATATTTGGGGGGCGGGAGTATGTTGGTTGATGTTCGTACAGTAAGACTTCCAAGCGCTCCTTTTTTGTTTGTTTAGTATGCCATAGTAGTTTGCTTCTTGTCTTTTATGCTCCAGATAGGTGGGAAAATTTGGTGTAGATCTAAAAAGGTGCAATGACTGGCGACGTGTATTAACAGCCACAGTGCATGTTCTATTCCACCAAGGTGGTTGTTTAGGACGGAATTTCGTGTTGATAGTATAAGGATGATGATTATTGAGATATGTTGTTAAAAATTGTTCTAAATCCTGGTAAGCTAGGTCTCCTGGTTGGGTATGCTGTAACTGTTGATTAATGTATGTCCGTAGTAAGTCTGTGTCTATGTGTCCTGTCCGATGTTTAGTAAATAAGTCATGCCATATGGCACTGGGGGATTTAATCGAGAGGTGGAGGGGAAAATGGTCACTATGGCATGTGTCTGTGATTTTATGACATTGAAGAAAAGGTAACAAGGATGCTGATGTTATGATTAAGTCCGGAGTGGATTCTGACTGTAAATAATTGCCCAACCGTGTGGTTATGTTAAGAGTTGATAATATGCCAGTTGTTGTTCTTGATGACTGAAATTAAAGGATGTGAATGTTGTTGCCATGCCTGGGATCTGTGAAAATTTGCAATATTAAAGTCACCACAGATAAGGGTATGTTGCTCCGAGTGGTTGCGGAATAAATTGGACCGTTGATCGGTTGTTAGGTTTGTTGTGTCCGAGTTGTAAATAGCATAGAGGAATATATCCAAGATGGTGAGATGCACGAATTCCATGTGTGGGAGAGGTTTGTTCTCCGTAGAAGCATGATCTATACAGATGGCGTTATGAATGAAAATGGCTATTCCACCTCCATGTCTGTTTCTATCTTGTCGTAAATGCCTGTAGCCGGGTAGGGAAAATGTGGTAGTACTGGAAAAGTGGGTTTCTGTGATGATTAGGATATGATATCGGGTAAAGCGTAAGAGTTGAAGGAGTTCGATTTTCGTGTTGTTTAGGCTTCTGGCGTTCCAGTATAGTAAATTAACCGTCCGTGATAATACCATTCATAGAGCCCTTAAAGAGTCCTGATGATACGTTTTATTCTTTCCAAATCTCCTCTGATGTTGTCAGGGGCGTCGCTCATTGCTTTGTTGATGAGAGTGATCAGTTGGTATGGTATGGTAGCATGGGGTGTTTCTACGGCTGGGCGACCCCTAAGTTGTATGCGCCGCAGAGGGGGTGGATCCGGTAATTGCGAATCTTGTATGGGGTTATGTTCTGGTTGCGTAGGATTGTCGTCCTGGAGGGAAATAGGTCTACCCTCTTCCATAGCTCTGCCATTTGGAGAGATGAGCAGTTTCTGGTATTTGGCGTTATCAAAAGCGGGGTTACTGTCCGTGACTTTTCGTTTAATATTTTTCCCCATGTTCTGTTGTTTGGACATAGGCGTATCGTTTGAGTGTATCCTCGGCAGCGATTGGTGGGATCTTGAGTTGTGTGTGCTTCTAGTGGTGGATATGCAGAAATTGCATTGAAGATGGCTACAGTTTGTTGTTTTAACATGGAAGCGTATGTTGCTTTTCCCAAGACAATCTGTCGGGCAAAACAGGGAGCGTATTCAATTTTTCCGAGATTTGCGTTTCCAATTTGTAGATTGGGCACAGCATTTTATCGGTAGTTTTGTGTGCACCACGGCAATTTATGCATTGGGGTTTTTCCACTGTACAATCTCCGTCATGAGGGTCTTGTCCGCATAGTAAGCACTTAGCTGTAGACCTACAAAACTTGGCTCGATGGTTAAGCTTTCCGCATTTTTGACAGATGATAATTCGTTCCCTGTAGGGTTCCATTGTACATTTTTGATGGTACAGAAGGACGTAAGACGGTAATCACTGACTATGCAGCGTAAGTTTAACCATCTGGGTAGGTATGTATCAAGGTTGTCCTTTGTCATCCGTGGTTCGTCGGTTGAAACGATGGACGTTTGTAATCTGATAATTTTCAGCGATGATGGTGTCTGAGATGATGTCTTCTGTGGTTATGCTAATATCGACCCCCCGAATAACTCCAGAAATAAAGAGGTTAGAGCTAGGGATGAAAGATTCTATCCCATGTTCCTCGTCAAAAGTAGAGTCCAGAAATTTGTTGGCTGCATGATATGTGTTGAAATGGGCGTCTATCTGGTATTTATTTACTTTTTGTAAGTACTGTACTTCATAATTGGCTTTGAAAAGCCATCGACCTATCTTCATGGGATGAACCATGCCCAGGACTTGATTTGGATGCTTGATAGAAACAAAGTATGGACCTACATCCGTAGAGAGGTATCTGTGCGATATTTTTGGAGTAAGAGATTGATCTGGGATCGTAACTTGCGTTGTCGACACTGGGGCCGAAGAAAAGATAGTGGTTAGGTTAGAAGGAACATTGTAAGTCATTGACTCAGTCGTGGTAGGTAGTTGTAATAATTGATCACATTCTATGCCCATGGGCCGTGATGGAGTGGATTCGTCAGGTATAGATAAGGGTTGATTAAGAGGGTGTGACATGTTTGTGAAAAACACCCCCCGCGGGGTGAAAAATGGTGTAAATGGTCTATACTTGAGTTATATATAGATAAGTATCACTAAAGCCGAAACACACTAGAAAAGAAGAATACTGTTCACAGAGGGTCGGCACTTTGTTTGTCTAACTGCGCTCGCAAAAAACACGTCTTCACTGTGCTAGAATGGAACTGTTGAAATTAAGTCCATAGTGTCTCCCATTATTTCCTCCGCCATCACTCCTCGCCTAATGTCATTGGTACCAACATGAAGCACAATGATGTCAGGATTCTTTTTTCCAAGGTCCATTTCATCCACTTTATGTTTGAGCTCATTAACTCTTATGCCAGGGAAGCAGTAGACTTCATGATCTTGTTCTTTGCAGATCTCTCCTGAGAACTTGAGCAATGAGTCCCCTAGCACCATAACCTTACTTCTGCCTGTATCTAGATGAACATTTTCCTTGTTGCAATTTTGAATAGCAAATTCCCTGTTGTCAGGAGGCCTGTTTCTGATCATTTTCGTCATAGAGATTTGCTTGCGTTCTTCATTGGGACAAAGTTCAGCTAATGGTAGAAAACAATTTTGTGTTATGACTTTATTATTGCTGCTCACAGTGTAATTGTTTTTCCATGATAGGCGATTAGTTGTTCGTACTGTATTCCAGTTGCTACTGTTCTCTTCATCAGGAGAGGTGCAGATGCTTTGGAGTTTAGCCTGCTTAATCTAGTTTTCCAGCTCTCTATTCCTTGTAGTTAGTTTGCTAATTACAGCTTGTGATTCCTGAAGATCTTTTGTCAGGAGTTTTATGACAACTTGCAGGGACGCTATCGTTTCGGGCGACTCCACCATGCTTGGTTTTCTTGCATCTCGTTCATGGTGTGTAGTTTCAAAATGCTGCTGTGTCTTACCTTCTTCTTTGTCAGTTTTACCTTCAATTCTAGCGTTAGGTATTATTATAGCGTTAGGAAGCGTTGGCTTCAGCACAGTAGAAAAACACGACCGATCACTGTGCCGAACTTACGTGAACTGTAACCAGATTGTATTATGTCACTTTGAGCTCATTATGTATATGTCCTACCTGTTTCATGTTTGTTGCATTTCATGTCTATCTATATATTTTTATTGTGGTTTGATAGGGATAAAAGGAGAATATCTTTGATATTGATGATGGCTTAGTTTTGGTTCCTGTCGTCTGTAAGCTATTTCTGTATGGTGAACCAGTTAGAACAGCAATTTTGTCTCGCCGGCTAGTGGGAATTGCTGGCTGTCTTGTGGCACATGGAACTGGCAAGATGTTCTGTGGAGAAACAGCAAAAGTCTCTGCAGTTGTTGGAAGTGATGTGGAAGGAGAAGTGGTGGTAATATTCTCTTCTTCTCGAAAAGTGCTTGAAGTTCCTTGTGGTGCTGGTTCTGTAGTGGCCTGGGGTCGAGGTTGAGAGGAAGACCTTTCATGCTCCTTGGATGGTGTCGTCTCTGTTGCTATCTGAGAACATTCCTGTGTCGATGTGCATGGTTGAGAAAGACATTCCAACTGATGTTCTGTAGTATCAGACGGCATAAAATCAACACCAGTAGGAAATATCCCTGTTTCAGTAAACGAAGACATTGTTGTCTTGATAGTTGCAGCCACAGTATAAGCCACTCTTAAAATATTGACAATCTGCAGCATCATACAGCATTGATTTTCGGCCTTTATGCATTCTTTCTTCTGTGAAGAGAGACATGGAAAAAGGGACGAGTTCATACTTGAACAAGTTCCTGAGGTCAGCCTCTGATTGTTTGGTTATGCACACTCGTTGAAATAGAGTGAGTGGGGCTACTGCGAACTTTTTGCCCTTGTTTTCCAGATGCCAGAGTAACCACCTTATCCTTCCTCTTCAACTTCAAGTCTTCAAAATTTCCTTTAAATAAAATAAATAAATAAATATCATTTTATTGTCGTTAGGCAAATTATGCAATGGACAACGTCAGAGAGTACAAAACATAGTATAATACTACAAAATAGGATTAAACCCATACATAATATAGACCTTAACACAACATAAATTAAAATACATAAATTAAAATACACTTAAAATAATATGTATATGCTAATTGCTATACAATTATCACAGTATACAAACATTGGTACATGCAAAAAAGTCGTTAATGTTATAGAAAGGGTTATCAATTAACCAAGTATACAATTTCGTCTTAAATATATTTAGTGGAGCATCATGTAAATGAAGTGGAAGTTTATTAAAAAGTTTTTGTCCCATTACGTCATGATTATTGATTGACTTAGACAATCTGCAAAATGGTATATTGATCTGTTGATTGCTACGCGTATTATATGTATGTATATCACTTCTGATTTGAAGACTTGGCAACTTGTTCTTAGTGTGAATCAGTACACAATATATATAAAGATTGATTACCGTCAATATTTTCATCTCTACAAATAATGGTTTACAAGGTGTTAGGTAAGCAGAACCAGTAATGATTCTAACTGCCTTTTTTTGTAGTATCAAAATTTCATTGATGTGTCTAGAGTTGCCCCAACACTGTTCTCCAAGCAGGTCTTCAAGCAGATAATGCCAATTGATCGGGCTTATGTAACAGTTGACGCCTTCGGGAACAACAGCCCCTGAACTCATTGACATCAGCTCTTGCGTCTCAGGGAATGATGAATGTTCTGCAAACCAATCACTCAGTTTCTTAATGTCAACATTATCTCTGGCAACGTGAGCAGGCCGCATATCAACGTGCTGGTCACTTGTCTCTGAGCGGACGACACAGAAAACTTCCATTTGTTCATTTATGCTTTGAAGGCAATAGCGTGCCCACAATCCATCTTGACAACATGCTATCGCTGATACCACGTCCACATGTCAGCCTGCCGTAGCTTTCCATTGCTCGCATGAGCACCTGCTAAATGGTCATATCCGACCAGATCCCACACCAGAATTTATCAGATCTTCGAATTGTGAAGTACCTCTTGGTGGTGAACCACAAATTCTTCTGGGTCCATTTTCTGTTCCAGCATTAGCATGTCCTGATAGTAGAGATGGGCACTTCTGGCATAATTTAGGTGACCTGCCGCATGAAAATATGGAATCGTATCTCGGATGGAATGAAGGTCTAGTTCCCAGTCACCTGTCCTTTCAGCTCTGATGAAGTTCTTCATTAGCGTGCACATGCGGAAATATTGAATCCAAAGTGCCGCAGTGTGCCCTTGGTTCTCAATGTTCTTCAGAAGACTGGACAGTTTTTCCATCACACTTTTTAGTGAAGAGTCCTCTGAATCTATTTTCAAATTGTAGGAAGAGTTAATTGCGGTGTCCAGCGCAAACAGCTCTCCTTCTTCCAATGCCAAAAGATCAATGATGAGTTCGCCTAAGGCAGTGTATGCAAGGCTTATGCCCTCGAACAGCTCTGGCAAAAGGATGCCCTGAGAGAATTTTGTCAACACTGTTGCTAGCAAAGACCTTGCAGAAGAGCTGCTTCAAGCCACTCCCTGCCATAATGGATCCCATGGCACCCATGAAACTCATCGAGGTGGAAACCACCAAGTCTCACGGCCCAGTTGTCAAAGTCTGGTACGCAGTCAACAACATCCCGAGCCTTCCAGAATAATGACTGGTCGAATGTCACAAACATGTGTTCTGATTAATTAATTTGCACTAGTCAAGTGCAGTGAGGTTGGATGTGTACACAGTGGAATAGTCGCTGGGGGTGCGTTGATGAATCGAAGGCTTACAATCTTTGAACATTCGTACTCCTCTCCTTGTGTCCTCAACTCCATAAACCCATTCCAGCCAGGTACTGTTGAGAAGTGAGCATTTTTTCCGTAAAGCCAGGCGATATCATATGAAGGTGGTATAATGTCATCTTGAGGGCAGATGTCTATGTCAGTCATTTTGACAATCTTCAGGCTGGCATTTGGTGGACGGTGAAACACTTTACCTTCAATAGTGCCAGCTTTGCCAATTGAATGATGTGACATTCATGTGAAGAACATCTTGCTCACTGCTCGGGAGGTGACAGCCATTATTCCTCCTGTTGCATGGAACGTGGCATGTCCATCCAGTGTATTTACATTGAAGTCCGCGTTGTCAAATATGAATTGGCTGAATGGATTGACTGAAACATCATCTACAACTTCCTTTGCTTGCATAACATATGATCCTTCGATCCTAGAAGCTTCATCATAGTTGGCTGAAAATCCCAAGGTAGCAAGGAGGTTCAGAAGAAGCTTGGAAACAAACTTTTTATAACAATATGTTGCAACCCCAATCATAATGGATGACAAGAATGATTTTGGTCGAAAGGCTACCATTATGGCATGTGCCAGCGCAACACATTTCTTCTTCCATGGCTCCAATGAACCCTATTTGTTCGTCAAAATGATAGTGTGCAACAGGAGAAGCAGCATATCTGGGACGACAAGATGGGCACCAGCATGAAAATTATCAATCAGAGGGTAGGAAGCAGTGTTGAAAATGTTTGAGTGAATATCCTGTAAAATAATTTTCCCAGCAGTTTCCACAATTCGAGCTCATTCTTCTTGCGAGTCCGACATCTTCTCATTAGCATACCAGTTGTCTGAGAAGATTTTATGGCCCATACTCTTGAAACAAACAACACTCCTTCTGTTGGCCGACTCACAAATGATAATGTCATCTCCATACTTCTCCTCCAGATGATTCTTCACTGTTTTTATATGAGGACGGGAATCCTCAGGAATCTCATCTATCAACTCTCCAAGAGAAAACTGGCATTCCTCCCTGTTTTCTTCGAGAAACTTGTACACAATTTCCATTGCTTGGTCAATGTTTGGAGTAGGTTGTTCTTCTCTTCTGAAGATGACCAGGTAATTTGTAAAAATTTTGAATGCATTTTTGGTGGTATTCGGCGTTTACCGCAACAAAATAGTATTCATACCCTCCAAAATGCCAATACAATCTTTGATTTTTTTCCCCCCACTCATCTCCACGCTGCCTTGCTTATGACAAAATCATACTTGCTACCTTGCGCCTTTTGACTGGTAATTTGTTCTGCCTTTGCCTGTAACTGTCTCTTCACAAAAGAAGCACTTGTTGTTAAAATCAAATGATAATGAGACTGTACTTGTGCGGACTGGCTTGGGGGAGGTGTAGGAGTTTCACATTCACGATGCAAAGAAGCCACAATTAATTTCTCGTATTTTTTTTGGCAAAAATTGAAATTTCTTCCACTCCTTCCAGCAAACGTCGATATTCGTGCTGTCTTCGTTTTCAGCAGAAGCAAGAAGCATAGCAACTCCTCTCGTTTTCGCTATAGACACTTCACCACCTTCCAAACTTTCCTCACAAATAAAACACCGACCAGTCTCTGACGTTGAAGTAGATGCCATGTCAACTGATGGCCAGTCCCTAATTGATGGTTTTTACCTCTGGTAAATTTTACACTGACAAGATCCATAATTGAAGCAAGTGTTTCTCAACAATATTTTTAACTGTGAAAGGTTGTTAACCTCACGCCAGACCTCCAAGCTGGAGGACCACCTCATGTTGTCTGTCTCCAACTGCTTATTCAATATATTCGCAGCTACCCACCATATCTGGAGGCCATATCTTCTATCCGCAACCTGAGGACATGCCGTGCTGTGGTGACAGAGACCCCCCTTATGTATATTATATGTTTACAGTTATACAGTATATACCTATATACACCCATATGTACGAAACATGGTTAGGGCTTATCATCAAACTTATATTAATTTATTGATAGTGGTTTGCGTTTCCAAGTACATCCTCCGCCACCTATTAACAAGGTCATATTCGATTGTGAAATTATTTGAAGTTGGTCTTGATCAGTTTGCCATAACAACTAGGAAAGAAATGAGCATTGTTGAAATCAATTTTCGGCAATGTAACACATCAATTATTTCTCAATGGCTTCGATTTTGTAAATCCTCTCATACGAATGCATGGCTAAATGGGAAAACATTGAATGATTTAGATGAAACTCACTATGTGGGTTTTTTTGGGATAGGGAAACCGATTCTGTGGTAATTTTTGTTTATGCATGATGGTTACGTTCATGAATCTGTGATTCATTAATTTAATCGTTTAATTTTGAATCCATATGCCCATATGGCAGGACCCAATATGGAAAAAGTGATATATAATAGAATGTCTACTTTTTAGAAACATTCAGTTATTTTCATCTTTCCAGTTTGGCTTTAGAAGGAATAAAATCCACAAACAATTGCAAAACTTGGAAATTAGAGGAATTGCAGACACCTTGTTTGAATCCCATCTTAAAAACCCCTAACAAATTGTTGAAATAGATTCAGTTCAATCTTCTGAATTAAATATTAATTGTGGTGTCCCCCCAAGGTTTGGTCCTCAGTCCAGTTTTGTTCTTAATCTACATTAATGACCTTCCAATGTACATCCTTTTTGCTCAAGTTTTATTTGCTGGTTACACAAACATTGTCTTTAGTAGTACTGATCCTTGATCTCTTCAAACACAAGTAAATATAGCAAATAATAGCCTAAAAAGCTGGTTAACATAAAACAAACTCCAGCTAAATTCCGATAAAACTGTTTATTTATATTTTTTATAGCATCAGGCACAAAACTATGTTCTAAAAATATAATACACCAACAACATCATTCTTACCAAGAAAAATGAAACCAAATTTATTTTCTTGGTCTGTGGATGTACTCTCAAATCTCATGGGAAGCCCACATTTCTGATCTTGGTGCGAGATTCAATAAACTCTGCTTTGCAATTCATGTACTGAGCAATGTGTGCTCCTTACAGATGCTTAGGATAGTTTATTTTAGTTGTATAGAGTCCTTAATGTACTATGGAATCCCTTTTTGGAGATCTTACTTAAAAGCCAGAAGATTTATAAAATTGAAAAAAGAATATTACATGTACTGATTAGAACACCCAGCAAACAAATTTTTGAAGATATGCATGTACTACGTGTCCCTTCTGTTTATATTCTTGAGACATTAAATTTTGTACAAGGAATTATTTCAATAGCAAATTTTCATACTAATATACATACATATTATAGGCTACCACCATCACTACTAAACCAGCATTTTTAAGAAGAAATTAAAATCACTGCTCTTCATAGGCGTACCGAGGGGGGGGGGGGGTTTGGGGGTTTGAACCCCCCCATTGATTAAAAAAAGGAAAATTGTATAATTTTTTTAAGTCTGCCCATAAATTACTTAATACAAGTATAAAGCGTGGGAAGCTTAAAACTCGTTATTTTGCGCCTTAATTTTTAAAATTTTCCGGGGGAGGATCCCCGGAAGCTTAAAACTCGTTATTTTGCCTCCTTAATTTTTAAAATTTTCCGGGGGGGGGGGGGACCCCTGGAAGCTTAAAACTCGTTATTTTGCATCTTAATTTTTAAAATTTTCCGTGGGAGGACCCCCGGACCCCCCTCTCCCTGGGGGGTATTCCATACCCCCAGACCCCGCGGATGTTATAACCCCCCCCATATGGTCGGCCTGGTTACGCCTATGCTGCTCTTAAAATATATGTTTAATGATATTTATCACTTCGTGTCCTCCTCCCTTTCTTCATAGAAACAGTTTATTTACTGTCTAGCAGCAAGCTGAAGGCCGAGCTAGCGTTCCCCCACTACCTTACCATGCAATTGCATTTACATGCTTTGTCTTTCCCCCACTATGCCATCAGCTCGGTCTTCCTCTCACCGCTAAACAGTACTTAATTCTTCTAATTCTGTGTATTCTTTTTGGGTGTTAAATTTCTGTAATCTTATAAAATTTGTTGATGACATAAAATTATTTAAAATAATTTTGAGTCCTAATGATTGTAAGGAATTACAGAATGATGTAAATAAATTAAATGAATGGAGTGAATATAATAGATCACCCTTAAATGTAAAAAATTCAAAATAATGACTTTCTCTAGATGTAAAAATAATTTTGCATGGCAATATTGTATTAATGGTATTCAGTTGAACAAAATTTCCACAATGAATGATTTAGGTGTATTATTCAACAGTAATTTAACTTTCTTGAATCATATTAATAATATCATTTGCAAACTCTTAAAAATCTTTGATTTATTTTTAGGAACTCTGAACATTGTATTATAAGCACATTATTTAGACTATATAAACCTTGAAAGACCAGAATTAGAATATTGCTCATTAATAAGGAATCCTGCTACCATTAAATACAGTAAAGTAACAGAGTCTATTCAAAATAAATTTCTAAAATATAGGCCTACATATTGCAAACATAGACATAAATAGCTTGAACATATACAAAGGATGGACCCAACTCGAATCCCCAATATCATATACAAATATGCACCAAGAGGAAAGAGAGACATAGGACGACCAAAGAAGCGTTGGATGGACCAATTTAAGGAATTATAGCTTTGGAGACGGAACAGGCCTAAAGGCCTAAACCGTGAAGTTGATGATGATGATATTGCAAACAGTTTAACTATTATCCTAAATTTGAATCATATTCATGTTACAGTATTTCAATATCCCTGAATTATCACACGGACAAAATTGTCATGCATTGTTGTTTGTACAGTCGGTCAAATAAAAAACGTCGGGCGGTATTTCATAAAGTATCACGAACGAGCATATGCGCATGTACAGGAAGACTTAAGCTTAGGTTCACACATGCCTCTTCTCTGTCCATGTATTTTCTTGATTATTTAGTCAGTTTTGTTCCAAAACAAACATGTATAGAAGGCTGTGGCTAAATGCCTCAAATCCGCCATATTCTTGCATGGAAATTCTTATAATAATAATGAATAAATTCGTGAGGAATATGTTTATTCAAGGAGCATTTTTTAAAGATTTTATTTTATAATACCGGTACTTGTAGTGCAAAATCAATAACTTACGTTTAACTTCTGCAACCAATCTAGCATCGAAATACGCAGCCGGCCAGATTCACATTTGCTATGAAAACTTCCGGTCGCATTATAGTGAAGTACCAATATCTGAGCTGGTCTTTAAGAAATATGGAACCTTCTCGCTGCTTGAGAGGCCGAAAACTGCAGGTCAATTACAGCCCTAACTACACTTTCTCTCAAGCTACATTTGTATGTGGCGCGATGACACAAAATAAAATGAATTATGACAATACATTAAGTTGAATATCGTGTGTTGCGCTTTCCGCGTTGTTCATTTTTCCCCTCCTGTCGCATGGCCTCATATGTTCCGAGAATGACCTGTATTTTATGTTTTTTATAGGAAACTTGTGAACTAATGCGTTAAAACTTTAATTTTAACTGCATACGAGTCCCGACGTTTTTTTATTTGACCGACTGTACACAAATTACTTAATAATGGAATAGATGATACCAATATTCTTGAAGAGATATCTTTTTATGTTCCACGTTATAGATCTTATAAATTATACTTTTTTCATCCCTCTTTATAATGTGGCCCATCCCAATTGCACAAAAAGGTCAGTATTTAATATTACAGTGTGGGCCAATAGTCATGCACCATAGGGATTATACTATTCTGTGATTATGTTTTCAATGTGCAGTCGCCCATGTTCCGTAAAACATTGGACACCAAGTTTGGCGTGACAGCACGGCACTCTGCTACAATTTGCTTTCAAAGATGGTTTTCATCCCTAATCTTCACCTCGTACACTTTTGCCTTCAGGTACCCCCATATCGCAAAATCCAATGGATTTAAATCAGAGGATCGAGGAGCACTCCACTTGTCCTCTACGACCAATCCACTGTAAAACAAATTACATCCCTATGGTGCGTGTCTTCTGGTCCAACCTGTAGAACAATACAATAAGTGGTTTAAAAGTATCTGTGATCAAAATTTGAATAGTTTAAAAAAAGTAATAATCCAAAAAAAAACGGTTGATTTTTTTTACTTACTTTTTCCTGTGAAACTATTATATTGTATTTTTATATGTTTCCATCTGTTCACTGTGTAATTTTCGTATTGTGTGTCTGTTTTTGTTGTTTGTTTTTGTTTTGTTTTAGTATTAATTTAAATATTTTTAGTAATATTACATTAAATATTTAATATTGGTACTGTAAGACTGGTGTATTAGTATAAGAGAATATTGTAAAATGAGAATGAGTCTGCTATATTCTCAATATAATAAAAAATAAATAAATAATCTCTTATCATAATGTAAATCATCAAAAATTGTAATAATTGTAGTAATTTCATGTTTACTGTATTTATTTATTATTTATTGTATTTAGATGTGAATATTATGACGAAGCCATGGATCTTGTATTCCTTATGGTGAATAAAGAATTGAATTGAATTTTCAAGATTTTGTTGTTTGTTTAATTATTTATATTTACTACATAAAACAATATAATATATCTATCTATATAAATAAAAATCATTTGCCACATGTATGTCACAGCATCACTTGAGAACGGCTCGACCGATTTGGCTGATTTTGTTTTGTTGTGTTCTTAATTGTCAGGACGAGGTTTGTATGAAAGAAAATTTTGGAAAATCCATGGAAAAAGTCGGAAATGTGAAATGAGGCACAGTGCTGTCATGTGAGGCACTGCTGTCACATATTTACATAACAAAAAGAAATCTACATTTCTTAACCAATTTGCACGAAATTTTGCAAACATACCCAGTTAAGTCCGGGAAGTAACACCGTCAAAATTAAAATTCAAACAAGCCACTCCTTCCCTTGAAAATTTATAAAATTTCTGGAAATATTATACTGAAAAAATGAAATTCAATTCAGTTGTCATGACAACAGTGTATTGTTTACAGTGTTCACATAGGGCCGGTCAAGAAAACCACCATTAACGGCCGTGGGTGTCGGCATGCTGACCACATGCCCCCCAATCCTGCCATCTGCCTACGGGAGATGACGCAGCGGTCGGGTGGTAGGCCAAGTCCCTCCAGGGATGTAGCGCCACGGAGTTTTAGTTTTAGTTTAGTTTTAGTTCACATAGGGCTTGGGGAACTATATAATACTGGGCTTTAACAAATTCTGATGCTATTGATGTAATTGTATTGCATTTGTGAAAATAATTCTTGAAGAATGAAGTCCACGAAAATAAAGCACAATGTGAAGCAGTCACATAACTTTCTCTACCCTCGACATGGAAAATATAATTTTCTCACTTCACGTTTTGATGTAGAATAAGTAGTCTTGTTGCAGGGACAGCTTAAGTGTGTGCCATTGAGTATGCTATATCAGAATTCGGTAAAAAATCTTATCCACTGATACGTCACTCATAGCTCTAGGCTTTGTATAGGGATGTTTATCATAGCCCTAAACATCTAAAAGAAGACAAAACAGGATGGAACATTTTCAGTCCTATGCCCGCAGTATATTATGTTCCAGGTTTTGGGGGAGAAAAGTATGAAAGTGATATTGAATTTTTTTTAAATTTCAGCTCCGAAACAGTTGTATGGTAACATGAGAGTGAGAAATAAAATTTTCCATAAAGAAAATACAATCTTATGTAATTGGAATTTATGTTTCTTCTTATTTGAACCCCTCTCAGGCATGGTGTGTAGAGGCAACTGAGTGCAACATTCGACATCCTCTATGAGCCATAAAAAGCTATATTTAGCATTTTCTGAAGGTATAGTTTGAGTGTGATAAGGTCGTTCTTCCTTATTTTAAGTTCTATGTACTTATTATATAAGGCCCTAGAGTTTGAAAATCGAAAGTCCTTCATACGTTAGTTTCAAATTACAAAATAAAAATCCGGGTGCTACCGGGCCTTTTAAACTAGTTATGAATAAAATTATTTGTTTGTTTAATTTATGTAAAAACGATGCCAGTGTTAATAAATATGTGTTTTAATTATTTTTCTATTAAATAAATGATTTAAATGAAACATTTAGCAGTTGAGTAAATAATTGTGGGCGAAGCCATGGATCCCCTCTAGTTATAGAATAAATGAAGTTCTAGCTGGACTGTAATACAGTGGGTGAGTCTGTAGCACGCCTACCTTCCACTCAGCGGCCTGGGTTTGATTCCCGGCCGGGTCGGGGATTTTTCAGTTGTGAAAGATCCCCTCCCCGGGTTCAGGACTGGGTGTTTGTCAGTAGGTTAAGTCTTAGGTTAAGATAATGCACATTGTGCGTTATTCCTTTATTATTATTATTATTATTATTAATACAGTAGTTTTCATTGTGACAAAACCAGCACTGCTTTTCTCATTAGACCTATACAGGTTAATTAAACTGAATATCCTTTCAGTTAAGGAAATTCTTTTTGCAATGCTTTATTAAACATTTCTATTCAGGCATGGCCAGGCTGGATATTAATTTCTACATTATGTGCACTGATAGCAATGAAAAAATTAAATAATTTGAAACATTTTTGCTGCTTTTTGCTTCTGGATTGAAAAGCACAGGACATTAATGTGTCCTGAATATTTTTCTCAGTATACCAGGACATTTGTGTGAAGAATGGGGCAGTCCCAGCAAAACTGGGATGTCTGATCAGCCTGCTAATGAGACTGTTTAGAGGAGTTTAAAATGTGATGTTTGGAAATTTTTATACAAAAGATAGGCTACATCTAATCACACAGCATAGATGAATGCTTTCCCAAATGTTATAAAAAAAATAATAATAAAAATAAAAATAAAAAAATAATAATAATAATAATAAAAATCTTCGAGACTTTTTGATCTTTGTTGAGTGGAGGCCATAGCTATTTTTCGCCTGCTCACTGAAAAATAACTTTAAAGACTGGTTAGTGTTTAACATCGCCTAACATACCGTTGCAGAAAGTTCAGTCACACCGAGGGTGGAAAGAGAGCAAAAAGAGAAAGGGAAGAAAGAAGAAAGACTGAACAATCTCATTGGTAAAGGTACTGTGAAGTCCAAACATGTGGTTGACACAAATGCTGGTCCTATTTGTGGTGATTGACTATTCCGTGTAATTTATTGTATATAGATAGTATAAATACAGATTTCCATATACAGGGTGTTTCACGAAGTTTTACCGCCACTTTCTGAGTGCATTCTTGAGGATATTTGGAACAAAAAATGTGTATACAAAAATGTGATCTGACTTGTAGTTACGTTGTTATAAGCGTTTGAAGTTTCAACATTCGTGACAAAATAGCAATAAATTCGGCAATAAATCCGTACAGAAACTGAAAGTAACAAACAAAATGGGTTTGATTCACATACTTAGCATACACTTCACCCTTTATCTCAGTTTGCCATCAGATTTTCAAAGATTCCTCCCTCTACGTCTAAGCACTTTGACGCGCAGGTATGAACGGCACGTGTCACGTACCGTAATTTATCAGGACTGCTCTTTATTATTGTTGCAACGTATGTACGTTGAGCTCTGTTCATACTGAGACGTTTATAAATATCTACATTACTCCGTAATTATTTGAGATAGGTAAAACTTCTTTTAGGAAAAGTTGTTCCAAATAACGTCAGGAACATACTCTGTTACTGGCGGTAAAACTTCGTGAAACACCCTGTATATCTTGTTTCACATGAGTGTCGAAATATTTAATTCATCCACCCAACCCCATCAGTGAGAGAAGTGGCATTTCATGATTTGTGAAATCTCCTCAAAGTCTAGAGCGTACCAATTGGTTACTTGGTCCCACAAGCGTTCGTTAGTTATTGTGGTTCTAAAAATGTTCCTCACAAAATTATGTGTTCTTTTGCACACATGTGTCGACCCTTATATTGTTGGCACATTTTTAAAACCTAACTTAGACCTGTGTCTAAATAAGCCTACTTAGATATAGAGAGATAAAGTTTATAATTCTTTATTGAAAGTTTATTTCTTTCAAATAATTCTGGCCACAAATTTCTAAAATCAGTTATATCTTCTGCTTCAAAAATACCTTAAAAGCATTGCTATTTCTTCTGGCATTCACTATCATCTGAATGTTGAGTATGTATGATCATGCTTTCACACGACTTTTGATGATATCACTGTCACATCGTCACAGAGTGTCTACATATTGGAAAATACTAATAATGGAATGGCTGTGAACCTTTCAGTCATTGCCAAGCAAAAGTCATCTTATTACATTCACAATGCCATTCTTAGATGGCCAAAGCATGTAGATTTATAAGGAAAAAATATTACTCATTGGAGTAAGGGAGAGGGTTGTTTGCCTGAATTTTGTAATAATGAGTTAAACAAGGAAGATTCTTTCTTTTTCTACTCATCGCAAACTTTACCGACTCATTGCTGAGAACACATGGCTCAGATTTTCTTCCTTTTTACACAATATTGTGTGTACAGAAGAGATACAATTTGTATATTTCAACTCATTTTTGTAAAAAATGGAGTTTCCTCCTTTTTCAACTTAGTGATTCAATTTTAGTTTCATGATAAATGTAAGTAACAAAACTTGTTTAATTATATACATACTCATTTGAACAGGTTGCTTGTCGCTATTTTTTTATATGGTTATATTAGAAAGTGCTACATGGGACAGTATCTTCAAAATATTGTCAAATGCTCTAACAAGATGTGATATTACACTTAGGCTGGTATTCATAGTCAGCGACTCAAGAACCGACTTTATAAAGCTGAACTTATTTGACAAGTCGACTTACATGTTTTTCGTATTCATAGTCTTCTTTAAAGTCGTACTTTATTAAGTCTGACTTCGTAAAGCTCTACTTATTCTACCTATTAAAGTCGAACTCAATAATATTAAAATCACGCGTTCACTGCCATAACAATTGAATTAGCCAATTGTGTTTAAGATTTTTTCAGATTTTATGTAAAGCAAAGCCGTCTGAGTACGTATTTCACTGTCATGATATAAAAATGCAGTCGGCGCTGTGCATTGTAAACAAAGAATTCAGTTCATCCAGTCATATTATGCACCGTGTAAGTAAGCTGATCAATAGTTTCTTTACAATATTCTGTGTATATATTAGCTTGGACATTGTTCAGAATTAAGACCGGTATGCTTATACATTTATTTCGATGTTAAACAGCTTAGGAAGCTTTGGGCCGATATGAAATACCATCAGAGAGAAATACCGATGAAAGATAGGCGATTGATATTTCCAAAATTGTGTCTTCTTGAAACGAAATCTCTTAATAAATTCATTGTCACTGTAGAATTTGAATAGATTCATCATGTTTTGCAAATAACGCTTTGGGGTGCGAGTTTATTCTAATAACCTTGCCAAGGACCTAAAAATCACTATCCATGGTTCTGGCTTAAACTGAAATAAGTCAGGGGGACCCTTGACTTGATAAAGTATAACTTATTTCGACAAATAAGTCGTACCTTAGTAACTATGAATACCAATAAGCTCGACTTTGTCAAGTCTGACTTTATAAAGTAAATACGTCATAAGTCCAACTTGTTTGTGTCAGAAACTCAACTTAAGACGAGATTAAAGTTCGACTTGGATATAAGTACGAGTTATTGCGACTATGAATACCGGCCTTAAAGACAATTTGTTGGGTTTTGCAACAGACGGAGCAGCCTGTTAAAAAGGAGTGCTGCTCTTCTGCATGATCATATCCAAAAGAACTTATTTGTTTAATTAAGCTGGCTGTGCATGTTGTTATGCGTGATATGGCAGAAGTGTACCATATTCAGTCTTTCTTAGATATCTTATATTCAGTATTTTCCAAAAGTCCCAAAAATCAGAGGTTACTAGAAGACACGTCAAAAGAACTGTCATCTGAAATACTAAAACTAAGACATGTGCTCGGCATACATTGGGTTGCTTCCTCCTTTAATTCTGTTTGAGTCCTCAGTGAAAGTTATAGTGCTTTAGTGTTTCTTTTCACACAACAGACTTGTATTGGTTTGCGACCATCCAAAGAGCTGTCTGAATTTAAAGGGTCGGTAAAATTGGTTGTTCATAAGGAAATTAACTGTAAAGTATGAGGCTCTAGAAACTCTGACAGCTCCAGCTTTGTATATGCAAAGCTGAACTTCGTTACTCTTAAAGCAAAACAAGAAACTGAAGTAACCAAGAAAGCTCTAGAAATGTTGAAAACTAATGATTCACTACGGTTGGGTTAGGTACTGTAGTTCAGGAGTTAGAGGAAGACCTTACTTTGCAACATACCTCAATTAAAGACCCTACTGTTTATGAATTACAAAAATTCAAAAATTTCCAATAGAGATCTTTTCAATATTTGGGAGACAATATCAAGAGCAGTTTTGAAGACATGAGTTTCTTAAGTCCAGCTACATAACCATCAGATGAATGTGGTCATATATGTTAATACCTCGTTTTATGTAGAAAGGTGAAATTAAGCAAAAGGGAGAATGTGGGCTCATTGCTTGTGGAAGACTTTTGTATCTACAAAGATTCATTCTCCCCTCTGTGCAGGACCTTGTAAATTCAGTTGAAATTGTTTCCCTTTTCTACAGCCAAATGTGAATGACTGACAAAAGGAACAAATTATAAGTTGAAACATTTTCAAATCTGCATTTTATCTCAATAAATGGTCCTCCAGTACATTGCTTCATTGTGACAAAATGGATCAAGTCTAAACATCACAGAGCCCTAGATAATCTAACATGAAAACCACCAAACCAGCCAGAACAACATCATTCATCTCGTCTCTTCAACTGATGCATGCAAGTCTCAAAGACCTCCAAACAATGAAAATTGGTGGTTGAATCAATAAAACAAAACAGCTGACTCATAACCTAAAAGCTAATTCAAAGAAGTACCTGACAGTTCAATATTCTGGTCACAAGTACCGAAGATGACCCAACATGTAGCAAGCAGATGATACATATAACACATTATAAATTCATTTTAGTATTTAGCATATGATCTACCATGCTATAAGGGGTTAATTCTTCAGTACACTCTCAGTTTAAATACAGATTGTAAGATGCATAGTGCTGCCATGGGTGAGTTGGGAGTGTATCTACCTTCCACGCTAGTGGCCCGGGTTCAATTCCCGGCCGGGTTGGAGATTTTTCAAAGTGTAAAATTTCCTTCCTGGGTTCAGGGAACGAAAAAAGACATTGGAACCAAAATACTGCAACCAGTTCAAGGAACAGATTTTGGGAAACAATGAGGCCTAAGCAAGCAGGAGGAAGGAGTAATCCAAACACCCTGCTTGACTGTGTTACCCTGGCAAAACATCCAGGAAAGAATTTGGGAAAGGAAGCCAACAAGAGCTTCTCCACCAAAGGGGCAACACAAAAAGCCTCTTAGGCTGACATGCAAGAGATCTATAAATAAAATAAATAAATAAAAATTAAAAAAAAACCTCTTTTTTAAGCCCCCCATATAATAATAATAATAATAATAATAATAATAACCCGTGTGGGGTTGCTAGTCCCCCATCGGGCGCCTCCCCAGCTGGCGGATAGGGGAATGCCTCCCAGATATGGGTGGTACCGGGGAAATGAAATACCCGGGGTAGACCAAAACTAGCCGAGGAAGGGAAAACCTTGGAAAAACCGCAACCACTAAATAATCAACAGCTTCAAAGGCAAAGGAGGACTGTGGTCCCAATGGCGGAGAAGGTGGATGAATTGCTGTTAGTGACTGAAAAGCGTCTGTTTCCCATGTTAGGGACGGCTTTAAAAGGCGTCTGTTTCCCAGGTTAGGGGCGGCCTTACTTTAAACCTGGCAGAAGGTATAAAATGCACACCCAAAATGGAGAAAGTATTTAAAAGAAGCCTCGGAAAAATGCCGCTTCCTGGGGATCGCCAGGGCACCTCTGGAGCTGCCGCTGGGGGTGACAGCATGCGAGCCGGCAGTGGTGGGAAGGATTTCAGGCAACCTCCCACCGGGACACCCGAATTAGGTATCGCCACAGAAGAAGAGCACACATTATCTCCAGCTCACAATCAGTTACGGGCAATACATGTTTTGGCTGATAGCCAGCCAACCATGGCTCAAGAACCAGTCACAAAAGCTGGTAAGCCGCGAGAACGCATGAAATGGACTGAAGACATGAATGCCTTTATCATGCGGCAGTATTACATAATAACTAAATTAGAGTCGGACTTGACAAACTATAGATCAGAGTTACATGCACAATTTTGCAAGAGGTATCCTTCCCTTAAAGTCACGCAACAAAGGGTGGGAGATCAACGACGTGCCATAATAACCAGGAATCTCATACCGAAAACAGTACTGGATGGGATTAAAAGAGAAATCGCACAGATTATCTGTAATAGCCAAGACACCAATAGCACTCAGCAAATGGCAGAATCCTTATGTCTTCTAACAGGCTGTAAAGATAATGAAGAAAATAATGAAACAGAGTATAAGGAAGCAAACACTCCGAAAACACTAGAAGATAATATTGAAAATGTGCACATAGAATTTAACAGAGCTTTACTGGAATTTGGAGGATTGTGCCCTACAGAGAGACCGAGAATCCCTAGGCAAAATACATCTCGAAAACTTGCCAAAAATATAGCAATATTAAATAACACAATATTACCTAAATACTTGGAACAAAATGCTCACACGTTCAATGATGTACAAACTGCCATTTATGCAGCAGCAGTTGCAGCAATAAAATTGGCAGGTGGAAAAATGGAATCCATAGAAAGGCAGGATAAGTGTCAACATCACATACCTCCATGGGAAAGACGCCTCACTAATGACATTGAAAATTTAAGGAAAGACATAGGTCGAATATACCAATACATCAATGGAAATAGCAGTAAACGAGTCTTGAAAGAAGTTAATAGAATAAAAGAAAATACAAGGAAACATGCAGAATATGACCCAGAGAATCAAGAAATCACTGAAGTATTGGACACATTAAAACAAAAACTAAGTTTGAAATCTAAGAGACTAAGGCGATACAGAGAATCCAGAAAAAGAAAACAGCAGAATAAACTGTTCAGAACAAATCAAAAACAGTATTATAGAAGCCTTAGTAAGCCGACGAACCAGCAAAATAAACCTCCAACCCAAGAAGAGATTGAAAAATTTTGGTCCTCTATTTGGACGCAAGAAACCACCTACAATAAAAATAACTCATGGGTTAAAACCGTGGAGGAGGAAGCAGAACACATAGCAGAAATGGAAAATTGCCCTATTAGTGTTGAAGATGTAAGTGAAGCAATAATTTCAACACACAACTGGAAAGCACCAGGTCCAGATAAGATACAGAATTTTTGGCTTAAGCGTTTAAGTTCAACCCACAGTTACCTTGCTAAACATTTTAATAATTTTATTGAGCATCCAGATTTGATGCCGTCATATTTAATGCAAGGCATCACGTATCTTTTGCCGAAAGGTGTGAATACAGCAGACCCTTCTAACTATCGGCCCATTACCTGCTTATGTACAATATATAAGATATTTACATCTCGTATAAATAAAAAAATCTACACACATCTAATGGATAATAAGATATTGGTAGAGGAACAAAAAGGATGTGTAAAACAATCACAGGGATGTAAAGAACAACTTATCATAGACTCTGTGATTATAGAGCAAGCAGCAGACAAAAAACGAAACATATACACAGCTTTCATTGACTATCGCAAAGCATTTGATTCAGTACCACATAGTTGGCTTATCCAAGTGTTACGTATCTACAAGATAAATGGAGCGATAGTTAATGCACTTTCATATATAATGCAATACTGGAAGACAAGACTGAATTTAAACAATAGTAATGAAACAATAGTAACAAAGGAAATCACAATAAAAAGAGGTATATTTCAAGGAGATAGCCTTTGTGGTTTTGTATAGCACTTAACCCACTATCATCAATCCTCAACTCATCTAAGTATGGCTTCACCATCAAAAGCAAGAAAAACACCTCCTACATGCTAAACCACTTGATGTATATGGATGATATTAAACTATATGCATCAACAGAAAGGCAGATGAATTATCTATTGCAAATAGTGGAAAGCTTCTCCAAAGACATAAGCATGTCATTTGGACTGGAAAAATGCAGAAGAATGAACATCAATAGGGGTAAAATTCAACTTCTAGGGTATGAAATGAGTGATGGGAATTGTTCGCGCAAGCAACATGTTTCTACTTTAGAATGTTTCAAACTGTCCGCTTGCAATGTCCCGCTTTGATTGTCCTTTTATTCCCGCCTCAAGGCATTGTGGGATCATGCATGACTTGCTAATTTCTTTTGTTATATGTGGTGGCTTAGCGTCACGCCAGTTAGTATTGCGCGAGACCTCACTCAGATAACAGTGTATCTAGTAGGCTCGAATCATTCCCGCTTTTTCTACCAAGTTCCATTAAACTTGCTCTAGAAAGCGGCGAATAGTCACAATTGTGCGCAATTGTGGCTCTCAGTAATTATTCATACATAATTACATATAATTCATAAAGTTCGCGAGTGAATTCTCCGAATTACAGAAGTTTGATATTTCGCAACAGTGATGCAACCCACGCTATATGTTTCAGTGCTTATATCAGCTTTTACGACTAAACTACATACAAAAGTTTAGTGTTAACTTCAAGAGCAATTTAATCTACGCATTTTAAGCTATTATTTATCAAGGTTTTCAAGAAATTAATATTTACAGACACGTGGTGAATACGTACTCTTGCATCTTATGTATCAGTGTTTCTTTTCAATTAGTTTCAATAATTATTGTGTGTGAATCTAGTAAGTTGTGATTATTTCATATTTCAATTGTTTTCCTTAAGTAGTCCGTGGATTCCTGATACCAGAGTCCTGAGGTTACAGTCTATTTGCTCTCATTTTGATTCATTCGAATCTGGTCCTCACTAGCTATTCAGAGGTGGCTAATCTTTCCTATCTTATGCACTTCCGACTGAAGTCCCTTCCAAACCTAAAAGCAACATTTTATTCCTATTTGAGAAGTACCTTAACCTAACATTTGCCCTCTCGGACCGTATATATTTTCCGTCCGATCCCTAACAGGAATATAGTAGAACCAATGAGTGAAATGGATGCGTATAAGTATTTGGGTTTCCTACAGGGAAGGCGAATAATGCACAATACTGTCAAGCAGCAAGTCATATCAGTGTACTTGAGCAGAGTCTGTCAAATTTTAAGGTCAAAATTAAAGGGAAAAAACACTTTTATAGCCATCAACACATATGCTGTCCCAGTGCTAACCTACACCTTTGGTATCATCAAGTGGTCGAAAACAGATCTGGATGATATTCAAATAAAGACACGGAGGACTCTCACCAAGTTTGGTGCTCACCATCCAAAGTCAGCTGTTGAAAGACTAACGATCCCACGGGAGAAAGGAGGCAGGGGTCTCATTGACATTGGATTATTGCACGAAAAGCAACTGTGGAACCTGCGGCAGTATTTCTACAATAATAATTCATTATTACACCAAGTAGTAGCACAAGTGGATGCAGGATATACACCATTAAACCTAATAAACAAATTGCAGCCAGCTCCAAAATCAAAATCAGAAGCACTTGATTCCCAAATGTTACAATGGATGAGGAAGCAACTACATGGTAAGCATGCAAATGATCTTAACCAAGATTATGTTGACATACAAGCGTCAAACAGCTGGTTGACTCATGCAGCTTTGTATGTGGAAACAGAAGGCTTCCTAATGGCAATACAAGATCAGGTAATTGCAACGAGGAATTATAGGAAATACATTTTAAATGAGCAGGGTATTGAAGATCAGTGCAGAAATTGTGGAGAACAAAAAGAGACAATAGGTCATATCACATCTGGATGCAAAAAACTAGCACCCATAGAATATCTGAAGAGGCATGATGAAGTTGGCAAAATAATTTATCAGAAGTTAGCTCAACAACATAAGCTAATTGGGGACTGTAGTCCATATTATGCTTACAGTCCTCCTAGTATCATAGAAAATGACAGCAATAAAATATATTGGAACCGCAGTATCCTAACCGACAAAAAAATAAGCTGCAACCGACCAGACATAATATTGGTACATAAATCCATAAACAGTACTTATTTGATAGATGTATCAATACCCAATACACACAATATGCATGCCGTTTGGATTGAAAAGGTGGATAAATACAAAGAACTGGCTGATGAAATCAAAGAGATGTGGAAGCAGACATCAGTGCATGTGGTTCCAGTGGTAATATCAGCTACCGGTATGGTCCCAAAGAAGACGATAATGAGCCTAGAGAAGCTGAATCTACAAGCCTCGCTTTGTGTCCAATTGCAGAAGGCAGTCATATTGAACACCTGTGCTATAGTCCGAAGAACTCTTGGAAAAGACTGTTAGTTGTGTAGTGATAACTTGCTTAATATGCCGTTGTCATTATTTCAAGAATTATACCATGTGGAAATGAGAAGACATAAAATAATAATAATAATAATAATAATAATAATAAAAAGATGTATAACTATGCAGATTCAAGGGGGCAGTAGATAAGATTAAAATAAACATAAAATCTATTTGGCATATTGGGATTAAGTCCTTGGTTTAAGAAATGACCTTGTCTGTCACTCATACAAAACATACACAAAAACACAAATGGAAGAATCTAGCCTAGACATTACCAAACTGTGCTGAATATGTGTTCTACATATTTATATGTGGCATGTATGAAAGCTACCACCTTGATTTAAAAACTGTAAAGAGAAAATCTATTCCTTATTCTTTCCTTTGCTGATGTAAAAAAATAAAAAGAGATAATGCAAATAATACTCACCGGTATTGATTAAAGCACAGATAGTGTTTAGGTGCGTTTTTTTTTTTTCACTTGGAACATTTGTTATTGGAACTTTTTGTTTGTTTGTATAAAAACAATAAGTTGTTAAAATCTGCACAGTTTATGCCCAAAACGTTATAAAAGTTATTATTTTCAAATATGATTAATTAATTATCATGACTATAAGAGATAATGGTATCATGATTATATTCAAAATTTATATAATTGGGAAACAAAATACCATTGAGTCAGTATTGGTATATAGTCCAAATGTTAATTACTATTGGTGGAAATCATCATCTGATGATGGAAAAGAGAGGTATGTTGATACAGTTATAAGTAGAGCTTGGATTTAAAAGCAGAATGTATATTTATTTTGAGATTCCTAAACATAAGCAGAAATGTTGTATTTCATAAGACACTCCTTGACAAGCAATTTTAACTTTATTTGATAGTGCTTATTTTGCTTATTCTGAGAGGAAAATGGGTTTGATTTCTTTTTTATGATTTTGAATTAAATAGATATTTTAGTCAAAATTGTCACATTAAAAGTGACTTATTTCACTCCTAGACATCATTATCATTGGTTTCATTTCTGTCATTGGCTAATAGACTTACTGAATAATCAGGGTTATTCAACACTGCCAGATTTCTAAAAAGCTTAGTGAAGAAATAGATATTGAAAAGGAATTTGTCGAAGAAGAACTCTGTTGCTTTTCACATCTGCCTGTGACATCCGGCGATGTTGAGAGAACATTTTTACTTTACTCATACTGAATAGAAGAAGAAGTGAGATTTCTCTTGTAGTGCTCATGGTTTGTTGCGAGAGGCGCTACGATCGGAACTAGACTATGTTTTACGGAAAAACAATGAAATGCTATGCTAACATTCCTGCATTTTGCCGGCTTTTTCTTCATTATGCGTGTATTTTTTTATTTTTTCCAATGGTTCTTCAACTATTAAACCATGCAGCAACTATACTGGATGACAATTTAAGGCGGGACATACAGGTTTGGGTGCTAAGAAGTAGGTGAAATTCTTTAATTTTTTGTCTCAGCAATGAATTGGTCTCCATCCTCATAATCTAACATCCTGTTTATTGACTCCTTCTACAGTTACATTTAATTTAAAAAGAAATCACACCATACAGTTATGGGTAATTATCATTACAAAATTGCAGCAACATTTCATGCACTGAAATGCCCTTTCCATGATAATTTTCACAAGTATCAATATTTATAAGTGATTATTTTTTCTTTCTATTTGTTAATATTGTATGAACAACACTATGTACAATAATTGACTTAACATTAATAGTTTATTTCTGAAAAATATAAAAGAAATTGCAAAAAAAATACTCTTCGTGGATTTTTAAAAAATACTTATACTTTAGATATTCCAAAGATTGTCATATGATATTTACAAATAAGTAAAAAAAAAAAAAAAAAATCCATAAAAATATTTACATTTGTGGAAATTATCATGGAAAGAGTATTTCAGTCCAAGTGCACAAAACGTGGCTGCCATTTTGTAACAATAATTACCTGTAACTTTAACAGCTTAATTAATCCAAAAAATAGTATGTAATTGAATCGTCCAGAGCTAAAAGGGGTTTTGTCAGTTTTTACAACTTATCAGGAGAAAGAAAAAACATTATAAATTTAAGTAAGATTGTTGTACAAATTTGAGACACATTATTTTCCATCGAGTACTGATAGATACTATATATTATATGATTGGAAAATATTTAAACTTGATTAGTTGTTAATAACCAGATGGACATACAGAATAACTTCATGGGACCCTAGGACAGGTCAAAGGCACATAGGAAGACAGAAAACACGCTGGTCAGACGACATCAGGCACACCTTTGGTAACCGATGGACGACGCAAGCCAAGGATCGTCAAACCTGGAGACACCTTATAAAACTTAACTTGGACACTATCAAAGACTGATCTCTCCCGGACTAGCTACCCGGGTCTGCAAGAACCCAGCTACCTTTCATAGAAAGAGGCCCTTGCCCGATAGGGATGTTACGGGCTAATACTAATACTAATACTAACTAGTTGTTAATAAATTAATATTTTATAAAATGGACAAAACCCCTTTTTCCTCCGAACTTGGTTATAAATCATTTATTAGGCTTGGTATTTAATAAACATACCCAGAAAGACAGTAATACTACTTTTATATGAATATGAATATGAATAAACAACAGTGTAGTAAGACAAATTGAAAAGAAAATTAAATACAATATGTTACATTCACTGCACATTGCTGTCCGTCACAGTGTCATGAGTAGGCCATTTAAAAATTTCATCATAAAAACACACAGAGCATCAGGTTCTACATATTTCACTAACTTTCGAATATCCTGGATCTTTTTAGCATTGATAGGAACTTTTCCCTCGCAGTATGCTTTCTCTTGGGGCATCGCGCAAAGAAGTGTCAACTGAGACTTTCCAAGATTGAAACTGTGCTTTACTGGAGAATTAATGAGGAAAGCATTTTGGGAACATTTCAGTTTGGCATTTAGTTCTTCACACAATGAATAAGTGTCTATCTGTGGCCTTCCAAATCTACAGTTCTGATTTTGGCGGAAATATTCCCTGTAATAATAATATTTTACTGTAGAATTGGGATACTTGGTACTGTAGAGATCATACATTGATTTTACAGTAAGGCGGGCATCTAAATAATATACTTCTTTGCCAGCATAATGCGAAGACTTAAGAGGGAAGGACTTAATATGATTGTCTATGGATTTCTGAATTACATCAGAAACTTCATTTACAGCAGGAGTCATACCACGTCTATCCTTGGGCATTTCTCCCTGAACTAGGGTGCGACTTATATTGTACACTTTTTCTTACCAACAGCATGCATGCTAAGAAAGGCTTTCAGACAAACATGCTTCTTTTGAGATTCACACATTATGAAGTAATTAAAACTTGAACTATGCTGTGTTCGTTCCTTTCCGTCTGATTTCCTGGACCTGCGCTTTTTTACAGGAACAGCTTCTATGAAACCACGTAAATAAATATCTTGTACATTTTTATTTGGTAGATCAAGAAACTTTGTGTTTCTTTCATCTTCATTTACGCTCTCAAAACATTTCTTTTTACACCTACAAATTAAAATATGAAAATCAGTACTCCCATTCAGTAGTACCCATGAGAATAGCACAAGTTGCTTAAGACCAAATAAAAATGACTATATATAAAACTAGAATGCTATATCTGTTAGTTATACTAACCTGTAATCATCTCCTTTCTTTTCACTAATATGTTGTCCCCCATGATTTACATATTCCAGACCTTTGACATTAGCGCTTTTAATAACTTTTTTTTTATGAAGTGTTTCATTTCACTTCCTTTTTGGAGACATATCTCACAAAATATAAACAACACCAGCCTTTTACACTTACAGAACAAGCCCTGTCATTGATGTAATAAAGCGCACGAAGTTGCAAGCGTAAGACAATAATGCAAGTTAGGTCTGCCACACTACGGCGAAGACATGCGGTGCTAAAAGGAGTGTTGTCAGTGACAAAACGCTTTCTTCCTCCGTATGCGCTGATATGACTTCCACCTTCTAGCACAAAGAGTGGTCTGACAAAATTCTTTCTTCCACCGTTCGATGCGTCTCAGTTTAAAAAAAATTCAAGACAAAAAAAAAATTGCATTTTTTGACAAAACCCCTTTTAGCTCTGGACGATTCAATTGTAAAAGTAGTCAATAAAGAGTATATGTCATATTACAAGGTTAAGGTGCTGAGAAAAACTAAATTAAGAATTTCACCACTTTCTCAGCACCCAAATCTGTATGACCCCCCTTCAAACAGATCTACTTACTCAGTGATATACTCAAGTCTCTCTGCACACTACGAATTTATAAGACAAGATATTGTTTGTCTTCAATATAAGTTCAAAGTGATCATTTTTCTCTTTTTTAACTTTCTCTCTAAATTCTCTATTTTCCTTTTCTTCTTTTCTAAGAGAGCAGGGGAAGAACTATTTTTGGGTTCAGGTGAATCTTCAGTTACTGTTAAGAGGATGGGTCTGTTAGAGTGACAGGAATTGCACAATAAGGAGACTGTGATCTTTTTGTTGGAGATTTTCTGTTCATTTTCTTTGACAATAAATTTGAAGGGAGGTACAGCATCCACTGTTAAACACCATTTTATCCTCGGAAGTTTGACATTTTCCCCTTTCCCCATTGATAAGAAAAATGTAGATCAGAGACATATGATCGTGCACTAAGTTCCTATCTTTCCGAGGGATTGCTGATGATATTAAATCAAACGCTTCTTTAATTTTTGGAGGCGTAAAGAGTCTTACCTCTTTACTTTTTTGTAGCCCAAGTTACTATCTGGCACAAAACAATTTTTCATTTTATTTTCACTATCAAACTGCCAAACAATACTATAATACCATACTGAACACAAACTAAACTTAGTGCGACAAGTTTCAGAATACTGTTCCAATCGTTTGTGAGCAATCGCCATGCCACAATTTTCAACACTACAGGGCCATGGATCTTCTATACCAATACATTTGAAGCAAGCAAAGAAATCACACTTTCTCCTCTATTTGTTATGTTTTACTTCTTACTTCTCTGACAGACACAGGAGCTTTGCACAAGAAATTCTGTAAGTGACCTTCCTTACATAATGTAACAGCCATGAACAAGAAAGATTTCTACTTAACTAATAATTTATTTTATTTTCTGTAGTTTTTTTCACTTATTTTGGTTCTTATTTCTTATGTCTTTTGTTCTTATTTCCGCATATTTTACTGTTTTATTTTGCTTGTAAATCCAGGCTCTAGTTATAAAATAAATATAAGTTTTGTAGGAATTATGCCCAGGTAATCTCAGACTAAATACATAATTATTAGTGGTACCATTGGACATTATTCATTATTCTTTAATCAATACCGTCATAAGATCTAAGAATGGGCATATTGTGTTCAATTAACTGCAGCCTTTTGTTTGTCAATGAAATTTATTAATGTGCTTACCTAGTCAAATGTGAATTTTTTTTCTTTACAGATACTTATCTTTATATTGCATGCTGATGCCAAGGAAAAAGTGAAAAAGGAAGCGACTCACAAGACGCTGAAATATAAATTTGACTCAGCTGCTACTATAAAACTTAAAGGAGAGTGGTAATATGCTTCACTAAGAAAATACCAAGTCAAGTAATGAAAAACTTAATGATATGTAAGGAGAAATGGAAAATGAACAACAACAGTCACATAGAGAACAGTATGATTTTTGCATGATCTGTTCTGAAAGAGATATATGTAGTGCAGAAGCGTTAACAAATCACTTAAGCAAGCAATTTGGGCTGTGTGGTCACTTGACATGGAAGTCTATTTGTGCTGGAGCTGATATATTCCAAGTTTTAGAAGAAATAATCCAGAGAAGTTGTACTGTAGTATTTTATATCACACAAAATTTCATAGATGATGAATTTTGTTGTCACATAGCAAGAAATAGGTTGGTAAATGGATTAAATTTGCAGGGAACAATCACAGATATTCCACTTTTGATAGATGAAAATTTAGTATTACCAGAAGCCTTTAGAATTGTTCAAAAACTGACACTTCAGCACATTGAATCTCATTTCAAGAGAATATTTGCAGATAAAATCCAGGAAAGAAAATAAGATGATTTGCTCATCAGAATTTTATTTTAAGTTTCAAAATAATAGTCCACAATAAAAGAAAAAGAGTGAATTAGCAATAGTGTAGGCTATATATTTACAAATATTATTGCAACTGCTAAAGTAATAAAATATAAAAATTGCTGCTAAGAAATAAGGAAAATTAGAAATTCCATAGATCACCATTAAATTGCAGCTAATTGGACTGGGCATGACTCCAGGATAAGAAAGAATGATAATCTTTGGTGATCTTACAGTAACAATGATTTCTCAAGCCTAAGGCAAAATTTTACTTGTAGGCCTATATTTAAAAATAAATTCTTCAAAAATAGTGGTAAATCATTTATTGTACTGTATTGTATCAAAAATTCTCATTCTCTTTTTTTACAAAGTCTTGTGAAGTTCTGATATTTAAAATCATGTTGGTTGGTATGTTGAGTTCAATCAATTAAATAATAAAATACCTTTCTTCTCAACCACTTTTATTTTTTCTCCCCTATGTCTTTTGGCCACATTCGACCATCTTCAGAGAATCTTGCTTGTAGATTTACATTCAGTAAGAATAAAAATGCTTTATTAGGCCTATTGGTGTCATGTTTAATTAAAACTATTATAATTTAAAATGTTCTTAACCCATATAAGTAAAATTAACTTCTTGGTGCTTCTTCTTCTACGTCGTGTTAACTCGACGTTATTATTTTAAAGTTTTGTGAGCCAAGAAGATGCGATCAGCCTAATGCAGAGAGAAAGGTAGGGTGGAGTAAGGATTCATCATGCCCTCTCTCTTGCACTGTTGTATACGTCAATGATGATGGGTCCCTTGAAACAGTCTCTATCCCCAAACAGCTGGTTACCATGACAGCAAGTTCATATTCTAATGCTACATTTACACTAAGGAATTTGTTGCAGACACAAATCCTCCATGATTCTTGTATCTGAATACTTATCCCATATATATATATATATATATATAGGCCTATATATTCCTTGAACAAATATCTCGTGTGAGCGTTCACACTGAAAAATTTGTTGTCAGGCAGAAGTATGGCTTTAGATGCAAACTTTTGCTTCTTTCAGCTTTAAAAGTATTCATGATTCACCTAGAACAAGTTTGTAACCGATAAACACTCAATTTGCAGAAGAAAATAACAATGTAGAAAATTTGCATTGAGACCCACACAGACACATTATGTGTATGAATCCTGCCTAGTCCTAATTCAGTTTTGATGCTGTTCTAATATCTCTTCTATTTTGACAATTTTCTCATTAAGCACATGTGGATGCTTTCATGGTTATTTGGTATTAGACACAGAACCTATTCAAGGAAGAAGAAAGTGTACCTGTAGGCCTAAATGCAAATTTTCTACCAAGGTATTACTTAGATTAAAATGGATGTGGGCAGTGCATGTCATGAGAATGAACCTGGAGAGATGGACACATGCTATAACAGTGTAGGAGCTCAGAACTGGGAAAAAAAGTGTTGGAAGGCAGAAATCACGATGGGAGGACGAGTTTAAGAGTGTTGTGGGGAACTTGTGGTCTAGGAGTGCCAGAGACAGAATGAAGTGAATTGAAAAATTAGTACTAAAGCTAGGGTCAATTATATACTTAAATTTTAGGGTTCTCAGGTGAGGCTAGCCTGAAATGTTCCTTCAACGAGTCAGCCAGGAGGCCCTTGCCCGCTATGGGATGCTTGAGGGCTAATTCTAATTCTAATTCTAATTACAAATGTGAGGGACAACACTTCTAGATCCTCTTATGTTCTGTTTAGAGCACTCCATAGCAAAACATCCATGATTTTATTAAATAAAACAGCCTGAATATGTCTCATGGGATTGATCATAGCCACAAACTGCTGCTGGGATCTGTTTCATGTTATTGCTCTTGGAGTGAAAGCAAGACCTTGTGGCAGAACGCTGTTTCTGGTATACATTTTATTCAACTGTTTGTGCTGGGGACTAGGAATATGTTCAATAGGTTTGCAACTTGTGGCAAATTGGTTGCCATACATGTACCCAAACATAATTATATCCCTGCAACAAATTCCTTAATGTGAACATAGCATTACAGAAAACTATGATTTTGATAATCTGTGAAGCATGTGTGCTTTGACAAACCTTGCACACCAGCCCACAGATAATTTTTCCTCTCTCCACAGCCTGTCCAGATGTGATTTCTTCTAGTTTGCATGTTTTCGAGTTTTGAGTGAAAATTCATCATGAACTTAGTAAAATGGTATTTGAATAAAAACACTTTCTTTAACGCACTTTATTTACCTTAGTAAACTTCTGGACGGCTGTTTCGCAGGTGGTGTTCCTGCATCATCAGCAGAGCACCAACTGAGGTCTCTGGAGCAGGTGTTTGTGAGGGTGTCTGTTATGGTGGGGGTGTAGTGGCTGCCCCAGTTTCTACATAGGCCAAACAGGCAGATCATTTCGAACCAGATACAAAGAGCACATCAAAGCTATCCACCAAGCACAAAACAAATCAAATTTTGCAGAACACATCATCACAACAGACCACAATTACGAAAACATAAACACAGACATGGAAATACTACACTTCACACACAAAAGCAAGAAATTAAACACACTGGAACAATTCGTAATCTACAAACACACAAAATCACACCCAACATTAGTTTTAAATAACCAACTCAATTTCAGATCACACACGCTATTTGACACATTAATACAAACAGGCAGTCAAACCAAACCCCCATCACCTACCCCCACCTCCACTACACCCCCACCATAACAGACACCCTCACAAACACCTGCTCCAGAGACCTCAGTTGGCACTCTGCTGATGATGCAGGAACACCACCTGCGAAACGGCCGTCCAGAAGTTTACTAAGGTAAATAAAGTGCGTTAAAGAAAGTGTTTTTATGCAACTATTTGTTAACAACGCTAAAGTCGGACACAAGAATGAAAATGATATTGTCTGCAATTTGAGAAAACATCCTTCAGAAGACCAAAAAAAGACATAACTGGGCAACCTACCATACCCGTAATAATATTAATGTATGGAAAGAAAAAGAATGGTAAGTCAAGTTTAATTTTAAAAAGTCTTGGTTTTCTGAATCATGGCTGAGTAAAAACCTTCCTTCAGAAAATTCCTCTTGGCCCGGTTTTCTGTTTAGGCACAATCATAACGTTTGAAATTAGGAAGGACTTTTAAGCCTTTAAAAGTCATAACAGAAGCTCTAGATAAGCACACAGATTCTCCCCAATCTCTAATAAATTGCAATTGAATACATTTCCCAAGAATAGAAATGCATTTTTTGATGCCCTGCAGGAAAGTCTAAGACACTTTATTAATAAATCAGATGAAAATGTTTGTTTACATAGTCTCTTTCCAGCTCATTTTTGATACTGTGTTATTTTTAGGTAAACAAGAACTTGGGTTCAAAGTGAACAATGAAAGCATTTGTTCAATAAATCAGGGAAGTTTGGAGTACAATGGAAATCATTACTAAAAATTAAGAGCATGTTCAACAGTGATTCCTGAAGAATTCAGAATAACATACATATAAGACCATCCATAACTTTCCTAATGGCATATTCCAAAATGAAATTAAAAAGTAAAGGAGATAGTGCATCTCCTTGCTTCATGTTGCTTCTAATGGCAAACCTGTCTGATATAAATTTCCCTACCCTGACTCTGCTATAGGCTTTATTTACACATATTTAGATCAGCCTAATTCTAACTTCTTTGGTATCCCAAATTCAATGAGGATATTGTACAGTTTGTCTCACCTAACTGAATCATATGCTTTTTAAAATCTATGTGTAGCATAAATACATAATAATCCAAATACATACATATGAAGCATCCAATTCCAAAACTGTCTCAATCCAGTTTTAACAATTTTCAGGAAACGTCAAAAACTGATAACTTTTTTCCTAACTGTTTGCAGTGTTCCAATTTTTTTAAATTTTACAGTTGAGAAACACTCTTCTCATGAGTGATATTCCTGAAAATCAGGGATCGATATTTCAGGAGTTATTTCATATATTTGGTTGGATTGAGAGAGTTTTGAAACTGTAGGGTGAAACGAGAGAGTCTTTTTTGTTTCTAATATTTTAGAAGAGGCTTCTTATTAATGTAAATACAATAATCTATTACTTCAATTTCTATTTTGTCTATGACATTGAATTAAAATGTTAAAGTAATGGTCATAGAGAATGAATAGATTATTCTGTTTGGTTATTACACTTCAGTTCAAATTTTTAAGTCTTCTTTTTCCATAAATAAATCCTCATTTGCATTTTCTTCTCTGTTTAACCTTGAATCACCCTCTATTACGCTCTTGTAAAATGATAAATCAGTCATTTTTCTCCACTCGGAACCAAAGTGTTGAGATCGGATAGTTTCTCTTCCTTTTGATTCTGAGATTCTGGGGTCATCTGCAAAATGTTTTTCCTCTCTTTAACACCGATTTGAATGCTCCTATGTCTATTAATTTACTTCCCCTCTTACAATCACATTTTTTCCAGATGCAGTTTTCTTAGAATGATTCGCTTAGCTGTGGAAAAATGGAAATGCCCCACTAGGTTTGAGAGTAGCTTGCACTATTTTCTTCCAATCAATGATAACAAAATCCTCTCCCAGTTCCTTCAGATTTGCACTTCGTGCAATAATGTCTCTATATTCACATGGTTTAATAATAGTATCCCTCTTCCTAATGACATTTTCTATTCTCACAAAAACTCTAATGGCTGGGAGAAAAGAGTGACTGACAATTGGGAAAATAACATGGAGTTCTTTACAGTTGGTATGATATTATAGAGTCAAGACATTAACATTCCCATTATTGTAGTTTTTTATTTTGTCCTGGGCACCCGTCTGCATACACTTTCATGACCTTAGTTTCTCCCCCCCACTTCTTGCGTTTTTCTTAATTTTTTCCCCCCATTTCGAAGGATCTTTCCATTTCTTCCGTCCTTTACCACTAGGTGATATCAATATAGCCTATTACTTTCCATTTCTTAATAATAGTGCTTAATTAGCTTGTATTTGTGAGCAATGCATAGAAAACACTATCTTCTTATTTACAGAGTCTGTACTATTTGTTGCCTTCTAACAATGGGTATATGAGAGTTACAACGTTCATAATTATAATTTGTGCTAATACACTGCTGACAACAGCTGGAAACATAAAATGAAAGGTTATTTATAAGGAAAAAGAAATTCATGTATGGAACGAGACAGTTTTGTAACAGTACATGGGATGGAATGAGAGAGTTTTGGAACTGTTTGTGTTTTCTGAAGCTTAATTTTGGAAGGAAAGAGGAAGTTTAGGCACAATATTCATTACTACATTGTTAGAGATATGTAGGTAGATGACGAAACCGCCATTATCTCAATTTTTTAAAAAATGGATTGAGACAGTTTTGGAATTGGACGCTTCATATGTACAACGCTAATACCCAGGTTCCATTCCTGCCCGGGATAAATTTTCCTCTGTAGATTACTCAGTGAAGTTGAATTGCAATAACTTACAATTACCTAAGGAAAGAAGAAACTGAATATAGAAAAACTACTCATAAATATTGTAATAAGATATTATTTAATGGCAGTATAAGGATAAATTTTTAGCGCCAAGGGAAGTGAATTTAATGCGCATGCCAGTCCAGCAACTGACGAAGGGTAAGTGGTGTGTGGTGCATGTGTGTTCATGTTCAGAGTTATTGCTGTGACTGTGAAGAATGAATTCAGTAGATAGTTTAATAACTTACTGGTATTCATTTTCTAGAAGGTGTATGGAAGACAAAATTGAGATAAAACAATTAGTAAGGCCCACACCCGATTTGATTACAATCCAAAAAGCAAAAGGCAGGAAAAACTGTGTTTACAACAGAAAATTTCGCAGGACAGTGTATAAACAGTTGGATATGTGGTTGTGAAATTAGGAATGATCTCTTCTGTTTTCTTTGTCTTCTGTTTAGCAATAGGGATTCCAATTCGTGGAGTAGAATGTGAGTAATGGATGTAGGACACCTTAGTAAGTTGACAAAACAGCATAAAGATAACATTAAGCACATTCATAACATATTAAATCTTAGTTCTCTCAGCAGTGTGAATATTGGAGCACAGTTAAGCCAGGCATATCACGACAAAAAATTGAAACACAACTAACAAGTGGAAAAAAAAAAGAAAAAAAACTGCTAATACTTAAAAAAACTATTGATTGCATTAAGTTCTGTGGAGCTTTTGAACTTGCTTTGAGAGGTCATGACGAAGTCCTGAAAAACCTGGCAACTTCTTAGGACTGATAGATTTAATTTCGAATTTGGATACTACTGGGGGGGGGGGGGGGACACATGGAATCGAATCAGGTGTTTAAAGAGACCTCCAAAACTATACAGAATGAACTTTTGGACTGTATGCTAGAAAGTTGAGATGAAGAAATAAAGCAGGAAATGAAGGTAGCAGACTTTTTTGCATTAATAGCAGACGGAACAACTGATGTCTCTGACCAATCACAGTTAGAACACAGTTCGTTGCGAGAACAAGGGCAATCTTTTTGCAAGGCTCTGGAGATTCTTCAGACCAGAAGGTCACAGTGCAGATGCTATTGCTGAATTTATCTTAAAAGAAGTAATTCCTCTCTTTAATCAGAAATCCCATAAAATAATTGCACAAACTTTTGATGGAACCTCCGTGATTTCTGGTGCAAGTGGTGGGGTTCAAGCAAAATTGAAATTCATTATCCTAGTGCTCACTTCTTACACTGTTGTGCTCATAATTAAATTTAATCATGGAAAGAGCTGCTTCACATAATCAATCCACAAGAGTGTTTTTCCTTGACCTGTCCACTTTCCCTGCATATTTTTCAAGATTGCCACAACGTTTGTCAGTACTTGGATCAGTCGTGGCTCATAGAATTCCAAGCTGTCCTGCAACTAGGTGGAACTTCAGATCAAGAGCTGTTAACACAGTTTTTGAGAACAAGGATAAATTGAAAGAATGTTTGCTGGAATTAGAAAAAATGTCACATAGCAGAACTTCTCATGGAGCAATTGGCTTGTGGCATTTTTTGGAGGATGAAGAATTTCTGTACTAGTTAATTTGCTTCAGTAAGATAATGCCACATGTAGACATTCTGTATAACCAGCTACAAGCCATAACGATTAGTGAAATCAAAACAAGGAGTGCAGTAACTCATTTCACAGATGTTATTAGAAAGATTAAGGAATCCACAGACAACATCCATGTAGACACTGAAGCTTCATGAACTAGTAAGCTAAGAAAAGTGGAAACCAGGCACATTGATTCTAAAGAAGTTTGAAACAGAATCATGCAAGAGGCTAGTCATTGCTTCAATTCACCGAATTATCTTGATGCTGCAAAGTTGTAAAACTGTGCCAATTTCAGTTACTACTCCAGGAATTCTCCAGAAATGGAACTTGAAGCTTCTGGTATTATAACACTGTGGATAAGTTCAGATTAAAGACAGAGCTCCGAGTTCTATACGACAGACATTTCAGGAACAGTTTAGGTGCTGTACCACTGCTGCAGCATGTGTTGTCGAAAAATCTGCAAGAATATTAATATTAGATGGAAATCTACAGTGAAGTGTTGATATCTGTAGCAAGATTGAGATTGAAAATATACACACTAACTTCACTAAAAGGTATATTTACCCAGTATGGTCATTTCAGTGGGTCTTCCCATCATCATCAGCTGATTCTGACTGAGTTACCTTTTCCGACTGACATCGTTACCTTTTAGTGAAGTTAGTGTGTATATTTCCAATCACATTCTTGCTACAGAAATCTGCAAGAAACTTTTTGTGAAATAACAAAGTTGCTGAAGATCCTGGTTATGACACCAATGATGACTGCAGAACCAGAAAGATGTTTCTCATACTAACAAGAATAAAACCTTCTTGTGAAACACAATGTCCCTTGCAAGGCTATCGATTGAAAAGAAGATGTTGTTGCACATAGATAGATTCAACACCAAAATAATTAATAAATTCTGCAGTACGATGGAGCAGGCATAGACATTAGGTAAGTGACATGTTACATTTTATTTTGTGCATGTTCAAACTGTAGCACTCACAGTGTTTTTGTCACTAGCCACCACTGCTTTAATAATAATAATAATAATAATAATAATAATAATAATAATGTTTATTGTCTATAGAATCATAGTACAATGATATCAGACAGTTGTTATTACAAGAAAAATCAGATGCTTACATACACACACACATATAACCTATTAAAGACAGTTGTTATTACATAAGATCACATGTTTACATGCACACATACATATAATATATTGGTCACAAAATGTTGTCTATTTCAGAGTTAATGAACTCTTCTACTGTATAAAAAGCATTCAATCTCAACCATTTCTTAATTATAAACTTGAACCTATTATAGTCTAAGGCTCTTACATGTAGCGGTAATTTATTGTATAATTTTAATTGAATATACTTATAACTATTGGCAGTTTTACTTAATCTAATCTGAGGTGTGTCCAGGTCTAGTTTACTTCTTGTGTTATGGCTGTGTATAAGAGATCTTGTCATTGAATTTAACAATGTTCTGTTTAACAAAAATAAGATTCGTGTATATATACAATGATGGTAGTGTCTTAATGTTAAGTTGTGGAAAAATTTGTCTACATGATTGTTGTTGAGGAACTCCTTTGATTATGCGAATGGTTTTCTTTTGCCATATAAAAGCTTGAATTGAATTTGGACTGTTGCCCCAAAGCATTACCCCATAGGCTATGAGACTATGAAAGAAAGCATAGTAGGCATTTATTAGTAGGGTTTGGCTAGTGCACGTTTTTAGTTTCCTTAACAGAAAAGTCACTCGAGACAGCTTTTTGCAGAGATTATCTATGTGCACATTCCAGTTTAATTTATTATCTAAATGTAACCCTAGTAGTTTGATATTTTTGTTTTCTTCAAGTTCTGTGAAGCCATTGTTTAAACTAAACAGGAGTTGTTCCGTTTTGGCATCATTATTCTTAAGCATATTCACCATAAACCACCTTTTGGCTTTAGTTATCATTTCCTTTAATTGTGACTTAACTGATAGAGGATCTTTGTCCGTTGATAAGAGAGTAGTATCATCAGCATATAGTATGCTAATACCAGGGACATTTACAGGTAAGTCATTTATTGCTATTAAGAAAAGAAAAGGGCCCAGTACTGAGCCCTGGGGTACTCCATCAGTCACCTCTTTTAATTTTGAAAAGATATTATTTACATATACAGTTTGTTTTCTTTCGAGTAGGTATGATCTGATTAGCTTTAGTTCATTACCGCCAATTCCATAGTATTCTAATTTTGCACAAAGAATTTCATGCGATACACAGTCGAAGGCTTTTGTAAGATCAAGAAGGGTAACACCCAGAACCATACCTTTTTCAAAGCTATCAAGTATTTTATTAACTAGGGATTCGACTGCCATAGTCGTGGAGTGTCCCGGTCTAAAGCCATATTGCTCTTTGTAGAGTAAATTATTCTGGGTTAAATAGTTGTTTAATTGATGCATTAGACATGTTTCAAATATCTTTCCTATAACAGGAACTAGCGCAATGGGCCTGTAGTTAGAAGGGTCACTTTTGTTACCATTTTTGAAAACTGGAGTAATTTTAGTTATTTTCAAAATATTAGGGAAAGTCCCTTGTTTCAGGATTAAGTTTATTAAGTATGTTAGTGGTAGGAGTATCAAGTCAGCAATTTTCTTGATTATGGTATTTGATAGGCCATATATATCCTCAGTGAGTGATGGTGAGAGTTTTATAATTATTTTCATTACTGTATTAGTGTCTATTTCTTTCCATTTAAAAGAGGATTGTGATATTCTGGGGGGGAGAGTTACCTTTTCTAAGAAAGTTCTGGCACAGATCGTGTTTTTAAGGGATGGAGCTTCATTGTGAATGCCCTTATGTATATTGTAAGGAACTTCAATGAAAAAATTATTCATGTTATCAGCTGAGATTGATATTATGTTCTTAACATTGTGAATTTTAGTCTCATTTTTAATGACAGTCCAAGCCGCCTTGCACTTATTACTGGATAGATTAATGAACCTGTCATTACCATCTATTTTCGCCTTTTTTATGGTTGATTTATAGAGGTACTTATATTTATTATAGCTTTCTTTATCTTCTAGAGTACCGGTCTGTTTATATTTATCAAACAAGATTTGGAGATTTGTTCTCATAGTTTTGAGTTGAGGAGTAAACCATTTAATAATTCTTTGTTTAGGCCTTCGTTTGTTGTGATGACCTTTAGTCTTCTTATACACTCTCGTACAGTACTCATTAATAAGTGATCTTAGTGTATTGATAAAGTATGAAGTGGCTTCTTCTGGATCAGACATATGTAGTATGTTGTTCCAGTTAATTTCTAATAGCTTTTCCCTGAGTTGGTCTATTCTTTTATCTGAGACAAGTCTAATTGTTCGTACAGTTACAGGCTCATCTGGAGTTATTTGTTGATTATTAGTGGTGCATTTCAAATTAATTTGCAGACCTAGGTGATCAGATAAATTGGGGTTGAATACCGAGCATTCAATTTGAGTTCGAGTTATGTTTGTAGCACAGTTGTCCAGGCATGCATTTTCTCTAGTAGCCTGATTATTTAGGCTATTATTTTATCTTTACCTTAGTGAACACCAAATCGTAGACATCTACAGGATTGGAAAAGGTGGGAACCGAGTGGTTCTAGTGAAATTCTCCAACTTAATAGCGAAAGAAGTAGGCCTACTAATGATTAAACTAAGGGTTTTAAAAGGCATGGGGGTAAGAATTGCTATAAATGCTGTGCTATAACTAAAATATAGACTCAGGGGCTAGAAAATTGCAATACGGTAAAATAGCCATGTGGATGGTTCAGAATACATTTTTATACATTGGTAACAATTTCTTGACTGATACTGCATTAACACAGGAGCTAATAATTATGTGAAAAAAAAAAACCACATTGCTCTTAATAAATGTTTCTTGTCATTATAAGTAATTATTTCAATACAATGGTCATGTAAAGTGCTGTAACCAAGTAGGTCTGTCTACTTCTATTACATGCTACAAAACAAAATACATTAAATTTTTAGGATCTTTGAGTTTACCAGAAAGCTAAAAATATTGTTATGTTATTATTGTCATGTCTTGTAGTCATTTTGACTGATGTTGAAATTTAATGGTTATGATATTAGGTGAAATAGTAAAGGTGAGTCAACGACTATTACTATACTGCCATGCTAAGGAAGGAGGCAGTACTTGTGTAAATTAAAAATATGGAGTTTTTGATATCGGATTCATCTTGATATTCTGCATTATAATACAACCTTTAAAAGCAGTAAAATGTTTTCTTTTTAAAATATAAGGAAACATCAGTTACTGCCTTTGCATTTTTTCAACCCATCTAAGTTAAAACCTGGGTTGTACGAAAATCTCTTCTGCATAGATGGCATCGCACAAATTTTAACAACTGAACTGATTTCTCATGAAAGGCTGAAAATGCTTTAACACCCTCTAACCCTCAATTCATCATACAGTAACTGTAACGGAACAAGACACTCCTTTCGTATAAAATAACTCATCATTCCTTTCTTTTCGCATTGTATACCTGACTTCCAACTACCCTCATTTTACGATTGTGACAAATGCAATGATGTACCAAAGTTTGTAACTATCTTATTGTTTACAACACCTTGTTTATAACTATAGTATTCCGGCAATATTTACCATAATTTTAATTCTTTTAGTGTACTTCGGGCCATTAGACGCACTCAACTTTCAAGGCTCTGTTTTCAAGGTAAAAAAGTGCGTCTTATAGTCCGTAAAATACGGTAGTCGTTCACTCATATTCGATAATTCACCTAATATCATAATCATTAAAATTCAGTATCAGTTAAAATGATCACAGGCCATGACACAAACAAATAAACAGATGAACATAAATATTTCATGGCCTAATGGTAAACCTTATTCTGTCTTTAATGTTACAGACCAATGCTTCGCATGATCCGACTCATTTTCTTGCAAAAACGTCATTGCTCTGGCTTTTGATCAAATATTTAATACAGGGTGCGGCATTTAAAGTTTCCCATTTTCAAAACCGTGTAACACATTTATTTTACAAAGAAATAAGCTACATTCAACATTTTTAAATGCCTTACAGTCTTGGATTTGCAATTCTGGTCTTACTTTTTGAATATGATGTCCTTGAGATGTCCTCCATTAACTTCAACACATTGCTGCAATCTCCCTCGTACACTGGCCATTACGCATTGTGTGGTGTCTTGCGTAACATGTGCAATTTCCTGCAAATCCATGCATAATCCACTAGCTGCCACTTCACAGTCCTAAGGTCGTGGTGTGGTGCGCCATTGCAGCACAGGGTATTATTGGCCCTTACTTCTTTGAGAGCGATAATGGTGCTTCGGTTTCTGTCAACTCTGAACGTTACAACCATATGCTGCAAACTTTCTTCCTAACAGAATCGACACATCGTAACTTGGATATTGAGAGATTGTGGTTTCAACAGGATGGTGTTGTATCACATACTGCACATCTTTCAATGGACACCCTTCATGCTGGTTTCCCCGGCCGAATTCTTTCCCTCCAAATCTCCCGACCTTACTGCAGCAGATTTTTTTTTTCTGTGGGACTATCTGAAGTCTAAAGTTTTCACTCATACCCTCCCTGACATTAACAGTCTTAACAATGCAATTCAGCAGGAAAGTGCAAATGTTACGCAAGACACCACACACCACGTAAAGGCCAGTGTACGAGGGAGTTTGCATTGAAGTTAATGGAGGGCATCTCAAGGAAATCATATTCAAAAAATAAGACCAGAATTGTAAATCCAAGACTGTAAGCCATTTAAAAATGTTCAATATAGCTTATTTCTTTGTTAAATAAATGTGTTACACGGTTTTGAAAATGGGAAACTTTAAATGCCGCACCCTGTATATGCATGTACACAAAGGTTCAAATATTGAAATAGACTAATTCTGCAAACTAAATAAACGGGTTTGCATGGAGTTAGATGCAGACAGGCATCATTCCTGAACTCCGGAAGAACATCAGATGCACTGAAAAAAAAGTATGGTTAAAACCATGCAAAATAATGTTTCACCCATACAAAGTATGGATAACCAGGTAGTTTGTAAAAATTTAATGGTTCATCTCTGCCTATAATAATTTTTCACAAAAACTACTAACCTAATAGGGGTGCATTTTGCATAAACATACTTTTTATAACCTACCCAGAAAAAATAGGACTATAGTTGTTCACTCATCTCCACTATTTAACCCTATACAGTAACATAATCGTTAAAGTCAGTATCAGTTAAAATGAACGTGAGAAGAAGGCAGTGACATGAGCCATGACACCCACAACAATATAACAGAAGCACATCAATATTTGCACAACCTGCTGGAAAATACAGTGACACTAAAAAACACGTGGTGTCTATGACTTCAGTTGAAGAATGATCTAAAAAATGTATGTCACACTTATACATTCTCTACTTTAAGAGTGGGCAATATGACTTCCTCGCTTCACATTCTGATATAAATTAAGATATATTATTCCAGGTAGTGGGGTTTTTTATTGCACATGCAAAAGCGTGTTCTTTGCCACGAAAGTCTAAAGTCTGAGTTTATAACAAAGGTAACTGGCTTATAAATACCTTTCAGATATATCTTTTCGGGAAAAAAAGTTTAAAATAAAAGTTTAGCTCTTAGTATAATCATCTTCAGTACAAAATTTAAATAAAATCTTAAGAGCCGTTTTTGAGAAAAATGAATAAAAAAAAGTGTGCGTGGATTGCCACGCGACAGAGGTGAAACTAGTTTTTTAATTTTTAATTTTTCAATGTTTGATTATTGGATTTTTTCAATTTTTTATTATTGGACTTTATAATATTGGATTTTTGGACTTTTTTAATTTTGGATTTTTGGATTTTTTAATTTTGATCTTTACATTTTTTAATTTTGGATTTCTTCAAATTTTGGATCTTTGAATTTTTTATTTTTTATTTTTTGGATTTTTAAATTTTGGATTTTATTTTTAAAAAATTCCATTTTTGGATTTTATATTTTATATTTTTTGTTTTTTTTTTAAATTTAAGACATTTGGATTTTTTAATTTTGGGTTTTTTATTTTTTAAATTTTGAATTTTTGTATTTTTTAAATTTTGGATCTTTATTTTTTAATTATGGAATTTTTGAATTTTGGATTTTTTTAAATTTTGGATCATTGATTTTTTATTTATTGAATTTTTTAATTTTGGATTATCGATTTTTAATTTTGGATTATCGATTTTTAATTTTGGATTTTAAAATTTTGGATATTTTTATATTTAATTTTTTTTATTTTTAAAATTTTGTATTTTTAATTTTTTAATTGTGGATCTTTCAATTGTTTAACTTTGGAATTTTTTGATTTTTTAAATTTTGATTCTTTTATTTTTTTATTTTTTGGATTTTTTAAATTTTTTATTTTTTATTTTGGATTTTTAGGTTTATTCAATTTTAGGTTTTTTAAATTTTTAAATTATGGATTTTTTAATTTTAAATTTTTATAATTTTTAAAATTTTGGATATTTGGATTTTTTAATTTTAGATTTGTTATTTTTTAAATTTGGATTTTTTATTTTGGATCTTTGAATTTTTTTAATTTTTAATTTTAAAATTTGGATCTTTAATTTTATTTTATTTTTTGGATTTTTTAACCACGGTAATGTACCTCCGGGTTCCATAAAATAGATAATATTCCTTTAGCTTGCTTAGGATTTGTCTATTGCCATTGAGCAAGTAAGTATTATTGTTACTTACTTACTTATTGTATTGTTGTTATTATTATTATGATTGTTATTATTATTATTATTATTATTATTATTATTATTATTATTACTATTCCCATTTGCAGGTCCTCGTACTAGGTCACCTTCTATCGTTAGTTTCCCCTTTGAGTATTTTATTTTGTCCTTTAAAGCGTATAGCAGCTGATTACTCCTAATCATTGAGTTGATTGTTTTCTGTGCAGTCCGTTCCGTCACACCTCATTAATTTCGTGACGATTTTTTAGCGTTACACAATCTCGATTTACCCCTACCGCGGCTAAAGAAGTTTCACTTCAATAATATTATACTGTACAAATATCTCTGCAAATATTCTTGGAAAGAGCTTAATTTTATTTGGACGTATTTTCACACGGATATTTTGGTTTCATGTTTTATACTTCGTTCAGTTTGGCCTTGGACACTTTACACTCCGGACGTTTTTGTATTGAACAATTTACAGTTCGAAAATGTTTGTCTTGGGCATTATTTTGATTTCAACGTTGTGACTCCAGCACGCTTTAAATTGCCGCTGTCGAATCTTTAAGCGGACAGCGCCTTGCGGCGGAAATAGGAAATATCTCTATTTCAGTCTGCTCCCAACAGTCGACTGTATCGAGTCTGTCATACTTGTGTAGGTGGCGTATGTGTTGCTGAGATTCCAGAGCGATGACATAAGCGGAGTTATATCATTTTTATCCTCTGCTTTTATTAGAGGCTGCTAGATTTTGATTTTGTGGTTATTGCTGTATTACTCGTTACTGGCTGAACTGAGTAGGTTGTGGAGGGACTAGTGAGGGTGTAGTATATGGTCTTACTGATTGATTCCTTTAAAATTTAGCTCAAGGAAATTTATAAGAATGGGGCTGAAAAAATTCCAAATTGTTTTTGATAATCCATGGTCAACATATTATTGCGGTCAGCCTGTTACAGGGCGTGTGCTATTGTCAGTCGATTCACCAAAGAAAGTACGTGGTAAGTAAATTCATTGACAGAAAAATTTACGCTGAATATTGCTGAAACTTAAAACACATCAGGTTATGTGTGTGTATGGTCATTTTTCTTTGACAGTTAACAGTGGCGGCTCGTGACAAACTTGGGTGGGGTAGTCTTTTAATATGTGTCTCTCACACTGCTGCATCGCACTACAGTTTTCCGTAGCGTAAGTTTCACCACTAGTCAAAACTCCCAGGATTGATATTAATGTTTTTAATTTTTCGAATTATTAAATTCACAAACACTGCTTACACAACCCCAAGCTTGTGTTCTGCTTCTCTACCTCGATCATTGAGTTTAGGCTACTATTTTCTTGCGTCTGATTCTGGCTCCAGGGCCGTAGCTAGGCGGTGGCTAGGTGGGCGACCGCCAAGGGCGCAGGGTCGAAAGGCGCAAAATTAACCATGAAAATCCCGCTTTTTTTTAGCCTGGTGCAATTTATCAAGCAATAATAAATTCCACGTTAGTGAAAGAAATCGTTCAGGTTATTAAAAATTAATGCACGTGAACTATCTATACCTATAGTATTATGCCGATTGTCTACAAGCAAAAAGCAGTCATGCAACGTCCTTTAATTAACACGATTCATATTGACAGAGTAAAACATAAATCATGAACAGTATGGAAAGATATAACGACAATGAAAATTAATATGTACGTTATTATTGTGATGAAAGTGGTTCAACTCAATCCCTTTCCAGCTGATTGTCGTCCTCAGTGCTACTACTGTCGGCAGGATTGATTACAAAGCGATCAACAATGACATCGCTCATACTGTTACATGCTACATGCAAAAATTACTGACCAACTATATTATTACAACAGAAAAAGCCGAATGTGCAGATCTCAATTCCTTTTGTTATTACTATTTTATTATAAATTAAGTGTGAACTAAAATTTCTTATTTTAAAAATGTTTAGTTTTTTAAATCACACAATGTATTAATGTACATTAAAATTAATTTCTGTAACTTTACATTGAATAATGTGTTGTGATCCGCGGCCGATGCACGCTCTACCAGCTGGCAGTACACATGCTGTTTGTTTTGATCAAGTTCCCTTCTAAGGCCGGCGCGGATATTATAGTCGCTGCTATTATTTTTAATTATATTATACTGTATTATTATTAGGGCCCGGATTCTGATGACCTAAAATTGTTTGAAAAATTACCTATAAAATGACCCCAAAATTTAAAGAAAATTACTTAATAATTATAAAAAATTACCTAAAAACTGATATTTTATTTATAAAAAATTATTATTGTACACACAAAATTATAGAATAATTTGTACATAATTGTTAAAACCTTAAATTCAGAGAGGATGTTGTAGGTCTAAAAAACTTTGATTTTTGATGTGAATATTCTTTCCTTACGGAAATTTATACTGGCACTGAGGCACTGGCGAGTCAAACTTCAGCATTTCCTTTTGCGGTCTGCCGGATTATATTGTTTATTGAGGGTAAACAGTAGTTTGCACTCTAGAATACAAGCAGGCGGCAGACTCTGGTGCCAAGTCAATCTAATAACAACAGTAATGTAATACAACATTTTGGCGTTCCTTTGATTCTCGTTTCCGACTGAGACTTGACAACACTTAAACATAGAGTGTATCCTTCTTGCAGTAAACAAACACTTCAAAGACAGCACCGCTGGGGACGAAATAAATGCCCTAAAAATATAAAATTGCATACAATGTCAAAAAATGACCTAATAAAAATGCGTTTCTATAATCTAGAGGCCATGATTATGATTTATCTAAAAATTGGCAATGTCTATGCAGCATCAATAAAAAAGATGACATGTCATTAGAATCCGGGCTCTGATTATTCTTGTATTTTTTAACTAAGCGATTTTTAAATTGAACAGTGAAACAATATTAATGTTTGTGTTGTTTCGTCTCTTGTTGATGTTGGCGTTGCTTCTGTTGTATAGCTAAGAATGATCTCAGTAAAAAAATGTGCCAACTAAAACTACCATGACCATCATAGCTTAGTCTACATTATTAGTTTTGATCTATTATGCAGTGGTTTTTTTAAAGAAATGGGACCAAAAAAAATCCTGCAAGCGAATTTAAGAAAATCAGTTTTACAGAAATTTTAAAAAAATGTTCATTTGGAGGGCGCAGATTTGTCAAACTCGCCAGGGGCGCAGAAGGACCTTGCTACGGCCCTGTCTGGCTCTTGGAACACGTTAAGTTTAGGCTACTATTTTCTTGCATCTGATTCCGGCTCTTGGAACACACACAACTTTTTTTCCCTCCAGCATTAAAATTACTATTTTCTCGTGTCTTATTTCGGCTCCCCACCTGTGCTTATATATACTGTCAGTATTGATGAGAAGATATCCTAGGCAGGAGCTTTGGTAGCTTGTTTTTTTAATTTGTAACAGGTTGTTATCGTTCCATACTTATAATAGTTACAAAGTAAGTTACAAGAAATATTCATCTCTTAGAATGTGTAGTGGGATGCAGCATTGTACCCTTGTACAGTCGGTCAAATAAAAAACGTCGGGCGTTATTTTATAAAGTATAACGAACGAGCATATGTGCATGTACAGGAAGACTAAAGCTATGGTTGGTCTACTGCGTTCATCGCCGGCGATGACCGCCGGGGTCAGCGATCATCATCGTAGGGGTGGTTTGTTTACCGGCGTTAATCGCCCATGATACTGTTGCTATCCACAGTTGTAGTTAGCCATTTCAAACAGCTCGATGCCACAGAACACCAATATTATTATTAGAAGTGAACAGCGCATGTCAAAACTCGGAAACAAAAAGCGATTACAGCGCTCCAACGGGTCGGGCAGTTAAGCTGTAAGAATGAAAAATTTGCGTGCCAGAACACATGTATGAAAATGCATTCCAAATTCTGTAAAACCATAGCCCACTAGTATTAGCGGGCTACGGTAATGACCATAGCCCACTAATACCATCAGGCTATAGTGATACAAACAATTATCTTTTAAAAGCATTGAACACAAAATGCACTAAATGATGAACACCTTAAATAAGATACATGTCTCGGTGATTGCTGAAATATGTATTACTTTAGATTACTTTATAGATAAAAAACAGACACCCTTGATTAATGAATTATATCTATAAAAACTGATTTTAAAAATATTACATTACCATAAATATTAGTAGCTTCCTGTCACTTGAATTTCTTTTACCTCAGTCATACACAGAAGTATGAATTTACTTTCTATTTTCACAAAAACTAGGCGAGGCTTGAGTTCACTTCCCACATTTGATTGGGAATTCACAGGGATTGGGTTTCTGTAAATCACAAGTCGCAAGCTGCTTTGGGATAACTTGTCTAGTATGGTTAACGAAATCTTTCTCCAGGAAGTGGTCTTCACACATGAAATAATTAGCACAATTCACATTATCATCTAAATTGCACTGATGTTTCAGTTGGTTCACGTTTGATTTTTTTGGAAACCTGTAGAAATGTTTGTTTTTCATACTGAAGTATTTACTTACGCAGCCAGGGAACTTACAGGAATATTTCACTCGTTTCTGAAACAAAGAATACGAAACATTAATCTTAATAATTCGTAGAACATGGAATAAATATTAATTCAGGATTGTTTTAAGTAGTTAATGTATTTTAACTTACCATTCATAACCTCAACGTAGACTATAATATTATACTCACTCAAGATAAAACGCTGACAGGAACAAAGGAAAGTCACTTTTGATGAATTAAATGTTAAATGGTTCAATGAATAACAAAATAATAAAACCAGTAATAATATATCGAAAGTACTTTTACTAATAAATGAGCTGATAATTTTACTGTACGTTACATAAATTGTAGTCCGCCGGCGTAGTCTTGTGGTTAGCGTCGCTGACTACAGATCCGTCGGCCCGGATTCGATTCCCGGTACCTCCTCGGATTTTTCAGAGGTAGGGAGGTCTGGTAGGGGTGCACTCAGCCTCGTGATTCAAAATTGAGGAGCTACTTGATAGAGAAGTAGCGGCTCCGGTCAAGAAAACCACCATTAACAGCCGTGGGTGTCGGCATGCTGACCACATGCCCCCCAATCCTGCCATCTGCCTGCGGGAGATGACGCAGCGGTCGGGTGGTAGGCCAAGTCCCTCCAGGGATGTAGCGCCACGGAGTTTAGTTTTAGTTTTTACATAAATTGTAATTACAGATAATAGTGTTTTCTAACAATTTATCTACCATTTGCAACACATTTTCTTTTGTGTAGCTATCTTTATGGTCATTTAAGCTCATGTCATACAGGGCAATGTGTTTAGACACGAAATCTATAACATTTCGTCTGCAACTAATGACAGTACTTTGTGCAAAATGGCTCTCTTCTGCTTTTCATGACCTACTATATACATGATAATCTGCGGCGTTCATCGCCCTGAATTTGCCTCAGAAGCAACTGCTGGCGATCACCGCCGACCCCGGCGGTCAAAGCCAGCGTTCATCGTCGTAGTCAAACCGGGTGCATTGATTTACATGGGCGATGAACGCCGTAGACAAACCGCAGCTTTAAGGTTAGGTTCACGCATGCCTCTTGTCTATCAATGTATTTTCTTGATTATTTAGTCAGTTTTGTTTCAAAACAAACATGTATAGAAGGCTGTGGCTATATGCCTCAAATCCGCCATTTTCTTGCATGGAATTTCTTATAATAATAATGAATAAATTCGCGAGGATTATGTTTATTCAAGGATCATTTTTTAAAGATTTTATTTTATAATACCGATACTTGTAGTGCAAAATCAATAACTTACGCTCAACTTCTGCAACCAATCTATCATCGAAATACGTGGCCGGCCAGATCCACGTTTCCTATGAAAACTTCCGGTCGCATTATAGTGAAGTTCCCACCTCTGAGCTGCTCTTTCATAAATATGGAACCTTCTCGCTGCTTCAGAGGCCGAAAAATGCAGGTCAGTTACAGCCCTAACTACACTTGACCTCAAGCTAGCATTTTTATGTGGCGCGATGACACAAAGCAAAATGAATTATGACAATACATTAAGTTGAATATTGTGTGTTGCGCTTTCCGCGTTGTTCATTTTTTCCCTCCTGTCGCATGGCCTCATATGTTCCGAGAATGACCTGTATTTTATGTTTTTTATAGGAAACTTGTGAACTAATGCGTTAAAACTTTAATTTTAACTGCATACGAGTCCCGACGTTTTTTATTTGTTCGACTGTACAAGTACAAGTAACCGTTCATTTTTCTATATGTACAAAGGATAGGATGAGATCTTGTTAAGCTTGCAATGATACAAAGAAATTTAAAAATATTCCAGATACTTTTTCAGACGTAAGAATCACTGTGGGATCTGTGGTTTGACCCCATGGCATAGCTTGAGACTTGAGAGAGACCCAAGAAACTGGATCATTCCTGAGTCATTGTCCAGCAGCACTAATATCATTAGCTTATTGTTAAAGTGGATAGGTTTATCTGTAAAATTAAAAACTCCAAAATTGGAGCAAAGCAGGACTTTAAAGATTAGTTTTTTTAATCTCATACTGTTCCCTGTATTTCATTGCTTAGGAAGTTTGTATGATTTGAATATAGGCTACACTATTCATACTGAGGAAAATGTACTGGAGGCATAGGGAGGAATTGGATTATTAAGTAATGGCATCAGTAACTAACGTCCAAGGGCACTATTCAGCAGGAGATGTAACTGGGAAAGTTTTGTAAGATTTGGGAAAGTTTTGTAAAGAAAAAATAATAGAAATTACAGGAATAATCATAGCTGAGATTAAGATAATTATAATAGCGTTATACAGATCACCTTCAGGGGATGCAAATGTATTTATAGAAAGCATGGAGAATGTGCTAATTTTTTTATCAAGATATAATAAATATAAAGTAGTAATTTGTGGGGATTTGAATGAACAGTTTGACATACTTGCAAATAAAAAAAGTGTAAATGTTTTTCTAAACTTGCTAAGGCAAAATAATTTTAGGTGCATAAATGAATCACCAACAAGGAAGGATTCATGCCTGGACAATGTTTTAATTAATTTTAACTGTATAAAATATGAGGTAAAAGTGGTACAACCTTATATGTCAGATCATCTAGCAATAACTTTGAAATTATTTTTAGAGAATTCCAAAGAAAAAAACGAATGAAATTAGACGGATTGTAGAAAAAAGATATTTTAGTGACGAAGATTATTTTAACTTCAAGGAAAGTTTAAATTCTTTTGATTGGAATGAACTCCATAAAGGTGATACATCAGCTGAGAGCGTTTTTCAAAAATTCTTAAATATATTTTTAAACTTATTTAATATAAATTTTAAAGTGAAGAGAAGGGTAGTATATGCAAAGAGAAGTAAGAAAAGTAATAACTGGTATACATCTGAACTAGATAAGATGAGAAATAAGTTATTGATAATGACTGATATGAATAATAAATGTGTAGACTTTAATTTAGCAAGCTCTATAAAGGAAAACAGAAAGGTTTATAGAAAAGTTCTGAATGATGCAAAAAGGGCAGCAAATCAAACATATATTGATAATGCAGAGAATAAAATAAAGGCTCCATGGTCCGTTATAAATTCAAAAAGAGGAAAAGATAGTAATAGCATAACTACATGTAAAATTTCATCTGACGATTTCAATAAGTTTTTCATTAATTCTGTGAAAGATATCACAAATAAAATAGACTCATGTACAAACTCAGCACTAGAGTATCTCAAGGTTAATGTATTAGAGAATTTTACTTTTAGGGACGTGACAATGGAAGATGTTAGAAAGGTAGTATATAATTTTAAAAGGTCTAACTCCATGGATATATATGAAATGACAAATAATTTTTTTAAACAGATAATTGATAATGTTTTACAACCTTTGACCTTATGCATAAATCTTTGTTTAAGAGAGGGCAAATTCCCTAGATGTCTTAAAATATCGAGGGTAATACCGATATATAAAAAAGGGGATAAGGAACTAGAGAGTAATTATAGGCCAATATCAATAATACCTGTGTTTGCAAAAATTATGGAAAGCCTGATAAAACAGCAATTGAATGACTATTTTGAGAAATATAATCTTTTCTCCTTAAATCAATTTGGTTACAGGAGTAAAAAGTTTACAGTCCTTGCAGTTGATTCATTAGTTGAAAAAATACATGAAGCTTTTGAAAAAAATGATATTGCTCAAGCTACTTTATGTGACTTGAGCAAGGCGTTTGACTGTGTCAAACATGACATCTTATTACAAAAATTAGATATTTATGGTATAAGGGGAAAGGATTTAAATATGTTTAAGTCCTACCTTGAAAATAGAGAACAAGTAGTCATAATAAAGGACAAACGCTCGCAGGTAGCTAAGGTAAATATTGGAGTCCCGCAGGGTTCTGTTTTGGGCCCTCTTTTGTTTCTGATTATGATTAATGATGTGTCATCTTGTAATTCAGCACAAACTGTGGTATATGCAGGTGATACTACATATCTAAATACACATACAAATTATGAAGAATTGAGAAACTTGGTACATAGCACAAAACAGAAAATAGAAATATGGTTTAGGAGAAATGGTTTTTATCTAAATGAGAATAAGACACAAAATATTGTGTTTACCCTGAGAAAATTTGATCTAATAGATGATGAAATGAGTGAAAATGTTAAACTGTTGGGTCTGCATTTGGATAAACAGCTTACATGGAAGTGTCAAATAGAAGAAGTTTGCAAAAAATTATCTAGGACCATTTTTTTATTGCAGTCCCTTAAAGAAGCTGTTCCCAAAGAGTATTTAAGGTGTGCTTATTTTGCATTTTTTGAGAGTGTAATTAGATATGGGCTAATCCTTTGGGGAAGTGGTTCAGAGGTAAATCAGGTACTATTACTACAAAAGAAAGCTTTAAGAGTGTTGACAGGTAAAAGTAAGAATGAACATTGCAAGCCACTGTATATCTCGCTTAGAATTCTGACTGTGGTAAATTTATATATAATGGAGATATTGATGTATATGAAAAAAAATGTGACTTTGTATAATCGGAGAAATGATGTTCATTTGTATGAAACTAGAAACGCAGAAAAACTAAATACAACAGCCCAAAGAATAATGAAGACCAAGAAATATTATAAAATTTTAGGAGTTAAACTTTTTAATCAATTACCAGTGCAGGTAACCAGTTTACCTTTATCTAGTTTTAAAAGTAGGATATATAATTGGTTAATAAACCATCCATTTTATAATGTACAAGAATATCTAGATGAGGATAAAATAGGAATGTAGGATAGATTCTAAGAATTTTGAACGTATATTTTTATAAATGTGTATGTACATATTTGTATTAATTTTTTTATTTAAATTTTATCCATAGTTATGACATGTCTGATATCAATATGTATTGATTTTATAGACAAATAATAAACATTAAACATTAATAAACATTACTAAGTGCAATACATTCTCTTTCCAGTTTGGGTTGAACAAATCCTTTCATAACTACTTTACTAGAAATCATTATGTTTCGTGAATTAATAGGCGTTTCTGGTATTTCTGAATCATTATGTATAGGCCTACAATCCATTTACAAGAAAATAACTCGACAAATTTTGGAATATTAAATGTTTAGGCTCTACTAGTAACTCGTTATCACAAATGTTGTTAATGGAAGGGGTATAACTGTGCATATTCGGGGGACAGAAGATGACATTAAAATAAATATAAAACCAATTTGTCATGCTTTTTTGATGCATGTAGTATGCAGAGTACAGCGGGGGGGGGGGGGGGGGTTGAAGAAAGCTTTTAATATACCTTCATATTTTAAACAGTAGAGTCTTGGTATTTTGAATCTTGATAGTTCGGTATTCCGAAAAATCCGAGTTGAAAAATTTGAATTAATAATTAATTTAAAAATGAATAAATCGTAAATTTTCAGTGTGTGAGTGCCTTATATGAGGCCAGGAACTGAAGAGAATGTAATAGGATTAAGAAGAGAGAGGAGTAATCTTGTGCCTCCGAAATTGCCCTTTTTAGGTGAAATATTCAGAAAAACAGCTATGTGTTTCTGGTAGGGATGGGTCGATACCAGATTTTCTCGACACTCGATACCGATACATGATTTTTCCCTCGATACTCGATACCGTCAACATTTCCAGTTTCAATAAATAGGTACATTAAAAATTAAAAGTTGAGAGAACTGTGTAATGCCAACTAAATTAATTAAGTGTGCATATTTAATGAGATGAAATTTAATATCATCAGTAGCCTATAATTATTTTTAAACTCTACATTAAAAGTAAAATTAGTTTTTGAAACAGTTACAAGTTACAACTCTGCTTGTTGGTTGTTATTGAAATGTTTGACAGGAAACGAAACAGTTAAGAATCTCTTCTGTTTGAATTTTAAAAGTAGTCTTTATTTATGACTAGACAAAAGTCACAGAGTGGTTTCTCCATTTCAAGGAGAAATAGAAGAATTTATTATATTTAGTAGACCACTAAAAGCAGAAAGAGATACTGCATTTCCTTAAATTGCAGAATTACCAAAGTATCGAAAAAGCACCGAGCGAGTTTTCTGAAGTATCGCTCAATGCCGATACCATGCAAGTATCGAGGACCCATCCCTAGTTTCTGGTGAAGCCTTGCAAGTTATCCTAATATCACTTTTTGGTCTTCTGAAAGTTGCCATCTTGGAGATACAAAGTCTCTCATCTTAACCGTCGAGAAACTGTACCACTGATGAGCCATAGCAAGGAACACGCTGTATTAGAGGCAGCTAGAAAATACCCGAGGCGACTCTGACAATAACCTGTGTTTTATACAGTGGAGTGGCATGTCATTGCTGCAATTTTTTAAAACAGGAAACACTTGACATTGTTTTGAAAATGTAATAAAATGTGTTATCTTTTTTCATCACTATTGAAATAAGCCCTACACTGTTTAACTAAGTGTTTTATTTTATTTTAAAAATACACTTGGCAGTTTCTTTTAGTATAAAGCTGTAGTATTTAGCATGAGTAAATATTTCTTTTACATAGGCTTTTTCTTGTAATTTTGTAAGTCTGAGTTTTCGTATACTTTGAGGTCTTAGTCCTGTCCCTCTCGAATTACTGAGACTCTACTGTTCTGACAATTTCTGGAAGAACATAAGGTCCTGGCACGTAAATAATTTAATTTAATTCTACAGAGCATTTTAAGTTATTAGTCCAGAGCCTCAAAGTTTCGCTACCTTACATACCTATTTAACACATTATAATCAGTCACTTACAAAAAAGACTAAGACTACGACCTTTAAGAACGGATCAGTTTATAGCAGGGAAGAGACGTGGATGTATGCGGGACAATCTTTGGATAACGTGAAGAACTTCATGTATTTAGGATTTACGCTTACTATGAATGGACGATGGGCAAACACATTGAGGTGACGAAACATAAAGCGGGACAGAAAGGAGCGGAGACTCTTCAGATACGTAGCAAAATTCCAGACATTCCAATAGGTGTTATGGAAACTCTGTATGGGGCAATAGTGAGATTGACAATGACTTACGGGGCTGAGATATGAGGTTGGGAACAAACAGGGGATCTAGAGCAGGTCAGGACACGTTTTTTGAAAGGGATTTTGGGGGTAGGGAGGAGCATTGCAAACTGTGGCATTATGAGAGAGTTTGGAGTGCATAGTGAGACTATAGAGTGTAAAATTAGGGCGGTGAAATATTGGTTACAACTTATGCTGGGGAATCAGTCTCTAATTAGAGCAATATGTTATCAAGAACATTTAAGGATAGGAGGAATACGTGGGCTTCCAAATTAAGAGGTTAGAAACGATTGGGATGGGATACGTTTGGATGGATGGGCAGGGAAATAGGAGAAGTGTGTGGAGGAAGGTTAAGAACCGTTTGAAGGATATTGATAGACAACAGACAAATGCGCAATGTCAGACCATGGTTTCACTTGAATTACAATCACGGTTAAAATTGGAGTGGGGGAAGGAGCAGTACATAGGAAAAGGATCCAAAGTCAGTAAACTGGGGGTCGCTTGGATTAGACTCGGTGTGTGGCGAATGATTAAGATCATAGATGAAAACGGAATGAGAGTTTGTCCCATATGTAAAGGGGAAGAATCATGGTTTCATATTTTGGCAAATTGTGAAGGTTTGAAAAATTGGAGGAAATAATATCTACTAGTATCCTTTATGGAATCAAATAGGGAGCAACGAAAATGTTTGGAGTTACTGATGGAAAAAAATGTTGAGGAAAGCATTGGGAAATTGTTAATGAAGGTGAGACTGCTGAGATTTGAAAAAGCGGCAAATTGGAGAGTGGGTGAAGAATAGACTTAGTTTGTTTGTGTTATTTTTGTATTTTATATTATTTGTTTTATTTGTTGTGTTTTGCGTAAGCACGTACGGTCCATGCAGACTTGTGCAACTGTTTGCATTAGAATTTGTAAAAAGATAATTACTATAATAAACACTTACTTACTTACTTACTTACTTACATTATATTATAATCAGTGCACATGCAGTTGGTAGTTGTAGAAAGGATTTGATTTAAATCTTACAAAATACCATTGGAAATTTAATATTATTGTGTTTACATTGATGATAAGATAGGCTAGAAGTGTTAACCATTGCTGCAGATTCATGACACCTTCTTAAAAATTAGCATTTGGGCCTATTTATACAAATTTTTTTCTTCCTCCTTGATTCTGGCTAATTCGATTTTGATGCTGTTTTAATCTCATATTTCATCAACCTTCTACACAGTGAGCACACGTGGATTTTTTCGTGTTCCTTATTCAATCAATTTGTTAAGTCTGTTTAGAGTAGAGATGGGACCTCATATTTATTTAAAAGAATTGATTTTTCAGTATGTAAGTGATTTGTACATTTGATTCATTCAATTCAACATTACTAATTCCTTTACCATCACTGTTCGGATACTAGATAACTAGTAGAAGTGAAACAGAAAAACTGACTGAACAAAGTGCATGATGTAGATAATGAAACAAGAGAGTGTTGCAACTCAACCCAACTCATCAATCGAACTATGGGGTGCCACCTCAAAAACTAACTTCCACAAAATCTTTGTACTGCAAAAAAGAGCAATACGTTATTTGGCCAACTTACAAGATAGGGAAACATGTAGACAGGCTTTTAATAATCTAAAAATTATGACATTAGCTAGTCTCTATATTTATAAGGCAATAATATTTGCAATTAACTTCAATTCACCCATTAAAAACAACATGATCCACGCATACAATACAAGAAACAAAGACAATTTTGCAACTATCGGTCATAAACTGAAGTTATACGAAAAGCTTCCCATCTACACAGGGACCAAATTCTTTAACTTGTTACCCAGATCTCTTAAAGAATGTCAAAACAATAAACAATTTAAAAAAAAGCTGTTTCAATATCTCCTGAATGGAGCGTACTACAGCATTGACGAATTTGTAGAAGCAAACAACCATAAATAACGTATGTTTTAGTGTTTCATTGTTTTACTGTCTTTCCTAAATGCCCAATTTAAGCTAGATTAAACTGCCAAACTTAGACTAAGCATATATGTCTGTAAATCTGCTGAGTGTATGTCGTTATGAAGATGGCAGACTTTGTTGTATATAGGATGAGTGTGTGAATGTTGCATGGTATGTTAAACTTTTGTTATTGTGTTTTCAGCTTTGAAAGTAATATGTATGTTTGTAAAAACACAATTTGACAATGTTCTGAAATGTCTTGACATTATGCAGAACAGCAATAAATCTTATCTTATCTTATCTTATCTTAAAGTTGGATGAAATATAAACCATTATTCATATCTCATGCTAGGGATTATCAGTATGCATAGGTATATGCTACTACAGATAGGCCCCCTGTATTTGCCTTTGAAAGAGTAGCCTTAGTTTAACTTCCAAGATGTAACATTCAAATACCGGAATTACTAATTTTTGTTTGTTAAGAATTTCAATGCTGCAAACGCCACAGTGATCATTTGGTTCCCTCCCCTCAACACCCTTGCTGTAGTAGTAGGAGTTAAAAAGCAATGACAGAAAATTGATTCATAATACTGACGGTGAGAAGACAAAATGAATCACTGAATCAGCAAGTTTGAGGATTGAGAAGACTTTTGATTCACAAAGGTTTCATTTCATTTTGTGAACCAAATCAGGGCTTTCGTAATTGATTTACAAAGAAATTTATTTATTTGTTTCATAATTTGTTCATTCAGTACAATGGATTCATTCTTCACATCTGTAGTGTATAGTGCTTGGGGCCTAAATAGGAAGATATGTTCCTATGGACTTTTTTGAAATGTGTCCTTTCGTTAATGAATCTTTGCTTACCACATATTTATGTGATGCCATTTGTTGCTGCATTTTTGAAATCTCTACACACAATAATGTGACGAAGCTACTGTCCATGCCAAGAGTATGAGTGGCACCTTGCAAATATCAGCTTTTGGCAGCTGCACAGTGATATTCGTGTGTGGAATGATCAGTAGCAATGACAAATCTACATGTCTGTAATTATCCATAAATTGATTTTATTACTATAGTTAAAACTAATTATATGCCTCTTTTAATTAATATCTTGTATTGTTGTGTTCCCCTACAGCTATTGTAATGCACATTAAAGGTGAAGCAGAAGTACATTGGAGTGAAACAGAGACGAGAACAAAATCCAGCAGTCCAACTACTGGTGCTACTAGTACCGGTACTGAAGGTAACAACACTGTTGCCGATGCAGTTCGTTCTTCAGTGGAAAATGTTACTGTAAACTACTCATCCCATGAATCATATTTTGAAAACAAATTCAATCTGATTGGTGGAAGTAGTAAGTATAATTTTTTCAAGTTTGAATCCTAAATCTAAATTCATTATTGACTGTTGAACAAAAAAGAGAATTTCTTAGGCTAAAGAAATACAGACAGTACTTAATTATCTGATTAATAAGAAACCAATATTATTTATTGCATGTCCTGAAACAAGATATTCCATTCAGCAGGCTTGAACCTGCTGAGTTGAACCTGATCGTAAGAGTGTTGTAGCCATGTGCTCTCATACTGACAGCATCGGGTGATACTATTCCAAAAACATTTTTTCACATTGTGGATATATATATATATGCTTTCATGAACCACAGATTATTGTCTCTGTTGGACATTATATGAGAATATTATAGGAGAAAAATTCCCAGTATCAGAGGAATTTTTCTCCTATAATATTCTCATTGTTCACATTATTTTAAGTGTGCTTTGTTATGAGGCGTGCATGTAAAGGAGGGAAAATTGGAGGGGGGAAGTAATAAGAAATAAAAGCAGGCAGATCATGTCAAATATTCATGACTTCATGAATCAAGAGACAAAGGGTGGCATCAAAGATTTGTAGCTGTTTTATTTGTGGTAAGTACAGACGAGCAGGTGGGAAGCCTGTCTTGACTTACTCCTTCAACTCAGCAGTCTTGCACATCCCCATGATTCATGTCTTACCTCATCACTCATCAGTTCATTGCCAGAACTTGCTGAATGTAACAGTAATATCATTCATGACATGTAATTTATAGTTTTATTTTATCTGATTCTTTGTTCAATTTATTATTTCATAAAAAGAATTCATATTTTCTGTCATTATCTTATAATATGCTAATTTTGAAAATAATAAATGCTAGAAAATGCTGAAATTACATTCTGAATGCGACATTTTAAAATTATAAATGGTAAAAACCACAAACTGTAGTTATTTCCTTTTCCACAGACATGTTTAAACAAATATCCCAAATATTGGAATATCAGGATTTATCAGGTTCTATTGTATAAGCATAATATCTTATGAATATTTAAATTGGTGGGCATTATGAAACTCCCTAGACAAGCAATACAGTTGTATTGAGATATCTGTATTATTTCAGGTGGTGAAGTTGAATTACCAGCAGGGGAGCTTTCATATCCATTTACAACACATTTGCCTCCTAATCTGCCATCCTCATTTGAAGGAGAACATGGTCATGTCCGTTATACTGTAAAAGCTGTTTTAGATCGCCCTTGGAAGTTCGACCAAGAAGCTAAAACAGCATTCACTGTCATATCACCGCTGGATTTAAATACCCATCCAACAGCAAAGGTTTGATTTGTATTTTGAAACACATTTAATTATTTTCAAGCCAACCCTTGCTCTTATAAGCAGAAAAATGGCATAGATATATTGTGTGTGTATGTGTCTAATATGAACCCCATTGCTCTGATGCATTTGGGGTCCGCCCTGATAGATGGCGGTAATTTGGCCCATTTTTGAGCTATGCATCACTTGGGCGGGCCACATTACATGGTGATGTGTAACGGGCAGGAGTGTTGTATTGGTTTTTGTGGATTGTAGTGAGGGGTATGAGTAGTGAGGTGAGGAAGGGAGGAGAGGAAACACGGTGCCAGCATTAGCATACTTTTATCGAAAGACACTAAGGGGACTGCCAGGATTAACATCTTCATCCAATGGACAAATCACTGTCAACAGTGTCTCCACGTTGTATGCAGTGCGGAGAGGTTTTGGTACACAGATTAGTGATTAGAAGCTGTATACCACCGCAGCCTTTGGGCATCCCTATCAGGAATGGGATCCGGGTTGCCAGTATGAAAGGCAGGCATGTTGCCAACCATGCCATGGCAGTAGAAGCATAGATATATTGTAAATGAGTTGTACAATACAATTCCACTGAAGTTAGCATGTAGCACCAACTCCCTATATAATTTGTTTGTTGGTGAATATTATTGCCAGTTATTTGTTATATCTGGCTGACTAAAAGTTGGGAGTTATGAAAACCTAATAGTAATCAGCTCATCCAGCAGTGAATATAAAATACAGGGTGTCCCATTCAAACCTCCTGCATTTTAATGAATCATAAATCACGGTATGCGGAATTATGAAATAAGGCTGGTATTAAACGAAAGAGGAACTCAAAGATTTTTCATTGTCACACAAACACTAAAACACCTCTACATGTGCACCATTTATAGCACGAACAATATCAAGTCTGTATTCAATTTCGTGCCACGTTCTGTCCAACATGTCCATTGGTACTGTTGCAATTGTGTCATGGATACAGGTTTGTAAATCATGAAGATCTTGTACTGGAGTTGCAAACACACGATCTTTTACGTACCCCCAGAGGAAGAAGTCCAGTGGAGTGATGTCTGGCAAACGTGGTGGCCAGGAAATTGGTCCATTGCGTCGATCCAGTGATCTGGGAAGGTTTCTGTGAGGGAATTCTAAACATCCAGGCTCCAGTGTGGTGGGGCTCCGTCTTGCCAGGCCAGTTATTGACTTCTCATGGAAGAAAAATGGACCAATAATCTTGTTGTTCATCAGGCTGCACCAAACGTTTACTCTTGGGCTATCTCGGACGTGTTCATGGTAGACGTGTGGATTTTGCATACCCCAGATCCTTACATTGTGCTGATTAACAGATCCTGATACATGAAACGTTACCTCGTCAGAAAACAAAAAGCTTCCGAGTGATCTATGTGGATAGTTTCGATAAAAGTCATACAGAAGTATTTATTTTATTGTGAATACTAGCTTAAATGTCCTGGCATTATCCGGGTTTTGTCTTTTTCTTATTCTTCGAAGCAGACTTATATGGAGTATTGGTACTTCTGATTTTCAAACTCTAGACCTTCATAGGCCTATAACCTTCCATCTTTTGGCTGCAGGGTTTATATGACCAACACTCATTCTTTTCTTCGGTGGCATTTCGAAAATTCTGGAAAAAGAAGAAGCTTCATGAACGGTGATAAAGATAGAAACTGCCCATAAGCTAAGTGCACAAAATTTCATTGAGAAAGGAATAAAACTGTGAAAAGGTGAAGTGATTCTCATAAGGTTGAGGATATCAGATTTTGAGACATATTTGCAAGGGTACAAGTTTGTCAGCCTTAATGCATCCTGCCTTGACCCACAGGATTGTTCTGATATTTTTGTGTGTTAGGCTGTGGACCGAGTTGACCCAGGGCCATGGTGTCATCAGAAGGATTAAGCTAATTGAAAAATCCTACTATTGATGGTCTAGTGCAGGGGTTCCTTTATTCGAGAACCCCTTTAATAGGGCCCTGATTCATTGGTGAAAGAGAATGGCTGATTTCGGTGTTAACTTCCTTTTATTTTGGTGGGTATTTCGTGAAATAAATCACTTATACTACATTGGGTACATTGCGCAATGATAAACTTTGCTTCTTTATTTACGTGAACTAACACCCCCCCCCCCCCATTTCTATATTCTTCTGCCCTTGTATGAACTGAAGTAACTTTTGATTTAGGCATGATTAGAGTTAATGTTCAAATATAATGACGAGAAATATTATCGTAATTTCTACTAAACACCATCAAATAGCCATTTGCAAACAGAAGTGCCAATCATACCACTGTGGATAAAAGACGAATTCTGTTGAATACAAGTAACAAACATTGTACACTCTTCTGATGTAATCGATCGTAAGGAATCGCTAACTTGGCAAAGACATAGCAGGAAAGGTGTGTACTGAACAGTACAAACCAGGTGACAGACAGTCTTTGCATAAATTCTGCATTCTTTGTAATCTATCACAAATATCGATGTATCGGTAAATCTTCAACAGCCACAGATACAGCAGAAAAAAAAGCATGCTGCTAAGAAATAAAAAATACAGTACACCAAAACAAAATATTGTGATTTTAAGGGACATTTTCGTGCTCATTTCTCACTTTACGGACAGAAGAGGCATATTTTGCGCTTATAGATACCGTGGAATCGAGTAAATTTCGCGATATTTCATGGATTCAATTTGGTTCATATTGGTATTTTAAGCATATAAAAGCTAAATATAGCTAAGGAGGTTGTTTTATAAAATTTTGCGCTTATCGTTGTTACCAAAAAATACGGCCCCTACCCTTTAATTATTAATGTTGTCATTGCGAACCCCTAAAATATGACCCTTTTCTATTTTTACTAATTTTGTAGTAATAACCATTTGAAATATATGTAATTCAAAAGGAAAAGCTATTGGATAGAAAAAGAAAGCAGTCTGTTTTGATACATTTTTTTTATTTCTAACATTGAATACAATTGCAAAAAGACAGGACTCTTAGTATTAATTATAACAGATTACCAATGGAACAGTTATATAGTAAAATACCACTAATTTCAGTGAGAAAGATGGTGTTGTTTTTTGCTTTTGACAATTTCTGAAATATTGGGTTTTATTTTTGAAAGTTTTGGCCTTAAATCTCCTTACATAATTTTGAGTCGGTTTCTTTGAACAAGTTGAACAAGAAGCCTCACTTTCTTGATCGTTGTTTCTTCCTGATTCATCACTTGAACGTTTCACAGACCCATTTTTTAATCAACAATCCATGATAAAGGCCTAACTTAAACTGACGTAAAACATATTTGAACTACTAAAAGTCGAACATCACAACATAACAAAACAAACTATCATGACATTAACCTCTTCCACGAACAAGCATCAGGGCTATAGTCTGTCAGTCACTCCACTGACATGCAAGTAGGATCACATGGCTGGAAGGCGCTACCATATGCATACGCTATCTACACATTTTGTAATAAGAATGAAAATTTTTTGTTCACAGAATTAGCGGGTGTTATTGGTATGAGTGCTTTATAATTTAAGATTCAAAAAACTCCCGCAGACCCCTCAAACCATGCCTGCGGACCCCCAGGGGTCCATGGACCACACTTTGAGAACCCCTGGCCTAGTGTAGACATCTGTTCAGTACAATTCTATAGTTTTTAGTAAATCTAATTATCACGAATGTGCACCCAAGAAAAGTATATATCACATTTTGCCCCTACAGAAAATATATTAAGCTTCTGGTTTTTTTTTTTTTTTTTTTTTTTTTTTCCACTTGTCACATTTGTTTAAGAGTGAAGACATGCCTCAGGAGCTTCCAAATGTGCACTTAACACATTTAATCCCAAAATTGTACTTAACACAAGCATGCATTAAGCCATCGATGTATTCAGCTATAGAAGTATTTTATCTTAATGCTTAATATAAATCACATATCTAGCATTCACAAATATCTGATGTAATGTACAATGAAATCAGGATCGGAATAAAATTCCAGATTAAACAATTCTTGAAGTTCAGGAAACTAATATCAGCTGATATTTATTTCATAAACATTCAGATATAGCCTGCAGTAATATTTATTTTGAACATTGGCGATGGTTTATGCACTGTCATTTGTCCATGCATAGCAAATGCATAGGGCCTTGAATAAGGGCATATTAATTGTTTTTTATTGAAATGTTGACAGTGCTTTTCCTTTTTGATTTGAAAGCTTAGTGTGCAAAATTTCATTGAGATCTGAATAAAACTGTAGATTTGTATAAAAGACACACACACACACAACTCTTCTTTATATACAGGGTGCGGCAAAACATCCTCCCTATTTTAAATTTCAAATAAAAAATAGATTGATCAAAATAAAGAAGCTGTATTAACATGAATGATTCTACACAGTGGGAAGTTTCATGTTTTGAACAATGTGTCACTTAAGTGGTGTCCTTCACTATCAATGCATTGTTGAATGCTACTTCGGAAATTCTCCATCGTTCTAACCAACATTTCTTGAGGAATAAGACCAATCTCTTCCTGTATTGTATTTCTTAGAGCTGGGAAGTCCTCGGTCGATGTTTAAACACCTCAGCCTTAAGATATCCCCACAGAAATTATTATTTGCTTTAATGTTTTCTGGAGTTCGAACGCTGCGTGGCCTTCCCCCTCCTTTTTAATCATGTTACCACTTGCTCTAAAGTTTTACACCCATAAGCTAATGCTTTTCCGATCTGGAACTGCACCACGAGGGGGAATTTGGAACGATTCGGAAAGCACGCTGGGCAGCGACAACGGAATACCCGTTTACCAGAAATGATTCCACAGCGTAAGCATGTTCTTCTCCCGTCCACGGCATGGTTGGATAGTGTACTGAATGTCAATTCCGCGATTTCAATATCCTATTCAATTTTTGTTTACTGTTTACCACTTGTTTTTTTTCTGTCGTTATGGCAACACAAGTTCTCTGCTACTCCCATCTTGTGCGAATGTTGCGGCGTGGATATAGTGTCTAATGATATGGTAAACCTTGCTATAAGAGCACGGAGACAGAATTAAGGTTTATTTACACTTAGCAGTGAGGTGAACTAATGTAATATACTGAAAACCCTAAATTCCCACTGTGTAGATATCATTAATATTAATACAGTTTCTTTATTTTGATCCATCTGTTTTTTATTTGAAATTTAAATTAGGGAGGATGTTTTGCCGCACCCTGTATATAGATTGCTATTTGTTAAGTCTTTTCACACAGCAGAGCGGAATTGGGTAAAAAAAAGTGTTTCTATTTATTTACTTACTTACTTACTCAATATCAATAGACAATTCCTCAGCAAGCTAAAGGAATATTATCTATTTTATGGAACCCGAAAGTTCATTGCCGTGCTTACCTGAGCCCGAAATTCAACTGTATTCTGTGCTAACTCCATCCAACCATCCCTCGTAAATCTGACTTCACTTAAATCAATCCTGAACTTTTTATTTGCTTTTCATTATTTTAATTGAATTTTTACTTAACTTTTCACTGTTTTATGTTTAATGTACGAGGGATGGTCAATAAGTAAGGTCTCCAACACTCTAGCCCAAGCTCACAACGTCGGATGAGAGATTTGGCACCACTGCCATGTCCCACTATCTCCCCTCTTTCAAACGAACCATTGCTGCAGCCGCTGAACCTTATGGTGTCCAAGAAAGAGCTGTTGGAAATGGATCTCCCGATTTCCGCCCCCGCCAAGTGCGCTATGCGAAATCATACGGTTTCTTACTGCAAAAAAAGTTCCACCGATTGAAATTCACAGACAGCTTTGCGAAGTTTATGGAGAGGTATGTATGGACATAAAAAATGTGTGTAAATGGGTTCGTGAGTTTAAACAGGGCCGGACAAATATTCATAATGAAGATCGAAGTGGGAGACCAACAACAGCCATCACAGATGAGATGGTGGCAAAAGTCGATGAATTGGTGCGACAAGATCGATGCGTCGCTACCCGTGAACTTTGTTTATTGCTTCCTGACATTACTAAAGGTTCCATACAGACCATTTTGAGTGACAAATTGATGTTCCATAAGGTTTGTGCGAGGTTGGTTCGTGGAGGCCACTCTTTGCAGGGACGGAAATCGGGAGATCCATTTCAAACAGCTCTATCTCGGACAATAAAAGGTTCAGCGGCTGCAGCAATGGCTCATTTGAAAGAGGGTAGATAACGGGACATGGCAGTGGCACCAACTCTCTCGTCCGACGTTGTGAGCTTGGGCTCGAGTGTTGGAGACTTTACTTATTGACCAGCCCTCGTAGTGTATGTGTTGCTTATGGATTGTATTATTACCTGATATGCTATATTGCATTATACGTTTAACCTTCAACCTAGCATGGTATAAGTGTTAGGAGTTATGATAAATGGATCATAATTACCGGTATATAACACTAAAGTGGAGTCGGGGTTCTTGAATAGCAATGCTGTTTTAATAATGCTAAGCTTGTACCTACCTGTTAATTCGGAACAATTCTATTCATGCATTATGGCAAGTGGAGGTGAAACATGCAGTTTATTTCCTTTTTCTGGCCAGTGTTCATTTCACCATGATTCCAGGTGACTTACGCTATGCGTTGATAGGTTAGGCCTTGCCCTCATCAGGGGCTGAGGTATTTCCATCTTGCCTCCACTCAATTCCTTACTAATTCAAGATAAATTTTTGATGGGAATATACTTCCTTGCCAGAAAAATCCTACAAAGAACAGATTCAAGTTTTGTCGAGTCTTTCAAATTGCATTCTGGGTATATGTATATGAGTCAATTCATTTATTTTAGCATTGCCTAGCTTTTGAAATAACTGCAATATTTATTTTAAGTGAGATATCTTGAGTGGAACACATAGATTCATTCAGCTGTTAAGAGTGAGCATTATTCATGAAATCTAGAAGTTTTGCATTTAATTTGTAAGTTAATTTTATTTGCAAAAAAAAATGTTATTATGTGGAGTTCACAAATATTCTACATACTTATGTTATATTTTCAATGATTAAACACATCTCTCTAGTGTTATGTATTTAATTTGAGAGTTAAAATTTGACTGAAGAATATTTGTTAATATACTTTTCAATTAATAATCTTGTACATATATTTCTTATTTTCAATAATCCATTTATTAAAGAAGTGAATCATTTGAAAAAGATGTCAAATCACTGATAAAAGAGTTCAGTTGAAGTACGTTCATGAATATTACCAATGAATATTATGAATAATAACTGTACATATATAGGGAGACCTAATGACCTATGAACTGGCTGCATGGTGTTTGTGGCTATCATTGAGTGGTGCTGATGGAACCATACAGAAATTTTCTTAACTATGTTTAAAGACTTATTTGCCAATGTTATGAAAGGAGATACTGAAACTAGCCTACACTTTTGTCACCTCTTTAAGAAACCATTCATCATTCGCCATTGTTCACATTGTGAAATGCTGGCAATTTCCTGGCTGATAATTTGGTTTAATTCTTCTAGGGTGTGTGGGTTTGTCTTTATGATTTGTTTTAATTTACTCCAGAGATACGTCTGGCCTGAAATTTATTATACAGAATATGGATTGTTGAAAGACCTGGAACCTTAACACTTGCACTTGACGAGCTACCTGTGTTAACACATATGGATCATACATAAATACACGCTGCACAGTATTAAACATATACTGATCCATTATTTTCACTAAATACAGGACACAATAATAAATTACTCGTAAGAGCAGAGCAAAGCCAGTGTGAACTTGTAACAGTTGGACGATAAATTCAATACTGTAGAGTAGAGTGAGTGTGACCTTGATTGCAGCAGCAGCAAGAAACACGTGTCCACATGCCCAGTGGATAAACACCATGCAGCTGGTTCATAGTTCATTGGGTCACTCTGTATAATAAATATGAGGTGTTTAGAGCACAAGTGACTTAAGTCCATGTAAAATGATTGATATATTTGGCCTTAAAGAAGTGACTAAATAAAGTATCCTGATTCAGATCCTTTTAAGTACTGTCATTTATGGTAAAAGATTCAGATCTTGTTAAGTACTGTCATTTATGGTAAAACATTCAGATCTTGTTAAGTACTGTCATCGTCTGAAAGTAATTCACACTGATGAAACTGCTATGCCATCATTTCAGAAATATTATATATTTTTGGAGCTACAACACTTGTGCTCTGAGCATCTCCACATTTTTAGAATGTAAAAGATGCTTGTGGAAAGACAATATATTAGTTCATCCAAGGACAGAGGTTAGGATTTTGTGTAAACTTTGTAATTTATACTGGGCTACCTTTACAGGATCCAGTGAAAAAGGAGACATCCAAACATTTTGGTTTCTGCTGTTGGAAATCTGGACCATTAAGTATGACTTTGTCACTTCCAGTTGGTGGTTATGTTCCTGGGCAAGACATACCTGTATCAGTTGACATTGAAAATGACAGTGATGTGACTATTCATGAAGTGAAATGCACTCTAAGAAAGGTCAGTTTTTGTATGTAACATTCTTAATGCAGCCTACATAATGAAAAGCAGTTTGTACTTGGCTTATGCATAATACTAGCTCCATTTGTATTAATGATTAGCACAATGTGTTTTTAGTCTTTACTATTTAGTTGACTTACTTAAGCTCGTAAAGACTCAATAAAGACTTTGTAGAACTTTATACAGTGAAGCAACTATAATAAAATTAATTTACTATATGAGTTGACATAAACACACTTTTTGCTTCACTTACCATATTTTGGTATGACGCGTTTCAAGGAGCCTCCTCCCGATTTTCAAACACACTGTCAACTGCCAAATCCTTCTCAGGAAGATTCTTTTGCGCACCTGGTGGGCTTTTTATGAACTTTCTGATTAAACTGACTTCCTCAGGCATTTCAAAATTCATTAGGCTGTTTTTGAATTTTGCAATGTAAATTTTTTCCCAAATTTCCAGATCCTTGTGTTTACCGACTGACTTTAATAGTTTAGGTTCTTTCGAAATTTCATGGTCATATTCCCAAACATGTGATGCCACAGCTGATTTTTCAATTTGACAGTTTTTGATGTTCCTCACATGTTTTTTTACTCTTGTGTCATTGTTTCTTTTTGTTTTTCCTATATAAAATTGGTCACTTTTGGTCAATTTTATATAGGAAAAACAAAAAGAAACATTGACACGAGAGTAAAAGAACATGTGTGGAACATCAAAAACTGTCAAATTGAAAAATTGGCTGTGGCATCACATGTTTGGGAATATGACCATGAAATTTCGAAAGAACCTAAACTATTAAAGTCAGTCAGTAAACACAAGGATCTGGAAATTTGGGAAAAAATTTACATTGCAAAATTAAAAAAACAGCCTAATGAATTTTGAAATACCTGAGGAAGACAGTTTAATCAGAAAGTTCATAAAAAGCCCATCAGATGTGCAAAAGAATCTTCCTGAGAAGGATTTGGCAGTTGAGAGTGTGTTTGAAAATGGGGAGGAGGCTCTTTGAAACGCGTCATACCAAAATATGGTAAGTGAAGCAAAAAGTGTGTTTATGTCAACTCATATAGTAAATTAATTTTATCGTAAAGACTCGTTAGTGCAGAGCTTGTGCACTGAGATCTCATTTAAATGCCTTGTGTGCTGGAGGCCTAGCCATATGAATATCAGCGGAATTTTTATGAGAAGACATTTTCTTATGTTGATCCTAAAATTTTATATGAAGTTTATATAGTGAACTTAATAAATATATATTAAAGTTTGAGATGGAGATTTAACATACACAACTTGTCTTAATTCAAGAACTAACCTGAACATTTTCTGAGCATGCATCACGACTCATTCATTCATTCATTGTACTTCTGCCTTACGGCAGGTCTACACTCCCATGTAAAATTCCATTTTCCAGCTCCTTTTATTTTCTGCTGCATTCTTTAACTCTCCATAATTTATTTTCTTCTTGATGCCATCCAATATATCAATTCTTCTTCTTCCTAGTCTTCTCTTTCCTTCTATTTTTCCTTCTATGGCATCTAGCAAGAGTCCTCTTCTTCTCATAATGTGGCCCATCCAGTTGGCTTTTCTCACTCTTACATCTTGCAAGATGTGTCTCTTTTCTTCCACTCTTCTTCCATCACGACTCATCCTCAGCTATTCTCCATCTGACGGTTGGACAACAGCAACAACTCCTGAGATGGAGATTTAACATACACAACTTGTCTTAATTCAAGAACTAACCTGAACATTTTCTGAGCTTGCATCACGACTCATTGATTGATTGATTGATTGATTGATTGATTGATAGGTGTTTAACAGATCTCTTGATGAGGTCATTATCCATGGATATTTCAAAATTCATCGGCTGGTCCCTGTTCTTGTGGATATATATTTTCTCCCAAACTGTGACCTGCCTGTATCCCTGGACACACTCTTTTAGTTCAGGCTCCAAACTTATTTCGTGATCCTTTTCCCAAACATGTGCAGCTATTGTTGATTTTTTAGATATGTACATACCCTAGTTGCTAAGTTGTAGCATTGAAGCCTGCTGATTTGGATTATCCTTTCAGTCTTAAATGAAGATAGTTTCCTTTACAACTTGAATTTGGAATGACCATCAACAAGTCACAAAGTCAAATGCTAAGAAATGTTGCTATATACCTCCCAGAACTCGTTTTTGCACATGGCCAGTTGTATGTGGCATTTTCAGGAGCTACTATAAGAGCTAATGTCAAAAGTCTGTATTTCTAATACAAAAAAACAAGGATAACTTATTTCTGGAAGCCAAAAGTTTTTTACAAAAAGTGTTGTATGCCATGGAATTATATGAAATGAATTAATTGTGGATTTAACTTAATATGACAAGATGTAATTCAATGTGTTGAACCAGTCAATAAATATTAACTGTTCAGTTTTTAAAATTCTGCTGTTATATCAGTAAAATTCACTTGACGGTAATATTATTATTTTCTCTTCCCGTGTAACAGGCTTAATCATCTAGTAGAGACAAAGACCTTAAAACTCTGCATATCTGTATCAGCATAGGTGCCGACTTTGGGGGGACAAGGTACTTTCTATCTCCCAACATTTAAGTTTTTATCATAGAAGGCCTATGTATAACTACTAAAAATATAATTCTTGCCCTCCCCCCAAAAAAGAATATTTTCACGTCGGCACCTTAGGTAATCAACAACTTGTATCTAGGATTTATATGTTTACGGACCTTCCAATAGAAAAAAACATTACTTGATATCAAAATCATGCCATGATCATTGATCATCATGATGTAGGAGGTGCTACCCAAAATATCTGAGAACTTCATTGTAAAAATCATAAAACTATACTTATGTCCGAAAGTCCTCCGTCACCTTCAAAGTAGTCACCTTGGACATGTGTGCAACGATCCCAGCGTTGTTCCCACTTTTGGAACCACTCCTGGAAGTCTGAAGGGTGTTCAAGACTCGTTGCGATTCCACTTGGATGTCTTCAATGGAGTCACATCGCCCTTTCAATGCGATTTTCATCTTCGGGAACAGGTAGAAGTCGCATGGGGCTAGGTCTGGTGTGTAGGGAGGGTGGGGGACCATTACCATATTATTTTTGGCCAGGAATTCCCTCACAACGAGTGAGGTGTGCACGGGTGCGTTGTCATGGTGCACCAACCCATCTTTCTTTTCCCACAACTCTGGCCGTTTGCACCGAACATTTTCCCTCAGTCACCTCAAAACTTCGCAGTAAAATTGCCCGTTGACAGTCTGACCAGGTGGAACAAACTCCTTATGCACAATTCCCCGAATGTTGAAATAAATGATCAGCATAGACTTGATGTTGCTGCGAACTTGTCGAGCTTATTTCGGCCTTGGAGAAGTGGCATCTTCCATTGTGATGATTGCTGCTTCGTTTCAGGGTCATAACCATAGACCCAAGATTCATCACCTGTTATGACTCTGGATAAGAAGTTTAGACATACTCGAACTGTTTGTTGCAACTCAGTGCACATCTGAATCCTGAGGTTTTGTTGGTCGATGCTGAGAAGGCGAAAAACTTCGCTGCAATTCATCTCATGTTCAGTTCATTGACTAGAATTTGTTGACATGTACCGTACGCCAGCCCAAGTCTGTTACAAACATTGTGAATTGTCTGCCTTCTGTCTTCGTGAATCACGTCACGCACTTTCATGATCATTTCCAGTGTTGTGCATGTTGACGGCTGACCAGAATGTTTGTCATCTTCCACAGATTCTCAGCCATCCTTGAAGTGCTTGAACCACTCAAATGTTCTTGCTTGACTCAGTGCACTCTCACCAAATGCCTCTGTCAGCATGCAGTATGTTTCAGCTGCAGTGTTCTTCAACTTGAAACAGAATTTGATGCAAATCCGTTGCTCCTTCACGGTATCCATTTGACAATTCACAGAAGCACTGAAACACACACCACTACAACTCACAACTGCATGCGCCAAAGATGATGCAACTTTATACCGCAGTAGCTAAGACGTGTACCTCGAGACATCTAGCGGCAGGAAGTCATACTGCTACTGGTTTGACCGGTACAAGGAAATTCTCGGATATTTTGGGTAGCACCTCATATATTACCGATACCAACATTGTATACTTTCGTTGTTATCATTACCATCACTTCATCTGTTGTTGTTGTTGTTATTGCTATTATTATTATTATTATTATTATTATTATTATTATTGCCACTTTTCATTGTTAATCATCATTAATATGTGTGTGTGTATATGTATATATATATATATTTTTTTTTTAATTCCAGCTATTGTCATTTACTGTAACTAGTCCAAGCAAGAGTACAAAGAAGGACAAGATTGACATATCAGAACTGGTTTTGGGCTCAGTAGAACCTCATGGAAAAAGTAACTGGACACAGTTACTGAAGATACCACCACTACCACCTTCCAATCTTAATAATTGCAGCATTATTGATCTGGAGTATGATTTAAAGGTAACTTAAAGAAGCCATGTGCTTTCTATTAAAATGAAAAGTATAAGATATTGCCCGATATCAAGTACTGATACAATTAAATCACACACCATCTTAAATTGTGCTGGTAATCAATTACTTTTAACTAAATGTTATTAAGATGAAATGTCTTATAAACAGAGTGAATTATTAGAATTGTGAGAAAGATTAAAAAAAAAATTGTGAAAAAAGTAAAAACTTTTTTGTCATTTAGTACAGCTCTATTTATGACATTTCGGGGTGATATATTTTATTAACCATTGTCCACTTGCTGTCAAACAGCTGAAAAATATGGACATTGTTGTGTAACATGGTCATTAAATTAATTGTAAATGGAAGAAAAATCATAACTTATATCAGATTAAATTATTTTATTAATTATGATCATTCCAGCATTTTCACCAATAAATTCTTTTATGTTTAATATTCATTAACTGCTGTGAGGGTCAGCATGCTGACCATATGCCCCCAATCCTGCCATCTGCCTATGGTAGATGATGCAGCAGTCAGATGGCAGGCCTGGTCTCTCAAAAAGGATGTAGTGTCATGGTGTTTGTTTAATTTTAGTATTAATTAAAAACAAAAAGTAACTGAAATCTTCATAAAAGTAACTTTATTATAGCCTATTTGTTTGAAAATAGAGACTTTTAAAATCTTTTAAAATTAATTTCATTCATATAAACTTCTGCTATACATTGGGGGGGGGGGGGGAACTAGGGGCAAGATTTTTTTCTGGCCTCGCTCCCAAATATCCTGTTATCTGTTATCTGATGAAACATAAACAATCAAAGAGTGTTTCAAAAACTTTTTATTTAATGCCTTACATGTTTCTCTATTTTTCTACATAGTTTCCAGGTTTGTTTAAACATTTGTCATAATGTTCTACAAGCTTTTGTATGCCCAAGTCATAGGCGTCTGCCGCCTGTCCATTGACTGACAATTAGACTCTTGGGTCATGTGAGAAACCCACGTCTTGTCCCTTGTGACAATCTTCTCTAAAAATTGATCACCTTCCTTATGATATCGGTCCAAAAAATCAAGAGCACAAGCCATTCTTTTCATTTGGTGTTCCTCAGTAAGCAGCCTTGGAACCCAACGTGTGCACAATTTGCAGAGAGAATTAGTTGTTCTACCCACATTTGGAAATTCCAGTGCTAAAGTTGAAATTGTGAATCGCCAGTCTTCACAAATCTTTTCGTCCACGACATTGATCAAATCTTCTGTGATCACTGATCACGGCTCATCGTGGACATTTTCCCGTCCATCCTTGAAAGCTCTCACCCTCTTACGCACTTTGCTGTCACTAATCTCATTGGGCCATAAACTTCACTTATCTGTCTATGAATTTCTGCTGCTGAAACTTTCCTTGCTGTCAGAAACCGAATCTCTGACTGTATTTCACAGGCTGATTAATTGCTTTAAACATTTTGAACTGACACTATAAACAACACTCTGCAACAATACCATTGCAAATGTCGTCATTTGACAAGCAAGGCATACCTGGAGTCAGTGTGCATGCGCATTTCAATGTTCGTGTGACATTCGATTAGCTACAGCGATTTGGATCTTACTTTCCAGAATAACCCTCGTATTTAACTCTCATATTTAAGTTATATGTATAGACCTAACAACTAACAATCCAATTCTTGCCCCCTTCCCCATTAATATTTTCAAGTCTGCTCCTAATGGGAAAATATATAGACTTGAATGGGGACTACAAATTGTGTTAAATGCGTCTAGAAAAATCTTAACAGTGAAAGTCAGCCTCCATTGGCTTTACTTCGACTATGGCTGAAACAAGCTGTAGGTATCATAAAGTAATTTTTCTGTTGAACATTACATGGGAATATTTTAGAAGAAAAATTCCCTATGACACCAGGATTGAAACCGATCATAGGTGTACCGAGGGGGGGGGGGGGTTGGGGGTTTGAACCCCCCCCATTGATTAAAAAAAGGAAAATTGTATACTTTTTAAAAGTCTGCCCATAATTTACTTAATACAAGTATAAAGCGTGGGAAGCTTAAAACTCGTTATTTTGCATCTTAATTTTTAAAATTTTTCGGAGGAGGACCCCCGGAAGCTTAAAACTTGTTATTTTGCGTCTTACTTTTTAAAATTTTCCAGGGAGGGACCCCGGAAGCTGAAAACTCGTTATCTTGCGTCTTAATTTTTAAAATTTTCCGGGGGTGGATCCCCCAGAAGCTTGAATGAATGAATGAATTTAGCCTCTATGTCCCATGAAGGGCTAGGGCCTCCTACAAGAGGGGAAGCTCGGGTAGGTAAAGTCCGCGTGGTGAGCTATTTCACACGGACGGTGCTTTGTACAGTCACTTTGCAGTTCTTAAAGTTTGTTCCTTTAGTTTGGTATAAGGTTGTTCACTTGCTGCCGCCACTCTTTTCTGTTGCGAGCGATGGTCGACCAGTTCACACCCAGTTTTTGTTGGAAGGTGTCTGCCCACCTTCTCCTCGGCCTGCCTGGTGTTCTCATGCCTATGTAAGGGTCCCACATAGTGATTTCTTGCGCCCATCTGCCTTGCTGCTGTCTTGCTATGTGACCTCCCCACTTCCACTTTGTCCTGAGGGCTTGTTGTGCGATGCTCTTTGAAGCTGTGATTTCCTGCAATGCCTTGTTGGAGACTCTGTCTTTCAGTGTGATGCCAATTATCTTTCTCTCCATTTTTCGTTCGCATATTTCGATGCTTGTTTTTTTGTCGCTTTCTGAGGGCCCAGATTTGGCAGCCATATGTTAGAACTGGGAAGATGCAAGAGTTGAGGACCTCTAGTCTGAGCTTCCGGCTTATGGAGTTGTTGAGTAGGATGTATTTCAATGACCAGAAGGCTTTCCAGGACTGTGTTATCCTCCTATGTATTTCTTTCTCCGTTCCTTGATTGAGTGAGACGGTTTGCCCTAGGTAGATGTACTCGTCCACACTTTCTATCTCTGTACCTTGGACTGTGATGGGTGTGGTAATTCTATTTGACATTATTTTTGTTTTGCTGTAGTTTATTGATAGCCCGATCGATTTGCTAAGATCGCTCAGTTCTGTGAGCATTTGTTGCAGTTCGTTGGATGACTTTGCAAATAATACAATGTCATCGGCGAATCTCAGGTTGTTTAGCCTTCTGCCGTTTATTTTAATGCCGTATTTGGTGTCCCACTTGAGTTTCTTGAAGACTTCTCCAGTGCACTTGTGAACAGTTTCGGCGATATAGGATCGCCTTGTTTGACTCCCCTTTGTAGTCTAAAGATCTGCCCTTCCCTTTCTGTCTTCACCTTGGCTCTGCTCTGGCTGTACAGCTTGTGCAGAATTCTGATATATTTTGGCTCGATTTCTTGCTTTTCCAGTGCTTGCAGGACACTCATATGTTCAACCGAGTCAAATGCTTTGCTGAAATCGACAAATGCCATGTTTAGTGGAAGGTTGAATTCATTGGTTTTCTCTATAATCTGGTTAACGGCTTGGAGGTGGTCTGCTGTGCTGAATCCCGATCTAAAGCCTGCTTGTTCATTCGGTTGATTTTCATCGAGGGTTTTTGTGAGTCTCCTTGTTATTACCTTGGAAAAGAGTTTATATATATTTGACATTAGACTTATTGGCCTGTAGTTGTTGAGGTCGTCTTTTGGGCCCTTTTTGTGCAGTAGGATCATTGTGCTTGTTGTCCATTGTTCGGGAATGATTTCATCTTGCAGAATTTTGTTGAATAGAATGGTGATTGGGCCTATTAGGGGTTCTGACCCGTATTTCAGGTGTCCGTTCCATATTTCATCTTCTCCTGGGGTTTTTCCATTCTTCAGTTCTCCAATTGCATTTCTAACTTCGCTCTGAAGAATAAGCGGGGGCATGGCGACGGTTTCTTGGGTGTCTTCAGTTGTAGTGCTTAAGGGTGAGTTACTTGTGAATAGCTGTTTGTAGAAGTTTGTTGCCTCTGTTGTGATATCTTGTCTGACAGTTGTGCGGTCTCCAGATGGTTTCTTGGCTCCTAGCATCCACTGTTTGCCTTTGGTTTGGCTTTTCCTTACATTCTTGATCGATTTTGTGTTTTCCAGTATCTGCCTTGTCTTGGATGTGCGGTGTTCTCGAATATCTGTTCGTATCGCCCTCTTTGTTAGTTTGTCTACTTCTCTGTATTCTGCTTGTTTCTCTGGCGAGTTTGTGCCTGAATGGCGTAAGTTCGCCCTTTCATTTATAAGTGCGATGGTTGATTCTTTGAGTTTGTATTCCGGTTCCTTTGTGTGTGCGGTGTTTGTCGCTTTGCTGCCTGCGTGTAGTATGGCTTGTTCTATCATCTTGTACATTTCTGTTATTTCCCATTCCGGACTGATCGGCTCTCTTGATATGTGTTCTTTTAGTTGTGTGAGATAAAGCTCTTTGTCCAGTGTTTCAATCCGTGGTCTGGCAGGTTTGGCCTTGTGTGGGTTTCTCTTGTTTAGTTTCAGCACCGCTCGGACCATTCTGTGGTCCGTGTCGAATTTTAGTTTTTGCACTACATTTACGAATGTTACGAATGTTACGAGTGTTACTCATGATGAAGTCAATCTCGTTTAATGTTTTCTCGTCTGGGGATCTCCATGTCCATCTCTGATGTGGCTTTTTCTTGAAGTATGTGTTTAAGATTTTCATTTCGTATGCTTGTGCGAATTGTATTAGCCTGGTTCCCCTGTTGTTCCTTATGCCATAACCATGTGCGCCGATTGTATCCTCTTCTCCTCTGTCTCTGCATCCTATTTTGCTGTTGAAGTCCCCCATCACGAAGTGTATTGTTGATCTGTATTTATCTATTGTGGTTTCTAGTAGCTCGTAGAACTCGTCCATTTCGTTCTCATTGCTGGTTGATGTTGGGGCGTATGCTTGGATGATCGTGATTTTGGATCTTTTTGCTTTGAGGCCTAACACCGCTATCCTTTCGGACACTCCGGTTATATCGTGTATTAGATGTTTTGCTTGTCCTTTTATGATGAATCCCACTCCCTTTTGCCCCGGTGTGGTCCCCAGATGGTACCATATGTCGCCATTTGTCTTTTCTACTATGTCTTCTCCAGTTTTCTTCACTTCACTTAAGCCTAGGATATCAAATTTAATTTCTTGGAGTGCGTTTTCAAGTTCTACCTCTCTTTCGTATGTTCTGAGTGTTCTAGTATTTAGAGTAGCTATAATCAGTTCCTGGTTTCTGGGCGTTTTTGGTGTGTCTGGATTCGTGGTTTGTTCTGTTGTCGTTCCCTGTGTTGTTATGTTGTTAGTTGTCGGGTTGAGGGGTTCCAGTTTACCCACTGGTTGTTTATCATCATTTTTTGGTATCCTATTTTGACTGTGTTGCCTTTTTCCCTCTCTTCTCTGGCCCGTGCTCTGATGAGTTGTTGTATTTCTCTCTCTTTTTTTGTCATGTCGGCGTCAATAAAGCAGTCTTGGCCCCTTAACTTACTTTTGTTTTTCATTACCTTGATTTTGTCGTCTAGCGATTTCATCTCTACGCGTACCATTCCTTTCCCGGTGTTATCATTACCAATGTAGGTTGCTTTGGTGAACTCTTCTTTTACTTCTATGTTTCTTAGGATTTCTTTAACCCTTCTCTCTGGTGTCGGTTCTATATCCTTATTCATTTCCTTGCTCTTAATGATGATGTTGTTTCGTCTCTCTCTGCGTTGTCTGTACTCTTCTGCTTCTTGTAATGATTTGATCGTTTCCTCCAGTTCTTTCATTTTTTCGCTTGTTGCGTTGTCGACATTGTTCAGTTTGTCTTCTACCGCCGTGCATCTGTCCTCCATCTTTTTATCGTAGCTTCTGATTTCTTCCTTCAGGTCTGCTATGTCCTTTCCAGTTTCTTTTCTGAAGTTTGCATTTTGTTCTTTCATTTCTTTCAGTTCAGAGAGAATGTCTGAGAGCATGTTTTTTACTTCCCCTTCATTTGTAGTCTCAGGTTCTTCATCGCTAGATTCTGTTCGATATCTACTTGGTTTGTTACTGTTTCTCTTGGTATTTGATTTTTTATTCGTCATTTTAACTGTTGGCTTTCTTGTTGTTTGTTTGGCTGACAGATGACGTTTTTTATATATATGAGGAAATGCGCACAATGTGCAAAGTTTAAATAAATGTAGATGACGTTATTTGTCGTAGCTTAAGTTCCTCCCAGTCTAATGTTTCCACTTGGTGTGTGCAGATGTCACTGGTGGTCGTATTCTTGTTTTCTCTCTCTCTCTCGTCCCTTGAAGTGTGATGTCTTGGGTGAATTGGTAGGCCTGCTGACCTCACGCTTGATGCTTCTCTCCAAAATTCCAAACTGATTTATTCACTGCCTGACCCTCTGTTCTGTCGGTCTATTGTCTTACCTTTATTTCCTGTGGCGACTGGTGTTTGTATGTATATGATATCACCTTGGGTGTGCCGAATGTTGCGCTCTACTCACGATTTTCCTTAAAATTTGGGCTCGTACTTTGCAGCTTGTTTACTTGGCGGCCATCTTCGTTCCATCCCCCCCAGAAGCTTAAAATTCGTTATTTTGCGTCTTAATTTTTTTAAATTTTCCGGGGGAGGACCCCCGGACCCCCCTCTCCCTGGGGGGTATTCCATACCCCTAGACCCCCGCGGATGTTATAACCCCCCCCCATATGGTCGGCTTGGTTACGCCTATGGAACCGATGACCTTTTACTTTCCTTGATGATGCTCCACCATCTAAGCTAGTGAAAGTTTAACTCAAGGGATCAGATAGAATCTTTCTCCTATTATTACCCTTAATTGTTGACCTCACTGAAAGATATTTACATCAAATACAGTATTGTGGGGGCATACTAATTATGTGATTTGAAGACCAGGTTTCCACTTTTTTTTTACACACCAGATAAGATGTAGATATATATATACATATATATTTATTTATTTATTCATGATATCACAGAATATTGTTTCTGTCGAATGTTGCATGAGAATATGTTAGGAGGAAAATTCCCTCTGCACTGGGATTCGAACCTGTGACCTTCAGTTTTCCATGACGATCTACCAACTAAGTTAGCCAGAGTTCAGCTCATGGCCAAATATTATGAGTTTGAATCCCGGTGTCAAAGAGGATTTTTCTCCTAAAAATTCCATAAAGCAAGCTAATCAAAGGGATGAAAAGTACCGTATTGGCCCGAAAATAAGACGACCTCGCATATAAGTTGACCCTGAATTTTTGAAGGGTAGTTACGAAAAAATAAATAAAATAGCTCATTAGTACATTTTGCTTCACATAAAACAAGAATTTTGAAGTTCATATCGTAACTTCTTCTCTCGCATTTATTTACGCATTGAGACAATGAAGATGCTTTCTTTTCCACATGGTCTGCCATGACTGGTGGTCAAACAAAAGCTTTACGCGTAGAGAATAGAGACGCCAAGCAAGTAAGCCTAGGCGCAATTTGGGGTGCGTTTGACACGTGAGAAATGACATGATGCAAGCGGCATGACCTGATCGTGCCAAACGTGTCTTGTTGGGGAACGCATATTGCAATGCAGTTCTCTAGCTCTTTGCGCATGTGCTATAGTCATGTTTCTTGTGACAGTGCAGTCAGGACCAGAAGGTCCAGGTGCAGTACAATCAGGAGCACGAATTCGGGAAAAATTAAGTTCGGTAAAGTTTTGTGAATTTCCGCACAACTTTGACCTTGGGTCGGACGCACATCATTTGCGTGGGGATTCCTGCTGCATCGCCACTGCACACAAGCACAGCTGCATTCATGAATGGAGAGTTGTTGAGTCTTAGGCTGCGCGTATAAGACGAGTATTGTTTTTATAAGCACATTTTCAGGGAAAAAACATCGTCTTATATTCGGGCCAATACGTTATATAGAGGTTGTTAAAATGAGAAGAACTGAGGAGCAAGAAGAAGCTACAGTTTTAAGCTGCAGTTTAAGATAAGTAATACAAAGTTGTTATAAGGGAGAAAAAAAACAAATAACTTTTAAGTGGATATGTAGTAGTGAAGTAGAGTTTTGCATGTTCCTGTGAATTTTGGCTTAAATGGGCTGGAACAAATAGGAGTAATGCAGCAAGAAAGTGTTACGAGGTTTAATCCAAATGAGAAGAAACTGTTGTGCTGTTTATTACATTCAGAATAAAACTGTACTTTCAAACATCTATTTTCTTTTGTGCATATAATGTTCTGTTGTTAATTTTCCTCATAAATTTACATTTCTATGTTTGAAGGTGTCTACTGAGATAGTGGGCAAAGGTATTAGATATATTTTAAAATTATGTATTAGTAATCCAACAATACCGTACTACTTTTTGCCTTTTGTATATTAATCATAAGGCAAAATTAACTTTACCTTCTTCATTTTAAAGGTGAAAACAAAAGTGGGAAAATGGCATAGAGATCTTCAGATAATTACACCAGTCATTCTTGGTACTGTTCCTTTGGCATCCTATCAAACTCCGGTTATCCCTCCTCAAACAACTGTACCTGGAGAAAGTAATGGAGAAATGCCTAATGGTCCATCAGCGAATGTTCAGCCTTTGGCACCAAATGCTCAAGCAGGAGAGGGTTGGAATTTGCCACCGGCTGATCCAAATGCACCACCTCAGCCAGCAGATTCTCCCCCAGCACCATCATTGTATCCTACCCTGCGTAAGTAGTTATTTGTTTTTATAAGTAGTTATTTGTTATGGTACAGAACTTCAATATTACAATATCTCAGACTTCTTACTTTGTTATTTACCACATTTTTACTTTCTGCACCCATACCATAAATGTCGAGAAGGTATTGTGTTCACTCTAAAATGTGACATTGAATTTTCAGTACCAGAAATGTTACTTTGTGTAAACATATATGTCTCTGGACAGTGTACCCACCCCCACACTCACCAATGGTCACAACGAAGAAACAGTCTTGCTGGGAATCATAGTTCATAAATTCATCTATTGTGTAAAACTGGAGATCCAGCAAATATGCAATTACCGCTGATTATATCTTGTTAGTTTAGTTTGAGCTTTAATTGTCGGTAATCTGTTGAAAAGTTCGGCTGCCATGTGATTAAAACTATCCTGATATGTTTTTGTATTTCCTCTTTGTACATGTATATCTGTTCTTTGCCTCACAGTTCCCCAGTGAGTGACTTTGGCTCTGGAACAGACTCAGAACGTACCGAATCCCTGTCTACATGAGTGTTCTGAATACGATTAGCAAACTGAGATCATCTTAAATATTCCATGTAAACGTAGTGTATTAAAGATTTTATTTAATTAATAAAGCTATGCCGTGGGTGAGTTGGTAGCGCGCCTGCCTTCCACTCCGGCGGCCCGGGTTCAGGACTGGGTGTTTGTCAGTAGGTTAAGTCTTAGGTTAAGATAATGCACATTGTGCGCGATTTCTTAATTATTATTATTATAAAGCTATGCATTAATGTAATACTCTTCTTTTCTCCCCCACAGCTCCAGCTACTTTTTCTGAAAGTATGTTTGGTCCAAAAAATATCAAAGATGCCGGAGACAACCAATATACACATGGAAATCTGGAATATGCTCCCAGGTATCCTGTTTTTGACTTCGAAGACAAACTATAATGCCTAGGTATTGCATTAAAACAAAATGTCTGTTATGCTTTAATCTATCTGTAACCTGAAGAAAGAAAATGCTTCCAGTATCTGCATGCAGAAGTCTTCTACTCAACCAAAGCAATGCTTATATGAATAATTTCCAATGACTGAACAGGTGATACAGTAAGTCTAAATGCCACAACTTGGGACACGCAGAACTTGGTATGTATAGTCAAATGACTGCTCATCTAAAACTTAGTTTTGAGGAAGTGTAATACTCCCTAGTTGCACATGGAAATCTTCATTATCTGTGAGCAATATCCTTCTTTGATACTCTTGTGCTTCTCCTTGAAGAAGGATTTATAGAAGCCTGTTATTCCTTTACTTATTTCTATGACATACATTATTGTGAAGACTAAAATAAGAGGTTGTGTGAGTTAATGCTGTAAACTTATGTTATGGCATGGATTTTTTAATGTATTTTTATGATTTTTGTTTTTGTGTGAGATGTTATCACTTAAACGTTTGGTATGGGCTAGGCAGATCCCTGCAGGCAAATAATACTTTTGAGTGTTCTTTATTATATATTTTTATAATGTTATACAAGTATAAATAAATATCATACTAAGTGAAGATGGCTTTAAATACTCTTTTTTTTTTTTTCAATTATCTTAGCTTAACTTTACTTAGAGTAAAAAGAATCTCATACAAGAACTTATTTCATTCTGGGAAGCATTTTCATTAAGTCTGATGCACAGCAAGAATAGCACTGTACTGATTTTAAAAGTTATATAAGCTATTTGCATGTCATATGAAAACAGACTTATCCTATTTGGAAGAGTAAAACATTAATGTGTGAGAGTTTTTGTATTTGTGAGTATTTAGAAGGAGAGGTTCAAAGACTTCCATAATTCATATTTCAGGTCTCCAGTAAAAAAGTTACAGATTATTAAAACACAATGCCTGTACACAAATGATGAAGGACAATATTGGTAAACAATTCATAAATTGAATTTTGTTCATATTAAATTAATGAAATTACTGTAATACTATTCCTTCTAAGATCTGAATCTAAAGAAAAACAAAACCAATATGTATGGCTTACTCCAGGCCTTTCCAACTGAGGTGCTTCCAAGGCGCAGGCAAGCACCGGTGTAGCACCAGAGGCAGCTCCACAGGTCTAGCCAGCGCTCAGCTTACGAAAACAATATTATTAATAACAATTTTGGGAACACATAAACACTTAATTTTAATCTCTACTTATATTGTGTTTATGAACATTTAGAATTTAAGTAGATTGCTAACATCGTTTTACCGCAACTAATTCACCAATATTGCGTACAATCGATTTGGCAATGGAAATTCAAAGTACAGCCTCTAAGGCAACATGTCCTGGTTTTACTTTTATTTAAATTCATAATTGAAAACATCTGTTCGCATGCATAAGTTGTCACGAACACTGGCGTCAAATTTTAAAGCAAGTGCGTGAAGTTTGTACTTTCTAACCTGTACTTTTGTCACCTTCGTTTGGAAACATGATGGTTATTTTCAGGACAAAATATGGCGTCAAGTTGAGGTGCCATATCATTAATTTCTTTGAATGGGCATTGAATTCATCGTGCAAATTCTGTAACGACATCTGATACTCTACAAAGTTTGCGTAAATAAACAAATTTAATGATTGTAATGAAGGAGAATTGTCAAAATTTCCGGCTTATGTTGATCTTTAAATAATAAATTATACATTTTGAAAGCCTTAATTCTGTCACACATGGTGCTAATTAACTAATTTCTCCTTTACAACTAAATATTTAAATCATTTAAATAAGACTTTACATCCACTAAGAAAGCGAGATCAGCTACCCATTGTGCTGTCTGACGCACACCGCTACATGGGGAAGGAGAGCACCGGGCTGCCGTTGGGTGCTTCGTTGGTGCGCACCAGCGCAGGGTGCTCGAGTTGGAAAGGCCTGGCTTACTTTAATACATCACTTATGACTTAGGAGTGAGAAAGACATACCGGTACCGATACTGATGTTGAAGCATCTTCCTGGAAGATGCTTCAACATCAAGAATCCGGCTGTGAAAGCCTCAAATTAACCATACTGATACTGATTTTAACATTGAAGCAAATAACTGTATACCACATAAGCATGCAGTTTTCAATAGCCTTTCCCATAGATTGGTAAGCATCCTAAAAGAGGAAGAATACAACAAAGAATACAACCACATACAAGAAGCAGCAGAAATGGTTTTGATAGAAATCTATTAAATAAGAATTTTGAGAAAGAAACAAGAAAATTGCACTTTTCAGATAAAGAAAAAGCCAAAACCAAGAATTTTGCTTTCCACCCTTGGGCAACACCTAACTTACATTAAAAAAAATATTCCAGGAACAACATATAGCCCAGTGGTTGGGGTGTTGAATTCGGAATTAATTAGGGGAAAGCTGGAAATTGTTTTAATCCCTTCAGTCAAGGTCAGGAATGAACATACTAAGTTTTCCCCCTCCTGCTAGGTGAGCTTTAGCTGTAGCGTAGTGATTAATAGTCGGAAAACCAATTTTTTTAACTAACATAACAATATTTCAAAAACAATCAACGCTATCAAAACCATTGACCATACAAATTTTGTAGAGCTTGAAATTCTGAATAAAATGATTATTCACACTTAATACCTTCGTTGAAAAATAAGGTCACAACTCTTTTTTAAAGTTTTGCTTAAATTGTTAATCATGCGTTTCGAGCCAGAAGATACCATGTTACCAGTCCACCTTGCACCCTGTTATAATTATGTGTATATATAATTATATATAACTGTATATCATTACCGGTACTGTTATAAATATATATGTAATTATATACAATTATGTATAACCATATATCATTATATATTTAATTTATTGAGACCTTCACGATGTTTCCGTCATTATTTCAGGCCTTTATTGTGGATCCTTTGAGAAAAACTGAGCTGAAATGATATTGCATACATTAAAGAAGTGGTTACGTCAATTTCATTTTTTTTGTGTGTGTGTTTAAGGTGTATTATAAACATCTATGTCAGTGTGCTTCACAACAAAACCTTCTTTTTGAAACTTCACACATAACATAACTTACCCCTAAGTAAGGCTGTACCGATTAATCGATTAATCGGCTCGATTAATCGATTAAACATTTAATCGTCGATCAATTACATTTTCCGATTAATCGGTTTAGTCGAATTCTGAAAAACGTTTTTCGAGAAATGGGTAAAATGACGAAACTCCTTTACCTCGCTTCTCAGGCCTTGGCACATCATGTGTCATTCAGCCTATTGTGTCCAAACAATTCCCGTTGTTCGGAAACCTGAAGGGTAGTTTAGTGTGTCTCAAGTCTTTGCTGAAAAAGTAACCGGATATGTAAGTTTCGTATTTTTTTTTTCACTAGTTAACTAATAATGGTATTCATTAATTCAGGATTTCTTCTGATTATCTGTAGTATAGTAGTTATTAAACGTGTAAAACAATATTAAATGTATTTGGTTTCGTTTAAAATACCGACCTGTCAAGCGTTAACTCGATTAGAAATTTTAATCGATTTTCAGCCCTACTTATAAGCTGTTGCTTGTTCTTATCATTTGATAGAAATTTCTCTTGAGACATAGGAGCTGTCATAGACCCGTCAAACATAACATAACCACTTATGTGTTTATTTGCTCATCTGTTACGTTCTGCTAATTTTGTACTTTTTTCTACAATATCTTCAGGGTACCCATCAAAAACTATTGTGCCCCTTGCACTAAAGTGTCTTTTGACGTATTCAACACATTTTTGCAGGACGGAGGAAAATGAATCACCTTTCTGCCACACTAACCGATGCAACAGAAACCCACCATCAACCACAAGACAAGCAGTATTGACAAGAACAACATCAGTCGTATGGTAGTAGAAAATAAGCCATAAAATACTGACTTGCTGGTCTTATGCAGTCCTCCTTCATCAAAGAGTAACAATGGAAAAGGAGTCAACTCAAATTTGAAATATTTTTGTAACTCTGCATCCGACTTTTTCAGTAGGGAGATTCTTCTGAAAATTGTACAGGAATAAATTCATCATGAACTTTCACCTTGGAACTGGAACCACGAATAGGCATTACTCGGTTTTTCCTTTTAAATTTAAATTCGGCAAAGTTATTATCAACAATTTTTGACAAAGAAACAATTCCGATTTCGTTAGCATTGTGACAATTTATGCTTTCATCTGCCACAATACCACTTTCACAACTTGGAAATGGGTCATGGGATGAGAACCAGTTCACTAGTTTCTGTATACCTGCCTCGTCTCTTGCAATTCATGAATCCTTAGCATCCACATGCTGGTCAGTAGGCAAATGATAAGTTACAAAACTCCTCAATTTTCTGGGCAACCTCTACAAGAATTGGCATTGAGAGAGTCCACTTGGTCATTGTACTGTCCGAAATGCCACGTCCTCGGGTCAACCCCCTTGTTGACTTCATGGATCTCATAAGGGTTTCCTCTATTGTCATATCTGACCAAAGACCACATCAAAATTTATCAGAGTATCTAATTGTGAAAAACCCTTCAGTGACAAACTTGTATTCATCCTGATCAAGTCTGTCTTTCAGATCAATCATATCTTGCAAATAAAGGTGGCATATGGTTTGTAATCACTTTAGTTGTTTATATGATGATGTGTATGTGTCAATTTATTTTGTGTTTAATAATGTTGGTGCAATGGCTGACAAAAACATGGGGATGTCTCAATAAATTAAATATATAATGATATATGGTTACATATAATTATATATTATTACATATATATATTTATAACAGTACCGGTAATGATATATAGTTATATATAATTATATATACACATACATTATAATAGGGCGCAAGGTGGACTGGTAACATGGTACCTTCTGGCTCGAAATGCATGATTAGTAGGGCCCGTATTTTTTGGTAACAACGATAAGCGCGAAATTTTATAAAAGAACCTGCCTTGGCTATACTTAGCTTTTATATGCTTAAAATACCAATATGAACCAAATTGAATCCACGAAATATCGCGAAATTTACTCTATTCCGCGAAATGTGTCTATAAGCGCGAAATATGCCCCTTCTGTCCGTAAAGTGACAAATGAGCATTGTGTTTTGGTGTACTGTATTTTTTTTATTTCTTAGCAGCATTTTTTTTCTGCTGTTTCTGTGGCTGTCGCAGATTTACCGATATATCGATATTTGTGATCGATTACAAAGATGCAGAATTTTCGCAAAGATTGTCTGTGACCTGGTTTGTACTGCTGATTACTCTCCTTCCCTGCTATCTCTTTGCCAAGTTAGCGATGCCTATGATCGATTACAGCAGAAGAGTAGAATGTTTGTTACTTGTATTCAACAGATTTCGTCTTTTATCCACAGTTGGCGCTTCTGTTTGCAAATGGCTATCTGATGGTGTTTAGTAGAAATTACGATACTATTTCTCGTAATTATATTTGAACATTAACTCTAATCATGTCTAAAACGAAAGTTACTTCAGTTCATACAAGGGCAGAAGGATATAGAAATGGGGGGGGGGAGTGTTAGTTCATGTAAATAAAGAAGCAAAGTTTATAATTGCGGAGTGTTCCCAATGTAGTATAAAGTAATTTATATCACGAAATACCCACCGAAATAGAAGGAAGTTAACACCGAAATCAACCATTTTATTTCACCAATAAATCAGGGCCCTAATGATTAGCAATTTAAGCAGAACTTTGAAAAATAGGTGTGACCTTAATTTTCTACGAAGGTATTAAGTGTGGGTACTCATTTTATTCAGAATTTCAAGCTCTACGGAATTTGTATGGTCATTAGTTTTGATGGCGTTGATTGTTTTTGAGATATTGTTATGTTAGTTTAAAAAACTTGTTTTCCGACTGTTAATCACTACGCTACAGCTAAAGCTCACCTAGCAGGAGGGGGAAAACTTAGTATGTTCATTACAGACCTTGACTGAAGGGATTAAAACAATTTCCAGCTTTCCCCTAATTAATTCCGAATTCGGCTTATTTTTACTCCCCAACCACTGGGCTAATATGACTTATATGGAGATAAAAAATTCAGCATCAAACAATTAAATCTGATTGAAACTTGAGATGGAGGTTTAACATACGTAACTTCACTTAATTCAAGCACTGACCTGTACATGTTTCGAGCAATCCTTCTTGACTCATCATCAGCTATACTCCATCTGTCTGTTGTATTAGACCTAGGTCTAAAGAACACTTGAGACATATAAAGTATGGACAAACTGATTAATCAGCAATAGCTGCACGTGTATGGGAGAAAGACCATGAAATAAATGTGGAACCGGAACTTCCAAATGTGTCCAAGGACACAAACAGCTCACAGTTTGGGAAAAGATTTATATTTACAAAAATCAGGACCAACTCATGAATTTTGAAATACCCGCGGAGATGGATCTCATTAGGAAATTCATTAAACAACCACCAGGAGTTGCTGCCAATACACAATACAAAATTGTATTATAGTTCATTTCACAGGCCTACAAAAAATATGTCTGCAGCAACAGTTTAATTATCAATAGAAATTGTTTTCAAAGGTTAAATTACGTAAACTTTATGAAAAGCGAAAACACGCTATTATATTATAATTCATTTTACAGGCCTACAAAAAATATGTCTGCAGCAACAGTTTACTACGAATTATTAATAGAACTTGTTTTCAAATGTTGAATAACGTGAACTTTATGAAAAGTCACAATCTGCAGCAACAGTTTACTTCTAATTATTAATAGAACTTGTTTTCAAATGTTGAATTACGTGAACTTTATAAAAAGCCGCAATACGCTAATATATTTTAGTTTACTTCACAACCTTACAACAAATATGTCTGCAGCAACAATTTACTACGAATTATTAATAGAAATTGATTTGAAATGTTAGCTTTATGCAGATATCATGAAACTCAAAGTTTTTTAACTCACGCCGAACCTTTCTTTTCATAAGCCTTACTGACATATACGTGTGCAACACCAGTTTACTTATTATTAATAAAACGTGTTTTCAAATATTAATTTATGCAAATATCATGGAAGATCAATCTATTTCAACTCATTTAACATCATTTACGGCAGTTGCTGACTATAATAGATATCCAGAGGTCGAATCATAGTAAATTATATAACATGAATAGAAACAGGCTTTTACTTATCTCTGAAAGTTTCTACGTGATTAGCTTTAGAGTACAATCCTCGTACAATTTAACAACACGAACCTAACCATCATTGAACAAGTTTAGATCCTTTTTACAAGAATGCAGCAAATAGAATTTTTACAACTGCAGATAAGTCAAAGTTAATTAAATTTTGAGTTTAATTTCCACTTACCAAAGGGAGAAGTTAGAAGGAGAACTCGCCGGTTCCACAGCTCAAAGCACTCTGAGCTCCAAACTTAACAGGAGCCCAGAGGAAAAGAAATGGAACGCGCATGCGCAGAATGACGAAGTTTTGCATAACTCTGACAGCAAGGAGAAAGAAATAAAACGGAGAAAAATGCAATACCATTGCACTTGTATGTCTGTTGTCACTTCTGGTATAACGCTTGAGATGTAAGACTCCTCCCTTCTTTGTGATCGTGTCACCTAACCTAGTTCTAATGACGGCTAGTTTTCTTTTCTTGATTGTGTGCGATCACGGGTATTCCGGTGTTTGCTAACACTTCTCCACCTACCTTATGTTATTCTTGTATTGCCAGTGCCTTGTTTGGATCCGCCTGTATGTTTTTCCCTTCCTTCACCACTTTTTCACTCGTGAACACTTTTCTAGTTCGTCATCGCAGACAATATGGCTCTAATTAACTGCTGCTTGTGGGGAACAACAGTACTTTCTGTAGCAATGATACACCCATATGAAACTGGAAGCACTGTCATATCTAAGCCAAGCAATTGCTTAACCTTATGTTTAAATGACTTGCCCAAATTTGTTCCTCCTAATCCCATGCTCTTAAACATGGAAAGAAAATTGTCTCTCTTTTTCCATAACAACTTTGTATATGGAATCAGACGATCTGATGAGACCACCTTTGTCTTTGAAGTCAACAAATTCAGTGTACTGAGCAAAATGTGAGTAGTTATGTACAACACTTACCCTAAATAGGGAATTTAGACAGGAGTTACAATTGATAGTATTCATCTATTTCCTAACTATGTACCCTTCTATGTAGTATAAAATGTTATCCCTAACAGCTATTAAAGATGGCTTTTTCAACGTTTCACCTGATATAAGTTCTGGCACATCATCTGATGGGTCAGCACTAGAACTATCTTCTACTGCAGGCTTTTTCCATTTGGGCTCAAAGACTGACCCTACTTCATCATCTAGACTTACAGCAATGCTATTTGCTGCAGAAGAAGTTGATATGTGATTTTTTGCAGCGTCTGTTTCATTGCATTTACAAACTGACTTACATTAGAATGAATGAATGAATTTATTTGTTCTAAACAACAACTTGACATTAGCCCACATTTCTACTTTAGAAAAGGGTCCGTACCTACCTTGCGGTTTCTGATGGGTCCTTTTCAACACATTACATAACTAATATATATCTCACAACAGTTCATCGTGTCTCAAGTTACACGTTAACGTTTGTTTTCGTAAACATCTGGGACTGCACACTATTCCTGCTGCTGTTAGTTCTGGCTTACTCCACTCTTTATGTACTGCCTAGGGTAAATATTCTGCGGGGCACTCGCTAACATGTACGATGTAGATGAGTGATTGGATATCATTTATACATTGAATATGAAGTCACAACTCCTGTTAAAATTCTTTATCTTTCCTATTTTTAATAACCACGGACACACTGACTTCATTACTAATTATAGCCTCCCTAGCTACATTTTACCGCTTGAAACTTTGTAGCCTCTTTCGGCTTCTAGTGATTTTAGGTGCGCTCTCCTCACTGCTCCCACTGTTGATGTCACTTGGTGCGTTCTTGCTCCATGGCCCCCAAGGAATCTGGAAATATTACGTCACAGATGATGTGCTTGCTTCTTCGCTCAGCTGAGTTGTTGGTTGGTTGCTATCCTTTCCTGGTGACGGCGCATGTTCCCTCTGTTGTTCGTTAACCTGACTACCAGCACACTTATCTGCAGTTGCTGATTCAGCTGACGAGGTCATAACACTATCTTTTCTGGAGTTGTTCCCCTATAGTCCTTGTGGAGGCTGGAGTTGGTGCCAGATTTTGGGTGGCCATCAGGTCTTCGAATAACAATGCAGTAGAACTCAGTCCATGCCAAGAATGGAATGGCAAAAGTAAGGGAAACATTTTTTATGATATTTTCTCTAGCAAGGTATAGGGTATAGTTTGCTATAGGGTATATTCTAAAGCACTTCTTGTGAGGACAAAGAAAAAGCACCATTAAAAATTTGTCTGACATGACAAGATTCCCTTTCCCAGTTATAGAGCAGCTAATATATTAACTGTGTGAGTGCACTAATGTGGAAACAATTTGGAATAATGATAGGAATGTTTCAAAATACTTCCCATAGTTCCAAAAATGAACTGTTTTTCGTTCTGCACATACTCAAGAAATCTTGTACTGATCAGAAATTCATACTGGTACCAATTTCTCTCTTTTTCACTTTGGTTTGCATTTTTCATCTGTGTCTTTTGAGTTTTGTGTTATACATACAAGCATGAACTACTGTTAGAACTAAACTGTTTGGCGCTACATCCCTTGTGGGACTTGGCCTACCATCCTACTGCTGCATCATGTACCATAGATAGGGTTGCCATATGTCCTAAATTATTGTGTTTGTGAATGGCAACCCTAACAATTTACAGATAGCATGATTGGGGGCATGTGGTCAGCATGCTGACTCCCATGGCCATTATTGATGATTTCTGAGATCGAGCCTCTATTTCTTTATGACGTAGCTTCTCAGTTGATGTCAGGAGGCTGCATTCACCCCATTCTTGACCTCTGTGCCTCAGAAAAAATCCGAGGAGGTACCAAGGATCATACCTGGACCTGCAGATCCTTAGTCAGCAATGCTAACCACTAGACCATGCAGGCAATCATGAACTACTGTTAACTAGCCTTAACTATTGAATGATATTTTCAGTGGTTCTGACCTCATAAATATATCAGGATACTTTATTAGCATTTCAGTCCACTCATGTGACTGAATGTTTCATGCTGTGCATACTCAGGACTGATTTTGTACTGAATAGAAAGAAGGCTATAAATAATATGTTTTATTTTGTATTTTTCCCTCATTCTTTATACCATTATTGAACTCGATTGGTAAGACCTGAGCCAAACAAACGGCTGCACAGTAGTCAACGAGGATGTAATCTAGACCTGCCTGACCTTCATAGCATGTGATGTTCTTTGCCAGTTCATACTGTACAGACCATGTAAAAACATCTTAGTTAGCCTCACAGCATTCAATAGTGAAGACCCAACAGCGATATTCTATGAGTTACATACCATTACTTAAGTAATATTTCTTAACTAAAAAAGCAAATACTTTATTCACTTTATTTTTGTTTTCAATAGTTACAGGCTATTATGAACTACATAGTTTGGAATGAATAGTACAGCATTCTTTTCTGCCTCTGCTCCATTGCTACCGGTGGACGATAAGCTATCTGCGCGTGTTTGGCTCAGGTCTTACCAATCGAGTTATACCTTGATCTTTTCCCCTGCTATTTGGCACTAGCAGTAGTATTCAAGAATTTCATGATATCCAAAGAGGGTCCGTAGTAATAGTTTTTGTTTTTTAGTACCGCCTTATACCCTCTATTTATCTTATAGGATGTTCCAGGATGAATGTATATTGCCAATATCAGTTACTAAGTATAATTACTAGTTATAAAAATATATCACTAGATTGATTTTGTCACTATTTTAAAATATTAAAATGATCAGCATAATGTGATAAAAAAAGTTAAAATGATCTTGTCAGATTATGCAAGTTGTAACAGCTAGAATATAGCTTGATGTTTGTATTCAAATGTGTTCAGTTATAAAATAACCTGCTAGATAGGTTCGTCATATAGGCGTACATTTAACTAAAATACACTGCGTTAAAACTCACTATTGGAATTGTCTTAGTAGGCAGCTAGATGGTTTTTTGATGGGCAAGAAATACCTTGTTGTTTCTTCTCTTGAAGCTAGTGTTGAAATTGTCTTTGCTGGATAAAAAACTTTGTTGTTTCTTCTCTTGTAGCTAGCTGAACTGTTAGGATCTTGTTGTTCCGTTGGTGTGTTGTGATCCTACTATCTGGTATTGGCAATCTTTGTTCATCGCTGGATTCAGTTGTTGGAATGCACTTCGACCTCAAATATTTAGGTAATCTTCAGCCCTCATTATTCAGTACTTGGTAGACATACCTCAAGTGTACTTGAGGTATGTCTACCAAGTACTCAATAATAAGGGCTGAAGATGACCTATATATTTGAGGTCGAAATGCATTCCAATAACTGAATCCAGCGATGAACAAACACTTGAGGTATGTCTACCAAGTACTCAATAATAAGGGCTGAAGATGACCTATATATTTGAGGTCGAAATGCATTCCAACAACTGAATCCAGCGATGAACAAAGATTGCCAATACCAGATAGTAGGATCACAACACACCAACGGAACAACAAGATCCTAACAGTTCAGCTAGCTACAAGAGAAGAAACAACAAAGTTTTTTATCCAGCAAAGACAATTTCAACACTAGCTTCAAGAGAAGAAACAACAAGGTATTTCTTGCCCATCAAAAAACCATCTAGCTGCCTACTAAGACAATTCCAATAGTGAGTTTTAACGCAGTGTATTTTAGTTAAATGTATGCCTATGTGACGAACCTATCTAGCAGGTTATTTTATAACTGAACACATTTGAATACAAACATCAAGCTATATTCTAGCTGTTACAACTT